>OX387663.1:16237458-17613566 GCA_947568875.1 Fissipunctia ypsillon | reverse complement strand
GGGCTTTTGGCTAAAATTGGAGTTTACTCCTTAAGAATCGATTTTCATATAAGACCCCCGGTATGGAAATTTTATGAGGAGTGAAATTACGCAACGTATAGTACGCGTCAAACTTTATGGCTGCTGTGAAGTGCGCTACTCGCTGTGCCCCTCACCCCCGCTGACACGTGAATTTGTTACTGCGCAGCGACTCGCCTCATGTTCTGAGCAGCCATAAAGTTTGAATCAGGCTGTACCTTGCGCATACCCTATATTATATTGTAGTCTTTGCTTGCGCATCTTTCACGGAGTAAACTCCAGTCGTGCGTCGGAGCTGACGACACTCGCACACTTTTTATATTATTTTTAGGAAAGGTGTCAATAGCGAATCACTTATTGTGGCTGAAGCCATACTCACCGGATGATGAGGAGCTGACGGAAGCAGCCAGAGAATTTATAGTAAGCGTGTTTTGTTTTTACCATTTTTGTATGGACGGAGAGAGCGGAAAACAGAAATATTTGGAAGAAAAGGGAGAGGCCTGTGACTTGTGGGTAAATAAGGGCCGAAACTCAACATTACGAAGTAAAAAGTAATAATACATACTTTAGAGGCGTGTTAAGCGTATGCCGGACGTACGCACGTGGAAGAAACACACTGTTGGATTTTCAACTCTCGACGCTAAGCAGAGCGTTGAAAATCCAGTGCGTGATAAAATCCCGCCGCGTTATTTTCGATTCCGTGCGAACATTGGCTCACATCTTGTCGATGAGAGAGAGAAGAGAAAAAGTATTTATTGTGACTCACACAGGTAGATACCCTATACAAAGTTCGTAATGTCGTAATTTTATTTTAATAAGTACCAATTTTATTTTAATGCCAATATTGTGATTTAATAACTTAATCGATTAATTGTTTATCTTTTTTAATGTTGTGCATGCCTATAAGTGATATATTTACACAATAAGTAATTGGAGATTTATGATGATTACTTATTGTTACTATCTTTGTAAATATGTATGTCGTTTTAGTGCCTTGCTAGATAAACAAATAAGTTAATCCTTTATGCAACGTTAAGTGACGGTTTCAAGTTCATGATAAAATGTTTAAGAATTTAGATATTGCTTGCCCTTAGAAGAATGAAAAAATATATAAATCTTTGTTATTTATTTAGACGGGCCGTTATACTCATCCTATATATTCAAAAGAGGGTGGATGGCCGCGCGTGGTGGAGGAGATAGTCGCAAGAGCCAGCAAAGAACTCGGCTTCATAGAATCCAGGCTGCCCCCCTTCACTCAAGATGAAATTGATATGGTTCGAGGTAAGATTTCGTTAGTAGAAAATAATACGTAAGTATCCCCCTTTTATGAAACTGAACGCGATCAGCTCATCAAAATTCGGCAAAAGTGTGCTAGGTATGGCCTCAAAAATATATAATAGTACACCAGCAGCTATTAGAAATAAAGAGTGTCTGGGATCCATTAAGAGGTCTTTGTTTAAATTCCTTATAGACAGATGTTACTACTCCATCACTGAGTTTACGACTGATACACAGAGGTATGACGATCCCGACTTGCTAATCTAACACTTATAATTTTATTTATTGATGAAGTATGAATGTGTTTATTTATCTAAAATTATAATGACCTATTTACCTAGCTGACATATTTTGAATATTTTTTTTTTTTTTTTTTTTAATGTAATCTATTGACATGCCACTTTAATTGTAATTGCTTGTTTATGTTGATTTTGTACGCCAAATATTGGCAAAGCATAGTGCACATATTTTAGGCAATATACTATCTGTAACCATACCTATGTTTTACAAAATAAATGATTGATTGATTGATTGAAATCACGTCCAAGAGCTGTCAGCGTCAACATTCCACAACAATGATGACACTGACAGCTCTTGAAAGCGGTTTAGATGTGCAGATCGCGTTCAGTTTCATTGGTGAATTTTTCCCTATGTAATATTTTATCATTAGCAGCCCCAAGTCAAACTAAATCGAACCATATAAGGCCCGTCCTCCCCGACGCTACGTAGAAGTAAATATAATATAATTTCTTTTTTTTTTATTATTTGAGATAGGTTTGCTCTTGACTCTAGTCTAGGTCAGAGATGACAGATTTACTAACGAAAATCACCAATAAGTAACCAGGATATCACAGCACTAATATTTCAATGGTGATCCGTATCTATCTATGTCGCAGATGAATTGTCAAATGTCGAATACACTATTCTACATAACCGCTAGCTGTTTTACAAAATAGCTGCGATATGTAAAACAGGGGACCAACCACCGCCCTAAAGCAGTATTATTTTAATGTTACTTCAGTGTGAGAAAGAGATGGAGCTATACAGGACGTCTAGCTCCATCTCTTTTTTACACTCAAGTAAGATTACAATAATACTGCTTTAAGAGGTGGTGGTCTAGCTCCTGGCGAACGACGTTTAGCGATTTTCCATAATTACTGAACTTTAACACGCAGAATTTCATATTACTGTGTTGTGTTGTGTCGTGACGTCTTCTGACGCAGTGTCAGCCAATCAAAACTCGTTGTGATTTGACGTAGTCCTGAACAGATTCGTTTGATTGGTGTATCCCGCATCACGACACAACACGACACGGTAATGTATCCCCTGTAAAAAATATCACCCAACCTCGCCAGGCACCTTTGACTACTTCGCCCTGAACCACTACTCCACCAGACTGGTGCGGAGACCCAGACCCTGGGAACAGATGGTGAGATCAATCTTCACGTTCATTGGAGACCTGGATGTTGTGCTGGATGCGAACCCGACCTGGACCTACGGGTATAACCCGGTTATGGCGGTAAGTGGACGGAAATTCGTTGCTAAGGAATTTTGAATGGGTGTGTCTGTCGGTTCTCTGCCTTTTCGCCGAAAATTGTTTGCCAGATTTTCACTTGCCAATTTTATTTCAATTTTATTTCGCCGAATAATCATTTGCCAACTTATCATATAATTTAGTTTTATTTCCCAACCTCACAGTTACCAACTGTACGTTTGGTCTGCTTTTCATAATGACACTTTTTAAAATGCCAATTTTCAAGTAGCAGAATGTTTTAGAACAAGTTTAGTATGCAGCATGCAAGCATAAACTGACAGCAGGTCGACGGAGCCCCGCTGCGCGGGGCTCCTGTGTCTGCCTACAGGGTTTAAAGGAACCTAACCAAACCGAACCTCGGGGTGCCCCTGACGTCGACCGTCTAGGACTATGATTTTTTTGCACTGACAAAACGTCAATCGTCTAATAGTTGTGTGGTCTAGTGAAATGTTTGACAAATGATAAATGTCCCAAACGTTTTGTGTCATTATAATAATCAGCTTAACAATAATTCTACCAAATGAAACGTTGTCATACAAAAATTTCCTAATCGTTAGTTGTCAAAGTGAAACATCGGCGAAACGTTGGTTGGCAAGTGATAATCTGCCAAACAATTTTCGGCGAAAAGGCAGCATACCGTGTCTGTCTAATATAAATCACTAGCGACCCGCCCCTGCTTCGCACGATTTTTACGACGAAACAAAACATCGAGATTTCTTTATTATTTATAAGTTTAATATTAATGTGTTATACACATAAACCTTCCAAAATAACACACATGTAGGGTACATACCTACCATATTATTTATTCATTTATATTATATACTTACACAACACAACACATTTATGTACAAACACATCATAATATTTATTTACATATATTTGTATCAAGAAACATAACAAACACAACATTCACATCACCGTCATCAAATAATACAATAATATAATTACGTCTTATTATCTATGTTGGTTGATGACGGACCACCCCGTACCGTATACTACTGGACTCGCGCACGCCGAGCTACGTCATTATGACGTAGCCGGTAGACGCTCAGGTGGGAGTGAAATGCAGCGAGCGTTCGATCACCTTGCCGTGACCTTCAGTCGGATCTAGCAAACGCGACGCCCGGCTGCGCATGAGTTTTCGTGACACCTTTTTTTTTTTTTTTTTTTTTTGTGGATGGGAAATCATCAAATGACTTCTCCCGCTCTGGGCGGAGCGGGAGAAGTCATTTGATGATTTCCCATCCACAAAAAAAAAAGGGGGTCTAGAATCTATTATAACAGGTAGCGCGTCGATGTCCCCGCCACCCTGAATAGTTTTCTATGCATTAGTCTGCTCAGCGCCGTAACTTCAAGAGGAAGCAAGGAAGAAGGATGTGTAGGTACCATCGCGGACATTTATGGTGACCCACTTTTCAACCTTATTACCTTAGTAATAATTTCGAAAATGCCGCAAATGTTCGCGATGGTACCTTGATAAAGGAATGAATTTGAAAACTGACGAAGTTGCAACAGACTTTCGAACATCAAAAATTACATAAGACAGTCCCCCGGCACGCCCGCCCCTCACCACTTCCTAGTGCTTTAGCTGGGAAGAAGAAGTGGCGCAACAAACTCCCCAGCAGCACAGCTGTCTGTTTAGTTAGAAAAATTTGATTCTATACAATAGTATGCAAAATTATTTACATTACGCAACAAGAAAAAACATTAAATAAAATTATTTGCCATGTGTCAGCTAACACAAGCCAATATATCTATATACCTACCAATAAAAAAAGCATCGAAACTATACTCAAGCAGAAATAAAAATTAAAGACGTAAAAGAACTTTATACCTAAATAAAACCTCCAGGCATAAAGGGCGTGCTTACATAATATAACTATACCGGGTGGCGATTAGGTTATCAAATTAATTGAAACCACGCATTCAGGACATGATTCTGGACCCCGCTGCGTTGAAATTTTTCGTCGGTTATTAAAAAAAAATTTGCTGCTCCATACATTTTGACCTCGTGGGTAGACGAAAATGTATGGAGCAGCAAATTTTTTTTTAATAACCGACGAAAAATTTCAACGCAGCGGGGTCCAGAATCATGTACTGAATGCGTGGTTTCAATAATGTGATAACCTAATCGCCACCCTGTATATAGCTGTAACTCGAAGACACAAGTGATAAACTAGGAATGATAAACTGTACATAATTTAAATTCTACCAACCAGATATATCCCCAAGGCATACGGGAGCAGATGGATTGGCTGAAACAGCAGTACGGAGATATTGAGATCTTCATCTCTGAGAATGGATACTCCAGCGGTGGGTCCAACCTCAATGATAACGGCCGAATCTCATTTGTAAGAGATTATTTAGAACAGGTAATAAAAATTGCTATTATTTTTACATTGTCGGTTTTATGAATTGTCCCGTTGGACTAGTGAGATTGATAGTGAGAATGATAGTGATTGATAATAATGAGAATGATAGTGATTGTTAATAGTGAGAATGATAGTGATTGATAATAGTGAGAATGATAGTGATTTGATGATAGTGAGAATGATAGTGATTGATAATAGTGAGAATGATAGTGATTTGATGATAGTGAGAATGATAGTGATTTGATGATAGTGAGAATGATAGTAATTTGATGATAGTGAGAATTATAGTGATTTGATGATAGTGAGAACCACACCCTAATTATGTAACACACTTACAGTAGGAATAGATGGAATCGGTTTCATTTTGACAGTTCAACAATATTCATTGCGTTATTTACGTTGTGGAGCAGACAAATTCGAACATATGAAGCAATGGATTAGCAATTTGCTTCAAAATCATTCAGATTGCTATTGATACTATGTTACTCAATTAGAGTGCGGGTTTATTGCCCTGCTCAGCGTAGCTATTCACAACTATTGGATACGTGTTGGTGCCGACAGCTATTTGTTGTCGGAAGCCAGACAGAAAACGTTTCATGTCCGACACGGCAGCCTGACGAATGGTTGTGTATAGCTGGTTAATTTTTAATTGGATTTTTTCTGTGCAGTTTTGCCAATTAAAAAAAAATGTTATGTATGCCCCAATAAAATGCCTCATAAAAACCCACGGGATTTTATCTACGTTTTTGGAACGAAGTTCCTTAACGCGGCTTGCGGTAGGAATTGACTGGTAGAAATCGTCACGTGAGGAAAAAGCGTTATGCCCCTTCCATGCGGCGTTTTCTCTCTCTCTCTTTCTATTATTACGAGTGTGTGTGCGTGCGATTATCACCCAAAGGAACTTCGTTCCTGACGGGGGTCCCCCGATCGCACACGTTTTTTTTTACGCCATAGCCCATTTTCCCTGCCAATATAATTGGAACATGTGTATTTTCCAGGTCATCTTGTCCATACAAGATGGCGTCAACGTGACTGGATACGCGTACTGGTCGCTCTTGGACAACTTCGAGTGGACAGACGGATATCAGTGAGTATACATTCTTCTACTGAGGCACGAATGCGCGACATAACGTAACGTAAAGTCGACCGATATTTTAATTGAAAATACAACATTTTATAGCATTTTGGTTTAATTTTTTGCTACAAGCACAATTATTATCACCCATAGATATGAATCAAGTCTTAAAAGTAAGTAAATATTATATGCGAAATACAGATTTTTAGGGTTCCTTAGCAGTGCCGTAACTAGGGTAGTTCAGCGGTGCCCAGGCACCGGGCGCAGACCCTGAAGGGGCGCAGAAATGATCAAGTTTTGAGTCATGCATAGTAGTTAGTAGCATACATACAACACCTATTATTTATGGCGTAATACGAGTGTAGATGCGCCCTAATATCAGTAGTAATAATATAAAAGGTGTAACATAAATAACGCACAACTTGGGACCAAACCTGAAATCGAGAAGAAAAATCATCTGCATCCCTATGTTCACATAACTCGTCAAAATGTAGAGAACAGCTGATTTTTTTTTTCGCGATTTCAAGTTTGGTAGTATCTGAAGGGTCAAAATAAAACTAACATTTCCGAGGCTCCTGTGTTAAACTTTTCGAGCTCGTTCCGTTCGTTCTACCATCATAAATGTTCTTCTCATCATCTGCCTAGCCTTTTCCCAACTATGTTGGGGTCGGCTTCCAGTCTAACCGGATGCAGCTGAATACAGTATTTTACATGGAGCGACTGCCTATCTGACCTCCACAACCCAGTAACTGGGTAATACGATACCCCTTGGTATGACTGGTTGTCAGACTTTCGGTCTTCTGACGACCCGTAACGACTGTCAAAGATCTACGAATGATAGCCGGGACCAACGGCTTAACGTGCTTTCCGAGGCACGGAGGAGTCTCGGTATGTAAAGATGGTCACCCATCCACGGACAACCCCGGCAAGCGTAGCTTAACCTGATGGATCGACCCGTGCGGCTGTTATTACTTAGCCACGAAATGTTCTTCTAATACTCAAAATTTTCTCAAACTAAACTACACTACTCCACTCCACTCTTTTGTTTGTTTTGTGCTACTCTACTCTTTTGTTTTTTTTTCTTAAACTGTTCTGAATATCTTGGCATTTAGTTTGGCCGCCTCTGGCCTCAGACAGGCTTAGAAGTAGCATTTGCTGTCATTATTTGTGTATTGTATTATTGAGTATTTTGGAAAATATTTTCGAATAAACGTTTTTTTACCTAATTTATATGACCGTTGTTCGAGCGGTTGAGACACCACGTGTCGATGCTGTTCCGTCGTCTATTGGTCCTCCATCATGGGCGTGTTCGTGCAGGTGTTTGAATAATAATACTACTAAAACTAATGATTACAATGATTATTACTGATTAAGTCAAATCACAATCATTTTTGCATTTCGAGTCAATGGACATGTGCGTTTGCACCGCGTGGCGATCGCATCAAAAGTGATCGCCACCGCCGCCATGACACTCACAACCCCATTTGTGTTACCCGCTCTAAAAACTCTAAAAACACTAAATACATTAAAAACACTAAATTGTACGCTATTTAAAAATAAATTGTATGAATGGCTGAATAAAAATAATTTCTACTCCATTGCGGAGTTTCTTGAATATAAATGGTAACACCTACAATTTTGCATGATTTAATTTTTAAGCAAAACATGCATGATCTCTTAATGTTGTGTGTTGTCGTTGTGATATATAAATAAAATAATAATAGAATATTTTATTTTGATTTTTTCATATAAATTACATTTTTAAATAACATAACATCACACCTTGTTTCCCCGAAGGATTGGGCAGAGACGTACTTATAGGACACCCACATATCGCCAGATATGTTTAAGTCCCATGTGATAGGGGGCGACCCGGGGGAAGCATTTTTAAATGTCTTTAAAAAGGTATAAGAAATAGTGGTCCGCCGGTGTCAGGAGCAGGGTTTAAGCTACTGGTGATTAGGACTCCAGAGACAGGAACCTCCTCACGATGCGAGCCGTATCGAGGAGTACTGCCTTCTGAATCAGACCCTTGATCCAACCGCCTAACGAGAGCCTTGAGAGATGTTGGTCGAGGCTTTCGGCCATCAGGCCATTGGCCGTTAAGACAATCGGCACAATGGCAGCCAAGCTCACATTCCACATGTCAATAACCTCGTGCGCTAAGTCGAGATATTTTATTTGTTTCTCTTTCTCAGCTTTCACGAGATTCTCGTCATGTGAAATGGGAACATCACTATTTCCTTTATTACAATAAATCCATATAAATTATATATTTAAATATTAGAATATAAAGATTATTAAAAAAAAAAACATTTAAAAATATAAAAAATTGTAGCCCACCGGTATCGGGAACAGGGTCCAAGCTACCGGCGGTCAGAGATCCAAAGAGAGGAACCTCCTAACAATGCGAGCCGTGTTCAGAAGTACCGCTTTCTAAATCAAGCCCTTAATCCAGCTGCCCAACGAGAGCCTCCTTAGGTGTTGGTCGAGTCTCTTGGCAATTAAGCCATTGGCTGATACGACTATCGGCACAATGATCGCTGGGTCCACATCCCACATGTCGACAACCTCGCGGGCCAACTCAAGATACTTGATTTGTTTATCTTTTTCGGCTTTCACGAGGTTCCCGTCATGCGGGACAGTTATGTAAACAATCATTGCGCACCGCTCTATTCGATCCACCACCACTATATCAGGCTTATTGGCAACAATAGTCCTGTCAGTGATGATGGACATCACCATTATTATTATAAATTAAAAATACCACTAAAGAAATAAATTCTACGCCAGAGAGTAAAAATAATCGATTACAACTTTTAAAAACTGTTACATTTTATCGACTAAACCATCACGCGCCGTCATTTACATACTTATTCAAAATTCTACCAAGTACTTAAAGTCAAACAAAAATTTTATATCAGCGTATTCTGATCAATTAATTTCTTCGTTTTCAGATCAAAGTTCGGCTTATACGAAGTGGACTTCTCGGACCCAATGCGCACGCGCACGGCACGCAAGTCAGCTTTATACTACTCGAAAGTTATCACGAGACGATCTTTGTAACGTTCCACTGCCATGTGAAACTAACCAATTCGATTAATAAACATGTAGCATTCATTTATTTACTTCTTATTATTCTTGTGCTGCAGAGGTACCTAAATAAATGTGAAGTGACATTACTGCGAATTTGCAATACCGAGAAATTTCAATCAGCAGACCGGCCTTGACAGGTAGGTATAACACAGACAGGGCAAGTAACTTTCTATCTAGATTAATTATGACAACCTACATTTTTCAGTTTGTAACATATCATAACATCGCGCCTGTATTCCCCAAAGGGTTAGGCAGAGGTGTACTTACAGTACACCCACATTTCGCAACTTAGGTGACTACTCATCCGCAAAATGATGAATTATTACACATAGCCGCTAGCGAAGCCGGCGAAACCAAAGAACAAACATAGACAAAGTTCCTATATACAAATGTTTGTTTGTGTATTTGGCCGATATGACCACATCAGTATTAACTATGCGACGTCTCATCCGAACTTGCGGATGATTCCTCGCCTTACATTTTTAAAAGGGTAACGTTTCATCCGCGGATGAAATATTTTGCGCATGAGTAGTAACTTAAGTTCATTTCGCCAAATGGAGATGTAAGACATGCAAAAGCCAGAAAATCTCGAATACTAGCCATCTATCTAATATCACAACGAGGAGAAAAGCAAACCTGCACCGAAACAACTCCTCTCCAGAACCAAGTGGAAATATCCTGGAAAATAAAGAACACGAAACTGTGACGCCCACCATTCAGAAGTCTTCTGATATCTTGGACTCTCACATATTATCCGAATACGGAAATTCAGATGAATCGTATAATACTCCCAGTAAACTGTCCCAGAGTGTAGACGGCACTATATCTGAAACATTGACAGTACTCGAAATGAAAAACACCTTAAAAGAGCTCACACATAAGCTGGAAAGTACAGAAAATGAGTTAGAGAATATGATACTAGAAAATAATAGTCTCAATCATCAAATAAATAAGTTAAATACGGAATTAAAAATGTTAAAATCATTGTGTCATTCTCCGGCAACCTTAGGAAACAGTCCAGCAAATAAATATAAACGGAAAAGACATTCTCTTCTTGGCCAAAATGCATTCTCCACGCCTTCTACTCCTTTGGCGAGTAAGTCGATTGTCAACAGTGTTCAAAACATCGAAATATTATACCTTCAACAAAAAATTGAGGATCTGCAACGTGAACTGAAAGACGCCCAACAGAAGATTGAAACTTTTACAAAGAAAATAGATACGTTAAATCGTGAGTACAGTTTACCTAAACATTCACCGGTATCAAAAATCTGCACACAAACGCCTATTTGTACACAGGAGCAAAAACGTGAACCGACAAATAGGATACTTATTTTCGGCTCTCAACAATGTGTTGGTCTAGCAGCAGCCATGCTAGATTCAAGACAAAATACAAAGTATGAAAAGTATAAGATTGTCGCGGATACTAAACCAAATGCACTCAGTAACCAAATAATAACAAGTTGCTGTCATGCTAAGTTAAACTTGAACGATAAACTTGTAATTTGTATAGGAGAGAATGATCGTAATTTAAAATATATTTTATCTGAATTACAAATTGTTCTAGATACATTTTACAATAATATGATTATTGTATTAAATGTATTCAAAAATAATTATTTAGATATTGATAAACTTAATTATAGTATCAAAAATGTGTGTAAGAGTTATAAAAAATGTAAATTTCTAGAATGCGAAACATTTAAAATATCTGAACTGTGCACTAAAGTAAATTATCTAATTGACTGTAATGATTATAAGGAGAACTATTTAAACCCAAGAGAACTTGTAAAGCGAATAGCGAGTAACAGATCAAGTTTTAAGCTACTTAACAATATTAATGAACCCAAGAGAGGCACAATTCCCTTCTATTTTAATCGCATGAAATTAAAAACACAAACATATAATGACCTTATTAATCCTACGGAAAAAGCACAAAAAGGAACTATTCCTTATTATTTTCCAGTGACACAAAAGAACTTAACGTTTTTTCGAGCATAAGACTCCACCATCGGTGACATTTAATTTTAAAATAATTCATCAAAATATCGCTAGTATTTTATCCAAAAAAGAAATCCTTGAATTAACCTTACAGGAACTACGCGAAGAACAGAATAGCCCTGATGTAATATGCCTCTCCGAAACGTTTATAAAAAAAGGCAATGAAAGTTTTATTCATATTCATGATTACGAAATGGCTGCCAGTTTCTCCAGGGAAAAACAAAGAGGCGGGACTTGCATTTTCGTTAAGCGTTACCTTCACTGCAAGAATCTTCCGTTTATAAATAACCATGCAATACAAAATACGTTCGAAGTATGTGGCATAGAACTTACCTATCATAAGTTGATAATTATATGTATCTATAGAACACCTCAATCCGATCCCAACCAATTTTTAATCAAGTTAAACAGTTTTTTGTACCAGGTATTTCAAAAATATAACTCGAAAACAAACGTGGTCCTAACAGGTGACTTTAACATTAACACTCTTAAACAAGGCAACATAACAAATCAATTACTAGATCTAGCATACAATTATAATCTTAAACTGCACATTAATGAACCAACTCGTAAGTTTTCTTGTATCGACCACATTCTCAGTAACATTCCTAATGCTATTGGTACAGTACTGCCACTCCATTTATCCGACCACGACACAGCACAAATGTTGAGCTTCCCCGTTAGACATAATGCACAAAATCAAGCAACGTACTATGCCTACAAAAGAGTTTTCAGCTCAAGTAATATTCAGAAGTTCAAAGAATGCTTACAAAATTTGTCTTGGTCCGAAACTTACGCAGAGAAGGACATAAACAAAGCATTTAGCACTTTTCACGAAACACTGTGCCTGTTCTTTAATTTATGCTTCCCAAAAATAAGAGTAAAGATAAACACCAAAAACAAAAAAAGACAGAACTGGATGAGTAAAGGACTTAAAAAAAGTTGTAAAACAAAACGGTTCTTACGTTATCAATACTACCCTTAATTCGACAGAGAAGGTGATAGTAAACTTATTAAAATTTTATTGTATAACCTAGTTTCCATGGTTTTTCTGAACCTCCAAAAAAAGAAAAAAAAATCTACCCCCCACCCTTATGGAGAAAAGCGATGTCCGCCACACCGGACATTATCGAATCTTAGTAAAAAAAGTGTTAAAATGACTTGTCCGTCCTAGCGGACTTAATCGAATACGTGAAAGAAGTTGCATAGTATAAAGTAAAAGAATATAATAGTAAAAGAGCCTTTATTTTTTATAAAAGTACAAAGAAACTGTAAGGGCCTGTATTATTTAACATGAAAGCTCAAAAAACAGTTGCGAGGATTTTTGCCCGTCACAAAACAAAGGCGTGTATCACATTTCAGGCAGTAAACCGTAGTTTTTTTATTGCAGTACATACAACGACCTTCCTCCTTCACTGACGGAAAGTGAGAAACTCCATCGTAGCGTGAACTGTCTGCCGGTCTTGTTTTACAAAGGTGCCTGATCGTGCTTTCATCCGTTTTCTTATAGGTAACACTTTTGTTTGTGCTGATCAAACTGTGGTACACTTCGTAGCGGAAATCTTTCAGCCGCATGCATTTAGTGGCAGGGTTTGCATGTTTGCGATACAGGATCCACGCATTGTCGACGCAAATATCAATAATTTGTGCGAACATCGCCATGTACCAGCGCTTACTCCTGAATGGAGTTCTATACAAGGCGATCAACATGTCGGCCAAGTCTACACCGCCCATATTTTTGTTATACTCTTTCACAATATTGGGATAATCAACATCGATTTTCCTCTTGGCATTCTTGCAATATCTTTTAATCCTACTAACTGGTTCAGCGTCAGTATAGGAACTGATTAGAGTAGCAGCTTTGTTGTCATGCCACCTCACAACTGACAACTTGTTTTTGTTACAGACGGTTTGACTGAAAGATCCCCTTGGTTTCTTTTTCAGTGCCTTTTCGCTACTCAATTTTTCTTCGGCTCCTCTAAGGCGGTTGCTTCTAATGGTACCTACAGAAAAAATACCATAATTTTCACGCAACAGGTAAACAAGTTCAGGTGATGTAAAAAAATTATCGAAACAAACCGTTGCTGGTTTCCTTTTGATGGTCTGGCAGAGTCCAAGCACGACTTGGCTACCAAATCCTAACGTTCGCTCTTCATCGGTGAACTTGTGATACCTGAATGTATCATCCCCACCGTAGGGCAGAAAGTCGTAAATCATGCCCGAAGTTCCAGCTCGAACGTACATCTTGAAACCCCATTTGACCGGTTTGTCTTTCATGTACTGTCGTCTTTTGCCTGCTTTTCGTCCTTTATACGGCACCATCATTTCATCGATACTGAAAGTGTGTTCGCCTGTAACACTCTCCTGAGCCAGAC
The DNA here is from genome assembly GCA_947568875.1 of Fissipunctia ypsillon. Taxonomy (NCBI): domain Eukaryota; kingdom Metazoa; phylum Arthropoda; class Insecta; order Lepidoptera; family Noctuidae; genus Fissipunctia; species Fissipunctia ypsillon. Next base: position 17,599,814 of record OX387663.1, on the reverse strand, counting down.
AGTTTTGTCGTATTCCTTCAAGCAAAGAGCGAACTTTGTAATACCGGTCAGAGCTTTCAAAGTTATTGTCCGCAAAGTGTAAATTTTGGCGGATGGCTTCATACCTCTTCAACGACATAACACTAGCAATTTTGTCGTACCGATATTTTTTGGACCAGTAATCTAAATACGATGGTAGCGACACAATGCCCATCAAAATTAGGATAGCAAGAAAGTCGCGAAACTCATCTTCTGTCAAATTTATAGAGCGGCCTGTTTTTAGCACGGAATATGCGTTTGTTTCTTGTACAACATTAGCAATCACATCTTCAGAGAAAAACGTCAAAAAGTAATCTAAAGGTGAACGTACTACGGGAGGATCTTCAACTACTGCAGTATCTTCTATCTGGGCTCTATACAAAAAGGTACTCTGTTTCCATTTGTACGAGAGGGAAAACTTTTGAATTTGCTTGGGTCTCTTTTTTGTCACAACTGATGGTTCTCTGAGTCTTCTTTTTCTATGCACAGGTGTTGGCAACGAGGGTAAAGACGATATAGAAGGTAAGCTTGCAAAATTGGGTTCCTGCGACTGGTTCGGGAAAACTTGCTCTATAATTGGAGTCAAAGGCGTCGGGAAGTCGTTGTTGAGTTCAAAACTTGTTTCAGAAGGGTTTTCATCAGGGCTGTCTGCGATATTCAAGCGCTCTAGCGAAGATGCAATAGACGGTGCAGGTGAACTAAAGACAGAAGGTGGATTAGAGAATGGATGAGGCTCATTTTCGGCGCCGGAGCTATCACCTGTTTCAGACGGTGCACGTTCTGCAGGAACGAGTGCCAATATTTTTTTCGAGCGTGCATGCAGGGAAGACTGAAGCAAAATAAAAGAAATACGTGCTAAGCAAAACACCACCACCAATAAAAAAAAAATAGTTAATACGAAAAAGTAATGGGGTAAGTAAGAGGGCACACAGATACAAAGACTCATGGTGTACATTATAGAGTCAATATTAGTTTTGTAAATTAGACAGTGAGTAACCAGTTCTTACAAAAGTAAGTAGTTCTTTAGGAATAAAAGTTAGTAGGTACTTAATTTTGAGCATGTAAGTGTAACGTAAAGGCTAAGCAGATAAGTAGTAGGTATATAATATACACCAGTGAGTACCTGTTGAGAATAGGTATAGGGTTCTTTTCACGTAAGTAGGTAGGTCAGGTAAGTAGGTAGACTAACTTTTAGTAATTAGTTTTTAGCATTTTAGTTTTATGTAAAGGTTAGGTAGATAAGAAGTATCTAACAAGTTGGTAGGTACTGAGAATAGATGTAATGTTTTGACAATACCGACAACTCAAATCTTTTACCTTTCATACCATATTTCGACAAGGTCCGCCGTGACGGACAAGCTGTAAGACACAATAAATACAGGTGTTTCGACGAGGTCCGGTGTGGCGGACAAGTAAAAAACTCGATAATTATTATGAATAACGTAAGCAAAAGCTATGAAATCGTATTATTTGAACGTTAGTAGACTAAATTCACAAAACACAAATAAAAAATCTACGCAACATAAGCAAAAAATAATATTTTTTAATAAATTACCTGAAAGACTTTCTTAGTGCGCAGTTTCGCCGACATTTTTTCGCCAACTGTCAAACTCTGGGTTGTCACACGCAAAATTTATTTTTCTACTAAAATTTGACCGACCTCCCAATAGCTTAGTAGTTTTTTTGTTGCAAAAATAGAAATAGACGGGGCGGTGGATTTTTTTAAAGTACTTGTCCGGTGGTACGGACAAATTCGAAATAAGGGTTAAAAATAAAAAGGTAAACAATAAAATTAAATATATTCAATATTCAAAACTTTTACAGAAATGCATATATAGCTCAAAGAGGAATGCAAGTATCAAATTTATTAACAAAAGTGAAAACAAATGCAAAGCGGTATGGAACGTAATTAAGGATGAAATTATCGGCAGTAATTATAAGAACGAAATAGAACACATCTTAATTGATAAAAAAGTACTTACAGACCCCATAGAAATTGCAACTGCGTTTAATAACCACTATATTAATACAGCACACTCTAGCACAAGTACAAAGCCGAACTGTGACGAAAGTTCACTAGCTCATTCGATGTTTCTAAAACCTGTGTCTGAAAACGAAGTCAGAGCGGTGATCACATCATTAAAAAACACAAGTTCGGCAGGTTATGACGAAATTAATACTAAGATTATAAAAGCATGCACTGATGAACTTATTATTATAATGACATACTTAATAAATTTATCATTTACACTTGGCACTTTTCCGGAATCATAAAAGTATCAATTGTTAAGCCACTTTTTAAAAAAGGAGAAAAATCTGACATTAATAATTATCGACCTATAACATTAATACCTATTATATCTAAAATTTTCGAAAAATGTATGTGTAAGAGATTGATTGACTATTGCGATAAATTTAACATTATTAAAAAAGATCAATTTGGCTTCCAAAAAAAAAATCCACAACACTAGCTATCTTCACTCTTATAAAAACCATAATGACTAATATTAACCGAAACCACCTTACTACAGGGTTGTTTTTTGACTTATCTAAAGCCTTCGACCTTGTATCTCACGACCTGTTACTACAGAAATTGGAGGCATTGTACTTCAATGGATATCGACATACTTGAGTAACAGACAACAGCGTGTTATAATTACAAAAGTGAATGGATATAACGACATGAAACCACACTCTTCTGAACTCAAATGTAACAAATATGGCGTCCCACAAGGAAGTGTATTAGGCCCAATTTTATTCCTTCTTTATATTAATTCTATTACTAATATAACTAATCATAGTTGTATATTATTTGCTGATGACATTTCCATTATTGTGACATCTGATAAAAATAATAATACAATTGACGATCATGAAGCGGAAATTAATAACATAATTGACATACTGATTGAATGGCTAAATAAAAATAACTTATCATTAAATCTTGCAAAGTCTGTATATATTCAATTTCACCGATCATATAATTCTCAATATAATAAAAAAAATAATATAAATAAAATTAGTGAAGTAACGCAAACTAAGTTTCTAGGTGTTACTTTGGATCAAGAGATGAACTGGAAATCCCACGTCGATAATGTCTCAAAACGTATAAATAAGTTTGTATACGCGCTAAAAAAAATAAGGAATATAACAAACATCCAAACGGCAATAACATCATATCATGCATATGTTGAATCGGTGTTACGCTATGGATTGATTATGTGGGGCAATAGCACCGATCAAAATAGAGCATTTGTTGCACAAAAAAAATGCATTCGAGCAATTTACGGGCTTCAATCCGACGATTCTTGTCGGCCGGTATTTCAGAAACTTGGTTTGTTACCGCTACCGTCTCTTTATATATATGAGATATGCATGTTTGTGTGGAAGCATAAGGAATTATTTACAAAAGCAGACGATGTACATCCCCGAAACCGGCGCGACCCTCACAGGCTCGTACTGGATGTCATGCCAAGGCTAGCTAAATATAATAAAAGCTGTTTGTATATGTGTGTAGAAATATTTAATAAGATACCGAGCGACCTAAAAAATGTAAATACAAGATTATTTAAAAGTAAATTGTATGATTGGCTGTCCACTAATAGTTTTTATAGTGTAAAAGAATTTTTTGACAAAAAATTTAAATGACTAAGATTTTAAATAGTAAATTTAATTGCCTACTTATGCACGAAAACATTGCACGCTTATAATGTTAAGCAAAAACATGTATGCTCTGTATTTAATTTTTGTACCATCTTCTATACCATGTTTTTATGCAAATAAATATTCTTATTCTTATTCTTATTCTTATTCTTATTCTTATTCTTATTCTTATTCTTATTCTAGTTATTTTTATGTCCCATATAATACGGGGCGAGCCTATTGCCATCAAACGGGTACAAAGCCATGGAAAAACCCAATAAAATGTTAACGACTGCTGGCAACACCAAGCAGGCATCCGCCGGGTATGATGTATCATGCAGTGATTGTTATGTATCACATTAGAATTGAAATTAAAAAATGCTCTATAATTGCGTCGTATGAGATGATGCCGATGGAACGTAATGTTGCCATTTAAAATATTGTACTTATATTAACATTTTAGATTTAGGTATTGTGTGTTTAATTTGTTTCTTTTTTTAAATTACATTGCATGCTGCATCGGCTGACGTCATCACGTCAACGCCGGCTGTCGCTGAAAACCAGCGCTGGGGCTCTGTCTCGCATAGGGTTGCAGCATTATGCTGAGATATTTTCTTTCCTTCTTTCTTTCTATTTGATTCGATTATTTTAAATTTACGTTTAAATAGTTAATTTAATATTATATACAACTTCCAATAATTACTTGATTGTATTTTGACTAAAATTACAAAAGTATAAATAGGGTAGAACATAATTCCGACAGTTATTCGGATAATACTGTACTAAGATTGTGACTGTGAAAAATACTAAAGAATTTTATTCGGCCAAACTCTTGCTTTTTTACAAACACTTTGCCCGGGATTCGAACCCAGGACGACGATCGATAGATGGTGATCGGGAATAATTGGATATCGAACATTAATAATGTGCATTTATATGTAGTTTATTTCTCTTAAATCATGAGCCTCTGAATAACGCACTATCGCAAGGTTTTGCTCGGGGTAGCGCCTTAATACAATTTCTGTGACACAATTTCAGAAATGTTTCCCAACAACGCCCTCTTGTCAATGTCATTCAGGCGCCAGAAGATCCTTGCAGCAGTCTTTTTATTTTTTATATGAGATGGGTTTACTCTTGACTCTAGTCCAGGTCAGTGGTGACAGAGACAAAGTCAACGATGGAGCGAGCTTACCCAGAAGAAGCCTGTTCACTCTCACTTTGAAGAGATCAGGGTTGTATGCGTTCGGAAACAGACGCAGGCAGAGAGTTCCACTCCTTTGCTGTGTGCATCACAAAAGACATTTGGAAACGTTTAGTCTATATCGATCTGTGTTACTCTGCCCGTATTTTTACTAGAAAGTTATTACGTACGACGGTGCTCATTACTTACACAGTTCTCTCTGGCCAGCTCCGCAACATGCTTATCTTCTTCTGTTTTAGGATCGAACCACAGCATTTGGTTCGCAATCGAGACTTTACCTGTAATTTATGCGAAGTAATTATTATGTTTTGTTAAGTTTAATATTCATAACTTTTGTTCCTAATTAATTATCATAATTACTATTGTATTAAGGGCAGATTTAACCAAAGTCAGATATCTTTTGTCCGCGGAATAAAATTGACGTCTGTCAGTTTTTGTATGGCAAATCTGTCAAAAATTCTAAATTTATTCGCTGGATTAGACTTATACTAGGTATAAAAGTTTGGTAGAATTCGCCCTAATTCATCACAATTACATACGTATACAATAAACTGAAAGTTTCGAATTGATGCGAGAGACAAAAGTGTATGGCAATAAACTTTCAAGATTTGTTCATTAGTTTCTAGTGAAGCTTCAGATCTTCACGCGGTCGCCGTAGAGAGTGTATAGTACCCTTGCGTAGTCCACGAACCAGCACCCTAATTGTGTAACACACTATCAATCGGAATCTGAATCATTTTGAAGCAAATTGCTAATCCATTGCTTCATAAGTTCGAAAAATTTCTCTGCTCAACACGTAAATAACGCAATGAATGCTGTTGAACTGTCAAAATGAAACCGATTCCGATTGGTAATGTGTTACGCAATTGCCCGGCCGTCCACTATGAGGGGGTTTGTCCAGCCACCTGAAAGATACAGTATACATGTTTTATCTAGTGTTTGAACCCCGGATGGTTGATCTAGTAGTCGACCACTGCTTAGATCAACGATGCTAGAAATATCCCAATCTTCCATTTATTAGATTGTGGCATTGCAGTAGAGTGAAAACAACACATCTTGAAGATGTTATTAAAGACAAGAGTCAAAACGTTTGTTACAAAGTGCACGGATATTGGTCATATATTATGTTGGTACATACATAATGACTTAGCATCCTTTTGTAAGCATAGCAATATGAGCACAAATTTCATGGTTTGCCTTACCAAGATCCTGAAGTGATTGTGGCAAGTCCCAGTGGTACATCGTCACGAGAGGCTCGATGCCCTTCTCCAATAGACTTAAATTCAGGTTATTGTAGTAGTTCTTGCCTTCTTAATTTGTAGTCGGGGAAACCAGACGGAAGTATACGAGGCCAGGCTATTGAGAATCTGGAAGTTGAGAATAGGAAGATTTCATTGTACGAACAAACTTAGAAATGCATACCTTTAGTAAAATGTGGTATTCTCATATGACAGAAGACATGAAAAGTGTTTTTATGTTTATTCAACTTTGCTTAATATAGTCGTCTTAAAGGGCTTATATCAAGCGTAATCGTAATCAGATAGTACTGAATTCGATTGTCTGAATGAAGTAACATAGAATGTGGAATATGTAAAAAAAGAGGCAGATATTGCGACGAGAGAAGGAGGTTAATGATGATAATGATTATCATATGACTCATAGTAGAAAATAAAGTCCTCGACGAGCGAGTGCAGTGCAACGCGGAGCTGACTTTTACATGATATAGGTACTATTTTTTTTAACCCCCGACGGACACAGAGGGGTGTTATAAGTTTAACGTGTGTATTTGTGACAGAGACGGTGTCAAAGGCTTTTTTTTTGGATGTAAAGAAAGCCTTTGACACCGTCTCTGTCCCAATCCTTGTAAGAAATCTGGAATATATCGGAGTTCGCAGAATACCTCTTAGCTTTTTCAAGGATTATCTCGGAAACAGGAAGCAAAGGGTTAGAGTGGGTAAGTACACTAGTGAAGACACAAACACGTCATACGGCGTCCCTCAAGGAAGCGTATTGGGGCCTACATTGTTCTTTATTTACGTCAATGAACTTTGTAACATAAATGTTGCTAACGCACGAGTCTTTTCTTGCGCGGATGATACTGCTGTAGTCTTCACTGGTGATGCTTGGCAGCACGTTAAGCTTAATACTGAAACAGGTATGGCTAAAATCGCCAAGTGGTTAACAATCAATTTGCTTACATTAAATATCACAAAAACAAATCACATTTGCTTCAGTGTCTGCCAACTTACACAATCAGAGGAAGATTTTAATGTTAAATTAATACTTGCAATAACGGTAATCGCAATAGTTGTGGCTGCTCAACAATCAACAAAGTACCTCATATTAAGAACCTAGGTGTCATCGTGGACCAGAGACTATCATGGTATCCACACATTGAGCAGGTTTCCAATAGAGTCAGGAAATTAAGCTGGAAGTTCAGGACTCTTAGATACGTCGTCCCCAAGAGTGCCGTTAATCATTCAAGCCATCAAAAAGATTTCCTTAAGATCATTTATGCCGTGCTAGTCGAGTCAGTACTTTCCTATTGTATACCTGTCTGGGGTGATGCAGCCAAAACAAAATTTCTAGCGGTGCATGTATTTAAAAAGTAAAGAGATATCCTACTGAAGACCTGTTTCGACTTAGTAACTTGCTCTCAGTCAGGAAACTTTACATTACACAAATTATATTAAAAAATACAAGTCTCTTTCCTATGATGCTGGCATACTGACAAAAGGAAGGAAAGATATGATATTGGATATCCCTAGGACAAGGACCTTGTTTGTCAGTATGCAATTTACTAAACGATCTGCTGTACTATACATATACATCTACTTTTGTCCCAAAAACTACTACGACAGTAAAAACTTATAATGAAATGGATACAAACGCTTACCTACAATTATACCAAAACACTTCTGAAACATTGACACATACACACCCTCACACTAATGCACTCTCAGTCACACCCACAGGCTACATTTTCACTCACATATACTCACACACATACTTACACCCACCCCTTCACACATTTGATCTAATTTAGGTTAATTTTAATTTATTTAGTTTTAGCATAAAAATTATACGTTTTGCTTTTTGTATACGACTTGCTGTGAAAGAGCGGACTCTCCTAATACAGGCACTATCAGGATCCACTCAAAAACCTATACTTGTTTTACCAATAAACTATTTTTATTTTATTTATTTATTTTATTTTGTGTATCTGTGTGTCTGTCTGCGCCATCGTAGCTTCCAAACGGCTGAACCGATTTTGATTATTATTTTTTTGTTTGAAAGACACTTCAGTTGTTACGCTTCGTCATAGTTGTACTCTTCAATTTAGCAACGTTATTATATCTTTTATAACGTTGCTAAATTATTGAAGACATGACTATTGACCACTGAAGTGTCTGGTATTACGTTTAGTCGGTTAATCACGTCACGTGGTTTTTTGTTTACCCTTATGTAATTACCTAAACCAATGGAGTATAGCTCTATTTTAACAAATAACAGAATAAAATAAAGGTACTTAACTAAAAACTACATATTCTTACCTCCCTCATTCTAGACACCTTCGACCTGGTAAGAAGCAGTGGAGGCTCTGAACCTGAACCCAGGTGGAAACGACAGATCCGCACACCATAACACCGCTAGTACAGCGCTGCGGAATAAAATACCCTTTATATCAAATAGCCCTTCTTAAACTAAAGAAGAAGTGACACGACCAAACCACAGGAATTTAATGTATCGTTGATGTGTCCATAACACAAATACCCAGATCAGAAAAAACTATAGGTACTACCACACAAGGGAGGAGGCCTAGAGTCAGCAGTGGGTGGAGCAATAAGGCTGCCAGTGATGAAGATGATGAGTTAGCCCCAAATATTGCGCAGTGCGCGAATCAAATCCGAGCGAACAGATTGCCGATCTTTAAGTTCCACCACATACACGAATTGTACCATGCACATACACGATGCCTCTGCATATATTAAATGCAATACCATAGGCATCGTGTGGCAGGAAGCAGGTATGTTGGCAACAGTCACGTTGCCAACATTCTCCTTCAGCTATCTAACAGTCTACCGTCACCGGTAGAAACTGGTACACACATCAACACCATCTAGGGATATTCTGTATAAAGTTCTTAAACTCAAAAAATACTGGCCGGTTTTAAAATATTTTGAAGAAAGCTTATTTTGTAGGCCTTTATGGATGATTCCAAATTTGAATTTAAAAATATAAATTAAAAACAAAAGATTTGCGCGGCGTAACTTTAGCGAAGTTTATTTACCATAGTTTTTGATCATTTTTGGTGTCAAATTAAAGTTTTAAAACAAATAAGCAGTTAATTTCGAATTTATGGCACTGTATGCATCATGCAGCGGCGCCATTTAAATGTTAAGGGCAGTAGGCATGCTCCAAGCTGGGGCTACTCAACGGACTATTGCTGAGGAAATTGGAACAAAACAAAACGTGATATCTAGGTTATGGTCACGTTGTCGTGCTACTGGTGAAGTGGCTGAAAGACACCCAGGCGGGAAACGCATAACCACCCTACGACAAGACCGATTTTTGCAAGTTGCTGCGAGAAGACAACCAAATGTTACGGCCCTGCAATTGGTTCAAAGGCTCCAGTCAGGGCACCATTTGCTTGTGAGTGACCAAACTGTGAGGAGAAGACTGCATGAAGCTAACCTTCATGCTCGTAGACCACTTCGTACTCCAGCACTACGCCGAGGAAATCGTGGACGAAGATAACAGTGGGCTCGTGAACATTTGCTCTGGGAAGATAACCAGTGGTCTGTAGTGCTGTTTACCGATGAGTCCCGATTTGGTTTCCATCCCGATTCGCGAATAATACGCGTTTGGCGAGTTCCTGGTCGTGAGAGTCGTCTACAACGCCCTCAGGAAGTCCATCCATACTACCAGGGATAATTATGGTTTGGGCGGGAATTCGTATTGGTGGAAGAACAGATCTCGTTTGGATCAGAAACACTGACTTCTGAAAAATACCGTAACCAGGTGCTAGTACCAATAGTCTACCCCTGTCGACTACAAATGGGCCAAGAACTGACGCTCATGCACGACAACGCCCGTCCGCACCAGCTGGCTGCAGGAGAACCACGTATCGGTCTTAGACTGCCCCGCGCAATCAGCAGACCTAAACCCCATAGAGCACGCGTGGGACATGCTCCAAAGAAGGGCTTTGAAGAATTTTCCTGCAAACATTGCGACTGAAGAGCAACTTTTTTGGCATCTTAGCAGGACCTGGGACAATATCCCGCAGCAAGACTTTGATAACTTGTTTCAAGCATGAAAAACCGTTGCAGGACCGTTGTTAACATCAGGGGTAGTATAACTGACTACTGATTTTTCGCATAATTACAAAAAATGGAACAATTTCGCTTTATTTTTCACTTTTTCTGGAAAAACACATTCATCATTAGTTTAAGCATTATTTCACTTTTCGTATTTCTAGGTTGGGGAAAAAGTCTTTTCGCATTATATATAGTATATATGTGACAAATATGGGACTACGGTAGCTATCGGAAGTCCAATCAAACAAGGAGTACACTGAGAGACGTATATTTGGAGACTGGCGCGCGGTTCGTTACATACAAAAGACTTAATTCTAAGTACCCACTATTACAAATATATCACACCTCCACCACAATACAACAGTATATCTATAGACTAGTACAAAAATAAACAACGAAAAACGACATCAACATTACCATAAATTGAACTTGATGCAACTAATTATAATTCTTAACTTATTAAACAATTTTAAATCTGTCTACTGGTCTACGTGTTCGCTTAGGGTGACGATTCACCGGCAGCGGTGATTGTGGTTGTAAATTAACCAGAGAATCTTCCGGAATATTAATATCCGGGTTTGAACTTTCCTCATTATTCCTGGTAGTCGTCCCTGGGGAGGCTACCTCTACTACCCTCTCTAACCCCTCGCTAACTGGCTCGACCACACTCTCTTTCCCATGATCCGCACTGTCCTCAGTTTCTGGACAGGTAACATCAGATAAGCGCGACCTGCGGCGCATTTGATCTACATGTCTAGTTAGTGATTGACCATTATCCTTTACCACTGAGTATCTACGGGCGCTGTCTACTCGTTCTACGGTACCTTTTACCCACCTATCACCCACACCATACTCACGAGCCCATACTGAGTCACCCTCCCTGAAACTGCGGTCTGTTCCCCCCGCGTGTTCCATTTGACGTCTTTGGGCTTGATGGACTCTGTCGTTGGTGCCCTGGTTGGTTCGCAGTAAATCAAGTCTGGAGCGTAAAGGACGTCTCTGCAACAGCATAGCGGGGGTTTCGCCGGTTGTGCTGTGTACGGTGTTCCGGTAAGCTAACAGAAACGTTTGTAGTGCGGTGTCGACATCTACACGATCCCTATGCGCTTTCTTAATAGCCCGCTTGCAAAGCTTGACTGCATTCTCCGCAGCCCCATTTGATGACGGGTGGTAGGCTGGAGAATAAAGCTGTTTAATGCCGTTGTTTTTTAGGAAGGTTTTAAACTCTATACTAGTGAATGGTGGGCCCTGATCAGATACTAATTCCTCCGGCAACCCAAACCTTGCAAATGTAACTCTTAAAACCTTTATAACATTTGATGCATTAGTTCGTGTCATCTCAAACACTTCTAACCATTTTGAAGAAGAATCAATAATAACTAGGAAGATGAGACCTTTATATGGCCCTAGGAAATCGATGTGCACCCTTGTCCAGGGGCGCGCGTGATACTGCCACGGTTGTATTGGGGCCCGCGGCGGCGCGTCCGCCTCAGCTGCACAAGTCTCGCATTGCTTACATAAAGCTTCCACGTCAGCGTCAATATTAGGCCACCATACATAGCTACGTGCCAAGCTTTTTGTTTTTACTATTCCCATGTGACTGCTATGTAGTTGTTTTAATACATTATTCTGCAACGAAAGTGGTATAACCATACGATAACCCCACATAATACATCCACACTCTGTATATAACTCATTACGCCTTGTAAAATATGGTTTGATACTTTCTGCATCTTCACAGGTTTTAGGCCATCCGGACTGTATGTAAACTAAAACCCTACTTAATACTTTATCTACTGCGGTCGTTTTCCTAACGTCTTGATGCGTAATTGGTAAAAAATTTTCAACGAAATTAATATAAGTATTTTCTTTTTGTGATCTTACATTCTCTTTACAACCCTTGTGCGGCAGTCGTGATAATGCGTCGGCACAGTTCTTACTGGAAGGCACATATTCAATGTCATAAGTATATCCAGCCAATAACACCGCCCAACGCTGTAACCTAGACGCAGCCATCACCGGAATACCGACTTTATTACCAAAAATATATGTGAGAGGCTTGTGATCGGTTCTTAATATGAATTTACGACCATAAAGATATTGATGAAACTTACGAACTCCGAACACAATAGAGAGTGCTTCTCGATCTATTTGCGAGTAGGCCCGCTCAGCTTGCGTGAGCGCGTGCGATGCGTACGCCACGGGACGCTCGCCCCTCGCCGTTGTGTGCGATATCACAGCGCCTATGCCTACACTGCTAGCGTCTGTTGTTAAAATTATAGGTAACTCCGGCGTGTAGTGCATTAGCACTTCACTACATGTTAATAAATGCTTTACTTTGCTGAATGCATCTTCGCATTCCCTATTCCAACTATACGGAGTTCCAGCTTTAAGCAACGTATACAAGGGTGCTAGTATTGTACTAACATTCCTTATAAATTTTCCATAGTACATGACCATCCCAATAAAAGCTCTAAGCTCAGAAATATTCGTGGGAGGGGGAGTTTTAACTATAGCGTTTACTTTGTCTGGGCACGTGTGAACCCCTTCTTTACTAATCGTGTGACCTAGATAGTTTACCGATTCAGCAAAAAATACACATTTTTCTTTCTTTACTCTGAGCCCGTATTTGTTCAAGCGATCAAATACTTTGCATAAGTTACGCATGTGCGCTTCGTTTGTGGGTCCCGTTATTATTATGTCATCCAAAAACACCCCCACATGTGGTAAATCTGCGAACAACTGCTCCAAATGTCTCTGAAAAATACCCGGACTTGATGCTAACCCGTATACTAACCTATTATACCTAAATAATCCTTTATGAGTGTTAATCACAGTGTATTTTTTTGTTTCATCCAGCTCAAATTGAGCGTACGCTTGTGAAAGGTCAATTTTACTAAAATGTTGGCCACCCTTCAAACGAAGTAAGACTTCCTCTACTCTGGGTAACGGATAACGGTCAACCTCTATAACCTTGTTTAAAGTTAGTTTGTAATCTGCACAAATTCTAATGTTACCGTCCTTCTTGACGACCGGCACGATGGGTGTTGCCCAGTCGGAACGCTCCACAGGAGAGAGAATGCCGTCCCTCTGCAGCTGATCTAGCGCACGCTCCACCGGCTCGCGCAACGCGTACGCCAGCGGGCGCGCGCGCATGAACACAGGCCGCGCCCCCTCGCGCACGCACACGCTTACCGTGCCGCCGGTGAACCGGCCCAGCCCGTCCGCGAACACTTCACAGTATTTGGTACTGAAAGCAGCCAAATCAAATACATTGTTTTTGTACAACACAACATCATTACTATTACAATCATAGGTTACTATAGGTAATTGTATTTTTAGTTCGGCCATCCACTGACGGCCTAAAAGCAGTGTTTTGCCGTTCTCAACCACATATAAATCTAAATGCATTTGACCCTTCTTATATTTCACCAATGGTTGTATCACTCCAAGGGGTTTTATTAACTCGCCGGTATAGTACTTTAGTGTTAAATTACTAGGCTTAAGTTTTACATCACTAAAAAATCTACTATAGCACTCCCAATTTATGCATGACACCGCACTGCCGGTATCACATTCCATTTTAATGTCAACACCATTTACATTCAGGTCGACATAAATAGGACTACACTGCATGACAGATAATTTACAAACATCTACATATATTACCTCATCGCTCTCTGCGCTATCACTTCCATCGGGATTTCTTATTTGAAACGCGTCCACGTTGTAGTGTTCTGTTAAATTCGGACACATACGTCGCAAATGTCCTACTTGGTTACAAACTCGACACACATAACGCCCGAACTTGCACTTGCTTGCGTCGTGACGCGCACCGCACACTCGACACTGCTGTTGCTGCGCACGCTCACCCAGCTTCATGGGTGCAGTCGCTGCCGATGTGCGCACGCCGCGCCCCCGCCCGCTAGACGTCATAGTATCGAACGGTGTCGTCGCTCCGCGGACGTCACGAGTGGCCACCGCCGCCGTGGCCGTACCCTTACGCCGCGAGCCCGCTGTCATCGCCTGACACGTCACCGACGTCGTTGATGAACACTCGCTCCTCGGGCCGCTTCCCCCTTCAACGGCCGCTGCGTCTTTTTCTGCTGCCTCCATGCTTACCGCCAACTTATATGCCTTTCCGTAATCCAAATTACTTTCAGCGAACAATCGCTGACGTATGACGTCATTTATTATGCCACACACTAGCTGATCTCTTAAGCTTTCTTCCAGCCAGGACCCAAATCCGCAGGTTTTGGACATCTTCTTTAAGATAGCCGCGTATTCCGATATAGTTTCACCTTCTTTCTGTTTCCTATGTCGAAACTTGTACCGCTCTGCTAACTCACTTGGCTTTGGTTGCAAGTGTTTTTCCATGACGTCAACAATTTGTGCTAACGTTTTGCTTTTTGGTTTATCTGGCGTACACAAATTAACCAGAAGTTCATAACACTCTGCACCCATCACTGTTATTAATGTCGGCACTTGTAATTCGGCAGAAATCTTGTTAACTAAAAAATATTGTTCTAAACGTTCCACGTACAACCGCCAATCGTCACTGTGGACTTTGAACTCGGCAATTTTACCGATCGACATTTCGGATTATTATGGTAATACTGTTTCTATTTCACAAATATTTATATATACTATTGCACGAATCACGCGTAGAATCGTCTGTTCTCGTCGCCACTGACAAATATGGGACTACGGTAGCTATCGGAAGTCCAATCAAACAAGGAGTACACTGAGAGACGTATATTTGGAGACTGGCGCGCGGTTCGTTACATACAAAAGACTTAATTCTAAGTACCCACTATTACAAATATATCACAGTATGAACTTGTAATAAAATCTCTTTGGCTATACTATTTGTATCTGGCTGGCTTTGGTATCATTGAAAGTTTAAATTTTAAAGAACATAATTCCAAATTCAAATTAGGAAAATGTGTGATTTTCATTTGTTTTTCGTACTGTCAAGATGAGTGAATCTAATGAAGAAATTCGATACATTTTAAAATTTTACTACAAAAAAGGTAAAAATGCAACGCAAGCCGCGAAAAAAATTTGCGATGTTTATGGACCTGGTGCAGTGTCTGTGAGAGTAGCACAAATTTGGTTTAAGCGTTTTCAATCCGGAAATTTTGATGTCAAAGATGCACGTCGCTCTGGTCGCCCTATTACGGATAAAATGGATGCCATTTTTGAAAAAGTAGAGCAAGATAGGCATATCAGTAGTTACGACGTAGCTGAAGAACTGGGAATTGATCACAAAATAGTTTTGGCGCATTTGAAAAAAACTGGGTACACAAAAAAGCTCGATATTTGGGTACCTCACGAGCTCACTGAAAGAAACCTAATGAACCGTGTACTCATTTGTGATTCTTTATTACGACGTAATGAAACCGAACCATTTTTAAAGAAGCTGATAACTGGTGATGAAAAGTGGATCACGTACGACAAGGACGTGCGAAAAAGGTCGTAGTCAAAGGCCGGTCAGGCTTCACAGACTGTGGCGAAACCCGGGTTAACTCGCAACAAGGTGATGCTGTGTGTGTGGTGGGATTGGAAGGGCATTATTAATTATGAGCTGTTACCACCAGGCAGGACCATCGATTCTGAACTCTACTGCGAACAACTGATGAGATTAAAGCAAGAAGTTGAGAGAAAGCGGCCGGAATTAATCAACAGAAGGTGTGTGGTTTTTCATCATGATAACGCTAGACCTCACACATCTTTAGCCACTCAGCAAAAATTAAGAGAGTTTGGCTGGGAGGTGTTAATGCATCCGCCGTATAGTCCTGACCTTGCACCTTCAGATTTCCACTTGTTTCGGTCTCTTCAGAATTCTTTAGGCAGTGTCAGGTTAACATCACGAGAGGACTGCCAAAACCACTTGTCGCGGTATTTTGATCAGAAGTCCCAAAATTTCTATAGCAATGGGATCATGTCCCTACCTACAAGATGGCAAAAAGTTATCGAACAAAATGGTACCTACATACTTTAGTTAAATGTGAATAAACTATATTAAAAAATGTTTTGAATTTTCTTAAAAAATGCGAAGAAACATTTTCCCCTACCTATTATATAAAAGGAGAAACTGACTGACTGACTGACATATCAACGCACAGCTGAAACTACTGGGACTAGGAACGTGAAATTTTGCACACGGCTTCCTTTTATAATGTAGGGGAGCGCTAAGAAGGGGTTTTTGGAAATTCGACCTTTAAGGAGGTAAAGTGCAGGCAAAGTGTCTTATTAAATATTGGCCACATCTGCGTTCTGTCTTATTAGTTACCCGACTGCGCGACAGCAAAGTGTCGTATTAAATATTGGCCACATCTGCGTTCTGTCTTATTAGTTACCCGACTGCGCGACAGCAAAGTGTCGTATTAAATATTGGCCACATCTGCGTTCTGTCTTATTAGTTACCCGACTGCGCGACAGCAAAGTGTCGTATTAAATATTGGCCACATCTGCGTTATGTCTTTAAGTTACCCGACTGCGCGACAGCAAAGTGTCTTATTAAATATTGGCCACATCTGAAAAATCTGAAAAATCTTATTCCTTGAGTTAATAAATTTGAAACTTGGCACGAATACTTATCAAAGTAAATGATGAACTCCCTAATTTTTTGTTTTTCTAAACTACCTCCGAGAGAGGGGGTTGGGGGGTGTCAAAGTTTGTATGGAAGAATTTTAACGCGCAATCCGATTAATTCGAAACTCAGTACTTATACTTAAGACTAAACCTAAAGAATAACCTGTGTCAGGGTTTGTCGAAATCGACACCTGATGGGGTGAAAAGGGGTAGTCAATTTTACAGGGGAGAATTTTACTGAGTAGCTTGATTAACTCGAAAATTGGTATAAATAATCTTTGAGTCAAGTTTTGGAAATATCCTAAACGATTTTTTTAAATTCCACCCCTGTGGGGGTGAAAAGCGGGTATATAGTTTAGATGAAAAATCTTATTAATTTGGTTAATAAACTTGAAACTTGGCACGAATATTTGCTTAAATAAGCAATAAAGTTTCATACTATTGGTTTTTCAAAACTGACGGGGTGAGAAGGGGTAATTCGATTTTTAAGAGGAGGATTTTACTGTGTGGCTTGATTACCTCAAAAATTGGTATAAGAAATCTTTGATTTCAGTTATGGAAAAATCCGAAACGATTATTCGAAATCCCACCATTGTGGGGGTGAAAAGAGGGGATACAGATTATATGAAAATCTTATTCTTATGGTTAATACACTTGAAACTTGGCAATATTTGCCTCAGGAAATAATAAAAATTGTCACTCTTAGTTTTTTAAAACAAGTAAGGAACACTAGAACCGTAAGAACAGTAAGGAACAGTAAGGAAAAATTTTAGCGCGCTGTCATATTAACTCGAAACTCGGTACTAATACTTTTTCGGAAGTCGGTGTCTTTGGATCTATATTTTAGATTTTTGCCACTGACTTCCGAAATTAAAGTTATTTTTCACTTTGTAGTGTTTGTTTTGGAAGTCAGTTGTTTTTATTTTTCACTTTTTAGTGGGTCTGTTTGTAATTTATCTGAGTTACAATAGCCTAATGACAACTGCTCATCACCTTTTACAAAACATTGCTTTTCCCGATGCAGGGACATTAATTGTTGAGGAGTTCTCTTTCACCATCAGCTCCACTTAACCATATGCATTGTGACGAGCTTCTATTGCTTAGCAATAATTTTAAAGTAATGGAATCGCAACCCGTGAAATACTTATTATTGAGTTGTTCCAGTGGCCATCTTACCATCTGTGGTCTTCGTCATCAGATCCACTTCACCAAATGTTGCTTTCCGAGAGCAAATGCACAAGTTACAATAAAAAATACCAAAATCGCTGTAGGTGTGCCTATATTGAAGAGTTCCCTCGATTTCTCCAGGATCCCATCATCAGATCCTGACCTGATGACAATGAGACCACTTGGAAAGTATACCCTTTCAAACAAAAAAAGAATTTTCCAAATCGGTCCAGCCGTCTTCGAGTAATCGGGGAACCCTAAAAAAAGATTCCGAAGAACTGAGAACCTCCTCCTTTTTTGAAGTCGGTTAAAAATAATTTATGGCCAGAGTGCATCTGTTGACATTTCCAATAAGCCCCAACACGGCTAGGATACATTGTTTTATTACTGATCTGAGTTCAATGGTACCATTTTCATCAGAAGCATTTATTTAAATTTGCTTCGTCATAGTCGTTTAACTATCTTAATCGAGATATCTTATCGCCACCCGTGAAATATTTATCATTGATGAGTTCCTGTGGCCATCTATGATCTACTTCGTCAGTTCCACTTCAACACATCATACTTTCTGAATGCAAATGATTGATTTGTTGACGAAAATACCAAAATCACTATGTGTTTGCTAATAATATTTGAGGAGTTCCCTCCCGCCTCATGGATCCTATTATCAGAACTGGATTTGGATAAAAATGGGACCAATCTGGAAGTCCAATCCTTTCAAATAAAAAAAAAGTTTTTTCAAATCGGTTTATAAATGACGGAGTAACGGTAACAAACATTAAAAAAACATACAACCGAATTGATAACCTCCTCCTTTTTTTGAAGTCGGTTAAAAATAGTATCGAAGTCAGAACTGTGCATTCAATAATTATATTTGAAAAGAAGTGATGAACGAGTCTGTTGCGCACACTATAGTTTTTAGAATTTTTGTCCGTTTGTTGTTTGTCGGGATGTATGTTCCGGATTGGCGCAAAAACGGTTGATTGAATTTAGAGGAAATTTTGCATACAAATGTTTTAGATCCTGGATTAACACGTAGGGTAGGTACTAATTTGATATATTCCGACATACACGCGGGCGAAGCCGCGGGCAAAAGCTGTATATAAATAAATTTTTACTAACGCAAAAAAAAAATTCTTGGTTTATTCAGAAGTCTAGTCTGATAAATGGGCTTTATAAAAATATATATATGTTGTATGTTAATTATAACAAATTTTGAGTAAATTGAGAAAATCCAAAATATCCCTAGACGGTGTTGATATGTGTATGTCCCCCCTGCCAAGCTCCCTCATAAACAGCTTAGTGGGATTACGGACCACCCAGTAACTAAAGCTGAGTGGATCATAATATTTGTGCACTATTTGGAATGAGATAAGCCTTTGACAACTGACATGATAGATCTTTTCTCTGACTTATCTCTAATGCTATCTACACTTTCAACACATATTTAGCACCTTATCCGTTGTTATCATAATAATTCGATACACACGGATTAGTAGTGGATTTTCGGATGTTAAACGATAAGACTTTAGATGACAAGTATCAAGTGTCTGGGCTACCAAATACTTCAGATTGTATCTTTTTGGTAGGAAGTTTAAATTTGTTACGGGCCATATGCCTCTCCAATGGATAATGAACATCAAAGAACCCAACTCGCGTCTTACTCGATGGCGCCTGAAATTGAGTGATGAAGTAATGAGAATGTAACACTAGTGCTGATGCATTATCCCGAAATGAGTACATTATGAGGAGACTAGTTCTCTTATAGCCAACCCTGCTGAAAAACCATCCTCACTATTAAATAATTCAAAGACCGACACAGTTCACACTGACGCTGAAAACCCGATATTATTACCGATTTTCCACTTAACAAGTACCACAAACAGATCGTTTTCACATTGGTCGACAATGTGAAAAGTCACTCTTCTGTTTCAAAACCATTCGAGTGACACGTTAGGACACACATTCAGATTTCTAAAATTAGTCTTGAAGAGGATTTTGTAAACGCTTGGAAAGAATTTATTGATCCCAAGGTAAATACTGGTATTCTCATTAATCCCCCATTGGCAATGTATGAAATTATCCCCATTATTCAGACTAAATTCAAAAGTTCATCTATGGATTTAATTTTAACCAAAGTAGAGTTAGACAATATTAAAGATCACCTAAAACATCAGAAGATAATTCGCAATTACCACGAAGGCAAAACTAACCATCGTGGCATTAATGAGTGTTACTTATCTTTATCTAACAAATACCTCTGGCCAAAAATGAAGGAGAAAATTAAATGAAATGAAATTATTTATTCTGTAAATAGGATATCGGAATCACTTTTACACGTTATATTAAAAAAAAAATAATACTAGATGGAGTCGACATTTCTATATCTGACTACCCCTGAGAAGAAATGGCGAAACAAACTCAGGGGTCAAAGTCTCTTTTAAAGTCCAGACATAGTCCTAGTCAAATCATTTGAGGACTATGTATATCCGTATCTGAAATGGTATTTTGAGGAAAAAATCACATAAATATGAGTGGACGTGTCCAGCATATAACGAAATACATAAACGAGTGTAATGTATGTGGTCAAGCCAATGAGAATTGCGACTATGTTATAGAAGTTTCAGCCATCACACGTAAGGCCCTCATAACACAAGACAGATTATTCATAAAGTCGTCCTGCCCGGTACGAGACTTCACACTGGTAACGAGATGTTACAAATGCCAGCAGTACGGCCATACAGCCAAAACATGCAAAATGTCTGTCCCTACATGGGACATTGCGGTGAAGACGGACACAACTCAAGACTGCGCAAAGAAAGCCGATGCGCCAAAATGTGCTACATTTTTGCGCTTTAAAAAACAAGCCAACCACAAGTCGGAAGATGCCCCGTGAGGAGTCGCTGGAGACTCTGAACAGGGACCCGTGGGGACGCCCCTATAAAATGGTGCGGAACAAGCTCCGCCCATGGGCTCCCCCGCTGACGCAGAGTCTCCGGCCCCAGCTCGTGGAGGACGTGGTGAGCGCTCTGTTCCCTTCGCGAGGGGAACATACTCCCCCGCCCATGGCTCCGCCTCCTGCGGTGTCGGATGCGGACCACGCAGCCGACGATGACGACGATGCTCCGGAGGTGACCGAGGTAGAGCTGAGAGTGGCGGTGCGCAGGCTGAATGCCAAGAATACCGCCCCAGGACCCGACGGCTTACCTGGAAAAGCCTGAGTCCTGGCCTTGGAGGCTCTCGGGCCTCGACTAAGGGGGCTCCTAAGCGCATGCTTGGAGAGGGGCCAGTTCCCGCTTCAATGGAGGACAGGGAAACTGGTCCTCATTAAGAAACCGGGGCGCCCTGCGGACTCGCCGTCCGCTTACCGGCCCATCGTGCTGCTCGACGAGGTGGGCAAGCTCTTTGAAAGAGTCATTGCAGACCGCCTTGTCGGGCGGCTGGTGAGGGTGGGGCCGGATTTGGCGGAGAGCCAGTTTGGTTTCCGCAAGGGGCGCTCTACGGTGGACGCCATCATGCGCGTACGAGCCCTCACGACGGGGGATGCTGTGGCCCGGGGTGGGGTCGTCTTGGCGGTGTCTCTAGACATCGCCAATGCCTTCAACACCCTGCCCTGGAGTTGCATCAGGGAGGCACTCCGGTATCACCGAGTGCCGACCTACCTCTGTCGCGTGGTCGAGGCCTATCTGACGGACAGGGCCGTCATCTACCCCGGTCACCGGGGAGAGTGGAACCGGCGAGAGATGTCGTGCGGTGTCCCGCAGGGATCGGTTCTGGGACCGCATCTGTGGGACATCGGGTACGACTGGGTGCTGCGCGCCGACCTCCCTGGTGGCGTCAGCGTAGTTTGCTACGCTGACGACACGCTGGTCCTGGCGCAGGGGAGGTCGCACCAGGCGGCGGCCGAATTAGCGGCACGCGGGGTTGCGACAATCGTAGAGAGGATCCGGCAATTGGGACTCGAGGTGGCCTTGCACAAGTCCAAGGCCATGTGTTTTCATGGTCCTCGGAACGCGCCACCATCGGGTTCCCAAATAACGGTAGGAGGGGTTCTCATCGGTGTCGAGTCGACGATGAAGTACCTGGGACTCGTCCTCGACAGCCGGTGGAATTTCGTGGAGCATTTCCGACGTTTGGCTCCCAGACTGGAGCGGGCCGGGGCTGCCTTGGGGCGGCTCCTGCCCAATCTGGGGGGTCCAAACGCCTCCTGCCGGAGGCTCTACGCGGGGGTCGTGCGGTCCATGGCCCTTTACGGAGCTCCGGTGTGGGCGCGTTCCGTGAGGCGGCGACCGGTCCGTCGGTTGAACGCGTCCCAGAGGGTCATGGCCATCCGGTTAGCCCGGGGATACCGCACGGTCTCCGGGGAGGCGGCGAACCTCCTTGCCGGATTACCGCCATGGGATCTGGAGGCAAAAGTCCTCGCGCACATCTGGGAGTGGCGCGAGGAGGCAGGACGCCGGGGCGTAACTCCGTTGCCGCGAGAAATCGCGGCACGGCGGACAGAGCTCCGGCAGGATCTCATGGCGGCATGGAGAGTGCGATTGTCGCAACCCAGCACTGGGCACGCCATATTGCGGCGATAAGTCCCCTCTTTGAGGAGTGGCTGGAGAGGCGCCACGGCGTCCTCACCTTCCGCCTGACGCAGGTCCTCACCGGACACGGGTGCTTCGGGAGGTACCTGTTCCGGATAAGGCGGGAGGAAACGCCCGGGTGTCACCACTGTGTGGATCGCCCGGAGGACACGGTGGAGCATACGGTGGAAGTCTGCCCGGCTTGGGCGGGGCACCGCCGTGTCCTCGCGGAAGCGATCGGCGGCGGCGATCTCTCGCGTCCGGCCCTGGTCCAGGCCATGGTACGGAGCGAGAGTGCATGGGAAGCCATTACCTCCTTCTGCGAAGCAGTAATGCTCGTGAAGGAGGAGGCGGGACGCGTGAGGGAGAGGCAAGCTTTGCACCCTCACGCCCCTAGTCGCCGCAGGAGACGCCCTGGGCGTCGGGAATCGGCAGCCGATTCCCGGCCACCGTAGGCGCGGGCTTGCGGACGGCGAGCAATGGGTAGCTCGCCGTCCGGTAAGGACCAGGCCCGAGTCGACGGCGCGTCGTGTTCCACGCGCGCCTCAAAGAGATGTCAGCACTATTGACGGGGTCCGCTAGGGCCGATGCCAGCTAGGGTTGCGGGATGTTCGAAAGAGTTACCGTGGCCCCGGCACAGGCAACAGAAGGAACACGGGTGGGTTTTAGTCAGTAAAAGTCTGACACGCCCTCCCGCTCCGCCTAGAGCGGGAGAAGTCATTTGATGATTTCCCATCCACAAAAAAAAAAAAAAAAAAAAAAAAGTCGGAAGATGCAGATTGTCTGGCTAAAAAAGCTGCCGAATCAACATCAACTCGATAGACTATTTGAAGGCGTCTAGGAGCACCACGTACTTGTTTATATTTTAGACTTAATTTATTATTGTATTTTTTTTAGTTAGGTGAGGTTTATAGAACTTAATTACTGACATAGATAACAAATTTTTAACTGTGTCAAAGACATGTGACGTTGAGGATTGCAGACAATATCTTTCCAATTATCAACAGTCACTAACCGTACTGACCCACAACATACTGTAGCGAAAAGAAAAAGGAGGATAAACACTTTTTCACCACTTCACGTTTAACTTTGTTCTTTAAAAAAATAAAAAGGAAAATATTACAATTTAATATAAAAAGTAAAAAATGTATAAAAAAGTTGCGGGTTGATTTATGTAAAACTAGCTTTTGCCCGCGGCTTCGCCCGCGTGTATGTCGGAATATATCAAATTAGTACCTACCCTACGTGTTAATCCAGGATCTAAAACATTTGTATGCAAAATTTCCTCTAAATTCAATCAACCGTTTTTGCGCCAATCCGGAACATACATCCCGACAAACAACAAACGGACAAAAATTCTAAAAACTATAGTGTGCGCAACAGACTCGTTCATCACTTCTTTTCAAATATAATTATTCAATGCACAGTTCTGACTTCGATACTATTTTTAACCGACTTCAAAAAAAGGAGGAGGTTATCAATTCGGTTGTATGTTTTTTTAATGTTTGTTACCGTTACTCCGTCATTTATAAACCGATTTGAAAAAACATTTTTTTTATTTGAAAGGATTGGACTTCCAGATTGGTCCCATTTTTATCCAAATCCAGTTCTGATAATAGGATCCATGAGGCGGGAGGGAACTCCTCAAATATTATTAGCAAACACATAGTGATTTTGGTATTTTCGTCAACAAATCAATCATTTGCATTCAGAAAGTATGATGTGTTGAAGTGGAACTGACGACATAGATCATAGATGGCCACAGGAACTCATCAATGATAAGTATTTCACGGGTGGCGATAAGATATCGCGATTAAGATAGTTAAACGACTATGACGAAGCAAATTTAAATAAATGCTTCTGATGAAAATGGTACCATTGAACTCAGATCAGTAATAAAACAATGTATCCCAGCCGTGTTGGGGCTTATTGGAAATGTCATCAGATGCACTCTGGCTATAAATTATTTTTAACCGAGTTCAAAACAGGAGGAGGTGCTCAGTTTTTCAGAATCTTTTTTTTTATGGTTCCCCGATTACTCGAAGACGGCTGGACCGATTTGTAAAATTCTTTTTTTGTTTGAAAGGGTATATTTTCCAGGTGGTCCCATTGTCATCAGGTCAGGACCTGATGATGGGATCCTAGAGAAATTGAGGGAACTCTTCAATATAGGCGCACCTATAGCGATTTTGGTATTTTTTTATAGTAACTTGTGCATTTCCTCTCGGAAAGCAACATTTGGTGAAGTGGAACTGATGGCGAAGACCACAGATGGTAAGATGGCCACTGGAACAACTCAATAATAAGTATTTCACGGGTTGCGATTCCATTACTTTAAAATATTGCTAAGCAATGGAAGCTCGTCACAATGCATATGGTGAAGTAGAGCTGTTGGTGAAGTACTAAGAGAACTCCTCAAAAATTAACGTCCCTGCTTCGGGAAAAGCAATGTTTTGTAAAAGGTGATGAGCAGTTGTCATCAGGCTATTGTAACTCAGATAAATTACAAACAGACCCACTAAAAAGTGAACAATAAAAACAACCGACTTCCAAAACAAACACTAAAAAGTGAAAAATAGCTTTAACTTCGGAAGTCAGTGGCAAAAACCTAAAATACGGATGCAAAGACACTGACTTCCGAAAAAATATTAGTACCGAGTTTCGAGTTAATGACAGCGCGTTAAAATTTTTCCTTACTGTTCCTTACTGTTCTTACGGTCCTAGTGTTCCTTACGTGTTTTAAAAAACTAAGAGTGACAATTTATATTATCTCCTGAGGCAAATATTGCCTTGTTTCAAGTTTTTTAACCAAATGAATAAGATTTTTCATCTAAACTATATCCCCGGTTTTCACCCCCACAGGGGTGGAATTTAAAAAAATCGTTTAGGATATTTCCAAATCTTGACTCAAAGATTATTCATACCAATTTTCGAGTTAATCAAGCTACGCAGTAAAATTCTCCCCTGTAATATTGACAGCCCCTTTTCACCCCGTCCGGGGTAGATTTTCGAAAAACCTTGATACAGGTTATTCTTTATTTTTGGACTTAAGTATAAATACTCAGTTTCGAGTTAATATGTCAGCGCGTTAAAACTTTTCCTTACTGTTCCTTACTGTTCTTACAGTCCTAGTGTTCCTTACTTGTTTTAAAAACTAAGAGTGACAATTTTTATTATTTCCTGAGGCAAATATTGCCATGTTTCAAGTGTATTAACCAAAGGAATAAGATTTTTCATATAATCTGTATCCCCTCTTTTCACCCCCACAGGGGTGGAATTTTAAAAAATCGTTTAGGATATTTCCAAACCTGAATCAAAGATTATTCATACCAATTTTCGAGTTAATCAAGCTACGCAGTAAAATTCTCCCCTGTAATATTGACAGCCCCTTTTCACCCCGTCCGGGGTATATTTTCGAAAAACCTTGATACAGGTTATTCTTTATTTTTGGACTTAAGTATAAATACTGAGTTTCGAGTTAATCGGACTGCGTGTTAAAATTCTTCCATATATTTTTTGACACCCCCCAATCCCCCTCGTGGGGGTAGTTTAGAAAAACTAAAAATTACAAAGTTCATAATTTATTAAGATAAGTATTTGGGCCAAGTTTCAAGTTTATTAACTCAAGGAATAAGGTTTTTCATACAAACGAAATACCCCCTTTTTACCCCCTTAAAGGTCGAATTTCCAAAAACCCTTTCTTAGTGCTCCCCTACATTATAAAAGGAAGCTGTGTGCAAAATTTCACGTTCCTAGTCCCAGTAGTTTCGGCTGTGCGTTGATATGTCAGTCAGTCAGTCAGTCAGTCAGTCAGTCAGTCAGTCAGTCAGTCAGTTTCTTCTTTTATATATATAGATTAGAAGATAAATAACAGAGAAAACTTTAGTCCGAAAGGGTAAAGTACGCGAATATCGAAAGAAAAAAGACGTACTATCAAGTCGATTGCAATCGCTATTAGGTAACGCTCACAAGATAAACGGTAAAGGGAAAAGAGATCAGAGAACCAAGTTATCTCGCATTTTACAGGCATGAAAATTTAAATAAAAATTGTCAACGAATTAAAAGTTTGCAGAGAGTTAAACTAACTACGTTAATCTAGCTAGTATATAAAAAATATCCTAAAAAATCGTTGTCCAACGTAATTACGTCCGGCGAGGTGTCGCAGACAGTAGGAGGCGCTGGCAGAGTGGTCCACGTGGTTGTGTGGCCTTCGCAGCTGGATGCGGCCAATTACTCTGCGTTGACCTTCGATGTCAAGCGTTTATTTGGGCCAGAACCTGGAGGCCGAAAGACGGCCTGTTCTAAACTGATTAATCCTAAGACAAAATGAATTAGGGTTACACCAGAGTGATCAGGCTGAACTTACGATTGAGGAAAACGATTTAAAGATTCGTACCAGGTTAATTAAGACGAAACTTCCCGACTCAAACCATGGAAGTATGGGATTCGAACTTGAAAAAACGTTTCTATGACAATAAATAGCGGATATTAGCACGGAAAGTAAAAAAAAAAACCATAATCCTACTACGGCAACAACATAACAGGAATACATACCGAAAGTAAAAGAAAGGGCGACGTCGAAAGCAACTTTGATTTTATTACACAACAAGAAAACGTATCAAATATATAGACACGTAAATTTTCAACTAACTGGGTCAGTATCAACAGATCAACTTTTCGCAACTGACGCACCATACTGAAAAAAATGAGGACCCATCTGTCAGAAAAAAATAATTCGAATCACGAAATAAAAAGGTAAAAAAAATATCGACCAGAATCAATGATAAACGGAAAAAAGGTTGAAATTATGGAACCAAAAAGTTTTGACATGCAGAGTTAAGCTGCAATACGTAATATTAATAAGAATATAGATAGCTTTAAAATTTTCCTGCATAGATTCAACTTTGATTGTGATATAATGGTACTCACCGAGTGCTGGCTAGCTAACCGCACAGATAACCTCCCAATAATACCTGAGTATGTACAACTTATTGTATACCACATAAACCATAATCAAAATGATAGTGTGGTAGTCTTTGCTAAAAAAATCATTAAAGGTCACAGTCGAGGAACCTACTCTATAAGACTGCATGAGTTATTGCTTGGTTATCAAAATTGGTTCAACCACAGCGATAATCGCTTTATATAGGTCTCCTTCCGCTAGAAACTTGGATTCTTTTCACAATTCTTTAAACCAGATTTTTCAAGCGCTAAGCTCGTTTAGGAATGTTATACTAACAGGCGATTTAAATATAAGTATGGGCTCCAGAAACTTCGATGCAGGGGCCCAAGATTATCTTAATATCTGCTCATACCATGGTTTTCCCCCCGCTAACACATTGCCTACTCATCGGTGTGGTTCCTGCCTCGATCATATGATGATCAAAACCAGCCTATCTTATATTACGCTTGTTACTAACGCAACAATTACCGACCATCGTGCTGTCCTACTTACCGTAAATTTAACGCTGCCTAAGCTAAATCGTCCCCAGACCAAAAGCAAATAAACTCGAATATGATTTATGCAACATTGATTTTAGCCTAGTTTACAAAACTGCTGACGCTAATTTGGCTTTATCGTATTTAGTAAAACATGTCCAACAAGCAATATTACGTAACACGACAGTTCTTAAAGTAAATAAGAAACTCTATAATATTAATCATTGGATTACTCCTGGACTAATTCGGTGTATAAGACACGGAGATAAACTTCATAAGAGAACTAAGAGATACCCTGATAATCTAATAATTCAAACCACCCATAAAAGATACAAGAATTTCTGCAACAATATCCTTAAGAATTTAAAAAAATAATTACGATAAAAATTAATTAAATAGAGTAGGTAACAATAGCAAACAACTTTGGAAACATATAAAAAACGTCACCAATATGACTAAACAGCGTGAATCAAATTCGAGTTTACTGCTTACTAATCCTTCACCACTCTTGTCAGCTAACAACGTTAATAACTTTTTTGTCAATATTGAGAGAACTCTTGCCGAACAGATTCCGAAACATTTCCAAAAATCAAGAAATAGCTGCAACCTGAAATCTTTTGCTACGCTGGACACTGCCGAAGACGAAATAACCCAAATCATTTCTGGATTAAAAGATAACTGCGCAGTTGGTTGGGATAATATGACCTATAAGATCATTAAACTCTTTAATCACATTTTGGTACCTCCATTAACGCATATATTTTGAATCTATCTTTCTAAAGGAATTTTCCCTAGAGGTCTTAAAAAGGCAGTTGTAATCCCTGTCTGGAATCTGGAAGTAAAGGCTTAGTTAATAATTATAGGTCAATATCGCTATTCTCCTCAATATCAAAAATATTAGAGAAAATTGTAAGTAGTAGACTAGTTAACTATCTAGAAAATAATAACTTCTTATCCCCTACGCAATTTAGTTTTAGAGCTAAATTATCCACAGCTGATGCGGTGGATAGCCTGACCGATAACATTTCAGAAGAACTCGGCAAAGGGAACCAGACCCTGAGAGTCTTCCTTGATTTAGCCAAGGCCTTCGACACGGGGTCTATTTCTGTTCTTCTAAAGTTTAGATAGGAATAAGGGGAACGCCGCTGAAACTATTTACTGACTGCTTAGATGACCGATATCAATGTATTAAAATAGATAATATTACGAGCGATGAGCAGAAAAGTATTGGTTTTAGTGTTCCCCAGGGAAGTACTCTGGGCCCCACGCTATTCCTGATTTATATTAATGACTTGTGTAGTTTTAATATTAAAAATGAACCAGGCATCCTGCCTTTCATGCTAGGAAAAACAAGTTATTTCCCATTACCATTCATTAAGGTATCCAATCAGTTAACTTAGATGCTATTTATAGTAAAATAGATTTAATAAGAAAGCAGTTAGATGATATTTCGCCTCGTTTCCACAATAAAACGCTCTCTTAAGAGTATTCTATTCTCTTTATATGAACCGGAATATCTTTATAGTAAAATCACGCAGTTATCCGACCAGTTAGAATTGTTTCAGTCCAATCGAGCCAAGAGATGTCTAATTGATGGCTTAGGTTTGGTTACTAAAAGCATCGCGGGAAACCTAGACTATACGGACGCTATTCGCTATGATAACGCAATTAAAACATTGCAAGGAAATGCAAATAAAATTGTCACGGAATTAAACAATCGCGTTAGTCTAAATAAGCACTGGATGTCACAAAATTTGGAAATCCTTGATAAATTGGTAAAAAAACCAGTACAAATTTAAGGTAGCCGTAGATGAGATCATGATTAGTTATTTACGACATGAAAATGACATAGTTATATAAGTATACGCATCTGGATCAATATATAATAATGTTAGCAGATAATACATATAGAATCATTATCTGATGAAATGTTTAAGTTTGAAAACTTATTAGCTTTTATACGTGCTAAGAACACACAATTTCATATGTTTCAATTAGATATGTTTAATAGAATAATAGAACAATAAATTAAATGCTCTTTATGGCCGAGAACATGTACTAAATATTAGTTTTGGAGAATATTTTGGTATGATTAAATTAGGTTAGGTACTACTATAATAGTCAAAATCTAGTATTGGTATTTAAGCTCCCGTTTGTCCTTCCACATACCTATGACCTTTATAAATTATCCGTAGTTCCCAATAAAGGTAACAGAGTGCTAATTCCTTCCTAACTCTTCCGAGCAATTCACGACAAAGATTTTATGTACATACATAGATGCAGAATGCCCGAAGTCCATCTGCGAGAACATGATGAGTCAGCAAGCAGCAAGGCGACTGCATCCACCATCTGATAACTACACAACAAATCGATAATTCCTGAACTGAAAAACTGAAGCTGTGGAAGCACACGACGAGAGACTCTACGTAGCAAGTTTTCCTACATCTACAAAAATTCGGCTGTCCTGCACCGTGTCTCAATTCGACACAATACAAGGATGACCGACTGAAAGGACAAATACTTACTGAAAATTATGAACATTCCATCCATGCAACTTTACCAGCCCCGATACCGAAGCTAGAAGATTAAAACTCAACACTGCAAATCTTCGCAGCCTCCAAGTTGTTACTGAAGAAATATCTAAGGAAAATCCAAGATTTATAGCGCGTACTACACTATCACACCACTTTACCTTGTATTATTAAGTGCAAGTGCACTAGACATTGCGTTCGCACTATGCAAACGTACATATAAGTGACGTTAAAAATCAAACGTCGCCATCTCCAACATAAACACAATCGCAAAAAGTAGGATTTTATTATTGTGAAGTTACAGCCATTATATAATTAAGTACTTTGCATAATAATCTACATCAATACATTTAAGTGTTATTAAGTTAAAAGAGTTAAATGTTGTATAAATACACTAAAAAGCGAATACAGTATGGAGCCCACATATATGCAATAAATGAAACCGTAAGTAACACTAGTCCACAGAAGTATAGCAAAATTAAATATTAAATTAAAAACCGTAAATTAAAAAAGTTACATTTTCAAACAAAATAAATATTAAAATAAATTCAGTAAAAGTAAACACTCTGTTTAGACAACCGAGCTGGCCACCTGCGGTGCACCACAGCGTCCAATCCATTGTTTGCCGAACATGTTTTTTTTTTGTTTGCGCACATGTCCAAGGATTCAAGTTCATTGAATCATTGACTTAGTGATCCAATTCTACAGTGTTCAAATTTGCTCAAAATTAAAACTATACTTTTTGACCTAATTACTGGACCGATTTCGCAATTTTTTTGAATATCGTCAGAAAAGGCGATAACAAGTATATTTTATAATTTATTGCACATATGTGGTCCCCATACTGTATAAGTCTGGAGTTGGCCACTTATGATTTATCTCAATGGAGATGGCTATCTTTGAATTATAAATCACGTGGAGATAGCCATGAATAATTTAACGCATAGATACAAGCTGATCACAGGGTTGGCACTATTTTGGGAAGCCATTACCTCCTTCTGCGAAGCAGTAATGCTCGTGAAGGAGGAGGCGGGACGCGTGAGGGAGAGGCAAGCTTTGCACCCTCACGCCCCTAGTCGCCGCAGGAGACGCCCTGGGCGTCGGGAATTGGCAGCTGATTCCCGGCCACCGTAGGCGCGGGCTTGCGGACGGCAAGCAATGGGTAGCTCGCCGTCCGGTAAGGACCAAGCCCGAGTCGACGGCGCGTCGTGTTCCACGCGCGCCTCAAAGAGATGTCAGCACTATTGACGGGGTCCGCTAGGGCCGATGCCAGCTAGGGTTGCGGGATGTTCGAAAGAGTTACCGTGGCCCCGGCACAGGCAACAGAAGGAACACGGGTGGGTTTTAGTCAGTAAAAGTCTGACACGCCCTCCCGCTCGGCCCAGAGCGGGAGAAGTCATTTGATGATTTCCCATCCACAAAAAAAAAAAAAAAAGGGTTGGCACTATTTGGGGTGCTTGGACAGGAAACCTCCCCGTGTGCCTGTGGGCTGGAATTCCCTTATGGATGCGTCCGGGGGGAAGGCCAGTGACTGGGACGGTGCACCCTGGGGTACGGGCAATGACTCCCCATTAGGTACTGTGTGCCTAAGGGGTCTTGTTGCCCGTATGCCAATATCCTGTCAGAAGTACGCTCCAACGTGTGTCTCTCTGCGCTCTAAGCAGAGACGCACAGCGGCGGAGTAAGAGCGGGCTCGGTGTGCACTAACTCTGCCGCCGGGCAAGCAGGAAGAGGCCTTCTCTTTCAGCCACCGTTATTCTCGTAGCCCCGAAGATTGTCAAGGTCATGTCTCTGACTTTTGACGGGGGTCGAGGGTCTTGGCCGGGCCGCGAGGAAGAAAACCTCTATAAAAAATCACCCCAAACCTCCAAGCGGCGGCGCACCGTGAGGGAGGTTGATAGCTTGACTAATGGGTAGCTAAATTAGTCGCTAGTGCGAACCACTAGTTTTTGGGAAATAAAAAGTTTGTACTCGTGGGAACAACTATGGTTAAATCGAATAATAAAAATAAAAGAAGTGAAGAGGAGGGAAGTGATGCGGGGTCGGAGTCCGACGCCGTATCTGGCGCGAAGGGCTCGTATAAGAGCCAAGAGCGCGAAGTGGTTGGGGCGGCTAAGAAGAACCTAGAGTTCTTAAAGAAGCGCCCCAAACCAGGGGATGGCCAGGAGTCTTCCTCGGACGGATGGATGAGCTCGGGCCGGAAGAAGATCAGCCGGCGGGGTGGGGCCCATGAAAGTGGTGTGGGCAGAGGGCTCGCCATGAAGGAGGCCAGCAAGCCGAGCCGAGCCGGCCCGGCCGAGCCAGAGTCGCAGTTAGGGCCGGTCTCGGCCGGGTCGGAGTCGTCAGGTGGTGAGCCGGACGCCACTGGCGGCTCGAATTCGGAGCGAACGGTCAGGTTCGCAGAGGTCGTGGCAGCCGCTATTAAAAGTGTGGCCTTGAAGAGGACTCAGTCCTCTAAAGACAAGGCCATATCCGCAGCCACGGCCTCCATTATGGCGGCAACGGAGGCCAGTCAAATCGGGCCCCCGTCGGACGCAATGTCCGAAATGCGGGCGGAGGTCGCCCGTTTGACAGCCACCATGGAGCTTTTCCGAAAGGAGAACGCGGAGTGCCACAGGAGGAGGCGCGGCATGGGCAGGTCAGGCCCGTGCCTACTGAGGACCGAGTTCTGGCCCTGGTCCGACGGGAACTGGCTGCCTTCGGGAGCCGGTTTTCTGCCCTGGAGGCTATAGTCCTGCGGCCCCCGCTAGCAGCGAGCCAGCCGGCCTCGGGCCAACGGAAGGCGGCATCATATGCCGCCGCCGCGGCTGCCACTGCCAAGCCGGGGTCATCGGGGCAGGTGAAAGGCGGAGCTGTCCCGGAACCCGTGAAGGCCCCAGCCCTGGCGGCGAAACGACCGCCCCCGCCTCCTAAATCCCCTCCGGCTGACGCCGAATGGCAAGTAGCCGGGGAGAAGAGGAAGGCGGGTAAGGCAGCAAGGGCGGCCAAAAAAAAGGAGAGGCGGCAGCGGCGCAAGGAGCGAAGCGTAGCGGCTAGGCTCCGTGCCCCGAAGTCCGCAGCTGTAGTGATCACACTACAGCCGGAAGCGGAAAAGAAGGGCGTGTCCTACCGCGACGTGCTTGCCAAGGCGAGGGCGGCGGTGAACCTCGACGAGCTCGGTATCGCAGATGGCGTCCGAGTAAAGGTCACTGCGACTGGGGCCCGGATGCTGGAGGTCCCCGGTGCGGTCAGCGGCCCGACCGCTGACGCTCTGGCCGAAAGGCTTAGGGCGTCCCTAAATGCGGACGAGGCCCGAGTGTCCAGACCCACCAAGCGCGCTGATATGCGCATACTGGGTTTGGACGACTCAGCGACGGAGGGAGAGGTGGTGGCCGCCGTCGTTAGGACTGGAGGGTGCTCAGCCGAGCAGGTTAGGGTAGGCACCATCCGTCCTTCACTCCCCCCCTCGACACGAGGAGAGGCCTGCCGTGGCGGGCCGGCACCAGCCGGGGGTTGCGGAAGGATCGTAAGTTCCCGCGACCCTCGGCGTAGGTGTGAGATGGAACACCGGGGTGGTTTTTAGTCAGTAAGAGTCTGACAGACCCCTCCGCCCGCCCCAGGGCGGAGGACATCCATGAGGATTTTCCACCCCGAAACAAAAAAAAAAAAAAGGCACCATCCGTCCTGACTTCACGGGGATGCGAACCGTTACGGTGAGCTGCCCCGTGGCGGTGGCCCGAAAATTTACCGGTGAGGGCCAAAGGCTCAAGGTGGGCTGGGTTTCCACGCAGGTGAAACTGCTGGAGCCCAGACCTCTGAGGTGCTTCCGCTGCCACGTAGGCAAACACGTGGGAGCTAAATGCACCTCGGAGGTGGATCGTAGCAGCCACTGCTTCTGCTGTGGTCAGCCCGGTCACAAGGCCGGCTCGTGCAAAGCCACGCCGCACTGCTTCGCGTGTGCGGCAGCTGGCAAGCCGGCCAATCACCGGGCTGGGAGCAAGGCCTGCACTCCACCCGCCAAACCCAGGGCCAGCAAGCCCTCCGCCACCGTCGTCACCGCCGCAGCCGCCGCCACTGCCACCGCTGCCGCCGCCGCCGCAACCACCGCGGCAGGGCCCTCACAGGGGGTTCGGGAGGGGGCTGATATGGAGTGCCAATAATGGCCCCATTACGCCTCCTCCAGGCGAACATCAACCACTGCGCCTCCGCTCAGGATCTGTTGCTCCAGAGCATGGCGCAGTGGTCGATTAACATCGCCGTGGTCGCTGAGCCGTACTTTGTCCCGCCCAGGGATGACTGGGTGGAGGACCTGAGCGGCTCAGTGACTCTAAATTCATCGGCCGCCACCGGTACCCCGTCCCTCGAGGCGGTCAAGAGGGGACGGGGTTGCGTGGCAGCACGGTTCGGGGAGATTGTCGTGGTAGGGGTATACTTCTCCCCGAACCGAACTCTCGCTGAGTTCCACAACTCCCTTACGGAGTTGAGAGTCGCCGTCGTCGGGTTCCGTTCCCTCCCTGTGCTCGTCCTTGGGGACTTCAATGCCAAGAATTTGGCTTGGGGTTCCCGGCATACGGACACACGGGGCAGGATGGTGGAGGACTGGGCTCTGGAGGCGGGCCTGGTCGTCCTAAACCGGGGTTCTGTCCCCACGTGTGTGCGGATGCGGGGTGAGTCAGTGGTGGACATTTCGTTCGCCAGCCCCGCTCTGTCGCCGCGTGTCGTCGACTGGCGCGTCATGGAGGGGGTGGAGACCTACTCCGATCACCGGTATATCCGGTTTGACGTCTCCGCCCAGACCTCGAGTGCGCTGGTCCGACAGGCCCCGAGTGGTCCACGGTGGGCGTTGAAGCAGCTGGACCGGGAGCTCCTCCTGGAAGCCTCGATCGTGCAGGCCTGGGTGTCACCACCGGACAGGCCTGCTGACTTCAATGACGAGGCGGGGTGGTTCCGGGAGGCCATGACCGAAGTATGCGACGTGGCAATGCCCCAGGTCCGGCACGGACGCGCCCGGCGCCAGGTGTGCTGGTGGTCGCCGGAGTTGACGTCTCTGCGCGACGCGTGCGTTGCTGCGCGACGCCGGTACACCAGGCACCGCAGGCTCCGTATCCGCCCTCCGGATACGGCAGCCATTCAGGCGGAACTGTACGAGGGATACAGAGCGGCGAAGACCGCCCTCCGAGCGGAGATCCTGCGGGCCAAGGGACTGGCCCGCGAGGAGTCGCTGGAGGCTCTGAACAGGGACCCGTGGGGACGCCCGTATAAAATGGTGCGGAACAAACTCCGCCCATGGGCTCCCCCGCTGACGCAGAGTCTCCGGCCCCAGCTCGTGGAGGACGTGGTGAGCGCTCTGTTCCCTTTGCGAGGGGAACATACTCCCCCGCCCATGGCTCCGTCTCCTGCGGTGTCCAATGTGGACCAC
Source organism: Fissipunctia ypsillon (assembly GCA_947568875.1). Classification (NCBI taxonomy): domain Eukaryota; kingdom Metazoa; phylum Arthropoda; class Insecta; order Lepidoptera; family Noctuidae; genus Fissipunctia; species Fissipunctia ypsillon. The sequence continues at coordinate 17,563,932 of OX387663.1, read as the reverse complement.
ACAGCCGACGATGACGACGATGCTCCTGAGGTGACCGAGGTAGAGCTGAGAGTGGCGGTGCGCAGGCTGAATGCCAGGAATACCGCCCCAGGACCTGACGGCTTACCTGGAAAAGCCTGGGTCCTGGCCTTGGAGGCTCTCGGGCCTCGACTAAGGGGGCTCCTACGCATGCTTGGAGAAGGGCCGGTTCCCACTTCAATGGAAGACGGGGAAACTGGTCCTCATTAAGAAGCCGGGGCGCCTTGCGGACTTTCCGTCCGCTTACCGGCCCATCGTGCTGCTCGACGAGGTGGGCAAGATCTTTGAAAGAGTCATTGCAGACCGCCTCGTCGGGCGGCTGGTGAGGGTGGGGCCGGATTTGGCGGACAGCCAGTTTGGTTTCCGCAAGGGGCGCTCTACGGTGGACGCCATCATGCGCGTTCGAGCCCTCACGACGGGGGATGCTGTGGCCCGGGGTGGGGTCGTCTTGGCGGTGTCTCTAGACATCGCCAATGCCTTCAACACCCTGCCCTGGAGTTGCATCAGGGAGGCACTCCGGTATCACCGAGTGCCGACCTACCTCTGTTGCGTAGTCGAGGCCTATCTGACGGACAGGGCCGTCATCTACCCCGGTCACCGGGGAGAGTGGAACCGGCGAGAGATGTCGTGCGGTGTCCCGCAGGGATCGGTTCTGGGACCGCATCTGTGGGACATCGGGTACGACTGGGTGCTGCGCGCCGACCTCCCTGGTGGCGTCAGCGTAGTTTGCTACGCTGACGACACGCTGGTCCTGGCGCAGGGGAGGTCGCACCAGGCGGCGGCCGAATTAGCGGCACGCGGGGTTGCGACAATCGTAGAGAGGATCCGGCAATTGGGACTCGAGGTGGCCTTGCACAAGTCTGAGGCCATGTGTTTTCATGGTCCTCGGAACGCGCCACCATCGGGTTCCCAAATAACAGTAGGAGGGGTTCTCATCGGTGTCGAGTCGACGATGAAGTACCTGGGACTCGTCCTCGACAGCCGGTGGAATTTCGTGGAGCATTTCCGACGTTTGGCTCCCAGACTGGAGCGGGCCGGGGCTGCCTTGGGGCGGCTCCTGCCCAATCTGGGGGGTCCAAACGCCTCCTGCCGGAGGCTCTACGCGGGGGTCGTGCGGTCCATGGCCCTTTACGGAGCTCCGGTGTGGGTGCGTTCCGTGAGGCGACGACCGGTACGTCGATTGAACGCGTCCCAGAGGGTCATGGCCATCCGGTTAGCCCGGGGATACCGCACGGTCTCCGGGGAGGCGGCGAACCTCCTTGCCGGATTACCGCCATGGGATCTGGAGGCAAAAGTCCTCGCGCACATGTGGGAGTGGCGCGAGGAGGCAGGACGCCGGGGCGTAACTCTGTTGCCGCGAGAAATCGTGGCACGGCGGACAGAGCTCCGGCAGGATCTCATGGCGGCATGGAGAGTGCGATTGTCGCAACCCAGCGCTGGGCACGCCACAACTGCGGCGATAAGTCCCCTCTTTGAGGAGTGGCTGGAGAGGCGCCACGGCGTCCTCACCTTCCGCCTGACGCAGGTCCTCACCGGACACGGGTGCTTCGGGAGGTACCTGTTCCGGATAAAGCGGGAGGAAACGCCCGGGTGTCACCACTGTGTGGATCGCCCGGAGGACACGGTGGAGCATATGGTGGAGGTCTGCCCGGCTTGGGCGATGCACCGCCGTGTCCTCGCGGAAGCGATCGGCGGCGGCGATCTCTCGCGTCCGGCCCTGGTCCAGGCCATGGTACGGAGCGAGAGTGCATGGGAAGCCATTACCTCCTTCTGCGAAGCAGTAATGCTCGTGAAGGAGGAGGCGGGACGCGTGAGGGAGAGGCAAGCTTTGCACCCTCACGCCCCTAGTCGCCGCAGGAGACGCCCTGGGCGTCGGGAATTGGCAGCCGATTCGCGGCCACCGTAGGCGCGGGCTTGCGGACGGCGAGCAATGGGTAGCTCGCCGTCCGGTAAGGACCAAGCCCGAGTCGACGGCGCGTCGTGTTCCACGCGCGCCTCAAAGAGATGTCAGCACTATTGACGGGGTCCGCTAGGGCCGATGCCAGCTAGGGTTGCGGGATGTTCGAAAGAGTTACCGTGGCCCCGGCACAGGCAACAGAAGGAACACGGGTGGGTTTTAGTCAGTAAAAGTCTGACACGCCCTCCCGCTCCGCCCAGAGCGGGAGAAGTCATTTGATGATTTCCCATCCACAAAAAAAAAAAAAAAAAAGGGTTGGCACTATTTAAATAAAAACTAATATGTTAATGAATGACATACTTATTATTTTTATTTATCTCTATCATCTTATATATTTATTATGAAAGAACATATTACACTTAAACAAAATTGAGTACTTCTTCGCTATCATTAATATTAATATTATCATCTTCTTCAACATTTCATTTGAGACGATACTATCCTGTAACTAACATTTTTTTTATAAAATTCTAATTTACTAAAACTAATATTCCTCGCGCCACTTAATATCAAGAATCAAGAATATCTCAGCACGACTTGTCACAGAGAATCATCTCAATTTTATTTGATAATTAAGTTATCAATCTCTGAAAACAGCATAAAATCTGTCCATTAGTTTCCGAATCCATAAGTACCTTACAAACAAATCATCAGACAAAAACTCTATAAACCATATAATTAGACTCAAGCATGTCTAAATAATTTGTAATAATCAGCTTTTCAAAACATATTTCTTCAGTGGCTCTGTTATAGTTTAATAATAATACCTAGCTATTTACAACATAATGAAACTGACAGCCCTAGTCGCATAGGAAACTCGTGACTTTTCTCTACGATTGACCACTTTTTTCACTCAAAGTAGGTAACAAGTGCACCTGCAAAGTTTAAATGAAAATGGAGGTCATTACAAAAAACCGCGCAATTTGATTGGCTTATACCTACGGAGTTGACCAAATTTGATTTGAAATTTGAAGGGAGATGGCTGTGTTTGAAAAAAATGTCTATGTCACGGTCTTTGTTTCGACTTGAAATAACGACTTTTTTAAATCAAAATCTCAAAAAACGTTGTGTGGAGATGGCCACATTTGATTTTTAACGTCATATTTAAGACGGCGTTTACTGGAAGCAACATAAGAACAAGGAAATGGCGAGATGGAACGTAGCGACATCTATGCCGAGATTAACAATCACACAGCTGTTGCTCAACCAAGATTATCAGCGCTGTTCTCGAACCAATTTTCTAATAAGTAAAGGGTGTCTCAGTAAGAGTGCACCTTTTTAAAATTGGAATATTTTTTTTTTCATGCAAGTGGCAACTCTGAAATTTGACAGCTGTCACCTCTGTTTATTCCGATTATTAAAAGTGGAGCGCTTTTCGAAAGAACAACGCGTTATAATTGTGAAAACTCAATACAACGGTGAACGGCATTCGTTACAGGAATATGATAACGGACTTCTTGTGGCCTCAACTGGACGGCATGAATCTGGACAACATGTGGTTTCAGCAGGACGGCGCAACCTGCCACACCGCGCATGAAACAATCGACTTATTGCAGCAACGATTTCCAGAACACATTATCTCACGAAATTCTGATGTCAACTGGCCACCAAGATCGTGCGATTTAACACCGTGCGATTTTTTTCTTTGGGGTTTTGTGAAATCTCGGGTTTATGCGAATAAACCCGAAACAATTCCTGAGCTCAAATCGGAAATCCAACGCGTCATCGGTGAGATACAGCCATATCTCTGTGCAAAAGTCATAGAAAATTTCATGAAAAGAGTAATGGCCTGTCATCGGAGCCGTGGGGGTCATTTGCCAGATATTTTATTCCATACTTAATCGGAACATGTCTTCTTTACAATACAATAAAAATATCACAACTCTGTCATAAAATACTTGTTTTTATTTTAAAATGAAAAAGTGCACTCTTACTGAGACACCCTTTAGTTGCTAATCTTTGGGAGGGAGGTGCTAAGTACCAATTATCTACGAAATACGCGAAGTATCGGAAATAACTTCGACCTACATAAATATTGCAGCCTGGTGACGAGCGTGGAAGTGCTGGAGGACGGCACCGATTTCAAGAATGTACCTCACTTTTGAATCCTACATCGAACAATTGTCACCATTTTTGCAATAAATACTGTTTGTATTAATTTCATTAATTAAATCATATCGGTATTTTTTGCGACTTGCCTGTCGGACTGACATAATTTCCTCCTTTTTTTGAAGACGGTTAAAACAACTATTTATTGCTGCTTGTCGCTGCAAGGGAAAAGGCACGCGGCGCCTGCTCGCAGTCATCGTTCGACGGTTGTTCGAGTCCCGAGGACCTCTGAAGGCGATACTACACAGGTTAGCATGATATTTGAGCGCGCGTAACAAAACAAGATAAGCAATGGCTGAGATGGTATCAGATTGTACTAGTTGTAAACAACCTATTGAAAATAGCCAATTCTTTGAGTGTTCAAAATCCACATGATCTGCACCCTAATTGCGTAACACACTATCGATTGGAATCTGAATCATTTTGAAGCAAATTGCTAATCCATTGCTTCAAAAGCTCGAAAATTTTCTCTGCTCAACACGTAAAATAACGCAATGAATGTTGTTGAACTGTCAAAATGAAACCGATTCCGATTGGTAATATGTTACGCAACTGCCCCGCTGGAGTGTGCTAATTTACTGCATAAACATTTCACACTAATGACTAGTAAAAGTAAGAGTTGCTGGATTTGTCATAAATGGCGCTGTAAACAACCAAAGTTAATACAATAGATTCTGCTACTCTGGCAAGCCCCATGTTACCTCAGCGCGCCGAGGATTTGTCTGATAATCTTAAAAGTTGTAACCTACAGGATCATTACCCAGATGAAACAGAAAATGTAACAATAAGACGGAAAGCAGCTGTCACATCGTCGCAATCAGCTACATCCAGCCCAAGCGCGCGTGAATGTGTACGTACCTACTCAGGTAACTGTCTTGTTGGAACTACGGGCATTCCGGGTAGAGAGTTTAAGTAGATACCAGGCCCAGGAAGTACGCAGAAATGAAATTACTAAACTTGTAAATGATTTAAAACTCTCCATAAATAATCTCCATAGTTAATATAATGTCCTCCGGGCTGACGCAGACCAACTGTTGGAAACTACTGATATTGCTTCTGGTGCACAAGCTGCACTGCAACAGCATTCTGAAGAAAATGCGAAGCGCATAGCTGATTTAGAAATGAGAGATTTTGGCTGTAAAATTATGTTAGCAAAGCAGCGAATTGACGTAATTGATAAATTCATTGATAATGAAGCCCTATCTCATAATATTCAAGCAAATCAGCTTGTTGATAATCACCACACCTCTTTTGATCACCCAAAACCGATAATTTCTGTCGTAAGTCCGCCATCACAACCAGTAACAAACAAAGCGAGCATCGCCCTGCAAACAAATATAATACAAGTGTATTTACATTTGGGAAAGTACACCAGCGCATTGACAAGTGATACATGCTACTGGTCTTGCTGATATCTGCGGAGAAAATTCGTATTTTCCTGAAAAAAGCATCCAAATATTGCAAGCATCATTCATTGAAAACAAGCCTAATCCTGAGCATACCGGACATAATTACTTTATAGTGGGAGTCCCGGTGCTTCTGTGTGACTTCTATTTGTCACCCAACAACTGGCCTGCTAACACATCACTCCAGAAATAGTTTCATTATCGAAGAAAGAACAAGAAATCTCCTGATGAGTCATTTTTTCATGAGGATAACTAAAATACTAGATTTGATTTTTCTATCAAAATGTCCGTGGACTGAAGTCAAGACGCTCTGAGACTAAAAGCCTACTGCGCACTTTCACATATATCGGAAACCCGGCTTGATGACAGTGTGTTTGACTCTGAAGTGTTCCCGCAAGATGTGACCATGTGGGCAGGAGGGTGTTACTCGCTGCCCGCTCACCATACTCCCTCTCAGGATTGGACTGTAAGCCCGGACAGTGCGATGAAATAATATGAGCAATAGTTGCCAAGGGTTCGTTTGCTGTGTGGTCTTCTTGGCACCTAATGGACCAAATTCTATATATTATTCTATATTTAATTGCTTAAGGACTTAAATAAACAGTAATATAAAGCTACCTCTAATTGTTATAGGAGATTTTAATCTTTGCTCTGCTAGTGTAACATTACGCAATGACATTGAATTCTTTCTTTCTGAATGCAATTTAGTTTTAAAAAAATGTAATATTTAATTATCTAGGTAGGATGTTGGATTTAACAACTTCCCTGTCCAATGAGTCATATATGACTCACGAGAGAAGTTTTCGCCCTACGTCCATGAGTCACAATGAGTCATAAAATAACCAAAATAGGATAAATCTACATGTAATTATGAAAATTATATTTTATGGTATATAAGAATGTTATATATAACTCATCAGAAGAAAAAACTGTGAATAATGCGTTGTATGGGACAGGGAAGTTGTTAATATTGCTGAACTCATTTTTGGGGGAGTCTCAGTATCGTCAAATTCTGGAACTGTATCTCCTGAAGTGCATCATAAGCTGTTGGATATCTCCCTTAGCATTAATACACCTTTATAAGTCTGACTTCTTGATCTTTTTTTTTTTTTTTTTTTTTGTGGATGGGAAATCATCAAATGACTTCTCCCGCTCTGGGCGGAGCGGGAGGGCGTGTCAGACTTTTACTGACTAAAACCCACCCGTGTTCCTTCTGTTGCCTGTGCCGGGGCCACGGTAACTCTTTCGAACATCCCGCAACCCTAGCTGGCATCGGCCCTAGCGGACCCCGTCAATAGTGCTGACATCTCTTTGAGGCGCGCGTGGAACACGACGCGCCGTCGACTCGGGCTTGGTCCTTACCGGACGGCGAGCTACCCATTGCTCGCCGTCCGCAAGCCCGCGCCTACGGTGGCCGGGAATCGGCTGCCGATTCCCGACGCCCAGGGCGTCTCCTGCGGCGACTAGGGGCGTGAGGGTGCAAAGCTTGCCTCTCCCTCACGCGTCCCGCCTCCTCCTTCACGAGCATTACTGCTTCGCAGAAGGAGGTAATGGATTCCCATGCACTCTCGCTCCGTACCATGGCCTGGACCAGGGCCGGACGCGAGAGATCGCCGCCGCCGATCGCTTCCGCGAGGACACGGCGGTGCTCCGCCCAAGCCGGGCAGACCTCCACCGTATGCTCCACCGTGTCCTCCGGGCGATCCACACAGTGGTGACACGCGGGCGTTTCCTCCCGCCTTATCCGGAACAGGTACCTCCCGAAGCACCCGTGTCCGGTGAGGACCTGCGTCAGGCGGAAGGTGAGGACGCCGTGGCGCCTCTCCAGCCACTCCTCAAAGAGGGGACTTATCGCCGCAATTGTGGCGTGCCCAGCGCTGGGTTGCGACAATCGCACTCTCCATGCCGCCATGAGATCCTGCCGGAGCTCTGTCCGCCGTGCCGCGATTTCTCGCGGCAACGGAGTTACGCCCCGGCGTCCTGCCTCCTCGCGCCACTCCCACATGTGCGCGAGGACTTTTGCCTCCAGATCCCATGGCGGTAATCCGGCAAGGAGGTTCGCCGCCTCCCCGGAGACCGTGCGGTATCCCCGGGCTAACCGGATGGCCATGACCCTCTGGGACGCGTTCAACCGACGGATCGGTCGCCGCCTCACGGAACGCGCCCACACCGGAGCTCCGTAAAGGGCCATGGACCGCACGACCCCCGCGTAGAGCCTCCGGCAGGAGGCGTTTGGACCTTTTGATTTGGATGGAGATTGGATGGAGATTTGGATGGAGATTGGGCAGGAGCCGCCCCAAGGCAGCCCCGGTCCGCTCCAGTCGGAGCCAAACGTCGGAAATGCTCCACGAAATTCCACCGGCTGTCGAGGACGAGTCCCAGGTACTTCATCGTCGACTCGACACCGATGGGAACCCCTCCTACCGTTATTTGGGAACCCGATGGTGGCGCGTTCCGAGGACCATGAAAACACGTGGTCTCGGACTTGTGCAAGGCCACCTCGAGTCCCAATTGCCGGATCCTCTCTACGATAGTCGACTTCTTGGTCTTACACTCAGAACTAGCTGAGAATGACTGTGAGCCAGCGTATTCGTGCGACGATGTTAACGGGGCCGTTGGTGTATTTTATAAGTTGATTGATAAAATAATTTCCCACACTGTTCCAACGAAAAAAACTAGGGTCTTGCGATTGATTTACCCTAAATGGTTTACAACTGGCACTCTTAAACTAAATAAACTAAAAATCCATTATCATAAACTTTATAAACAGAATAACAATAGTCAACTTTACTAGACTTTCTTTACGTATTAAAGACGTTTAGTTAAAAGAAGTACTGAATCAGATTTTTCTGCATACAGTAACCGAATCCAATCTAACATAAATCGTGACCCCAAAATATTCTGGGCTTTTGTAAGTGAGAAGTTGAAATTAAAATTATTGTAACTCGGTAGGAGTCACAATAATATTAATTTCATAGATAATTATTTTTCCACTCTTCTGTGTGATGAAACAATATGTTTATCAAAAATTCTTTTTATCTACAAAATGCATCGCAAACAAAACATTGTCAATTAAAATATCGGATAAGTAGCATATTGATAAAGCAATCGATACCCAAGAGGTGCTTTAGACCATCGAACTGAATAACTGTTGCTATGGGACCAACCGTGAAGTAGCGAAAAAAGACAGTTGTTAGTTTAGAACAGTAGGTGTTATGATATTTTATATACATAGTATGGAAGAGCTGTTTTTTTGCGATTTCATAGTTGGTTGGTTGGTTGGTAAACGGCATCACACACACCGAAGATAACATAAATATGATAGCGCTTAATCCTACTAATATGATAAATGCGAAAGTTTGTTTGTTACTCTTTCACGCAAAAACTGCTGAACGGATTTGGATGAAAATTGGCACACAGGTAGTTTTTAACCTGGATTAACATAATTATGATACTTTTTATCCTGCAAAGCTATTCTCTAAGGATACAGCCTTGTGTTGCAGCGCTGCCGCAGCGGTGAAACTCAGTTTAGTATTCACTAAGCTGCATAAAGCTACACTAGCGCTCAAGGCTGTGACGGCAGTGAGTTAAAACTACCCAACAGCGGACAAATTGACAGTAATGACAGTTCTTCTTACATTCTGGTATTCCTTAAGAAAAAACAGCGACGAAGGCGCTCACGAGCTCGCCCACAGCCTCGCTTCTAACTGGCAAATCCAAAAGCTACAATATTCGGGCGTACTCTTGACAAAAATAATAAAATGTAATTAAATTTTTCGATTCTTTTTAATACTTATTTGAAAAAATGGCAGCTTGGTTAATTATAAAGCTACATTTATTAGATGAAGCTTGAAAAAGTGATGATTTGAAGAAAGCTCGACAGGCGAAACAAATAAGTATATTTAAAACAATATCCGTGATAAAGAGTCTATCCATATTTACAGGCGTTCTGAGGATTTAATTAATATATTAGAAGATGACTTAACTCCATATATGCGTCCGCGAGTTCTTTCCAGTGGTTTAACCAAGAGGAAAATAACATAATAATATAATACTCACATTTCACTACGGTCGGTATTTTATCCTCTTAAACACAGAACTTACATGCAGCAATCGCTGATACAAATAATTTAGATGCAATGCACATTTTAAAAGTTTTCAAACTAGAATTCAAGTGGTTTTCGAACCTTTTTAGGTCGGGTTGTTGTGAGTGAAGCACAGAGTCACAGATTACGAGTGAAGTGTTTTGTTTTGTTTACATTCATCTCCGTGTCACGTTGCTCAAAATAGGCAAAGTAATCGTCATTCAGCCTTAAAATGTAATAATAAATTGCAATAAACTGTTACAATTATGAAATTTGTTAATAGTTTTACTCTATTCCTTATAGTACCTACTTAAAAATAGACCTATATTATATATTTTAAAGCCATAAAACTCTGAGTCGAGATTAATCGATTATGACCTAAAGAATTTGTTTCAAGCCCTTAATTCATCCACGAAACAGCGACGGGAGACTACAGCCTAGGGTTCGTCGACGACCACAACCACGCTAGTGAATACGGTTTGAATCAGCGCCACACGCTCGGTCGAACTCAAGGCTGTCTCGACGACGAGCTCGTCGTAGCTTACAGCCATGAAATTGTCTTTTTGAGAATAGCACTGCTGGTATTCCTACGAGATCGAGACTTATGCAGGTTAAAGAAACCGTGGGGCGCAGCTAGTGTAAAGATATATTATCTCAACCGACCACACACAGCTATGATACGATAATATATCGCGAGAGCGTCATCCTGCCGGATGCGGTCCTTGTACAGGCTGTTCAATTTTTGCAATGAAACGCATTCTTACAAAACGTAATATTGCTAAACGTACTTGACAGATCATAGGACGAAGATTGGGACAGTGGATTCAATATTAAAGTTGCATCGACAAATAAAAATCGTAAAATCCGGGTAGAAGACCACATAATAACCAGAAAATGTTCACGTCGGGCGGCCGCCCTCGGCCCCCGACCCACCGCGTTTCATCGCCCGCGCTATTACTTCGTTTTCGCTTAGCATTTTTTCTGACTTTTTTACTTTTTGCTCAGCTCCGAAGGGACGTAGCGTGATGTAAGCCTTCCACAAGAATTGGGCTACCAAATTAATGTGTGAATTTTTCAAATCCGACTGCCGAGTAGTTCGGGAGATTAGCGCGTTGAAACAAACAAACTGGGTTAAGGTTACCCAAAAATCGTTGTTGAGCGATAGATTGCAGTGAACTTTTGAGCTCATTAAAGATTAAGATTCCAACTCGGACTCCCAGGCTTAACACATATGAGATGTTCTACGTTCCTGGCTCAAAAACCAACTTGGGTCATTACGCCGCTGTGCCAAGACTTTGTAGGCAATATAACACTTTATCTAAGAGCACCAATTTTGACATCTGTGATTCTCTTACAAATTATAAAAAATGCCTCAAAAAATTATCTATTTGTTAATTATTTTATTATTTTAATTTTATGTGTCCGATTTCATTATGTTTTTATTTTTAATTTTCTAATTGTGCCATAACATTGTTAATTTTATATTATTTTCTTTAATTTTATTTTTCCAATTTTATTACCAAAGAATAATGGCAGAATCTTATTTGAATTACATTTAAGTGTCTAGAATTAACTTAAATACGAATTAAATTGAATCAATTATTTATATTTTTTCAAACTATCACATTAATTAATTAGGGCCGGGCAAAAAAATAAGTTTAAATGAAAAGTTAATTGATTATTTTTGTGAACTTTTATTAATTTAGTGTTGCCATTAAAGTTTTTTAAACACCACTTTAGAATAAATTAAATGCCGGAGTTTGTAAGTCGTGATAATGAAATCATTTTTAGTTCTTAAACGAAATGAAACGATTTCTTTTTCTTAAATAGGTATGCCTAATTTAGCACGGTGGCAATAAATAATTGGCATGAAATAATAAAATTATTCTGAACTTTTCACGATGGTTGCAGCAAAAAGACTTATGTCTAAAATAGCATAGCTTAAGTATAGTTTTAGGTTGGCAACACTAGTTTGGCTTGATTGACATTGATGACACAGACGCTTGCGCTGTGTTCTTGGCTGTTGTGTTTTGCTTTCGATTGTGTTTCCTTTTCTGTATTCTCCTTTGACCTGGACTGCTAACGGACTCTGATTTTGCCCTGTGTGACCCTGTGCATGTTTATGGACATCGAGAATTGCCGTTGCGACATTGTGCTGTTTTTTACTGGACACCGATTTTGCCTCAACGTTACCGCTAAAATGGAAGGTCGTCGTCGTAGCGGAATAACACGAATCCTGTGTGTTAATTGTAACATTTGTGTTAATACACTACGTCGATATCGTGCTTTGGAACTAGATACCAGAGTTACCACCTTACTCTGTAACTGGGTGTACCCACAAATCGTAAGTATTCCAGGCCGGACAGGTATCTGTGAATATTGTTGTAATTGCTTAGTTGGTCGGCGCACAGTAGGATGTTGTGCTCATGTAATGACGCTGGTCTGGTACTTAGGATGGGCCAGACATCAACAAAATATTTCCGCACCGGCAGAATTTTTAGATGAAATTATTATAAGAGAGGATGAAGATCAATAAATATTTTTGTGAAATAATAATATTGTTTTATTAGTCCCCTCCCCTTCAAATAGTTATTAGGAAAGGGCCTATTACACTACTCGTTATAACGACTCGATATTAAGACTCCGAGTACTTAGTGTAAAAACAGACCGGTCTTACTCTGAACAAAAAATAAGACCAGTCTGAATTGATATCTATAACGAGTAGTGTATGAGTCGAGTTGATATAACGAGTAGTGTAATAGGTCCAGAAATGCTATTCCTAAAGCTCTGTACTCAAATACGGTATTACTCGATAGTTTTACTCCAAAACGAGTAAATATTAACGTGTGGACCGCAAGACTCACGTCTCGAAGGCAGTAGAGTAAAACCGTATGTGAGTACGGAGCATAAGATAGATTCTTTTTCATCCAAAGCATTAGAAAAATAACGGACAGTGTTTAGTATTTATTTCTTAGATTGTTGAATCTTTTGTTAGTGTAATTTTTGACGTACGGATAACCTATAAAAAAGTATAAGTTCATATTTGAATATCTATTTTTCTCGGCCTTTTCTAATTAAAATTCTTGTATATATGGTGTCAGGGGCTGAACCTGAGTCAAACAGAATATTTTTCAATTAAAGACATAGAGTTTTAATCACAACTAAAACAATGTATGGGAACCTGCCATTGTTCTTTGTTTTGTGTAGAATTTTGATTTTCATTTGTTAGCTAGTTATATATTTTATTAGGCATGCTGTGGTCTCCTATATTTGAAGGAGTACACGTACGCGATACTTTTGTCTTCGATCATTTATTCCACGTGTTTGTGTTATATCCTTTGTTGGAGATCACAAATAAATAAATAAAAAATAAAAAAAACAGCGAGACTTACGCGTCGAAGCATGCATAGAACTACTGAATCGGCATAGAAATGAGGGAAATCTAAATCAAATTGTTACCTGCGATGAAAAGTGGATCCTGTACGACAACCGTAAGCATTCGTCTCAGTGGGTGGACCCGGGTACAGCACTTAATGATTGCGATAAAAAAAAGATTACTCATAGTAAGGTGATGGTGACTGTCTGGTGGACCAGCGCCGGACTTGTACATCACAGCTTCTTACCGAAAGGCACAACAATGACGGCAGATGTCTTTTGCCAAGAATTGCAAACAATTATGGAGAAACTCGCAATTCAACAACCAATAATACTGGTCAATCGCTCTTCCCCATTGCTTCTCCACGACAACGCGCGAGCCCACACTTCATGACAGACCATCGCAAAGCTACAAGAGTATAGCTGGAAGGTCTCCGTCACCCACCGTACTCACCAGACCTTGCCCCAACAGATTTCTACTTTTTTCAAAATTTAGACAATTTTTTAAGTGGGGAAAAAATCAACACCCGAGAGGCTGTACAAAACGCTTTCGCTAACTTCATCGCCTCTCGTCCCGCAGACTTCTACATTAAAGGGATAATCAAATTGCCATCAAAATGGCAAAATTGTATAGATAATATGGGCCAGTACTTTGATTAGCTGAAATAAAAAAAATACCAAAAATTTTATATTTTAAAATTTTCATACGAATCGCCAATTTCATAGGTAAAGACCTAATATATTTTATATTATCTTCGGTGTGTGTGACGCCCATAAAATGTATTCAGTTCGATGGTCTAAAGCACTTCTTAAAGTTTGTCGGATTAATCTTTAACCGACTTCAAAAAAGGACGAGGCTCTCAATTCGTCGGAATCTTTTTTTTTATTTTTTTATTTGTGTTCCCCGATTACTCGAACACGGCTGGACCGATTTGGAAAATTCTTGTTTTGTTTGAAAGGGTATACTTTCCAGGTGGTCCCATTGTCATCAGGTTAGGATCTGGTGATGTGATCCTGAATAATTTCGTGGGAACTCTTCATATATTATAGGCACACCTGTTGCGATTTGGGTATTTTTTATAACTCGTGCATTTGCTCTCGGAAAGCACCATTTGGTGAAGTGGAACTGATGATAAAGACCATAGATGACCACTGGAACTACTCAATAATAATTATTTCACGAGTTGCGATTCGATTACTTTAAAATGATTGCCAAGCAATATAAGCTCGTCACAATGCATATGGTGAAGTGGAGCTGATGGTGAAGTACCAGGAGAACTCCTCAACAGTTAACGTCCTTGCATCGGGAAATGCAATATTTTGGAAAAGGTGATGAGCAGTTGTCATTAAGCTATTGTAACTTAGATAAATTACAAACCGACCCACTAAAAAATGAAGAATAAAAAACTTTTTTACAAAAAAAACCAACCGACTTCCAAAAGAACCACTACAAAGTGAAAAATGAAGTTGGTTAATAACTTTAGTTTCGGAATTCGGTGGCAAAAACCTAAAATACAGAAAGACACTGACATCCGAAATTAAAGTTATTTTTGACTTTGCAGTGGTTTTTTTGGAAGTCGATTGTTTTTTTTTTTGCAAAAAAGTTTTTTTTTTTGCAAAAAAGTTTTTTTGAAACACCATGTATATAGATATAGTTTTAATCATAATCTTTTTGAGGATTTTAAAGAAAAGATAGTGGCTAAGTTTTGGGGTATAAAGATAGTGCATTGGACCAGTCACTATTACCATGGCTTCGGTACGAGCAGTCGTGTTGAGGTGAGAGTGCATTTGTTTTTAAAGTTATTTACTCTTAAATACTTGACCAAATTAATTAATACACCTTAAATGCTACCTTTTAGTTTAGATGTTTTGCGTATTTTGTGCCAGCTGTTTTTACTTTCTTCACCAAAGTCCATTCGAAACATTTATTTTATGGATCCTTAGGGGCAATTCTCGTAATTTTAAGAACATTCACAGACTGGTCTCAGTCTCAATATGTCGAAAATACCTATAACTTCCCTACATTATAGACATTTGATTGTCGTTGAGATTGCGACTAGATTTTGAATTTTTTTATACGGGAATCGGGTTTCAGGGGGCCAACCACCACCTCTTGAAGCAGTATTATTTTAATGTTACTTCAGTGTGAGAAAGATATGGAGCTATATAAGACATCTAGCTCCATCTCTTTCCCACACTCAAGTAAGATTAAAATAATACTGCTTTAAGAGGTGGTGGGAGAGGAGCTCGTGGCTAAGTAACAACAGCCGCATGGGTCGATCCATCAGGTTAAGCTACGCTTGCCGGGGTTGGTCCGTGGATGGGTGAACATCTTTACATACCGAGACTCCTCCGTGCCTCGGAAAGCACGTTAAGCCGTTGGTCCCGGCTGTCATTCGTGGATCTTTGACAGTCGTTACGGGTCGTCAGAAGCCCGAAAGTCTGACAACCAGTCTTACCAAGAGGTATCGTATTACCCAGTAACTAGGTTGTGGAGGTCAGATAGGCAGTCGCTCCATGTAAAATACTGGTATTCAGCTGCATCCGGTTAGACTGGAAGCCGACCCCAATATAGTTGGGAAAAGGCTCGGCAGATGATGAAGAGGTGGTGGTCTAGCTCCTGATCAAAAATACTTTCCGAAAACATCCGAAAATCTTCTTCTGGGTGGAAGGGCCAAATTATTGCCTACATTATTAACAACATGTGTGATGTTTCGGTGATTTCCCATAAACATGTGCTGGAGACCAGAGAGAACGCTCGTCAACTTCAATGCAGTCTTGGTACTATTGGAAACGTTTGGCTAACTGGCCCAGGGTCTGCCACCTGAACGTTTAGTACCGATGCAAAATATGCATTTTTTATGAGTAATGGTCTTGTTTTTTATGGCTGTTTGTTAATTATGACTATGTCGCAAGTTTATGACAAAATCAAGCATTTGATACTAACTAAAAAAACACACTTTTATCACGCATCAAAAATTATAAAATAATTAATATAACTTGTATTAGTTAAGATATAAGTACCAATGCAGCTTGTCACTTCTTTTATATCCAATGATTAATTCAAAAAGCGTGCAGCGCTTTGTTTAAATTAATTAAACGTACGCACAACTAAAAACCGCTCCACGCTTTTTAGTTGAGCTTTTTAAACTACATATTTATATTTTTTACTTTTTAGTGTAGTATATTCTACATTTAGTTAATAAGTCTAAAATCAACGAAGTTATGACTTGACCGGTTTAATAGTAGCCACTAAAAAATTCCGCTACCCATCTCCTAGCTCCATCATCCAGGCTCTCAACACCAAGTGCAATTTATTGTACACAAAACGAATTATATGACCCGAAGCTTGAAGGGTTTACTAATAGCCACTGAAGAGTTCCACTATAAACCTCTTGAATCCATCCACAGACCCTCGCCAAGCCAAAAGCCCAAGCCCAATCTATTGGACTTATCAAAACGAATCACATGAGCTTAAACTAAAGGGTTTTACTAGTAGCTACTGAAAGATTCCACTTCCACCTCCTGGCTCCATCATCAGACCCTCAACACCAAGTGGAATATATTGGGTTCATCAAAACGAATCATATGAGCTTAAACTCAAGGATTTTACCAGTAGCCACTAAAGAATTCCACTATCCACCTCCTGGCTCCATCATCAGACCTAACGAGGGTCTCCAAGTCCAATCTATTGGACTCGTCAGAACGAATCATATAAGCCCAAACGAGAGAGGTTTACTAGTAGCCACTGAAGAGTTCCACTTTCACCAGCTGGCTCCATCATCAGACTCTCGTTACCAAGCCCAATTTATTGGACCCGACAAAACAAATCATATGAGACCAAACTCGAGGGGTTTACTAGTAACTATTGAAGAGTTCCACTATCCACCTCCTGGCTCCATCATCAGATCAGCTTCAAGACACCAAATTATAGTATTGTCCATCAAACTACTTAAACACACAGAGACACTTATAAGTGGGTTAAAATTGACTTCCAAGATTTTCTTACATTGTCAGTACTAACTGACAATGTAAGAAAATCTTGGAAGTCAATTTATTTGAAACTAACTATAGTTACAAGTGAAGCCAATAAAAGTGTGTTAAAAACCTAGGCTTTCGATCAAGAACCGGAAGAAGAAAAAAATTTTAATTTATGTTATCATAAACCTGAGAAAATCCAGTTTTTTTTTGTCAAAAACCTGAACTTGTTTAGGTTTATGATAAAATTCAAGCTCTTGACGCGATCGAATGGAAGATTTCGGTTGAACAAATTGTTTTAATAAATAGAACATTATTATTTAAGAAAATTCTTGATGCAACCACAATCATTCGAAAACCAATATTGATTAAATGCTAAATATATGTAAAATTATAACAAATAAACTCTAATTATTTTATACAATTAAAGAAAAAGCAACTGACATTGGTTTTATCATAAAACTAAATCAGTCTAGGTTTTTGAGAAAAAAAAAACTGGATTTTCTTAGGTTTATGATATTGATAACCTTTTGTCGTCTTCCGGTTCTTGATCAAAAGCCTGATTGTGTCATGAACCTGCGACAACTACACGTGCAAACTATTAGTAACAAATAGCGGACAGGATCAGCACCCTAACTGCGAACACACTATCAATCGGAATCTGAATGATTTTGAAGCATATTGCTAATCCATTGCTTCATATGTTAGAAAAATTTGTCTGCTCAACAACGTAAATAACGCAATTAATGCTGTTGAACTGTCAAAATGAAACCGACTCCTACTGCAGGTGTGTTACGCCATGGCCGCTCAGGTGTACCTACTTAGACAGCCTACGAAAATTTAAGGGTTAACAATACTGCTAAATAATTATAGCCCTGATCTGGCACCTTCCAACTATCATCTTTTCCGGGCTTTAAAACAGCATCTTCGTAAAAAAAAAGTTGAAAATTTCAGTGACCTTAAAAACGAACTTGCCTATTTCGTTGCCTGTCAACCACTTTCTTTTGGGCTAAGGGTATTGAAACTTTGCCTAGCAGATAGTTACATGTTCTCGATAATGATGGTGATTATATTGTCAATTAATTGATTAAATAATTAAGTGTAAAAAAAATTCTTATCCATTTCAAAGTGGGAAAAAATTATGCAACTACCCAATAATGCACTAAATTGAGACCACAATTTATTTGATGAGATAACAATACACGTGGATGCATTTTTAAGATATATCTGTTTATCTATTTTATAGCGATAAGATTACTTAGCAATGTTGCTAAGTGTAGCGTACACCCCTGGCGAAAATTACGTGACGGAAATTCGGAAATAGTTCTTGCAGGTAATTGTTGTATAAAGGTAACTAGCAGCGCCCCATGGTTTCACCCGCAAAAGTCTCAATCCCATGGGGATACCGGGATAAAAAGTATCTTATGTGTTAATTCAGGTTATAAACTAACTGTCTGTCTGGCTATCTGTGTGTGTAATGGCGTGATGTACATCCAAAAGATCGCGAGAATCCGTTAACGTGATGTAAAACTCTGGATGTCCAATCGCTCCATTTGACTTTAGTCGTTTGGAGCCATGCCAAATGGGGTTATCGTGAATGCCCACCTTAACAAACATCCATCCATCCATCCTCACAAACTTTCGCGTTTAAAATGTAAGTAAATAGGTACTAAGTAGGTACTGTATATTTTATTTTATTTTGTTACCTATTTATGTACGCCAGCAGGTCAAGCTACCCGAAACTGTCAAATTTTCCCAATCAACCTTGAACCTAATGCTTTAGCGATAAAGTTGAAAATCTATTAAAGAAATTTGACAGATTGTAGTAGCTTGATGTGCTGCCGTCCATACAAATCACTGAACCTGACTTGATTGCCGTACGTCTATTTCGGGTGACCACTGAACATCAGCGCTGTGGGTCCTCCATAGCACAGCACCATGCTGAGTGGAAGCCTTCTTGTCACAGTCATGACGTGCAGCTGCCGACTATTTCTGTTTTGAGCTCGTGATTTGTAGATCTATTTTGTTTTATTTTTCTGATTATTCTTATATTTTTGTATGCACGTGTTTCTGTGGCAAATAAACCTATTTTTCTTTCTTTCTTCATATATACAGGGTGTAAGGGACAGCCCTCCGCAAACTAATAGGGTGCGTTCAGCTCCTTATTTTGAATCATATTCCACCGGAAATATTCTCAGGCAAATGTTATTTTTTATCGTTTTTTCCATTGCTATTCCTTTATTTCAATGTAAATTTATATTCTCTGTACGCAGCACTCCATTTATGTAAATAAAAAAGCTAAAATCAAAAATCAGCAATGGATGTTGAAATACGCGGCAGCCGAAGGCTCGCTGCGCTGCCGTTCGCTACGCGCGTTTTGCCACGATAACGATACATTGCGTGTGAGGAAATAAAACAAATCAGGTTTATTGGATTCCAATAACGTTCATTCCAATTGCATGTACCGGTCATCTAAGTATTATATATTGAATTCTCCCCATCAGTCTGCGGAGGGCTGTCCCTTACACCCTGTATATAATAATATACAGAAAAAAATCATTTGGGGTCGGCGCAAAGTGACTTTCAATTTCGTCTTTCAAGTTCATTTGCAAAGAGTGCATCAAATCATATAAATCTTCAATCAGTTTAGACTCAATCATCTGCCGGCCTTTTGCCAACGATGTTAGTGTCGGCTTCCAGTCTAACCGAATGCAGCTGAATACGAGTATTTTACATGGAGCGACTGCCCATCTGACGTCCACAACTCGGTTACTGGGTAATACGATACCACTTGGTAATCAATCAACCAGTCAGTCAGTTTAGACTAATACTTAGATTTGTTGATGCTCACGGTGACAACAGCACAATTTTAGTTACGTACGTAATGTGCGTATCGAATTATTGTGATAACAACAGATAAGTTGCTAAATATATTTATGTTGAAAGTGTAAACAGCGTTAGAGTTATATCATGTCAGTTGTCAAAGGCTTATCTCATTCAAAATAGTGAACAAATATTATGATCCACTAAGCTTTAGTTACTGGGTGGTCCGTAATCCCACTAAGCTGATGAGAGAGCTTGGCAGGGGATATAACAGTTTCTACCGTTGACGATCTACCGTCTGTTAGATAGCTGAAGGATAATGTTGGCAACGTGACTGTTGCCAACATACCTGCTTCCTGCCACACGATGCATATGGTATTGCATTTAATATATGCAGAGGCATCGTATATGTGCATGGTACAACTCGTGTATGTGGTGGAACTTAGAGATCGGCAATCTGTTCGCTCGGATTTGATTCGCGCACTGCGCAATATTTGGGGCTAACTCATCATCTTCATCACTGGCAGCCTTATTGCTCCACCCACTGCTGACTCTAGGCCTCCTCCCTTGTGTGGCAGTGGCTAAGCACCTACAGTTTTTTCTGATCTGGGTATTTGTGTTATGGACACACCCACGATACATGAACTCCCCATGGTTTGGTCGTGTCACTTCAAGCTTCTTCTTTAGTTACGAAGGGCTATTTGATTTAAAGGGTATTTTATTCCGCAGCGCTATACTAGCGGTGTCATGGTGTGCGGACCTGTCGTTTCCACCTGGGTTCAAGTTCGGAGCCTCCACTGCTTCTTACCAAGTCGAAGGCGCTTGGAATGAGGGAGGTAAGAATATGTAGTTTTTATTTAGGTACCTTTATTTTTCTGTTGTTTGTAAAAATAGAGCTATACTCCATTTGTTTAGGTAATTACATAAAGGTAAACAAAAAACCACGTGACGTGGTTAACCGACTAAACGTAATACGTCACAGTTTTACTTTTCAATAATTTAGCAACGTTATAAACGATATCATAACGTTGATAAATTGAAGAGTACAACTGTGTCGTAGCATGACAACTAAAGTGACTGGTATTACGTTTAGGCGGTTAGCCACGTCACGTGGTTTTTTGTTTACCTTTATTTAATTACCTAAACCAATACAGTATAGACGTCCAGTAGCTAATTAATGCACATATAATCAATGTAAAAACTGTTGTTTCAGAAATAGTTAAGTACTTGCAAAAATACTAGTCAACTTCAAAATGTAATATAGCTACAGATTGTCCGAATGTAGAATACAATCACAATAAATAGTACCGATCTTAATTTTTTAAGCATTTGTGATGAACATACTTTATCCAACAGTCATATCATATTTGTATTTTCTAGGCAAAAGTGAAAGCATCTGGGACCGGTTCCTACACAAAGACCCTCGAAGAGTCGCAGACCTGAGCAATGGAGACGTTGCCTGCGACTCCTACCGCCAATGGAAGAAGGACCTTGAACTGGCAGAGGAACTGGGGCTCCACTTTTATAGGTAATTATTAAGTGGCAGAGCTCAATCACGACGATCTTCACCAGGTAGTAGCCGGATGAAAGCAGCCGAGGATCGAGTTAAATGGCGGGTGATAAGAGTGGCCTTTGTCTAGCAATGGACTTCCATAGGATGATGATGAGGGAATAAGGGTACCATGAGGTCTATTCATGACTCTCCCAGCATTGATGTGTTACGATTTTAAAGGAATGCGTAGCAGTGAGAGAAACACGCCTTTTTTGGCATCTACTTTGGAGATTATATTATTATGATAAGATAACCTTAAAAACATCTCAAAAGTAAAAAAATAATATGTTTTGGCCCTTTAAGTTTAGTATAGGTAGGTTTAGGTTATAGGTATTATTTAGATCCAAGCGTCGTCGCATCGGGTGACAGCTAATGAAAACAGGAAGCTAACCTTTCTACAATAGCATAATTACATTAATTATTGCTAGATATAAGCCTCGTCTGTTTGGCGTTTTCATTAGCCGTCCCGCGCTACGATGACGCTTGGATCAAAATATTACCTACAATTTATATTAAACTTAAAGGGCCAAACTTTATAGATGTTTTTGTTCGTGTCGGGACTTTTTAAATGTTTAATTAAGCTTTTATTTCTTGCTTTTTAAACTTTAAATATTACTAGTAGACACGGTACTACGATCAACACGTGCCTCGCCGAAATCTGCGCAGCTGTAGGTATATTCCCCACAGTGAAGCTAGTTACTAATTTATCCTTACTTCTCTTTCCTACTCCATCATCAGACTCTGAGTACCATTGCACTGCACTCGCTCGCAGAGGACTTTGTTCTCTACTATCAGTCATATGACAATCATTATCATCATCCGATTTTCTTAACCCATTGTACACCTAGACTTAAGTTAGCAACTACGCGGTAATCTGGCGTGTTTGTTGTCAGTGTTGTGTTTACCCGTAATTGGCATATATATTAGAATATTACCGTATGATTTATTATATGTATGTGTATGTATGTGCTGTGGGTGAACCTTAAGTAAATAAAAAAAAAAAAAATCATTAACCTCCTCTCGTCGCAATGTCTGCCTCTTTTTATATATTCCACTTTATATGTTACTTCATTCAGACAATCGCATTCAGTGCTTTCTGATTAGACGACTAAATTAAGCAAAGTTGAATAAGCGTTTAAACACTTTTCATGTCTTCTGCCATATGAGAATACCACATTTTACTAAAGTTATGTGTTTCAAAGTTCATTCATACAATGAAATCGTCCTTTTCTCAACTTCTAGATTCTCAATAGCCTGGCCTCGTATACTTCCGTCTGGTTTCCCCGACTATATCAATGAAGAAGGCAAAAACTACTACAACAACCTGATCGACAGTCTTCTGGAGAAGGGTATCGAGCCTCTCGTGACGATGTACCACTGGGACTTGCCACAATCACTTCAGGATCTTGGTAAGGCAAACCATGGAATTTGTTCTCATATTGCTATGCTTACAAAAAGATGCTAAGTCATTATGTATGTACCAACATAATATATGACCAATATCCGTGCACTTTGTAACAAACGTTTTGACTGTCTTTAATAACATCTTCAAGATGTATTGTTTTCACTCTACTGCAATACCAGAATCTAATAAATGGAAGATTGGGTTTTTTTTAGCATCGTTGATAGAAGTAGTGGTCGACCACTAGGTCATCCATCCAGGGATTGAACACTAGATAAAACATGTATACTGTATCTTTCAGGTGGCTGGACAAACCCCCTCATAGTAGACTGGTTCGTGGACTACGCAAGGGTACTGTACACTCTCTACGGCGACCGCGTGAAGATCTGGCTGACTCTCAACGAGCCGATAGTCATGTGCGACGCCGTGTACAACACCGGGCTCTTCGCCCCAGGCCTGTATAGCCCTGAAGTTGGCGCTTTCTTATGCAATAAGTATGCGCTGCTGGCCCACGCTAAGGCTTGGAGGCTGTACGATGAAGAGTTTAAACCTAAATATCACGGTAAGTGAGGAGGAGATTCACTAGAAACTAATGAACAAATCTTGAAAGTTTATTGCCATACACCTTTGTCTCTCGCATCAATTCGAAACTTTCAGTTTATTGTATACGTTTGTAATTGTGATGATTTAGGGCGAATTCGACCAAACTTTTATACCTAGTATAAGTCTAATCCAGCGAATAAATTTTGAATTTTTGACAGATTTGCCATACAAAAACTGACAGACGTCAATTTTATTCCGCGGACATAAGATATCTGACTTTGGTTAAATCTGCTCTTAATACAATAGTAATTATGATAATTAATTAGGAACAAAAGTTATGAACATTAAACTTAACAAAACATAATAATTACTTCGACTAAATTACAGGTAAGGTCTCGATTGCGAATCAAATGCTGTGGTTCGATCCTAAAACAGAAGAAGATAAGCATGTTGCGGAGCTGGCCATAGAGAACTGTGTAAGTAATGAACACCGTCGTACGTAATAACTTTCTAGTAAAAATACGGGCAGAGTAACACAGATCGATATAGACTAAGCGTTTCCAAATGTCTTTTGTGATGCGCACAACAAAGGAGTGGAACCAGTGGTCTCGAACGTCATAGAGCGAGACCGGTATATTTGTACCCAAAATCGGTATTTGACAAAAAAAAATACAATATTCAATCAAATTCGTTTATTTATTGAAAAAAAAAACTTACAGACTAATTTATAACGAGAGCCCATATCGGTAAAAATACCGAAAAATCGGTAGGTTCGAGACCACTGAGTGGAACTTTCTGCCTGCGTCTGTGTTTCCGAACGCATACAACCCTGCCGATCTGTTCTGTAAACATCACATCGTGAGCACTTAGGTGAAGTGAGTTTTAAGTGAGCTCGATCCCTAATAGAGTAAGGTGGGATGACAGTTCACATCACGCTCACTTCACCTAAATTTTCACGGTGGGATCTTTACAGAATAGCACCACTGATCTCTTCAAAGCGAGAGTGAACAGACTTCTTCTGGGTAAGCTCGCTCCATCGTCGACTTTGTCTCTGTCACTTCTGACCTAGACTAGAGTCAAGAGCAAACCCATCTCAAATGAAAAAAAAAAATTAAAAGTCTGCTGCAAGGATCTTCTGGCGCCTGAATGACATTGACAGGAAGGTGTTGTTGGGAAACATTTGTGAAATTGTGTCACAGAAATTGTATTAAGGCGCTACCCGAGCAAAACCTTGCGATAGTGCGTTATTCAGAGGCTATTAACTCATTAAATAAGAGAAATAAACTACATATAAAAGCACATTATTAATGTTCGATATCCTATCATCACATTGCACGTTCTTATTTATTTTTATGTGTTATAAATATATGACGGAGAAGGTACATCTCTATTTATCGTCAGCCATATTTTAACTAGTGTGGGCGTGCAATGGGTAGTGTTGGTTAGGCCTCTGCCTCGAATTTTGCGGGCAGCGGGGCGGCGGCGACGGCGGCGCGGGAGCGGCGCGGGCAACGCAGACCCGTTCTCGAAACCAGCGGGCAGATCGCGCGGCACTATAGCGGCATAGTGTTGTGTCGTCGAGATATTTGTTTTTGTTCGCGAACGAAATGTCTGAACATTAAGAATATTTTGTAGATTATCCCATTAATTACTAGTTATTTTATTAACATAATAAAACATTTTTATATTTGCCTTCAATATTTAGTTCGTTTTTAATTTCTTCCCATAACTGATTAATTAGCCTCCTATTTTTGTGGTTCGCATCTTTGCTGTTCCATATCGGTGCCCTATCAAAAATAGCTGAAATTTATTTGTTCCTGCACGGCCGAGGACATTTCGATACGTCACAAAAATAAATTGCGCAGCACTATCAATGCAGACGCGTGGCGGTCACCGCTTGACTGGAGTGCACCGCTCGTCCCCCGCTCCCGCCCCGCTGCCGCGCCGCTGTTTTCGAGGTCCGGTCCATTTAATTTTACGCATAAAATCCTGCCGCTCCCGCGCCGCCGCCGCTGCCGCCCCGCTGCCCCCAAAATTCGAGGCAGAGGCCTTATTGCGCAATAGAAAAACCGTTTGCAGTTCAAATCAAATTATAATTCACAATCTTTACTCACACTAGCTATTCACATACTGTAGGTACACGACACGTACGGAACGCGGGATAGTTTCTATACATATTCACTGCTTGACATGGTGACCAGTCGACGAGCGTTATGTTGTAAACTCTGTTGAGCGCCGCTTGGCGGCGCTGGCGTCCCGATTAGTCAAGCGACGGCGACGACTAACGTATCTCGGACATAATATATATTTAAAATCCCCTTCTAAAAAAATTACTAAAATTATTGATTGCATGCATCTTGCTAGCTGACGTTCTATTAATTTGAGAATTACACTGATTATTTTAAAAAAATAATAATTCGCGTTTTATTTTCTTTCAAAAGATCGCTTTTCTTTTTTAAACCAAAAATTGTGTGAATAGAGAACCTTACTGACAATTTGTCCCGCTAGAGGGCGCAGCTGCAACGCTTGGTAAACAGAGGAACATGGCGTCCGTCTGTGGTAAGACTAGATACCAGAAAGGTTATAATAAAAAGGTTAAAGTTCTTAATAATTTTAATAATAAAGCAATCGTTGAAGGAGCGCTTCTTTGGCCGCCTGAAGAAAGTATTTAATAGTCTTCTATCAGGCGGAAACAAGGTGCGCGCCTTCAACGGTTGGGTCATGCCGGTTTTGATGTACTCTTTCGGCATACTCAAATGGACTCAGACCGAACTAGACGCCCTGGATAGGAGGGTCCGTACGCTGCTGACTGCATATCGAATGCATCACCCGCGATCATCGGTAATGAGACTGTATATCCCGCGAAAGTGTGGAGGTCGAGGCTTTTTAAATGTCAAGACCCTCCACAATCGCGAGATATGCAGTCTCAGGGAATATTTCCTTGAAGCCGACGTGGGGATGCATCGAGATGTGGTCGCAGTGGACAAGGGCCTCACCCCGCTCTCCTTGGCTAAAGAGAACTGGCGCAAGCCTGTAGTGCTTGACACTAACGATCGCCTGGAGGTATGGCAGAGTAAGGAGCTTCACGGACGCTTTTTCCGGGCCCTACATGAACCCGATGTAGATTTCCCAGCGTCCGTAGCCTGGCTGCGTTTTGGTGACCTCTTTGGGGAAACCGAAGGTTTTGTCTGTGCAATTATGGACGAAGTTATCATGACGAACAATTACCGGAGATTCATTGTGAAGGACGGCACGGTTGACATCTGTCGGGCATGCCACCGTCCGGGAGAATCAATCCGACACATCATCTCCGGGTGTTCTCGTCTAGCTAACGAAGAGTACTTGCATAGACACAACCTTGTAGCCAGGATTATCCATCAGCAACTTGCTCTGAAATACAGTCTCGTGGAATCGGAAGTGCCGTACTACAGGTATGTGCCCGACCCAGTTCTCGAAAATGGACATATCACATTGTACTGGGATCGATCCATCATCACTGACAGGACTATTGTTGCCAATAAGCCTGATATAGTGGTGGTGGATCGAATAGAGCGGCGCGCAATGATTATTGACGTAACTGTCCCGCATGACGGGAACCTCGTGAAAGCCGAGAAAGATAAACAAATCAAGTATCTTGACTTGGCCCGCGAGGTTGTCGACATGTGGGATGTGGACTCAGCGATCATTGTGCCGATAGTCGTTACAGCCAATGGCTTAATTGCCAAGAGCCTCGACCAACACCTAAGGAGGCTCTCGTTGGGCAGCTGGATTAAGGGCTTGATTCAGAAAGCGGTACTTCTGGACACGGCTCGCATTGTTAGGAGGTTCCTCTCTCTAGAGCCCTGACCGCCGGTAGCTTGGACCCTGTTCCCGATACCGGTGGGCTACTATTTTTTATATTTTTAAATGTTTTTTTATAATCTTTATATTCTAATATTTAAAAATATAATTTATGTGTATTTATTTTAATAAAGGAATTAATAATAAATGCATTTTATGAGACCGTACTATCGCATTAGGTAATGCAATCTGTAATGATAGTTATAAGGGGAATGAATAATTCAATAAATAACGTAAACAGAAAAACCAATTTTAATAATTTTACATGTAGGTAGGTACATATATGAAACTATTTATTTGGATTAGGATTAATGTCATGATACGAATGTCTTCATCTTTCTATTTGACCCGTGTTTTGATTGACTAATTTGAAAAAAAGACGGTGATTGTGACTTATCTATAGGTAATAGTATAGTTAGACATATATACCCTCGCGGACTTTTTGTGGGTAATGATAAGTACTATAAACATGTAGTACATTATTTTATGTATCATCAATAGTTTTCTCAGCGCACGCCAAGTAATGACTATAAAGAAAAAACACTAAAGACAATACAGAGACAACACAATACACACAACAAAGAGACACATACAATAAAGAGTATTCTATTCTATTCTATGACTTTCATAGTCAATTTTTTTATACCTTGGGTTACATTATTGCAATTTAAGGGATCTCTAATTTTTTTGTCAATAAAATACAGCCCATTTTACTCGCTGATAATTTAACTTTCTATAAGTCAAAGAATTTTTAAAATCGGTTAAGGATTTCTTGAGTTTATCCATTACAAACAAACAACAACTCGTTGGAGCATGTTGCATTTCGCGAAACCGTAAGTTTATCCCTTACCAAAAAGTGCTCAACGCGCCTAAAGAAGTCTTCACTTCAAATAAAAACATCATCACATATTTTAATTTTTTAGGCAGGCAGATACGCCCATGCAATATTCTCCAAAGAAGGAGGGTGGCCACCTTCCATAGAAAAACACATGGAGGAGCTGAGCTTAAAGAGAGGATACACCAGGTCTACGTTACCGGCATTTACTCAGGAGGAGATTGAGACAATAAGAGGTAAACAGCATTAGCAAATGTACTTTGTGAGCATGGATACTTAATGTTACTAACTTACTATACTTTGGCTTACTGTCGTGATGATGTAACGACCCAGCAGTTAAGGCATGCACGAAGTTGTGGATTCGAATCCGGGCAAGTACCAATGTGACTTTTTTTCATTCATATGCATTTCCTAAATTTATCTTGGATATCACTGACATCTGTGAAGGAAAACATCATGAGGAAACCTGGACTTATAATTAATGTAAATCTGAAATCGCCAACCCGTCTTGAGCAAGCACTTTGATCAATGCTCATGCCTTCTCTGTATAAGAAGAGGCCTTTGCTCATCAGTGGGACAGTTATAGGCTGGTATTGTATACATCGGCTTGACTCCTACCGTAAGGACTGGCCCGCATTAGAAGAAGATAGAACTCAGAAGAAAAGGGAGAGGGAGGCCTTTGCCTTACAGTGGGACGATACTACAATAGCTAGTATATGAAATTATTTCAGGAACGTTAAGGGAATCCAATAAACCTGATTTGTTTTATTACCTCACACGCAATGTATCGTTGCCGTGGCAAAACGCGCGTAGCGAACGGCAGCGCAGCGAGCCTTTGGCCGCCGATTATTTCAACATCCATTGCTGATTTTTTTATATATATTTAGCTGTTTTATTTACATAAATGGAGACAGAGAATCTAATTTTACATTCAAATAAAGAAATAGTAACGGAAAAAACGATAAAAAAATAAAATTTTCCTGAGAAATTTTCCGGTGGAATATGATTAAAAATTAGGAGCTGAATGCACCCTGTTAATTTGGGGAGGGCTGTCCCTTACGCTGTCCCTTACACTCTGTATATTGGTGAATCTTGTTAAAAGTCTGACTGCCTCGTTGGTCAAGCGCTTGCAAGCGCTACTGCTGAGCATGAGGTCCTGGATTCGATTCCCAGGTCAGGCAAAGTGTTATTGGGTTTTTCCATCTGGAATTTCTCAGTGGCAGCCCGGAGTCTGGATCTGTGCCCGGTTGATTGCAATAGACTCGCCCTCTATTACATGGGACTTAAACATAATTAGCGAAATGTGGGTTTACTATAGGCACACCTCTGCCTAACCCTTCGGGGAATACAGGCGTGATGTTGTGATGTTATTATGATAAAAGTCGTTGCACGGAACGCTTGAAAGCGATTGCCAGTTATCTAGTCCTCAGAGCCCCCAGATCACACGGCTACATATCAAGCTATACATATCCAGTATAAGCTGATCTCGTATTATATAGAATTTCCGTACAGTGAGAGGTGAGCTTATACTGGAACACAGCTGTGGTGAGTGTAGCTTGATATGCAACTGTTTCAATTTTGCTCAAAATACCTGATCGTCTACAGGAACCTACGACTTCTTGGCACTGAACCACTACACGAGTCGTGTCATCCGCGAGGCGAAGGAGGGAGAAGAGTTCTCAGACTGGCCGCTCGGTGACTCTGAAGATATCAACGGTAAAATAGAGAAACCTGAGGATTGGGCCCAAGCTGCTTCTTCTTGGTTCTTTGTAAGTACCGACTTCAACTCTTCTACTGGCATCGTTTGTTGATCTAATGTTATCAAGCGGAATCCCCAGGTCGGAAATAGAGTAGGTACCTAATTGAACTTTCCATTAGGGAATTCTAAATTACAATTCAGAATCCGGTGTTTTGCCCATGGACTGGCAATATTAGCCTCATCATTACATGGGACTCACAGCATAACTGGGAGCCACGTCAACTAATTACTATTAGTAAACTAACGCGGCGTCCTACGTGAGCGATCTAGAGGCGAACGCGAAGCGGCGCGGTGCGGCGCGGTGCGGCGCGGTGCGGCGCGGTGCGGCGCGAAAACAACAAACAGTCGATACTTATCGAAGTGTGGTGAAGCGAACGCGATCAGTTGGCTTGATATTTTGGCGCGAACTGGATGCGGTGCCGTCACGCGACGGGCAGTTCGCGCGCTCACAGAACAAAGCCGCCGCTTCGCACCGCATCGCATTGAATTCGCGTGTCGCCGCATCGGATCGCTTCGCGATCGCATTCGTCAGACGCCGCGTTAGGCCTCTGCTGAAATGTGGGTGTCCTTTTTATTCATCTCTGCAGAATACAGACGACGTAAGCTAAGCTATATTATATGCTATTCTACAGGTGAACCCCGTAGGTATTCGCAAGCAGCTGGTCTGGTTGAAGGAGAAGTACGGTGACATGGAGGTCATGATCACGGAGAACGGACTCTCTACGTACGGTGGACTTGAGGATCAGGACAGGATTCACTATTACAGGGATTATTTGGAACAGGTGAGCCCCATGAACTAAAGCCGACTAAGTCAGAGCATATTATAGCTTATCTAATAAACTCTGGAACTAAGTCAGTGGTCAATTTCAAATAAGATGTATTTGTTATGTAGGCAACATTTAGGGAGGCGTTTTTTGTTATTAGATTGTTTTGGTTGTTAGATGCTATGTGCATCCTAGAGAGTGACTTAGACATAATCAAAGTTTCATGCAAACGGACACATCCTCCGGAATTTAATGTATTTCCGGAAAAGACAATACTGCTTGGCGTTAGATGTTATGCAGATCAAGTATCTCCCGGGTCCCCGACTCTTGGTAGTACCGTGGGGTTTTAGTCGGTAGGAGTCTGACATAACCTCCGTCCTCCCCAGACGGAGGGTATCCATGAGGGAAAAATAAAGGTCCTTAGTTGTTCTAATTTGTTGTAATTCGTTCACAAGGAGCGCTACCATGTTCTTCGGACTAGGTTAACTACTATACTAACCTCTGTTTCTAGATTTTGCTGGCAATAAAAGAAGATGGCATCAATGTGACAGCTTACAGCGCATGGACGCTCATCGATAACTTCGAATGGATAGATGGTTATGCGTAAGTCCTCTACTTTCCTTTGTTTTTATTTTACTTTTGTGGGGTCTTGACTACGATTATATCTTTACTTTTCGTCCATAAGCAGGTGCTTACCTAAAGATAATTTATTCAGGACCTTTTCCGTTTTACTAAAAGCCTAATCAAGCCTCTGCTACTCAAGCCTCTGCTAATCAAGCCTCTGCTCATAATACCTTGTAAATTGTTGGCTACAATAACAATAACCCAACTGCCATGAGTTTTGACAAAATATTAAATTGAACAGGCTTTTGAACGCAGGTTGTAACACTGCTCCACAATTTTATTCCATTCTATTCTACAGGACAAAATGAGATTTGTTGCCTTTCATTTATTATGATTCTTCTTCTCTAGCTGCTATTACCTCTATCCGCTTCATTCCTAGCCGTACCAATTTTATAACAGACCTTATTTTTATCTTCCAGGGTCAAGTTCGGTCTCTACGAGGTGGACTTCTCCGATCCCCAGCGCAAGCGCACCGCCCGTGCGTCTGCGCATTACTTCGCCAGCATTATAAAGAGTCATTCTCTTGATGTACCTACCACACGAAATGAGCTTTAATTTTATAAATATTAGTGACGGTTACATTTGTTAAGATATTATTATTTGTTATTTATTGTTAATTGTTTTTAAATTATTTAAAAAAAAATTACTCCGATATGCCTTGACTCTTTGTACAGATACCTATCCAAAAACGTTTTTACCAAACTATAGCAAATAGGGCTCGTCGCGATCTTGTCTTGGCGCTTTCCTGATTAGTCGCCTCTGTTTAAATTCTCAATTTAAATATTGCATTCTACAGGATAAGTTAAAAAGGAGTGCGGATATTTCAGGAGGTAATCAGGTGCATGAAACTGGACAACTTTCCCCAAGGAACGTAGGTCGAAATCTTAAAACTGAAAATCGACTTTTCATACAATCTTGAGTGACGTGACCACTTTGTATGAAAAGTCGATTTTCAATTTTAAGATTTCGACCTATGTTCCTTGGGGAAAGTTGTCCAGTTTTATGCACCTGATTACCTCCTGAAATATCCGCACTCCTTTTAAACTTATCCTGTATAATGTTGGTAAAACAATTGGTAGGCTTAAAATTAACTATTTATTTATTTATTTATTACAAAATCCACAGCTCTTAAAACATTTGTTTACATAAGTACTTATAACTACTCTTACAGCCAATTACGGATTTACAATTTAAATACCTTACATAAAATTTGCAACAGAAAAGAAAAAAAAGAAGGACAATGAGTAAACAACTTTAAACAAAATTACATGCTAGTATTATCTATGCGTTGCTAATTATTCGTTTAATGAATGTTAAGGAGTGTACACGAGGAGTTTTAAATGAATGTGATTGTGTGTGTTATTATTAGCTCCTTTAGTTTCTTTTGGATTACAACACCCTAATTACGTAACACACTTACAGTAGGAATTGGTTTCATTTTGACAGTTCAACAACATTCATTGCGTTATTTGCATTGTTGAGCAGACAAATTCTTCGAACATATGAAGCAACGTATTAGCAATATGCTTCAAATTCAAATTCAAAATATTTTATTTTACATAAACCTACATGGGCACTTATGAAACGTCAGAAGCTAGGTGCACGGTTCCAATTGGTCGTTTCCTATGGAGAAGAAAGAAACCGGCAAGAAACTCCACGGTTACTCTTTTAAAAATAATTGGCTTTTACAATGTTTTCAAATTACTGTGTTATTAAGTATGGGAGGACAGTGTAGGCCAACAAAATTTAGATTGTGATTGATAGTGTGTTACGCAACTAATTGCAGAACACACTATCAATCCACTACTACTCCCGAACCATAAGATGCGGGAGTAGCAGTAACTTCTAACTAAGACTTCGATTGGCAGGAATTTATCTTGGTATCTATAACACGCAAATGCTAGGCTTGCTTTTTGTATTTTCAAGATGCAGGGTTGTTTCTGGCGTCCACTTTTTAATAAAGTTTTATTAAAAAGTGGACGCCAGAAACAACCCTACACTCACACATACATACATGGACATAGTAGATGTAGATGATAGGATGGAGGATGTGGATGATAGGATGGAGGATGTGGATGATAGGATGGGATGTTTGATGATGTGGATGATGTGGTGTATGTAGGTGGTGGTGTGAAGTGAGTGATGTAGATGTAGTGGATGATATAATAATGTTTAATACAATAAACAGTATAATTTGCAATTTATTAAATCTTTGTTTTATAAATAACAGCAATTAATTCATCTTGTCTCCTCAATGCTTAACATCATACATATTATTAAAATAACATCTTCAGCATCATCATTTTCATTTATCTTTAACTTCTGATGTAGCGTTGGAAATGCCGAAAAAATCTATTTGTTTTTTTTTTTCGCATCTTACATTGAAAAATTAACAGAAAGAATCCTTTGGAAAGAAACAGGAATGTTTCGAATTTTTCGCTTGATGTTTTGAAAAGTTGAAAAAAAAAACAAGTTTTATTGAAATATTTTTGCAAAATTGCACTACTTATTTAGATTCGATTTTAAGATATCAAACTGCCACGGGAACTAGCACGTAAATTAATAACACTACTTATGCAACTGACAACTACACTTCTGGACACATCTATTGGCCCACCTTGTATTTTCAGTTTCGTTTGGTCCTAGCTAAAATTTTATATTAGGTCGAGCAAAAAGTTTTTATGCAGTTTTGAACCTGGCACATTGACAATTTCATTCAATAGTCTTTTTTTGAATTTCGAACACAGAATTTAAAGAAACAAAAGACAATTTGGAGCCTGTTTGTTGATATCAAACAATCGAATACTAAGAAAACTTGGTTTTATTGGTTTACTTGGATTTAATTCTTGAAAAAGTGATTGATATCTTTGGTTTTGCAACAAACATTACTTATTCTTAACATTAAGGTGAGGTTCTATCAATAATCTATGGATACTTCACCTGAAGTCGCCGCTCAAGCTGTGGCACTTATTCAGGCCGGACACAGCCAAAGAAACGTGAGTGCTCAACTTAATTTAAGTCGATCTGCGGTCCGAAATGTTTGTCGGAGGTACCTAGAGACTGGCGGCTTTGTTCGTCGCCAAGGAACCTTACCTCCATTGAGATACAAAACCAACTTCGCGACTTCCACGGAGTATCTGTGAGCGCTCGAACTGTTCGGAGAAGGTTAAAAGAACGCGATATGGTACCACACAAGCCAGCTAATGGGCCCAAACTAACGCGAGCCCACCGAACAGCGCGCCTTCATTTCGCACGCAGTCATTTAAATTGAACACAGCAAGATTGGAGCCGTGTACTCTTTTCTGATGAGTCTAAAATTGTGTTACATGGCAATGATGGAAGGAAAAAGGTCTACCGACGTAAGGGAGAGCGTTTCGCACAATGCTGCTTTGAAGAGAGGGTTGCTTATGGCGGTGGCTCATGGACTGTCTGGGGCGGTATATCCGCGAGCGGCAAAACTCAACTTGAGGTTGTTACAGGACCACGGCTGCCAACATTAAATGCTGAAAGGTACATTCGTGAGTGCTTAGAACCTCACGTGATACCATACGCGGACTATGTGGGCCCAAATTTCCTTTAGCATGATAATGCAAGAGCCCATGCGGCCGGCATCGTCAGGGAATATCTTCGGGATGTGAACATCACAGTTATGGACTGGCCAGCCAGAAGCCCAGACATGAACCCCATTGAGCACATGTGGGACGAGCTAAAAAGACGTGTTAGGGCTCGTCAGCCAGTTGCCCAGACGATGCAGGAGTTGAAAACTGCCATAGAAGAGGAATGGGAGATGATCCCTCAAAATTTCATAGAGCGGTTGATAAACTCTATGCCTAATCGTATGAGAGCTGTGGTAGATGCCCATGGAGGCAACACGCGTTATTAAATTAAACCTTTATTTGATAAAACATGTTTTTTATTCAAAAATCAATTGCCTTTAACAAGGCGCATATCCGACTTGTTAGACGTAGCTCCATGTCGTATGGTATTCTGAATTCAAATTTAAAACAATACGATCGAAAAAGATGGTAAAATGTATCAGGTTTAAAACTGCATCAACAGTTTTTGTTCAATCTAGCAATCATATTTCGGTAGGGGCCATCGAAACCTAAACTCTAAGGTGGGCCAATAGATGTGTCCAGAAGTGTAGAATATTAGATGCACAACTCAGTGGAGCCGCGCGCGCGCCATTTTATTAGTAGGTACGTAAGTATAATTATGGAAAGAGTTAAAACATAGATATCCTAAGTTAAATATACTAAGTACGTATTTGAAAAAAAAAACATGAAATGTTTCCCATTTTTTTCATATCCTTCGATTTTTTTTCGGTTTTATTGAAAAAAAAAAAACATTTGATATACTAACAAATTTTCTTAAAACTAGAATGAAACATTGAAAAAAAAACGGAATTGGAAAGAAACAAGAATTTTTCCTGCTTTTTTCAATGGTATTCTGGTGGCGTGGCTAGATCCAGTGAATGGTTTTTTATGAGGTCAGCGTAGAACCGCGCTGATTTCCGAGGAGTGCGCGTGCGCTGCGGGTCTGAGAAGTCTACCTCGTATAGACCAAATTTTGTCCTGGAATATATAAAATAAATTTAACAATTAAAAAAGTGCACAGAGAAATGGCAGATGGCTGATTTAAATGGATGAAGACAAAGCTATTGCATTGACGCTAAAATAATATCCAATCAACTTGATCTCGGCAAGTAACACATCGTAGCTACTCCTGCCTACATATTACAGGGTGTAAGGGACAGCCCTCCGCAGACTGATGGGGTGAATTCAGTATATCATACTAAGATGACCGGTACATGAAATTATTTCAGGAACGTTATGGGAATGCAATAAACCTGATTTGTTTTATTACCTCACACGCAATGTATCGTTGCCGTGGCAAAATGCGCGTAGCGAACGGCAGCGCAGCGAGCCTTCGGCCGCCGAGTATTTCAACATTCATTGCTTTTATATTTTTTATTATTATTATTTGATTTTTGATATTTCTTGGGACCCTAGGGTCCCGGACCTTTGAAAGGCATATGAGGGGCCGAAGCCAACTCGTAGAGGCCCGTTAGACGCTTTCAATGGAAACGAGGCACCAACCGACGATTATCCTTGTACGCACTATGCAAGTGCACCCAAGGACAACCCCCGGTTGGTGTAGGACTATTGCAGGATATGGAGACAAAAAAAATATTGGGCTATGGGTTTGGATGGCTAAAGTGGACTGGTTATCTAAAACTATGGATGGACTATGGCCCCTGCCTGACCAATGTTTGATAAATTCAATACACGGATAAAATGGCAGGGGGTGACTTGCACACTCAACAATGGGCCCCCGGAAACGGTCGCTAGCACATAGTGTCGTAGCGACAAGGGGGCAACATGTCTTGAGGTGCTTAAAAGGAGTGGAGAGGTATTCCACGGCTATCAGGACAATCCCGGAAGTACGGTCAAGATCCCTACCAGCATCTTACTGGACTACTTCCTTCCTCCGAGCACGTTTGCTCTTGCGAATCTCTACTCAAGCCCGCCAATAAAGGCAAGAATGAGGTGGGAGGTCAGTTCTCGTCAGTGTTCACTCCAGCCGGCCAATAAAGGCAAGCCAGAGATGAGGAACTTCATGACTTCTCCCGGGAGATAGGGTACGTGGGGTCGCTACTGCCCAGCAGCTCGCCACATGCTGCCCTGCGGGTTTCTGTATCTCTCTTGGTCTGGCTCCTCATCCTAGACCTGTTCCGGCAAAGTAACCTCCACCGGCACAGACCTAGAGTTCGGAGCGCGCAAGCCCCATCACGACGTCAACGTAGAGATACGGCAATGGGGTTATTATTATTATTATTTTTATTTTTTTTTTAATTTTTTTTTTTTTGTTTGGAAGAAATGCGTCCCCTTTTTTTCTGACATTATGTTATTACTATAGACTTATTGACTATATATAGACTATAGATTTAGTGTTTACTAATCTTTTAATTACAATCATTGCAAACTATAGTTTTGTATAAATTAAAAGCATCTTTTCAATTTTGTAAATGTGAGTACCATGGAGCGGTTTTATGTTATGATGTAGGTATGTTGACTTGAAAAAGTATGGCAGTTGAGAGTATGTCATGCTCACTCAAATGTCTCGCTGATGGTGGCGCGTGTGTTGGATCATTCGGTTCCCTACAAAATGGTTGAGCTGGATGGTGCTGATCCACACGTCATGTTCGTGAACGGGCGCCGTCAGTGGAGACTGGTCATCTCTCAGCTGCCAGGGCTTATATTTAATCTTATATTTTAAATTGTTTTAGTTATCTATTTTTTACATTGTTCTCACATATAGAAGCAACAAGAACAATAACAATGTACCCAGGATTTTGTAACAATTTTGATTTAAAAGAGTGTCCATGGAGTTTCTTGCCCATTCTTCTCCATAGAGATCTACGTTTTGGAATGGGCGACTAGCTTCAATTTTCTGACTAACTGACCGACTCTTTGACAATTCAAAAGTGCCTGTAATTGGTTTAATTGAAATAAATGCTTTGAGTTTGAGTTTTGCTGATTTTTTTATGTTAGCTGTTTTATTTACATAAATAGAGTGCTGCGTACAGAGAATGTTATTTTAGTAACTAAAACACGATAGAAACGAATGAAATTTTCCAAAGAATATTTCCATTGGAATATGACTCAAAATAAGGAGCTGAATGCACCCTGTTAGTTTGCGGAGGGCTGTCCCTTACATCCTGTCAATCTATATTACTATACTCTATGCATCCTGTATAGGTGTCGTAAAAGGCGACTGGATGAACTTAGCACTAATCCATTGATAATTTATTAACATTTCCCCTTTGACCATAATTATATTACGATTTTTGACATTTCTTGAGAACAGGAGTCCCGGGCCGTTGAAAGGCGTACGATGGGCCGAAACCAACTCGCAGAAGCCCGTTAGACGTTTTTGATTGGTTAAGACCCTTGTTTACCTGATGTTGTCGTTACTACATATACTTACACGTAGCCTTCTATCCACTCGAAATTATCCATGAGGGTCCACGCGGTGTACCCTGTTACGTTCACGCCATCTTCTTTAATCGCCAGTAAGATCTGAAAATAAAATAAATAACTGTGGGACCGATAGCACGATTCTGTAGGACGCTTAAGAACTTAAAGTATCGCTATCTTTTAATACAATAATTATGATATAGAAGTATCTAATACCTAGGGCGTGCGAGAAAGAAAGTAACAGGTTTAGAGCTGCAGGCGGCAGTGGCGCAACTACAATTATTATTAGAGGCAAGCCGAAGAAAAAATTGTTCAGTTTTCATAAACTCAGACCAAAAATACAAAAATGCCTACATTTTTGTAATGTTTTTAATCTTATGATGACTGTATTAAACTGGTATTAAATATGTGTAATGTGATACACAGTTACATTATTTGACAATAGTAGGCATTAAGAAGAGTGGTTGTTCCGAAGGGAAGCCGATAGGAATCGGGTTGTATGAAGGCTGCGCTTCTGGCAGGCGGTCTTAAAAGTTGATAATTACAAAATGTTTTTGCAACAGCATGCGTAGCAGTGGTGGCTCAGTGGTAACGGCCCTGACTTACGAGTTGTTAGTCGTGGGTTCGAACTCAGGCGCTTTACTTAGTGTAAATAATTTTATCACCACTGCTCTCAAAACGGTGAAGAAAAACATCGTGAGGAAACCGGCATGTCCTAGAACCGAAAATTCGAACACATGTGACATCTACCAACTCACACTGGGCCCGTGTGGTGGATTATATACAGCCCACTCCCTCTCGAAGAGAGCAGGCCTATGTCCTAGCAGTGGGAACATTATAGGCTGATTATGTATGCGTTGCAGAAACCAAATATATGATATAACTTCTTTGGTAGATTTGACAGCCCTTTTTTTCTTATCTGCTGTATGTAGACCTAGTTAGTTTAATAATTTTAAGAGATGATGGGAATGTATGATTTTTGTAGCTAGATATCAGACTTCCTTAGTGAACGGTCGATCAGAGTAGTCGTTGACGGCTGCTCTTCCGACCTTATGGCTATTGATGCCGGAGTTCCTCAGGGGTCTGTTCTCTCTGCAACTCTTTTCCTGCTACACATTAATGACCTACTTCAGTCTGGTATTGTTAGGTACGCAGATGACAGTACAGTTTCAGAGAGATACTTGTCCAGCGCAAAAACCAGCGGGGCCGAAGTTCGTTCCTTGAGAGAGGCCATGGTAGAGCGGACAGATTTGATCTTAAGCCTTGTCTCCCAGTGGGGTGATGATAATCTGGTCTCTTTTAATGCCATCAAAACACAGGCGTGTCTTTTTACCGCTAAAAGGAGTCGTTTCGATCAAACTCCTACTTTTCGGGGTACATCTGTTCCTGTAACTGATCGGCTCGAGCTCCTAGGCACGGAGTTGACATCATGTCTCAACTTCGGTGCCTCCATCGAGTACAAAGCCCAAACTGCGGCCAAGAAACTGGGCATCCTAAATAGGGTGACGCGATACTTTACGCCTGGACAGCTTTTAATTCTCTACAAAGCGCAAGTCCGATCCTGTATGGAGTATTGCAGCCACCTTTGGGATGGCTCGGCCAAATACCAACTTGCCGCGCTTGACTCGGTGGAACGCAGAGCTAAGAGGCTCATTGGTGACGTAAGACTGGTGGATGCCAAGCTTCACAGCTTGGCTCATCGCCGCAAGGTTGCCTGCTTGTCGGTCTTCTACAGATTATACTTCGGGGAGTGTGCTCAAGAACTCCACGACCTCATTCCGCCGGCCCCCTTCTATCAGCGGACATCTAGACGCACTGCAAGTTACCATCCTTACCTAGTTGCTGTCCCACCAATTCGCACTAAGCGTTTCCAAATGTCTTTTGTGATGCGCACAGCAAAGGGGTGGAACTCTCTGCCTGCGTCTGTGTTGCCGAACGCATACAACCCCGATCTCTTCAAAGTGAGAGTGAACAGGCTTCTTCTGGGTAAGCTCGCTCCATCGTTGACTTTGTCTCTGTCATCTCTGACCTAGACTAGAGTCAAGAGCAAACCTATCTCAAATAAAAAAAATAAAAAATCCTGATTATGAACCGTCGTTACTGAAAGCTGACGTACCTGTCTCAAGTAACTTTTGTAGTAATCGATTCTGTCTTGATCTTCGAGTCCTGCATGAGTAGACAATCCATTTTCCGTGATGACAAACTCCAAGTTTCCATATTGCTGCTTCAACCAGGCGAGCTGCAGACGGATGCCTTCGGGGTAGACCTGAAAAAGTATTGCTTGTATTGTGGCTAAGATTCGTCTTGTATAATCTTTAACCAAAATGCAGGCTGTGAATAACACATAATGAATGCATCAGGTCCCCTAAATGAGCAAACCAAGTTTTGAGAGATATTGATATTCTAAGATTTATAGGGTCTCTAGTTTTCTGGCTATATGCTGTCTTAGAGTACTCATTTAAAAAAGACAGATCAGTAAAGAAGAGTAAAAGAGACGAGAACAGGTATCTTTTAGGTGCGCTCGATCAATCGTAGACCTCATCACTTTCACTAGGCGAGATCCAAGTGAAGAGCTGACTCATGATAAATACCATCCATGATTTTTTGGAAAACTATTTTTTTTTAATTAGCTGTTCCATACATTTTGCCCGCGTAGGTATTGCACTTTTGTATGAAACAGCAGATTCTTTTTTAATAACCGACGAAAAATTTCAACGTAGGGGAGTCCAGAATCATGTACTGAATCCATGGTAACCGGTTTCGCGTCGATGTCCCTGCTAGCCTGTATAACGCCAGAAGCAAGGCTTACATTCAATACTTACATAGAACCAGAAAGAAGTGGAGACGGGCCAGTCCTCCCGTCTCTCCACAATACCGTTCAGATCCACAGAGTCCCCGAAAGGCCAGGCTGAGAAGGTCTCACCTTCCTTGGCCTGGCGGATCAGACGGCTCGTGTAGTGGTTCATTGCGTAGAAATCGTAGGTTCCTGGATAAATAAATATGAATAATGATCTGTTTGTCTTGGGCTTGCTCCTCAGGTGAATTTTTTTCCTAGCAAACAACATTCCTCTCGGCTGTTGAAGAATCATTTGTTGACACAAACATAACATCACACCTAATCCCCGAAGGGTTAGGCAGACACACACATTTTGAAAGTTTATGTTTAAGTCCCTCATGTAATTTGAGGGCGAGTGAGAGTTTCCATCAACCGGGCACAATTCCAGCCTCCGGGCTGCTACTGAGAAAAAATTTTATTGTCATTGAAGAATGACAATAAAAGATTGTTAAAGTCTCTTAGTGACTTCTTGCAGTAGGCCGATGATTTACGAATAAATAATAGTAATAATAATTTAATTATTTCAGATTATACGATTTGCTTGTAATCAAGTAGTTCTTAAAGATTTAGCTAGGTGGCGTTATTCATAAAAACATATTAACGTCCAAATTAAAAAAAAAATTACTGTGTCCTAAGTGAAATTTCGAGGTTTTGACATTATGCGAAAATGGAATTTTGCGAAAAGGCATTTTGCGAAAATGGCATTTTGCTAATGTGACGTTTGGCGATGTGGCGTTTTCAGAATATGACAATTTGAGAATGTGACATTTTGCGAAATTCCAATATGTCATTTTGCGAATGTGGCATTGTGCGCCGAATCCGCGGTTCGACTATCAGACCCACGAGGCACTCAAGGTCGTTTGTTGCAGTAGGTACCTAATTCATTTATCTTATTTTGCTTGAGATTTATGACACTATCCAATCAAAGTCACAAAATATCATTCTTATCATAAAGAAACATGTAGGTAAGTCTTATTTGTTCTGTGGTATGGTGTTACCTTTAACCAACGTAATCTCTTCTTGAGTAAACACTGGCAATGAAGATTTATTATATCCTCTCTTTAGGCTGACCTCCTCCATATGTTTTTCTAAAGATGGCGGCCATCCACCTGCTGTGGAGAATATTGGATGCGTGTATTTACCAACCTGAAAACAAACAGGATTTTTAGCACTTCTGTTAATTAGGTAGAGCAATGTCTAAAACATGAAAAATGTAAGATTATGATGACTTTATACGATGTTTCTAAGTACCAGAAAATGTACTAAGTTGTACCAAAAAACAAACTTTGAAAATGCTTTTTCTCAAATCAAATTTTTTCAGAGTTTCAACTTCAAATGTCTGATAAAAAAAAATGGACCAGTTTTTAAATATTTTTTTAATCCTTATTATCAATTGACTATTCTAGATACCGAATCTGGTCTTAACTCAATAGCCCACTACTGGACCCTTTTTGCTTGGACGCCCACATTTAGTTAATCTGTATAGCATAACATCACGCCTTTATTCCCCGAAGGGTTAGGCAGAGGTGCACCTAGTACACCAACATTTCGCCAATTATGTTTAAGTCCCATGTAACAGGGGGCGAGCCTGTTGCCATCAACCGGGCACAAATTCAGACTCCGGGCTACCACTGAGAAATTCCGGATGGAAAAACTCAATAACAATTTCCCCGACCCAGGAATCGATTTTTCCCGATGTCCACGATGTTTGGCCATCATTGGGGGACAGCGAAACCACTTTTGAAAATTATTCTCGTTGTCCACCACTGGGGACAAATTATTGTAACCTAACCTCAAAACACTTGCTTCAGTTGCTTCTGCATCGTCTCCGGCGCCGCGGGAAGTGCAACCCCTTCGGCCTTACGTAACAAAAGATAGGCACCCACGCTCACCTCCGCAGCTTCAGCTTACTGGTCGCCTGTGACGACCAGCCTCCGCCGCTACGGCTCGCACGGGTGCCTATGCTTTGTTACAACGGGCGGGGGTGGCTCTCCCTTTGTGCCTCCGGTTTTTATATATGTTACGGGTAAAGCTAGAAGATGGAGTAAACCTAGGTTTACCCGGGTTGACTTAGTATTACCCAAGCTTCTTGGGTAAAGTCCGAATAATAAGTAAAAAAAATTTTAATCCGGGGTTTACCCATACTCACCTAGGTCTACCCAACTCTGGCTGGGTAATGTTAAAAATTTGTCTAATTAATTAGTGAAATGAAAATCCAAGGGCATGTTAAAGAGATGTCAGCACTATTGACGGGGTCCGCTAGGGCCGATGCCAGCTAGGGTTGCGGGATGTTCGAAAGAGTTACCGTGGCCCCGGCACAGGCAACAGAAGGAACACGGGTGGGTTTTAGTCAGTAAAAGTCTGACACGCCCTCCCGCTCCGCCCAGAGCGGGAGAAGTCATTTGATGATTTCCCATCCACAAACAAAAAAAAAAAAATGTTAAACTTTTATTATTTAAAAAATATACAAAGGTGAATGTAATCGCTTGAAGAGCATAAACTTAATAGCTTTAAAAGCAAAAGCTAATAGCGGGCTGAAACATGATATATTTAATAGCACAAACATATTAAAAGTTTGTATGACAATTAA
The DNA here is from genome assembly GCA_947568875.1 of Fissipunctia ypsillon. NCBI lineage: Eukaryota > Metazoa > Arthropoda > Insecta > Lepidoptera > Noctuidae > Fissipunctia > Fissipunctia ypsillon. The sequence goes on along the minus strand of OX387663.1, from coordinate 17,520,456 downwards.
TTCTAAGTACTACCGATCGTTGTTATTAAAATTGAAATTATTTATTTGAGCAAGATAAACTACTGTGACATTTTGAATTGCAAAATTTTCCTGCAGCTTTGCATGAACACTTCTTTGTAGCACATTTTGTTTTGCAATTACACCTTTTATAACCCTGGCCTCCTGAAAGCACCCCCGCGATTTGCGCCACGGGCTCGAAAATTACGCAACACCTAACATTACCCAGCCAGAGTTGGGTAGACCTAGGTGAGTATGGGTAAACCCCGGATTGAAATTTATTTTACTTATTATTCGGACTTTACCCAAGAAGCTTGGGTAATACTAAGTCAACCCGGGTAAACCTAGGTTTACTCCATCTTCTAGCATTACCCGTAACATATACACTCTAAAAAAGAAGTCGAAGACGGGGGTGACCCGATTCGGTTTTGGAACAGATTCGACCTATTCAAACCATGAAGTGTCCCCCCAGTGGCAGACAACGAGAATAATTTTTAAAAGTTTTTTGTTGTCCCCCAGTGGTGGCCAAACAAGTGGTGGGCATCGGGATTAATCGCCCGGGAATTAAACCCAGGATATCATGCTCAGTAGTAGCGCTTTCGACCAATAGACCAATGAGGTTAGCTACATGCTTTGTAATAGTAATTGTAACATACACAGTTCTCTCTAGCCAGTTCTGCAAGCTCAGCATCTTCTGGCGTCAAAGGGTCGAACCAAATGTGGTGGTTGGCTAGGGACACCTTTCCTGTAATCAAATTGATACCACATGTAATTTAAAGCTGTTCTCTACGAACCAAAAGTAATAAGTGGCACCTTTTCTGATTTGGTCTAGAAAAATCATTAATATCATTAGTCTATATAGAACAGTCCACTGCAAGATATTCCTCTCCAAACGCACGTCATTTAAAATCTCGGATACTCTCAACCAGCTGCTACCATACTTAAAAAAGAGTTATTAAAATAACAAACATCTTCAATAACTAGGGAACAATAAAAACCACCGCCAGTGGATTATTTTCTTGTGAATATAAAATAAAGGAAGGAAAGAAAGAAGAACGTAAGGAAAGGAAGAAAAAAAGGAACAAGCGTCTGAGATAAGCATAGAAAGGTCAATGACTTCCATTTATCAACTGTTATTTGAAAATTACGTTAAGCAAAAATCTACATTGTGCAAATTAATTTTCAAATTATTTTATACAGGGTGTAAGGGACAGCCATCCGCAAAGTAACAGGGTGCATTCAGCTACTTATTTTGAATCATATTCCACCGGAAATATTCTCATGAAAATGTTCACTTTTTTATCGTTTTTTCAGTTACTATTCCTTTATTTCAATGTAAAATTACATTCTCTGTACGCAGCACTCCATTTATGTAAATAAAACAACCAAAGTCAAAAAATCAGCAATGGATGTTGAGATACTCGGCGGCCGAAGGCCCCTGCGCTGCCATTCGTTACGCGCGTTTTGCCACGGTAACGATACATTGCGTGTGAGGTAATAAAACAAATCAGGTTTATTGGATACCCATAACGTTCCTGAAATAATTTCATGTACCGGTCATCTTAGTATGATTATATACTAAATTCACCCAATCAGTCTGCGGTTATTATCTTGCTAATGTTATTTGTATATGATTATTGTTTATTTAAAAGCGTGCAAGTGTTAGAAAAGCGAGCATGACGTCACAATATGACGCCAGGGCAGATTTGTTCATAGTGTAGAATCGTAGTAGTTACCTATTACGCTAATTGTGTAAATGAACGAACAAATCAATTAATCGTGTTTTCAGTTTCCTCCATTTCGTATTTCATTTGTATTCGTAGCCATGCGGAGTGGTTACGTCAATAGTTATTAAATAGGTACTACACGTTGCGTATGATGTGTCTTACTTGTCTTACAAATGCAGTTTCGGGGTATGGTCACAGACTACTAAATAGTTACCTAGCATAAAAATATTCCTCGGTCTTTCATAAGTATGGTTAACAATTGAACATGCTAAAACATTATATTTTATTTCATAAAGTGTACTGCAAATATACCTACTGACATCTTAATCGAAAGAGTCAGCCCTAGCAATTCACAATAACTACGCAGGTGACGCAGCCTGTGATGCAGCGGCGCGCAGCTGCAAAGCAAAACTCACTTTACGCTTGTAAGGTTAGGTACATTTTCGTTCGCAGCGTCTAGCAACTCGAAAGTGTAGGCAATTATAGCAGTAGGTATTGAAATTTTTGTATGGAGTGATTTATCTGGTAATCTGTGACGGCTGTGCAAAAAAAGTTCATTTCAGCATTAATGCCAGACAAATGCTGCCTGATGCTGGTTTCCAGATCCACTGACATAAACACAGAATACAAAGTCACGTGAGCGAAATCGCAGCCGGTCTTCAATAATACTGGTTTCTCCCTAACTTACCATGATATTTCGGCCTAAATTCCTCATCATACAACCTCCAAGCCTTAGCATGAGCTATCACTATATTCTTAATGCACGAATAAGCCCCAAGTTGAGGGCTTACAACCGGCGAGGCCAGAATACGAGAATTGTAGATCACGTCGCAGATAATCAACGGCTCGTTGATGGTAAGCCACCATTTTACGCGGTCGCCGAAGAGGGTGAAAATCACTCTCGCATAGTCGGTGAACCAGTCTGCTACGAGGGGGTTGGCCCAGCCACCTGCAAGGAATAATGTAAAAAATCTTAGGTGAACTACACAAGGATGATCGAACCCAGAATCCCATACTTAGTTGGTATACCAACATCAAAACTAATAAAAGTACCTATGTTAAGTGTACCTACTTTCGACATTCAACAAAATTATCAACTTAGCTTAAACATACATGTTACATTGTAATATACAGTGTGTAACAAAAACCCCGTTCGATCCGAAAAGGGGTCATTGTACTCATCATTATGAACAACTTTTACTATGGAACCAAACCTGAAATCGCGAAAAAAAAATCAGCTGTTCCCTAAATATAAGTTCGCATAACTCGTCAAAATGTACGAAACAGCTGATTTTTTTTCGCGATTTCAGCTTTGGTCCCATAGTAAAAGTTGTTCATAATGATGACGCCTTTTCGGATCGAACAGGGTTTTTGTTAAACATTGTATATTGTTACGTAGGCTGAAAAAAAAACTTAGGTAAAGACGCCAGCACATCAAGCTACTATAATATTTTCGTCTTTATTGCTAAAGCATTAGGTTCAAGGTTGATTGGGAAAATTTGACAGTTTCGGGTAGCTTGATGTGCTAGCGTCTGTACATAATTATTAACACAACAATAAATAATCACATTACATAATAGTAAGATATTAAAAGAGTGAGAGTTATTTAAATTAGAAGAAGACAATGACCGAAATTGTCGATTATTTCGGGAAATTAATTAAACAAAATAACATAAATCAAAAAAGAAAATACAACAAAGTTTTAAAATCTATCCGAGCTGACCAAAACTTCGAAGACATGACTCGACATCCGCCAACTTGCGCTGGGCTCAATTAGTAATGGCCCACTCCCTCTTACAGACAGAATTCCTGAGTCCCAACAGTAGAAACATTATAGGCCGATTGTAATGTTATTAAATTGTTATTAATTACAAGGCAGATGTGAGTGTAAACGCCGGGCGGGGAGAGAACACCAAAATAGAAGGACACCTTGTGACTCATTGGTGATGTTCTTCAGAAAGGTCAGGTGCGTAGTATTCGCAACCGGCGTGCGTGTACGACCAGATGTATGAACGTAAACGAGGCAAAAGGAGTATGTAAGGATCGTAACAGGTGGCGTTCTGTAGTTTCTGCCAACCCCCATGGGAAGAAGGCGTGAGTTTATGTATGTATTTATGTATGTTATTCTTTTAAACAACTCATTTGACTTACCAAGATCCTGAAGTGATTGTGGCAAGTCCCAGTGGTACATCGTCACGAAGGGCTCGATGCCCTTCTCCAGGAGACCATCGATCAGGTTGTTGTAATAGTTCTTGCCATTCTCACTGATGTGGTCGGAAGAGCCAGAAGGGAGGAGACGAGGCCAGGCTATTGAGAACCTGGTGATTAAGGGAAAATTTTGTCATATAAAAGCTATTTGATCTTCATTAAACATAGCCAGTAGACGTGACAGACTCAGAGATTACGATTTACGATTAACCTACTTACTTGGATCATCTATTATTGATCGAAGCCTACGTAGGATGGACTCCCACTCATTTTTCTTTACTACCATCAACAATAGTTTTGTCCTCCATCTTCTAGGCATACAACGCAGTCATTTGACATCATCATCAGTCCATTCTGTCTGGACATGGCCTCTCCAATCTCATGCATTAGTTTCGATCCACAGCTACGTCCTCGATGCATCACTATCATATTTTTTTTATTTTTATTTAAGATAGGTTTGCTTTTGACTCTAGTCTAGGTCAGAGATGACAGAGACAAAGTCGACGATGGAGCGAGCTTACCCAGAAGAAGCCTGTTAACTCTCACTTTGAAGAGATCGGGGTTGTATTCGTTCGGAAACACAGACGCAGGCAGAGAGTTCCACTCCTTTGCTGTGCGCATCACAAAAGACATTTGAAAATGCTTAGTGCGAATTGGTGGAATAGCAACTAGGTAGGGATGGTAACCTGCAGTGCGTCTAGATGTCCGATGGTAGAAGGAAGCAGGCGGAATGAGGTCGTGGAGTTCTCGAGCACACTCACCGAAATACAATCTGTAGAAGACCGGCAAGCAGGCAACCTTGCGGCGATGAGCCAAGCTGTTCATGGTTATTTTCGCTTCTAGAGGCTATGAGGTTATAATGAGTAAGCATAATAATAAATAATTAATAACCCCATCGCCGTATCTCTACGTTGACGTCGTGGTGGGGCTTGCGCGCTTCGAACTCTAGGTCTGTGCCGGTAGAGGTTACTTTGCCGGAACAGGTCTAGGGTGAGGAGCCAGACCAAGAGAGATACAGAAACCCGCAGGGCAGCATGTGGCGAGCTGCTGGGCAGTAGCGACCCCACGTACCCTATCTCCCGGGAGAAGTCATGTTCCTCATCTCTGGCTTGCCTTTATTGGCCGGCTGGAGTGAACACTGACGAGAACTGACCTCCCACCTCATTCTTGCCTTTATTGGCTGGCTTGAGTAGAGATTCGCAAGAGCAAACGTGCTCGGAGGAAGGAAGTAGTCCAGTAAGATGCTGGTAGGGATCTTGACCGTACTTCCGGGATTGTCCTGATAGCCGTGGAATACCTCTCCACTCCTCTTAAGCACCTCAAGACATGTTGCCCCCTTGTCGCTACGACACTATGTGCTAGCGACCGTTTCCGGGGGCCCATTGTTGAGTGTGCAAGTCACCCCCTGCCATTTTATCCGTGTATTGTATTTATCACACATTGGTCAGGCAGGGGCCATAGTCCTTCCATAGTTTTAGATAACCAGTCCACTTTAGCCATCCAAACCCATAGCCCAATTTTTTTTTGTCTCCATATTCTGCAATAGTCCTACACCATCCGGGGGTTGTCCTTGGGTGCACTTGCGTAGTACGCACAGGGATAATCGTCGGTTAGTGCCTCATTTCCATTGAAAGCGTCTAACGGGCCTCTGCGAGTTGGCTTCGGCCCCTCATATGCCTTCTAAAGGTCCGGGACCCTGGGGTCCCGAGAAATATCAAAAATAATTAATAATAATAATATAAATTAATAACATAATAATTAGCATAATCGGTCTAAAATGTTCCCACTGCTGGGACACAGGTCTCCTCTCGGTGAGAGGGAGTGGGCCGTAATCCACCACTCAGGCCCAGTGCGGGTTAGTAGATGTCACATACATATCTTCGAATTTTTGGTTCTAAGACATGCCGGTTTCCTCACGATGTTTTCCTTCACCGTTTTGAGAGCAGTGGTGATGAAATAATTTACACAAAGTTAAGCGCCTGTCTGGGTTCGAAGTTTCGAACCTACGACCTCCAACTCGTAAGTCACGGCCGTAACCATTAGGCCACCACTGCTCTCAACAACCAATAATGAGGTTACACCTGTAAAAGTGCAGCCCCAATTCCACAGCCATCTCGATGTCCCTCTTCCATTGGTGGTAAGAGTCGCAAGCGACGTCTCCACTGCTCCGGTCTTTAATCATTTCGGGACGTTCATGAATTAGCCGATCCCATACGCTTTCTCCTTTGTCTGGAAAATACACACATGGTTGTTCTCAGCTGTGTATTATTCGGTTCATTTGATGATGTGTGTTTTGTAATTTTATTGTATGAAACTTTTGAAGTTGACGTGCATCAAATTACCTCTACGATGGCTTAAAGGACATGTGACGTCCACCAGCCCGTACAGGGCCCGCGGGGTGGACTACGGTGCCATTCGAGAGAAAAAAAACCCGATTACCAGAAGACACTAATAGAAATCGAGCTCAATATCTGTGTTTGAGTGTGTTTGTAAATTATAACAGCTCCTTACCACTAGCATTCCAGCCACCTTCAACTTGGTAAGCAGCAGTGGCTGCCCCAAACTTGAATCCTGGTGGAAAGGTCAAATCTTCGGCACTCCATGACACGGATAGCACGGCGCTGTGGAATAAATTAGACATGTTCTCTTATGATATTGCTTAGCGGCCAGCACTCATGTATTATAATTATTGTATCATGGTTTTCGAGGGTGTAAAAGCCGATAGTGACATTAAAATGTAAATCCAAGATGGCGGCTGCGAAAATTTTCAAATTTTTGCATCATGGGTGTCGTTTTCATAATTTTCGAAGGTGCTAAAGTTGATAGTGAGGTCGTATATCATGGTTGGCGCAATGGGTGATCGATCGGCTGCTGCTACGGCTACTAGTCGCGGGTTCGGGGATCAATTATAAAAAAAAATATTGGTGCTTGCTTATGGAAGTATGGAAGGTCAATAGAATTCTTATTTTGATTGAACATAAAACCAAAACAACATCTTGACAGCCTCTTCAGTGATATAGAGAGTCATTCCCCCCCTTCTGAGGACCCCCCAGTTGACGTGAAATATGTATAAAACGATATGAGAGCAGTCACTTATCTGATAGATAGTGAGAGTTAAGAAATAAATAACCTACGACCTGCTTCTTATTTTAGTTTTTTTCTGATAAGGATAGAGATTTGGAAGATACTAGGTACGTGTTTACAGGTGTGATATCTTATCACCTGCTGTTAAAATACCTACTCAATCAAATCAAATCTAAATCAAAAATGTTTTATTTCATTATCACACATTTATACATTACACAGTTGGAGGCGTCTCCTTTTAAGCATATAGATGCCTGTGCCAGGAGGCGCCGCTCTTTTTTATCTCGCAATTGATGTAAACATGCTACTAAAGTTAAGGTTTATGAAAGAATAATTTTATTGATTATTATATTAGTCTGTTGGTGTGTGTGTGTGTATATATGTGTGCGTGCTTGTGTGTGTGTGGGTGTGTGTGTCTGTGTATGTGTGCGGTTGTTTTATACGGAAACGGGTTTATTTTATATTTGATAAAAGATTCTCTACTTCATCGTAACATAACTTGTTTATCCACGTAGTCAGCAACGATTTGCATTCTTTAAATGGTTTAGTATGTATATCTATTTGTTTATTTATTTTGTTATATAAGAAAGACCTACTAACCTTGAACTTTAAATATATAGTTTGAGGTTAACTTAAATAGGGGTGATGACTAAATTTTCTTGACCGTAATGTTGATACATTAAAAAATATTGGACACGTATTTTTTTTCTTTTTTTAAGTAATCAAAAGATTACGGCGATACATTGAGTTAAAATGTGGCATGACGTAGCGCGCCCCCACTCCCCAATTTTAATGCGTTTTATCTAAGTCATTTTTTATTAATATGATAAAGCAAAAAATACGTCTCCAACATTTTTTTATTATCTGACTGACGGACTAAATAGAATTTCTTCTTTTTACCCAGGCATCATTCCTATTGTAATTATTTCAACTGTCGTTAGAGACTTTACAGTATACTATGTCATAGCCCAGTAAGAGCCTCGACCATCACCTGAAGAGGTTTTCGCGCGACAGTTGGATTAAGGGCCTGATACAAAAAGCAGTACTTAGGTACCTAAATCCTGGATATACAACGCTAAACTAGGCGGTTCCTTTCCCTAAAGCTTAAACACCGGTAGCTTGGACCCTGTTCCCGATAGGTGGCGTTTTAGTTTTATACTTTAGGGAAGTTTCTTCAAGAAGAAGAGTAGAGTGAAACGTATTTTCACCAATACATTCCTTATTCAAAAACAGATGCATTGTTGATATTGTTTAGTAACTTTTCGCTTTCGCTTTCTAGTAGGCACAGCTGCTGAGACTGGATTCTCGGGTCGGTCAAAGTGTGGGTTATCCGTAATCTCAGAATTATTGTGTTTTTCCCAATGTCAAGAAGGACCAACGTTCTTGATAAACTCGTTGACCTTAGATTATTATTAAAGTTATTTCACAATTTCCGCATTAGTAGGTCTTATCAATAAAACCTATTTAATTAACGTGAATCATCTATCATCTCTCATCGTGCAGACCGTAAAAACCCATTTTGTTACACTTTGTGCATTTGACCTGACCCGATACAGTAAACAATACTAGGACTTTCCCGTAGGTACCCACTGTACTTGTGTACTGGGTACTTACCTTCTTTTTGTTCCGATGCGGAAAATCCTCATGGATGTCCTCCGCCCTGGGGCGGGCGGAGGGGTCTGTCAGACTCTTAATGACTAAAAACCACCCCGGTGTTCCATCTCACACCTACGCCGGGGAGTCGCAGGAACGTACGATCCCTCCGTAACCCCCGGCTGGTGCCAGCTCACCACGGCGGGCCTCTCCTCGTGTCGAGAGGGGAGTGAGGTGTTTGACTTCCCCCGCGACGTCTAAGAGGGGCGCGCGTGGAACACTACGCGCCGCCACCTCGGGTCTGATGCATGGGGGGCGACGGACGTCCCCGAGTCCATCCGTCCGTACTGGGTACCTACCTACCTACCCTAAGCAAGAACATAATTATATAATCAGCCTCCTCTCTTTGAGAAAATGGGCCGTGCCCGTAAGTTGCGCACGCGTCCCATTGTGAATTGGTGGATGTCACATGTCTTTGAAAATTTTGATTCTAGGACATGCCGGTTTCCTCACGATTTCCACGGTTTCCTTAAGGGGGGCTTGTGGCTAAGTTAGCCCGTAGATGGATGACCATCTTTACATACCAAGACCCCTCTGTGCCTCGGAAAGCACGTTAAGCCGTTGGTCTCGGCTGTCATTCGTGGATCTTTGACAGTCGTTACGGGTCGTCAGAAGCCCGAAAGTCTGACAACCAATATTACCCAGTAACTGGGTTGTGGAGGTCAGGGAGGCAGTCGCTTCAGGCAGATTGATTGCCGGTTTCCTCACGATGTTTTCCTACACCTAGCACGAATCTCGTCAGTTATCGTATCGCCATCAAAAATCAGGAAAACACGCTAAGGGCCTGCGCTCACTGGCGGTACGGCAAGGCAAGGGATTTTCACGAGACGAATAGTAATATAACTTAATATTATAGTATGACAATAAAATTGAAATCTCAATGATAATCATTATCAAAAACAAAGGTGCGGTATGCTTCAGATATGGTTTCCTAGAAGAGTGGTGGCCGCCACTAATGGCCGCAGTGACGGCTGTCATGAAAATAATGGTAGTGGCAAAGATTTAAATCGTTAGATTCGCCCTACTGCGTCAAACGGTAAAGTCGCATTTCTTTTTTTTTTTATTTATTTGAGATAGGTTTGCTCTTGACTCTAGTCTAGGTCAGAGATGACAGAGACAAAGTCGACGATGGAGCGAGCTTACCCAGAAGAAGCCTGTTCACTCTCACTTTCACGTTCTATTTCGTTTTGACACCTCTGACACACAATGACGCACTGACTTCACTTGACTGTCAAGGAAACGCTATTTAATAATGTGTGAGCTCACTCTTCTCAGTATGGACATTTTTTCTCGTGACTAAGTACGTTGAGGGCAAATCTAGCGATTTAAATATTTAGGTTTAATGTCAAATACTGGTGATAATGAGCGATTTTCATGGCGGCTGATATAATATGACGGAACCGCTTTCCTAGGAAACCAAAGCTGTAGGCATGCCGTGTCGGCAGCGTTCGGAATGCCTCGACATCCCTCGGGATGCTTCGGCAATTGTGTTGTGAAAAGAACGCTAGAGCGCGATATGTCGCGTCGGTACGCTTCTTCAGACGTCGCGGGCCCGCGGCATTGTTGCCGTCAGAAGGATACCCCTGCTGTGTCGTTCCGCCAGGGGGCGCGGGCATACAGCTAGGTTGACAGTTTCCTTTTCTCAGAGAAGACAGACAGAGGTGGGTTTTGGATCGATCTTTGAGAGGTAACGGTGCAGATGGTGACCACCGGGATGGTTTTAGTGAGGTAAAAATCCCACACTGCTCGGTGTTAACCCCAAAGCCCAGGCGCCTTTTGAAGGCTTCCCCCCGAAAACAAAAAAAGTTGATGGTTTCCTTACTCTCTTTGCGATCACCGCTTATGACACGTACCTACTCACGCCTTCTTCCCATGAAGATAGGCAGAAACTACAGCTGCTATGATCCTTACATACACCTTTTGCCTCGTTTACGTTCATACATCTGGTCATACACCAGATTAGGCTGTCTAAATAAATCAAATATTTGTTTTAAAACTGTTACTAAATAGGAATCTTTAAATAACAGGCACGTATTCTATGCCTTTCATCATTCAAAACGTTTTTTTTTTTTTCAGAGAAACTGATTAGTCCATAAATTAACCTTAAAATATATTATTATACAGGTATAATCAGTCACACCTGTCAGTCACATCAGTGACATCTGTGTCAGGACACAGACTTAAGAATGAAAAAAAAATGCTATAAATCTGAGATACAGGCTATAATAAAATGTATGAACTCATAGTGTTAGGGAGCACAACAAGCCACTTACCTTGTATGTAGTACCTAGCCTATGTAGATAAGATTATAAAAGAACTGATTTGCATTGTAGTAATAGAATAGATCGCCTCCTAAAGGATTCATGTTTGTTAAATACCGCTTCACGGTGACGTAATTTGAAAGTAATATTGCATCATCTTTCGTTTTAAAACGGACAGGTTCGTGCCTATCCCCCGGAAGCTCGACAAGCAGCGACCTGATCCCTAGACGAAATCATAGAAAAATGGGCGAGTCCATATAATAATCCCCGCTCATTGGCTAATAATTGTAAGTATGTCAAAGGTATAAATATGCCCCACTCCTCCAGAACCGCGCCCTCCGAATGATCACGGGATCCCCTTATTATGTCCGAAACGAGATCCTCCACCTCGATCTCAAAATCCCCACCATCCTCCAATTCATGAAACGTAACTCCAAGCGTTTCTTTGATACCGCCGCCAAACATCGCAACCCCCTAGTTGTCGAGGCCGCCAATTATACCCCCTCCAACATTAGTAAAGTCCGCCGTCCGAGGCACACACTGTTAGACCCAGACGACCCCATTACTCTCCTCCAAGAAAGCAATAGGGCCTCTAGTACAGTTTACAAAAACAAAAAATCGACATTCCGACCCCGCCGCCGAGGTCCATCGCGAAAACCCCAAATTAATAATTCCCCCCGTCCCTTGCTCGAAGAAGTGCCAGCCCGCGTCGAAGCTGAGCCTGTAGCTTTAAATTCCCCAGACAATAATAATTATCAAAGTTTGATCCAGCCTGTCCCAACTTGCTGTCCCCCCAGTGACGCCCTAAGCCGAGGTTCGTACCCCACAGGGGGTGCCCTTAGCGCGCAGTCACTTAGTATTGTAAGTAACACGCCCCTGGCTGGAGGCTTTGAGTTAGCTTAAGGCAGCCACAGGATTGACCGGTTAAGTAGTCACGGCCACTCTTGGCCAACTACGAGATGCCATTGTTAGGAAAAAAAAAAAAAAACATGGGGCAGTCGTAACATATCACCGGTCGAGCAAGCCATCACGAAAGCTATGCTTGACTCCCGGGTCTACACGCGGTAATTTCCTTAGAATCCAGTCTTAACGTGTATTAGTCTCATAAGTTATTGTGTAAAACTCCTTTGCGTGTGTTACGCTATTGTTTTCCTTGTGTTTATGTGTGTCCGTCGTACTAATTGATTATAAGTGCATTTTACCTATGAAATTCACTTGTCTCATTTCACTGATCACCACACCTTATCCACCCTTGCGCCTAATATCGAATACATAGCGATATCCTGTATTATTTACAAATGACTAATATAATCACTGATTAAATGCTGTGCATTTAACTAACGCACATATTTATTCACTAGCTCCTGCCCGCGATTTCGTACGCGTTAAATATTTTGTTCCCCCGACCCACCCCGTCGCATCGCATTACCTGACATAAACATATCTATTGAATATTTATTATTCTTAGAGCAAAGTACCAGAACCTAAATGTTATATGTCTATCAGCTTAAATGTTCAAAATAAATTTTCTTTGCAATACTGTTAACTTTGTTTTAGTTAGAATATATGTAATTTAGCTTTGATAGCTTGTCATTTAATTTTAACAAAAAATCTATACTTAACTAAATTGTAATTTGATATAGGTTTGGTGTAGGTGGTGTAGGTAACTTTTTGATATTGTGTACGCCGTTAACGGAAAAACAGAGATCTCTGTACCTATTTTATTTATAACACCTATTTTTACATCTATGTTTAACAATAAAAACTTTGAATGATCGCCCCCAGGCGAACGCATTCTATAGTCGACATCTCCGTAGGTAAAGCTAACTGGGCGCGGTATCAGCCTCTAAGGGCGCGTACTCACTATGTCGTGAAGATTAATTAATCACAAGTTACTCGGTTAATCGTGTCGTCCCATATGTGAACTCCTACATTTAAATACACAAGCCACGACGTTTTAACCCTTTAACCGCCTACGACGGATTAATCCGACAAATATTTTCGTGTCCATTTCGCCAGGGTCGTATATTTACGACCAAATATCGTAATGATTCAAGTTGCCCGGCGCTGGGGGCACGACAACTGATATGAAGTCGGGCGGTTAAAAGGTTAAACGACACGATAATTTGTCGTCACGACATAGTGGGAACGGTGCCTAACGCGTTGCGGTGACCCTGAGTGGGCACGAACGTACAACCCGGTTCCCCGGCAATTTCAAATTAACCAATACCTATTTAAATAAAATTTCTAGATCTATCTGTAACGAGCTGTGCCCCGCGACTTTGTACGCATGGAAGTCGTAAGACACACAATATACTAAAATAACAGCCACATTTTAATAAAATTTCCTCGTCTCCCGACCCGTCGCGTTGCATCGCCCGCTATTTCTTCGTTTTCGCTGTGTTCTTTCTGACTTTTTTCTTTTTGCTCGGCTCGTAAGGGTCGTAGCGTGATATTAAATAGCCGATAACTATCCTCGAGGATTGGGCTACTTAATGCAAAAGAATTTTTCAAATACGACTTTTTGTTCACACTTGTTGCATGGGTTTTAACTTTTTGAGCAGAACCCTAATTATTTTTCGAAAGTATAAGTAGCTTAAGTTACTCCCTGTAACATCAGCTATCTGCCAACGAAAGTCCCGTCAAAATCGATCCAGCCGTTTCCAAGATTATCCGGAACAATCAGACAGACAGACAAAATTTTAAAAAATTGTGTTTTTGTTAGAAGTAAGTACCGTATATAGTTTCATATGCATTTAGTAAAAAGTTGTTATTTTGACATTACAAACAGACACTTCAATTTATCCCCACTCACTCACTCACTTTTATTTATTTAATTTTTTTGTTTTTATTTTTTTTTATAGATGTACCTATAGATTATTTTAACTATCAACAAATTAACACGCCTATGGAAATTGTATAGTATTAATAATAATTCAGTCAAATTAAACAAAAAAATATCTTGCCCACCTCAACACAACTGCTCGGTACCAATCCATGGTCACTACTCGTTTACAATGCGATCCAAATAAGTATAGGAACGTCAATGTCCTCTATCTGTCAAATGTTGATTGAAAAGTACGGTTTGCAAAGAAAACTTATTTGCGTATCAATAACGTTTTTTTTTTGTTCAACCGAGTCTTAGTTAAATCAAAGTGAAAAAAAAAACATCAAAAAATTTGTCATAATTAGTATAAAAAAATTATACTAATTTCTTTCATATTTTCATTGTTGGCAACAATTCACCAGAAAGTAAAGAAGATGCCAGCCGCCATCTTGTCGTTGTTGGTGTGCTTCTTCGTACGACTGAGTGCTTGTGGAGAGTTACCGTTTCTTTCGTTAATATACAGGTAACAGAATGCATATTTTTATTTTAAATAGCAGTTGGTGAAATAAAATATTAAATAGGTATCTACATTAATCCATGTTTTATTTTATAGGGAAAAGCAGCAGTGATGATTATGGTGATAACGACAACGGTGACCACTCAAACAGTGATGCAGACATGAGCGGAATTAAATAACTAAATTCTGACTACAAATTCTTCGTAAATAAATGTTATTTAAAAAATATCTTATTTTGCTCACCCTACCCAATTTATTCGATTTGACAGCTATGACATCACAACATGGCGCTAAGTCGATTCTATTCTTATTTGTAACGCATTGTAGTCGACGTCGTTCAGTACACCGTACGTTTCAAAAACATCTCACTATCAAAACATGCGTTATTTATTTGTTTTTATTACAAATTAAGATTGTATATTTATTTATTTGTACAGCAGATACTTAACAACGTTACTTTTCTTAAAAGTTCAAACAACCATTACGTACAGACGCCAGCACATCAAGCTACTACAATCTGTCAAATTTCTTTAATAGATTTTCGACTTTATTGCTAAAGCATTAGGTTCAAGGTTGATTGGGAAATTTTGACAGTTTCGGGTAGCTTGACCTGCTGGCGTCTGTACAATAAGCCAACAAATCGCACGCTTTATCATATACTGACTGACAAAACTCAAAAAAGACGTTTTTCGGGAAATCGCAAAAAACTATTTAGCAAACCTGATTTACCTTACGAAATGGCTTATTACTCAAAGAAAATAGCTTTTTATAATGAAATAATGTATTGTAGGGATAGTTGATGGTCCTTGACGCATACTGATATCTGTCTCTGTCTCGTAAAAACGTTTACCGAAACGTTATTTACACCTCTAGTTGACAGGGTTTAATTTGTTGGAAATTACCTCAAGTGTGACAGGGTGTATATAATATACAGGGTGCTCGGAAATTCGACCTATTTCTTAAAAGGGGTTATACTAGAGGTCAACTAAAGGTCGAAAATTAATGGTTTCCGAGTTACGGAAGTTTTTAGATTCTTGTTCAAATTTTCAGACTGGTTACTAAAACAAATAATTTAAAAATAACTACTTCTCTCTCGGCACTTATTTGTTATTTTTCTGACTCATGATAATGTGATCATTTATAAAAAAAAAAACACATGCCCTTAATTCCTATAATTTCGGAAAAAAAGTTCTTAAGTGGAAATAAAACCTTTTTTATATTATTTTTTTGGAATTTAAACGTATTTTACTTGAAAAAAATGTATGATACTTGGCATACAAGTCTCGGAAATAAATTTACTGTCTCTTAACCTTTCCAAAAAAGTACACATGCTATCAACATATGACTCTAATCCAACAAATAGAGGGGTTTAAATAAAAAAAATGCAGACATAATTAGAACATTCATTTCGTTTATTTACATTATCAATCATCAAAACAGAGTAAACTTATTAGAGATCTTGTTCAAATTGCCTGCCCCGATTTCTTATGCAAGCACACAGCCTCTGGCGTACTTCTGTAACTGTCACACGCGTCGAAATTGTGCTTTTGATGTGTTGGGGGCTGTTAAAATTCTTTATCTCAGCTCTTCACGGGATGCCACTGGAGTGGAGTAAACCAAGTCTTTCATGTGACCCCAAATGTAGAAATCACAAGGCGCTAAATCAGGACTCCTCGCCGGCCAGTGAGTTGGCCCATCGCGACCTATCCATCGCCGTGGAAAATTCACATCCATCCACTCTCGTACGGCTCGGAAGTAGTGCGCGGGGCAGCCATCACGCTGATAAATCAGTCTTCTTCGTGTAGCCAGTGGTACATCCTCCATCAGCGGCGAGAACTCATTTCGTTAAAAATTTTCATAGGCAAGCCCAGTTAAGTTGTCCGGCAGAAAGGATGGGCCAATAATGTTGTTGTGGACGATACCCATCCACACATTTAAGGAAAATCCTCTTTGGTGGGCACCTTCCTTGGATTTTCGTGGATTTTGACCCTTAGAGGCCCAGAAGTGCGCATTATGGTAATTTGTTATACCGTCTCGGTCGAATTTCGACTCGTCTGTCCATAAAATACATGTTAAGTAATCGGCTTCTTCAGTGTCGCAGTTAATTAAAAATCGACAAAAGTCCATCCTTCTGGCTGGATCTCCTTCTTCAATGGCGTGCACTGGTGTGTAGTGAAAAGGAGAGAGATGTGCTGTATGCACAGTGAACCATACTTTCCAGTTAGAACAGTTAAGGCGTCTCGCCACAGCTCTCGTTGAAACCGTGCCATCTTCTTCGAGCTGCCGCAAAATTTCATCCTCATCAGCAGGATCATACACTAGGGGTCTGCCGGCGTCACCTTGGAATCGCTGAACCCGTCCCGTGTCTCTAATGTGCCGATATGTTGATCCAAACACGCTCACGTCTGGTAAACGGCGAAAACGGAAACGGCTTTAGTATTCCTCTCGTGCAGCAGCTGCGTCACCGTTACAAAACCCGTAACAAAACATAATGTCTGCATATTCTATGTTGTAAAAGCAGCCATTTCAAAATAGTAGTAAAGGTACAACCACTAACTGATTGGATTGCTGAAACTGAGTGAATAAGTCAGTCTCGGCCGAGTCTCCGAATTACTCCAAAGATTTTCGAAGACCTCCGAATAATGCTACACTCACCGAGTGCAAAAGAAACTAGCTAGAAAACAATAGAGTGACGACACCGGCATGGCATTTGGCTTGGAAACCTGCTACACCTGGCTAGGTAATCGTTTTTTTTACTATTCCGTCTCATACATAATATTCAAATATTATGTACGTCTCGTACATAATATTTGTATCTTCTTAGAAAGGTTATAAAATAAAGAATTTATATTCCACATTTGTATGCCAAGTGTGGGACATTTTTTTTAAGTAAAACACATCTAAACTTAAAAAAATTAAAATAACCAAGGTTTCCTTTCCACTCAAGACCGTTTATTTCTGAAATTATAGGAATTTAGGGCATGTATTTTTTTTTAATAAATTATTACTCATTCATAAGTCAGAAAAATAATAAATAAGTGCCGAGAGAGAAGTACTTTTTAAATGATTTGTTTTTGGTGACCAGTCTGAAATTTTTAACAATAATCTATAAACTTCCGTAACTCGGAAACCATGAATTTTCGACCCCTAGTTGACATGGCTTAATTTGTTGGAAATTACCTCTAGTATAACCCCTTTCAAGGAATATGTCGAATTTCCGAGCACCCTGTATATACAGGATGGCCGGAAAATTGACGCCCAAAAAAGAATTTAGGTCCCTCGTATCGTGAGGTATCCGAATCACCCCCATGTATGTTCCGCGACTTTTCATAGTTTTCGAGTTTTTAATTTTTTTCTGAATTTTTGAGAATTTTTAACCTAACCAACTTAAAAAAATTCTAAAAAAGAAATTAGAACACTATCGAGATTTTTTTTTTGCTTTTGATAGCCCAATGGGGAAGGTCGGGCAAAGCTAATTGTAGATGGCGTGGTCATAGCTAGGTCCCCACGGTCTACAATAAATTTGATATTTCGTTCATTCGTGAGTTTGATTTTATTTCGCTATTTTGTTATTTTCAGTGATTTTAATATTTTAAATCAAGTATTTGATATGGAAAGTGCCAGAATTTAAAACCATAAATATATCCTCAAAGTCGCTATCTTCAAAATGTTTCTACTCTGTTTAATTTATAAAACATCTCTACGAACAGCTTTATGCCACCATCTCTTAATTTTAGGATCTCTCGGGAAATGGTAGACTCCAGTTTTGGAGTATTTAGTAACACAACAACGCATCATTTTCGCAAAAATAAAATAAAACCACCTCACGCCTTGCATTATTGGCTTGTGTTGGGACCTAGCTACGACAGCGCCATTTTGACAGTTGCCTTCCCCATTCTTGAGGAAGGCTACTTAGCATCACGGTAGGACCCTGAGGAGCCGCGCAAAAAAAAAAGTCAGAAAGGACGCTGAGCGAGAACTAAGTAATAAGCGTGCAGGCGATGCGATGCGACGGGGTGGGTCAGGGTAACAAGAAATTTCATGCAAACGAAGTCGCGGGCAGAAGCTAGTACACAATTGCTCAGTCGTAAAATCCATCCAAGCACTCGTATTACGCGTTTATAATTACTGTTTTTATTCAGTAATGTATCAATTATGTACTTCACAATTCTTTATGTGACTGCGAAGCAGTTTATTTCTTGCAAGGCCTTGACACAATCCATTCATCGTTTCTTTGATAGTCTTGAGAATTTCAGATAATAATCAGGCAAACCCGAAATATGAGATGTTATAACAATCAATAAGCAAGCAAACAGTTTAAATATTGGACGTAGAGATCAAAGTTTAGTAAGTAATCTTATCTTTTTATTTATTTATGTACAGACGCCAGCAGGTCAAGCTACCCGAAACTGTCAAATATTCCCAATCAACCTTGAACCTAATGCTTTAGCGATAAAGTTGAAAATCTTTTAAACAAATTTGACAGATTGTAGTAGCTTGATGTGCTGCCGTCCATACCTACACAGTAAAAATAGTTACAGATACGACATATAAGTATTGAGTACAAAGGTACTGCTTATTTCTTATGAAATGAACAGCAGACCTGCGAAAGGAGAAATTAAAAAGAAGACGCGTTTTACATCATTGCGTAACACTCTTAGTGCTATTACAAGTTTATTTGAGTGTTTGCACCTTTGTATAGCAATACCTGTAACGTAAAAGCTTGGAATTTAGAATATGAAGACTTCTGCCTTCACTTTTGGGACACTCGTGATAATGATTCGATATTTCTGAACGAATGTTGTAACTGTCCAACGAAATTATTGAACTGACCTGTCAAATACAACGTCAAAGTCACATTGCAATTGCATTGTTTTGAGGTTATGTTAGCCAAAATAACACGAATTTTACGAGTTTTTAAATAAAACTATTAAAATGAGTAAGAAAATAAACAATATGAAATGGGAGTCGGTGGCGATGGATGGTTTCCCGGCGTCTATGACAGACAAATTCCATGGTTTTGTGGGTTTAGAAGAGTGCACCGACTATGGTTTTGATAAGGAGAGGAAGCAGTCTAAAAGGGTTTGTTTATTTAGCCTATCGCTTTATAGTGAAAATATTTCACCATCATCGGTTTTTGTAGATGAGATTTCTACTGGTGGATATATACCTCTTCTGAAAAGAACTCGCCATGATGTTTCATAGGATTAGACAATAACCCTTTTGTCTGCGGAATAAGGAATCCATACGGACGTAATGTTAAAGTAATACAGTATATTGCATAAATTGAATTAGTAAACAACTACCTATTTACACTAAATTAAATGACCATTTAACCCGGCGCCAATGACGTGAAAATAATTACGCGGACTATGACATCGGGTCATGGTGACCCGAAATTTATCAGCACTTTTCAAAATTTTATATAATGATAACAGCCTGTTTTATTTATTCGTGTATTAGTTTGTGTTATTATTTACTGGGTAAAATAACAATAATGCCAATATATTCACAAAATCAACTTTTATTAACTTTTTTCAGAACACATGCAAAATCATCTTTGAAAACACAACTTGAGTTATTACTTAAATTTTCATAAAGAAAACTTACTAAAATAACAAAACAAAAATCTTATTTAGTAACAGAGATCTTATACGCACTTAGGAACTTCAATTATAATTTATAATAAGTCTTCAGCTTCCTCATACCTAGCTATGGAACTGCTACAATTTTCGCAGTATGGGATGCAATGATCAGGGCATATGTATATCTGGCAAGCATTCCAAGTGTGGCTAGTTTTCTTATCCTTTCTTGAAGGACACACCTGACATCTCCTATGAGCTCCAGAAACCTTCCGGGGAGGTTCTTCAGAGGGTGCCCCCTTGAAATATGCGTTTCTATTGCGCAATGGCCGAGGCCAATTCACACGGGTTTTTCATTCCTGCAAATGGTTCTGAATGAGGCTCAAGTCCCAAGCTCTTCAGAAAATGACGTGTTTTTATCTGTCTCGTTGATGACTCCAAGTGTACATTTGTGTTGCTTGCATTTTGGGCCAACCCGCTACTTTAGCTGCATTCTGATACGTGATTTTTGTCTTCATCGTCCGAATCATTTCAATGTTGGAGTGCGATTCCTCTAAGATCTCCAATATTCTTTCAGAGCGGTTTGTGAAAGACATATTTGCCAAGTTCCTAAAATAAAACAAGAAAAATTATCAATACACACAAAAAATACTAATAAAATATGTCACGAAAACAGTATGCCATTGATGACGTTGGGTCATATTTACCCGTTTTTGCTTGACACAAGTGTATCTTCCTGCACATGCGGCGTAGCACTGAGTTCATGAGCGGTGCGGGTGGAGGGGTATTGTATCTCCAGCTACTAGAACGTTCAAAATCACAAAGCACGTAAAATACAAAATATGGCCGTTTGAAACCATCTCGGGTCAATATGACCCAGCGTCATTGGCGCCGGGTTAACTAACTAACTTTCTCACCGAGTGTTCAACACTTCACGTGACCAGAGGGCTGGCTCGTTCTTTGGCCAAAGAATTTGCATTGCCATTCAAAGTGGCAATGCTGCCAGTCTTCTGGGTATGTTTCTAGATGACAGCGATGCAGATGAGTACTTTAATGACTAAGTGTCCTTTTTTTTGTATATTTATTGAATTTATTGATTCATAAACAGCAACAAAGGTTACAATATTTATATTTACTTATTTGTATAGTTAGTTAGTGATTGAATATTATATTTAAGATTTGAGAAAATAAAATAACAACAGTATACTAATTAACTACAAATAAATACAAAAACAAAAGGACACTTAGGTGTCGTCCAATTTGTGGGATTTGGGGTGAAGAAAATCTATATTTTCTCAAATCCCACAAATTGGATGTTGGTTTGTCTGTTTGTTTTTTCTTCAAAATAAAAGATGGTTGTAAAATTGCATAAAAACTGTTTGTTACGCACTTTTACAACCATCTTTTATTTTAGAAACCTTAAACCATTCATTACAATATAGGGTTTAAGGGAGAGCCCTCCGCAAGCTAACAGGGTGCATTCAGCTCCTTGTTTTGAATCATATTCCACTGGTAAATTTCTCAGGAAAATTTTCATCGTTTTTAATCGTTTTTCACTTACTGTTCCTTTGTTTCAATGTACAATTACATTATCTGTATGCAGGACTACATTTATGCAAATAAAACAGCTAAAATAAAAAAATCAGCAATGGATGTTAAAAATTCTCGGCGACCGAAGGCTCGCTGCGCTGCCGTTCGCTACGCGCGTTTTGCCACGGTAACGAAACATTGCGTGTGAGGTAATAAAACAAATCAGGTTTATTGGATTGCCATAATGTTCCTGAAAAATTTTTATGTACCGATCATCTTAGTATGATATACTGAATTCACCCCACCAGTCTGCGGAGGGCTGTCCCTTACACCCTACATAATCATAGGTGTCGTAATACAGAAAAGTCAAAAATATCTTCAAGATGGAGTACAGGGCAGGGGTTTCTTACTTTTCTCACAATCATACACGGAATAATGTTGGTTGCTGTATCCCAATGTGTTTTATTGAAAAAGAAAATAGTTAATATCTTTGTTCCAGAGTAAACAGAAAGAAATAATCAAACAGAGGAGAGAAGAAAAGAAGAAGCGGAAATCTTCAGAAAGCGAACCCAAAGAGGTTCCTAGCAAAAAAATAAAACTAGACAATGGTTTTGTTGTAGAATCATGCAACTCTATAGAACCATCACTAGCTAACAGCACTCAAACGAGGACTAAAAATAAAAATAAGAAGAAAAACAAAAAGTCTAAAAGTTCTAACACTGAGGAAAATAATGACAACACTGAAACTCCTAACCAAAATAATGAAAACACAGAAAAAACAGCCAAAAACAAAAATAAAAAATCTAAAAATAAAAAGAAAGATGGCAACAAAACCACAGATAATGCACAAAATATTCCTAAAAAAGTAAAACAGAAGTTAGGAGACCTACCACAGTCTAATACAGACTTGACGCCTGAAGATATGCTGACCTGGGCCGAGTTCAAGTTGCAGGAGCCTATTATAAAGGCTCTCACTGAATTGGGTTTTAAACAGCCTACTAAGATCCAGCAGTTGACGCTACCAGCTGCTATTCATGGTAAATATTGTTACAAGCTTTAACCTTTCAATAAACTCATGATACATATCTACAGCTAAAAACAGGTCTCCTTAAAAGGTAGGTAAAATGTCCGCAGTGATCACCACAACCAGTTCGATCCCCAAAGCAGTACATTAAATATTATTTATTTAATAAAAATAGTCATTAACATAGTAGGTATTCTTTTATCAGAACTCGTATTTTCCTGCATACTTTACAACTTCTTACATAATGTTTTTAAATCTAGTCCCAACTATTTATAATTTTATATTCTTTAACCTACAGGGCGACGAGACATCTTAGGTGCAGCTGAGACCGGCAGCGGCAAAACTCTAGCATTTGGTCTCCCAATCCTTTGTGGCATACTAAAACTTAAAGAAAAAGCCCTCCTTAAAGGTTTAGACGTCTATGACATATCATACAAAAAATCTTCAGCCAAGAAAAAGAATGTTGAAGCAAAAGAAGACAGAAAACAAAGGTTTAAGAGAAAAGATAGGAAGTTTAATGAAAAGAAAAAAGAAGAGGAGGTTGAGGTACCTACAGCTAAAGAGTCATCTGAAGATGGTTACAGCAGTGGAGCTGAAAGCAATGATGAGGCTGATGATTCTAAATCAGAGAATAAGGGTAATGATTATACTGACGATGATTATTTAGAAGAAATTGAAGTACCAGTCAGGAAACGAGAGAATTCAGCTGATGAAGGCAATGACAGTGATGATGATGACAATTACATTCATCTATCAGACATGTTGGACTCTGATGATTTGGCTGAAACAAGTAATGATGATGAAGAAGGGAAAGACAGTGAAAATGCCAGTGGTGATGAGATAGACGAGGATGTTGATAGTGATGCAGATGAGAATGATCATGATGACGTGGAAAATGATGATGAAGTAGAACAAGATAGTGAGGCGGGGGAGGAGTCAGGTGATGAAGATAGTGAAGGAAATGAAGATGTTCCTGATGAAGGCAATGAGAATGAACAAGGTAATGTAATGTGATATTCTATAAACACTACTTATGACTACTTGGTGTTTTTGAAGAAGCTTGTCCAGGGAAATTTCAAAGACATGTGAGATCCACCAACCCGCACTGGGCCCGCGTGGTGGATTATGGCCCAGTCTCACAGAGCGGAGGCCTGTTTACTAGCAGTGGAAGCATTATACATTCATTATGTTTATGCTTGTCCAGGGATGTACAAACACCAATGTACCAATTATTTAATCCATAAAAAAACTTTGTTTGCAGGCATAGGCTGTGTAAAAGTAGTGGACAATATAGAGATCCCCGGGCATGTGTCGATGAAGACCGGCAAGCCGCTGTTTGCTCTCATCGTCACTCCGACCAGGGAACTGGCCATACAGATCAGCAGGCATTTGATAGCCGCTGCTAAGTATACAGGTATGAAATACAATATTACGATTATTATTTTTGAAGACCTTTGGAAGGCGTACAAGGGGCCGAAGCCAACTCGCAGAGGCCCGTTAGACGTTTTAAATGATATGAGGCAACAACCGACGATTATCCCTGTATGCACTATGCAGGTGCACCCAAGGACGACCCCCGGTTGGTGTAGAACTGTTGCAGGATATGAAAACAAAGATATTGGACTATGGGATGGAGTGGACCGTTAAGCCCCACTGTAACCGAATCGGTCACAGTGCCTCACGCGGTTCTGATCTCTGTTTTTACTTCTAAATAAAGGCTAATATCGTCTGTGTTTCAGTTTCACCCTATGGTAGGGGTTCCCAAACTTATTTTGTCTACTGCCCACTTTGAGAATAAATAATTTTTTAGCACCCCAGTTTTTCACCTTAAAAACCACTACCTAGATGAAATTACAAATCGCCCCCTAAGCCTCTACACAAAGCCCCCATTTTTTTCTGGGTCTCTTACTGCCCCCCTTTAGGCCTGCAGCGCCCACAAGGGGGCGTTATCGCCCACTTTGGGAAAGGCTGCTCTATGGTCTGGAAGTAATATCTCGTCAACTAAATCATTCCAAACCAAAAATATCCCTAAATATCCTCAGGCATTTTTTGTGCGAACAGTCACAAACGGCGGGCGCGTTGTTGACGTCATCCGCGTCCCAGGTAGTCCACGTTAATAATAATAATATCTTAATAATCGCCCCACCGCCGTATCTCTACGTTGACGTCGTGATGGGGCTTGCGCTCCGAACTCTAGGTCTGTGCAGGTAGAGTTTACTATGCCGAAACGGGTCTAGGGTGAGGAGCCAGATCAAGAGAGATACAGAAACCCGCAGGGCCGCATGTGGCGAGCTGTTGGGCAGTAGCGACCCCACGGACCCTATCTCCCGGGAGAAGTCTTGTCCCTCATCTCTGGCGTGCCTTTATTGACGGCTTGAGTGGAGATTCGCAAGAGCAAACGTGCTTGGAGGAAGGAAGTATTCTATTAAGATGCTAGTAGGGATCTTGACCGTACTTCCGGGATTGTCCTAATAGCCGTGGAATACCCCTCCACTCCTCATAAGCACTTCAGGGCATGTTGCCCCCTTGTCGCTACGACACTACGAGGGGTGATCCAAAAGTAATGATAATCAATATAAAATAAGGGTATTTTAACTAAAAAAAAAAATTATTTCTCTACATAGTCTCCTAGTAAGCCAATGCATTTAGTCCATCTTTTCTCTAAACCCATAATTCCTTTTGAAAAAAATTCTTTGTCTTGACCCTCCAAAAACGCCTCTACAGCAGTCATCACCTCGCTATCGTCCTCAAATTTTTTGCCTCGGATGTGTTCCTTGAGTCGAGGAAAGAGATAGAAGTCGCTGGGAGCCAGGTCTGGCGAATAGGGTGGGTGTTCGAGCAATTCAAATCCCGTTTCTTGAATGGCAGCCATCGCGACGGCGGCTTTGTGAGCCGTTGCGTTGTCTTGGTGAAACAACACTCCAGCTCGGAGTTTGCCTCGTCTTTTTTCTTTAATGGCTTCCCGCAATCTTCTTATTTGGTCTGCGTAGTAAGAGCCCGTAATAGTGGCTCCCTTTTCTAGGTATTCCACCATAATAATTCCTTCAGCATCCCAAAAAACGGACGCCATAACCTTTCCTGCCGAACTTGACACTTTGAATTTCTTCGGCGTCGGAGAAGAGGCTCGTTTCCAAGTCATCGATTGCTGTTTGGTTTCCGGATCAAAATGGTGGATCCAGGTCTCGTCCATGGTCACGAAACGAGACAAAAAAAGTTCCCGATCCATCTGGAACTTTTCGAGATTCGCCCTCGAAATGTCGACTCGTTTTTTCTTTTGCTCGTCGGTTAACATTCTCGGCACCCAACGCGCAGAGACCTTTTTCATATGCAGTTCGTTCGCAAAGATTCTTTGAACACTACCATATGAGATCCCTGTGACCTCAGCCACATGTCTTATGGTCACTCTTCGATCTGCCAATACGATATCTTCGACTTTTTTGACGTGGATGAGCGACCCTCGCGATGTTCATCTTCTGTGGATGTTCTACCCAGCTTGAACTCCTTTGCCCAGCGCGCAACCGTGGAATATGGAGGAGCAGAGTCCCCCAATGTTTCCACTAGGTCGCTGTATATGTCTTTGGTAGACATTTTTTTCATACAGAGGTACTTGATGACAGCTCTGATTTCGTTTTTCTCCATTTTGAGTGGTGAGGGACGTGGATGGGCGGCCCTCGCGATGTTCATCTTCTGTGGATGTTCTACCCAGCTTGAACTCCTTTGCCCAGCGCGCAACCGTGGAATATGGGGGAGCAGAGTCCCCCAATGTTTCCACTAGGTCGCTGTATATGTCTTTGGTAGACATTTTTTTCATACAGAGGTACTTGATGACAGCTCTGATTTCGTTTTTCTCCATTTTGATGTTTACTCTCCGACTGTTCGTATTCAAATGAATGTACCTCCCGGTAATCGTGTCCTATTTATATGATTTTTTTATGCTGAACTAGTGGATATATGAGGCAGCAGAAACTTTTTTTTTCATATTTTTATGTGCTCTACAAATATCTGATTATCATTACTTTTGGATCACCCCTCGTATGTGCTAGCGACCGTTTTTGGGTCCCATTATTGAGTGTGAAAGTCACCCCCTGCCATTTTATCCGTGTTTATATAAAACATCGTTCGGGCAGGGGCCATAGTCCTTCCATAGTTCTAGGTAACCAGTCCACTTTAAACCAGTCAAGAACATGTTGCCATCAGCTGTTTGATGTTTTCCTAAATTACCATTTAAGGACCTAACATTATTAAAATTTTGCCAGGTATAAGAGTAGCCACGATTGTGGGCGGTATGGCGGCCGTGAAACAAGAGCGGGTGCTCCGCTCAGGTCCAGAGATAGTGGTGGCAACGCCCGGGAGGCTGTGGGAGCTCATCGGGCAGGGACAGCCGCATCTGCAGCAGTTAGATATGGTCAAGTAAGGATCTGTTGGTTCTTTAATCTTTTTGCGAAGTCTTAACTTTGCTCCTCATATTTGAGTAGTTTTCTTGATGAGATGAGAGATTTATATATCGGTCTATCTCATTTGTTACACTGATCAACCAATCTGTACCAATAATGAACCAAAGACCTCATAACTTTGCATAGTAGACCCTCTCATATGGAAGTAGCTATCACAGGTATCATAAAATTAGCTTAAGAATCTATTTATATGCCCAGTTTGGCAATAAAAAATGCTACCATTGATAAGAGAAATGATTCGTTTTTAGGGTCAACAAGGAACCCTTATAGCTTCGCCATGTCCGTCCGTCCGTCCGCAGCTTAGCTCAGAGACTCTCCGTGCTAGAAAGTTATAATTTGGCATGGATATACATATTAATCACGCCGATAAAGTGGGAAAATAAAATCATGAAAAAAATGATGTTTTTTTGGTGTGGATGTTGTTGGATAGGTGTTTCAAAAATATTGCGGGTTTGTGAAAACAATCTTTCGATTAAAGGATCTATTTAAAGTGCTAATTTTTGGTAAAGTCCTCCCCCCCCCCCCCCCCGATACGTGAAAAAATTCACGATAGTAAAAATAAAAATAAATAAAATAAGTTTATTTCATACATCTCATTTGGCTTACACTGCATATCGAGGAGTCTCCATTTAAGCATAAAAAATGCCTGTAGTTGAAGGCTCCGCTCTTCCCTTACATTATAAACGTACGAGAGCTAAACAGGTATAAAAAAATAAAAGCATAGCGGAAAAACTAAAAATACAAATACAATCACTTTTACGAGTATGAGTGTGTGCGTGCGTGTTGGGGGGTGTGTGTGTGTATGTGTGTGGGGGTATGTATATGTGTGTGTGTGTGAGAGAGAGAGATTTCGAGTGTACATAAGTGGCTAAATAAGCGATAAAGCGAATAGGATCACCAATAATATTTATTGTTAAGTCACCCGTTGCAAAAGTAACTCTGTGTCATTATAATTTAAACTGTGAAGCCATATTTTTAACGTCTTTTTACAATCATAACTTTTTTTATCATAAATATATATTAGTTTATTTATTTTATTGTATAAAAAAGCTGAACGTTTCTTATATTGTCTACTGGCAAATTCTGTCCTAGTTGTAGGAACGTTTACGATGCAGTGTTTCCTCCTTCTTTTTAGTATTTTAGCATCATATGGTATCTCTTTGTGCGTTTTGAGGATGATAAGGAGGATATACAATTTCCTCACTGACAGCAGATTACATAATTCGTAAAGCTTGTCAGTAGAGAATCTTCTTTTTTTGAAGTACATCACCTTAAGTATCGCTCTTCGAGCGCGTTCTACACCTAGAAAACTGGATTTCGCGGCTCCCCCCCAAACAGTTATGCAATACACTATAACAGACTGGACCAAAGATACATAAACTTCATTTAATAGATTTCTGTGGTTGTTCTTATTGTTATTAACCTGTATTCTCCTTGGTACAACATATCTCAGCTCTTTAAATATCCATATAAGTTTCCTTACTCGACTCATGACCTGTTCCAGCTGAGGATACCAGGAAAGACGCTGGTCAATAATCACTCCTAGATATTTTACTTGGGTAGCTTGTTGGATAGTTGGGCAATTGCAGCTGGTTCTACTCATACCAATGTCACACGTGTGGATTTTTAAACTAAATTCTGAGTCTGGTTGAACCCGGTTATAAATATTGAAGCAAATGTAGTTAGTTTTATTTGCGTTCAGGGTGAGCAGATTATCGTTTAACCAAGTTGCAACAAGAGCAAGCCCATCTTCTGCGCTATTTTTAACATCATCCCATGTTTTCCCTGTGAAGACGACAGCTGTATCATCGGCGTATGAGAATACTTTGGCATTATTAATCTTCATGTTGCAGAGGTCGTTTATATAAATTAAAAACAGCGTAGGCCCAAGTACACTTCCTTGGGGTACGCCGTATGATACGTCTACGTCCTCACCTACAATTTGTCCAAGTTTCACTTTTTGTGTTCTACCAGAAAGATAATCTTTAAATAGTGCCAAGGGCATTCCACGAATTCCAATAGCTTCAAGCTTGCGTAAAAGAATGGGAGTAGAGACAGTGTCAAAGGCTTTTCTTAAATCCAGAAAGGCTGCCATACATTTATTTCCTTCATCGAGCTGTTCGGTTACTAGTGAACTTAGTGCTATAACAGCATCTTCAGTCGACTTTTTTTGCCTAAATCCAAATTGAGAAGGTGACAGAATATCAAACCTATTTAGATACTGAAAAAGGCGAGTATTTATCAATTTTTCTATAATTTTAGAAATTGCAGTTAAAACGGAAATAGGTCGATAATTGTTGACGTCGTCTCTACCACCACCCTTATACACCGGTGTAATAATGGATTTTTTTAAGGGGGCTGGAAATACACCTTTTTGAAAACATAGGTTGGCAAGGTGCGTGATAATTGGTACAACTTCGTTTTTAGCAAGCTTCAGGAAGCAAGTAGGTATATTATCCCATCCGGGCGCACTGTCAGATCTCAGATTCATAAGAGTAGTACAAACTTCGGATTGATCAGTTTCCAGAAATACCATTGAACTTAGCTGTGACGGCGAATTATTTCGGATTTTACTAAATGAGTTAGTACCAGATGCTATGTTTTGGGCCAAATCTCTGCCAATACCAGCAAAATATTCATTTATAAAGTTAGCGGATTCTATGGGAGATGGTTTAACTTGCAGCATTTCCAAGTTCTCTGTTCGTGATTTATTGGTATAGGTGATATTTTTTATATTTTTCCAGAGAAGTCTATTGTTTTTGATAGCTTTAGTAATTTGTACCCTATTATATTTTCTTTTTAACTTTTTTAGGAGATTATTGCAATAGCTTCTATACCGCGTATATGTTATTTTGACAATTTCATTGTGAGGATCATTTCGTGCCTTTTTCTGTAACGCATTTCGATTCTGAATACATCTTAGAATCCCAGGAGTAATCCAGGGTTTTAATAAACGCTTACTGCTTGGGATGCTAATAGTGTGTGTATTAGCAGTCAAGGATTCCGTAATTTTATCTATTAAAGAGAATATAACTACACTTGGGTCATCAATGAACAGAAGTTCAGCTAAATTTTTATTTCCCAAATGTAGGAGAGCACTGTTAAAATCTATACTTGTTTTAATTTTATCTGGAATGATTTTGTCTTTTGCTTTAGCCAAAGAAAGAAAGGTGGTATAGTGGTCTGTAGTGGTAGTGTGTAAAATAGCTATAATTGCCGATATTTTTTTCGGATTTATTTTTAGCATAAAATGATCAAGGCAACTCATATCTCTAGTGGGTAATGTATGCCCGGCAAGAATGCCATGTGACGATAACATCGTAAGATAAGTTATTCGATTTTTACGTTCGTAGTATTGCTCATTTTCCCTGGTTCTTAAGTTTATATTTATATCCCCTGTGATAACAATGTTTCCTTTTTGCACGTTTAATGATTCCAAATGTAAACATAAAGAGTCAATAAAATTATCTGCACTTAAATTTGCAGGCGACCTATACACGCCAAGGACAATGTTACCCAGTACCTCAATTTGAAGACAAGTTGCGTGCACGAGTTTTACTTCTGTAACTTTATGTTTTAAAGATTTTTTCACATACGCAACGACTCCATCATGTTTATTTGAAAGGTTTGTGGTATAATAACAATTGTAATTATCAAGTTGAGGTACAGGTTTATTCAAATTAAGTTGGCATTCCGTCAGTATAATGGTGTCTGTCTCAAATTTAAGACTAGCTAACGTAAGTAAAAAGTCATCAAAATTGCAACAAATGCCCCTAATGTTCTGGGAAATTACAGTAAAATCATTTTTGTGTATATATGTGTGTTTCCCAAGATCTGTACAGTCGCATGCAATAGACTTAGCAAGCTGTATGTTATCTATTTCTTGTAGTATTTGTAACGATTCACACGCGGCAGCCATTTTTTAAATAATAAGCAATACTTGTCCTGGCTGGCCATTGCTTAAAATATGCATAGTGTGTTCGCGTGATGTTAGTATTTGTCTTGTGTGTGATAGTAGTATTATACAACGAAATTAAAAGGAAAACTATCACAGCTAAGTAGACTTTACAAGTTTACGAGTAACAGTCGTTGTGCGTGGTACGACACGCATTTGGCCGGTTTTCGTTTATAGCCGAGCATTTATACTGTGTGGATTTTATGTAAAACCAAACACATGCAAGAGATGAGATGACATGCAAATACCTCATTCATAATTGCATACTGAGTATTGGATCGCCAACAAAAGCTACACAATTACATGCATGTTAACATAAACACGGACAATACAAATGTGCGCTTCCAATTATAGGCGACCACATCATTCACTTAATAACTAGGTGGGTACAAGAAGTTGGATGAGGGAGAAATCATTAAAATTAATCAAAATACAATATACTACTGGGTGTACTATAGGTACACCTCTGCCTAACCCTTCGGGGAAACAAGGCGTGATGTTATGTTATGTTAAAATACAATATACGAAAGTCATAGAAAGCGAATCAAAATGAAAATCAAAACAACAAGGGTACAAAACACATAATATGGTAAATGAAACAGTGTGAGCAAGTCGTTTATTCACTCTTTCGCTAAAAAAAAAACTTGTGAACAGAACAAATTGTTACCAATAAATCCTGCCACCGTCTTTATGGTCACTTTTTATTTGCACCTTTAGTTATAGCCGTAATAATCCTACGACAATTATACAGAAATCCCCACAGATTCCATTGATTTTTTTACCCTAACGCACTCAAACTCGAAAAATAAGTCGACAATTTCATTCGCTTATGTCTTTATCATCTACAATCCGATTTAAATTCACTATAATGACAATGAAAACGCAATGTGAAATCCTTTTTGCATTTTCAGATTCCTGGCCATAGACGAAACAGACCGCATGGTAGAACGCGGTCACTTCGACGAACTAACGCCTCTGTTGGAGCGCCTGAACGCGGACGACGAGCGACGCGCCGCGCGACAGAACTTCGTGTTCTCGGCCACCCTCACCATGGTGCATGACCTGCCTGCGCATATGAAGGGGAAGAAGGTAATTATCTGCTTCATAAAAATCTTAAGAGGGCTGTCCCATCTTGTCACCGCTCTCGCTCACAGGGGACCAAATTTTTAACAACGTTACAATACTCAATATCTTTATTGCTTTACCATAATGTGTATTTAGGTGGTAACTATAGTATATAATTAAGATCATTATGGACCCTGAAGGGCACAGCAAAAGGGTAGGAGAGAGGAAGCTGGTGATATAGCTGAGGATGTTATATGAAAAGATGCTTTTTTTTTCAAAGTCAAAGATCTTTATTGTGAGACAGTGGTTACAGAGTTGTTATTGAGTTAATTGGTGTGCTTTTGCAGCGCTCCACCATGTTAGGCATGCAATAGTTACAATGTATTATGATCAGTGATAGGAATAGGTAGTGTAATTTGCCTAAACTTCGAGGAAGGAAGTAACATAGAGTGGATAATACCTCCTCTAAAGTCCCGGAATAATTTTAATGACGTTTAAATCACGGGCCCATTGTGTCACCCTGTGTAAAATTTCTACATTTATATCTGTAATTTTTATGGTGTACAATAAAGAATATTCTATTCTATTCTATTCACGGGATTTAAAAACCACGAATTATTTATTGGACTTTATTTATAGATAGATAGAATACTCTTTACCATGTACACCATAAAACTTACAGATATAAATGTGTGTGTGTGTGTAACCCTAAAAATGTTATGATTTTTCAAATCAATAATTTGTAACTACAAATAAAGTCCAATAAATAATTCGTGGTTTTTAAATCCCGGGTTTTGCACGTCATTAAA
The DNA here is from genome assembly GCA_947568875.1 of Fissipunctia ypsillon. Classification (NCBI taxonomy): domain Eukaryota; kingdom Metazoa; phylum Arthropoda; class Insecta; order Lepidoptera; family Noctuidae; genus Fissipunctia; species Fissipunctia ypsillon. Next base: position 17,487,763 of record OX387663.1, on the reverse strand, counting down.
ATTATTCCGGGATTTTAGAGGAGGTATTATCCACTTATGTTACTTCCTTCCTCGAAGTTTAGGCAAATTAGCACTACCTATTCCTATCACTGATTATGATAGACCTAAGTTTATGTGATTTATTATATTAATTCAAAGAGACATTTCAATTGCAATAGAGCTTTATTTTGCATCAAAACATAAAAACAGTTTGGCACTAACTCATCACGAATCTGTCGGACAAAAATTAATGTACGGTATAATATGGTCTGTTTACTAGGAAGTCATTTAATTTTTTCTTGAAAAGTTTAATGTTTTTAATTTCTCTTATTTGCTTAGGAAGCTTATTATAAATTCGTGAAGACATTCCGAAAAAACTTAGAAAGTAGGGCTGTTTTCGAGGGCATATTATTTGCTATTTTGTCGGCATGTCGACGGGAGTTTTCCAAACTTTTCCCTATTGGTTTTTTACAAATGTAGCGACCTCATAGATGTAAAGGGCAGGAAAAGTTAAAGTCTTAAGCTTTTTACAATATGGCATACATCTATCTGGGGCACGTATGCCACAAACAGCTCTAAGACATTTCTTTTGCGCCCTAAAAGCGAGTTCCCTGTCTGTAGTCTGTTTTTAAAAGTGTAATCAATTGGCGAACTATAAATTATATTAATTTAATAGGTAATTATTAAAAACACATTTTTATTGTAGCATTTATTTAACTCATCTCAAAAACAGATCATAATACTTATTCATCTGAGTTTATTAGATATCCGCGAGTATATTAAATCCGCCGGATGTAAAGCAGCACTAGCAGAAGCGTATTTTAACGCATTCTTTTAAACTTTCAGGTATCAAAACGCGGTAAGATAATAAATAGACGTGTAGAGAAGATGACTCCTGAGCAGAAGGTGAACCGGCTCATCAAGTTGATAGGTATGAGTGATACCAAGGTCGTCGATATCACCACGCAGAATTTAGGTAAGCACATGCGCTTCTGCCGTTATTTTGCCTGTATAGAGAATACCTTTGCCTATTGCAATTGCGGCCAATACAGATGTATGGAAGACATACTGTGGCATCCCAAATAAACATGTGCTTATACAGGGGACTGATGGGGAAAGATACATTTTCCTTCTTGACGCAAGATACCGGCATCAATCTGCCTAGCCTTTTCCCAACTATGTTGGGGTCGGCTTCCAGTCTGACCGGATGCAGCTGAATACCAGTATTTTACATGAAGCGACAATCCACAATCCAGTTACTAGGTAACACGATAGCCCTTGGTAAGACTGGTTGTCAGACTTTCGGGCTTCTGCCTACCCGTAACGAGTGTCAAAGATCTAAGAATGACAGCCGGGACCAACAGCTTAACGTGCTTTCCGAGGTACGGAGAGGTCTCGGTATGTTATGGGTGGTAACCCATCCACGGACCGACCTCGGCGAGCGTTGCTTAACCTTGAAGATCGACCTGTGCGGCTGTTATTATTTAGCGATTTAGCATGGCATGATTTAGACAAATATAGGTATTTTTTCAGCTATCTGCTATTTTGCAGTTCAGTCACCTCATAAAGATCAATAGGCTTGATTTGCATACGTTGTTTACAGAATCTGCCTACAATAAGAAATCAATCTTATATATGTAAAAATCTATTGATAAATGATGAATGATTTTATTTCTGTAAGTAGGTTTGTACAAACACTTTTACACGTCAATCATATTTTTTTAAACGTTTCATTTCTCTTTTTTTGTCATCAAATTTCTCTATATCCATGGTATAATTTAATTCGTTTCAACCAATTAAATATGGACAAGAGCTTAAATATTTAAGGTATACAAATAAAAACACACAAAAGTAATGATTTAATTGTTTATTTCGTGATAAAGTGCACCGCATTTTTTGTCACATATTTGTGTCGTTGGCGTACAGGGCACGCGCTTGCTTGTCACGTATATGTGACAATGGCGTTCAAAAGATTAAAACTAGATGAGGTCGGCGTTTCCTATCCGACTACTCTGAGAAGAAAGACCGAAACAAACTGATCACAGTCTCTTTTAAAGCCCAGACATAATCTTGGTCAGATATTGACTGGACCAAACAATTAAAACACTATAACGTTAATATATTGCTTGTAAAATAATCTGACATAAAAATCAGAATGATTTCATGTATATTAGTATGGTTTTTAATCGTTAAAAGAATTCTTTAGAGCTATCTTCGTGATTTTTTTCCATCGTATCAAATTAGTTGTATTATGTTTTCAACACACTGTCTATCTAGCATATATCCTTAAGAATGTCTCATATTTTTCTGATTTTGTTTACTGCAGTGGATCATATACTTTTAGGCATTATAAAACTTGCGTTTAGGTCTTGTAGTCCCCTTACGGCCGAACCCAATAACTTATCTATCACCAATGTTGGCATACTGGAGATAGAAAAACCTATCTATCTATGGTTTTAACGTCCCAATAATCGTTATGAGATTATGGAATCTTACCGGCCTGACATAAGGACAGATAGAATAATACTGTCTACCATCAATAACGATCTGTCTTTTACTGAAAACTGGTTATTGGGTTCGGCCGTTAAACTGTTCAGGATACGGCTCTTATAACAGCCCCAGGATCTTTCAGACAGCAGGGACGAATTCTATTACTGTTTTCAAAATACCACAGTACCTAAATTACAGTGATGCTCTTTAAGGCAAAGAGCATCACTGTAATTAGGTACTGTGGTATTTATAACCAGACTAACCATTATCCCTTATCACTTGCAGGTACAGCAGAAACACTGACTGAGTCCCGAATCACTTGCGCGCTGGAACATAAAGACGCGTACCTGTACTACATTATAAAGAGGCATCCCGGCAGGACTATAGTGTTCTGTAACTCGATAGGAAGTGTTAAAAGGTGGGTTTACATGCATTTTTATTTAAACGGTGAAGGAAAACATCGTGAGGAAATCGACATGTCCTTTTTTTTTGTCGTTCAACTTATGTTGTCCCACTGCTGGGCAAAGGTCTCCACCATACTTTTCCAATTTTCTTTGTGCATGGCCTAGAACCAAAAATTCGAAGACATGTTGTGATATCTACCAACCCGCACTGGGCCTGCGTGGTGGATTACGGCCCACTCCTTCTCACAGTGAGGAGGCCTGTGTCCCAGCAGTGGGAACACTACAGGCTGATTATACTTATGTTATGCTTACATTTCGAGTTTTTCTCAAATAATTGCAGTTCATATTACCCTTGTAGACTCCTCCAAAGAAACATACAGTGTGTTTCTGAAGACTTAAATATACTGGGTGATTTTTTTTTAGTCTCGAAATGCTTACAGGGTGTTCTACCCATGAATATGAACAACTTTCACTATGGGACCAACTCTGAAATCACGAAAAAAAAAATCTGCTGTTTAATAGAAAAGTTTAAACCTACTTGACCAAAATGTATGAAACAGCTGATTTTTTTTCGTGAACTCATAGTTGGTCCCATAGTGAAAGTTGTTCATGTTCATGGGTAGAATACCCTGTAAAAATTTCGAGACGGTAAAAAAAAATCATCCAGTATACATAAACTCACGCCTTGTTCCCATGGGGGTAAGCAGAAACTACAGAACGCCACCTGCTACGATCCTTACATACTCCTTTTGCTTCGTTTACATTCATACCTCTGGTCATACACGCACGCCGGTTGCGAGTACTATGCACCTGACCTTTCTGAAGAACATCACCAATAAGGTCACTATGTCTTCCTAGGGCGAACCCTCCCGGCGTTTCCACTCACATCTGCCTTGTGAATACCTTTTGTTAGTCGACTTTAATTCATCCTCTCAACATGACCAAACCATCCAAGCATACTGATTTAAAATTTTGTCACTACAACTACTACTAACTAAAACATCGACTTAAATGTTTATAAACATTTTAAAATAACAAAAGACAGAACCGAAACACGCATTGTTTCTAACTTTTTAGCCAGATATCAGAAATTGTACATGTAATGTAACATCGTATCATATTCAACGAAACAAGAAAAATATTCAAGAACTTTATCATAGCGAGAGCCGTAGTCACTTCTGCAAACGGAATAAGATTTTATTAATTGTAATAACACTAGTAACATAAGCTAGGTTAAGCTACGCTTGTCGCGGTCGGTCCGTGGATGCGTGACCATCTTTACATACCGAGACACCCCGTGCCGCAGAAAGCACGCTAAGCCATTGGTCCCGGCTGTCATTCTTGGATCGTTGACAGTCGTTACGGGTCGTCAGATGCCCGAAAGTCTGACAACCAGTTTTACCAAGGGGTACCGTATTACCCAGTAACTGAGTTATGGAGGTCAGATAGATAGTCGCTCCATGAAAAATGCTGGTATCCAGCTGCATCCGGTTAGACTGGAAGCCGACCCCAACATAGTTGGAAAAGGCTGCAGATGATGAGGATTAATATGAATAACATAACATCACGCCTGTTTTCCCTAAGGGATAGACAGAGCTGGGGGGCTAAAACGGCCACTTTGGCAGAATCATAATAGGATAATATTATGAACTTTAGGTAAATTAATCGTAAAATGGTCACAAATTGTCAATTCATATTATTAACTGCGTACAATTTATATCACGCTGTACTTAGTACACCCTCATTTCGCCAGTTATGTTTAAGTCTCATACAATAGGGGATGGGCCTTTTGCCATTAATTGTAATATTTTCATATAATTTTTCCAGGCTAGCACAATTATTCACTCTGCTCAAGTGTCGCCCCCTACCGTTGCACGCCAGCATGCCACAGCGACAGAGAATAAAGAATTTGGAGAGGTAAGTCTCACATCAGTTTTAGGAATTATAATCTGTATATTTAAGCTTAAAAATCAAGTCAGTCCATACCATAGATTAAGGGGGATCAGTAATACAACTCCTTAAGTTAGTATAATCCTCAAATGTCAAGATTTCATGAAATAGTCATTCAATAAAGTCGTAAAGTGGACCTACAAATTCTGAATACCCAATCATTGTGACAGCGCGGCCCGCCGACCGGCGCGTGTGCCGGCGGCGGGCCGCGCTGCCACATGACTATCTGTATGTACCCGTGTACCCACTTTTTTTATAAGCAATTTTTTTTTTTCTTAATTTGTTTATTGTATTTCTTCATTAGATTGCATGTGAACCAAATGTGCTGATTAAAACGAGTGCTAATCCCGCCGACAAACTGTTTCGCAGTTTGGTGGGTTTACAAAATGTAAAACATTTTTGGTCCAAAATAAATGATTTATTTTTTTTTATTTTTTTTTTTTAATAGGATTACTTTGTCTTAGAGAGTTGAATTGATGACTTTCATTATTATAATTCTGTAAATACATATTTGTTATGGTCGCGAGTAATATTTTAATCAACATACAACCTAATACTGACTTGCAAATTGCAAAAAACGTAGGAAAATTTGAATTTCGCCGGCTACCGTGACATTTTTTCATTTCTGTTTTCATTACTTCCAAGCTATTGAACCATTGGCAACTGGGTAATATGTGGCTTGGCGTGCGTTAAATATTTCCGAATGAAACACTGCCCGTAATCGCCTGATAACTTGGCCGACTAGAAACGGTTATTTTATTCGCATAAGAACATACGATTCTCCACTTCTATGTCTATAAATGAAATCGCTTTTCGTCTCACCGCGTTGATTTTCTAAACTGCGCTTTTTGATGCGGTTTTCACCATCATTTGGGGCAGGCGGGCATTAGACCGCGTGTCTGGGGCAGCCAGGCTACGGCAGACAATCCAACACACAGAACACACACAGTACAGTACATACACACACATAGGGCAAAACTTGGCTAATTCGTGATATGCAGCTATTCGGTGATAGATAATTGTGTTTTATTACCAAGTTACTACTGACTTGATAAATGTACATTTTTCAATCATTATAGTATTTGCCACATTTTTAGATATAAGTTAGCAAAACTTATTTTGTTTACTATATCACAGTAAATTTAAAAAATAGTCTGATCAATGAATCGAATTTTACAAGTAAAAAACAAAACTATCACCGATTACCCAAGTTTTGCCCTACATACATACACACACTGTACATAGTACAGTGTCTAATGTGTATAATAGGGAATATGCATGTATTTTTTTTTTCAACAAATTAATAAAATACAGTAATATAAACCCAAGAAAAGGATTAAAAGTTAAATTCAACTACTGCTTGTTGCTCAAAAAAAATATGATACTCTAACGATTTTCTACTACAGTCCAAACGTCCGATTCTGTCGCGGTCGTAATGTGACGTCATTTGGCACGTTACTGCTTTGTTTACATCTGTTTTTTTTTTGCTTTTTGGCACCAAATTAATTAAATTATTTTTTGTGCTTTATTCAAGCGGAAATCGCACTTACGTAGTGAGATTTCAAGCACTTTGCAAATATAAGTAGCGGCACGAAACTTTAGCGCTGACCGTTATTGCGCAGAAGTAAAAATTAAGGTACTCGAGGGGGGCTAGCGGGATGAAGGGCGAGCGTGCGTAGCGCCGATTGGCTCTCCAGTCGCATTCGGTTCCCCGAGCCAATACGACGCTCCGCGCCCATCCCGTGTACAGTCGCGTCATAACGTTAATTATTGTTGTTGCGTTTTGTTTGTTAAAGTTTGAATTTGTTTGTTAAATTTAGTTGTTTAAGTTTGTTTCTGTTGTGTTGTGACTTAAAAAGTTAAAAGTGAATAAAGATGCCTAATCCTGTTTTGAAAAGACAGGCAAGGAAAATGGTTTACGACGTAAATTGTTTTCTAAAAAGGGAATCTATCGAAATAATTGATTCTTTGAAACAAATTAAAACTGAAATTAACGAAGCCGCAAATACTTTACTCAGTCTTTCGGACAGCAGTACTGTAAATTTGAGCCAAATTAAACAAACCGCCGAAATTATTAAGGCGGGAAACATTAAACTAAATGGTCTAATCAGCGATTTAGGGAAAATTCAAAAAAGGACAGCAGAGTCTACTAAAACGTCAATTGCAACAGTAAGAAACATCTCTAATCAAGCCAATAGTTCTGATTTGATCACAGTGTTCAGAACGCCTGGCAAAAAACGGTCCAGAACAAAACCGGTTACAAACATTGATAACTTCGACCAAGGAGTAATAAAGACGTGCATTCATAACTTTCACAACACAAATAATGAACTTCCTACCGTCGGAAAACTTAAAAGGAAGCTAGAGGAAGACATTCATTTCAAAGGCTCAGAACGAAGTCTTCGGCGAATAATTAAGAGTTTGGGATTTCGGTGGAAAAACACCGAAAACAACCGGAAAGTGCTGATTGAGACTTCAAATATACGTTTGAAACGTATCGAATATTTACAAGAAATAAAACGATATCGTTAAGAGGGAAGGCCTATTGTTTATACAGACGAATCTTACGTAGATTCATCGCACTCGTCTTCAAAAGCCTGGACCGATGGTACTACTAAGGGCCTAAAAAAACCTGTCTCGAAGGGACAGCGAGTTGTCATAGTCCACGCCGGGTCTGAAACTGGGTTTATACCCAATGCGTTGCTGACTTTTAAAGCTGGTACCAAATCAGGCGACTACCACGACAACATGAATTTCGAAAACTATGAGAAGTGGCTCCGAACACAGTTAATGCCAAACTTACCACCCAATTCCGTCGTGGTAGTCGATAACGCGGAAGTTGACAGGCAGGCTTGGCTAACTGAAAAAGGCATACAGTACGAGGAAACACTTTTGAAACCTCAGTTGTACAATTTAATAAGGGCTAACAAGGATAAATTTAAAACATTTTCGATTGATCGAATCCTAGCTGAACAAGGCCATCAAGTGCTCAGACTACCACCATACCACCCAGATCTAAATCCCATCGAAATGGCATGGTCTGATATTAAACAGTATGTAGGCAGCAAAAATGTTAAATGGAGTGTTGCTAAATGTATTGACCTCATACAAGAAAAAGTTTTACTGATGGGTGCATGGGATTGGCAAAAGTTATGCAAAAAGGTGAAGGATATAGAAGAGCAATATGCAAAGAGTGATCATGTCGTGGATTTGGTAACAGAAGAATTTATCATTCACGTTAATGGAGACAGTTCAGACGATAGCATTAGTGAGTTTGATGAAGATGACGCTGCTAGTGCTGACGAACGAAGCAGTCCTGAGCCCGGGCCGTCAACACGTAAAAGGCTCTATCAAGACACCATGGAAGGCGTGACACCATTGTCAGATTCAGATTAATGGAAAATAAAAATTAATAAATTGCGAAATAATGTTTTTATTTTCTTCTCCCCACAAAACTTGCTAAAACTATATATTAGATACTTACTATAAACTGTTAACATTTCGTTTAGCACCAGACCTATTATTTGGCATTACATAAAAATAATGTCATAAACATTATTTTGCTAATAAATGTATTGCGTGCGCGACAGTACACATGCGCAGCAATCCCTTCCACGTATCGCTCAGCGCTAGACTTACGTGCCGCTACTTGTAATAGATTTTTATTCACATAGTTTTTTACGTCACTTCCGGCATTGTCGAAAGCGACGCGTTTTGAGTTTGCGTTCCGTTCCACCAACAAAATGGAAGATAAAATAATTAATTGTAAAATAAGTACTTAATGTATTAAAAAATGTAAAAAAAAATTGCAATTTGTTTCTTGACTCCTATACAATGTATATTTAAATAGTGAATAAGTTTTGAATTTTCTCAATATTTCGGCTGCCGCAGTCTGGCTGTTGCTACTTCACTGCTTGGTGCGCGGGAGCACTTAGAGAACTTATTACGGAAGGTTTATGTGTGTAATACATCAATATTATACTTACATACAGGGTTATTTTAAATTGACTAGCTAAACTTCACAGACGCGATTGGTATCGTTATCTAAATATGATAAAAAAAAAATGATTATTTTTTGTGGGGTCATCGACCACAGTTATTGCAGTCACTTGAAATATCAGTTTAAAAAATCTGATTTTTTTGTGTAAACTTCACAGATGTAATGGGTATCGATATCTAAAACATAAGAAAACAGTTTTTCTCAACTCATACTTCAAGTAAAGACACTAACAGCGGTCGTTGACCTCCCAAAACATACATCAAATCTTTTTATTTTATTGTGTTTAGATATGGATACCCATCGCGTCTGCGGAGTTTAGCTAGCCAATTTAAAATAAGCCTGAATAATAAAAGAAATCTTGATGTTTTGTTATGTAAATAAACCGCGTGAAGCAGGGGCGGGTCGCTCGCGGGCTTGTGGACGGCAAGCGCTCGCGCCGGCCGGTAAAGACCAGGCCCAGGTCGACGGCGCGTTGTGTTCCACGCGCGCCTCAAGGAGATGTGTCAGCGCTAAATGACGGGGTTCGCTAGAGCCGATGCCAGCCAGGGTCGCGGGATGTTTGAAAGAGTTACCGTGACCCCTGGCACAGGCAACTGAAGGAACACGGGTGGGTTTTAGTCAGTAAAAGTCTGACACGCCCTTCCGCTCCGCCCAGAGCGGGAGAAGGCATTTGAAGATTTCCCACCCAAAACAAAAAAGGGGGCGGGTCACTAGTCCTTAAATAAAACAAAAATGTCTTTGACTCTTTCTATCTTTACAATATCAACAATCCACCTTCAACTTTCAGATTCCGCGACGACCCGCACGGTGTACTAATCGCCACCGATGTGGCGGCGCGCGGGTTGGACATCCCGCATGTGGAGCACGTCGTGCACTACCAGGTGCCGCGCACGGCCGAGAACTACGTGCACCGCAGTGGCAGGACCGCCCGGGCCACGAGGGAAGGCCTGACCATATTGATGATGGAGCCAGCTGAGGCGTATCTGTATGCCAAGATGTGCAGGACGCTTAATAAAAGTAAGTGGTGGATGTGTAAATTCATCATCATCATCCACAGCCCGCTTGCACCCACTGCTGAGCATAGGCCTCTCTTTCCATGTGCCAAACCCCACGCTCCTGTGCCAACCTCATCCAGGTTCTACCCGCGATGGTAACAATGTCGTCTGCCCATCTCACCGCCGGACGACCGACGCTTCGTCTTCCAGTCCTTGGACGCCACTCAGCCACTGCCTTACTCCACCTGTCATCACTGCGCCTTGCCAGATGTCCTGCTCAACTCCATTTGAGTTCCATAACTCGTCTTCCGATATCGAAAACTTTCGTTCGTCTTCGGATCTCGACGTTTGGAACTCGGTCTATCAATCTTATGCCAAGCATGGAACGCTCCATGGCTCTCTGATGTGTAAATTACTAGTATTAAATTAGCTGGGACTGAAGACCTAGTGATTTAAATCCGCTGGATGCTGGTACCACCGGGCCTGTCGTTTTGGGAGCATTTAAACTTCTGGACATATCCAGAAGTTTAATGCCTTCGGCTTAAGGGGAAGCGCTAAGGTAGCCCGCGAAATTCAAATTTTCTTACGATTTTTGTAATTTGCAGCTCAGTGTCTGGAGTGTATGTTGATTAAAGTATGATTCGCGACCGTAACAAATATGTATGTACGTAATTAGAATCAGTAATACAACTCCTTAAGTTAGTATAATCTTCAAATGTCTAGATTTAAAAAAAAAAGATTCCAACGAACTGAGAACCTCCTCCTTTTTTGAAGTTGGTTAATAAAATAGTCATTCAATAGGATTACTTGATCTTAGAAAGTTGTATGGATGACTTCAATGATCATAATTCTGTAAATACATATTTGTTACGGCCGCGAATCATATTTCCATCAATATACAACCTAATACTGACCTGCAAATTGCAAAAAACGTAACAAAATTTTAATTTCGCGGGCTACCCTGGCGCTTTTGCCGTAATGGAACTGAGATTGTGCACAAAACAACCTTGCGCGAAATACCCCACGTGGGAAATTATATTAATTATTACCATTCTCAGTCATAAGGGGAGGGGCTCATGGCTAAGTAATAACAGCCGCACGGGTCGATTGATCAGGTTAAGCTACGCTTGCCGCTGTCGGTCCGTGGATGGGTGACCATCTTTACATATCGAGACCCCTCCGTGCCTCGGAAAGCACGTTAAGCTATTGGTCATTGGGCTGTTATTTTTGGATTTTTGACAATCGTTACGGATCGCCAGAAGCCCGAAAGTCTGACAACCAGTCTTACCAAGGGGTGTCGTGTTAAGGGCTTGTCAAACTTTTGGGCTTCTGGCGACCCGTAACTACTGTCAAAAATCTACGAATGACAACCGGGACCAACCGACGGCTTAACGTGATTTCCGAGGCATGGAGGCGTCTCGATATGTAATGGATGATCACCCATCGACGAACCAACCGCGGAAAGAGTAGCTTAACCTTCAATCGACCCATACGGCTGCTATCATTATAGCTGCGAGACCTGAAGCTCAGAACTACTAAAAAGTTGTGATGATAAAATCTAACAACAGAAGATGAATTTAGACGCCTCTAAACCATCTTCCTTGGCAAAGAGAATTACGAAAATGGGACTGCCACATAAATCATATTGATTTAAAGTTCATCCAGCTCAGGTACTAAACCTGCTTCACAAATTATTGTAATGTATTCTATTGTAGCTTATTAACCACTAACGGCCGAACTCAATAACCTATCTATCACCAGTTTTGGCATACTGGAGATAGAAAAACCTGTGGCGACATCGCCACAATGGAACGCGTCACACTGACGTCACGCAAAAATCCTGCATCGCGCAAACAGAGTTTACCGCGCGACTAGCATATATACAACATCCCGACATCAACCGTCGGGCAGTAGCCCACCAGACACAACACCCGTCTGGTCGGAGGATCCTCCCTTTTCTATGGAGGATGAGTGAACTTTACACCCTGTTCCTCATGCCTCTATAAACCTATCTATCTATAGTTTTAACGTCTCAATAATCTATAAGAGGTTATGGAATCTTACCGGCCCGACTTAGGGACAGATATAATTATACTGTCTACCATCAATAACGATCTGTCTTTTACTTGAAATAGGTTATTGGGTTCGGCCGCAAGGGAGTAGACCAATAACCCAGAAAAAGGAGTGGTGATATGGATATAGACCGCATGTTTCTCTCCACAGCATCAGAAGTCCCCACCTTCCCAGTAGACTCGCAAGTCCTGTCCCCGCTCAAGGAGCTGATGGTGATAGCGCGCGAACTGGACGGACTGGAGCTGAAGAAGAGACGCGCGGCGCAAGCGCAGGGCTGGAAGGAAAGGGCGGCGAGGGAGATGGACATCATTATTGATGATGACGATGTGTATCCTTTTAAACTAGCCTACTAGAGGGGCGATACTTAAATCGGTAGTTAGGTTTCTGATTTGAATGGTATTGTATTGATGATTATAATTAATGTAATTCTGGAAATACATATCCGTTAGGGTCGCGAATCATATTTTGATACTGACCAGCAAATTGCAAGAAACGTAAGAAAATTTAAATTTCGCGGGCTATATTAGCGCGTCCCTCTTAATGTGTTAATAATAATAATTTGAATGATCAAGCGTGTTGTGAAAATATGAAATTCTTTGTTCTTAGGCCGCAAATTCGGAGGGGCGTTTTGAGCAGCGTGCTACGGGGCGTTATATGGGCAGTTACATTAAACGCCCCGCTGCACGCTGCAGGAAACGTTGCTCCGAATTTGCGGCCTTATTGTTGTATATCTTAAACAGGAATTGATAAAGTTATGAATAGATCTGCTTAGCCTAACAATCTCTTAATACTCTTTAGCAAGGATTCTCACAGGTGTGATGTGACAGAGCCTGGTGCCTACTTTAGACTTCTTTAGTTTTATTAACACTATGAGAATGCGAGTGAAAAGCAAAAAGATAATCCTAACAAAAAAAAAGTTAACATATCTAATGTAGAGCCAAGCCTCTAACTCTACAAGGACTAACTCGGCTCGTCTTGGCGAGGGCACTATACAGGGTCATATTGAATTAGCTAGCGAAACTCCCCAGACGTAACGGGTATCGATATCTAAACATGATAAAATAAAAAAGAAATTAATTTGATGAGTTTTACTTTGGCCGCAGGTAGCGTAGTCACTTGAAATATCAATTTAGAAAATCTGTTTTTTTTTTGTGTAAACTTCTCAGACGTCATGAGTGTCATCAATATCTGAACACGATAAAACAAAAACAAAATTCTCAACTCATTCTTCAAGTAACAACACCACAAGCGGTCGCTGACCCCAAAAAAGAAAATTATCATATCATTTTTATTTTTATTTTGTGTGTTTAGATATCGATACCCATCACGTCTGCGGAGTTTCGCTAGCTGATTTAATTTGACCATGTATACCGTGCCCCCAAATTCAGAAATAACAGCAGTTTAATTTTAGTCATATCCCAATCTTCACAGTCATGTAAACTCCTTAACTCCAATACAGTCCCGTGAAGCAGGTGGACGCATCAATAGAAAAGGCGTTGAAAGCAAAGCGCCGACAGCTGGAGTCGCTGCTGTCTCGACCGATATACCCGCGAGGATTCTCCTTCAAGTACCCCACGTTGAATGAGACGGTCGCCTTCGGAGGGAGCGAGGAGAATGCTTTGCAGGTGCGTTACTGTTACTGTTAGTCTGTATCATCCCACTGCTGGGCAAAGGCCTCTCCCCATGACTTCCAGCTCTTTCAATGGTTCCCTATAAAATGGTTGAGCTGGATGGTGCTGATCCACGCGTCATGTTCGTGAACGGGCGCCGTCAGTGGAGACTGGTCATCTCTGGGCTTATTTTTAATCTTATATTTTGAATTATTTTTAATTATTAATTTTTTACATTGTTCTCACATATAGAAGCAACAAGAACAATGTACCCAGGATTTTGTAATAATTTTGATTTAAAAGAGTGTCCATGGAGTTTCTTGCCCATTCTTCTCCATAGAGATCTACGTTTTGGAATGGGCGACTAGCTTCAATTTTCTGACTAACTGACTGACTCTGACAATTCAAAAGTGCCTGTAATTGGTTTAATTGAAATAAATGGTTTGAGTTTGAATCCAGGGCTAATGTGCACCACTAACTGTGGGTGCATTGGTTTATTTATTTTTGTCAACCTTTAGAGTATGTTGGGGTAAGTTCGGCGGTGAATCAAATTCCCGGATAATTTGGCAATACTATTTTAACGCTGACAACATTGTGTGGGGCAGAATAGAATGTCGCAGAATTGGTTGGTACGGTCTTATCCCAGTGCCGAACTTTTTTTTTTTTTTGTTTCGGGGTGGAAAATCCTCATGGATGTCCTCCGCCCTGGGGCGGGCGGAGGGGTCTGTCAGACTCTTACTGACTAAAAACCACCCCGGTGTTCCATCTCACACCTACGCCGAGGGTCGCGGGAACTTACGATCCTTCCGCAACCCCCGGCTGGTGCCGGCCCGCCACGGCAGGCCTCTCCTCGTGTCGAGGGGGGGAGTGAGGTGTTTGACTCCCCCCGCGACGTCTAAGAGGGGCGCGCGTGGAACACTACGCGCCGCCACCTCGGGTCCGATGTATGGGGGGCGACGGACGTCCCCGAGTCCGTCGCCCCTGGACCCATTTAGGGGGGCTGGAAGAGGGCGTTGTCCGCCCTCCGCCGACGCCCAGTGCGCCTGCTGCGGGCTGGGTGAGAGGATGTGATCTCCCTCTCCCTTTCCGCAGCCTCCTTCTGCGAGATGACTGTCTCGCAGAAGGAAACCACCGCGTCCCAGGACTCCTCGCTGCCGACCATCGAATTAACGACAGCCGGCAGCGACAGGTCACTGCCTACTCTAGAGATGAGGGCACGGCGCGGCTCCTCCCAAGCGGCACACTCTGCCAGCGTATGCCGCGCCGTGTCCTCCCGACAGTCGACGCAGTGGTGACACCGGGCGTCTGGCTCCCTGGTTATGCGACACAGGTACTTCCCGAAGCAACCATGCCCCGAGAGCACCTGCGTCACCCGAAACGACAAGGAGCCGTGCCTCCTCCCGAGCCAAAGGTCGAGCACCGGCCGGACCGCCTCGATGGTGCCGAGGCCGGCGGTAGGGCGTGAGAGCCTGTCCCGCCATTCCGCCACCAGGACCTCGCGAAGCAGCAACCGACGCTGCTCCATTAGTCGCTGCATCGGTCGCTCACCTCGCGCCTGCATTTCCTCGCGCCACCGATACAATGACGCGAGTAATTTCGCCTCCAGGTCCCAGGGCGGGGATCCGGCCAGTGCACAAGCCGCCTCGTAGGAGATCGTGCGATACCCCCTGATGACTCTGACGGCCATTGCTCTCTGTGGCCTCCGCAGAACAGCAATGCTACCGGCCGTCAGGTCAGCCGCCCAGATCGGAGCCCCGTACAGGGCCATCGATCGCACGATCCCCACGTAGAGTCGCCTACAGGCGGCGCTCGGGCCCCCCAGATTGGGAAGCAGCGTTGACAGCGCCCCAGCCGCGCCCATCAACTTGGGCACCAGCCGCCGGAAGTGGGGTCCGAAGTCCCACCGGCTGTCGAGCACCAATCCCAGGTACTTCATGGTAGACTCGACAGCGATCCGGGCCCCCCCGACCACTATGTGTGATCCGGGTGGCGGCGCCCGCCGGGGACCATGGAACACCATGGCCTCCGACTTGTTGAGGGCCACGTCCAGGCCGAGGCGCCGTATGCGGCCCACCACCTGTGAGACCGCAGCCGTCGCAAGCAACGCTGCCTCCCTGTGCGAACTCCCCCGGGCCGTGACCAGCGTGTCGTCCGCATAGCACGTCAGGTCCACGCCCGGCTGGAGTTCACCCCTCAGCACCCAGTCGTACCCGATGTTCCACAGGAGGGGGCCTACGACCGAGCCCTGTGGAACACCGCACGACATGAGGCGCTGGTTTGTGCCATCACATCCCACGTAGGTGACACACCTCTCCGACAGATAAGCCCCAACGAGGCGGCGGAGGTAGAGAGGCACCCGGTGATACCGCAGTGCCTGTCGGATACAACTCCAGGGCAGGGTGTTGAAGGCGTTGGAGATGTCCAACGACACCGCCATCATCACCCCGCCCCGGGACACCGTTTCCTCCGCCAGGACTCTCACCCGTGACACAGCGTGTATGGTGGAGCGCCCGTACCGAAACCCGAACTGACACTCGTCCAGGTCCGGCCCCTCTCCGCACAAGTGGCCGACGAGGCGGGCTGCGATAATCCGCTCAAACAGCTTACCCACCTCGTCGAGCAGTACTATGGGCCGGTACGCTGACGGCGAATCGGCAGGGCGCCCCGCCTTCCTGAGCAGGACAAGACGACCAGTTTTCCACAGAGTGGGAAACTGGCCCCGCTCAAGGCACGCTGTGTAGAGACCTCTCAGCTGGGGCTCCAGCTCTTTCAAAGCGAGGGCTAATACTTGGCCGTGAATCCCGTCGGGCCCCGGAGCCACGTTCTTGGCTCGCAGCCGCATCACGGCCGCCCTCATCTCTGCCTGTGTCACCTCTGGGACGCTGATGGCGTTCTCATCTTCAGGCTCTGCGGCTGTGGGCAAATCCATCGGCGGCGGGGTATGCTCCGCTCTAGCCGGGAAGAGGGCTACGACTACCTCCTCCAGCAGCTCAGGTTGGAGACTCTCCGTGAGTGGGGGCGCCGCGGCTCTGAGTTTCCCCCGAACCGCACGATAAGGGCGCCCCCATGGATTCCCGTCTAGAGTCTCCAACATCTCCTCCCTGGCTCGCGTCTTCGCCTCGCCGATGGCCAGCCACAGAGCCTCCTTCGCCGCGCGGTACACCTCATACAGCGCGGCTTCTTCGTCAGGGACCCGACGACGTCTCCTCCGGTATCGGGTGTACCGGCGTCTAACCGTCACGCACGCGGAGCGTAGCTGCGCAATCTCGGCAGACCACCAGTACACCTGGCGCCTTCCTGTCTGTGCGCGGACGCGGGGCATCGACGCGTCGCAAATTTGCGTCATCGCTCCGCGGAACCACAGCGCCTCCTGTTCGACGTCGACGGGTCCGGTCGTAGCCGACTCCCGGATCCAGGCCTGGACAATCGCGGCCTCCTCGAGAAGCTCCCTGTCGATGCGCTTGCGCGCCCAGCGCGGGCCAGTCGCTCGCAGGGCCGATGGACTGCGGCCGCCGGCGGTCTGGGTGGAGACGTCGAAACGGATGTATCGGTGATCCGACAACGTCTCCACCTCCGCGGCGACATGCCAGTCGTAAATACGGCTCGCGGCAGCAGGGCTAGCGAACGAGACGTCCACTATGGACCCGCCCCGCTGCCGCACGCACGTGAGTACCGAGCCCCGGTTCAGGACGACCAGGCCAGTCGTGACCGCCCACTCCTCCAGCGCCTCACCCCTAGCATCGGTGACCGAGGATCCCCACGCCGTAGACTTGGCGTTGAGATCCCCGAGCAACAGCACGGGGCGAGGGTGGAGCCGGCCTACGACGGCACCCAACTCGACAAGGAAGTTCTCGAAGTCGGCGAGACTCTTGTTGGGCGAAAAATACGCACCAATCGTGCCAACGCCGTCCGCGAGAGCGGCCACCCAACCGTGACCTCGGGACGGGCTGACGAGAGTCCCGCCGATGATGGCCACCAAGCCGTCCAGGTCACCCACCCAGTTATTCCGGGGGGGGACAAAGTACGGCTCGGCGACCACAGCCACATGAATCGACCACTCCGCCATGCTCTGGAGCAAGAGATCCTGAGCTCTAGCAGAGTGGTTGAGATTGCCCTGGAGGAAATGGTAGAGCGCCATTATGCGCAATCCATTCCCTCCACACCATTCCTAGGCCGGGAGTCGGCCGAAGGGCAGCCAGGCTGACAGGGGGGTAAAGAGCCCCCGGCAGCCTTGGCCCCCTTATTCTTCTTTGCGGCGGGGGCACCACATGCCTTTCCGCCCGCTCTGTGCCCAGCGGGCCTCCCTGCAGCTGTACAGAGGCTGCAGTTTGGCGCCGCGGCGCACTGGGCCGCCTTGTGGCCGGGCTGGCCGCAGCGATAGCATTGCTCGCTGCGGTCCGTTTCGGCGGTGCACCGTGCCCGGACATGCCCAATGTCCAGACATCGGTAGCACCGCATAGCCCTGGGCTGCAGCAGCTTGACCCTTGCCG
The DNA here is from genome assembly GCA_947568875.1 of Fissipunctia ypsillon. Taxonomy (NCBI): domain Eukaryota; kingdom Metazoa; phylum Arthropoda; class Insecta; order Lepidoptera; family Noctuidae; genus Fissipunctia; species Fissipunctia ypsillon. The sequence continues at coordinate 17,469,772 of OX387663.1, read as the reverse complement.
CAGCCCACCCCACCACCAAACGCGTTCCGTCGGCGACTTTATTCGCCGCCGCCACCGGGCACCGCACCCAGATCGTGCCGAGCCCGGAAGCGTCGGCGCGAATATCACCCGTCCGCACGTCTTGGGGCGGACATCCGCCGGCTTTGGTGATGGCCGCCACGACCTCAGCCGGGGTCGTCGAGTCGTCCAGTCCATCGACGCGCAGCTCTGCAGTCTTCATCGGCCTAGACACCCGGACGTCCTCCGGGTTGAGGACCTCCCTCAACTTGGCGGCCAGGATGTCCGCCTTTTCCCCGCTGGAGGCACCCGACACCTCAAGCAGCCGCGCTCCCGTCATTGCCGGCTTCATTCTGAAGCCGGACGGTGTGCCAAGGTCGGGGAACGCGACTTTGGCTTTAGCCTCTGCCAGGACCGCCTTGTATGTAACGCCCCTTTCGACGGCTCCGGGCTGCAGTGTTATCACTACAGCCGCGGAGCGTGGGGCTCTAACCTTTGGCGGTCTCTGTGCCTTCTGGGGTGCCGGTGCTCCAGCGGGTGCTGGTACTGGCAGCGCTGTCTTTATTTTCTTGCGGCCCCTCTTAACGACCGTCGTCCAGGTATCTGTGCCAGGCCCAGGCACGGCCGCCGGAGGCACCGCTGGAGGTGCCGCTGTCCGTGAGGTGGCCATCTGGGGCGCGGGTTTTTGGGCGCGGTCAGCCGCCGTTGCCGCCTGGCCCCGTTTTTTTGGCCCCTCTCCCGCGACCGTCCCCAGCGAGCGGAGGGCGGATGGATTCTGCCGGGAGGAGCCTCGCCTCTATGGCCTCAAGGCGGGCACCCACCATGTCCCCGCACTGCATCATGCAGATGCGGACGTTTTTTTCGACCTCCGCATCCACAAGTGCAGGCGTCGACGACGAGGCCGGCGATGGAGCCGACGACGGGGCTGCAACGGGAGAGGACTGAGCGGCCGCGGGAGCTGTCCTCTGGGCGGCAACCTGCCGCTTGAGTTCCTCTAACTCGGATCGGAGACGGCTGTTCTCCTCCCACAGCTTCGCCGTCTCCTCCGAGGTCGTACGATGAAGGAGACTCTCCACCGCCTCCCTGATCCCCTCTGCCGCCTCTTTAAGGGCGCGCGTGAAGGAGCCCTTCAGGTTGCCGGACTTGGTAGCAACCTTCAGGACAACATCCACGCCGTCCAACACCTGGCGGTTGAGAGCCTCTGCCGTTAAGCTCTCCCCTGCTGCCGTCTGGGCAGACCGCCGCTCCCGGGCCCGACGGGCCATTTCGGCAACCTCGTCGGCCGCGACCGCTCTATTTTGAGCACGCTTCGCAGCGTTGGCCTCCGCCTTCGTGCCCACAAGAGCGACAGTGACCCCTCCCGGCTCTTCAGTTGAGACTCCGGATGAGACCCCGGGGTCACTCTCCCCGCCGATTCCCGGCGTATCAGGCCGCTTGAAGCGACCCCGAACGTCGCGCCCTGGCATCGGAGCGGAACCTCCGCCCACCACCGCACGACCCCGGCCTCTCCTTGCTGTCGCCACTTTAGCAGCCGGCAGGTTCTCCTCGCTTGAGGAAAGCACCATCGACCCCGCTCGGTCCAAATCTTCGCCGCGCGAACGCTTTCTCCAAAATTTGGAATTCCTACGCGAGTCCTGGTCGGACATGCTTATGTCCCCTGAGGAACGCGAGCCTCCTCGACTCTTGTTGCCATCACTGGCAAGCGGTACCTCCGCCAATAAACTTGGCACGTCACTCTCCTTTTCGCATCTTTTTGGTTTAATTATTTCCATTTTGTTCCCACGAGTAGTGAGGAAATAAATGTCGGCCTAGGCAGAGCCTCTTGCACTAGGTAAGCCTATATACTGTAGAGTGCGGCAGGTATCTACAGGGGAAGCGCTAGCGACTGGTCCCCCACCAGCCACTCATCCTCTCGCCACGCTTCAAAGCTTAGGATTAGGTGGTTTTTTATCTTAGAGGTGTCCTTCCTCTGGGCCGGGCGGTTAAGCCAAGCCCCCGACGGCGGCATTAAGCATGCCTTCGTTCGCTGTCCGGCTAACCCGACTCAGCGAACCCGTCGAAAGTTCTCTCCTCAAGCATGCTCTTGAGGGAGAAACAATAGCCACGTTGGTGCGCCTGCACCGTGGTGGCAAGGTCACATCCAGTGTCAGTCGACGAATGTCGACTAATCAGGAGCGACCCACCTCCCTTGTTCCTCCACTGTGCCCTCTGCTAATCAGAGGGACACGTGGAAGAAAGACGTGGAGCATACTGCTCCCCCGCCCGCAGAAATTCGCCACAAACAATACTCTCTCCGAAAAACTCCTACACCTTTTTCAAAAAGAGATTATTGTTCATGCCCAGGGTGCACCGGCCCGACAACTGCTCTTCCTCTCGAACGTATCCATAAGGGACCAGCAGGTATCAGGCACACGAGGAGGTTTTCTGCACGCACCCCCCAGTGCCGAACTTGCCCCAACATACCTTACTGTCCCACTGCTGGGCAAAGGTCGGCAGACTTCCACATTCTCTTTCTACGATAGCTTGTCATTCCGTCAAAAATGAATCCAAGTAGACACGCCATCATTTGTTAGACCCCTGCATCTTTAATACCTACTTTAGATTATTTTTACAAAAAAGGAAAGAAGGAGAAATCTATATAAACAAATAAAACTGAAGTGTCTGTTTGTAATGTCAAAATAACAACTTTTTACTAAATGCATTATTTCTAATGCATTACTATTATTATGCATACTTTCGTATATACGGTACTTATAACAAAAAAGATATTTTTTAACATTTTTGTTTGTCTGTCTGTCTGTTTGTTCCGGCTAATCTCCGAAACAGCTGGACCTATTTTGACGGGACTTTCACTGGCAAATAGCTGATGTTACGGGGAATAACTTAGGCTACTTTTATTTTAAAAAATAATTAGAAAGAAAGAAAATACATTTATTTGGCCCAGGTTAAGGCACACAATATTCACACAAAAACAGAAAAAAAAAACTTAAAATAATATAAATTGTGCGCCCCACGGCTGCGCCAAATTAGGGTTCCGCGCAAAAAAATAAAACCCATGAAATTGTGAACAAAAGGTCGGATTTGAAAACTTATTTTTTGCATTTGGTAGCCCAATTGTTGAGGATAGTTACAGGCTATTTAACATCACGCTACGACCCTTAGGAGCCGAGCAAAAAGAAAAAAGTCAGAAAGAACACTAAGCGAAAACGAAGTAATAACGCGGGCGGGCGATGCAACGCGACGGGTAATTTGCTAACCTAACTTGTATGGAGGTGTACAAACTGGCGCGAATGGTCGCATACTTCCTAAGAGCGGTTTCGCACTACGTCCGATCCGATTCCGAGAAACGTCGTTCCGAAGTAGCCATAGTACTATTTGTATGAGGAGTTGCGCACAAGATCTGAACCCTATCCGTCCGAATTTAGAACATTCCCACATCGGATTGAATTCGGATCTTGATTTCTGATTTGGTTCGGATGTAGTGCAAAACCGCTCTAACACGTCCTGAGACCCGCGCGGGATTCGCTTCAGTTGACCAGAGCTTTATCGGTACATATACTTAAGATATTTTAATATTATATTAATAAATTCTCCTTTCCTTTTCTGTAAAAAGAATCCAAAGTACGTATTAAAGCTGCAGGGGTCTAACAAACGTTGGCGTGTCTACTTGGATTCATTTTTGACGGAATGGACAGAGGAGCTATCGTAGAAAGATTGGAAGTCTGCCGACCTTTGTCCCCTTTGCCCATCAGTAGGATCTTCTTTAAAAAAGATTATTTTGTAGTAGCCTACAACGCCATCGTGACTGCCTAGCGTTAGTTTCTGAGAACTTTTCTAAGTGGAGTTACGTGAATTAGTTACGCAACTCTCAGAAGCAGCTCGGGGTATCGATTTTAAGCCTAGCCCCTTATTTCTTTGAATTTATATTTTACTAGGTCGCCAGACATCAAAGGAAAGTATAATTGCACGGAAACACAGCATTACTTTGTCAGAAAATAATAATGTGAGATTTTAAAAAGAGAAGTTTCATGCCCGTTTTCACTAACAAGGAGCGACATCTAAATAAATCTATACAAATAAATAAAATTTAAGTGGTTGTTTGTAATATCAAAATAACAGCTTTTCACTAAATGCTTAAGAAAGTATACCACGTGTAACAGGACGATTGACATTCCTTTAAACCACGTAAAGAGAATCATGTTCTTTACCCGTATACAAAAAGTCAATCAAATCCAATGAATACTTTAACCACAGGAAATTATTTTTCAACATGATGTAGATCCGAGTCCGTAATAATAGGTAAACATTGCCGCCGCCGCACCCCGCACCCCGCACCGCACCATCGGTCAGTGACTTTGCGTAGATAAAGCGTGTTTACTTTTTATGCAGTTGATTCTACTATTTATTTTGTTTGAAAACTGCAATTTTTTAATTTTCTATTAACTACTAATCTTCGTGTTTTAAAACGTTTCAATGGACTAGTACTGTGCTCGTTTTCATTTAATGTCGTACATCCAGAAACACGTTGTATGTGGTACGTATAACAAAAAATATTTTTGTCCGTCTGCCTATCTGTTTGTTCCAGCTAATCTCCGAAACGGTTGGACCTATTTTGACAGGACTTCACTAGCAGATAGCTGATATAATAAGGAGTAGAATACGCTACTTTTATTTTAGAAAAATAATTAGGGTACCGCGCAAATAAAATAAAACCCATGAAATTGTCAACAAATAGCGCGGGCGGGCGATGCAACGACTGATCGGTAAAATGTGGCTGTTATTTTAGTATATTCTGTATCTTAGGAGTTCCACATGAACGAAGTCGCGGGGCACACACAACTAGTGTCTAAATTAAAGCGCGCTGTTGGATTTTCAGTATTCGGTGCTAGTTCAAAACCGAGCGTTGAAAATCCAAGAGCGTGCTTTAATTTGAGCGTTCATTTAGGTGTCGCCTAGTGTCTATGAAAATACTTTATAATTTTTTTTTTCAGGTAATGAAAAATGCGATAGAATCCGGCCAGCAGAAGAAAGAAAAGAGAAAAAGTAAGAACGCGCCTCTACTGCAACTGCAGAAGAAATTGAAAAAATAAGAACTACATGTTTTATAAATTAAATATAATTAATTACCATATCGTCGTTGTCAAACCAAAATCTGCTATGTGAACTTTTCTGAGATTTCTGCTTTTGACCTTTGCGTATAGTTCACTGCCCTAGCTACCGTAGAAAAAACTGCTAAGTGCATAGAAGCACTGTACGACGATCTACGACCTTTTTTTATATGTTCTTAAAATACACCTTCTTATTTTACAGAACTTTTTTTTTTTCAATATTTCAAAAGTATTTTTTGCACATAGCAGATTTTGGTTCGACAACGACGATATTTTAAATCAAATCAATCACTTGGTTGTTTTTATTTTCTTTAATTGATTACCTACTGTTTCGATAAGTATAAAGGCTGAAAATCTATAGCATCGATGGTATTGCCATTGTAGATCCGATCCAGCCTGTCTTTTGCTGCCCTCGCCCAGCGACGCCCTAAGCCAAGGTCTGTTCCCCATGAGGGGTGCCCTTAGCGTGTAGTCGCTTAGTTTATAAGATTTTTGCCCTGGCTGGAAGCCTTATTTATAAGGCATCCACGGGATAGTAGATGATAGCCCGGATCAGTAGCCGAACCGCCGCCGCCGGAGGCCCCCTCACAAAAGAAAAACACTACAAAGTGAAAAATAAGTTAAATTTTGGAAGTTGGTGTCTTTGGATCTGTATTTTAGTTTCTACCGACTTCTGAAATTATAGTTATTTTTCACTTTGTAGTGCTTTTTTTGGAAGTCGGTTGTTTTTTTTTTTTATAAAATATAAAATAGTTTTTTATTTTTCACTTTTTAGTAGGTCGGTTTGTAATTTATCTAATATACAATAGCATAATGTCAACTGCTCATCACCTTTTACAAAATATTGCTTTTCCCGGTACAGGGACGTTAATTGTTTAGGAGTTCTCCTGGTTTGTGCCCGGTAGATGGCAATAGGCTTGCCCCCTATTACATGGGACTTAAACATAACTGGCGAAATGTGGGTGTACTATAGGTACACCTGTGCCTAACCCTTCAGGGTAACAAGGCGTGATGTTATGTTATGTTCTCCTGGTACTTCCCCATCAGCTCCGTTTTACCATATGCATTATGTGTGACGAGCATAAATTGCTTAGTAACCATATTAAAGTAATCGAATCGCAACCCGTAAAATACTTATTATTGAGGAGTTCCGGTAGCCATCTGTGGTCTTCATCATCAGTTCCACTTCACCAAATGGTGCTTTTCGAGAGCAAATGCACGAGTTACGAGGAGGGATCAAAAAGTAGTGAGAACGACATATTCTTTGGTAAGAAAAAAAATAAATACTGGCAGGCATAGCTCAGATACATAATATTTGTAATATTGTGGCGGCATATCTACATCGTCACAATGGAACGCGTCACACTGACGTCACGCATAATCCTGAATCGCGCAATCAGAGTTTACCGCGCAACTAGCATATATAGAACATCCCGACATCAACCGTCGGGCAGTAGCCCACCAGACACAACACCCGTCTGGTCGGAGGATCCTCCCTTTTCTATGGAGGATGAGTGAACTTTACACCCTGTTCCTCATGCCTCTATACTGGTGACCCCGAACATGAACGTCAGCGCAGCCTTCGTGCAACTACTACAGCGTGACGTCATCAGCATCACTTCTTCGAGCTCTCGAGCAGCGAGTCACACAGCCAGCCAGCACCCACGGCTTCAACGGGTATCCTGACCACCAGCATGCAGCGACCGCGCATACCTGGTCATCACCCTCAGCCTCATCAGTAACCTTGGTACAGCACACTGCACTCTCGGCCGGTCAACAAGCAGAGCCCTTCAAACCTCTCCTGGTCGACACCAGCAGCCAGCCTCAACCCGGCGCTGTACCTCATCCGACGCACTGGAGCATAACGCAGCGCCACCCCGACTCACTGGGGGCATCTCCGCAGACAGTTCAGACTCACCGTGAACTATGCGGCACCCGGTTCCGACTCACTGGAACCTCAACTGGCCCTGGCAAGCATCGCAAGATACACGACTCTGCCCACTATCGACCTCCGGTCTCCGGAGGGCAGTGATGTGGCGGCATATCTACATCGCCACAATGGAACGCGTCACACTGACGTCACGCAAAATCCTGAATCGCGCAATCAGAGTTTACCGCGCGACTAGCATATATAGAACATCCCGACATCAACCGTCGGGCAGTAGCCCACCAGACACAACACCCGTCTGGTCGGAGGATCCTCCCTTTTCTATGGAGGATGAGTGAACTTTACACCCTGTTACTCATGCCTCTATAGGGGTAACTTTGACAAGTATGATACACTCCATGAGAAACTCCTGCGCGATGGCGTCCCTGCAGCTGACGACTTGCTCCAGTATGCCGGGCAGCACCAGGCGCCCGTAGTCTTCCACTGTCACAGACTCCAGTTGTGATAGACTAACTACAGACTCTAACCTGTATGATACACTCCATGAGATACTCCTGCGCAATGGCGTCCCTGCAGCTGACGACTTGCTCCAGTATGCCGGGCAGCACCAGGCGCCCGTAGTCTTCCACTGTCACAGACTCCAGTTGTGACAGACGGACGAGGTTCGTTCCTACTAGGATGCGGAGTTCGGAAGACGAACATCGTTGCGGCCGTCCATCGACGTCAGTCACCCAAGAAAATGTTGCGAAAGTCGAGAAAATTGTATTGAGCGATCGAAGAGTTACCATCCGATACTTAATTCAAGAAACGGGCATTTCATATGGAAGTATTCAATCCATATTGAAACAATCTTTGAATATGAGAAAAGTCTCCGCTAGATGGGTGCCGAGAATGTTAACCGACAGTCAGAAACAAAATCGACTTGACATTTCGAAGATATTGTTGGACAAGTTTCAAGAAGATTCTGAAAACTTTTTATCTCGTTTCGTAACAATGGACGAAACATGGGTCCATCATTTTGATCCCGAGACAAAACAGCAATCTTCGCAATGGAAACGGCCATCATCACCGACCCCGAAGAAGTTTCGTGCCGTGGCATCGGCTGGCAAGGTTATGGGCTCAATATTTTGAGACTCAGAAGGGATATTGTTGATTGATTACCTGGAGCGTGGAACCACTATTACAGGCCAATATTATGCAGCTCTAATTCCCAAGTTGAGGAATGCCATCAAAGAGAAAAGGAGAGGGAAACTTCGAAAGGGTGTGCTGTTTCATCACGACAACACACCCGCGCACAGGTCGGCAGTTGCGATGGCTGCCATTCAGCAAGCTGGCTTCGAATTGGTTGACCACCCCCCTTATTCACCAGATCTGGCGCTTAGTGATTTTTATCTGTTCCCCAAATTGAACGAATACTTAAGGGAAAACAGGTACGAAGACGATAACGAGGTGATGGATGCCGTGGAGAGCTTTTAGCAGGACCAAGACAAAACTTTTTTTTGAAAGGGATTGAAGCCTTAGAAAAGCGCTGGACTCGGTGTGTAGAGATACTCGGAGACTATGTAGAAAAATAAATTATTATGTTATCAATAGTCATTATATTCTATCTCATTCTCACTACTTTTTGATCCCTTCTCGTACTATAAAAAAATACCCAAATCTCTATAGGTGTGTCTATAATATTTGAAGAATTCCCTCGATTTCTTTAGGATTCCATCATTAGATCCTAACGTGATGACAATGGGACCACCTGGGAAGGACACCCTTTCAAACAAAAAAAGAATTTTCCAAATCGGTCCAGCCGTCTTCGAGTAGTCGGGAATCATACCTACATTAAAAAAAAAAAGATTCCGACGAACTGAGAACGTCTTCCTTTTTTGAAGTCGGTTAAAAATTCCCTTTGCCTCAAACTTTTCCCGAAATAAACACTGAAGGCCCCCAAAACCCCCCAGCCTTCACCACTTCCTATTGTTGCATCTGGGAAGAAGTAGCGCAACGAGCTCCCCAGTAGCTAATTTGATCATCATCTGCCCAGCCTTTTCACAACCATAATTATGTTGAGGTTGGCTTCCACTTTAACCAGACGCAGCTGAATATCAGTATTTTATGGTTTATTCCCGGTCGTCCCTACTGGGTACGAGTGAGAAAAAAAAAGGGTTTATTCCCGGTCGTCCCCGCCCCGTCGTGGGCACGAGTGGAAAAAAAGTTCCAATCGTCACCACTGGGGAGGAACGAAACTTATTTCCACTCGTGCCCAGTGGGGACGACCGGGAATAAACCTATTTTATATGGAACGACTGCCTGTTTGACCTCCACAACCCAGTTACTGGGTAACAAGATACCCCTTGGTAAAACTGGTTGTCAGACTTTTTGGGCTCCTGAATACCCGTAACGACTGTCAAAAATCTACGAATGACATACAAAAGTAACAATTTAGGAGGTGTGGCTAGAGACGGATCTCTACCCGGTAAAACCCCGAACTTTGGGTAAATACCCAATAATACCCATTTTTACCTTCCCAATTTTAATTTATACCGGGTATAAATTTAAAAAAAAATAACCAAATTACATTATAATTTTCACATCTGTCTGCAGAGTTACCATTTACAGAAATATTCTGGACTATCTCGAAATAAAAAACAGTTTTATCAAAAATGCAGGGAGTAAGGGACAGCCCCCGCAAACCAACAGGGTGCATTCAGCTCCTTATTTTGAATCATATTCCATCGGAAATATGCGCAAGAAAATTTTAATTTTTTTATCGTATTTTCAGTTACTATTCCTTTATTTCAATATCAAATTACATTCTCTGTACGCAGCACTCCATTTATGGAAATAAAACAGCTAAAATCAGCAATGGCTGTTGAAATACTCGGCGGCCGAAGGCTCGCTGCGCTGCCGTTCGCTACGCGCGTTTTGCCTCGGTAACGATACATTGCGTGTAAGGTAATAAAAGAAACCAGGTTTATTGGATTCCTATAATGTTCCTAAAATAATTTCATGTACCGGTCATCTTAGTATGATATACTGAATTCATCCCATCAATCTGCGGAGAGCTGTCCCTTACTGCTTGTATATTGACTTTTCTATCATTATAGTATGTATGATATACTAAATTCATCCCATCAGTCTGCGGAGGACTGTCCCTTACACCCTGTATATTGACTTTTCTATCATCGGTATTGCTGGTTGAATGTCACTTTGTCTTGACTCTCAGCGCCAAACCGGGGCAGGAGGTTTACTTATTAATTTTTTCTATGTTTAATTTTATTTTGCACGATATTAGGATGACTGAAACCCTCGGACGCTTTTTTTTTGGATGGGAAATCATCAAATGACTTGGACTCAAATTATGTTGTATAAATAAAAACAAAATTATAACATGTAAGTACGTACATATTATTCCTAAATCAGAACGGATCTGAGACACTTGCGCGAAAGACACTTGCGCGAACCCACTTGAGCTTACAGACATGTCCGCTAACGGACCTTTGCTCGAACGGACTTTTGCGTGAAGGGACACTTGTACGAAATGACATTTGCGCGAACGGACTTTTGCTCGAATGGACATTTGCGCGAAAGGACTTTTGCGCGAATGGACATTTGCGTGAAAGACGCTTGCGCGAATCCACTTGCGCGAAAGGACAATTGCGCGAAAGGACAGTTGCGCGAAAAGTTACGGAAATGAGACGAAGGGGTGGGGAAAAAACAGAAGGCGGTAGAAAGATGAAAAGTCGATAAAAATAAAAGCTGATAAAAATATTTCAAAAGGTGTATAAATCTGCCAATCCCTCTAATTCTTCCATCCTAAATGTGTAGATTATATTTGTTCGTAATGATTTAATGTTTTTTTGTTTTGATATACTGTTGTGAACTGTAATCAGAAATGTTTGTGACTGAAAACACTGTGTTATTTACAAATTAAAGTAATAAATATTTTGAAATCATTATAGTTTAACTTTATTTGACACAAATCATATTAGTATAAACTCTTTTTTATTCCAACTGTATAAATTTTTAGTAACTATCACATCATTTCAAACAACTGTCAATCAATGTCTAAATTTTTACCCGGTAAAAATGGGTATTTCATAGTTTTTACCTATTGGACCCTTTCTTTCCCATTTTTACCCACCCACCCATCTCTAGGTGTGGCCAGTTTATAAATCCCCAAAGAAATGAAATTACAAATGCATAATTATATTACCAACACTTTTATATAAAGTGGTAGGTACACATGGCTACATATCATGCTATACATGCATGCATTTCCAGTATACGCTGTAGCTGATCTCGCATTTTATAGGATTTCCGTACAATGAGAGGTCAGCTTGTACTGGAAATGTATAGCTTGATATGTAGCTGTGCGTGTGCACCTATTTATATCATTCTAATGGACGTGACTTTCCGAATGTAAAAAGTACCTACTCTTTGGGCATGATACAGCACTATGCAAAAAACGGTGCGAAGGACGTTGTACTGACCTATCCGCATGATTATACCTACCTACTTATATCATGAAATTATCTACCTAAAACTGTTTAAATAAATACATACATAAACTCACACCTTACCATGGGGGCAGGTAGAAACTACAGAACGTCACCGGCTACAATCCTTACATAGTATTCCTTTTGCTTCATTTACGTTCATATATCGCGAATCCTGTACGACGCCCTGGGCGTCGGGAATTGGTAGCCGATTTCCGGCCACCGTAGGCGCGGGCTTGCGGACGGCGAGTAATGGGTAGCTCGTTGTCCGGTAAGGACCAGGCCCGAGTCGACGGCGCGTTGTTCCACGCGCGCCTCAAAGAGATGTCAGCACTATTGACGGGGTCCGCTAGGGTTGCGGGATGTTCGACAGAGTTACCGTGGCCCCGGCACAGGCAACTGAAGGAACACGGGTGGGTTTTAGTTAGTAAAAGTCTGACACGCCCTCCCGCTCCGCCCAGAGCGGGTGAAGTCGTTCGATGATTTCCCAAAAAAAAAAGGCGTCTCCTCCCGGCTTTTTCACTTACATTTACCTTGAAATACCTTTTGTTAGTCGCCTTTCATTCATCCTCTCAACATGACCAAATCAATTAAAAATTAATTAAGAAGATATGCAATTCCTCCGTCGATAAGATTATAATCATATCTACATAATAAGAGAAGTCACTTTATACATTTAGCGATAAACGTATCAGATTCAAGATAGTAGGTACAGCGTTTACATGTTAACCTAATATCTATGAAATCGTTGAATTGGCAGGCGGCCAAAGTTAGCCTACCGCTCGCTATTAATATCTGCGGTTGGCCTATATCATGTTTTATTAATCTAGCTAAAACCTAGGGGCCATCCATAAATCACACTAATTTCATGATTTTTGGAGAACCCTCAACTCTCCCTCCCCCGTCTTTATCACAGGTCATATTTGTGTGACACCCCCCGGGATGTGGAGTCAAATATTTTGCATTTTAAATAAATATTAATTGGTAATGTTTTACAGTTCAGTTTTAATACTTTACATTTATAAATGTGACGTCAGGAAGCTTATGATTAGTCCCCCTTGTCACACTGTTGACCTCCTCCCTCCCCCTTAACGTGTGACGTAATTTAGGATGACCCCCTCGAGCGACCGAGCGATAGAATATTCAGGCTAGTAGGATCGTTATCTCTTGAACTCTGACCCTGAGGTTTTAGGGCAGTTATTGATATTGTTCAATCATTGATTTTACGTACTTATCTAAAATCAAATTACCTACATAAGATTTTTAGTCGCAATTGGCTGTTGTATGATTTTGTGTTTTCCTCAATGATTTTCCTTCTACCTTCGCATGAGTTTGCAATATACATAGTTAGGCATTAGTAGACGTTCGCACGGACTTAAAAGTATCGCGGCGATTTTTAATGCTCGGCTCAACACCGAGAGTTGAAAATCCAGTGCGCGATAAAATCCCGCCGCTATGTAGGTATAACGTCCGTGCAAACGTCAACTGAAAATGGAGATTATAGTTTAACCTCTACTATTTTTTGGGACAGGACTGTTCAAAGCAATTAAACTTCATTATAGATTAGAATTATTTGATATAATTACCGAAAATTGCCGTCCAAACTTTTTTTTAATTGTCATAATAAAAATTAGGAGTACATTTCATTTAGATTGTATACAAAAACTAATGTAGACGTGCAGTGAAAAAAAAAACAATAATACTTATTGAAAGAGCTGCAGGCCACGACCTATAGCGTGACGGTGGCCTGATGAGGCCATGAATTGTGGCCTGAGGCCATACTTATAACTTATGGCCTTGTAAATCGACTAGCTTAATGCTCCTCGCGTGAATGTCATCTTAAAATTAATTATTGCTTAGATTCCTTTCAAGCCACGCTTATTTTTAACATCAAGACTACTTTTCAATAAAATATATTCCTAAATATTGATGTGACAAATCTCTGACGACCAAAACAAATTTTATTTAATCACACTAAATATTTTAGATTACGGACTGCTAATATTTGAGGCCATAAGGCTGACGGGCTATAGGCCATGACCTGGCCGCGAATTAACTGTCTTACAAGGCGTCATAAACTTTTGCTCTTATAACACGCCTTGTGATTACGAAATTCACATAATTCTTTATTCTGCACCCTCTTTGAGGCACTGCGGAAACGGATCGAGAAAAGTCTAGAAAAAATATTAACACCTATTAAGGCGAAAGCGTCAGGGTAGCCCGCGAAATTCAAATTTTCTTACGTTTTTTGCAATTTGCAGGGGAGAATTAGGTTGTATGTTGATTAAAATATGATTCACGACCGTAACAAATATGTAGTTAAAGAATTATAATCATTAAAGTCATCAATGCGACTCTCTAAGACCAAGTAATTCTATTGAATGACTATTTCATGAAATCTTAACATTTCAGGATTATACTAACTTAAGGAATTGTATTACTGATTCTAATGATTATAATTCTGTAAACCCATATTGGTTACGGGCCGCGAATCATACTTTAATTAACATACACCCAGACACAGCTGCAAATTGCAAAAATCGTAAGAAAATTTGAATTTCGCGGCCTACCTTAGCGCTTCCCCTAAAGGAATTGGACCAGTTTATTAGGCACAAACTTTATTTGTGTCGAAATGGAAAAACCGTAACTTTCTGGCTCATTGTAAAAGCTTGAAGATTTCGTTGAGAATTCGGGTTTGCGAGTGATTTCGCGCGCGGTTCAATAATTAAATTCTATACCTACTAAACTTATTACATGCTAATCTGATATTGACTTTAGATTTGGACTTTCCTTCGGCACGTTTTCGCAGTGTGAATAGGAACGATATTCCAAAAAATAAAAAATGAAACTAAATTGTTCTATACTTGTCATAATGGCTACTTACATACAAGATCAGATTCCTAATAAAAAATAAATCAACTTCATTTAAGTAACTTTTGAAAGATTGGCAAAATAATATCTCAACAATACCTCCTTTTAATTTTAACTTGACACATTCCCTTTCGCTCGTGGCGCCATCTAGTATACAAAATTTGAATACTAGCATCATAATTATTCTACTGCTAGAACTCAACATTCATCCTCATTTTCGATTTTATTCCATTTTACCAGTCTTTAAAAAATTACTTTACTTTTGAACAGTCTTTTAACTCTTGAATGAAAAATTATGAAATTAATTATTCTTGTTATACATTAGGTACAAGTATTAAGTAGATATATAAGCGTTGGAAAACAGACTTTATTCACAGTAGAAGCGAATAATATTATTTTTAACCAACTTCAAAAAGGAGGTTCTTTTAAGTAGACAACGATTCTTAAATTACGTCAACATCCAAAGAGTTAAAATACCGCCTACAATTTTATTTTAGCATGCATAGAAATTGACCCATTTACACTTTGATATCTTAGAAAATAAACTAAGTTTACAGACTCGGGATTTATATTCTGAGCATATTATGCGACCATAATGAAAAAAATAGGACGCGGTTTCAAGTGTAGAGACAGTTGAATGAATATGGAAACACTTTCAATATAAATTACCTTACCTACACCTCTACCGAAGTTATTTCACAGCTTAAGCGCCATAAAATGGTGCGGTCCTATTCTTATTGTGATAACATTTTGCTTCCGAGTACAGACGCCAGCAGGTCAAGCTACCCGAAACTGTCAAATTTTCCCAACCAACCTTGAACCTAATGCTTTAGCGATAAAGTTGAAAATCTATTAAAGAAATTTGACAATTGTAGTAGCTTGATGTGCTGCCGTCCATACCACGAAGGAATCGCTCATGTGGTGTAGTCAATCATCCTCTATCCACTGATACGTGGCTTAAAAAACTCAGCGAAAAGCATCATCACTGTTAATTTGTTAAAATGAATAGCCGCACTGCGCGCGCGTTTACTGACGCTCGAGTAGCAAGGCAGTCTGGCCCTAGAATTTCAAATTTCGAATTCGAATTTTTCGGTTGAATAGTCGCTTTAAGCCACCTATCTGAGTATAGCCTTATTGCAGTCTAAAAGTAACCTGTAAAATTAGTTATTTTCTACAAACGCACGCTATTCTCATATACAAATGATTTTATTACACAACCGTGATGGAATTCGAAAAAAAAAACGAAAATGTTACAATAAAATTGTTCTTATTTACATAATCTGTATTTCTAGATGTCGCTAGAAATGAAAATTTAATTTTTATCCCAACTAGGAAATTGCTTGGTAATAGTGAGCTATTTGCACGTCTTATTTAATTTATATCTGGGGTTTAAACCTGGAAGTGTATCTTTATCGATGGTCGTCGTCTACCGCTGTCATCCCTTTTATAATGTGGATACATACAATTCATAAGTTATAGGTACCAAATAGTATTAAAATATCTGGCATTTATTACCCAAGCCTCATTGGCTGACCAAGGTATGTCTAGAAAATTATGTCTTCTCTTAAAGCGAGAGAGTAGTCATTATTCCGAAATGAAGATACATTACTATGACTACAAGTAAGCTATGTTACAACTTAAATCACTGAATATTTCAGTAATTTTATATCACTTCATAATGGCAAACTAAGTAATAGTTCACCTATACCTATTTCTCCTTCACAGTTTACTGGCGTGAATATATGAACTTTTATTCAGTGCCCCCACATATTCATATTGATTAAATAGTGTCACCATGACAGCCACAACTCATCGAAACAAATTGATTTCAATTTGAATCAATTAAATTTTCATTTTTAGCTCACTGATCTAACATTGGTGTTATTCTAATTAGTGGCCTAACACCTAATTAGCCAAGGGAATATAGACTCTATGATATTCATAAAATAAACGTGAATTTCGTTAAAATGGCAAGTGATATTGGCTTCTTACTAAACACCAATGTCGCGGGACGGGGTGAGGCGCCATTATACTATGGCAAAATTTAAAAGAAAGAATATAATAATTCACATTTTTTTATTCAGGGACCTTTGTATTTTCCCGCGTTTTTATTAGAGGGTAGAATTTACTCCACGTATAATATCGCACAATATTTTCATGTAGGAGCTACGGCCCTACGTGGCTCAAGTCAGCAAGACTGCTTTTAATCCAAGTCCATAGCTAAAGTTTTCGGGTGCTACAATCCCCTTATATTTATGACAGCACCTAGTCCTACAGTAGATTATCTACAACATAAGCACTTACAATTTTACATTTGATCACCCCGTCCGCACAAAAAACGCTTACATTAATGTCGCCAGAATATCTAATGTGGAGTAATTTTATTATTGCTCTGGATACAAGAGGAACGAACAGTGTCGAGGCACTTCTAGATGACATGCTAATTATACAAAGTTTGCTACTGTTATAGTAATAATTAGACACCTCGATTATAACTTTAAAGTATGAAGGAATACGCCTGGGATTCATTTTGCAGGTATTTTCCAAGAAGAAAGAACCAACTCACTTTTGAATAAATTGTATTTCAGTGTATGTAATATTGCTGAACATCCTTCATTCCACTTTTAAACAGAGCTGTTATGGCAACTCAATGTGTTCTTCATGATACAAAATTGTCATGTTATTATTTTCTATCAACCCAAGGCTTTTACAAGCAAACTCGCGACTCGATTCCCAGTATGGTTTATTTATCTAAGTCATTTTGGTATCTCATGCAAATTGTTTATGTTCCTATGTCAAGAATGATGTTGCTTGCAATAGATCTCAGCACACTTTCGAGATCCAATTGTCTGCCAAATCATGAGGTAGTCATGTTGTCTGATCTATTTGTGCAATAGAGGATCAAGCACCAATGTTACTACAATGAAAAATAGCAGATCCTTGCCCACATTACAGTACAAAAATTCATAGTATTCATAAGTTTATCAAGAAATAAGAACCATACAATACTGATCATTTGCTCAATATTAATGTTCCAGAAAAAAAAAAATTATCACTTTATCCTATATTTACAAAAAGGATTTTTACACAATCTATGGCTAAAGTGCAGTGTATAAAAATATTTGACGGAAGTAAATTTTCATAATTCGCGATCTCTAGTGTTGACTGGCAGACAGAAGGTATCATGGACTGTAACACTGGCTGCGTCTACCTAACTAATGATTGAGCCTGACTCCAATAATGATAAATGAGTATTGACAATGATAAGCATTATCATTTAAATTCAGGACTTATTGCTTATCCTAAATGTACTTGGACTAAATCAATAGTACAATTACTAGCCGCAGAGCTGCCTTGCTGGAGACGGTCGGCCCGGCCATTCGCTGATTCGTATCCAACTATAGAATATTTACATCAGAATTTCACTGTTTTATGTGTGTTCAAATTACACTAGTAAGCGTTGGTACCGCCAAAACTAAACATTTCACCGAGAAGACAAAACTTATTGCCTTCAATTACCATTCCACTTTTTACTTAATTTACAAGGCCAGCAGAGTCTCTAGTTACATGATTGTGTCACTGTGATGTATCGTAATAAATAAGTCCGCTTACACACTATAAAGTCTGAACGGAAGATAGTTCACAACCGATTACGGCGGTTCCTTATTGCCCTAAGGCGCGCTCGGCGCGACCTCTCGGATTATATGTCCCCATTTTGACTAATCCCAATCCTCTTGATGAACTCTTCCTGCAGCATCACAGTTTTGATCATGTTGGGGTGTGCACCATAAGCAATAGTCTGGTCTGGGGTCGAGCAGTACTGCTGGGCATCTGTAAGCATCACTCCTTGTCCATTGCTCAATGAGGCAGTTGACTCAATAGAGTTCCAGTATGTTTCACTAGGCGAGCTGCTGTTCACACCAGGAGGAGGGGCAGCTGGCGCACCCGTATACCTGAAGTAGGGGTTCTTCAAATCCAAAGTGTTTGATGATGAAATGTTTGTACCTTCTAGGTTGATCTCCATGGTAACATCGTAACTCTGACGTTTGTTTGCTAACAGTAACACACGGCCCGTCAGTGCTTGTCCTTGTTTGGCAAAAATAGGTGTCTCTAAGAGGCATCGCACCTGGTACCAATGTGTAAGAGGCTCCGTGGGCGCAGTTGATAGCCATATATGCTGAGTAGCACCAGCAAACAGTACATCAAACCAGAAAGCCAGTCCATGGCATGTACCTGACTGTGTGAGTTCAAATCTGAAGGGAATTTCAATTCTATGTAAGTCTGTCTCAAGTGCATTCAAGAAGTCAACTACGTGTCTTTCTGACCGTGACATGCAGATGCGAATATCAAATGTGTCTACAATAGGCTGTCTAAAGTATTCTTTCATGGCAGCTGTGCGCAATGCACTCAAGTCTACTCCATGGAAGCATGTTTGGTACCAGAAGTTGGCTTTATTGTACTGTTCCATGAACAAAGCATCATCAGTGAATGGTGCTATGTGTAGGTCTCCTCTCGTTGGGTACATGTTACCATTTGGTTTCAGCCACTTCTTCGCATGAAGATATGTTTCTAACATACGTTCATTGTACAACATATAGCCCATAGGCTCTGAAATTATCACATCTACACTCTCAGGGAGCTCAATTTCCTCGATCTTTCCCGCGACCACAGAGATGCGGTCTTGTAGTCCGTTTGCTCTCACTAACGCCTGCGCGTGGTGGGCCATGTTACTTGCTTCTACCGCGTACACTTTACGAGCACCCGCCTGAGCGGCGAAAAACGACAAAATACCTGAGCCCGCTCCCACATCCAACACCACTTTGTTCTTGAAGTCGTTGATGTTGGACAGTATGGCGCGCTGGTACGTGCTCGTTCTCACGTAATCTTGCATCATATTCTGCTGCTGACTCAGGTAACCGTAGAATTGGAAGTACTGCATCGCCGACGAGTCCTCCGTGCGCACCGTGAACACCGACGACGACCTGCCTGCCTTGCACTTCGTAACAAGAAGGTGGAAGGCCTGGCAGTCAGCGTCTGACGCGAACTTGAAGAATAGCGTTTCATTGTCAATCGTGAAGATGTACGATTGACCCGCGACGCGTGAACACTCACTCTGGCTGTGCACAGGGAACTCGAGCACCTCCTGTGCTAGCACCGGGTCCGCACGAATCACTTTTACACTCAACCCCTGCGGATCGTAATCCACGTTTACGTTTGTTGGAAAATTGAAGCGCCCTGTGAGTACACCCTCGCCACTCACCGTCGACACCGTCACCGCGCGAAACGTGTTCGCCATTTTATTGATGTGTACGCGGACTCGCGGCTAAAGTTGATATTGTCCACACGCGTTACGGCAAACAAAGAAAAATGTCGTTGAGAAGTTCAGGAGGCCGGCGTAAAATCGATCATTCACAAACTTCCTCCCTCTTTTGTCTATGGTTGGCAGCGTGCTGTTTTATTTTGACTTTTTCATGTGAACTGTAGCAATGCACAGATAAATCGGATACAGCCAGTTCCGATCATACTCTAGTGAGTCGAAATGAAACCAGATTCTGTTACTTTCTTTGTATAATGTTATATATATATATATATATTCATGGCATTTTTACTACCGAAAAACGACATAAATACACAATAAGCACAGAAATAAAGCAATTTTGTTGTGCCATGTTTTTTTCGAAAGATCATAAAATACTAATGTTTTAATATTTCTGTTTGTGCATTTGGCGATTTGGTAAAATAGTAGAGTAGAGGTCCATTGATTATCCCAATGTGAAATGGAATCTGAAAGTCTATGATTTCTAGACGGCTTAGGACTCTTTACACTTACGAATCATTATACTCTATCATTATATTTTAGACATAACATAACATCACGCCTTTAATCACCGAAAGGTTAGGCAGAGGTGTACCTATAGGTACACATATATTTCGCCAGTTATGTTTAAGCCCCACATGTAATTAGGGCGAGCCTATGAGGGTTTTCTGAATTGACGTTCACTAGGTGGCAGCACTGAGACGTCTGGTCCGGGCACCTGTCAAAAGTGTCAAAGTACCTATATTTTTTTAGTCGTACTTGGTCGTAACTGAATGATGAACGAATGAATGAAACGAATGCTGAACGTCATCATATATTATACTATCATTCGAAATGGAAGACTTATAGAGGCATGAGGAACAGGGTGTAAAGTTCACTCATCCTCCATAGAAAAGGGAGGATCCTCCGACCAGACGGGTGTTGTGTCTGGTGGGCTACTGCCCGACGGTTGATGTCGGGATGTTGTATATATGCTAGTCGCGCGGTAAACTTTGTTTGCGCGATGCAGGATTTTGCGTGACGTCAGTGTGACGCGTTCCATTGTGGCGATGCCGCCACAGACTTCTTGTCAAAGTGGTAGAGCGGACAGATTTGACCTTAAGCCTTGTCTCCCAGTGGGGTGATGATAATCTGGTCTCTTTTAATGCCACCAAAACACAGGTGTGTCTTTTTACCGCTAAAAGAAGTCGTTTCGATCAAACTCCTACTTTTCGGGGTACATCTGTTCCTGTAACTGATCGGCTCGAGCTCCTAGGCATGGAGTTGACATCATGTCTCAACTTCGGTGCCACCATCGAGTACAAAGCCCAAACTGCGGCCAAGAAACTGGGCATCCTAAATAGGGTGAAGCGATACTTTACGCCTGGACAGCTTTTAATTCTCTACAAAGCGCAAGTCCGATCCTGTATGGAGTATTGCAGCCACCTTTGGGATGGCTCGGCCAAATACCAACTTGCCGCGCTTGACTCAGTGGAACGCAGAGCTAAGAGGCTCATTGTTGACGTAAGAGTGGTGGATGCCAAGCTTCACAGCTTGGCTCATCGCCGCAAGGTTGCCTGCTTGTCGGACTTCTACAGATTGTACTTCGGGGAGTGTGCTCAAGAACTCCACGACCTCATTCCACCGGCCCCCTTCTATCAGCGGACATCTAGACGCACTGCTGATTACCATCCTTACCTAGTTGCTATCCCACCAATTCGCACTAAGCGTTTCCAAATGTCTTTTGTGATGCGCACAGCAAAGGAGTGGAACTCTCTGCCTGCGTCTGTGTTTCCGAACGCATACAACCCCGATCTCTTAAAAGTGAGAGTGAACAGGCTTCTTCTGGGTAAGCTCGCTCTATCGTCGACTTTGTCTCTGTCATCTCTGACCTAGACTAGAGTCAAGAGCAAACCTATCTCGAATCAAAAAAAAAAAGTGGAGTGAATTTTCACGAAAACCCTGGTTACCTTCAACCGGGCACAAATCTACACTCCGGGTTGCTACTAAGAAATTCTTAATGGAAAACCCCAATAACACTACCCAACCTGGGAATCGAACTCAGTGCCTCATGCTAAGCAGGTGCTTAGCAGTAGCGTTTGCGACCACTACTAGACTAACGAGTTAAGACTTGAGGATTTTTATCCCATATGTTGGTTGTACTATAGTACATACTAATTCCATGGGATGATGTTACGATATTCAAATCTGGGAACGTAAAGCTACGGTCTCATAGAAGAGCGGTGGCGCAAATGATGTTAAATTATACATCATAATAATTTAAATTACAGGATCCAATAATACCACACAAGCTTATGTGCCCCTCGATCCTCTGTAATAGGTACTTACATAATGTAGTTTTCATTACAAAATGTTAATTTTTACATTTTACATTACAAAGTTATTATGTGAAAGCCCACCAAGTCATTTACAGCTTGACCAAAAAGTCGTGAAAATAACGGTGGCGCCACTATCGTTCATGTTGTAACTTTATATAGTAAGACGATGACGGTTTTGATACCTACTTAGGTTTTTTTTACAATCAATGTGAATATTGGCGGGTTTTATGAAAATAGAAAAGCTCTGAAACGTTCCGTTTCAGGACTTTTTTGCCAAACTGTACCTAATATGGATTTTTTACGAAATTTTTTTTTTGTATATTTTGATATTGGTCCACTATTACTCGTTAATTTATAGAGCCTAGTTAGCTGCGAACACAACGGTTTAGCTGGTAGGGGCTTGCATTTGACTCTAAAATGGCCACTTTAAAACTTCATATTTTTCTAACGGAACCATGAATCGAAAAAATGTTCATCACATACTCCCAATATTTCTTTTTTTTTTAAAAGACCGATCCAACGACACTCCACACAATGAAATATGTAGACGAGTAAAAAAATCATCTCAGTTTTATGAGTAGAGGTGTTGTGTGTGTGTAAAAAAAATCTGCATAAGTACTTAACTCCACAAACTATCTCCAATTTCTGTATACAAGGTATAATTTAAATAACGCACAACCTCTTTAAGGGCTCATTGTACTCATAATTATGAACAACTTTTACTATGGGACCAAACGTGAAATAGTGAAAAAAAAATCAGATGTTCCCTACATTTTGGCGAGTCATGCGAACATAAATGTAGGGAACCGCTGATTTTTTTCGCGATTTCAGGTTTGGTCCCATAGTAAAAGTTATTCATAATGATGAGTACAGTGACCCCTTAAGAGGTTGTGCGTTATTTATGTTACATCTTGTATACCTACGGTCAAAGAAACTCTGACCTTTCCGACGCGGACGCTAAAATTTTCGAGTTTTTGAATCCTACATTCTCTTACTTCTCATACCACCCCAGGAGTTTTGCCACCCCGGGCCTCAGACAGGCTCACTCCGCCACTGGCAACCTCAGTACTAAGTTCGGGAAAGAAACGTTGTTTCAGGCTTTATGAAGTTGTACTATACAGTACATAGGTACTAACTGCATGGTTATAACTTTTTTGGCGTATTTGGGTTTCGTCACTATTTTTTTTGTGACTACGAATCAATAAAGGTTCGGTAAATACGGTTCGGTTTTAATAATATTTATGTTACACGATAGAAATGACAAAAAAAGAAGTTAACACTTAAAATATTTATTGCTAAAACTTAATAATACACATTAAATAAAATATTAATTATGATATAATAATATTATACAAAATAATCACAGATGAAACATTAATTTCCTACGTCAATTTAATTCTAAAATTAAAAGGTTGAGTTTTATTGGATTTATAATTTTATACATACGAGTTTATACACAAAATAAATAATTTTCTATAACTTAAAATTCAACATTATGTTTGGAGGAATGGTTAAAACTGATTCATGCACGCTGCTAGGCTGCTTCAGGATGACCAAGCCCGAATTATAGCGAAAATATCGCTCACCTAGCAGTATAATGGCACATTTACAAAAAAAAAAGCGAAATTGAGTTTTTACGGCTTAAGTGTTTAAAAGTGTATAATTTATAAAGCGGTAAAACGGCTCGGTGTTAGTTTTATCTATTAAGGTCTATACTAGTTGCTAAAACCATAAAATCCATGATAAAATGTAAAATGAACTCATAACTTCGTTTCAAACATTTGTAAAATCTTTGACCCTCATTTCTGTAAAATAAGAAAAAAGTAGATGTGTCATTATAATGCTAGGTGAGCGTCATATAAAAGATAAATGTTACATCTCATTGACGATAAGTGACAGCAGTTAACATTTGCGGCATCATATAGTTGCTTTTATAAAGCTACAGTCTGGCCGTCGAGAGAATGAAATGTTTCTGACACCTGCCAGTTGTACTATTTCTAGTAGTAATATGGGTCAAATTCGCAAAACACATATTCGTTGGTATGAAACTGACAGATGTCAAGAACGCATTCTCTCGACGGCCGGACTGAAGGATGAAAGGGCTATTTTGACACTTACCACATTTTTTTAAAGTAGCCAATGAGCACACCTGTGGCATGGCGTATTGTTAATGTGGTTCTGTCGGGAGAATAAATATTGGAACTAACCTTTTTACATCAAAATTCAAGCCCAAAATTCATGGGTTACAAAAATTGCATGACGTTGTTTGGCAACATGATTTTGTGCTATGAGAAACATACTGCTCGCAACATTTGATACAGGTTGAGAGTGAGTGTTGCCAGCGAAATAAATTTTCCTTGAATATGGGGCTTTATCTATACAAACTACATTTGCTATTATTGTAACAATATAATACTCAAAATACATGGAATTACTAATACATACAATTGCGCGATAATCAAAGTTGCCAACACACCATATTACAATTTCAAACATTCTAAAACATTAGGTATAGTATCACTTTTATATTTACATAACATTCTTAATAAATTCAGCTTCTTTTCATTTGTTTTGGAAGATTCTAGTTCGTATAGCGTACAGAGATTAATGAGAAGGCTTTCGTTGAGGCCTCTTTCAGGGTCAGAGTTGATGGCTTTTTGGAGAACTGAAATGGCCTCCTTTAGGCGGCCCATGTAGAGTAGGCAGACCGATAGGTTGTTTGCTACCTGTGGGAAAGAGGTACAATATATTTTATTTTTTAGTATGAGAGTGAAAATAAAAAAACTTTTTTACAAAACAAAAAAAAAATGACTTCCAAAAAAAACACTACAAAGTAAAAAAATAACTTTGATTTCGGAAGTCAGTGGCAAAAAACGAAAATATTGGGTTGGCAACACCTCACTTTGAAAAAAAAAAATCCTTGAACATTCCAGAAGTTTTATTATTGAATAAATAAAAGGCGGCTACAGCGCGTCTTTGGCAGTTTAATCCATGACATGGACCAGCACGCTATTCGAGCTGTAATATTTTACGAGTTTAAACGTGGCTCCAGTATGAGGCAGACAAATGCGAATATCAACAACGCATTTGGAGAGGGCACAGTCACACAGTCAACTGTAAGTCGATGGTTTCGTCACTTTCGATCCAGCAATACAACACTAGAGGATCGAGCCCGTTCAGGTCGACGAGTCATATTGGATGTCGACATGCTGCTGGCAGAATTAAATCAAAACCCGGATGCCACTACTCGCGAGTTAGCGCAGGCACTTGGCTGCAGTCACACGGCTATCGAAAAGCGACTGCATGCACTGGGATATCGGCGAGTGCTGGCAAAATGGATTCCGCATCAGTTGAGTATGGCAAACCGAGCTGCCCGAATATCGATTTGTCAATCGTTGCTCCTCCAGCCCAAACAAAAGGAGTTTCTAAGTGATTTAGTAACAGGAGATGAGAGCTGGATACTGTATAAGAATGACAAGCGTAAAGCCTACTACAAGGAGAAGAACCGCTAATCCAAGTCAAAGAACAAACTCATAAACGGAAGGTTTCGCTTTGTTGTTGGTGGGATGCAGGCGGTATGATTTATTATGAATTACTCCCCGAAGGACAAACCGTTAACGCCAACGTCTATGTTAATCAGCTTCGTAAGTTCGCGGCTGCTGTGAAAAAAAGAAGGCGAAGAAAAGTCAACATCTACTTGCTACACGATAATGCGCGACCTCACGTTGCTTCCGCCACACGTCAGCAATTGCAGGAGTTAAGCTGGACTACAGTTCCGCATCCACCGTATTCTCCAGACTTAGCGCCCTACGATTATCATCTGTTTCGCTCTCTTAAAAACTTTCTGCGTGAACAGCGCTTTAATGGTTTTAGCGCAGTGGAAAATACACTGGATAACTTTTTTAAACAGCAGCCCGTTGATTTCTGGGAGCAAGGCATTCAATCTTTGTCAGATAGATGGAAACAAATTATAGATTTACACGGCGATTATATCGTCGAATAATAGTTTTTAATAAAGAATACAAACATTAATATTTGTTTCATTCGAAAGTGAGTCAGTATTTAGTTGCCAACCC
This sequence comes from Fissipunctia ypsillon, assembly GCA_947568875.1. Lineage (NCBI taxonomy): Eukaryota > Metazoa > Arthropoda > Insecta > Lepidoptera > Noctuidae > Fissipunctia > Fissipunctia ypsillon. The sequence continues at coordinate 17,443,707 of OX387663.1, read as the reverse complement.
AATACAAAACCAAAGACACTAAAAGACTTCAAATTAAATGGCAAGTACAGAGGGGCAATCCACCGGGTTTAAACCCGGAGTTTTGGTAAACACCCGATAAGCACCCAATTTTCTGGGCGTTTATCGGGTGTTTACCAAAACACCGAGTTTAAACCCGGTGGATTGCCCATCCATAATGGTAAGCTATCAAAGCTACGGGTTAGCGGGGGGGCGGGGGGCGAGTTGCAGCATTCGAAAGCTGACCGTTTGGGAATTTTTAGTTGGCGCCATATAGGGTATATAATGTTCTGTGCGCCATGTCGTGGTCGGGAGCGCACCGTGCGTACGCAGTGGAGCCTTATTTTAGCAACGGACATTCGTACCCACGAGCGGGACGCATATTTTGCAGTCATTACAATATCCGACCTGTGCGTTCGGCGGAAAACATTAACCGAGTACCGAGCCACGACGTTCGATAAGATAAAATGCAGTGTCATTGAATATTCACTGCTCTAGACTAGACCTAAAGCTGCATCCATACAAGATCCAAATAATTAAAAAAAAAAAATCAAAAAACCGCTTGCCAATCTTGAAGACTTTAAGGCAAAAATAACTGAAGAAGTCAACTCTATCCCAAGCGATTTATTGCAGCGTGTGATATACGAGCCCGCCTTGAAAAGTGTGTACGGCGAGAAGGAAAGCATCTTGATGATGTAATTTTCCAAATGAAATCCCAATTTATATAATACTAGCTTCCGCTCGCGACTTCATCCGCGTGAAATTTCTTATTCCCCCGACCCACCTCGTCGCATCGCCTGCCCGAGCTGTTGTTTGTTTGTTTGTACTTTGTTTTCGCTTAGCGCTCTTTCTTCCTTTTTTTTCTTTTTGCTCGGCTCCTAGTGTAATGTTACATACCATATAGCCTTCCTCTAGAACTGGGCTATAAAACGCAAAAAGAAATTTACAAATCCGACTGGCATTGACCTCTAGTGCGTTCAAACAGTCAATAAAAAATAAAATGTAGGTAACTAATAGACTAAGCGCATATTCCTTACTTAAAATGCTTAAGCATTTTTATACCCGTTGTAATTTCTAAACGAAAAAAGGTCCGACGCGAATAATTTAAAAAGGAATTCACATGTTTATAATCAACCTTGATTATGAAACTATTTATTTGGATAAGGATTAATACCATGTTTATGAAAACACCTTCTCAAATAATGCATTATTTTATAACTTTGATTACCATTAAAAAAGTTATAGTGGGCCAACCTTAAAATATAGACATAATTATGCTATCACAGGCTTTTTTTTAGAACTTTTGAGGAACAATTCCTTCATACATGATTTTTGCGTAACTTTTAACCGTTTACGCAGCGCATGCAACGGAAGGTGTCAAAGGGGCACCCCTATTGGTCGTAGCGTGATGTTATATAGCCTATAGCCTCCCTCGATAAATGAGCTATCCAACATAAAAAGAATTTTTCAATTCGAACCAGTAGTTCCTGAGATTAGCGCGTTCAACCAAACAAACAAAAAAACAAACAAACAAACTCTTCCTCTTTATAATATTAGTATAGATATAGTGTAGATGTATGGACGCCAGCACATCAAGATACCCGAAACTATAAAATTTTCCCAATCAACCTTGAACCTAATACTTTAGCAATAAAGTCGAAAATCTAATAAAGAAATTTGACAGATTGTAGTGGCTTGATGTGCTGGCGTCTGTACTTTCTTTTAACACTATTAAAATTACTATAAGTACCACTGCTATTTTTAGGGTTCCATACCCGAAGGGTGCCAAACGGAACCCTATTACTTAGCCCCTGCTGTGCCTGTCCGTCCGTTCGTTTGTCTGTCAGCGGGCTGTATCTCAAGAACCGTAATAAGTACAGTTAAAATTTTCACAGTAAAAAATAATGCTTAAAATTAATGGGGGAACTTTCCTTTAATTTTTAACATTTTTTTTTTTCATAAACTCTTGATTTAGAAAATTTTTTTTGCTTACCCTGGCATGTGGGGGTGTCATTACATATCGAGACCCCTCGTGCCTCGGAAAGCACGTTAAGCCGTTGGTCTCTTCTGTCATTCGTGGATCTTTGACAGTCGTTACGGGTAGTCAGAAGCCCAAAAAGTCTGACAACCAGTCTTACCAAGGGGTATCGTGTACGTGTTACCCAGTTACTGGGTAAAGTGGAACATAAGGGGCGAAATATGAGCGCGATGTTATATTGTGTTTGGTTAATGAACAGCATAAATCTTACCATAATATTCGTAGGTTCCTGGTCAGCTGCTCTCGCGAAGTTATTGTAGGCCTCCTGGTACTTCCCATGTGCTATGTCTATCAGGCCCAGGTCCACGTATTCGCGAACATCTGGCGTTGGGCAACTGGAAGTGAGAAAAAGTAATAAGATTTTATGTGTCCATAGTGTAATGTGGGGAAATAGTTTCATGTCTCAAGACGTGCTACAGGATTATAAACTATGAGTGTGGACATAAGAAGTACAGCTTACAATAGCTGTAAGCTGTCTTACTGTTTGTTGAAATAATAATATGCCCTGTTGACGATCAAATAAATAATTATAACGTGTTGACTGATCGAGGAGGACGATTGACATTCCTTTAAACCACGTAAAGAGAATCATGTTCTTTGCCCGTATACAAAAAATCAATCAAATCCAATGAATAATTTAGCCACAGGAAATTATTTTTCATTTTCTTATTTTTCAACATGATGTAGATCTGAGTCCGTAATAATAGGTAAACATTGCCGCCGCCGCGCCCCGCACCCCGCACCGCACCGTTGGTCAGTGACTTTGCATAGATAAAGCGTGTTTACTTTTATGCAGTTAATTCTACCATTTATTTTGTTTGAAAACTGCAATTTTTTAATTTTCCATTAACTACTAATCTTCGTGTTTTAAAACGTTTCAATGGATTAGTACTGTGCTCGTTTTCATTTAATGTCGTACATCCAGAAACACGTTGTATAGGGTGACTGGTAATTAGTTAGCTGGTAATTACTGGTTAGTTATACACATGATTGTACTAATGATAACAAACAACTTTTACTATGGGACCAAACCTTTTTTTTTCGGATGGGAAATCATCAAATGACTTCTCCCGCTCTGGATGGAGCGGGAGGGCGTGGAAATCGCGAAATAAAATCAGCTGTTTCCTACATTTAACACACACATAACATCACGCCTTGTTTCCCCGAAGGGTTAGGCAGAGGTGTACCTATTATAGTACACCCACATTGCGCCAGTTATGTTTAAGTCCCATGTAATAAGGGGCGAGCCTATTGCCATCTACCGGGCACAAATCCAGACTCCGGGCTGCTACTGAGAAATTCCAGATAGACAAAACCCAATAACACTTTGCCCGACCTGGGAATCGAACCCAGGACCTCAAGCTCAGCAGTAGCGCTTGCGACCACTAGACTAACGAGGCAGTCCATACACATACATTACAGATACACATACACGTACATTTATGTTCACATAACTCGTCAAAATGTAGGGAACAGCAGATTTTTTTTCTCGCGATTTTAGGTTTGATCTCATGGTAAAAGTTGTTTATAATGATGAGTACAATGACCCGTTAAGAGGTTGTGCGTTAATTCAGGGACATGTTGTACACCTACAACTGAGTGACCAAATAATGTCCTGCCAATGTATCAAATAATTATATCCTGCCTGTGCATCGTTGTCGCGCTAATGAAAGCTAACATCCTGCAAGCTACTAGCTACTGCAAGCTGCTAAGTTGCAGATGATATCGTACTCAGTACTCACATATGATGCCTCGCCTCCCTAGCGATGTCTAGACAGGACATGGCGGCTCGCACATGTCCTGCTAACAGCCACAGCCTACACAAGGCGCTGCAGATGGCCCGCCGTTGTCCTACTGACGAAGCCTGTTGTTGTAATGTGAGGAGAATTCTGGCTGCTTGTCTGTAGTCCTGCAAAAAAATATTTTTTTACAGTCTTCTTTGATTTTACAGTGATTATTATCTACGGGTCAATGCAATTCAAAATATTGTCTTTCACATAAGCCTACATGAGCACTTATGAAACGTCAGAACCTAGGTGCACGGTTCCAATTGGTCGTTTCCTATTGAGAAGAGCCGGCAAGAAACTCCATGGTTACTCTTTAAAAAATAATTGGCTTTTACAATATTTTAAAATTACAGTGTTAATAGGTATGGGACGACAGAGTAGGCCTGTTGACGAGTTATAGGTATTAACCATCATTGTATACCTTTTTATACGCACATTGGCATTGGTGAAAATGTTTTTTTTTTTACTTTGTAAAGTATTAGATTACTTTAATTGTTGTGAATATGAGGATTATGTGGTTCTTACTGACATTTTTCCTTCTGCTCGGCTCCTAAGGGTCGTAGCGTGATGTTAAATAGCCTATAACTAACCTCGAGAATTGGGCTACCAAGTCTGGTAAGTCCCTGAGACGATTGCGCAACTTTCTTCCAACTGCCACTCAAACTGCGCTTGCACAATCCCTTTTACTTCCCATCCTTGACTACGCTGATGTCAGTTATCGAGATCTCACTGAGCAGGTGAGGCACAACTAGATAAACTTGAGCGACTTCAAAACTTTTGCATAAGATTTATATTTGGCCTGCGCAAATATGATCACATTTCTGAATTTCGTACAAACCTCAAGTGGCTTCCCATACGTCTTCGCCGGAATTCTCATATCTTATTTCAGCTCTACAGTATTCTGTTCAATTCTACAATCCCCTCTTATCTTAAAGAACGTTTGAAGTTCCTTCATAACACACATAATAGATATCTGAGGTCATCGGAAAACTTGAGACTGGAGATGCCGATGCATTCCACCAATTTTTATGACAAGTCTTTTACAGTTCAAGCAGTGCGGTTATGGAATGCCTTGCCCGTTGGAAGGCGTGCTCAATCTTTGTCAACTTTTAAAATTCTGGTAATAAAACACTTCCTCTCTCCTTAAAACTCATCATTACATAAAGTTCCCTGCCCCTGTTTCATGTTTATTATTGTTTATATATATATACGTATGGTATGTATGTATTGTATATATAACTGGTGCACTACTGACTACCTACAGTACTGTCTTTCCTTCTCCCTTTAATCCATCCAAAGGTTGTCTGTAAAAAATCGCTTTTAGCGATACGACCGCCCATTGTGTCACCCTATGTGTAAAATTTCTACATTTATATCTGTAATTTTTATGGTGTACAATAAAGAGTATTCTATTCTATTCTAGCAAATCAAAAAGAATTTTTCAAATCTGGTTTTTGTTATGTTTATGCCCCATCATGTTCACAATTTCATGGGTTTTAATTGTTTTGCGCGGAAGCCTAATTCTTTTTCTAAAATAAAATTAGCCTAAGTTACTCCCCGTAACATCAGCTGTCGGCCAGTGAAAATTGTTCCAGTCCCGTCAAAATTGGTCCAGTCGTTTCGGAGATGCGCCAGAACATACAGACATACATACAAAAATTTTAAAAATTGTTTTTTTGTTATGAGTACCGTATACATTTTCATATGCATTTAGTAAAAAAACTGTTATTTTGACATTACAAACACACTTCAGTTTTATTTATTTGTATGTATCTTATATATATAAAAATCTCGTGTCACGATGTATGTCCTGAATGAACTTCGAAACTACTGAACCGATCTTGATGAAATTTGGTCACTATGTGTAATTTGGTCCAACTTAAAAGATAGGATAGTTTTCATCTACCTCTATAACTTTTATTGCAAATTAAATGTTATACTCTTTTTCTTTTCTAAACTCCACCTAAGCAATGCCGGGGCGGGTCGCTAGTTTATGTATAGATTTTATTAGTGATTCAGGAAGGTCAGGTGCGTAGTACTAGCAACCGGCGTACATGTATGACCAGATGTATGAACGTAATATATTTTAAAACAACTTTTTTTATACAGTTGCAGGTTCCTCAGAACAATACAATTTAGAAATATTTAAATAAGAGCATGGTGAAGGCTATGGATCTGAATGGATATATTTTCTGGATAACTATAGAGAGCTTTATTATACAATGTGTCTGTACACAGTGTGACGAAAATTAAGGGTGAGGTACAGACCATCAAACTGAACAACTTTCTCCCGGGGACCAACATCGTAATCGCAAAAAAAATATCAGTCGTCTCATACATTTGTTCGAGTAGGTATTGAAGTTTTGTATGGGACGACTGATTTTTTTTTCACGATTACGATGTTGGTCCCCGGGAAAAAGTTGTTCAGTTTGATGGTCTTTACCTCCCCTTTAAGTTTTACTATTCCGAAACCAGACACCCTGTATGAACCTTTCATTGACGATGAAAGGTGAAAAGCTTCCTTTTCATTTTGTCCAAGCTTCATTCGGCAGTAACATTATATTTAGATTATATAATAATGGGTAAGTAAGAGTTTAGTTTTTTTTTGTTTTTTTTTAGTCTTGGACATTACTGATATTGGTGAAGGAAAACCATCGTGAGGAAACCGGGACTTATATGTCTAAGATCGCCAGTCTTGAGCAAGCGTGGTGATCAATGCTCGTGCCTTCTCTGTTTGAGAAGAGGCCTTGCCCTGCGGTGGATCAATAATAGGCCGGTATTATTATTATTTATTTTGTTAACCTTGTTTATGGTTACAGAATGTAACATTCAGGAATAAACTTTGGGTACCTTGTAACATAACATAAATGATAATTATTTTGTAAATGGGTTTTAAATAACACTTTTATAAAATAACACCATTACATTACTCATGTGTTCCCTGAGAGGTTAGGCAGAGTTGTATACTACACCAACATTTCGCCAGTAATACGGGGCCAGCCTATTGCCATCAACCGATCTAGAATCGAACCCAAGACTCCATGCTCAGCAGTTGCGCTTGCGACCACTGGACACCAACGAGGTAGTCACTTCGTGAAGTACTTTTCATTAAGAAGTATTTAGAGTCCATAATACCTCAAATGGCATGATCCTCCATTATATCGAAAATACTGCAGCAATAATTTCTAAATAAATATATGGTAAAGTTGAGGATTAATGTTAAGTACCTACTATGTTTGACGAAAAAACTAATCCATAAAATTTTCTCGACAGAAAAAAATTACAAAGTCACTTCCAAACAGAACAATAAATCGCTAGTATTCAATAAATACTTCAAATTAGACGATGGAACCTTGCATGATAACTGAACTAAATATAAAGCAGAAACTATGTTTTCTATTATTTTTTAATTACCATTTTTTTTTAACGGTAAAAAGAAATGACCTAAACTATGGGCGCTTCCTACCGCCCAGCACCCCACTCCGTCTCGCTCTCACTCAGTCCGCGAGCGAGATAAACAGTGAATTTGAGTTGAGGTATTATGGACTCTTAACCGACGACGGGATTTTATCGCGCACAGGATTTTCAACTCTCGGTCTTGGGCCGAGCAGTAAGATTCCAACAGAGTACATTCCAGCGCGTCGAAAAAACATACTGTTGGATTTCCAACTGTCAGGGCTGAGCAGAGCGTTGAAAATCCAGTGCGCGAAAAAAAAACGCCGCGATATTTTTACATTCGTGTGAACGACGGCTTAAGGTCTCCGTTGAAGTGGAAAGTTTAGGGCCAACAAGATTTGGAATACTGTCGTGTGCCAGCGACACGAAGAAGTATTTTTAATAGATTTTAACAATAACTTTTAATATATTTTACAGGTCTTTTTTTATTTATTTAAGATAGGTTTGCTCTTGACTCTAGTCTAGGTCAGAGATGACAGAGATAAAGTCGACGATGGAGCGAGCTTACCCAGAAGAAGCCTGTTAACTCTCACTTTGAAGAGTTCGGGATTGTATGCGTTCGGAAACACAGACGTAGGCAGAGAGTTCCACCCCTTTGCTGTGCGCATCACAAAAGACATTTGGAAACGCTTAGTGCGAATTGGTGGAATAGCAACTAGGTAGGGATGGTAACTTGCAGTGCGTTTAGATGTCCGATGGTAGAAGGGGACCGGCGGAATGAGGTCGTGGAGTTCTCGAGCACACTCACCGAAGTACAATCTGTAGAAGACCGACACGCAGGCAACCTCTCGATTTTCGATTCGATTCGAGTACCCTCCTCAGGACGCGTCAAATAAGCTAGATGCTTCTGATGCTGAAATTGTTGACGTCATAGGTACATACTTGTGCAGGACTGTTGGGTTGCGAAAAAGCAGTCGGAACTGTTCATTTTTACCCTAACGAAGGAGGTCCGCCACAGCCAAGTTGTGGCGACATTTTCAAGTTTTGTGGCTCGTTTTTATATACGTACCAATATCCTACTTCCTACTAATATAAATTTTATTTTATTTATCTATCTTATCTATACAGGGTGGCGACATCGACGCACAGCCTGTTACAATGGATTCAGTACATGATTCTGAGCCACCCTTTTTTTTGGATGGGAAATCATCAAATGACTTCTCCTGCTCTGGGCGGAGCGGGAGGGCGAGTCAGACTTTTACTGACTAAAACCGACCCGTGTTCCTTCTGTTGCCTGAGCCAGGGCCACGGACCACCCTGCGTTGAAACTCTTCGTCGGTTGTTAAAATAAAAATGTGCTGTTTCCTACCTACGCGGTCAAAATGCGCAAATGAACAGCAGATTTTTTTTTTTTAATAACCGACGAAAAATTTCAACGCAGGGGGTCCAGAATCATGTACTGAACCCATCATAACAGATTGTGCGTCGATGTCCCTGCCACCCTGTATACTGGATGATTGTTTTTACCGTCTCGAAATTTTTACCGGGTGTTCTACCCATGAACATGAACAACTTTCAGTATGGGACCAACTATGAGATCACGAAAAAAAATCTGCTGTTTCATACATTTTGGTCAAGTAGGTTTGAATTTTTCGATTAAACAGTAGATTTTTTTTTCGTGATTTCAGAGTTGGTCCCGTAGTGAAAGTTGTTCATATTCATGGGTAAACAAAATTTGCTGCTCCATACATTTTTGCCTACCTACGAGGTCAAAATGTATAGAGCAGCAAATTTTTTTTTAAATAACCGACGAAAAATTTCAACGCAGCGGGGTCCAGAATCATGTAGGGCAAAACTTGGGTAATCGGTGATAGTTTTGTTTTTTACTTGTAAAATTCAATTCATTGATCAGACTATTTTTTAAATTTACTGTGATATAGTAGACAAAATAAGTTTTGCTAACTTATATCTAAAAATTGTGGCAAATACTATAATGATTGAAAAATGTACATTTATCAAGTCAGTAGTAACTTGGTAATAAAACACAATTATCTATCACCGAATAGCTGCATATCACGAATTAGCCAAGTTTTGCCCTACTGAATACGTGGTTTCAATGAATATGATAACCTAATCGCCACCCTGTATGGGTGAAGGCGTCAATAAAAACATGACTGGTTAATATTATTTAACAACTAACGTTAAGGAACCATATAATTATGGAGTGCGTATAAAGAATACTACTACACCTTAGCGCTCCCCTCTTAAGGTGATTTGAAATTAGAATTTCCGTTTTAAATATACTAATAATAAAATCAAAGCACTCAATTTGTAAGTGGCACTACAAATTGGCATCCACAGGACGTTTTCTGATCCGTTTGTTTACATTTTCATCAGATACTTTTTGAACAGACCATAAATGATGAAAATGCTTTACCTTCATAGCTATAGCACAGTTGACTAGAGAATGCATCACTCTCGTCTCTCTGCCCATCCATAGACGAATAGATTCGGCTTTGTCCAGCTCCGCTATGGTGGCTGTGCCATCTTCTGATTTTCCTTCGCGAAGGTTTGATAGCATCTGAAAAGAGTATAAAGGTTGGTTTGAACGTGTTTTGATTCTGATCTGCACAGAATGGTTTTATTTATTAAAACTTTATGCACAAGTAAAAATAATGGTAAAAAGGCTGACTTCGGCATTTTCTACCAGTCAAGATTAGGATGATGAAGAGCACACAAATCAGAAACCCGAAAATATTGACAGTTCAAACCAAATAGACTACCGCTATTCTTCCGACAGATATTTGCAGTTGGGGACTATGAAAATAAGGTAACTAAAAATGTGTCATTTTCGACTCTGGAATGGTTGTGAATACTTAGATATGCTGAACAGGGTTTGTTTACATTTTTATCAGTTATTTTTGGAACAGACCATAAGATCTTTGAAATCTATCTAGCGACCCGCCCCGCTGCTTCGCAAGCAATGTACTGATGTTGCGACATGTCAAAACATCGAGATTTCTGAGCTATATCAAAGTTAAATATTAATGTTTTATGCACGTAAACCTTCCGGAATAAATTCTCTAAATGATGGTGAAAACCGCATCAAAATCCGTTGCGTGGTTTAGGAGGAGTTAGCGGATATACAGACAGACGCAGAAAGCGACTTTATTATACACTATGTATGGATGGATGTATGTTCCGTATGGACGCCAAAAGGGCTGGAGCGATCTGTATGAAATAAGACAATCTTCAGATTAGCCCAGCGGGTGATCCGCACAGGATCACCCGCTGGGCAGTTTGGTAGCGATCGGATCAACAGATTTTTTTTTGACTTTTTGGTAATTTTGTCTCATATTTTTTTCTGAACAGCCTACCCTAACCTAACAAAAAGTACCACAAGTCATCTAGCTATAATTAGTGCAACCCGTGCGAAGCCGGGGCCGGTCGCTAGTTTTTAATAAATAAAGATAAGATATATAATTTTATTTCTGTGAGTAGGTTTGTATAAATACTTTTAGACATCAATCATATTGCAAAAACTAAATGAGGTTGGCATTTCCTATCCGACTACTCTGAGAAGGAAGACAAGTCACTTTGATTAAATCATTTAAGAACCATGTACATTAGGGTCTGAAAAGGTATTTTGAGGAAAGAACCACACAGATTTGAGTGGACCTGTCAAACACAAAAATCCTTACCATTTGTATTGTTTCTAGCATAGCATACAATCTGTCGACCGCGTCGTCCGGCTTGCCGACGTGCGCCGGTAGCTCTGCGACTAACAGTCGGAGAGAGAACGGGACCAGACTGCCCGTACGATTCTCGTACGTGTCGGGGTAGAACTGAAAGACAGAATAATAATATTTTTTGTCACATGAATTTAATTTATGACAATGGCAAGGTTTTGCCTGCTCAAGGTGTCAAAGTGGGCCAGCATAGAACATGTTATTTAATCGACTTAAAAAAAGGAGGTTCTCAGTTCGTCGGAATCTTTTTTTTTTTTTTAATATACAACGTGTTCTTTTTGATATCCCAAAACTCTAGGGGGGCATTGTACTCACCATTATGAACAACTTTTACTATGGGACCAAACCCAAAATCGCAAAAAAAAATCGGGTGTTCCCTACATTTTGACGAGTTATGCGAAATGTAGGGACAGCTGACTTTTTTTTTTCGCGATTTCAGGTTTGGTTCCATAGTAAAAGTTGTTCATAATGATGAGTACAAGGACCCCCTAGGGTTATGGGATATCAATAGGAACACGTTGTATAGAGTTTCATGTCAGTTCTGTATAAGATCAGAACCGACTTTTTTGTTACTAGCCTGAGTTGCGATACCATTTACAATAACATTGATACATTTACATCTTGCACATTGTTGTAACCTACGTTTACAAATAAAGACTATTGAATGATTGATTACATTGATTGAATAGCTGAATGAACAATGAATTCGACTCGATCCACAGGCATTTTAGTACAGCTTGGAGGCAACCAAGTTAAAATTAAAGATTAATAAAATTACAGGATTGACTTTTCTGGATGCTATAATATTTTCGTAGGATCTGTATTCAGACTTATTATAGTTTCAAATAAAGCAAGATATATATTTTTTCTCACCTCATAAAACATATCAGGCTTGCTAAAGTCTCCAAAGGGTTCAGCCTCCTTCATCAATGAGTCATTGAGTCTGATCCTCAACATGACTGCAAACCTGGTCAGCCATAGTTGTAGGGAGCGCGGAGTATGCTTTGTAGGACGGTGCATGCGACCTACACCTGGTGTTAGAAGGACTAATGAGTTTGTGGTTTTCATAACACATTTCACAAATCTTTGTGGAAATGGTTTGCAATGCATAAAATAAAAATCTTACTCACTGACAGCAGTGGCGTAACTACTGAGGTGCTTACTGGTGCGGGGCACCAGGGCTTGCGCGGTGTTTGGGGACCCCACGGTCCGAGCTGGGAGGTCTACTAAGTCAACAAGGGACCGGCCTAGGGCCTCAGTTGGCCAAACAGTTTTTGAAAGCGTATTAAGCTAAGAGGAATGAGCACCGTAATCCAATAAGGCATGGACATCCCACACACAGACACACACACACACATATATACACACACACACACACACACACACATATATATATATACACACACACACACACACATACACTTACATTCATGGATGGGATCCGAGGTGGGGTGCTAAAATTATTGCGCCCGCTAGGCTCGCTCTTGGAGCCTAGGCTCTCTTAATATCCATCATCTGCCTAGCCTTTTTGTCAACTATATTGGGCGACGGCTTCCAGTCTAACCGGATACAGCTGAATACTTAATACTGAAAATTTTTGCGGAAGTTCGTCCTATTTATGTATGAGTAAAGTAAATTTGACCTATCCGTGGCGAAATGCTACATCCAGGGCTCTCTTAGTAAATTCCTGCCACACCAAAAAGGGACCATCTTCAACAGACGGCAGCAGCGGCTCTGTTACGCGATTATCAATTAATGATTTCATACAAAAGTTCCATTTAATTAGAAAACAAAGAAATATAGAAAAAACGTTTATTTGCGGTAAATATGATGCAAAAAGAGAACACAAACACAAAAAGAAACAAGTTGGGGGAAAATATGCGCCACATCCACGCAAAACGGCCATCGCTCAGCATAACGCTGCATCGTCAAGAGATCTTTTCAACCCTATGCGAGACAGAGCCCCAGCGCTGGTTTTCAGCAGTAATTATAAATATTATCCGAAGAAAACAACACAGGTTGACAACTTCAGTTTAAAAACAAACAAAAACTTGAGTTTGAAAAAAAAACTGCGCTTGCGAGATAGGTGACGGGGCCGGGGCCCAATTTCCAATTTGCACCAGGGCCTCTGATATGTAGTTACGCCACTGACTGTCAGAAAACGCCCAGCCTAAACCGCTAGGTCTAGAAATGATAAATGCGTTTTACACATCACTCATATTAAAAAAAAAAAAAAAAACTAGATGAGGTCGGCGTTTCCTATCCGACTACACGGACCATAAACACTGAAACAAACTCAGAGGTCACAGTCTTTTAAAGTCCAGACATAGTCTTGGTCAGATCACGTGAGGACCATGTAGATTGGTGTCTGAAGGGTCTTTTGAGGAAACAACCACACATATATGAGTGGACCTGTCCAGTCAGAGTTGTAAAGAGAATGAAAGACAGTTTATTTGTGGAGGTACTATCGAGGAAACTTACAACTGACCAATTTGAAAACAAAATCCCGTGCACACGGTGACCACATCTGTTAGCAAGCATTGCTATAGCGGTCGAGCGCTGCAAGCAAGAACAGTCCTTACAGTGTATAGCAGTGGCGAAGGCTTCACATAATCCCATTCCTACCGGCTTCCCTTCGGAACAGCGACTGTACTTGAGTTTATTATTAGTAAATAATATAGTGCATACATTGTCATATTACAGGTATTTATGTAATACAATATCATAAAATAAAAAGCATTACAAAAACACGTATCTATAGTTATATAGGCGTTAAATTAAGAAAAGTAAAGGAACGACTAAAATGTTTGAGGTAATATTAAAATGATGTCATATTGTGTGTATGAGAACTGAACAATTTTTTTTCGGCTTCCTTCTAATGGAAGTTGTAGCTTCGCTACTGGTGTATAGATGTTCGTTTCTCCCATAGTACATTATTAATCTCTTCTCATAACTTGCGCAAGATATGACTGAACTGAGCTGATGTTATACTTCGTCAAGAGATCTTTTCTAAAGTGGTTCTTTTCATTTTACTTTATTCCCATATTGTGGTAATAGTGCTACGATATTTATTTTGTTCAATACTCCGGTTCCTTTCAAATTAGTTATCCTAATGACTGGTTGGTTTTATATCAACTGCCGTGACCCCAGCGCTCAGCTCAAAAATCGTCGAACCGTCGGATTGTGATAATATCGTCCCCATAGAGCGAAAAGTCAGTAAGTCGTAAAACTCTGTATTGAGTTAATGAGAGTTAAAGTTTTTGAAAACATAAATCGTCATAAGTTCGGCTTGCCATTACATACCTTTATGTTTTTAGCTTTATTTTAAAGGAAATAAAATAAAGTTTATAATATAAGAAGTAAGAACTATAATTTGAGAAAAACTTCTAACTCTTCTTTTTAGACTTAGTGACTTATCGATCTACGGCAGCCTTTCCCAAAGTGGGCGATAACGCCCCCTTGTGGGCGCTGCAGGCCTAAAGGCGGCCAGTAAGAGACCCAGAAAAAAAGGGGGCGTTGTGTAGAGGCTTAGGGGGCGATTTGTAATTTCATCTAGGCAGTTGTTTTTAAGTAGGTGAAAAAATGGGGGCGCTAAAAAATAATTTATTCTCAAAGTGGGCAGTAGACAAAATAAGTTTGGGAACCCCTGATCTACGGGGACGATATCGGGTCGTGCAATTAAATAAAAAACAAAGAACGAACATAGGTAAGTTCTCAGTCGTATAAACAAGACTGAGGTGGCACGGGCACGAAAACATTTGTCGTATTAATCAGACTGGGGCGGTCAATAGGGTAAAGGGGAATACTATATACTATACCCACTACACTATACTATAATACTACACACATACACTACACTATAGGTACTATTTACTATATTGTCAAGGAGTGAGAAATCTTCAGCAAAAATCGTCCTCTTTCAGCAAAAGACATGGTCGTGATTCCTAGTTCTGGCACTGAGAAATAGGGATCCACCTTTAGGGGCACATGCTGCTAACCTTGTCCCGCGGCACTGATCAGCACGTGTGTGAGGTTGACAGCTGCGCGCAGGTAGCCAGTGCGCAGTAACTCGCGCAGTCCTGCCTCGTCGCGACTCACGTGTTCAGCTCGCACCACGCCTCGGCTGCCCGCTGAGCTCACTCCGAGGTACTTTACTGCTACTTCTTGAAGAGCATCTGCCTGGGTAGTAATTTTAAATTGATTTATGAAGCAATTTTTAAGTATTCTGTAAATAGGCAAAGTTGATAACTTAGGTTGTTAGTCACAAAAATTGGCGTACAGCAAGAATTCCTTTACACAATAGATTTTTTTTCTAAGACTAGCTTTTGCTCGAGACTTCGCCCGTGTGAGATTCCTTATTCCCCCGTCCAACCCTGTCACGTCGCATCGCACCGCCTGCCCGCGCTACCTATTCTTCGTTTTCACTTAGCGATCTTTCTGACTTTTTTTCTTTTTGCTCGGCTAATTAAGGTCCTAGTCAATCCTCCAACCTTCCTCAACAATTGGGCTAACAAATGCAAAAAAAAACTCCAAATCCAACTAGTAGTTCCAGAGATTAGTGCATTCAAACAAACAAACTCTTCAGCTTTATTTTTAGTACAAATAAGTATAATGTTGATATCCTGTATTTGCTAAAAATTATAGCCACAAATATCAAATGTACCATGATAATAACCATGTGTCAAATTTAACAAAAGTATATGAATCAAAATTAACATGATTTTGATTCTTACAGTTTCATAGAAAGCCAAACAAAGATAAACATTACAGTAATTGGTGGAGATCATTTAATTGTCTGTCTTGTAAATATTACGGGGAACTTACCAGTTCTTCTTCAAGCACTAGGCCAGGCATCGTGAGGACTTCTCTCTCAGGAAAAAATGAGCCTTTGGGTGAGGATTGAGCCTGTGGGCAGAAAATATCAAATAAAACACTTATTAATTTATTTTATAGTCTTTAGAAGGGTTGCGAAGGTGGCAATTATTAAATATAATACCTGCTTAGCAATTATAACTGGTTCACTATACCATTTTTAAAATTATAACTAGACCTTGTTGTTGTTGGGGCATAAAGATCTCATAGACTAATTAGACCGAAGTGTCAATCAAATAAAAACCTCCATGCCTATAGGTACTAGTTTTTACCTACATGCTACTAATGACAATAACTGAACCAATTCCCATGTTGTTTTATTAATAAATACTTATAATAATTAATCGGACATTTCTACCAATGAGCTGTCGCCACCGTAAGAATTCTTTTGTGGTCTTCTGACTCTATGATAGTGCACATATGACGCTAATGACATTTTTTTTTCTTTCTTAGCCTATACTGTCCCACTGCTGGGCAAAGGCCTCCCCATGTCCTTCCAGGAACTCTTTTTCCGCGCCACCTGGAACCAGGCCTTACGGTACGCGTCCAGGTCATCCCGCCACCTCTTTCTGGGCCGGCCTCGGCAGCGCCGTCCATCTTCAGGTACCCGTTATGTGGAAACTTTTGCCCAGCGGTCATCATGCATGCGGCTGACGTGACCCGCCCAATCCCATTTTAGCTTGGCATTGTTCTTGCCTACATCCATTATACCTGTTTTGGATCGCAGTGTGATGTTCCAAATTCTGTCCTGTCTTTTTATGCCTAGGATGCTGCGTTCCATCGCTCTTTGGCAGACTCCATTGACATTACCAATGGCATTACTTTTATTTTATTATCTGACATATTTTTGACCATGCCAAAAATGTGAATCAAGTTTCTATTTTTTATGTTCATAGCACATCTCTGGGAGTGTATAATTTGATAGGCACTAAACTTGAAAATAGCTGTATACAAGGTGGAACAGGACGATTGACATTCCTTTAAACCACGTAAAAAGAATCATATTCTTTACCCGTATACAAAAAATCAATAAAATCCAATGAATACTTTAGCCACAGGAAATTATTTTTCATTTTCTTATTTTTCAACATGATGTAGATCTGAGTCCGTAATAATAGGTAAACATTGCCGCCGCCGCGCCCCGCACCCCGCACCATACCGGTGGTCAGTGACTTTGCGTAGATAAAGCGTGTTTACTTTTATGCAGTTGATTCTGCTATTTATTTTGTTTGAAAACTGCATTTTTTTAATTTGCCATTAACTACTAATCTTCGTGTTTTAAAATGTTTCAATGGAATATTACTGCGCTCGTTTTCATTTAATGTCGTACATCCAGATCCACATTGTATGTCGCATATTCTTTGTTTTGCCCCGACATTAACGAGGTCTGATTATAACAATGTATATTCCTTATTAGCACTACAGGTACACCTCTGCCTAACCCTTCGGGGAAACAAGGCGTGATGTTATGTGTGTTGTTATGTTATGCGTTATTCCTTATTAGTATAAAAAAATGCATTATAAAATATTAAAAAAATAAAATCTTAGACTTACCTTCATGAGTGTCTTTTTAGCTTCATCATTTGGTAACCAAGCATCTCTCCTTCTATCAGCCTCTTTATCTACAGGCTGATTCTACAATCATAAATATAAAAATTAAACCTTTAGTGTCCTCTTCCCGTTTTCAATAACAGAACAATATAAAAAAAACCATCAATTTATTGTTTTCATCACCCTTGTTGTTTTTACAGCTGGGGATGTATCAGACTCAAAAAGAACCTAATTTTTACATGATATGTAGAAGTAAAAGATTTAGCATATCTAGTCAAAATAGTAAATTATCTTACTTTTATACTTAATCCATCCATAGCTTCAGTCAGAATAGTTGGGTTAGCTATTGCACTTTTAGCTGGCACTATTTGTGGTTCAGGGCCAATAGTGTCAAAGAACGTCGATGGGTCAGGCAAACTCGTTGCTGGTACCGCAGCAGACCCACTCACAGTAGGCAAAACATTTGTAAAAGTCATCTCTTCCGTCATTTTCTGTTGTGTAAATGAAGCAGTCATGTTTTGAGGAAAAACGCTGCCTGTTGATGTTTGGTTACCTAAATTACACAAAGTAACTCTTTAATTTTATAAAGTAATTATCAGTTTTAATAGAAAAATATTTAATAAACGCAAGTGAAACGCTACCTTCCGGTTCACCTAAATAAATGCTTTGTATCATGTCTGACGGCGATGTCCCGATTTCGTCGAAAAACTGGGAGGCGGGAGGAACTTCCTTATCACCGAAATATTGACTCAGCGACGGTTTATTATCCATTTTTTTATGTTTGTAATTAGCCTTTATCACTAAAATTCCTCGCAGATAACAATAATGACGTTGACATTTAACCTATTTTTTTTAACGTCATAAATTTTTCAAAGTTGGAGTAGAAGTCTTTTTGAAAGTAAATAACGTTGTTTATTAGTGAACGCATCATTTTTTAATGTTGCTATAACCATATTGTCCCTAAAATATGGCAAGTAATAGAACCATGGTGTATCATTGAAAAGTTTGTGGCTTGTGCCATAAACGATTATTTTTTAAAGCGAAATTAAATTGACGAAACCTAGATCAACATCTGAAGTCTGAGAAGTTAAGGAATCGTAGACCTTTGATTTTCAATATTTAAATCTATGTTCATTGAAAGTAAGTTTGTATGTTTTAAGATGTGTGTTCCTATAGTTTTTGTAAAGACTGTAGGTAGATCACTAATATTATTAAACCAGTTTATAATATTATGGTAAACTATTACCTCGATACATGACAACCCTTAAATTAAACAAGTTGTCAAACTTGACAAGTCGAAATTGCTTACGATAATCTTGCACAGAAGAAAATTAAATAATTTCCTTTGAAAATCTTATCGGTGGCTCCGTTTGTCCTCAGTTCATAACACAGGTGCGTTGAGATATGTTACGTCGTCAATTCACACGTTGAACAGTCCGTATGGAGCAAATAAATCACCCATTTTTGTACATTTGGTCCAGTGTTAGTAGTTGCAGGGTATTAATTTATCGTAGTTTTTATCAAAGCGGTGCTTTATCTGTTTGTGTTTTGTAGGCACAAATGACGAACCAGGCGTCCCCGGTGGAGGAGCAGGAGAAACTCCTGGATGAGGCCCTGAACATAGTCAAAGTGCAGGTTTGTTTTTAAATTGTTATCTAATTGCTCAACAGTTTATGGGCGGTACGAGGTTTCCGTTTTTTAACACGTTGATCTAACTTGCCGCCTGCTTTTTTTTATTGAAATAAAAACTTTTAATGTTATTGTAAATCAGGAGTTTTTATGCAAAGTAAGTTGTAACTATTTTATAACTAGGCTCTCCAACAGACATTGTCTTGTCCAAAAGTTCATACAAAAATCCCATGGAAAAAGGGCGTTTTGGTTTTTCCCTAATTTGAACATTTTCTGGGAGACTTTTCAATTTTTTTTCCCTAAAAACTTAATTTGGACCATAAAAAATATTTTAAAACAAAAAATAGCCAAATTGGTCAAGCCATTTTCTAGTGATGCGCTTACCAAAGCACAGCATTTTATTTTTATTTATTTATACTAGTGACATTGTAAATAGTAATGAGCTGTATTAAATGACATTGTATCACTAGTATGAAAAAATACCTTTTATAATGAAAAACATACAGTAAATTGATTTTAAATGGAATGAATGAAAACCACAATTCACACACCTTTAGCCTTTCATCTATTCAAATACTAGCTGCGCCCTGGGGTTCACCCGCATAGGTCTTGGTCCCATGGGAACAACGAAACAAAAAGTATCCTATGTCCTAACCCAGGCCATTGGTCTACCCATGTCTACCCATGTGCCAAATTTCATCCAAAACTGTTTAGCCGTTTTAACGTGCAAGCGTAACAGACAAACAAACAAATAAACTCATTTTCGCATTTATAATATTAGTTAGGATAACAACCAACCATTCTACCTTTTTCACCAGTTTCGAAAAGATAAAAAATAAAACTTTTGTTGCAGGCATTTCAAATGAAGAGATGTCTGGACAAGTCGAAGCTGATGGACGCCTTGAAGCATGCCTCCACTATGCTTGGAGAGCTCAGGACTTCTCTGCTGTCCCCCAAGAGCTATTATGAGCTTTGTATCCTTTTATATATTTTTTGCACATTAGTTTTGGATAAGGTGTGATAAAAAAGAAAAAACAAAATTGCTCCACACATTTCAATGGCCATTATACATGGTGTTTGGAAGCTGGGTGCAAAGCCTTATATGGGTGATAGTTGACACCATTTAGAGCATTTTGAGCCATACATATCTGTTATATTAGGAGTATTTTATTAATGGATCATTTTGTTGCGGTTGGCTTTTCTTCTACTACTAATGTTATAGACCAGTACCCTAATTACGTAACACACTATCAGTCACAATCCGAATGATTTTGAAGCATATTGCTAAACCATTGCTTCATATGTTAGAAAAATTTGTCTGCTCAACAACGTAAATAACGCAATGAATGTTGTTGAACTGTCATAATGAAACCGATTCCTACTGTGTGTTACGCAATTGCCCCGCAGATTACTTCCTGGCGTCAAGTGTGCTAAAAACATAATTATGCCTATGTATGGTTACTAAGTACATAGTGTAAGGGCGTTTTCGCACGAGACGATTTGAGCAACAACACAGTAGCTGTCGCGTACCTAGTCCATCACGTACGCACGCACGCCAACATGTGTCCCGCCTTCAATCGTCTGCATCTCACATACAGAAGGCCACGCATTTTTTCTTAGTATTTTGCCCATATAGATTTGTCCCATATGCAAGGTGTACACAGCCCTATCAACGTAAAAATATCGTATTTAAAATATTCCATTTTTATCGAACTCCAACTCAATATTTCAATCAAAACAAACTAAAGTCTACTGTCGTGTCGTGTCAAGTCGTGCGGTCCGTCGCGTCGTGGGTCGTGAGCAAGTTTATACAGTGGCTATGTCGTCACCGCAAAAACAGTCACAACCTAGCGACAGTTAACCACACAGCGAACTGTCGTTTGAAAAACGTGTGTCGTGCTGTGCGGTGTCGTTGTGTGAGTAAACGGTTCATAGCAATGTATGGTGCCCGGGGTCGTCACCGCATTTTGACGTGTCGTGACCCGCACAGACTCGCCTGTACTGGAAACCTGTTTCTTTATGTAAGCTGCCTAAGTATACATTTACTTGCGTTCCAGTCTATTGATTACCTAACAGTAAAACAAACCATATAGAGATCATAATAAAATATAATACCCATGCCAGTATCATATTTCTGACTTTGGTATTACATTTAATTGTTATGTAGACTTGGCATTCTCTCATGATTTCACCCATTGGAAACTCATTGTGTAATTCATTAATTGACGCTTATTCTTATTAGTAACTATCGACACGCCCCTACACCGCGCGGTTTGTACGACTTGACAAAACTTCGTGATTTCTTTAGTATTTAACGTATTATGCATATAAACCTTCTGGAATAAATTCTAGTAAAAACCGCATCAAAATCCACTGGAATGCGGTGACCAGACAGACGCGAAAAACAACTTTAATAAATTATAATATAAATAAATAAATTCAGCTGTTCCCTACATTTTGACGAGTTATGCGAACTTAAAAGTAGGGAACAGCTGATTATTTTTTCGCGATTTCAGGTTTGGTCCTGTAGTAAAAATTGTTCATAATGATGAATACAATGACCCCTTAAGAAATTTCGTGTATGAATAGATAGACCTTAAATAGATTTACTCTAACAAAAGTTAATAAGTTAATGTGAAAGTCGAAACTTTCCAAAATACCAATTACTGAACATAGCCATGTTTTATTAAACGAATTGTAATGTCTAAAATGTAGTCACTAGAAAATCGATCATAAAGCTCTCCTAACATTTTTATCTATAATAGAAGGAAATACATTTATTTAGCAGCACAGACTAAAAGGCACACAACATGTTCTGCAAATAAAAATCAAATAAAAAGTAAAGAATTAGCAGAATGTACGAATCTACGAAAAACATTTCTGTCCTTAACTCCATCACAGACATGGCCATTACAGACGAGCTCCGTCACTTGGAGCTGTACCTCCTCGAAGAGTTCCAGAAGGGTCGCAAAGTAGCAGACTTGTATGAACTAGTACAGTATGCTGGCAACATTGTGCCGAGGTTGTACCTGCTGATCACTGTGGGGCTGGTCTATATCAAGACTAACTCCAATTTGAGGAGGGATCTGCTGAAGGTAAGAAAGAAAATATTGTTATCCTAACAGAATAAATGAGAGTCCGGCCGTTAAGAGTGCGTTCTTGACACCTGTCATTTTCATACTAACGAATATGTGTTTTGCGAATTTGTCCCTTATTACTACTAGAAATTGTCCAACTGACAGGTGTTATAAAATGTGGAGACGACGATACGACATGAAATTTTAAACTTCGTTCCCAGTCTGCATACTACAAAATCAGTCGAATAAATCCATTAGCTTAGTCACTATAGCTGGTCAAAGATCGGCAAAATTCACTGTCGGTCCATCACTATGATTTTGTTTCTTTGAAAAATATATATTTTTTAAATTCGATGATACATTTTATTTGATAGTTTCAAAATACTTCTATGTACTAGTATTCCCTTTATTGTTGTATTGTTATCTCCATTGTATAAAGCACTGCCGCTGCTCGTCCTAACCGAGCGAGCTAAGTCAATAGAGACTTTATTCAGTAACTAGTTCAGTAATGTAGGCAGAAGAATTGTATTATGGAAGATGCGTCACATCAGGTTTCGGTACTTACAATTCTTAGTTTAATGCCGCAACTCGGCTTTTGGTTTCTAAATGCTCTTTTCAAAGAAATTGATATCAACCATCATTCAAATTTATATGATAGGTTTACGAAAGTATCGAACTTTCTTACAAAAATCATAGCTATAAACGATAGATTTAGACTGCGGTGGCCATCACACAGCGTCCGCTATTTACCGTCGAATGACGTCACTGAAATGTATTTATGAAAGTAAGTTAGCGTGTTTTCCTAGAAAGCGTTTTTTGACACCGTAATGTCAAACCCCGCTGCCATCATCTTCATGACGGCCGTCACTGCGGCCGCTATGTGGCGGTTACCGCTGTCGTAGGAAAACAAAGCTTTACTAATTAAGCAATACGGAGCTATATTAACCAGACTTTATCAGACGTAATGACGTCATTAAAATAGGTTCAAGATTGAGGGCGCTGTTTCGGCGAACGCAGCATACAGAGTGGCAGGGACATCGACGCGCAACCTCTTACTATGGATTCAGTACATGATTCTGGACCCCCTGCGTTGGAAATTTTTCGTAGGTTATAAAAAAAAAATTGCTGTCCCATACATTTTGACCGCGTAGGTATTGCACTTTTGTCCTACAAAAGAACAATACCTACGCGGTCAAAATGTTATTAAAAAAACAGCAGATTTTTTTTAATAACCGACGGTTAGTTTCAACGCAGGGGTACCCAGAAAGTTCCGGATAAGGCGGGAGGAAACGCCCGGGTGTCACCACTGTGTAGATCGCCCGGAGGACACGGTGGAGGTCTACCCGGTTCGGGCAGAGCACCACCGTGTCTTCGTGGAAGCGATCGGCGGCGGCGATCTCTCGCGTCCGGTCCTGGTCCAGGCCATGGTACGGAGCGAGAATAAATGGGAAGCCATCACCTCCTGTGAGGCAGTAATGCTCGCGAAGGAGGAGGCGGAACGCGTGAAGGAGAGGCAAGCTTTGCGCCCTCACGCCCCTAGTCGCCGCAGGAGACGCTCTGGGCGTCGGGAATTGATAGCCGATTCCCGGCCACCTTAGGCGCGGGCTTGTGGACGGCGAGCAATGGGTAGCTCGCCGTCCGGTAAGGACCAGGCCCGGGTAGACGGCGTGTTTTGTTCCACGCGCGCCTCAAAGAGATGTCAGCACTATTGACGGGGTCCGCTAGGGCCGATGCCAGCTAGGGTTACCGTGGCCCCAGCACAGGCAACTGAAGGAACACGGGTGGGTTTTAGTCAGTAAAAGTCTGACATGCCCTCCTGCTCTGCCCAGAGCGGGAGAACTCATTTGATGATTTCCCATCCAAAAAAAAAGGGTGCCCAGAATCATGTACTGAACCTATGGTAACAGATTGTGTGTCGATGTCCCTGCCAATCTATATAACACGATTTACATTCTCTTTTATAACCTATCAGAGTTTATCTTTCAGGACTTAGTGGAGATGTGCCGAGGAGTCCAGCATCCCCTCCGAGGTCTGTTCTTAAGGAACTACCTCCTGCAATGCACAAGGAATGTCCTGCCCGACACCTCGGAGGCGCAGAACGAAAATGAAGGCGTTGTGAGTATGAGAATATTGGGATTCAAGCACATTACATACCTATAGTATACTCAGTGTCAATCTATTTTAATAGATATGTTAACAAACGGGTCTTTAACGCTACCGTAGATAGTCAATCATATTCTAGTAACATTAACAAATTGAGCGATTTGATTTCGAAACAGGTCTTTTCAATACTGTTTTATTTTTATCAATATTTTGAATTGACATCTCTTAACTTGTAATTTAATTGTTGTTACATAGACTAACCTCAAGAGTACGGTTACGAAACATTAAAATAAATATTTTATTGCGGCTATTAGGTTCTTTATCAAAAAGGCAAAAAAATATAGGAGCAACGCATTTTTTATTTAGCTTCAGTGAAAACGTTTTAAGATTGATGATTTTGTTCAGGTTAAAGACGCCATCGACTTTGTATTGATGAACTTCGCCGAAATGAACAAGTTGTGGGTCAGGATGCAACATCAGGGACACTCCAGGTAATTAGTAATTTTTTTAAAAAGGCACCATTAAATGATTTTTTGTGACTACATTTTGTCCTTCGCTTAAATTATTTTTATGTCACGAAGCGACGCGCGCTTTACTTGTAGTTACCAAGTGTACAAACACGCTGTGATGTGTGTGTAAGCGCAGGAGCTCTCGGTACCGTCCGAGACAATGGCGAAGTCGGAACTGTGTGTGTTATGTGCTGACGGTACTCGTCTTCACGCACACATTCACAGCGTGTTTGTACACTTGGTAACCACAAGTGCTTAATCATTACAAATCTTCTTACATTATCATCAATTCACAGTGCTGGGGAGTTGATTACGTGGTCTGGTGGGAGTTTTGGGCGCTGTTTTTTATAAAGTCTGACATTCTTAAGTGCCGATTCTCAATCTTATTTAAATAAATTATTTATTTATCCCCTTTTCTCATCACACAGAGATAAAGAGCGTCGTGAGCGCGAACGCTCCGAACTCCGCATCCTAGTAGGAACGAACCTCGTCCGTCTGTCACAACTGGAGTCTGTGACAGTGGAAGACTACGGGCGCCTGGTGCTGCCCGGCATACTGGAGCAAGTCGTCAGCTGCAGGGACGCCATTGCGCAGGAGTATCTCATGGAGTGTATCATACAGGTTAGAGTCTGTAGTTAGTCTATCACAACTGGAGTCTGTGACAGTGGAAGACTACGGGCGCCTGGTGCTGCCCGGCATACTGGAGCAAGTCGTCAGCTGCAGGGACGCCATCGCGCAGGAGTTTCTCATGGAGTGTATCATACTTGTCAAAGTTACCCCTATAGAGGCATGAGGAACAGGGTGTAAAGTTCACTCATCCTCCATAGAAAAGGGAGGATCCTCCGACCAGACGGGTGTTGTGTCTGGTGGGCTACTGCCCGACGGTTGATGTCGGGATGTTGTATATATGCTAGTCGCGCGGTAAACTTTGATTGCGCGATGCAGGATTTTGCGTGATGTCAGTGTGACGCGTTCCATTGTGGCGATGTAGATATGCCGCCACACCCCCTTTAAGGGCATTTATCTTCCATGAGGGTAGTTACCCTGCATGAAGATAGTTACCCGCCATAGTGGTACCTCCAACACGTTATTTACTCCCCATAAGGGTCATTATCCCCTGTTAGGGTCAATACCCGCGGTGAGTGTAGTTACTCCCAGACAGCTATGTATCCAGATAAAGAAGAATCTCTATATCAGCTTTTAAACACGAACAAATTTTTTTTTTTCAGGTGTTTCCTGATGAGTTCCACTTGGCTAATCTGCAGCCGTTCCTCAAGTCTTGTGCGGAACTCCAGCCAGGAGTTAACATTAAGAACATCATCATAGCGCTGATTGAAAGACTAGCTACATATAGCCAGGTAATAAAACTTGAATCATTTTCAATAACAGCAGTTAAATTAAAAAATATGTTGAAAATAATTTCCTAGTATTTATTAAGTCTTACGAAGTATTTCAGGACTATATGATGAAACTGATATTTTAAAGACATCAAGTCTATTTACGCAATTTTATGTGTTACTAGCTTTTGCCCGCGGCTTCGCTCGCGTTAGAAGTATAGTTTTTGCGGCTTTACTTTTGTTTAGCGTGTGTAAAAAATTAGGGCCTACAAAACTTCTTTGTACATAATATTCTTAACCCTTTAACCGCCAACGTCGGATTGATCCGACAAGTATTTTCGTGTCCATTTCGCCAGGGTCGTATATTTACGACCAAATACCGTAATAATTCACTGTGCCCGGCGCTGGGGGCACGACAACTGATATGAAGTCGGGCGGTTAAAAGGTTAACTAATCTGTCATTAGGCGCTAAAACTATCAAGCTATTAGGTGAACTTACTCGTGAGCAAGCAACATAAAACTGTCCATGAGAGAAGCAATGTTCTCTCAAGTCAATAGTAAAAATTATTTTATTCGTCTTAATATATTCGTTCCATTAGGTATTGATAGGTTCAAACTAATACATTTACATCCTCCATCACCTCCATCATCCCTTATTTTATCCCCATGGGGGTGGAATTTATCAAAATCCTTTCTTAGGGGATGCCTACGTCATAGTAGCTTTATGCATGCAAAGTCTCAGCCCGATCGGTTTAAAATTGACAAAGTTTCATACAAACTTTCATCCCCTATTTTATCCCCTTGGGGGTAGAATTGATCAAAATATCCTTTCTTAGGGGATGCCTACGTCATAGTAGCTTTATGCATGCAAAGTCTCAGCCCGATCGGTTTAAAATTGACAAAGTTTCATACATACTTTCATCCCCTATTTTATCCCCTTGGGGGTAGAATTGATCAAAATATCCTTTCTTAGGGGATGCCTACGTCATAGTAGCTTTATGCATGCAAAGTCTCAGCCCGATCGGTTTAAAATTGACAAAGTTTCATACAAACTTTCATCCCCTATTTTATCCCCTTGGGGGTAGAATTGATCAAAATATCCTTTCTTAGGGGATGCCTACGTAATAGTAGCTTTATGCATGCAAAGTCTCAGCCCGATCGGTTTAAAATTGACAAAGTTTCATACAAACTTTCATCCCCTATTTTATCCCCTTGGGGGTAGAATTGATCAAAATATCCTTTCTTAGGGGATGCCTACGTCATAGTAGCTTTATGCATGCAAAGTCTCAGCCCGATCGGTTTAAAATTGACAAAGTTTCATACAAACTTTCATCCCCTATTTTATCCCCTTGGGGGTAGAATTGATCAAAATATCCTTTCTTAGGGGATGCCTACGTCATAGTAGCTTTATGCATGCAAAGTCTCAGCCCGATCGGTTTAAAATTGACAAAGTTTCATACATACTTTCATCCCCTATTTTATCCCCTTGGGGGTAGAATTGATCAAAATATCCTTTCTTAGGGGATGCCTACGTCATAGTAGCTTTATGCATGCAAAGTCTCAGCCCGATCGGTTTAAAATTGACAAAGTTTCATACAAACTTTCATCCCCTATTTTATCCCCTTGGGGGTAGAATTGATCAAAATATCCTTTCTTAGGGGATGCCTACGTCATAGTAGCTTTATGCATGCAAAGTCTCAGCCCGATCGGTTTAAAATTGACAAAGTTTCATACAAACTTTCATCCCCTATTTTATCCCCTTGGGGGTAGAATTGATCAAAATATCCTTTCTTAGGGGATGCCTACGTCATAGTAGCTTTATGCATGCAAAGTCTCAGCCCGATCGGTTTAAAATTGACAAAGTTTCATACAAACTTTCATCCCCTATTTTATCCCCTTGGGGGTAGAATTGATCAAAATATCCTTTCTTAGGGGATGCCTACGTCATAGTAGCTTTATGCATGCAAAGTCTCAGCCCGATCGGTTTAAAATTGACAAAGTTTCATACAAAGTTTCATCCCCTATTTTATCCCCTTGGGGGTAGAATTGATCAAAATATCCTTTCTTAGGGGATGCCTACGTCATAGTAGCTTTATGCATGCAAAGTCTCAGCCCGATCGGTTTAAAATTGACAGTTTCATACAAACTTTCATCCCCATATTTTATCCCCTTGGGGGTAGAATTGATCAAAATATCCTTTCTTAGGGGATGCCTACGTCATAGTAGCTTTATGCATGCAAAGTCTCAGCCCGATCGGTTTAAAATTGACAAAGTTTCATACAAACTTTCATCCCCTATTTTATCCCCTTGGGGGTAGAATTGATCAAAATATCCTTTCTTAGGGGATGCCTACGTCATAGTAGCTTTATGCATGCAAAGTCTCAGCCCGATCGGTTTAAAATTGACAAAGTTTCATACAAACTTTCATCCCCTATTTTATCCCCTTGGGGGTAGAATTGATCAAAATATCCTTTCTTAGGGGATGCCTACGTCATAGTAGCTTTATGCATGCAAAGTCTCAGCCCGATCGGTTTAAAATTGACAAAGTTTCATACAAACTTTCATCCCCTATTTTATCCCCTTGGGGGTAGAATTGATCAAAATATCCTTTCTTAGGGGATGCCTACGTCATAGTAGCTTTATGCATGCAAAGTCTCAGCCCGATCGGTTTAAAATTGACAAAGTTTCATACAAAGTTTCATCCCCTATTTTATCCCCTTGGGGGTAGAATTGATCAAAATCCTTTCTTAGCGGATGCCTACGTCATAACACCTACCTGCATGCCAAATTTCAGCCCGATCCGTCCAGGGGTTTGGGCTGTGCGCTGATAGATCAGTATGTCAGTCAGTCAGTCACCTTTGAGTTATATATATTTAGATTTATATTGTTTTGTAAATGTGTACCTATTCATTATTATTTTCATCCTTCGCTGTGAAAGTCTATGAATCAAAATTTCACTTGGTGTTCCAGAGAAATGAAGGTAACATAAACCTAAGTGTGGTTTTAGAAGATGGCAAAGAACAAGAGGTGCAGCTCTTCGAAGTGTTCTCGGATCAAGTCGCCGCTATTACACAGGTAAATCATGTTATTATATTAAAAAAATCAGGGGGGCAATTTCCGTAATTTTAAGAACGTTCACAGTCTGATCTCAATCTCAATATTGTTGAAAATACCTATAATTCCCCTACATTTTTGTCATTTTATTGTCGCTGAGATGAGATTGCGACTAGATTTTGAACGTTTTTAGTTACGGGACTTTAGGTATTTTTCCTTGTGCTACACGTTGTGGCATATTGCCTTATTATTATATTATTTCACCGTAACATCTTATATCTAACTGCAACATTATATTGCATACTCGCAATTTATATGCTGACGCACGGAATTGAGTCCCAATATATTCGGCGTTATTACTGTACAATGGTCCTCAATAATGTAGAGTTTTGAATACACACTATTTCTACCGTCATGCTGCCGTATCATTTACCGACCTCATAATCTACCACATTACTACAACGTTCTACCCACCGAGTACTTGTTAAAATTCTGAGTTCATAGCTTTGTATTAAACTGCCTGAGTTTCCTTAGAATTATTTATTAAATTAATTAAATGTTAAGCCTGTTTCCCTTTCTTTTTCAACTCCACTCGATCTTGAGCGAGGCCATTTCTATCTGTATGAGTCAAGTTCGTTCCGCCATCATATTATACATACATCATAATTATTATTATACATCGCCTTGGATAATTCTGTAAAGGTGTTATAATTGTGGTTTAAATAAATAAATAGTAAAAATATTATTACATTTGTCTTGTATCCCTTTCTCCAGAGTCGCACAGACATGCCTCCTGAAGACATGCTATCCCTTCAGTTGGCACTACTGAAGCTAGCGCAGAGGTGCCACCCTGACAAACTGAACTACGTGGACAGAGTACTGGCGCATACTGACAAGATTTGTGCGGATATACACCAGGCGAGGTAACTTATTATATTATTAATAAGAACTCCGCGATTTTGTTTGCTTGACAATTTTAAATCCTGTAAGAACCGATTGCAGGTGGGACTTTTACTAAAAAAAGTTTCCTGAGCTGATACCAACATGATAAAACGATTCTACCTGCCATGTCAATGCCATAGTTGTAATTCACTTTTGTATAGAAACAAACATTATTGATAAGAGGTCTACTTGAATAATTAATATTTGTAAATAATTAACCAATAAAATCAATATTTCCCTATTTCTTCAAATATACCTGTAGCAGACTAATCTATTAATACCTAAATATTAATATTTCACAAAACCAACATAACTCCATTTTTCCAGCGGCAAAACCCACCTAGAACACAACACAGCAGTCTTCAAGGAACTGATGAAGATTCTCAAACTACCCGCGGACCACTACAAGAACATTCTCACATTGATCAAACTACAGAACTACGCGCCGTTGATCAAACACTTGAACCACCCTGGGAGGATCATGATCGCTGTCCATCTGATCAATGATGTACTGGAAACTGATTGTTTGATCTCTACGCCTGAAGATGTAAGTTTAGCATATTTGTTAGTTTTTAAGAAGCTGAGTTTTAAAGATAGTAAGTACTTAACTAAAACTAGACTAATGATTAAGGCGAAAGCGCCAGGGTAGCCCGTGAAATTCAAATATTCTTACGTTTTTTGCAATTTGCAGATCAGTATTAGGTTGTATGTTGATTGAAATATAATTCGCGACCGTAACAAATATGAGTTTACAGAATTATAATCATTAAAGTCATCAATACAACTCTCTAAGACCAAGTAAGTCTATTGAATGAAATCTTAACATTTCAGGATTATACTAACTTAAGGAATTGTATTACTAAATTTAATATTATTTTTCTGTAAATACATATTTGTTACGGTTGCGTATCATACTTTAATCAACATACACCCAGACACAGCTGCAAATCGCAAAATCGTAAGAAAATTTGAATTTCGCGGGCTACCTTAGCGCTTCCCCCTTAATGGAAAACAACTTGCCAAAAGAGTTATGAGCTTAACTTTTTTTTAAATAAACACTTACGACAAATTTCACCAATGAAACTAAACTTTGATTTGATTTTATTAGCTTACTGCCAGGTGTTCTACACGTGCAGCCTGTGGACAAATTATACCCAGCGGGCCATCAGCGTCCTACGAGTGCAATATAATAATGGTTTCAGGATGCTGTTGGGGTTGCCTCGTTTCTGCAGTGCATCTAGACAGAAATCTGCCTCATTGCTCTGCAGAGTGCGGGCGAGCCCCAACTCCATCCTGAAAATCATAGCTGGGCGATACGACTCTTCAATAATGCATAACATTATTAAGAGATGTATCTCTCAAAATAATCTTGTCGCAAAATAATAATATTAAGCTTTACTAATATAGTCATAAGATTTCTGCTTACTAACCCATTATGGATGTTACTTGTCCGAAATAAAGGTTATTTTATTTATTTATTAAACCGAGCCATAATGTGGATATTCCTCAACAAAAATGATATTGACAGCTTTTGTACGCGGTTTAGATGTGCTGATTGCGGTTTAGATAGCAGTTTCATTGATGAAATTCGCCCTAACACCTTGTTTATCCAGGAATCCTCTTTTACTTGACATAGTTCTGCTACGTTATGTCATAAAAAGTTATTTGATATTTAAAACGATTTGTTTTTCAATAATTTCCTTTTGACGTCATCACGTCAACGCCGGCTGTCGCTGAAAACCAGCGCTGGGGCTCTGTCTCGCATAGGGTCGCAGCATTATGCTGAGCGATGGCCGTTTTGCGTGGATGTGACGCATATTTCCCCCCAACTTGTTTCTTTTTGTGTTTGTGTTCTTTTTTTTTTGCGTCATGTTTACCGTAAAAAAACGAATTTTCTTTTCTTCTTCTTTCTTGCTTTTTGACAGGTATACATATAATTATACCGATCTTATTTGATAATCATAAATATTTTATGTGATTTATCCAGGTGGAATCAGTACTCGCAATGCTGGACGTGCTGGTAAAAGATCAGCCTGATCAGCCGACTGCAGAGCCTGATGTTGAAGACTTTATGGAGGAACAGGGCTTGCTGGCAAGGTATGTAACCCTGAACTAATAAGTAACAATTCTAAATACTACAGTCCTGAACTTAAATAATGGACGATATTGATGCTCTGTTGGTTTTTAGAGCAGTTTAAATTTAGATCAGTATATGTAGAAATTAAATACAACTATAAAAAAAAAAAAAAACGTTGCCCCACACTAGGAATTTCTCCTGTGTCGTGGGTGCGTTTACAAACATAGAAACTCACAAACACAAACGCCCAGACCCGAAACAACTACTTGTAGATCATACAAATATTTGCTCCGTGCGGAAATCGAACCCGCGACACGCAGTGCAGCAGTCCAATCGCTCAGCCACTGTGCTAACCGTGCCATCAAAATTGCATTGCATTCGCAAAATGCTCGACTAAAGGCAAGTGCACATTATAGCCGCGGTGGGCCGCAACGCATCGCATTCCATTACAAAGAAGCGCGGTGCGGCCCGCGTGTGTTGTGCGATGGTTCATACAAAATGTACCAAAGTGATGTAGAGTCTGTTCGGAAAAAGAGCCGTCGCCATTGTGAAATTTGAGGGCGCAGCTTTGCTTAATTACCTTTTTATTTAACTTGCCTTGTTAGTTAGCCAGTATGTATGGGTCAAATCTTGCAAGCTGAACTAAAACCACTTCCTCTTATCCTACGGACTTGATATTTTACATTTTTGTTAACCGAGCAACACAACGTAACGTTAGTTCACATTTTCGCCACGACGGCTCTCTTTCCGAACAGACTCTAGGAGGATTTTTGCGTTGCGGTGCAGCCCGCCATAATGTGCATTAGCCTTTAGGCGTGCCTAATGATTTTTCACTTCTGCAACGGCTGCTTTGGAACAAAAATATATGCTATAGGCTGACAATTTCGTTGGTGACAGTCCAATGGTCCTAGCGGGTGAAGGAGGGCGTGGGTAAAAACAAATGACGCATAAGATATTGCGTTGTAAAATATGAGGCTGCAGATTTCTCGCCAGGCGCACGCACCGCACGCTTGTACCCACCCCCGCAATACGGCCCCCGTCGCCCGCGTTAACCATGGGAGTGTCACCAACGAAAAAATTGGTCTGTAATTAATTCTGCCACAATGTATTAATAATTATCACTTGTTCCAGACTAATCCACCACTTCAAATCGGACTCAGCGGACCGTCAGTACCTCATACTGTCGGGCGCGCGCAAGGCGCTGCAGGCGGGCGGAGCCGCGCGCATACAGCACACCTTCCCGCCGATACTGTTCCACGCCTACAGCCTCGCGCACACATACAAAGAGCGAGAGGATACGGTAATATAGATAAGAAATAGAATAAAAAACAAAAACTTAAAAAAAAATACCTACATACATACACCGGGAAAACATTACACTCTTGCAGCAGTCGGGGTAATAACTAGTATCTCTACGAAAGTACTAGTTTCGCGGCACAACTTAGTTGCGGCGTAGCTGTACCGTAACGATGCCAGACTCTAAAATTTAACCGCTAAAGCTCCGCCCGTGATTTACACAACCGCACCACAGAAGGCGCCACGCTTCTGTCGCTATCGAAGCGCAAACACTATTTAATGACGTCACAAATCATATGCCGCCATTTTGGAAGCGCCGCCATTTTGGAAGCGCCGCCATTTTGGAAACGCCGCCATTTTGACGCGCGGTTTAGACGCAACTGTCAAGATTGTTTATATGTATTTTAATTGCGTCCAATGCATAAGAATGTTGAAACTACCATAATGCTGGCCACATATAACGATTTACTTGCGCAAATTTTGGCTTGCGCAAGTAAATCGTTACGTGGGATGAATTAGCACAAGTATCTGAACCATTTGGTGTCACGCAGACTTGCGCAAGCCTAAAGTGTGTGGCTAGCGTAACATACAAGAAATCTGAACGATACCGTAATACATAAACTCACGCCTTCTTCACATGGGGTAGGCAGAAACTACAGGATACGATGATACAGCGTAGATACTATGAACCTTCACAAAAACGTACAAAGTCACGAGGCTCGCTCGTCTCTAAGGGCATAAGACATTGCCGTTTCTTGCGGCGAAACGTGTCGTCCGGATTACCTTATGCCAAGATAGGATTAAACTAAAAGGAAATAAACTTTATCAATCCTCAAAACAAATTAAATAGCACTCCGGCTTGTCAACAGAATATGCCTATCATGCGCACGCGCAAGTATTATTTTTCTACATATTAATATTATGTCGATTACTATTCCAAATTAAATCGATACAAAGTTTAGGTGATGGTTAGTGTTTTGGCCATGAAGACAGGGGGGCCAGGCAGGGCTTCTTCAATAAGGCTAATTTTGAATTTTTATGATGATTTATTTTTAATTATATTATCAATATATGTACACACGATCCTGCTTTTGGTAACACACTGGCGCGGGTGTTGCACGGGGCAGCCCGCGGCAGGCGGACTTTCCTCGAGCCTGTTGCGAGCAAGCAATTCTCCAGTTGAGCAACAGATGTCGCTCTCTCTCGTCTGTCGATCGTGGATGTATGGAAATCCAGTAGATGGTGCTGCTTGACGCAACAGTTAGTAAAAATAATAATTGCAGTTGAGAAGTTCCTTAATAGATTTTTTTTAAATTTGATTTCAGGACGACATGTGGGAGAAGAAATGTCAGAAAATTTTCCAGTTCTGCCATCAAACTATCAGCATGCTCGTCAAAGCTGAACTAGCAGAGTTGCCTTTGAGGTAAATCCTTCCGCTCAATTTTAACATTAACGATACTGTATGTAACATACATTTTTACTTCGCTATCCCGTAAATTGTATTAGTGTGAAAAGAATTAAAAACGTAAATACGTAATACTGTATCATTTTCGCACCAGGGGCTGCAGTCTCGACATAGATAGTGATTTTTTTTTTTTTTTGAAAGGGAAATCATCAAATGACTTCTCCCGCTCTGGGCGGAGCGGGAGGGCGTGTCAGACTTTTACTGACTACAACCGACCCGTGGGGTCACTAGACGGCTAAATTGCTTGATAAGTGATTTTTTTCGTGCTTGTTAGCAATATTGACCGTCTAGGGCCGTCTACCATTAGGACTTTGCGACTGAATTCGGTCGTAAAGCGATCGCCATCTATGTCGAGACTGCAGCCCCAGAGGTTTTTCAGCCCGGCTGAGGCAATGCCGACCGCATCCACGTTTTATGGGCGACTGCAATTTGTTTCTTCGCGACTGACTAGCGTTGGATGTTTTTAATTATATGTTGTCACATAAAAACGCATCTTAGATTTTGTATTATCTGCGTTAGAACTATCTCATATTAACCTGTTCAATGTACTTTTTCAGATTATACCTACAAGGAGCGCTCGCAATAAGCGAGATAGGCTTCGCGAACCACGAGACGATAGCTTACGAGTTCCTCTCACAAGCGTTCTCTCTGTACGAGGACGAGATATCGGACAGCAAGGCACAGCTGGCGGCCATTACCTTGATCATCGCTACCTTTGAACAGATCAACTGCTTCGGTAAGTTTAATTACTTACTTGATTTACGATTTACTGTGTTTCGCTTTGTTTCTCCAATGTTCTTCGTTTTGTGTAGCACAGTGCGTCGTTTGGATTGTTAAAGACCGCCATCAAGATACCAGAATTCAGCGATTAATTAGACAGATTAATAACGTAGTATAAACGAATATCGAAAGTTTTGTAATACGGTAACAAACGAAGAGTAGTTTACTTAATTATTATTAAAATAGTCAAAGATAAGCCCTGAAGTATGGATAAAGACAACTGAAAAATGGCGACTATGAAAACCGGACATGAAAAACGAATCCCAAGTGGTTTTAAAGAGTCAAATGGGTTTGTTTTGCATTTAGAAACCTCATGAGGCAAAGTATTTCTTGTAGGTAATGCAGACATAGAGCGAGAACGCAGGGCGTTGTCTGTTGAGCGAATACGATTGCCCACAGATTAGCTCGTTGTACTAAAGTGAAAACAACATTTGTTCAGAGCATATTGTACATCTTTCTACACGAGCAGCCTTTTTTTTTTTGGATGGGAAATCATCAAATGACTTCTCCCGCTCTGGGCGGAGCGGGAGGGCGTGTCAGACTTTTACCGACTAAAACCCGCCCGTGTTCCTTCTGTTGCCTGTGTTGGGCCACGGTAACTCTTTCGAACATCCCGCGACCCTGGCTGTGGGTCTCATGTACGCGCAGACAGTACAACGCCTTCGTGTGCAATATAATAATGCACTCAGGGTGCTGATGAGGCTGCCCCGAGTCTGCAGCGCATCAGGTGTTCGCTGAGTCGCAAGTAGACCGTTTCTATTCTACTATGCGGAAACGATGCACATCCCTGGTGCGCAGGTTCGGGCTAGCTCCAGCGGCATCCTGAGGGTATTCGCGCAGAGGTTCGATGGCCAGTACCTGAACCATTGCTGTATGGTTCACATACTGAGTAATCGAAGTATGTAATATGTTTATGTGGTCTTTTTAATTGTATGTGTTTTTATTTTAATTTTGCGCCTATGTTCCATACTGGTCAAAATAAATAATTTTTACTGACTGCCTCGTTGGTCTAGTGGTCGCAAGCGCTACTGCTGAGCATGAGGTTCTGGGTTCGATTTCCAGGTCGGGCAAAGTGTTATTGGGTTTTTCTATCTGGAATTTCTCAGTAGCAGCCCGGAGACTCGATTTGTGCCCGGTAGATGGCAATAGGCTCGCCCCCTATTACATGGGACTTAAACATAACGTGCGAAATTTGGGTGTACTATAGGTACACCTCTGCCTAACCCTTCGGGGAAACAAGGCGTGATGTTATGTTATGTTTATGTAAACAATTTTTATTGTTTAAAAATAGTTTCTTTCAGCCCAACTTGCCACTAACAATAACAAATAATCTCATATGTCAGGATTTTCATTATATTTTTATCCCGTCATTACATTCTATAACATAACACAATCGCACAAAGTCTAAACTCCCACTTTACATGTACAGGTGCTGAAAACGCAGAGCCAATGCGCACACAATGCGCTCTAGCGGCTAGCAAGTTGTTAAAGAAACCAGATCAGAGTCGCGCCGTCGCGTTGTGCGCACATCTGTTCTGGAAAGCAGCTAAGGATGGGAAGCAGGTATGTAACATCATCTGCCTATAATCTGTTCCAGAAGACTGAAGAAGCTGTAGACAAACCCTTTTCAGATTAAATTCTTACTCAATCACTCACTAACGGTCGAATCCAATTAGCTATCTATCATCAGTTTTGGTATACTGGAGATAAAAAAATCTATATATCTATAAGAGAGGTTTTAACGTCCCAATAATCTATAAGAGATTATTATTATAGAATCTTACCGGCCTGACATAAGGACAGATAGAATTTTATTTATTTATTACTATACTGTTTATTTATTACTATTAATTGTACTGTCTACCATCATTTGCGATCTGTCTTTTACTGAAAATAGGTTATTGGGTTCGGCCGTACAGGGAATTTAGTAACACATCATCTGTATTGAGAATGTTTCAACTTTATATCATACCACTTTTTCCAACAAATATTATTTAAATAACATTATTCAATTGTAATTGAAAAATCAGCGAAGAAAATTGAGGTTAATAAAAACACTGATTGTCATATAAAAACATCTATAACATGTCCCGGAATTAAAGCTCAACCTCGTAAGGCGTCATTACATTCATAATTATGAACAACTTTACTATGGGACCAAACCTGAATGCGCGAAAAAAAATCATCTGATCCCTACATTTTGACGAGTTATGCGATAATAAATGTACGGAACAACTGATTTTTTTTCGCGCTTTCAATTCTGGTTCCATAGTAAAAGTTGTTCATAGTGATGAGTACAATGACCCCTTAAGAGGTTGTGCGTTAATTTCGAGACATCTTGTATAATGTGATTTAAAATTAGAAAATAATCAAATCAAAGCACTCATTTTAAGTGGCACAACAAATTGGCATCCACAGGTGCATTACAGCAAGAATATTTTATTGTTACTCCCCGAATCCGAAAACCAATTCAACATTAACTATCAAAAGAAAGAAAGAAAAATATTTTATTTGAGACACGCACAGGAAATACAATTATAAAAAGAACATTAAAACTAACAATATCATAAACACAATTATAACAAAAAAAAGAAAAAATAAAAACAAAGAAGACCTGAGCGAGGCCAAAAAGGCTCTCAGTATGACGCTGCGATATTTGAAAAAAAAAAGACAAATACCGCAGTGCTGATGTTCTCACGGGGCCCGTTGTGTTATCACAGCATCTGACACCATTTTAACAGCCAGGTAGACTGAATATAAAACCATGATTGCTGTTATGTATTATTAAAAAAAAAAATTTGTTCCCCAGTGGCCTCTAAACGATGCATCTCGTGGCCTTGACTGTCTCAAGAAAGCCGCGCGCGTCGCTCAACAATGTATGGACGGAGGAGTTCAGGCGCAGTTGTTAGCGGAACTGTTGGGAAGATACGCGCTGCTGCGGGAGCGGGGCAACGCTAGTCTTACTACTAACCTCATAGATGCGGTGAGCACTTTTAACTTTTAATAAGTGTTTTGTATAAAAATAAAAGTTGGTAATAAAGTAATATTAACAGCTTTCTTTACTGGACCGATAACGTTGAAATTTGGTACAGATATGAATTTCTGTGACCCAAACACGAACGTGTAACGTAAATAAATGCATTTTGAATATGGGGGTCACTTTTGGGGGAAAAATTTAAAATTAAAAAAAAAGTTTTGTAAACTGTACCATGTGACATATCAAATGAATGGGCTTGTTATGAGAATTTCATATATATATAAATTTATTTATAGTTTTAAGTTATCAAAGAAAAAATAGATGAAAATTTACCATTCTCAACCTTATCTCCGAAACTTCTGGGCCTAAACTTTTGATAAAATACCGAGAATAGTTCTTTCTATACTTACAGATTACAGGAACATTGATATGAAGTCTATGGTCTTAAAATAACATGGTAAATCACTCAATATTGAGCGTACAAACTTACATTTGCAGTTGGAATGTATGGGGGAACATATTTTTCAACTACAATGTTAAGTTTGTTCTTGGGATAAATTCATCTCAACTACGGATCCCTTCATTGTGCGTGGTCCGACATGCAGTTGGCCGGTTTTTTAGAACCCTATGTTTCATTATTCTGTCTACAAAAAATGAAAACATATTCTTACCAATATCTGATACCCTGTTTCGTCCAAAACAGGTAATCCAAAAAATCCGTGAAGAGCTAGCCAACCTGGACCAGTCGGAAGAGGTGGAACAGATCACCAAGCACTTCCACAATACTCTGCAGCATCTCAAGAATAGGATGGAGACGCCCGACCCTGATGGCTTAGGTTATGAAGGACTTACACTGGCTTAAATATGGTGAAAAAGTGATGTGTCAAGTGGTTTTTATGGTTTTAAGAGTAGCACTGTTATTATCGGTATATTTGCGCTCTGAATTGAATCGAAATAATCGGTTTCCTACTTTAAATGGCCAAATGGAACCTATACAATATCACTTTTTTGTGATGTCTGTCGCAGAGGTTTTTCTCGTGATTTATATAACATAAGATGAATTAAAATTTGGGCATGTTAGGTCTCTATGATGCGCACACAGTTCGCTGATAAAAGACTTTTTTATTATTGTCGAATTTACAATAAATACCAAATTAATCCAACCCAACCCTGATAATTGGATTTGTGATATTGTACCGTATAACGACTTAAATTTCAGTATTGAAAATCTGAGTGATCATCTGGTAATGTGAATTGAAATTTCATGATGGCACACTTTTATGGCAAGTCAAATATCACAAAAATTACTAATAGACAAAAGGTCACTGTATAGATATCCTAAGCAATCGTAAGTGATTGAATCACTTAATTATAAAATAATGGTAACATTGGTATTACTGCCGGTAAATGGAATGTTTTTTATTACATTCCGATTATTTTAATGTAATAACTTTGATTTTTAATCTGACGTTGTAAAGTTAAGTGTAAATAAGTTAAGAATATTTTTATGAAGTATTTTAATTTTTAAGATAAACGTAAATAATGCAAGTTTTATAGAAGCAATATTATATTTCGTGTTATTTTTGTATTGGTTTTATTTCGTAATCCCCAG
Organism: Fissipunctia ypsillon; assembly: GCA_947568875.1. Lineage (NCBI taxonomy): Eukaryota > Metazoa > Arthropoda > Insecta > Lepidoptera > Noctuidae > Fissipunctia > Fissipunctia ypsillon. The sequence continues at coordinate 17,403,459 of OX387663.1, read as the reverse complement.
TTTAGGTTTATTTGGGAAGCACTATAACTCTAGGCCGGGCCTGTTATACTATAGTACAACAGGCCCGGCCCGGTCTGATGGATAGTGTCTATCCAGATACATCTGGATAGGCACTATCCATCAGACATCGGCTAGTTGGTTGGATAGGCAATTGTCTTCTTTATTTACCCATCAGATAAATAAAGAAGATAATTGATTAAATCGTCAAAATATTGTTGGTAACAAATAGCCTGATACCCTGAGTTAATGTCATTTACCCTATATTGACATCAATAGCTACGGTTTCCTAGAAGACCGCGGTGGCCGCCACTATAGGCCGACCGCATAACTGAGACGTTGCTTGATGTAGCAGCGCGGTGAGGGAGGGGTGATAGTTGTCACAAGTTGACGAATCGCTGAGCTCTCGCATCACGTCACCACATCCCTCCCTCACCGCGCTGCTACCTCAGGCAACGTCTCATGTGGCCTATAACGGCTGTCGTGAAAATGTTGGCAGCGGAAAAGATTTAAATCATTAGATTCACCCTACCGCGTACATAGTTTCTGTTTCGTTTTGACACCTCTGACACAATGACGCAGTGACTCTTGACTTGTCATGGAAACGATATTGGACACTTTTTCGCGTGACTAAAGTACAGTGATAACAACAGGGTGTAAGGGACAGCCCTCCGCAGACTGATGGGGTGAATTCAGTATATCATACTAAGATGACCGGTACACGAAATTATTTAGGAACGTTATGCGAGTCCAATAAACCTGATTTGTTTTATTACAAATCGCGTGGGCGCGTAGCGAACGGCAGCGCAGCGAGCCTTCGGCTGCCGAATATTTCAACATCCATTGCTGATTTCTTTATTTTAGCTGTTTCCATTTACATAAATGGAGTCCTGCGTACAGAGAATGTAATTTTACATTGAAATAAAGGAATAGTAACCGAAAAAACGATTAAAAAAATGAACATTTTCCTGAGAAATTTAACGGTGGAATATGATTCAAAATATGGAGCTGAATGCACCCTGTAAGTTTGCGGAGGACTGTCCCCAAAGAGAATTAAACCACTTGAGAGCTGATAGACCGATTTCGTCTAGGCACACGACTCACCACTGCGGGCCTGGGGACGAAGCAAATACAGCGGTTGTGATTGGCCGATGCAACAATGTCAGGACGAATGTTGCAAAAATAGTGATTCGCATGTCAGTTTTGCTACAATAATATCGACGTCTAATAATTCTACATTTTTTAAAACTATACTTATAGGGTGTTAACTGGGTGCAAATAAAACACTGACGTAACACTTCTTTAAGTTTAATTCAATTAAATCAATCAGCAAATTTAATCGACTATTTTAAAGTATGTCTAATAAAAATAATAGTAATGTCAACCCCTGTCGGAAAGAACAATAAATTCTCATAAAATCAAATTCTTTCAGTTCCGGAATATTTGGAAACGTAATATTACTTTTTTACCATTAGCAAACATCGATAATTTATTTTCTCATCAATTTCGACTTTGTTTTGTCACAACACTACAGCATTAGTACCATGAAGATGTGATTAGTACAGATGTAATGAGACAGATGTATTGACAATACCCTAGTGAAAGGAAGGGACTTTTCAAAAAGACATCAACGCGGTATACTTTTTTGTGCCATTTTACTTACACCTTTTCTTACCGATGAAAAGTTATGCAATCATTTTTATATCTGGATGTTTTAGACGATTTCCCACACCATTTAATTTAACAGGAACTCATAATTGTTTTTATTTATGCAGAAATGTTTGAATAGGTATCAAAATAACTGCCTGTGCAGAGATCCAATAACTGGTCAAAACTAAAATGGCCCCTTATATTGTCATCTAACATAAGTGCAATTTCATTTATGTGTCGTGAGCCTGAGTCGCCCGTATGAGCAGTCAAGAGGCTATATAGTCATTGGCTGTCCCTTACAACCTGTATAGTACAGTGATATCTAGCGATTTAAATCTTTGAGAAGCGGGATTCGACTTTACGGTGTCAAAAACGCTGTCTAAGAAAACACACGAACTTCACTTTCCTAGATAACGTTTCAGTGACGTCATTCGCAGGAATCGCAGGTAAATTGCAGACGTTAATGTGGCGGCCACCGCTCTTCTAGGAAACCGTAGCTTTAGCCTTTCAAAACAGTTTTCGAGCAACACGAGTCCGCCTTGATGCCTCGTATTCGACTTTTTGATACTCACAGATTAATTGGAAGTAGCCTACTTACTTGTCAGTACATAGCTTGCAGATGCAGAGTAAACAAGCTGAAGTGGCAGTGGGCTGGCCAAGTTTGTCGAGGGACCGATTGCCGATGGAGCAGACGAGTTCTGGAGTGGAGACCGCATATCGGCAAGCGTAGTGTGGGACGCCCCCCAGCGACGATGGACCGACGACCTAGTCGATATTTTCCATATAAATTTCGGAGGGGTTTCTCACTTCACAATTTGACATTGTACATCCAAAGTTAAACCTGATATCGTTTTGTCTATACGGAAACAGAATAGTAAATTAAAAAGTTACGAGCCAACAGAGATTCGTTTTTCTTGCTGATTTTAACGCAACTTTGGGCGTAAATAAGTTTTAAGTGTAAAATCACGAAAACAAAGTCGGCACCAACAAAGCTTAAAAAGAAGAGAAGAATTTAATAAACTTTATTTGTCACTGATTTATGCAGTGGTTTTTCATAAAACTCGAATCGATTTTCAAAAGCATTTTTCGTAATTTTTTACGTGCTCGTTTTACTATGAATTGACGGAACAGTGTTTGTGTTCGTGCGAACTAGACGTTGTGCGTATAAACTAGCGTCAAACTGCTCATCACTGATACTATCTCTGTCAGACACGATGCCAGATGAGACAGCGTGCTTTTTGGCCACGCCCACCAGCGAGTTCGAGCCCGCGACTAGTTCAGCGCCAAGCGGTACCGAACGCGATGTGTCCCCCAGCGCCAAGCTATAAATGTATAACGAATGTATAGTAAACAGTAGTGATGAGGGTAATTGTATTATCGATAAATGTTACTAACATGTTAATGTTACTTGCATTTCATTTATATGTACCAGATAAATAAAAATAATGACGTATTTTTATGTCTTGTTTTATTTACAATTATAGTTGTAATAAGAAAAAGCAGAATACACTTTAAATAATGACAAATCAGATACATAACTCAAACAAAACAACAACAAATCTACGAAACTGGCTACATCCCTATTGTCTTCTGACGTCATCCAGTTGTCTTCATACCAAGACCGTGGCGCTCGTAGCACGTAAAAGTTCAATTTTTATTAGGGATGTCTATGGTCTCTTTTCTTACATTTTTTTGTCTATTTCATGTTTATGCTAAACACACATTATTAGTATTACTACACACACATTTCCTTCTTAATGTTCGTAGGGAATTATAATAATTAAGAAACATAATTTTCATCATTTTAATTAATTAATGTACCTAACTAACAATTTAAAGTTTAATCAACATAATAAAATAAAATTAACAATTTTGTGTTTCAAAAACGTCATTTGAGTGACATCCTTTGGCTTGATGAATGAATGTTAATCCTTAATTTAATTAATGTTAATGTGAAAATCTTGGCACACATTTTCGTGCGAAGACACGGTTCCACTTGATTCATTTCTTCTTCAATCAACTTTGCAAAATAACTATTTCTTGTGTCCTCTCTGATTTTCTTTTCAATCAGAATACATTCGGTGCATGCTTTTTCGCTATCGGTCAATCTTGTTTCGGATTTCGCCTTTTTCGCTTCAATCTTATTGCGTGTTGGTTCTAAAATGGACTGTGAGAATGTGCAATCCAAATCTGGTGATGAAGAAGGTAAGACTATAATAGATATGTATTTACAGAATTATAGTCATTAGAATCGTTAATACATCTTTCTAAGTTAGTTAGTTCATTTGTTCCATAAGAACTTTTCCGTAAGAGATTTGTTCATATTTTGATTACGATACAACCTGACACTGACCTGCAAATTGCAAGAAACATAAGAAAAATTTAATTTCGCGGGATACAACTGCGGATTCACCTTATGCATATCATGTAAGGTTCACTCGGCGTAAGTGTTATGATTTTTAAATACCTAGGAAAACAAATAAAAAATATATATAAAGAAAGAACAGTGTAGTTTATTTTGTTCAATACAAAATTTGGCGTTCGACAGGCTAGGCGTTCGAAACACTACTTGAACTATAAACAAAAAAAACTGTACGGGTAAACTGTTGTGGTCTGAGCATCTTATATCTTGGAATATGAAATCACCCCGAAAAGTGGGAATCGATTTTGCTTGGTCACATTACGCGCTTTGCTTCTGGATCATTTATGTATTCGACTGAAAGACTTGTATCTATGGTCAAAAAAAAAAAAATATTGAAAGAAAAACGTTTATTGATACGGCGCATCAAAGTCAAAGTAAGAACGCGGTATTTTGGTATGTTCTGCATTCTGAGATAACATACTAATTTTGCATGAGTACCTACCTAATTACGCTGATTAGGTTATTGAACGAAAATATTTATATATTTTAATTTTTCTTACCGTTCAATAATTTACACTTACCTCAAAATCTTCGTCTGATGTACTCTCGCATTCATCTTCCGACTCCACACATTGTAAGATGTTTAGAAGTTCTTCAGAACATAATTCACTAACTTCACTCATTTTTTATACAACAAAAACAATATAAACAACAACAATAGAGAGCTGCAGTCTGCACTATCTCACACTGACCTTGATGCGCTTACGTCTATGACGTCACAGGATGTCTTCTATTCATGTCTGTGGCGCACGACGCACCGATATCTACTAGTCTCGTAGTGACGAGATCTTTCAATATCGATATCAGTACTAACGAATGTACGGCACTTAGTGTGTATTAAAAGATTCGTGTAAATACATGTGTAAGGGCTAGCAAAATTAACCCTTTACCAGGCCTCGGACAAATCCTGCAGTAATAATGTTTTTTTGGTAGATTTAGATGAGTGATAAAATTTGGTATGAGATTTTATCAATTGTATTTAGAAAATTTGCTGAAAACTTGAAAAAAAACATGTGGGAAAACATAATCCCATTGCCTGTCTAGACGACGACTTTTTATCTATATATATAAAAGAAAAAACGATTGTCATTTTGATAGCATTTTTTACTGTTTGTTGTTCAAATGTAAAATGTTATGTAAGCACTTATCCTTTATTAAAAAAAAAAACAATACAAAATAAATAATTAAAAGGGATTGAGTATGAACTAAAAAGTTTTTATTTTTCTTCTGGATTTTATGACAATACAAGAAAAAAGAAATAATTAAAAAGAAAGCCACAAAGCTGATTCTTCATCAACAGAAGGAGTAAGCATTTCAGGTAAGTCATGGGATGGTGCAGACAATGTTATACAAGGTGGAATTTCCTCATCAGGTGACTCTTCATAAGCTTGAGATGCATCATCGTCTAATATTTGTAATAACTGTCGGTTTGAGATACCTTGAATTTCGTTCAATCTTGCGTCGAATGGTTTTGGGACATAATCTAAATATGGGTCTTCATCTTCATCATTTTCTTCCTCTGATGAAAACATTTCATTTAGTATATTTTCGAGCTGTTGATCGGTTATTACCTGAATAACAAAAATACACTAAAGTAGACTGACAAGTAGTTACTACAAAAGTTTACCACTACCCACATTTTATATTTCGATAAATGAGATGTGTGGGTAAATCCTAAATAAAACCCGTGGCAAAAACCTAGTATAAAATAAAGATTTTAATTCACCGGGCAATGGACATAATAACTCCGCAATAATTAGGAATTCACAGGCTTAGGTCATATGGTTCCCCACATGTTTTATTTAGCTATATCATGATATTTTAGAAGTTTTTACTTATAATTTATGCACAAATCACTAGAAAAACTCAAATTCTACAACATATCAAAAAATTGTACGACTTACCTTTCTCCGATTCGCCATAATGATTAAAAATACGGTGCACTTGTCTCAAAAATGTTCGTTTAGCGGCCGACCACAGATGAAATGGCTGCAAAAGTGACATTTGCGTTCCGTTCCACGTTATTTTTTGTCTTACCATAAATAATATTTCTATGTTGGCGTTTTTGACAGATTGTGGTAGATTCTTTACCAAAACCTGGTAAAAACTCTTAAAAATCTAGGTGGGAAATGCTCAATCCATAGCCTGGTTAAGGGTTAATTACATACCTTTTATGAGTCGCATTTTTTTCAAAACTCAACATTTCGATTCGAAATAAGTGTTTTTTTAAACTTTCGTGTCTGTCGACACTTTAGAAACTTGATCAAGTAACTACAACACTAGACGTCTTCATATGAAGACTACGGCGCCTGGGGCATAAAAAAATTTTTGGCTATTATAATTTTTCTGTTTTTAATATAAACAAAGACCCCTATTGAAATAAACATTTAAGTTTAGGGTTTTAGGCAATAGTAAGAATACGCACAAAGCATTTGTTCATGTATTTTAATGTAATAAACGTTATGATTAGATAGTCTTCTAATAAAGACGTGGCGTGGGGGGCACGGAAATAATTGTCTTCTATAGAAGACCGTGGCGCTCAAAAGGTTAAGAAGGTGGCGCAGACAGACTGGGTGCGGAAGGCAGAGACTGTCACAACACCACAGGGTGTTGTGGCGGGAGGGAGAGTCCTATGTCCAGCAGTGGACTGCGATAGGCCGAGTTGATGACTTATCACGAAATAGGTACGAAAATCATAATAAAACTCCATATTTACTTATATAATAACATAATATATTCCTATAACTTAACACCGTATATATTAACAACGTAGCTACAATATTCTGTTGCCCTGCACATTATTTCTGTTGTTCAACATAATTTTCTCTTGGCGTTTCTTCTCTTCCTTGAAAGCATCTCTGTTGCCTTTCTTCTCTATTCTTCTTTCTTTCCTGTACTCTTTTAGGAGGCGTTTGCGTTCTTTTTTCTCTTCTACCGATTCGTCTTTAGCCCTGGAATTGATAAAAAAAACTAATAAGATACAAGAAATTCATAATTTAGGTCGTAGGTTCGAACCCTGACAGGCGCTTTACTTTGTGTAAATTATTTCATTACCACTGCTCTCGAAACGGTGAGGTAAAATATTGGGAAGAAACCGGCATGTCCTAGAACCAAAAATTCGAAGACATGTGACATCTACAAACCCGCACTGGGCCCGCGGCATCGTAGATTACAGTCCCTGGGCCGACTCCCTCTCGAAGAGAGAAGGCCTCTGTTCCAGCAGTGGGAACATTATAGGCTGATTAATCTTTATGCTATGTGCCGAAGGGCAAGCTTATCGCTGTGTTTTAGACTAATTCAACCTTCGCGATTTCAACCATTCTAAAGTAGGCATACATTTTTTTTAACAGACAAATCAAGGATACATTGTTACTCTTCATCTTCGATTTTTCTGCAAGAATTAACGCACTTTATAACCCTTCATACTCAACACTGGACGATGTCGTATAGTCTTCAAATTTAATTATTCCTTCAGAAGCCGTTTGCAACCAACCACATCAGGGGTTAAAAATGGTAACAAGATGACCGAACGAGTTTTAGACACAATTCACAGGCCTTAGAGCCACCTAACGTAACTAAGTGGCCGATAAGTCGCCTGTCATTTTAAAATGTATTGTAGGGACAAACAGCACTAGTCTTGCCGTCCTCTTCACTACTAGAACCGCTATCGTGGAACATGTTCTTGCTTGTTTGCCACACAAATATGACACTTACCGTAAAGACCGAATGCTCAAAGTTGACAGCACGGTCTCGGCATTAGTCTTGCCATCCTCTTCATCACTGCAGGCGCTGTCGTCGTTCATAGCGTTGAACCTGTACTTACCTGCTTGATTACCATACAAAAATGACTCTTACCGTAACGATAGTACGCTCAAAGTTGACAGGACGGTCTCTGCGTTAGTCTTTCCATCCTGGTCTTCACCGCTAGAGGCGCTGTCTTCGTTCATAGCGTTGAACTTGGCGAGTGACTTCACAGTTAGTTTGTTGTCTTTGCCGAGCACGTCTTTAGGCATGCCGCGCGCGTTCAGTTGGATTTTCTGGGGTTTCTGTTTGAAAGACGAAGATATTTTAAGAAAACATTACATCTATTTTTTATTATTTTTTCCTATGGGTGTACACTCGTACAGAGAGACTATAGCCCGTTTTGACTAACACTAGGCGATACTCAAATAAATGTCTAAATAAATCTTTTATTTAGGCATTTATTAAGGTCATTTTAGCCGAATTTCATTTCATTACTGGTGTTGAATTGAAACTGAAGCAAAGTATATATGTAAAACACAAGTCTGTTAATGAATGCTGACAGACAGGACAGGTCTTTAGCAATTTTCGCCTTAATTTCAACGAATACAAGGTTGATATTTTTTGGCAGTTAGAACGCGGTTCCCTGCGCTTTGCCAAGTGGGTGCCAGCACAAACAAAATGTTTTTGCTTCATTCAAGTTCATACGTCTTTAAAAATAAGGGTAGGTACTTAATATGGAATTGGGAATTGCCTCCACTATTTCAAACAATCTTAACGAATTATAGATATGGCCTTTGGTAGATATGGTCTGATCAAAAAGTATCTGAAGAAAATGTAAACAAACGGATCAGAAAACGTCCTGTGGATGCCAATTAGTAGTGCCACTTACAAATGGAGTGCTTTGATTTGATTATTAGTATAGTTATCCCAACATTTTAATTTCAAATCACCTTGAAGAAGTTTTTCGTTTGACGCATAATCAGCCTTTAACGTTCCCACTGCTGGAACACAGGCCTCCTCTCTGCGAGAGGGAGTGGGCAGTAATCCACCACGCGGGCTCAGTGCGAGTTGGTGGATGTCACATGTCTTCGAATGTTTGGTTCTAGGACATGCCGGTTTCCTCACAATGTTTTCCTTCACTGTTTTGAGAGCAGTGGCGATGAAATATTTACATAAAGTAAAGCGCCTGTCAGGATTCGAACCCACGATCTACAACTCGGTAAGTCGCGGCTGTTACCACCGAACCACCACTGCTCGTGTTCGTTTAACGATTCGAGGTTAATTTTTTAACCTCAGTTTTCGTCTATGATTGTTCAATTACAACTAAATAATGTTATTCAAACAATAATAATTGTTGAAAAAAGTCGTGACGGATAATGTTGAAACCTAAATACAGATAAATGTGTTGCTAATTCCCTTTAGTGAGTACAAGGATTTTTACACGTTCATCAGATGCTTTTAGAACAGACTATACAGGGTTATTTTAAATTGGCTAGCTAAACTCCGCAGACGCGATGAGTATCGCTATCTAAAGACGAGAAAATAAAAAATAAAAAGATATTATGTTTTTTTTTTGGGAGGTCAACGACCGCTGTTAGTGTTGTTACTTGAAGTATGAGTTGAGAAAAACTGCTTTCTTATGTTTTATCGTGTTTAGATATTGTACCCATAACATTTTTTTAAACTGATATTTGAAGTGACTACAATAATTGCGGTCGATGTCCCAACAAAAAAAAAATTAATTTATTTTTTGTTTTATCATGTTTAGATAAATAACCCTGTATATGGACCATAAGAGGGCCTTTGGTAAATAAATAAAAGTAAGTATACAAATGAAGTTTGTAGTTGTGTGTGCGTTACCTTGGGCTCCTGAATAACTTTAGGATGGTTGTAGAGGTTAGAGTAAGTGGTCAGTATGGTCTCGCAGTCCCACTTCTCTTTGGGGTCCACCTCCACAGTCACCAGATCGTCCAAAGATTCTTCTTCTATCTCTTCGAGGCGGTTTAGTCTGTAAAAACAATAATAATATGACGTAATACCGAGACAAAAAGTATCCTATGTCCTAACCCAGGTCATGGTCTGTCCGTGTGCAAAATTTAATCCAAATCCGTACAGCCGTTTTGGGCGCGAAAAGGTGACAGACAGAGTTACTTTCGTACTTATAATATTAGTATGGCAGTATGAATATTCAAGCGAAATGGACTCGATCGTAAGGCTGGAGAAGTTCTCGTAGTATTCGAACAAAATTTTGATTGCTGATCAATGGGTCCTCCTTCCACAACAATCGTTTTGAGGTTGACTGATATAGTCAACGATACGAAGACAGCTGACAGGTATTGTAGATTCTGATTCGGTCTTGTTTTCACGCATCTAGCGGATTCTAGCGAGAATAATTAGCACAGAGTATTATGTAGCTAATAAGTAACTTACACATATACAAGGTGTAGTTTTAAACAATGTTAATCTCTTAAGGGATCATTGTACTCATAATTGTGAACAACTTTTCCTATGGGACCAATCCTGAAATCGCGAAAAAAATCAGCTTTTCCCTACATTTTGACAAGTTATGCGAACTTAAATATAGGGAAAAGCTTTCGCGATTTTGGGTTTGGTCCCATGGTAAAAGTTGTCCATAATTATGAGAACAATGACCCCTTAAGAGGTTAACAGTGATTAAAATTACAGCTTGTATAACTAAAACTGCTAAGTAACTATAAAATTAAGAAATCGTCCAATAACGTCTTTGGGGAAGACACTTAATTCACGTGTTCTTTATAAAATAGTCACTTGACATGAATGAATTAAGTTATTGTGGTCTCACCTGGCGATCTCCTTCTCCTTATCGAGCTGGTACCTTCGCTGCGACTCCTCGAAGTGTTCCGCCGCCTGCAGCAGCATGTCGTGTGTCTCTGGCATGAAGCCCTCTATCTCATCCAGGTCTAAAGCACCAACTTCTGTGTCGTCGTATTCGGCGAACATCTGTTAAATGATTACAGGATACCTTACCAAACCTCATCTACAGTTTAAATACAAGGTGTAATTTAAATCACCGTTAACTTCTTAAGGTGTTCCCTACAGTTTGACGAGTTATGCAAACTTAAATGTAGGAAAAGCTGATTTTTTTTCGCGATTTCAGGTTTGGCCCCATAGTAAAAGTTGTTCATAGTAATGAGTACAATGACCCCTTAAGAAATTAACACTGATTAAAATAACACCTTGTATGTGGAGTAAAACTTGCACTTTGTACATAATATGTTCGTTGTTTCATTTAGAGTGTGTTAATAGTGTCTTCAAAATGTATTTTTTTTTATACAGGGTTATTATAAATGGGCTACCTAAACTCCGCGGACGCGATGGCTATCGATAGCTAAACACGATAAAGTAAAAAATAAAAAGATTTTGATGTTTTTTTTTTTTTAAGATAAGATAAGATTTCAAGTGACTACAATAATTGCGGTTGATGACTCCACAAAAAAATCAAATTAATTTATTTTTTGTTTTATCGTGTTAAGATATCGATACCCATCGCATCTGCGGAGTTTAGCTAGCGAATTTAAAATAACCCTGTATTGGCACCTTGCAAGTTCATGTAATTTTTCATCATTTAATAGTATTTTGTGTCTGGTGGTATTTCTTTTGTGTGCACCAAATAAACAATGTATCTATCTAAATCAAAAGTCATTCATTCAAATTAGGCTGAGAATCAGCACTTTTTGAACGTCTAAATTACATAAGAGAGTCCCCCAGCACGCCCACCCTTCACCACTTCCTGGTGCTTTAGCGTGGAAGAAGTAGCGCTTGTTGCGCCACTCCCCAGCAGAAAAGTATTGCATGTATTTATTGGATAAAGACATTTATCTGGCAGTAGTATTGACAGAGAACTGAAACTGTGACGTTTTTGTCTCTTTTTAACGACCTATACAAACACAGTTTTTTACAAAAAAATATTTTAACAACATTGGGTACTAAGCTGTCAAAATATTTTTCGCATTCAAATCAAATCATTTATGAATGTTTTAACGATATTTACCCTATTTGTAAATGACACTTACCTTTTCAAATCTGTTGTCAAGCAGCGTAAGCCCCTGGTTACGTTTCATGACGCTTGAAGACATGGAGTACTGTGAGAATCGCGACTTGGTGTCGTCTTTGTCGTGAGCATCCCAGTTTGACATACGGACGCCCCTGGTCTCTCTGTCCTCCTAGTACAGGAAAATAATAAATATATAATTTATCTTTATTACAGACTCCTTAAGCCGTTAAGTGAATTAGAACAGATTGTACATAAATGCTATTAGTGTGTTTAATTTTCTGAATAATTAATTATTTATTTTACATGGAATACAAACAACTGGCGAAATGTGGGTGAACAATAAGGGCTTTATCACACTAGCGAGTTGCGAGCGAGTGGAAAGTGGGGCGAGTACGCAGCGAGCCCGCCGCGAGTTCGCAACGTATGCGCGGCGAGCTCGCCGCGGGTGGGCAGCGAGTTCGCGGTGTACGATCCGCGTTTTGTACATTCAGTGCCAGAATGGATTCCGACGAGGAAACACTGCTGTTAGCTTTGTTACTCCGAAGACGGAAACGATAACAAAAGCAGATAAAACGATGAATATGGGAGGATCCATTATCAAGTAATCGACTGGAAGAGAGCGACTACTATGTGCTGTTCTGCAAACGAATTATAAATAATCATAAAAAAATTAGTTCCTACCTGCGAATGAAAAGACCTACATTTTACGAGCTGTTGCATCTGATACAAAATTACTTAAGACATGAGGACACACACCTAAGATTATCAGTGTCTCCTGAAGAAAGGCTCGTTATTACCATAAGATAAGTTTTAAAATAAAATACTCACATATTGGCTCTTTCTTTGGTCAAAGAATTAGCATTGCCATTCAACGTGGCAATGCTGCCAGTCTTCTGGGCACGTTTCCGGACGACAGCAATGTGGAGGAGTTTTTCGACGCCTTAATTTAGTCTCTTTAATTTAGTTTATTGTTTTTAGTGTAGATCCTTTTTTATAAATATTTATGTATAGCTTTAAATAGTGTAGGTATATACTTAGTATTAAAAAAAAAAAAACTCAACGGATAATTATAAACTTTTTTAATAATCAACATTATTTATTTTATTTATTTATTTATTTCAGAACATAATTCCATATAAAATTATTAGTAAAGGCTTAAAAAAACTATGTTAGTACCATATAACTACTTATTAATTTATTTATTTTGACATTCCAATTCAATTTAACCAATTCAAAATAATTCAATTCAATTTAATTTAATTCAGTTAATTTACCTAACATTAAATAGAATAGCACCAGACTTATGCACCTTATTCCAGTGCCTCACAATCGGACACTCCACCTTTTCTGTTATGGTGTTTAGAAAGCCATTGGGGCTGCCCCGCACACGACACATCAGGGAGGCCACTCTCTTGCGTACAACAGCCCTAACGCAGTCAGTGTTGGCCTCCGCAAACATCCCCGACGCACTACAGTATCGCGGCAACCCCATCAGCATCCTAAACCCATTATTGTAGAGGACCCGCAGGGCATTGAAAGCCTTCTGCGAATAGCGGACCCACAGGCTGCAAGTGTACATTGTCTGGCAGTACGCTTTAAACAGAGTAATTTTAACATCATTTGCACACCTCGCAAACCTGCGCGCCAGCATATTACATCTCACTGCCAATGCCCTGCGTTCCCTCTCAATATCCAAGTCATCCGAGAGGTCCTCAGTGACCCAATGCCCCAAGTACTTGAATTTGGTGACTCTACTTACCGGAAATCCTCCAAGACTAACCGGTGGAATGGTCATGGGAGTTTTATTACCCGCCTTAAACACAAGTAGTTCACTTTTTTTGGTGTTGTACCTGAGGCCATTATACCTAAACACTTATAATAATTAACATAAAACAATTGTGATAAAATTATTACACAAAGAGATGTTAGAAAATTAGTCTTCTGTGAATAAATCGGCATAAATTGAATGTTCGGTGTTAGAATGTTCGGTGTTACTGTTGTCATTATATATACTTAGTGAAGGCATAGTTGGTTGCAATACTTGCGATGTCATATTTCAGTGTGGTTCTGGAGTGCTATAATAGCCTTCATAATTTGGAGAATAATTTGACATTTGTTTATATTTCTTCAAAATTCCCAGAATCTCCATTTTACCATCCGTCTTATAATCAGAGTGAATCGCTTTTAAATCGTCCACTAGAGACAATGCAAAGTTATATTATTCTGAGTCATCTCCAACGCTCCTGTCTCTGTTCTGGAATCTATCATCCATCCTTTTCAACAACTTTTGGATCATTTTATCCTCATCATCGGTACATGATCTTTTTGCTTTCTTTTCATCTGACGGTGCTGGTCGAGTCTGTGTTACAGGGTTTAAAAATGATAGAAAATGCGAATACACATAGTCTTTAGATGTAGATGCTCCTGAGCCACTCGTTTATTTTTTTGTTCCTATCTTTCTCGTAGGTGTCGCGAATTTCTTTTGCAATCTCACAGCTGTAACATAAAAAAAAAAATTGTTTCAGGTATTTGGCAACTGGGTGTTCTTTAAAGGACCTGCATTATTCATTTAGAAGAGGATTATCGACAATACAAAAAATAGTACGGGAGACATGTCAAACTATTATTCAAAACTTATTTTATATTTGTATGCCACCCAAGCATACTGAAGACTGGGAAAACATAGCTCAAGGCTGGAAAATGCAGATTTTCCCCAATTGGCTCGGTGCAGTTGACGGAAAACATATTAGGATGATAAAGCCATGCCATAGCGGCTCACTTTACTTTAACTATAAAAACTATTTTTCAATGAATTTGCTAGCAATATGTGACTCCAATTACATTCTTGATGTTGGTTCCTATGGGAAGAGCGCAGATTCAACTATATTTACGAAAAGCCAATTGAGATATGACATATTCCGCAACAGAAACAAATAACCAACAACGAAATGGCGCTTCCCTTTACTTTTATTGGTGATGAAGCGTTTCCATTGTCACAGTATAAATATGGACAGTACGGAAACTAAGCCTAGTTGAGGACATAATTACCTACGCTCCATTGAAGCAATAGGGTTGTAACTTTTAATGTTTTTGATATAGTTTTTTTTTTACATTTTTGTTCTGTAGTGATCAATCAATCGAATTTAAATAACTAGCTTACAAATACAATTTTTTAAACAGGTAATCTCATGGCGTCGGTTAATCTCAACAAAAGACGATAGTTTAAACACGGAAAACAATTTAATATTAACACACAACAACTTGTAGAACTATATATAGATCTTTAGCGTTGTCATTACGGCGTAACCTTTTACAAGTTTTGGTAGGAGCGTACGCGAGCCGCGATTGGACGAAAACGTTTCGAGCGCTCGCCGGAGCGGGCGCGCGGTAGACGCCGCAGCGCAGGTGGCGCGCGGGCAAGGCTCATGAGCGGCTGCGAACCGTACCGCGTTTCAATCCGAAAATGCGTGTGATAATTAAAAGCCCGTTACATAAAATAATACCTTTATTCTTCATTATTACAAATTATTTACAGAAAAATATTTTCGTCTGCTACGACACGAAGCACGAGCAAGAAGTTTAAAATACGATTGCTCCGGTTTTGATGAAGCCGAGTTCAAACGGCCGTATAATACGCAATACGTTCGTGGCATTTTTTAAAAGATCGCGGAGATAAACCTAAACGTAACCACTCGTCTTGACGCGGCACTCACTACTGAGAGCGAGAGCACCGCGACGAGCGCTTAGGAGTCTCGTCGTTGCGCATGTTTGTGTGAGTGTGCCGTTTCGAGCGTTTGTAGGCAGTATCCGTACTGTCCATATTTATATTGTGCCATTGTCGAACTACGTGCAACGTCCATATGCTGGTAATTACTTAACGCCTAAACAAAGAGCGTATAATTACAGGCTAAGCCGAGCAAGAAGATATATAGAGCGCACTTTTGGAATCATGACCAATAAATGGCGCATTTTTCATCAACCGTTAAATGTTGGATTACACTTCGGCGAAGAAATAGTAAAAACTTGCTGTATATTGCATAATTTTGTACGATCTCATGTTAAGGTCATAAGAAGGCGTAAGAAAGTACCACAAATAATTGGTCTTGATAATAACTCAAATGTTGATGAAAATGTTTCTAGCCTTTCAGGTATTGCAATTAGGAATAAATTTGCCGACTATTTTGTTTCAAATGAAGGGGCCGTGCCATGGCAAAATAAGTACATGTAAATATTGTTTCACTTACCTTCCTCATTTTTCTCTTTGTTTGATTTTGCCGCAAAGTCTTCAATAAATACATTGCAAACCTCTTCCCATGCTTGTTTTTTTTTATAATACGATCACTGTACATACTCCCTTTTTGTTTGCTCCCATATAACGGGACGATTTTGAATTTCGGTTATAAATAATTCCATATCCATTATTATCACCATCGTTTTAACCTCTCAATGACGCTGCGTCCGCTTACACTCGTGGCTTTGATACGATTGAACGCGAATGTATAAAATGGTGTCGAAAGCGCCATTTGCCGCGAGCTCGCTGCGCACCCGCGGCGTCTTCGCCGCGCACACGTTGCGAACTCGCGGCGAGCTCGCTGCGTACTCGCCCCGCTTTTCACTCGCTCGCAACTCGCTAGTGTGATAAAGCCCTAAGTACACCTCTGCCTAATCCTTCGAAGAATACAGGCGTAATGGTATGTTACTGGCTTATTTATTTACGGGTACCTAAAGCTACCTCATGCCTGTAGCTGGTGCAACAGCTGGCATGCCGTGTACCATAACAACTTCTGATTGGTCAATGTCACAATAGCATGTCAGTGGCTGGTATGTGTATTTTCGCCTTAACAGACAGCTGTGCTGCTGGGGAGTTTGTTGCGCCATTTCTTCTCCCCAACTAAAACACTAGGACGTGGTGAAGGGTGGGCGTTTTGTGGAACTGTCTTATTTTGACGTTCAAAAGTACTGATTCTCAGCCTACTTTAAAGAAATATTTTTTTATTTTGATTAAGGAAGCCTGATCCGCTGACAAATTTTAAGTTACCCTTGTGGAAGCCAGAAGTAAATATTTCAATTAAATTACTGATGAAAAGTTAATGATTATTTGCGTTTTCAACTAATTTATTTTAGTTTTGTAACACAGAATATTGATGACAACTTGGATGTTGTCCTTAAAATTGGCTAAAGGTAGCACCGCATCGTAACTCATGTAAATTATGGGGGCCCATCATTAACTTAGAATTATTTGACATTTTAGTGACAGGAGATATAATTTAATCTAATCTAACTAGCCTGTATCGTCCCACTGCAGGGCAAAGGCCTCCCTCTCAGCAGATCAGGCTTTCAAAATAAAAAAATCATTTATTCAACATAGGCTGAGAATATTCTCTTTTTAACATCAAAATTACATAAGAAAGTCTCCCAAAACGTCCACCCCTTTACCCCTTCTTAGTGTTAACGCTGGGTAGAAATGGCGCAAAAAACTCTCCAGCAGCACATCATTTGATTAGTAAACAGGAGCTTACCGAGTCACTGTCGTCGTCAGAATCGAGGTCAGACGCGAACGCCTTATCAGACTTGTCATCATCTTTGTCAGAGTTGTCATCATCTGCAAAACTATCACCATCTTCATCCTCATAGTCTTCATCATCTTCAGAAGCGCCTCCTAAAGGTTAAAAAAAAATCTATTTTAGAAATAAAGATTTAAGTACCTGCCGTATATCTGGGCAGACAGATTTTAGGTCATACCACGTACTGATGAGGCGATATGTCAACAAATCAAGATTTCTGTGCTAATCTGAGTTAAATATTACTTTATTATGGACATAAATCTTCCGAAATAAATTCTCTAAATGATGGTGAAAACTGCATCAAATTCCATTGTGTAGTTTAGAAGAACTAAGCGGTCACGCAGACATGACCCGAAAACCGATTTTATTTTATACTATTAGATATAGATTATGTAATAAGTCCCATGTTACATGCTCTGAACTCCTTAGTTTTTTCAGAAAGCATAAAAGCATGTTGAAGGTAAAAATTTTACAGGCCTGGGGATCGAACCCAGGCTCCCACGCTCAGTTATCTCGGTTGCGAGCACTAGATCTGCAATGAGGCAACAACAACAAAGGAATCAATTAGAATGAGATAGAATGAATAGGTTTTGAGTATATTTCAATCATTATATTAGCATTCATCGATTTAATCCATACTATCTGTAATTAATATTATAAATGCAAAAGTTACTCTGTCTCTTACTTTTGCATGCCTTAACGGCTGAACGGATTTCGAAAAAAGGCGAATGGCAGGCTTGTATGGGAATTTCGTACAGATAATAAAATTTCGTGTTTTGAGATATTTTTTTTTTTGTTTTAATTGGTAGTTAATACGATAGACGAGCCCTTTTTAAATCCTTAGATTTTTAGAACTTGGGATGTAAAAGTTATAACCAGTTTTATTTTTTAAGATTATGGTCTAGTGTACCAATGTAGATCGTTACTTATAGGTACATAAACATTGTTTTGGTGATAAAGTACATGTTCTAGATTTCTTGTCACTATCTTTGTAGTGTTTTATTTACCATTAGGTAGGTAGATTGAGATGAGGATCGTACATACCTACTCTTACTCAATGGGGTGTATTAGGAGATACCTATTTCTAAGTCTATTTCTAATTTCTAATTATGTTAATGTTATTTCTATTTCTAAATAATTAATTATCATTTCGATATTTGTGTAATCTTACATATGGCAACTTCTAAAAATATATCTCTGCGTTTAGTTTACGATTTTATTATGTTTATTTATTAAAATCTTTGTATTGATATTATTAATTAATCCGAAGTTCTAAAAATAGTACACTTACATGAAAATAAATGGCTTAGTTGCCGTAATAAATGGTACAAATTCTGTAACAGAACAACAAAAAAAAAGTATGCTGTACTAAATCTGCCATTCACCTATGGCACTAAGGTAGACCATGCTGTGTGTTAGGATATAGGATACTTTTTATCCCGGTATTACGCCCCCGTGGGATAAATTCCGACCACCACGCGGGCGAAATCGCGTGCCAAAGCTAGCAGTAAATAAATACAGCAACTTACCATCAGCCATGGCAAGATCAATAAAGTTGTCTTCCAGCTCATTATTAGGATCGTTAAAGTCAAAGTCATCATCCAAAGCAGCTACTACTTCAGGGTCTAAATCCAGGCAGAGTCCTATAAAAAAAAAAACATGTTCATATTCATCAGAAATGTGCAATTTACTGTCCAAGGAAACATGTTTCTCTAATTTAAATTGAATGAGAATGATTCAGAAGCCATTATAGAATGGAATTTAGAATCTTAGGACTTATTATAAACCATTAAGGGGGAAGCGCCAAGGTAGCCCGCGAAATTCAAATTTTCTTACGATTTTTGCAATTTGCTGGTCAGTATTAAGTTATAGGTTGATTAAAATATGATTCGC
This sequence comes from Fissipunctia ypsillon, assembly GCA_947568875.1. Classification (NCBI taxonomy): domain Eukaryota; kingdom Metazoa; phylum Arthropoda; class Insecta; order Lepidoptera; family Noctuidae; genus Fissipunctia; species Fissipunctia ypsillon. Next base: position 17,384,156 of record OX387663.1, on the reverse strand, counting down.
GGCCGTAACAAATATGTATTTACAGAATTATAATCATTAAAGTCATCAACACAACTCTCTAAGACCAAGTAAACCCCAAGAATTACTATTTCATTAAATCTTGACATTTGGGGATTATACTAACTTAACAAGTTTTATTACTGATTGTAATGATTCCCCCTTAAGGGGGAAGCGCCAAGGTAGCCCGCGAAATTCAAATTTTCTTACGATTTTTGCAATTTGCAGCTCAGTGTCTGAGTGTATGTTAATAAAAGTGTGATTCGCGACCGTAATAAATATGTATTTACAGAATTATTATCATTAGAATCAGTAATACAATTCCTTAGTTAGTATAATCCGGAAATGTCAAGATTTCATGAAATAGTCATTCAATAGAATTACTTGGCCTTAGAGAGTTGTATTGATGACTTTAATGAATATAATTCTGTAAATACATGTTTGTTACGGTCGCTAAATCATATTTTAATCAACATGCAACGTAATACTGACCTGCAAATTGCTAAAAATGTAAGAAAATTTGAATTTCGCGGGCCACCCTGGAGCTTTCAACTTAAGGTAAAAAAATCTTTAAGTATATTAATAATTTTCTAAAGGTGACAGCGAGCAGTCTTTAACATTTAATATACATCCCAGATTGCAAATATTTTTCACAAATCTGACAGCCTGATCAAGACCACCAAGACATCCATAGATATGTAGGGTAGGTAGACAGGGAAGATTCTAAAAAATCATACTAATCACAAGCTGTACCTTGTGGAGCACCCTTGTTCAGTAGACCAACATTTTCTTCAACCTCGGAAGCAAACACAGAGCTGGGCAGATTGAGTGCTTCTTTCACAGGGATAGTTTCACCATCCTCTGTAGCCTCTGCGGATTTCTCCTTACGTTTGTGGATTGGTTTCTGTAAGACATAAATGGGTAATTAACATACAGAGACAATTTGCACAATGGATTGTTTTATTCATTGCATGTAACCAAATACTAGGCTTTAGTTTTAAGAAACTAAGATCAAAACACTTTTATTTAAGTTGTCAGAGACAACTCAGAACCATTGTTCAAAGCTAGCACACAAATAATGTAACACGCTATCAATCACAATCTGAATGATTTTGAAGCAAATTGCTAATCCATTCCTTCATATGTTCGAAAAATTTGTCTGCTCAACAATGTAAATAACGTAATGAATGTTGTTGAACTGTCAAAATGATACCGATTTCAACTGTAAGTATGTTACACAATTGCCCCGCTGGTAATTAATCTGAAATTATTTATGTTTTGAAAGATGAATAAAACTAATTTGAATTTATTTTACTGTGTAAAATAAATAATAATAGTTTTTAGAAATATCTAAATTATATACATATAAATAAAAAAAAAAATCTTACAGGCTGCACCACAAGTGTGACTTCTCTGGAGTCTTTAAGATGTTGCAGATAATTGTAGTCATCATCGAAGTATATCCCGTACTTGATTTGTTCCTCTCTACGCTGCTCTGGAGTTAGGTCCTGTGAATATAATAAAATTGTTACAAGTAAGTAATCAGTCAAGTAAGTGTTACCCTTTTTTTTTGGGTGGGAAATCATCAAATGACTTCTCCCGCTCTGGGCGGAGCAAGAGGGTGTGTCAGACTTTTACTGACTAAAACCCACCCGTGTTCCTTCAGTTGCCTGTGCCGGGGCCACAGTAACTCTTTCAAACATCCCACGAAAATAAGTATTACCCTAAGAATCCCTTTACACTGATAAAATGTAATAATTGGTTTGTTTATAAAGCTTGCTTTTACACATAAAAAGAGCATGCCACATATTTATATTATATTGATAAAACTACATTTGTACTTAAAAAAAATTAATAGTAAAGCATAACATCACGCCTGTATTCCCCGAAGGGTTAGGCAGAGATGTACCTATAGTATTGTTTTATTTCTCCAATGGTGAAATAAAACAATTTTTAGATGAAAGAAAATGGAATTGTGATTATTTCCTAAAGGTTTCTCACCTCATTAGATTCGATTCTTAGCTGCCAAGCATCAAATGTTTGATTCAAATCTTGGGATTTCAAACCAAACTTTCACTTGGGTGAAAGCTTGCCCAAACAACATCATACAATACTCAATTTCTTTATTGCTCAATATTTTTTTCTTTATCCTTTATTCATAATTATTAGGAAGACTAAATTGCCAAAAGCTTTAAGTTTTCATACAAACTACATAAACAGAGAAATTAGAAAGTACAGCCGTAACATTCTCATAGGTAAGTACTTCTCATCTGAGATAATTGATCTCATACACTGATGCTTCCCGTATCAAAACATGATGCATAACTCACAGGATCTTTGTTCTTTCTCTGGGGAACATTAGCACTGACAGGGACTAACACACGTTGGGGGGCTGTCTCATCAGCCGCCAGGGGATCCCTTTGAGAACGATGCACAAGGTTGAACGTCACCGCTTTCTTACGATCAATGAATTTCTTTTTTGTCTTCGGCTGAAATTAGGTTAAGTGTTGTTTACTAGAGAACAGCTAACAAATATTCAAGAAATTTGTGCAAATGAAATAGTGTCACGATACTTTACCATTTTGAAGTAGTTTTATTTGAACTGTACCGTGGAAATTATGGAAATGTTATCAAATACGCACAAAACATGTGTTGTTTGGTTGTTTTCAAAAGGCGTACGTACGTCCGTCCCGTACTCCCGTACGTCAAAAGAATGTTTCTCTTTCTTTCGCGTTAGTCCGTTCAGAAACTATGACGAGTCAGTGAACTGAATACTATACTCTGTCTACGAACTGTAATAAATCTAATTCTAGTGAGTATTAAGTAACTAACTTCAGCATTCGTGTAATGGTATGATGGGATAAATCATAGCAAGGCAAGTATGCACATACATACAAGAGTTTTTTTTACTTATTTCATGATAAATCGAACAGTTCTGAACATATAAAACAATATCAGGAATACCAATATCATAACAAAAAAACGTCATCTGTTCTGTAGTATGTCATAACAAAATAACCTCTGAAATAATGTATTTCGCGAAAACTTCAAACATTTTGTGTTATAAATACAGAAAAATTGTATCAAAATGGACTTGCATAAGTTGTATGCGAGTGAAAAGTACAGTTGCGCCAAAGACCAAGACGTATTCACATACCATTCTTTCTCCAAAGACTAATTTCCCAGCTCGATCAAGTAATGCAATAAAAGAACAAATTCATTCGGTAAAATAACTTAAAACCTTTTAAGCATGCATTTATTAATAAAATACAAAATCATAATCGGTCAAAACTAACGACAGTAACCCAGCTTTAGTTAATTTAAGTGTTTTTATCGGTATCTAAAATGTTTTTATTATTTTAGACTGCACAATTTGCTAAGCTTTATAACTGGCAAAGGGAAAACTTGAAGGGTCCAGAGTTTGTACTGCACGATGGCCCACCGTATGCTAATGGAGATTTGCATATGGGTCATGCGGTTAATAAGGTAAATAATATTTTAAGTATAGTCAATCTTAAATTGGTCTATCTAAATTCTTATGAGAGCAAAGTAAATAATACTAGCTAGACAGGATGATACTATGTCAAGCTAGTAACTATATAGAAGTGTTGATTAACTTCCTTTTTTACCAGATGTGGAAGAAAATTAGTACTTTACAGATCAACTGCATTTACCAGGCCTCCATAGCCCAATTTTACATAAAATATTCTTTGAAAAATTCTATATTAAATATTAACTTCTTTGATAATTTAACCTTGCTACCCAGTTACAATAGAATACAATAATAAAAATGTTACAATAAATTTAACATTAACAAATATATTATATGCTCATCAAAGGTATGCTTATTGAGTCATTATTTAATCCATTTTAAAATACTTTTCCAGATAATCAAAGACATAAATAACAGAAGTCAAGTTCTACAAGGCAATCAGGTCCACTACATTCCCGGTTGGGACTGTCATGGTCTACCCATAGAGCTTAAAGCTTTACAAAAGGCAAAGAAAACCTCTAAGAACAGCCAAATATCAGACCCAGTACATATCAGAGAAATTGCTAGAACATTTGCATTAGAAACTGTGGAGAGACAAAAAGATGCATTCAGGAAATGGGGTGTCATGGCCGATTGGGATGAACAGTGTTATTTGACATTAAATAAAGGATATGTACAGAATCAGTTGAGACAGTTCCATAAGATGTATAAGTCTGGGTTGATATTTCGTGCATTAAAACCTGTTTATTGGTCACCTTCTTCAAAGTGAGTTTTCATTGTTAATATTTCTATCCATTTATTGTTATTTTTCTGTAGTAACTAGTAACCTATCAAACTAATTTACTGTATATTTCAAAACACATGCAACATGCAGAAAACATTATTTTCTTGATTTATTTGGTAGGAGGATTTTTTTTCTTTTCTTTATGGATAATGTAAGTAGGAGTCTTTTACTTGCTTCACTAAATGAGAATAATAATAATGGGGACTACAGGACTTAAAGCCCGATCACTGTTGGACTGCATAGAAAAGAAAGAGAAGCATGATGACACAATGCTGGTAATTTAATGCAAAATATGAAGCAATTATTTATTTACAAAAAATCCATTGATTGGACTAAAAAATAAAACACTTACGTTATTATGTTGCTTGTAGAATAATCACAAAAAATCAGAATGATTACACGTACAAGTATATTAGTATGGTTTTTAATCATTAAAAGAAATTTTTAGAGGTATCTTCGCGATTTTTTTCTATTGTATCAAATTAGTTATATTATGTTTTTAACACACTATCTAACTAGCATATATCCTGAAGAATATCTTATATTTTTATGATTTTGTTTACTGCAGCGGATCATATACTTTTAGGCATTATAAAACTTGCGTTTAGGTCTTGTAGTCCCCTTAAAGCATTTATTAATAATATATTACTTTGTCAGTAAGCGTTTTTTTTCTGTAATTCTAGGACAGCGTTAGCAGAAGCTGAGTTGGAGTATGATCCTCAATATAAGAGCAAAGAAGTGTATGTCACATTCCCTCTAGAGAATGTGCCTGCAGTAGTAAAGGATGCAGTTAAGGGGTAGGTACTATTTTGATCAAGTATAGATATTATTGTTCTTTTCCCAAGAACCATATGATTATAACCCTTTTTTTTTTTTTCTTTTGTGGATGGGAAATCATCAAATTTTAATGACTTCTCCCGCTCTGGGCGGAGCGGGAGGGCGTGTCAGACTTTTAATGACTAAAACCCACCCGTGTTCCTTCTGTTGCCTGTGCCGGGGCCACGGTAACTCTTTCGAACATCCCGCAACCCTAGCTGGCATCGGCCCTAGCGGACCCCGTCAATAGTGCTGACATCACTTTGAGGCGCGCGTGGAACACGACGCGCCGTCGACTCGGGCTTGGTCCTCACCGGACGGCGAGCTACCCGGTGCTCGCCATCCGTAAGCCCGCGCCTACGGTGGCCGGGAATCGGCTGCCAATTCCCGACGCCCAGGGCGTCTCCTGCGGCGACTAGGGGCGTGAGGGCGCAAAGCTTGCCTCTCCCTCACGCGTCCCGCCTCCTCCTTCACGAGCATTACTGCTTCGCAGAAGGAGGTAATATGATTATAACCCTGTGATGCAAAGTCTAATGCTACGGCTACACTATCGTGATAACGCGAAGCAAGATGTCGAGCGGTGTGCGAGAGAGAGCGCGCGAAGTGTAGTTCGCGTTATCGAGACAATATGGCCGTAGTATTAAGAAAAAAAACAATAGTTTTAAAAGCTTTGTATCCATGTTATCTGTCTATATTGAGAATTAGGATCTAGATTCTAGATTTATGCTAAGATTTTCAGCGCCATGACACGAGAGATAAGTTATAGCCATATAAAAAATAAGGTAACGCGCGAAATTCAAATTTTCCTACGATTTTTGCAATTCTAATCCTCAAATGTCAAGATTTCATGAAATAGTCATTCAATAGGATTACTTGGTCTTGAAGAGTTGTATTGATGACGGTCGCGAGTCATGTTTTAATCAACATACAACCTAATATTGACCTGCAAATTGCAAAAAAACGTAAGAAAATTTGAATTTGTCGGGCTACCCTGGCGCTTTTTCTCCAATGAAAGATATAAATACCTACTTCATTTTAAGTCCCAGTTAAGGCTTAACAGAAAGGCTAAAGAGTGGCTTAAAGTTCAGTGTCACTTGAGTTTTTGGGGACTAGTGTATCTTGCCTGCCATTACTTATTTCCCTTGACCTTGAAATATACTTTGGAGTCAGGACACAAAACAATTTTATTGCAGGATAACTAATAAACGTTTATTTCCAGAGAGAAACTCTCAGCCATAATCTGGACCACCACTCCCTGGACCCTGATCGCAAACCGTGCGATCTGCTACAACCCTCAGCTCAAATACAGCGTTATTTCTCTGAGTAGTAGATCAGACCACTTGATTGTTGCTAGTGGACTGGTTCAGGCATTGAGAGAGTTGTTACAAGTGGAGGTTAAGATTGTAACAGAGTTTGATGGTACGTATTGCCTTATAAATCTTCTGTTTTGTGTCACTGGCACGAAAGTAAAGGGTAGTAATAAAAGCTCCGACAAAAAAAGAAGAATTATCCTTACTCAAAATATTAAATCTACTGCCTAAAATACTAACTTTCCGACTACTTTTGTCTGAATAAAAATGACGAAACGACCGAATGAGATACTGAAATCTTCGAAAAATAAACATGACTGTTTATTGCTATAATACTTTTCTACCAGCATAAATTACGTTCTACTGAAAACTATGCTTTGTAAAAGATTACTTGCCTACTATTAATTAATAAATTACCTTTCATATTTCATAGACTGTGGTGCTATTTTAACTGTAATACTGAAAATATTATTCTGAATGGTTATACACCTCTGTTGTCGGTAACTTAGTAATTTTGTCGGAGGTTCAGTATTCTATTCGGAAGTTTAGTTTTGTTATTCGAAGATCCATTTTTTTTTAGGAGAAAATGTAATTTGAACATGCTCTTATTTGTTGTTAAATTGGATATTTTTTTTCGTTTATGTTTTGGGTTTTTTGTCGGTAATTCATTATAACGCTGGTTAATTAGAATAATAGTCGGCCACAGATCGCTGGAGATTAATTTGTTTTTCGGAACCATTACCTATTATTTCCCGACAGTAAAACTTGGATGGTATTTAAAAGTACTTCAATTTATTCCCATTTCATTTACCTAATTTTGCCTGTGTTCCACCAAATATACTGAATGTGCACCAAAATATGTTCATTAAAATATGTCATAACGAGCATCTATTTAACAACTGTTGCAAATTTGTAAAAATAGTAATACACCTAATTTTAAAAACAAGCATTTATTTTTTTAGTTTTACTTCAGATAATGCACTGCAAAATGTATTTGAATCAAACACCAATTAATGTCCAATGTAGCTTTATTAATAAAAAATGAAACCTAACCTAACCTAACCTAACCTAAAATATGTAAATGGGTATACGGTACTAGGATGCATACTAAATATAACCTAACCTAACCTAACCTAAAATATGTAAATGGGTATACGGTACTAGGATGCATACTAAATATTTTGTGTAACATTCAGGAATATTTGGTGCACGATCAGTATTTTTCGGGGAGCATACATAGATGTACCTTTAGATTTTTGGTGAACACAAAAATATTATCCGTAAAACTTTACTTCGGCCTTTTTATTGATTTTTTACTAGGTTTTACCCGCAGCTTCACTGCCGTAGTCTATGCCACAGAAACCGTGCCTTTTCCGCTGATAAAAAAAAGCATATATGTTACTCTCTGGCCCGTGAACTATTGCTTCGTGAAGGAAAGACATACCAACAAACACACTAGCATTTATAATATTAGTGGCGAAACAATATAGCTGACGTAATCTGGGTGTACTATAGGTACACCTCTGCCTAACCCTTCGGGGATTACAGGCGTGATGTTATGTTATGTAATATTAGTGGGATAGCAATTCTCAAGGTCAAGTAAAAAAAAGGACCCTGATTTTTATATTTTTTCGACTGGATAGTTGTAACAATTAATAAGATAGCTTATAACAGACAAACATCGTAGTCTAACGCCGGGAGGGACGCACTAGGAAGACATAATGTGATCTTATTGGTGATGTTCTTCAGCAAGGTCAGGTGCGTAGTACTCGCAACCGGCGTGCGTGTATGACCTGATGTATGAACGTAAACGAGGCAAAAGGAGTATGCAAGGATCGTAGCAGGCATTAGAGGGAAGCCGAAGAAAAAAATTGTTCAATTCTCATAACCTCAAACAAAAATCTGTAGGTTTTTAATCTTATGATGTATTAAACTGGTATTAAATATAACTATGTATGTAATTTGATGTTTGACACAGTTACACACACCGGTGTACCATGTTATTTGGCGATAGTAGACACTAAGAAGAGTAGTTGTTCCGAAGGGAAGCCGATAGGAATCAGGTTGTATGAAGGCTGCGCCCTTGGTAGCAGGTGGCGTTCTGTAGTTTCTGCCTACTCCCATGGGAAGAAGGCGTGAGTTTATGTATGTGTATGTATGTGTCTACGTAGGTACTTACTTAGACTACGATGTCTGTCTGTGTGTTCCACACAGAGACTTCCCTGTGTGGGACCGTGCGATCTGTTACAACCATCAGCTCAAATACAGCGTCGTTATACTGACCATAGACTTGACTACTTGGTTGTCGCAAGTGGGTTTGTTCAGGCTTTGACAGAGTTGTTACAAGTGGAGTGGAATTGTTGCTGAGTTTGATGGTATGTGTTGATTACACCAAATTCATAGTCAAAGCTCGTTTAGTTCGCTTGGATATATCGTACCGGGTTGGCGCTGCTAAACTCCTCCGAGCTTGCCTCACGATACCCATCTTAGCTTGCGCAGCTACATCTTTCTGAGTGTGTGCAGCCACTACATTAGATTCTTAATTTACATTGTCAATGTCAACAAGGCCAATTAAATGACACAAAAAATTATTAGATGTCATCGAAGTTGACGTCCGAGGCACGGGTCCCGGATTGACCCCAGGGGGCAAGCCAGGGCCTGTGCCCCAGCCGGGGGCCGTGCAGATCTAGGGAGATCCGGGGCTGATAATCTGGAAGTACAAAACTCCTCTTTCCATCGTCTCCAGGTCACCACCTCCAAGGCACAACTTACCACAACAAGCTAATAAACCAAACACTGCCGTTCCTCGAAGGAGACCACGTGACGGAGGTGAAGGGCACAGGGCTGGTGCACACGGCACCAGCGCATGGGCCCGAAGACTTCCTTGTTGCGCTGAAGAATAATATGACTGTGGTAAGTTTTTATTCAAAATGTTATTTAGTAATTACAAGCCGTGCGACCGTGGGGATTTCCCATTGGCAAAAAGGATGGTTTCCATACAAACTTTCAAACCCTATTTAACCAATATAGGGGCTGATTTTTTAAAAATCTATGTCATTCACGTCCTTTCGATAGATAAGAAATTCTTGTGCAAATGAACATTTTCTATAATATATGTCTTATTAAAAAAAAATGGAAATCTGTTTTTATAGAAAATTTAAAATCGGTCGAATTTAGCTGTAACACTCTTTTTCGAAAATGTTCTTAAATAACTTTTAAGACCTATGTATCCTGCTTATGCGTATGAAGTTTCATTAAAATCGGTTCATTCATTTGGAAAAACAAGGACTTGAAAGTTTGTATGAAATGCCGTACGTCATAAACGCTCTTAAGTTGGTAGATCAGTTATAATCATTTTGCAAAGCGACTACGCTATAAACGCATTACTCTTCATTATATTAGCCATATTCCGGTACAATACGGTAAGTATTTCATTGTAGTTAATTTTTTGTTAATTCTCTGGTCACACAAATTACAAGGACACACATTTTCAAATAACTATAGATTATTTTTACATTTTGATGACACTTATTTGAAAAGTAGGTAACTATTTCAACTATTATGATTTAATGATTTATGATTTATCTAAATAAATAAAATGCCAATAACCAAAACAGGCGCATTTTTGCTCAGCGACCCTTAGGTAACCGATGTTCGCTCGGACGTAAAAATATCGCGGCGATTTTTTTCGCGCACTTGATTTGCAACGCTCTGCTTAGCGCCGAGAGTTGAAAATCCAACAGTGTTTTTTTGACGCGCTGGAATATACTTAAGTAATGGATTCTCAATGATCGGCTCAATACCGAGGGTTGAAAATCCAGTGCGCGATAAAATCCCGCCGTGATATTTTTATGTCCGTGCGAACGTGAAACCTTGAAAATTAAAACAACTTCTAACAGTTTCGTCAATCTTTAATATAGACAGAAAATAAGTCATGGCGACTATGCTTCTTTCTTAAAAAATCCTTTCCAATCGACTTCTCTTTCCTTTCCTAGGAATGCAACGTAGACGAATCCGGCCGCTACACCTCCCTAGACCCTGACCTCAACGGCCTCCCTGTCCTAGGCGAGGGTCAGGAGGTCATCATCTCCCGCCTCGGCGACGACGTCATGCGGCGGGGCGAGTTCGTCCACTCGTACCCTCTGGACTGGAGAACCAAGAAACCGGTCATCATCAGAGCCAGCCAGCAGTGGTTTATTGATACGGCGGCCTTGAAGGAGAAGGCTTTGGTAAGAAGTAATTTTTCTTAATAGAACTTAAAGAAACGTTTTAGTGACGTATCCTATTTACATTTAATACTAGCTGTGCCCTGCGACTTTGTTCGCGTGGAAGTCGTAAGGTACTCAATATACTAAAATAACAGCTACATTTTAATAAAACTCCCTCGTCCCCCGACCCGTCGCGTTGCATCGCCCACCCGCACTATTACTTCTTTTTCGCTTAGTGTTCTTTCTGACTTTTTTTGCTCGGCTCCTGACGGTCGTTCGTAGCGTGATGTTAAATAGCCTATAACTATCCTCGAGAATTGGGCTACCAAATGCAAAAAGAATTTTTCAAATCCGACTTTTGTTCACAATTTCAAGGGTTTTCATTATTTTGCGCGGAACCCTAATTATTTTCTAAAATAAAAGTAGCCTAAGTTACTCCGCGTAACATCAGATATCTGCCAGTGAAAGTCCCGTCAAAATCGGCCCAGCAGTTTCGAAGATTAGCCGGAACAAACAGACAGACAGACAATTTTTTTTTTAAATTGCTTTTTTGTTATAAGTACCGTTTAAACTTTCTTATGCGTTTAGTAAAAAGCTGTTATTTTGACATTACAAACAGACACTTCAATTTTATTTATTTGTATAGATGTATTTATATTAATTATAAGTTACAACAGAAAATAAGTTAGTATATTTTAAATCACTTTGAAATAATTCTCTTAATTTGTATGTATTTTTTGTTTATGTCTAAGCTGTGCACTTCTTTAAGTGACAAATTCACCATACTAATAGATATATAAGTTCTTTAAACTTGAACTTGGCACGAATGCTTATCTAAGTTTTTATTTATTGTTTAGATAAGAATAATATTTACATAATTTAAAAACCAACAGTCTTAATAATAATAATATGCACAAGTATATAAAAAAAGGAGGGGAAATAATCAGAGGGCATCAAAAAATTCGACCGCATCGCTGTTAACAGGAAAAGTGCCCAAAAGGCTGGCAGCATTGCCACGTTGTATGGCAATGCTGATTCTTTGGCCAAAAAATAGGCCAGCCCTCTGGTCACGTGTAGAGTCGACCAACCGGCTGGCGATGTCTCGAAAAACTAAGTGGGCACTCAGACCCCATGGCCCTAGTGTTTCAACCCCAAATGGCTCGAATATATAAGTCCCAATAAGATTGGAGTATTAGCGCCGTTTGAGGTTTTCGCACCCGCAGCAGCCGCCCCAGCACAGCCCGCCGTGCTAGGAAGATGGGATGGGGCAAGGGTGTCGACACACGTTGCATCCCACACCAAAGTTCTTTTATATTATAAGTTATTAGTGAAAAAGTCGTCGGAGTACCTATTTAAAAATAAATTAATAAATGTGAAAGTGAGTTTCTTTGTTTGTTACGCTTTCACGCTAAAACGGCTAAACGGATTTGGATGACATTTGGCACATGGGTAGACCATGACCTGGATTAGGATACTTTATATCCCGAAATTACCACGAAATTAAGACTTATGCGGGTGAAACTGCGGGGCTCAGCTAGCATTTCTATAATTAATAATTAAACATCGTAAAACATGTCGATAAATACACGAAGTAAATATACATTGAAAACATAGTTCATTTCATTTACATACTTACCTCATTATTAATAAACGTATTATATCAGGTGAATACTTACACACCGATTTCTCTCTTTCAGTCGTCAGCAATTTTATTTTCGAAAGAAGACAAAGCGTTGTGTAACTATACAGACGCTATACAACGTTTGTTAGTAAGGAGGTTAGTATAAAATTTTCAAAAGAGTTGATGAATATGAATAACTGTTACGATAGAACCAACTCTGAAAGCTGTTTCATACAAATTGCTATACATACTCGATCAAAATGTATAAAACAGCAATCTTTTTTTTAACTCTTCTGATTGGCCCGATAGAAAAGTTGTGTAATATATATATGACGCGATGAGTCGCGGTTATTCCACAAATCCCCATTATGACCTCTATGAGACGTCAGTGAAGATTTGTGGACAAAAAGTTGCGTTATTCCACAAATCCCCATTATGACCTCTATGAGACGTCAGTGAAGATTTGTGGACAAAAAGTTGCGTTATTCCACAAATCCCCATTGACAATTCTCATCAAAGGGGATTTGTGGAATGACCCAACTTTTGTATATAATTTTTAAACTTATGGGGATTTGTGAACTTTTTGTCCACAAATCCCCAATTATGACCTCTCTGAGCCGTCCCCATTGACAATCCCCATTAATGGGGATTTGTGGAATAACCTAACTTTGTGCGCCCGTTTTGCTTTCTCTGGCACACTCTGTAGCCTAAACGGCTTGATGGATTTTAACATAAACTGAGGTGTCGTTTTAATTGTGCGAGTGACATAGGATATGTAATATTTTATACTTATTTATATATTGTATCTGAAATAACAAAAAAAAACTAAAAAGCTTGAAATAAAGCAAATTATTTAAAAAAAGAAAAAACAAAAACCCGACTGCAAAAACACGTAGGTAATTGAAAAGAGAAAAACAAGCATTATTATCCATTAAACTTTGTTTTTTGTAAGGTATCGCAGGCGGGGACAAACAAAAGCTACACCATATTTCAGGATATTGGTTTGTCACTCCGCAGCTCCGTTGTGTGCCGGTTATGTGTTTTTGCAGTCGGGTTTTTGCTTCTTTTTTTAAATAACTTGCTTTATTCAACAGTGAGCCTTTGTAAAGTTTACCTGTTGAGCTACGCTTACTATGCAACTAACATATCGAGCCTTTTCAGGAAGACCATCGTAAGCGACAATTTGCACTTTCTACAGGAAAGGGTTTTTTCTTTTCTAATTAAAACGTATTTATGATATCTTTCTAAATTTTCATGACTTGTTATTTAAACAACCATTGCTCTAATAGAATAGTAGTCAAGAGGTAAAACTGTCTAATGAGAGGTTACGAAGAAAAAATAGTTTTTTGGCGGTGTGGTGATTTTTGGCGCTTACGATGTTTTTCCTGAAAAGGCTCGATATAGAACTTAATTTGCACAGAATAAGGTACACATTTCAAACGAACCTTCAACCCGTATCGTAGTAGCCAATCGTTTAGCTACCGTGCCTTCAAAAGATCATATTCATAATGTTTTATTTCATAACATTTTATAATAATAATCAACTGTTGTTTATTGTCGCTACCATTTGTTTTTTTTTTTTTTAATGACCCTTTATTGTCCCAACAGGCAGCTCTAGAAAAAGTGGAGATACTGCCCCCATCTAGTAGCGAGCAATCCCGGCAAGGCTTCAGAGCTCAATTGGAGAAGAGACCGTACTGGTGCATATCGCGACAGAGGGCCTGGGGCGTGCCTATACCCGCCGTGTATAGCCGGGACAATGTTGTGGTGGATGAGTAAGTAACACCTCGACCTAACGATAAATTAAGAAGAAAAAAAAATTCCAAACATTCCGTCAAAAATTCATTTATAATTTATGACAAATTTTTTTTTTTACTCTTCTTTATTCTTAGAAACACTGTAATTATTTTTTACTTTAAAAATAGTTAGATTCGTTTCCTTAGTAATAAATCCAGTAATTATTTAATTATTGCATTAAAAACAGCTAATTGATAACCCTTGTGAATGGACTCAATCGGACTTTATAATAAAAGAAGTGGCTGTATCAAAATTGGTATGATGCTATAATTTACATGAACAATGTATATGTATAGAAGAGTACAAAGGAATGCCCGTAGTGAAGTGCGTCTGTGAGATGAGTGGCGAGGAGGGCGCGCAGCGGCCGTCGCGTACCGGGTTCGGTACCCCGACACCCCGCGCCTTCCTCGGTCAGTCACGCGCATATGTGATGCGCCGATATCTTGTTTCGTAAAAAAATAGAAGACCACCACCATTAATTTCACCATTAATTTGTCTCTATTTCTCATCGTTTTTGGTATTTTTTCCTGAATTCTTATTTTAAAACTTTGTAGGAAATAGCAAAATCCGCCTATAACTTTCCCACTGCTGGGACACAGGCCTCTCTGTGAGAGGGAACGGGCCTTAATCCACCACTCGGACTCAATGCGGGTTGATGGATGGTTGGAAATAGAGTCAGTGAAAATATACAAGGTGTAACATAATTAACGCACAACCTGTTAAGGGGTCATTGTACTCATCATTATGAACAACTTTTACTATGGGATCAAACCTGAAATCGCGAAAAAAAAATCAGCTGTTTCCTACATTTTGACGAGTTATGCGAACATAAATGTAGGGAAAACAGCTGATTTTGGTCCCATAGTAAAAGTTGTTCATACTAATGAGTACAATGACCCCTTAAGAGGTTGTGCGTTAATTATGTTACACCTTGTATATTATATTTCACACAACACGCTAAAGCTATGCAATCTAGAGGCAGCACTGTCAACACTTTCCATACAGAAACAAAGCGTGTTAGTGGGCGTCACCATTCATTTACACTACGACACAAATGACGTATAGTAACTGACAGCGGTGATTAGATAGATAGATAGATAGATAAGATTCCGTGCGCTGTGATATTTCCTCTTTATTACAACTTAACACCAAGACGTAAGGCGTAAAATCAAACAACACACATTTAATTAAACTTGTTTTTTCATTTTCAGACGCATCATAAACAAGCTGTGCTCTCTGATAGAGTCGCGCGGCGCCGACGTGTGGTGGACGTGTGACGTCACTGAACTGCTGCCCGATGACGTCATCAAAGAACATCAGATTGACACCAAGGAGGTTACTAAAGGAAAGGTAAATTATAAAACAATGTAATTCGCGTGAATTTCAACTTTACGTGAATGAGAACTATGTATAAGTGTAATAAGTTAAATCCTAAAAGTATTGAAAAAATGATTGAAGGTGTCACGAAACAATTTTCGGCTGCACTGAGAAATGGCGCAAAGTGAAAGTTTGACGTAGGTATCAAACAGCTCTTGGGGTGTCCTCGGGTGCGCTCGCGCCTATCGATGTTCGTCCAAATATGCACTTAGACACTTATAATAAAAGGTATTTTCAATGCCAAAACAAAATCCTCTACGTTACGTCCGGTGTTAGGACACCCGTTCACTCAGTCTGCGCGAAGCCATTTGCGTCTTACATTAGCTAAGAAAGATGATATAAATTTGAAATAGCGGATTTTGATCTATACTGTACCCTCTACATACATAAACTCCCGCCTTCTTCCCATGAGGGTAGGCAATAGTTGCGCAACTACAATTATCATTAGAGGCAAGCCGAGGAAACAATTGTTCAGTTCTCATAAACTCAGACAGAAAACTGTACGTTTTTAATCTTATAATGTATTGAACTGGCATTAAATATAATTATGTAATGTGATGTGATACATAATTACACACAGGTGTACTATATTATTTAGCAATAGTAGATATTAAGAAGAGTGGTTGTTCCGAAGGGAAGACGATAGGAATCAGGTTGTATGAAGGCTACGTCCCTGATAGGCAGAAACTACAGAACGATAACCGTTGTTGTGTATTCCCAGGACATAATGGACATCTGGCTAGACTCAGGCCTGTCCTGGTCTACGTTAGGGGGTCGCACTGCGCGGCTGTATTCCGAAGGAGTGGACCAACTGACTGGCTGGTTCCAAGCGTCGCTTTTGACTTCTTTAGCGTTGACTGATGAGGCGCCTTATAAGTGAGTTCTGCTTTTAATGAGCCCATTTTTATAAGTTTTTTTTAGATAAACATATGGGTATTTTATTGGATTGGATGGTACTGGATTTTCAACTCTCGGTGTTGAGCCGAGCATTGAGAGTCTAACAGAGTGCATTCCAACGTGTCGAAAAAACACACTGTTGGATTTTAAACCCTCGGCGGTAAGCAGAGCGTTGGAAATCCAGTGCGCGACAAAAAATTGCCGCGATATTTTTACGTCTGTCCGAACCTCGGCTTAGTCCAACCTTTTCGGGTGACCATGAAGAACTGTCGTTGGTTGTAAACATAATATAAATGGAAAACAGATGCATTTTTTGATGAAATGCGCTTTGCAAGTATAAAACGTAGCGTTTCAGTCCTCCGAGTTTAATTTTATTTCGTTAAATACATCTTTTTAAAGTTGAACTTTGATTGTTATTCAGTTAATTATTTTGCCAGTGATTTGCGCTAAGTGCTTTTTATATTTCATGTAAATGAAAAGGGCCGCCTATTGTTTGCTGGGAACCTTCAAACAGCTAACTGTGCCTTTTTGCACCTATCAATTTGGTCTTTCCTCATTTCCCAGGTCAATATTTGTCCACGGCTTCGTCGTAGATGACAAGAAGCGAAAGATGTCCAAATCTATCGGCAATGTGATTGATCCTACAACGATCATTCAGGGAGGGAAGGATAAGAAGAACCAGCCGGCTTATGGCGTTG
This sequence comes from Fissipunctia ypsillon, assembly GCA_947568875.1. Lineage (NCBI taxonomy): Eukaryota > Metazoa > Arthropoda > Insecta > Lepidoptera > Noctuidae > Fissipunctia > Fissipunctia ypsillon. The sequence continues at coordinate 17,367,158 of OX387663.1, read as the reverse complement.
ATACTCTTAGGTAAGTTATGTTCCGAAGACTGTTACGGTGATATTAGTCAGTAAGGGGCCATACTATCGATTCTCTCGAATCGCGGCGATAGTATGACAGCTTGTCAAAGTCAAGTTGTATGTCAACGAGGGTTTTATGAAAATTCATGCCACCAGTTGGCGCCACTTTGACAAGAGGTCTTCCATTTCGACAATGAATATAAAATATATGATGACGTTCATTTTTAACACGGTTTTATAAGCTTCACTTGTAACTAACTAACAATGTAAGAAAATCTTGGAAGTCAATTTTAACCTACTTATAATAGTCGTATCGAAATGAAACTTTGTATGTACATATATGTAGTTTGTATGAAATAAACTTATTTTTATTTATTTATTTATGTAGTTCGAAAGACAATACTATAATTTGGTACTTGGAGCTGATCTGATGATGGAGCCGGATAGTGGAACTCTTCAGTGGCTACTAGTAAACCCCTCGAGTTTGGGCTCATATGATTCGTTTTGACGAGTCCAATAGATTGGGCTTGATAACGAGGGTCGGATGATGGAGCCAGGAGGTGGAAGTGGAACTCTTCAGTGGCCACTAGTAAACCCCTCGAATTTGGGCTCATATGATTCGTTTTGACGAGTCCAATAGATTGGGCTTGATAACGAGGGTCGGATGATGGAGCCAGGAGGTGGAAGTGGAACTCTTCAGTGGCCACTAGTAAACCCCTCGAATTTGGGCTCATATGATTCGTTTTGACGAGTCCAATAGATTGGGCTTGATAACGAGGGTCGGATGATGGAGCCAGGAGGTGGAAGTGGAACTCTTCAGTGGCTACTAGTAAACCCTTTGTTTAAATTAATTAAAAGTATGCACAACTAACAAGCGCTCCACGCTTTTTGAATTAATCATTGGATATAAAAGAAATGACAAATATAATACGTGAAAATTTAATAATTTAATAACTTTTAGTGCGATAATAGCGTGTTTTTTAGTTTTTTTTTAAACTGCATATTTTTATTCGTTCAGTCACGACTAAAGAATATATAGGCGCTTTGTTGACACTTTGAACAGGTACTCGGACCTGGCGTCTCAATGCTGCCACCTAGTGAACGTCAAACTCAAAACTCAAACTCAAAGCATTTATTTCAATTAAACCAATTACAGGCACTTTTGAATTGTTAAAGAGTCAGTCAGTTAGTTAGAAAATTGAAGCTAGTCGCCCATTCCAAAAGGTAGATCTCTATGGAGAAGAATGGGCAAGAAACTCCATGGACACTCTTTTAAATCAAAATTGTTACAAAATCCTGGGTACATTGTTCTTGTTCTTGTTGCTTCTATATGTGAGAACAATGTAAAAAATAGATAATTAAAACAATTTAAAATATAAGATTAAAAATAAGCCCTGGCAGCTAAGAGATGACCAGTCTCCACTGACGGCGCCCGTTCACGAACATGACGCGTGGATCAGCACCATCCAGCTCAACCATTTTTTAGGGAACCGAATGATCCAACACACGCGCCACCATCAGCGAGACATTTAAGTGAGCACGACATACTCTCAACTGCCATACTCTTTCAAGTCAACATACCTACATCATAACATAAAACCGCTCCATGGTACTCACATTTACAAAATTGAAAAGATGCTTCTAATTTATACAAAACTATAGTTTGCAATGATTGTATTAAAAGATTAGTAAACACTAAATCTATAGTCTATATATAGTCAATAAGTCTATAGTAATAACATTTTAGATAACCCTCATTAGACAATTAAAAGGCACTTTGAACATCAAAATTTATAAGAAAATAGAATTGATTCTAGTTGCCCTTCCAAAAAGTAGTTCCGTATGGAGAAGAATAGGCAAAAACTCCATAGTTACTCTGGCTTTACAATATTGGATAATCACAATTTTTTTTCACTTTACTAAAATTATTTTAGTACATTATGTAAGTATAAAGTATTTTCAAATTAAGAAATATGTAACAAATATTTACAAATATTGAACTGTAGATGATTTTTACTAACATTTTTAACACATAATTAATCAATGTGTGAATTAAAGTAATCATAGAATGTATAATTAATGTCATAAAAATAATGAATGAGTGACTGTCGCCGCCATTCTCTCGCTCGTCCAGATTGTGCCCAAGAGACAAAACCAGCAGATAAATAGTAAGAATAGAGTCGTTGCAGATGAAAAGGAGAGCAGAGAGTTTCCTAAGACAAGAAAGTGCAAATAAGCCCACACAAGCGCGCTTGAGGACGACTGAAGAGGCGATTACAGTCTGCATCGATCTTTGCACAATTTTGCACTTATATGTAACTGAATATAAAGTGTGTTATGCTATGTCACCAGAATTTTCAATTTTAATCTAAATTTCTTCCTTTTTTACAGATGGTGGGTAGCAAGCCACTCAACCCAGCATTCCCAGATAATAATCAGCAAGAAACTCCTCGATGACTGTCAAGCAGAACTGATTAGGATAAGAAACATCATGAAATACCTCCTAGGAGTCGTCGGTGACGTCCAAAAACTTGATTTTAACCGAAAACCGAATCTGAACTATTTTGACAGCTATATGGTCAAAGAAACAGAGGTTTTTGTCAACCAAATAAACGATAGTTATAATAATTTTAGGTATAACCATGTAGCTCAAAGCATTTTGTACTTTATTAGCAATAAAATCTCCGGCCTGTATTGCCATTGTATAAAAGATAGATTATATTGCTCTCAAAAAGATTCTGAAGAAAGAGTTTCAGCTCAGTTAGTAGTACATACGATTCTAGTCTCTCTTTGCAAAGCTTTAGGGCCTATTTTACCGCATTTGATCGAAGAAGTGTGGCAACACCATCCGTTGTACGAAAAACCGTTTTATTTTACGGAAAACTTATCGGTTTTACAGCAAACTGATGTAGATACATCACTAATGGACGCCATATTGGATTTGAAAAGAGAAATATGTGTGTTAGCGAAAAATGAAAGTTTAAAGAAGCTTCAAGCTAATATTGTATTAAATTCAGAGTTGTACGACAAATTAAATGAACTAAATAAGTCTGATGGTGATAATGACAGTGTTTTGTGCGAGATTTTAGAATTATCATCTGTCAGTTTGACAGTTAAGAATGGCGGGAAAGATACTCACATTGAGTTATCACAGAGTAAAAATGAGCAGTGTTTGCGGTGTAGAAAATATAATGTTACAGATGATAGCGATAAATGTGTTCGATGTGACAAAGTTTTAAGTGATTTGTAAATAATAGTGCTAGTAGGTAAATAAAATAATTAAATTCATAACAAAATTCATAGATCTTTTTTCTTACTGTCAATTTTGCGTAACACACTAACAATTGCAATGCCTTTCATTTTGACAATTCTTTAACTTTCATTGCGTTATTTACGTTGTCGAGCGGATGCATTTTTCAAATATATGACGCAAATGGATTAGGAATTTCCTTCAAAATTCTTCGGATTTTGAAAGAAAGTGTGTACGAAACTGGGATGCTGTAGTCCTGCTTTTAGACATGATTGCTACTTACTATTAGTTATCTAGAGGAAGCAAACAGTGCATTTTTGTTTATACAATGTGTCTGTACACGGTGTGGGGAAAATTAAGGGTGAGGTACAGACCATCAAACTGAACAATTTTCTCCCGGGGATCAACATCGTAATCGCAAAAAAAAAATATCTGTCGTCCCATACATTTGGTCGAGTAGGTATTGAAGTTTTGTATGGGATGACTGATTTTTTTTTCACGATTACGATGTTGGTCTCCGGGAGAAAGTTGTTCAGTTTGATGGTCTGTACCTCCCCTTTAAGTTTTGCTATTCCGAAACCGGACATCCTGTATAGCTTATCTAACTAGGTATTAAGTAAACTCTGTATAAATAAATATTTATTACATCCTGTTTATCTCTGTTATATAAACTATGCATTATAATGTGTGTACCTATGTGTAGATGACTGATTAAACAAAAGTATATCTAGTTAACACACTGCATAGCGTTTTTTTCACTAAAGTTAACCCCCATTTATAAACGTTGCTTAAATTTAGGTAATAATTAACGTCAGTCCAAAAATTTTTGACGTTTCAATATCTCTTAACTTTAAGCAACGTTTATAAATAAGGGGGTGTTTAGACCTTAAGACTGATTTACAAGAAGCATTTTAATTGCTTGTAATGCCCGTTGAACGCAATAATGTTGAAGCGATTCTAAAAGTTGTAACGTCTCAACAGAGTTTAGCCGATTCTAGTTTTATAAAAAAGGACAACTCCGTCTATATTTTCACGTCCAAACCACCTAACCGATCGTTTTAGAAGACATATACAATGTGTCCCGGAATTACAGCACAACCTCTTCATTGTACTCATCAAAAAAAAAAAAAATGCTCCCTACATTTTGACGAGTTTATGCGAACATAAATGTTATTTCAATTTTAACTTTAATTTATTTTTAATGACCAATTTACTTCAATCTCATTTTAATTTATTTGCTATTATTTATATATATTTTGTTATGAAGGCATTTAATTGATCACGTCATTACTAACATAGTTTTTAAGATAATTAATGTAAGACTAATAAATTATGGACAGTATTTTGTCTGAATTAAATGATTTTTTTTTTATAAAGTAGGGAACAGCAGATTTTTTTCGCGATTTCAGATTTGGTCCCATAGTAAAAATTGTTCATAATTATGAGTACAATGACCCCTTAAGAGATTGTGCGTTAATTCCGGAACATGTAGGTAGCCTGTGACCTGGATTACATAGGATACTTTTCATCCTGGATACAAATACACGCAGACGAAGTCGCGGGAAACCGATAGTATTTTGTACACGGACTTTAAAAAACTCGACGTATTGTAGTAATGTCTGGGTTCTGTGGTTCATTTGACATCAGAGATCAATTCCAAAAAGGTTTTCTCCATACTTAATCGTGTACAATATAATAACGCTCTTAGGATGTCGTTGGGGCTGCCGAGATGCTGTAGTGCGTCTGGCATGTTTATGGAGGCTCAGATTGATGCTCAGATGGATACACCGTATCCGAGCAAGCTTCAACAGTATTCTGAAAGCAATAGCGGACTGGTTAGAGAGGTTCCCAGACATTTTTTTCTCATAGACCACTTTCAAAATTTAGCTGGTTCCGGTGGACCCCCTGCAGCTACATTTCTACCATATTCCCAAAACTGTGACAAAAAATGTGAAGAATAGACCCCAACGTAGACCCCCGTCGAGTCTCCCGTGGACCCCTGGGAGTCCACCTGGACCACTTTGGGAACTAAGGAATTAGACGGTCCTTTTCATAGACACTGGAACGTCCTCCGTGTGTCGAATTGATTTCGTTTGTTTTTATTTTTGTGGTTTACTACCAGAGTTCTTAAATACTTACTAACACAAATATGGATGTTCTTTGAATAATCTATACAAATAAATAAAATTGAAGTCAGTCTATATTGTCAAAATAACAGCTTTTTACTAAATGCTTAAGAAAGTATATGGTAGGTACTTAAAACAAAAAACAATTTTTAAAATTTTCGTCTGTCTATCTGTTTGTTCCGGCTAATCTCCGAAACGGCTGGACCGATTTTGAAGAAGCTTTCACTAGCAGATAGCTGATGTTATAAGGAGTTACCTTAGTTACTTTTATTTTAGAAAAAGAATTAAGGTTCCACGCCAAAAAATTAAAACCATGAAATTGTAAATAAAAAGTGCGGGTCAGCGGAGCTTTATTAATATGTAGTGTTATATAGTATTACACGCGAACGAAGTCGCGGGATACAGCTAGTCTGAAATAAAGTTATTATATTATTATTATTACTTGTTTGAATATCAAAACTGTCTGCCTAAGCATAAACAAAAGTAGCGATGTTATACATATACCTCTGTATGTATACCAGTTTAGACTAGTTTTAATCCGGCTCAAACCGGACCGAGCCAATTATTTCCGAACTATTCGGCTGAAACGTTCGCTAATCAGATTTGCATCGTATTTGCACGACCGCAAAATGAATGGCGGAATATTTTTGTTCTATGTTAGTTTGAATATAAGAATTGTAGGTATGTATGTAAGTATGTAAGCAATTGAGCTGCGCGACTGCTGAGCATGGGGTCCTGGGTCCGATTCCTAGGTGGGACAAAGTGTTATTTGATTTCTCCATTAGGAATAACACCCCGGAGTTTGGAAGTTAGCGGTGTGATACCCTCGTGCCTCGGAAAGCACGTTAAGCCGTTGGTCCTGCGCCTGATCTCTCTCCGGTCGTGTCGGATTGCGTTATATCTCCTTGGATTAAACTTAGTTTTGAAGTTTGGTATATTTTTCCCTTACCTACGATGTCAAGTTCCTGGTGTTGAAGGTCTTAAACCTTTAGGTGCTTCGCTTAGTGTTTACAGGTAAGCTGTGTGCTAGGTGACATGATCTAGTGAACCAACATACGGTTTTACCAACGACCATACTGATCAGGCGCATCGCGCATTCGCAGCGTGTCAATAAAATGGAGAACGCATACAAAAGCAAAGCACCGAGCACCGGACCCTAGCAACTAGTCAGCTGCACAGTTCACGCTTGCTACTCAGCGGGTGTGGCACCAAGCGAAGCTCCTAGCTGTGCAGCTTCGACCTTACAGTCCGGCCGTCGAGAGAATGCGCTCCTGAGACCTGTCAGTTGGATAATTTCTAGTAACTTTATCACTGACTTATAAATCTATGGACTCGCCATACCTACAAAATTTAACGTGCATACCTAAAAAATCGAGCACATTCTTATGTGGCCGCTTTTCAGAGGGTTGTAATTGCGAGTGCAAGAGAGAGAGCAAGCCACCGTTTGACATTGAACAGCACATCTACCAAACATTTACCTCAAAACTCGGCCCTCAATATGGCGTCCGGTTACGCATAGACATGACTTTGATGTCACACAAAAAGTGTTGCCGAATTTAGTCTTTGACAAACATTCAGATGTCTCTCTTTTCATATGCAGCTCTTGATTAGTTAAAAAGAAATAAAACGCTTTTTGACATGTGTGTGTCGGTATGATAGATATTGTCTAACTATTCTTCCTTTATTAGAATATGCCATCTCCATAGTTTTCCTATCTCAATGAACTATATGGATTAAATTTGCAAAATACATATTCGTTAGTATAAAACTGACAGCTGTCAAGAACGCATTCTCTCGCTGGCCGGTCTGTAGTTGTGTGACACATTAGAGCAGTCTCAAATTCGAGTTCTGTTCTGACCGAACCTATCCGCCAGTAGGCCGTAGGGCAGAAACTAGGAGTGACCGTTTAACAGGTCTATAGCAAATTTTCGGTGTGTATTTCCACTTCATGTACCTAATGCTGGTTCATATCGTAGATAGATCGATTCGTAGTTCGTACGGTAGCCGGTTCTCTGCCTTTTCGCTGAAAATTGTTTGCCACATTTTCACTTGCCAACTAACGTTTCGCCGAAGTTTCACTTTGACAACTAACGATTAGCAAATTTTTGTATGACAACGTTTCATTTGGTAGAATTTAGAAGAATTATTGTTAAGCTGATTATTATAATGACACAAAACGTTTGGGACATTTATCATTTGTCAAACATTTCACTAGACCACACAACTATTAGACGAATGACGTTTTGTCAGTGTAACAGTTCCCAGGTTGTGAAGGTTAGATAGGCAGTCGCTCCATGTAAAATACTAGTATTCAGCTGCATTCGGTTAGACTGGAAGCCGAACCCCAACATAGTTGGGAAAAGGCAGGATACCACGGTAGCCATTTAGCCGTAACTCTTTATTTGTATTTGGCATTGTGAAACTATGTACTACTAAAACAAAAATTACCGGTACCGTTTTAGCATAAATGATCACATGAACGTTAAACCATTCATAGTTCACAAAGTCCCGTTGTTATTCTACCGTACCTGTGCCTAAAATACATAATTATGTAGCAGCGTAATGCATAGCAAATTGTTCATAATTGCATTAATTTTTACTTCAACATTGCAATGTTTTGAGCTCACTAGGATTAGCAGTAGGTACTCGTATACTCATTAGAGAACGTACTGGAAATGTACTTTATTCACGAGTTCATGAATAGCTTTTTGCTTGTTATACTCGAGTGCCCAGTCATAATCATCTGCCTGCCTTTTCCCACCTATGTTTGGGTTCGGCTTCCAGTCTAACCGGATGCAGCTGAATACCAGTATTTTACATGGAGCGACTGCCTATCTAACCACCACAACCCAGTTACTGGGTAATACGATATCCCTTGGTACGACTGGTTGTCAGACTTTCTGCCTTCCGACGACTCGTAACGACTGTCAAAGATGCACGAATGACAGCCGGGACCAACGGCTTGACGTCCTTTCCGAGGCACGGAGAGGTCTTGGTATGTAAAGATGGTCACACATCTATGGAACAACCGCGGCAAGCGTAGCTTAATATAAGGGATTGTCACGTTCATTTGTCACTTATTTGTTGGGGATCCCCGAACACGCTCTGTCGACGCGATGACGCGATCGGGTTCGCCGAAAACAATAGTCGCGATCGTCACCCTCTTTTATATTAATACTAGCTTAATGCCCGCGGCTGCACCAGCGTGTAGGTCGGAAACTATCCCAAAGGAACGTACTACCGAGATAAAAAGTATCCTTTGCCCTAACCCAGGTCATGGTCTACCCATGTGCGAAATGTCATCCAAATCCGTTCGCTGTTTTAGCGTGAAAGCGTAACAAAGAAACAAACTCACTTCGCATTTATAATATTATTAAAGTTAGGATGATATAGTCGCGCGATCAATCAAATCGCGTTTGTACGTCAAAATTCATTTAAAAGATAGCGAGGATCGATTACTAGGACGCGGGGTTAATCGTGCGACGATCGCATACATTAGGAAACGGTCTAAGAATTTACCTTTCGACAAGGACACTGAGATGACCTCAGTGTTCTTCTACTATACAGGGCATTTTTTAAATCACTATCCAAATTTTCGCAGGGTGTTCTACCCATGAATATGAACAATTTTTACTATGGGACCAACTCTGAAATCACAAAGAAAAAATCAGCTGATTCATAAAAAAGTTCAATACCTACTCGACCAAAATGTATGAAACAGCTGATTTTTTTTCGTGATTTCAGAGTTGGTCCCATAGTGAAAGTTGTTCGTATTCATGGGTAGAACACCCTGCGAAAATTTGGATAGTGATTAAAAAAATGCCCTGTATAAACTAAGGGGTGGTAGAAATCAGCTTTCAACATCATATCTAGGTACTACAAACTAAGTAACCTTAAAACGGTACGGTACGGTTTCCCATGGAACGAAATAAAATCTTAATATGTTTACAGAAAAGCCCGCGTTAAGCGAAGTAAGTAACACAAGGAACCCAGCCTTGCATTATTTTAAAAACTTCTGAAATTTTTAAAAAGCATCAGATGTCAGTCTGTGATCCCGAATCCCGGTACACTTCGCTTCTTGTAATTTAATATTCTGGTTTAAAAATAAATTAACGTTGAAGACCGTCCACTCAAACTTGCAGCAGGAGTTGAACTCACTCAGAGATATTAAAATTCTACGAAAGTTGGTTTTAAATATTTATCTACTGTAGCTGAGAGCGATCGCTTAGAGGTGCTACGCTGTTCAGCGGGGCAATTGCGTAATACACTAGCAGTAGGAATCGGTTTCATTTTGACAGTTCAACAACGTTCATTGCGTTATTTACGTTGTTGAGCAGACAATTTTTTTTAACATATTAAGCAATGGATTAGCAATTTGCTTCAAAATCTTTCAGATTGTGATTAATAGGTCGGCCACAGATACACTACACTACCATAATATTATGGTCAGGCAAAGTGTTATTGGGTTTTCCATCTGGAATTTCTCAGTAACAGCCCGGAGTCTGGATTTGTACCCGGCTGAAGGCAATATGCTCGCCCCCTATTACATGGGACAAACATAACTGGCGAAATGTGGGTGTACTATAAGTATACCTCTGCCTAACCCTTCCGGGAAACAAGGCGTGATGTTGTGTTATGTTCCTTTCTCGAATATCGGTGTCAATACCAGTAGATATAACTGTTTCGTAAACAATAACAAAAACCTTTGAGAATTATTTATCAAAGGTAAGAAGCAACGAATACCTGTTGATACGTATATACAATATTGTTCTTTTTATACTTCCTTCGTAGGAAGATAGATAAATACCTTGTGCCTAGGTACCATGGGAGAAATGAACATCAGAAGGACTGTTCTTGCTTGCAGCGCTCGGCCGCTATAGTAACGCTTGCTAACAGATGTGGTCATCTTGTGCACGGGATTTTGTTTTCAAATTGGTCAGATGTAAGTTTCCTCGATAGTACACATGACGGCAAGACAAACAGCACCCTAATTTCGTAACACACTATCAATCACAATCTGAATGATTTTGAAGCAAATTGCTAATCCATTGCTTCATATGTTCGAAAGATTTGTCTGCTCAACAACGTAAATAACGCAATGAATGTTGTTGAATTGTCAACATTAAACAGATTCTTACTGTATGTGTGTTAAGCAATTGCCCCTCTGTCGGCCGCGATGATACATAACACTTCGTACATTTGACGTCATGAATGACATTGTCTATTTAACATGGTCGGCTAGGAGGTAATAGAATAGGCGAAAGCGTTAGGAAAATTCAAATTTGGTTACGTTTTTTGCAATTTGCAGGCCAGTATTAAGTTGTATGTTCATAAAAATATGATTCGAGACCGTAACAATAATGTATTTACAGAATTATAATCATTAAAAGCATCAATACAACTCTCTAACTTCAAATTACCCTATTGAATGACTATGTCATGAAATCATGACATTTGAAGTCATTTGTAATATAATGTACCCACAGAATTATCGTCTATAGAAACATATCCGTGGGTAGTTGTGTAGCAATACAACTCTGAAGATACGAACCATTGACAAGATTTATAGGGATTTCACTAATACACTTAAGGGACTAAAAAGTAGGGTTCCGAAATATACGGCCTAATAAAGAAACATATAAACATTTAGTGGAACTAGCAAAGTTGTGGTGTTGCCAGGCGCAGAAATATTGGGAATCTTTCTATACAGGGTGTAAGGGACAGCTCTCCGCAAACTAACAGGGTGCATTCAGCTCCTTATTCTGGATCATATTCCACCGGAAATATTCTCAGGATAATTTTTTTTTTTTATCGTATTTTCAGTTACTATTCTTTTATTTCAATGTAAAATTACATTCTCTGTACGCAGCACTCCATTTATGTAAATAAAACGACTAAAATAAAAAAATCAGCAATGGATGTTGAAATACTCGGCGGCCGAAGGCTCGCTGCGCTGCCGTTCACTACGCGCGTTTTGCCACGGTAACCATACATTGCGTGCGAGGTAGGTAATTAAACAAATCAGGTTTATTGGATTCCCATAACGTTCCTGAAATAACTTCATGTACCGGTCGTCTTAGTATGATATACTGAATTCACTCCATCAGTCTGCGGAGGGCTGCCCCTTACACCCTGTATATAAAAAATCAATTGCCGTGCGTTAGACTCGCAAAAACTCGAAAATGGCTCGCCCGATTGTGATGAAACTTTGGTAAGTTATTATATTATGCGCGCCGGAGAAGGTTCCGAACAAGAGACATTGCATGCTGGACATTAGCTAGTAATAAATAAATAAAATTGCTTGGACTCGAAACTCCTAATAAACTGCCTCGTTGGCCTAGTGGTCGCAAGCGCTATTGCTCAGCATAGGTCTTGGCTTCGATTCCCGGGTTGGGAAGTGATATTGGTTTTTTTTTTATCTGGAATTCCTCAGTAGCAGCTCCGGGGTACTACTGAGATCTGTGCCCGGTTGATGGCTCGCCCCCGATTACATGGGACTTAAGGCTGCAGTCTTGCAAAATTAACTCGTGGCGAATTATTTACGCAACTTTGTATTTTTTTTTAAACAAAAGTAATGAAATAGAATGTAATATTATTATTGCACATAAATAACCTTATTATAAGTAATAGCTAGTTATATTTTAAGTGCATCTAGGTGGATTACGTTGAGTAACCTCAACAAAATTTTGAGTTATGTTTGTGTCCATACATTATGGCAATAACGAATTCATTTACAAAATCTGTTCAGCGCCTAATTAGCTCAACATTCTCGTCTTCAAAATGTGCTGATTAGTTTTTTCTAATTATCTTTAACCTTCTTAATTCAGAGGTCAGAATGTCATCAAAACTCTCTGTTTTCAAAAGATCTACAAAAAAGAATTTATAAACATGAATTGCCAGGGAAATTCGTTAGTGGGTCGGGGAGCACTTTGTAGGTCTGTTGAGATTATTATTATTGTTAGAGTAAGGTAACTTAGGTCCATTTTTTCAGTATTTGCTTTGTTGAACTCTGGGCATTAAAATAATCTAATTATTACATACATACGATGCATTGTTATTATGAAATGAACCCTTTATATAAGAGATAAAAACAGAGAATTTTGACGACATTGTGACCTCTGAATTAAGAAAATGAAAGATAATTAGACAAAAACTAATCAGCACATTTTGAAGACGAGAATGTTGAGCTAATTATGCACTGAACAGATTTTGTAAATTAATTATTTATTGCCATAAAGTAAGCACATAAACATAACTCGAAATGTTGTTGGACGCGAAAGAGCTGTATTTAACGCTTGATTTATCTAACATTATCCACCTAGATAAGCTTAAAAAAATAACTATAACTACGTTGCGCAAATAATTCGTCACGAGTGAATTTTTGTGAATACAGGGGTGTGACGATGTTATGTATGTCGGAAATACGTTAGTCGTCATTTGACTAATTGGGACACCAGCGCCACCAAGCCGACTGATAACCGGAGTTAAGCAGAGTTTGTCGGTGGCGGTCGAGCAGTGAACACGTTTAGAAACTGTCGCGCGTTCCGTATGTTGTGTTGCGTATCTATAGTGTGTGAATAGCTAGTGATTAATTTGATCGTCAATTATAATTTGATTTGGACTGCAAACGGTTTTTCTATTGCGCAATAACCAACACTACCCATAGTACGCCCACAGTAGTTAAAATATGGCTGACGATAACTAGAAAGATGTACAGACGCCAGCATATCAAGCTACTACAATCTGTAAAATTTCTTTAATAGATTTTCGACTTTATTGCTAAAGCATTAGGTTCAAGGTTGATTGGGAAAATTTGACAGTTTCGGCTAGCTTGATGTGCTGGCGTCCATACCTTCTCCGTCATAAAAATAAATTTATTTCAGGTAATTTACACCCATTGCCAAACATAATAGTCAAATAAAAAACAAATTAAAATAAAATTAATTTGAAACAACATAAATCAGATTAAATTAAATAAAACCAAATAAATCAACAGAATAATTAGAATAAAAACTAATTACCTTCTCCTCTTCCCTACTTCTCTTTCTCTTCTTCTTCTTCTCCTAATGGTATGTTTTTGTGGCGCACAATAGGGGAGGCTTAAAAATTTCAATAAAAGTTTGCAATAATGACAACGACATGCCCGGTACAGATTAGTGAAACTTATCATGAAATGTAACACAGATGAGCTATAGCATGAAATGTAATACATATGAGCTGTAGCATGAAATGTAACACATATGAGCTGTAGCATGAAATGTAATACATATGAGCTGTAGCATGAAATGTAACACATATGAGCTGTAGCATGAAATGTAACACATATGAGCTGTAGCATGAAATGTAACACATATGAGCTGTAGCATGAAATGTAACACATATGAGCTGTAGCATGAAATGTAACACATATGAGCTATAGCATGAAATGTAACACATATGAGCTGTAGCATGAAATGTAATACATATGAGCTGTAGCATGAAATGTAATACATATGAGCTGTAGCATGAAATGTAATACATATGAGCTGTAGCATGAAATGTAACACATATGGGCTGTAGCATGAAATGTAACACATATGAGCTGTAGCATGAAATGTAATACATATGAGCTGTAGCATGAAATGTAATACATATGAGCTGTAGCATGAAATGTAATACATATGAGCTGTAGCATGAAATGTAATACATATGTGCTGTAGCATGAAATGTAATACAACAACTAAACAAATTGGTTTAAATGTGTGTTACATTTCATGTTACGTTTCACCAATCTGTACCGGGCACTAAAGTTAGTTATGTTTCTAGAACATTAGGTTACGCGGTCAAAATAAGTCGTCATCTGCCTAGCCTTTTCCCAACTATATTGGGGTCGGCTTCCAGTCAAACTGGATGCAGCTGAATGCCAGTATTTTACATGGAGCGACTGCTTATCTGGCCTCCACAACCCAGTTACTGGGTAGTACGATACCTCTTGGTAAGACTGATTGTCAGACTTTCGGGCTTCTGACGACCCGTAACGACTGTCAAAGATCACGAATGACAGCCGGGACTAACGGCTTAATGTCCTTTCCGAGGCACAGAGGGGTCTTGATATGTAAAGATGGTCACCCATCCACGGAGCAACCGCGGCAATCGTAGCTTAACCTGATCGATCGACCCGTGCGGCTGTTATTTAACAAGCCCCCTAAGACGCGGTCAAAATAAGTATTTTATCAAAAATAATTCCTGCATGAATGTGGACGAAGCAACAGGAGAACCCCCCTTACCTTATCCCCTTGGGAAATGACGTGAATTTATTTATGTGTGTAAAGTCCGGCCGTCGAAAGAATGCGCTCCTAACACTAGTCAGTTCGACAATTTCTGGTAACTATAAGGATCAAATTCGCAAAACGGATATTCGTTAGTATGAAACTGACAGGTGTCAAAAACGCATTTTTTCGACGGCCGGATTGTAGGTATGTAATTCTTGCAGGTATGTTTTTTCTTGAAGATGAAATCTTCCACCCTTAACCCATAATCTGATGGATAAAAAAAAAACTGTTGTTCAGCAGAATCCTACCAAGTAATCTCTTTCTCTAAACTGACAACACTAAAACTTAACACTTGTAACGCGATCAACATCCCGGAACACATAAATAAGCCGTCCGGGCTTATTAGATTTATTTGAACATCGCTTGGGAACCGCTGTGCGTCTTGTGCCGAACACAAATCACTGCGATAGCTATTAATGTTCAATTTAAATTACTGTTGGATATAGTGCTACCTTCTCAGATTCTGTTTCGTTTTATTTCTAAAACCAACCATGTCTAAGGTAAATTTATTAACATAGCTGTTTTAGATTGCAATTTGTAAGGTCGATACGAGTAGTACCATACAATTTTTTTCCATTTTTTGAATAATTGTTAGCGCCTATCCGGTGCATTAAGCTCTTAATATTTTGTTAACCCTGTCTTTTCACCTGATTTTATGCCGGTCTGAAAGTTGGATACTAAATAAAAACTTTTTTTACAAAAAATAAAACCGACTTCCAAAAAAAAAAACACTACAAAAACTACTCGACTACCGAAATCAAAGTTATTTTTCACTTTTTAGTGTTTTTTTGGAAGTCTTAACTAAGAAGCTTTTGAGCTTCTTTCTTGCATAATAATAAATTCAAATGATGCGTTGTCGCTTAGTCCATATTTGTAATTTTTCTGCATCCAGCAAAATAATGAGCAACAGTATTAACTACGTAGCATGTTAGTATCTTCAGATCCTCTATTCATTTGCATCTTTAAACTTTCACAAATAACAGTAGTTTCGTAATACGCCTCGCAGCGTGGATTGAGTGAGTGCAGCGCAGCGTCCCGATTATTCCGGAATAGAACGCAGGTAGTGCCGCGATTACCCCGGGATAGAACGTAGTGCTGTGCTACCCCGGGATGAAACGTACATCTGTATTATTACCGGGTCAACGATGCCCTCTAACTTTTATTCGGTATGGATAGCAAAGAAAAACTATTGCTTTTTTATTATTTACTGATTTAAAATATTTTATTACTTTTAACATTAATAGTCTAACAATAGACATTAACGGCCTAGTTTCACCATACCATGTTAGTTAGTTTAATATTCTGGTAAAATGTTAACGGGACCTTAAGAGTAGCGAGTGTTTCACCATGCGCTAATCTATCTTAATCAGGCGTTAAATTTAATTGCTGCCCTAGAGGTCCGTTAACTTACTAACCGACATTTAGTCAGTTGTCAAAATCATCGAAATAAAAAACGCGAGTCTATACTATACGGCTACGCGAGTTTATACATGTGACATTGCGACTTTTTATTTTGGTTGCTTTGATAACTGACCGATATATAAGTGAATCATACATCCTAACGCCAGGTTTATTTTTTTTCTGGTGGAACGTAAGTACCATTAACATCGATGTTTATTTTAATCGCTGATTTACTAATGTCTGATTACGAACAGTTTGGTGAAACTAGGTCTTAATAGAATTGAAAAAAAAAACTGTCAGTTTAATCGAACAATTTAGTGCTAACAGCTTTTTCAAACTCGGTTGCTTTCCAGACGAAGCTGATCCAGGATAATTCTAGTGATTTCGTTAAACAAGCATTGAAAGCTAGGCTTCAGCTCAGCTAGTATTATGTTACAATCACATTTTATGGAAGAGCGAATGTACGTACAAACGGCTAAATTATGTTTTTGTAATATAATATTCACTTTAAGTGGAACGGGCTAGGTTTGTGGGCTCATCATCTTCATCATCATTGACAGCCTTGTTCCACCCACTGATAAATATAGGTCTCCTTCCTTTTGTGCCATGCTTCCCTGGTCTGTGCCAGTCTCATCCAGGTCTTCCCCGCGATCTTCGTGTTCCAACAATCGACCGCTTGCTCTGCAGCCCAGCAGTTATTGCCGTTAAATATTATTGAGTTTTATTTGTCAAAACACAATGTCACGATATTAATACTTCGTACGTACATGTTTCACCCGTAAGGCATACAAATTTACAAAAAATAAAAAACTAAATTACTAAAGGCACTTCAATCCAAGTACATCATAGTCAGCAATAAACATTGATAAGTCAGTAAAATAAATTAATCATAAAATGTCACAAAAATTAAGGATTAATAAAAAAAAATATATTGTGATTATACATCGTCATCCCAACTGTATTTGCCAACGGTACTCGTCCTCAATTATAAATGGACGAGTTGCATGCGAGTGTAGTGACGTCACGGGCTCCATATCAATCATTTGTATACTACCCTCAATTTCTCCACCAGAGAGCGACGTAAGAGATTACATGTATTACGTCTTGTAGTCTATGGAGCATACCTACCTTCAGAATAGTCACACCAGTCATGGCCATGCAGGTGCGACGAAGTAAATATAGGTACTATCGAGGAAACTTACATCTGACCAATTTGAAAAGAAAATGCCGTGCACACGATGACCAACATCTGTTTATTAGCAAACTTTACTCTAGCGGCCGAGAGCTGCAAGCAAGAATAGTTCTTACGGTGTATACACCGTAAGAACCTATCCGTATCTATTATAATAGATGTTCGTTTCTCCCATGGTACATTGTGTGACTACGTGATCAGGCAAGACAAGACATGATCTGTGTCTCGAGCTTGTATAATTTCTCATATACTTTTTAACAGGAGTTTCTAAAGGGTCTCAAATTGGGCAAACACAATGAACAATAGATACTAGATCAATATTGTCTTATTATACAGGGTGGCCGGAGAAGTGACATCTAAAGGTAAAATTTAGATGCCTTTTATTGCGGGGCATCCGAATCACCCCATGTACGAGTATGTTCAGCGATTATTTATAGTTTAGGAGCTAGACGGTTTTTAATATTTTTTGAGAAATTCTCGCTTGACTTCAGACTTTTTTATTTTTCTCTTTTTGTGTCGCATTTTTTGAAAATATTTTTATAGATAACAAATCCTTAAATTATGGTCTACGATCGATAAAAAATACTTTCTGCATATCATTATTTCTACTATAGACTTTTTTTTACCAAAAACAAAATTTTAATTTGATTTTTTGTAGGTACATAATTCAATCTTATATATTAGTAATAATTCAATTTTTTCATTTCATCGCCTACTACGCGCGCCGCAGCAAAGTTATGTCGCACAACCGTACGGTAGGCGTGGCCTCGCGTCGTCTTTGCCAAACATTGAGAAAAGTAGGAAAGAAAATTGTTTTAAATAATATTAGAAATTGATTTAATTACACATTTTTGATTTACCGGTGATATGAAATGTTATAATGTTTTTTATCACGCTTTTTGTCATAGTTCACAAAACCCTTCACGACACAACTTGACATTTTTGCGTATAAAATTTACGACAGCTTCCGAAGACAGCCGATCGCGGATTAGTTCACTTCGGCTTAGGAAATACCGTTCTGGGACCAAGTCCGCGGCGTCATTGTAGCACGCGGTCTACCCAGTCCTTATGCAGTAATATATTATATAAGTCAACGTATCTAACAGTAAGGCCCGGACTCCACCAAAGCGGAGACGAGATGAGAGGAAAGGAGATATGTTGGAAACAACCAATAGGATTTCGTTATTTACAAATCTCGTCTCCGCTTAGCTTCAGTGGATACGGTTGAGCAGAGAAGAGAGGAGATGTCTCATATTTGCTTAGCGACGGTGCGCAGCGGGTACGAGAGAAGATGTGAGCAGCGTGCGGCAAGCGGCACTGCTAGTTCCCCCACGTCGCACAACCCACCCGCCGCACCGCGCGTTTAGGTGGTTTTACACCGACGAGGCGAGACGTGGATGGGATGGGCGAGAATTTGTATGGCAAAATTTCTATCCACGCTCTGCCCATCTTTGGTGTAAAAGATCTATGATAGATGCGCGAGGATGTGCGAGGCGAGAATTAAAATATTTGTTATTATAATATTGAACTTTATTGCTCTAAGAATAGAGTATTTATTTACTTTGTAAAACGGATATACAAATATCGCACCGGCCATCGAGGACGGTCGACACGCACGGTCTGTCTCTGTCAAGCGCTGACTCGTGATATCTCACGATGGCTCGCGTTGTCACGCGCTGGCACACGCCGGCTCGCTTGGACCCTCGCGAGACATCCGATTCTCCTTCCTCCATTAACAAAGTAACGACGAAACATGACACAAGACATACCGCCGAACGTTGATCGCACAATACGAACAGAATTGCACTAGCTCTTTATATAGCGCGAGCCGGCGCGAGGCAGTGCTGGCCATCGCGAGACGGCGCGATATAGCGATGGACATCTTTCGGTGTAAAAAGGTAAGCGTGATTTCAGTTCTCACCCCTCTCATCTACGCCTCATCTCGCTGGTGTAAAACCACCTTAACTGTGCGTTCATCTCTCATCCATCGCTCGCCACACGCAGGACAGCTCCGCTCTAGCCAGTTCGCATATCCGCAGCAGCTTCGGTGGATACACTCTAGCTGTTTAGTATCTCCTCTCCTCTCCGCTTCGCACATCTCCGCCTATCTTCGCTTTGGTGGAGTCCTGGCCTTAAGGATATCTCGGAGATATTTCAATAAGCTGAAATGTCGTATGAATACCGTCCTGTTATGACAACTGAAGACTGCTTACAACATTGTGAGCACATATCTACAGTTATTTAATATGAATACCTACTAAGAGAATTTTGTGAATGTGAAACAATGTTGGCTTAGAAATTTAAATAAAACAGTAGGTAAAGAATTGTAGCTGGTTCAGTACTCTCTTTAATGCCATACAACGTGGCAATGCTGCCAGCCTTTTGGACACTTTTCCCATTGACAGCGATGCGGACGAATTTTTTGGTGCCCATTGAGCTCTTCCCCCCTTTTATATTTCTTGTTGTATACTTGTAGATTATATATATATTTATATATATTATTAGTGTTATGTTGTAACTAAGAATAGAATAAACTTAAGTGTTAATTATTAAACTTTAATGAAGGAATCCCTGTGATGTGGTTTCCTACATATTAATTGTTTATCAAATTGACACGCTTCGTCAATTTGCGGTGTTATAGCCATTTCGTACAACTGTCTAAGAAAGACAGTTGTGATTTGAATATACGGACAATTTAAGTTGATAGGTAAACAATTTCGTAAACAATTAATTTCCCTAACTTTACTAAGTAAACTATTACTATGTCTGTATTGGCAAGCAAGATAATATGATTTAATTCCTTGTCAGACTGTATTTATCCGAACGGATAAAGTGAATCAAAGCTCTCTACAGACCGGCCGTCGAGAGGTTGCGTTCCTACCACCTGTAAGTTCGACTATTTCGTAATAAGGATCAAATTCGCAAAACACATAATCGTTAGTATGAAACTGACAGGTGTCAAAAACACATTCTCACGACGGCCGGTCTGTAGCTCCATTGCTTTGCCGTGAAAGTGGTGGTTATAGAATCGAGCCTGGAATACTCAGTGCTATGTCGGTGGTACTCTCAAAATGGTGAAGGAAAACATCGTGAGGAAGCATGTCCTAGAAACAAAAATTCGAAGACATGTGACATCCACCAACTCGCACTGGGCCTGCGTGGTGGATTACAGCTCAGTCCCTCTCACAGAAAAAGAAGGCCTGTGTCCCAGCAGTGGGGACATTATAGGCCGATTATGAATGTCGGTAGTAGTACAAAAGTCATGCTAGTTTCGATACTGCCTTTGTGAAGGGGCAACTAGAATCAATTCTATTTTCTTGAAAATTTTGACGTTCAAAAGTGCCTTTTAATGACCTAGCTACTTGAAATAAAGGATTTGATTTTGACCTTCGAGCAGATGCTACCTAGAAGCACACAACTAGATTGTGTATTACGAAAAGAGTATGATCATTTTACATAAACGGAGAATATGCTTTACATATGGTTTACATGGGTGTAATTTATCTATAGTATGTACACTTCTGGACACATCTATTGGCCCACCTTAGAGTTTAGGTTTCGATGGCCCCTACCGAAATATGATTGCTAGATTGAACAAAAACTGTTGATGCAGTTTTAAACCTGATACATTTTACCATCTTTTTCGATCGTATTGTTTTAAATTTGAATTCAGAATACCATACGACATGGAGCTACGCCTAACAAGTCGGATATGCGCCTTGTTAAAGGCAATTGATTTTTGAATAAAAAACATGTTTTATCAAATAAAGGTTTAATTTAATAACGCGTGTTGCCTCCATGGGCATCTACCACAGCTCTCATATGATTAGGCATAGAGTTTATCAACCGCTCTATGAAATTTTGAGGGATCATCTCCCATTCCTCTTCTATGGCAGTTTTCAACTCCTGCATCGTCTGGGCAACTGGCTGACGAGCCCTAACACGTCTTTTTAGCTCGTCCCACATGTGCTCAATGGGGTTCATGTCTGGGCTTCTGGCTGGCCAGTCCATAACTGTGATGTTCACATCCCGAAGATATTCCCTGACGATGCCGGCTGCATGGGCTCTTGCATTATCATGCATAAAAAGGAAATTTGGGCCCACATAGTCCGCGTATGGTATCACGTGAGGTTCTAAGCACTCACGAATGTACCTTTCAGCATTTAATGTTGGCAGCCGTGGTCCTGTAACAACCTCAAGTTGAGTTTTGCCGCTCGCGGATATACCGCCCCAGACAGTCCATGAGCCACCGCCATAAGCAACCCTCTCTTCAAAGCAGCATTGTGCGAAACGCTCTCCCTTACGTCGGTAGACCTTCTTCCTTCCATCATTGCCATGTAACACAATTTTAGACTCATCAGAAAAGAGTACACGGCTCCAATCTTGCTGTGTTCAATTTAAATGACTGCGTGCGAAATGAAGGCGCGCTGTTCGGTGGGCTCGCGTTAGTTTGGGCCCATTAGCTGGCTTGTGTGGTACCATATCGCGTTCTTTTAACCTTCTCCGAACAGTTCGAGCGCTCACAGATACTCCGTGGAAGTCGCGAAGTTGGTTTTGTATCTCAATGGAGGTAAGGTGACGATTTCTCAAGCTGGTCGTCACGATGAATCGATCCTGCCTTTCAGTTGTGACCCGAGATCGTGGCCTTCCTTGGCGACGAACAAAGCCGCCAGTCTCTAGGTACCTCCGATAAACATTTCGGACCGCAGATCGACTTAAATTAAGTTGAGCACTCACGTTTCTTTGGCTGTGTCCGGCCTGAATAAGTGCCACAGCTTGGGCGGCGAGTTCAGGTGAAGTATCCATAGATTATTGATAGAACCTCACCTTAATGTTAAGAATAAGTAATGTTTGTTGCAAAACCAAAGATATCAATCACTTTTTCAAGAATTAAATCCAAGTAAACCAATAAAACCAAGTTTTCTTAGTATTCGATTGTTTGATATCAACAAACAGGCTCCAAATTGTCTTTTGTTTCTTTAAATTCTGTGTTCGAAATTCAAAAAAAGACTATTGAATGAAATTGTGAATGTGCCAGGTTCAAAACTGCATAAAAACTTTTTGCTCGACCTAATATAAAATTTTAGCTAGGACTAAACGAAACTGAAAATACAAGGTGGGCCAATAGATGTGTCCAGAAGTGTATGTATTTATAAATTATATAAGTATGTATATCAGTTGTCTGGTTACCATAACACAAGCTCTGCTTAACTTGGGATCAGATGGCCGTGTGTGAGTTGTCCCAAGATATTTATTATTTTATTATTATTTTTTTTTATATTTCTCGGGACCCCAGGGTCCCGGACCTTTAGAAGGCATATGAGGGGCCGAAGCCAACTCGCAGAGGCCCGTTAGACGCTTTCAATGGAAATGAGGCACCAACCGACGATTATCCCTGTGCGTACTATGCAAGTGCACCCAAGGGCAACCCCCGGTTGGTGCAGGACTATTGCAGAATATGGAGACAAAAAAAAAATTTGGCAATGGGTTTGGATGGCTAAAGTGGACTGGTTATCTAAAACTATGGAAGGACTATGGCCCCTGCCTGACCAATGTTTGATAAATACAATACACGGATAAAATGGCAGGGGGTGACTTGCACACTCAACAATGCACATAGTGTCGTAGCGACAAGGGGGCAACATGTCTTGAGGTGCTTAGGAGGAGTGGAGAGGTATTCCACGGCTATCAGGACAATCCCGGTAGTACGGTCAAGATCCCTACCAGCGTCTTACTGGTCTACTTCCTTCCTCCGAGCACGTTTGCTCTTGCGAATCTCTACTCAAGCCAGCCAATAAAGGCAAGAATGAGGTGGGAGGTCAGTTCTCGTCAGTGTTCACTCCAGCCGGCCAATAAAGGCAAGCCAGAGATGAGGAACATGACTTCTCCCGGGAGATAGGGTATGTGGGGTCGCTACTGCCCAGCAGCTCGCCACATGCTGCCCTGCGGGTTTCTGTATCTCTCTTTGTCTGGCTCCTCACCCTAGACCTGTTCCGGCAAAGTAACCTCTACCGGCACAGACCTAGAGTTCGGAGCGCGCAAGCCGCACCACGACGTCAACGTAGAGATACGGCGATGGGGTTATTATTATTTCCTTTATTCCATCTTTATACATATAATATCTTACATTTTTAAATATTTTTATAAAAACATTAAAAAAATCATTTAAAAATATAAAAAATAGTAGCCCACCGGTATCGGGAATAGGATCCAAGCTACCGGTGGTCAGGGCTCCTGAGAGAGGAACCTCCTGACGATACGTGCCGTATCGAGAAGTATTATTATTATTATAGGTAAGTAAATTAGAATGCTTGCAAAAAACACCTTTTAATGGCATACATCTTTTTAACTATACAAATAAATAAAATTGAAGTGTCTGTTTGTAATGTCAAAATAACAGTTTATATGAAAGTATATAAGTACATACGGTACTTATAACAAAAACATAATAAAAAAAAAATTGTCTGTTTGTTTGTTCCGGCTAATCTCCGAAGCGGCTGGACCGATTTTGATGGGACTTTCACTGGCAGATAGCTGATGTTATAGGGAGTAACTTAAGCTACTTTTAGTTTAGAAAAATAATTAAGACTCCACGCAAAAAAATTAAAACCCATGATTTTGTGAACACAATCCGATACAAACGTAGGTATTGACATCCACGCGGGCGAAGCCGCGAGCAAAGCTAATAATTAATATAATTAGACCTATAACGAGAGAGCCAACAACGGACGGGAACAGGTGAAACACATCAAATTTTTAAACCCCAAAACTTTTACTGTTGAGACGCAAATACGGGCGAAATAAATTACCTAAATAAAAGTTTGCCTTTTTATCTAAGTATTAGCAGCGCACCGCGGTTTCACTCGCGTAAGTCTCGATCCCGTAGGGATATCGGGGTATTCTGTATGTTAATCCAGGTTATAAACTATCTTTGTTCTAAATTTTATCCAAATCCGTTCAGCAGTTTTTGCGTGAAAGAGTAATAAACATCCACCCATCCTCACAAACTTTCGCGTTTAGTAGGATTTAGACAGGCAAAATTCACACCTAATGCTTGTACTTATTTCAACTTCTTACAATAATTATCTTCGTAGATCACGTCCATAAGACGTAATTAGCAAGTCTGGGGTCTAATGCATTGTGTCCAACACACAAACTCTAAGTC
This sequence comes from Fissipunctia ypsillon, assembly GCA_947568875.1. NCBI lineage: Eukaryota > Metazoa > Arthropoda > Insecta > Lepidoptera > Noctuidae > Fissipunctia > Fissipunctia ypsillon. The sequence continues at coordinate 17,342,713 of OX387663.1, read as the reverse complement.
AAAACCAACTTTGCAGACATACATACAAAGCAACAAAAAGCTATTTAATTACAGAGCCAGCAAGCAAAATTACTAAAATATTGTTAAATTTATTTCGATTTTAATAATTATACATGGTCATTATGGACACTACTGCTTCGGGACACCCAGGTATATACAAAATATCCCGGAATTAACGCACTCTTAAGGGGTCATTGTACTCATCATTATGAACAATTATTACTAAGGGACCAAACCTGAAATCGCGAAAAAATCAGCTTTTTTTTTTTTTTTTTTTGAATTTTGACGAGTTATGCGAACATAAATGTAGGGAGCAGCTGACTTTTTTCGTGATTTCAGGTTTGGTCCCATAGTAAAAGTTGTTCAGTACAATGGCCCCTTAAGAGGTTGTGTGTTAATTCGGGAACTTGTTGGATACCTTGTTCATTAAAAAGCTTTGAAAATTGTTGTAATCCAATTAAGTACCCACCTAATGAAATCATTTGGGTCGCTTTTTAAGAGTAGTCTCCTTCTTCATCGTCGTGCCGATGATTCCGAGTTGAAACAGTAAATCTATAATTTATTCAGGATAGTTATAAGGTAAGTATGTAAGAGTGTAGTCTCTTACATACTTAGGTACGTCATTAAATAGTGATTCTACTCATGGTACTGAACCCATTTTTCTCTCTTCTTATCTTTTTTTTATGTGTGTTCCCCGATTACTAGAAGACGGCTGAACCGATTTGGAAAATTCTTTTTTGTTTTAAAGAGTATACTTTCCAGGTGGTCCTATTGTCATCAGGTCAGGATCTGATGATGGCATCCTGGAGAAATCGAGGGAAATTTTCAATTATTATAGGCATACCTATAGCGATTTGGGTATTTTTTATAGTAACATAGGTCGTCTTAGGTTGTTCATTTGCTCTCGGAAAGCACCATTTGATGAAGTGGAACTGATGATGAAGACCACAGATGGCCACCGGAACTACTCATTAATAAATATTTCACGGGTTGCGATTCGATTACTTTAAAATGGTTGCTAAGCAAATTATGCTCGGCACAATACATATGGTGAAGTGGAGCTGATGGTAAATTACCAGGAGAACTCCTGTACCTGCATCGGGAAAAGCAATATTTTGTAAAAAAATGATGAGCAGTTGTCATTAGGCAATTGTAACTTAGATAAATTACAAACCGATCCAGTAAAAAGTGAAAAATAAAAAACTTTTCCAAAAAAAAACAGACTTCCAAAAAAAAAAAAGCACAAAAACTTAAATTACGGATCCAGAAACACCGACTTCCGAAATTAAAGTTATTTTTCACTTTGTACTGTTTTTTTTTTGTTGCAAAAAAGTTTTTTCTCATTCGCCATAAATTCCCTGTTCAAAAGGATCGATCAGACATACGATAGTCCTAGGATGAATGCAGACTTCTAAACGAACTGGAACTGTCCATACATTTTGCATCATCTAACCTACCAGAATACCTACTATAAAATGCAGCCAACAGCCAGCTCATCGGTCAATCAGTCGGCTGCACGTTAGCGACTCGGCGACTGCTTGCATTCCGAATCGGTAATCGAATGCAACTGTGTGTATTCAAGTATTGTTAGCAGACATGTCCTATGTGAGTGATGCGATGCTATAATTCTCGTCCCGTGATTTTGGTATATATATGTTACGGCTAAAACCCGAAGTGCGGCTACAACTAGTTTTAGCCGGCTACAACTAGGTGTGGGCTGAAAGGTAGGTTAGGTTAGGTTAGTACTGTGACTACACAACACACCTAGTTGTAGCCGGCTAAAACTAGTTGTAGCCGCACTTCGGGTTTTAGCCGTAACATATACATTATACACTTATTTTTCTCAAAACATATCGCTTTTATTCATCGCAGACGTAGGCACAGCTGTACAGTAAAGCCACAATTAGCTAGTAATGATTCAAATACAAGTTGGTACTGGGTAGCTCGCCGTCCGGTAAGGACCAGGCCCGGGTCGACGGCGTGTTGTATTCCACGTGCGTCTCAAAGGGGTGTCAGCACCAACTGATGGGGTCTGTTAGGGCCGATGCCTGCCAGGATCGCGGGATGTTCGAAAGAGATACCGTGGCCCCGGCACAGGCAACTGAAGGAACACGGGTGGGTTTTAGTCAGTAAAAGACACGCCCTCCCACTCCGCCCAGAGCGGGAGAAGTCATTTGATGATTTCTACCCCAAACAAAAAGGCTTCTAGATACAGTCGACCACGGAACTAGATGCTTTATCACCCTAATGTTGAATGTCACGTGCACTTCTTATAACAACCTTTTTTTTTTTTTTTTGTTTCGGTGTGGATAATCCTCATGGATGTCCTCCGCCCTGGAGCGGGCGGAGGGGTCTGTCAGACTCTTACTGACTAAAAACCACCCCGGTGTTCCATCTCACACCTACGCCGAGGGTCGCGGGAACTTACGATCCATCCGCAACCCCCGGCTGGTGCCGGCCCGCCACGGCAGGCCTCTCCTCGTGTCGAGGGGGGGAGTGAGGTGTTTGACTCCCCCCGCGACGTCTAAGAGGGGCGCGCGTGGAACACTACGCGCCGCCACCTCGGGTCCGATGTATGGGGGGCGACGGACGTCCCCGAGTCCGTCGCCCCTGGACCCATTTAGGGGGGCTGGAAGAGGGCGTTGTCCGCCCTCCGCCGACGCCCAGTGCGCCTGCTGCGGGCTGGGTGAGAGGATGTGATCTCCCTCTCCCTTTCCACAGCCTCCTTCTGCGAGATGACTGTCTCGCAGAAGGAAACCACCGCGTCCCAGGACTCCTCGCTGCCGACCATCGAATTAACGACAGCCGGCAGCGACAGGTCACTGCCTACTCTAGAGATGAGGGCACGGCGCGGCTCCTCCCAAGCGGCACACTCTGCCAGCGTATGCCGCGCCGTGTCCTCCCGACAGTCGACGCAGTGGTGACACCGGGCGTCTGGCTCCCTGGTTATGTGACACAGGTACTTCCCGAAGCAACCATGCCCCGAGAGCACCTGCGTCACCCGAAACGACAAGGAGCCGTGCCTCCTCCCGAGCCAAAGGTCGAGCACCGGCCGGACCGCCTCGATGGTGCCGAGACCGGCGGTAGGGCGTGAGAGCCTGTCCCGCCATTCCGCCACCAGGACCTCGCGAAGCAGCAACCGACGCTGCTCCATTAGTCGCTGCATCGATCGCTCACCTCGCGCCTGCATTTCCTCGCGCCACCGATACAATGACGCGAGTAATTTCGCCTCCAGGTCCCAGGGCGGGGATCCGGCCAGTGCACAAGCCGCCTCGTAGGAGATCGTGCGATACTCCCTGATGACTCTGACGGCCATCGCTCTCTGTGGCCTCCGCAGAACAGCAATGCTACCGGCCGTCAGGTCAGCCGCCCAGATCGGGGCCCCGTACAGGGCCATCGATCGCACGATCCCCACGTAGAGTCGCCTACAGGCGGCGCTCGGGCCCCCCAGATTGGTTCTTATAACAACCTGTTTCAACCTAATGTTTGGTATCTTGATGATGCAACCTTGGGAGGCGATGTAGAAACTGTTTTAAATGACCTAAAATTCTTAAAAAAAGTAACTTCTTCTTCTTGGTCTTGATCTCAACCTTTCGAAATGTGAAACGAAATGATGATGTTGATGATGAAATGTGTGTGTGTGTTTAGCGGACCGCACTGACAGACAACTGACACTTCCCAAAAACACAATAGCTCCAGAAATCAAAATGATTGAAAAAAAGCTCTCTTCGTTTCCTTGGTTCTCCAATCTTTGAGAATTCCTTTCCCGTTTTTATTGAGGAAAATTTCAACTACGTTTTGGGAAGATTGTTCCAAATTAACATGCATTCGGCCATCACCTTAATTCGTTACTGCTGTTTCGGCCCTAAATTAACATATTTCCTTCGCGCTTCCTATCTATGGAAGCACACTCACCTTTTAGACAAAATGGACCAAATTATCCGGCACACATTAATTTCGATTTTAAATGTGGCCATGGACGACCGAGCTTGAGCACAAGCTACTCTTCCCAAAATGTCTAGTATTAGTTTACCGGCTTTCATATATCCTCGGCTCACGGCACTGTGGAAAAGTTGTCAACAGTCTCGGACACCTAGGCCGTGGTGGCCTAGACTGTTGCAGCCGAAGTGCGGGTCGTTTAGCACGGCATGCGAACATTAACGACATTATCCGGCGAGTTCTTATCACCGTCGGCGTTCCAGCTGTATTAGAACCCAATGGCTTGGCACGCGACGATGGCAAGGTACCGGACGTCTACAATTTCCATGGAAAATGGGTAGGCCTTTAGTGTGGGAAGAAACGTGAGTCGATATTCTTGGGCCATCCCTTGGACCATCTTCTTGGCTCGCGGCGTGCTTTGCTGGCGCTGCTGCTGCGACTGCGGAAAACCTCAAGATCGGATGTAGATGTATTTTGTTTTATTTTTCTGATTATTCTTATCTTTTTGTATGCACGTGTTTCTGTGACATATAAACCTATTTTCCTTTCTTTCTTTTTCTTTCAAGCGCATAATAAAACCTCAATAAAATATTTTCAAGCCGTTTGGGGTTGAAACCCTCGGACGCCGTGGGGTTCGACTGCTCATGGTTTCTTTAAGGATATCTCGAAATGGCTGGTTGGCACTTCCTGTGATACTTCACATGCTTAGGCTCTGGCTAAGGTAAAAGCCAGCCCTTGGGCTAGCTTTTACCTTGGCCAGAGGCTAAGCATTGCTATACAACGTGGCAATGCCGCCAGTCTCTTGGGTACATTACCAGTCGACAACGATGCGGATATTTTTTCCCAATAGCGATGCCGTATTTTAAAATAGTTTCTGAATAGTTTTAGTTAAGATATAATTTTGTTATTTTTAGGGTTGCGTACCTCAAAAGGAAAACGGAAATCTTAGAGGATCACTCGTGTCTGTCTGTCTGTCACAGCCAATTTGCTCCGAATCTAATGGTTCCTTTTAAGTTGAAAGAAGAAGTCTCATCTCCCATAGAAAAATACCCCACATCTGACAGCAAAGAGAAGTATCTCAATAAATCGCTAAAAATGAATTAAAAAATACATACTTCCAGTTTTAATCCTTACTGGTTAACATACAAAAGAATGCTCTGAATATACGTTCAGGGGTAGTATATATTTTAGTGAATTCTGCAGATTTTAGTTTTAGAACGACTAGAAATGGAATAAAAAAATTACACACTTCCGGTTTCAATCCTCATTGGCTAATACGACAAAATTGCTCTGAGTTAGTGTTATAATCGATGTAAACCGTACATATTATTTTAATTCTGAATAAAAACTAAGTTTGTATACTGTTTCAACCTTAGAGACGATTCAATTTTTATTTATTTTATTACAAGATATCCAATAGCGATAGTGTGTACTTAACTTATACTTATTTTACAAATTGTAACACAAGCGGTATGCAATTATTCTTGCGAATTCATTCAATGAACAGGAAAAAATATCAATCCTTTCGGCGACTTCATTTTGTGGGAATGGTTGTTAAAAGCGATCTATACCTACTGAACTATCCTTAATGAAAAACCCAGGATCTTATGCTCAGTAGGTAGCGCATGCGTCCACTACTGGACCGATGAAGCAATCAAACTATAATATTATTAACGTCAGCCATATCGCTTCGCTGGCCCACGTAGGACATCTAAACAACTAGCCTTATCTTACCTAGCTCGATAAGCACCAGTAGCACATACCTAGATACCAGCGGCGAGGTGTGAATTTTTGTAAGAGAGAAGCCGAAGCGAAGCCGATTTTAAATTACTTACATAACAATAAAGTTAAAATTAATCTATTATCTTATAAATAAGTCTTTTCTTTATTGAATTTAACACCATCTATCGTCAAATAGCAGGACCAAAAAGACGCTAGCTCTTTCAATGTTTTAAGAAATAAACTCAACTAAAGTAGCCGTATCTACCATTCTAACATTATTATGGAAATATTAAGAATCGTTGGTCTAGTGGTCGCAAGCGCTACTGCTGAGCATGAGGTCCTGGGTTCGATTCCCAGGTCGGGCAATGTGTTATTGGGTTTTTCTATCTGGAATTTCTCAGTAGCAACCCGGAGTCTGGATTTGTGCCCGGTAGATGGCAATAGGCTCGCCCCCTATTACATCGGACTTAAACATAACTGGCGAAATGTGGGTGTACCATAATAGGTACACCTCTGCCTAACCCTTCGAAGAAACAAGGCGTGATGTTATGTTATGTTTATTAAGAATCGAATCCAAATCAGTGGGACAGATGAAAACTAAATAAAATGCGCAATTCCTCCATCTCATTCTCGCTGACGCAGTTTTTCTATATCTGTCTCTATCGTAACCCATTGTACAGCGGCTTACTCTCGTCCATAAAAAAGCGGCGCCACGTGACCTAAAGTGACATCATGACGGGATCACTAGTGTATGGATTTTTAGTTCCCGATTATGACGTTTTGGCGCTGGGTTATTTCAGAATATTTTTTTGTTGTTGTTGTAATTCAAAGTTAATAATAGGCGTTTTTGTTGTTTGAATGTTATGATGAATTAAATACCCGTAGTGACTACCATTTTTCAATAGCGGTAGAGTTTCTGATACGAACCTCCAAACCGAACGGAAGCCTGTAGGAATCGTGTTATATGCTGCTTTCGCCACTGCTAGGCACTACCTACCTGCAATATCCAGGCAAACGGAACTCGGTGCCTATTGAAGCTGTACCAATTGATTCCTAGGGGATTGGTCATTGCATTGAAATTAGTATCTAACTAAGTAACAAGATTACCGCGACGTTTCAACTTGGATCTAAGAACTATGGATATGTTATTGATTTTAATTTGTAGGTGTACTTAGCATTCTATGTTAGTTTATATCATCATCATCTGCCAAGCCTCTTCTCCACTATGTTGGGGTCGGCCTCCAGTCTAACGGCCGAACCAAATAACCTATTTTCAGTAAAAGACAGATCGCTATTGATGATAGACAGCATAATTCTTCCTGTCCTTATGTCAAGTCGGTAAGATTCCTTATTATCATATACTCGTAGATTATTGGGACGTAAAAACCATAGATAGATAGGCTTTTCTATCTCCAGTATGCCAAAACTGGCGATAGATAGGTTATTGGGTTCGGACGTAACTGGATGCAGCTGAAATACCAGCATTTTACAGGTAGCGACTGCCTATCTGACTCAGACCAAATCCCAGTTACTGGATACTACAATACCCCTTGGTAAGACTAGTTGTCAGGCTTCTGACAACCCGTAACGACTGTCAATGATCTACAAATGACAGCTGGGGCCAACGGCTTAACGCGCTTTCCGAGGCACGGAGGAGTCGTCTCGATATGTACTGGATGGCTACCCATCCACGAACCGACCTCAACAAGCGTAGTTTAACCTTCGATCGACCCGTGCGGCCGTTATTATTTAACCACGATCCTCTATATGAATCATAATACATCAACGTGAATTGGATAAGTAATTTCTCGAGTTAGAAACGCACATACATAGAAACAAATAGAAAGAGAGGCCTGCGTTTTATAAAGTGTAAGGATTCTGGAAACTATGCCCAGAAGCGGGACAGTAAATTCGAAAAAAAAAAAAAACTGGCAAGTGTCAGTCGGACTTGCACAGGTAGGGTTCCGTACCACCGTACAATATTTATTAACACTACATTTTTTTTAAACACTAATAAAAAAAAAAACACGTTTCTTGTGTGGGGACCGACCCGACCCCTTATAATCTTTTTTACTAGATTTGTTATTATTTTGTTGCGTTTTGTTACCGCGTATCGGCAAGCGTAGCCCCCCAGCTAGATGGACCGACGACCTTAAAAAAGGTGGCTGGGACAGATTGGACGCGGAAGGCGGAGGACAGCGTGTTGTGGCGCAGTCTGGGAGAGCTTATGTCTAGCAGTGGACTGCGATAGGCTGAGTTGATTGATTGATTAATTTTTTGTTATAGCGGCCATATTAGTACACACTCTGTGTAAATTTCAAGTGTCTTCCTAATACGGTTCTAAAGATACAGCCCTGTGACAGACGGACGGACGGTTAGACGTGCATTGAAGCCTTAGTAACAGAGTCCCGTTGGCACCCTTTGCGTACGAAACCCTAAAAAGGATTCCAAGGAAAGACGTCTCAATCAAAGCAATTACCTCCATTGAATACAAGAATTATAACAATTTAAACTTTGAAACAGTGTCCAAATTATTTCTCCTGATTACAAAATAAATATTTCAATAGAAAACTTTCTTCACAATCAATTTCATTTGAAACAATAACTCCAAATATCAATTATGAAACGCATAACTGAATTTCCAAATTCAAATTTCAAAAGTTGTCCAAGTTCTAATTTTGAAAAAGGTTCTGTTCTTGTATTCAAACTGGATACTCCGTTTTAATTGACGGCGATTCATTTTGGCGGGAGAGACCGTTATTTTAGAGGAATTATTATTTAATTATTAATTCGTTTGGGAATGGGCTCGCCATAATGATAATGGCTGGTATAGTTTGAAGCTTTCGCTGTGATGGAGACTGATTGTTACTTTGTTACTTTTCTGTTAAAATAGGAAATCTTTGTAATTATTTCAGCTGCTTTTTATTATACGCTAGTCACTGTAGACACAAAAATCGCATAAGGTTGCAAAAAATTGCACTGTAGGTACTGATTTTTTGGGATGTTTTCAAAAAACATTTGGTTTTAGGGTTCCATACGTCCAATGAAATAACGGAACCCATATAGGATCACTCGTGTGCCTTTCTGTCTGTCCCTCTGTCACAGCCAAGTTGCTTCGAATCTAATGGACCGATTAATTTCAAATTTGATACACATATGAATTTATGAGCACAAAAAAAATAAATTTAAAAAAAGACGTACCTAAAAAAATTATGAGTAAATGTAATGTAAATAAATGAATTTTGAATAAGAAAACTTTTGGGAGGCAAATAAGAAAATTAAAAAAAAGTATGCAAACTATACTCTGTGACATATCAAAGAAAGGGCTTACTGTGGTGGGAGTTTAAATTATTTTTTTTTATAAAATAAAAAAACAGTTTTAATATTATTTAAGAAAATAGAACTACTAAGCCAAAAACTTAGCAAAAGTACAGAAAATAGTTCTATACCTACTTATAGGTTACAGGAAAACTAATAAAAAGTCTATGGTCTTAAAATAACATGGTATATTTCTCAACATTGTGCGTACAAGTTTACATTTGCAATTGGAATATATGGGAGAACATGTATTTCAACTACAATGTTAAGTTTGTTCTTGGGAAGAATTCATTCTAACTACGGAACCCTTCATTGCGCGTGGTCCAACATGCACTTTATTTTTATTAATATTGGGTAACATTTGATCATAGACATATTTAACTTTAACTTAATTGGTAGCGAAATTCCACAGACGTGATGGGCTTCGATACCAAAACAAAATAAAAATAATATGATCCGATAATTTTGTTTTGGGGGTCAACAACCGTTGGTATTGTTATTACTTGAAGGATGAATCCTAACAATCTTAAAATAATAATAATAATATGTACAAGTATATAAAAACGGGAGGGGGTAAATAATCAGAGGGCATCAAAAAATTCATCCGCATCGCTGTCAACAGGAAAAGTGCCCAGAAGGCTGGCAGCATTGCCACGTTGTATAGCAATGCTGATTCTTTGGCCAAAAAATAGGCCAGCCCTCTGGTCACGTGTGGAGTCGATCAACCGCCTGGCGATGTCTCGAAAAACTAAGTGGGCACTCGGACCCCATGGCCCAAGTGTTTCAACCCCAAACGGCTCGAACATATAAATCCCAATAAGACTGGAGTATTTGCGCCGTTTGAGGTTTTCCGCACCCGCAGCAGCCGCTCCAGCACAGCCTGCCGTGCTAGGAAGATGGGATGGCGCAAGGGTGTCGACACACGTTGCATCCCACACCAAAGGCCTACCTACCTTCCAAGGCATTATGGTCATTCCGTCTGGTCTCTTTCCATCGTCGCGTGCTAAGCCATTGGGTTCTAAAACAGCTGGCACCCCGGCGGTGACAAGAGCACGACGGATGATGTCATTGATGCTGGCGTGCCGTGCTATCCGGCCTGCGCTCTTACTGCAGGATAGGCCATGTTGTCCGAGGCAGTCGACACTGACACCGCATTGGCAGCGATGCGGAGCCACGCAAGGAGCGCCCAGACGCAGACAAGTAGCGAGCCGGAAGGTGGTGTCACCCAGCATAGTGCCTATGTTGGGTGACGGTAGTGCGGATGAATTAAATAAAATCTGTTTTTTTTTTGTTTCAGCGTGTTTAATTCTGATTTTTGAAACTGATATTTCAAGTAACCACCCAAGGCCAATTTCACCGTAAAAATAAAAACAATTTTATTTTTGTTTCATCAAGTCTAGATATCGATTCGCTAAATAATTTAATTTGACCCTTTAAAGTACATACTAATTCCATGTCCATTTTTAACAAATATTTTTTTAAACCATCAAACCTCTTTGTCATTTTATCAATACTAGGAAACCTTCAACAGAATTACGAAAAAACATCAAAACTGTCACTTCAAAGTCAGATGTAACATGAAAAAAAATGGAAAACACAAAAAAAAAATGATAAAACTATAAAATAAGAATCCGTCCTTTTACAAACACAACCACATATATTTTATACCTATGTCAACAGTAATTATTTAAATTGATCCGTTTAACTAAAATGGGAAAGCCACCATACGTGTACACCGATTCGGAAACTGATGATACAAATTCTTGCAGTTCTATTGACAACAAGAAGAAAAAGAAGTTTTCGTGAGTATTATATTAAAGTTACTTCTAAACTGGCAATATTTACCGCAATATGTGGCTGCAACACGGTGGCCGGCAACATTGCCTGCAATACCAGCCAGGCTACGCAATATTGCAGTAATGTCCCGGCCATATAGCCACACATGTTTGGTATGGCCAATGCATTTTCACGTTTAGCCGGCAAAAATGCCGAACGATCGCTTCACATTCGAAAATAGTGTAAACATATTTAAAAAAAAAAAACTTAAGACCTACTCTGTGACGTCACCAACACCCCAGAGGCAAATATGATCATTATTACCTAGATGTAAGTACATCGTATCTCATTATAAGTGGACTACTAATTAGTTCTTATGAGAAATAAAATTCTTCTCTAAATCTAAATACTGAAATATTGTCGGGCGAGTTATATTATTGTTCCGTTTTCCGGTGTAAGTGTATCCCTTTCTGGCTTACTTTTTGACTTGAATTATCTACCTCAATTAATTATTGACCTCATTCCGCCGGCCCCCTTCAATCAGCGAACATCTAGACGTACTGCAGGTTACCATCCTTACCTAGTTGCTATCCCACCAATTCGCACTAAGCGTTTCCAAATGTCTTTTGTGATGCGCACAGCAAAGGAGTGGAACTCTCTGCCTGCGTCGTGTTTCCGAACGCATACAACCCCGATCTCTTCAAAGTGAGAGTGAACAGGCTTCTTCTGGGTAAGCTCGCTCTATCGTCGACTTTGTCTTTGTCATTTCTGACCTAGCCTAGAGTCAAGAGCAAACCTATCAAAAAAAAAAAAACTAAAGTTTCACGCCTATTGAAGTAAGGTCGGATCCACAATCATGTCTTTTTCTTTTTTTTCATTTAAAACAATATAAGCCCCTGCGACAAGTGTAATTTCGTCAGTCATTGTTGCCTGATTGTGTAGCCCGTTTACGAGTGTGAATCATGGGCCATATAGTTGCAGATATATTGCAATACATGGCCCAGCCATAGATTGCTCAGCCATAAGCTGTAATAAAATGTTTTCGAGATGGCCGAGCAATAGTTGCCAATAGTACAGCCACACATTGCCGAGAAAGTACCTATAGCCTGTTTAGGAGCGCCTTAACTCGATCAGTTTGCATAAAGGTTGAGGGGCTTGAACTGAAATCTTTATACCCGCTTGCTAAATTGTATGTTTAATAATGTCAGAAAAGAAAGATACATGAGGTATTATTATCCCAATTTTATGATTCTTTCTTTAGTAGTAAGGGGTCCCCGAAACGATCAATTGCAATTGATCAGTTCCTATCAATTTTTATTGTAGTAATATTGTCAATCGCTTCAATTGCACATGGTAGACGATCAATTTACGCGTCAATGTGTATCAATCATGCAATTGATCGTTTCGGGGACGCTTTAGGGCTTAGCGTTGTCAATCCATCGGACAGATAATGTTAAGGTACATAAAACGAAGTTTTGATTTCTCGTCCATTCTCTTTGTGAGAAGAGGTCTAGAGGTCTTTTTTGCTCTAAAGTTGGACAAATTACTGTCTGCTATAGTATAGAATAAAATTAAAAAAAAAACCGGCCAAGTGCGAGTCGGACTCGCACACGAAGGGTTCCGTACCACCGTACAATATTTAACACCAAATATAAAAAAAAAAATTCTTTAAGTTTAAAAAAAAACACGTTTCTTGTATGGGGACTCCCCTTTAATTTTTTATTTTTATTATTTGTTGTTAAAGCGGCAATAGAAATACACAATCTGTGAAAATTTCAACGGTCTACCTGTTACGGTTCATGAGATACAGCCCGCTGACAGACAGACGAACGGACAGCGGAGGCTTAGTAATAGGGTTCCGTTTGGCACCCGTCAGGTACGGAACGAAGTTCCTTTCACTTTTGCACAGTTTTGTTACGTAACAAAAGTGTCGTGAAGGTGAAAATGTTACACTTTTTTCGGTTTAGCTCTCATTGGCCAGTGTGCAGAGTGCCTACAACGTGCGATAAGGAACATCGTTCCAAAAAAAAAAAAAATTGATTAATTATTTGTCCATAATTATTATTAGTTAGAAAGGTCTTAAGACTATGTTCAAAAACAACTCATCAGAACTTGTCCAAATATGGGACCAATCTGGAAGAATATCCTTTCAAATAAAGAAAGAATGATTCAAATCGGTTTACAAATGACGGAGTTCTGAGGTAACAAACATTAACAAAAAAAAAAAAAAATACAACCGAAAATTGATAACCGCCTCCTTTTTTGAAGTCTGTTAAAAATAGAAAACATTGTAACGATCGAGAATATAAATAGAATTCGCAGGACCAGTCGTCATGACAACGCTTAGGCGAGGCTTATGTCCAGCAGTGGGCGTCTTTCAGCTGAAATGATGACAAAGATGATGATCTTCACTGTATTCCAAAGTTTTGCTTCCAGCATCCTCAAATATACAAACGGCAATGTAAAGAAGAAGAAATGTAAGATGCACAGTAAGTCGGAGCCTGACGACTCTGACTACCGCAGCAGGACTAGCAGGACTCGAAGTAACCAGAGAGTGAGATACAAACTGCCTGGCATTCTGAAGAAAACTAACAACGAGAGTAATAGAGAAAGTGAGTGCTTTTTACCCGACCGCCCCAGAAGCAGGGTAATATTTTTGGAGTGTATGTATAACTATCCTTTTGTATATTTCTTTGGCCACACCCTATGGCCTAAACAATATCACTTTTCAATCAGTCTAATGTAGTTGGTGATATGATATTAGATCACATATAATATTGAACTTGTGGCGGCATATCTACATCGCCACACTAGAACGCATCACAGTGACGTCACGCAAAAATCCTGCATCGCGCAATCAGAGTTTACCGCGCGACTAGCATACATATATACAACATCCCGACATCAATCGTCGGGCAGTAGCCCACCAGACACAACACCCATCTGGTCGGGGGATCCTCCCTTTTCTATGGAGGATGAGTGAACTTTATACTCTGTTACTCATGCCACTATAAACTTAATTGCCATTAAGTGCATCAGACTGGTTTAAAAGGGATCTAGTTTTGAATTTTTTTGTTTTCTTTTATCTATTTCTTTAGCCACACCCTGTAGCCTAAACAAGATACTTTTCAATCAATCTAATGTAGTTGGTGATATGATATTAGATCACATATAATATTGAACTTAAATAATTGCCACCAAGTGCATCACACTGCTTTAAAAAGGATCTAGTTTTGAAATTTTTAGTTGTCTATTGTCTATTTCTTTGGCCACAACCTGTAGCCTAAACAAGATACTTTTCAATCAGTCTAATGCAGTTGGTGGTATGATATTAGATCACATATAATATTGAAATTAAATAATTGCCACCAAGTGCATCAGACTGCTATAAAAGGGATCTAGTTTTGAAATTTTTAGTTATATTTTGTCTATTTCTTTGGCCACAATCTGTAGCCTAAACTAGATCACTTTTCAATCAATCTAATGTAGTTGGTGATATGATATTAGATCACATAATAATATTGAACTTAAATAATTACCACCAAGTGCAACAGACTGCTTAAAAGGGATCTAGTTTTGAAATTTTTAGTTGTCTTTGCAGAGGTCGGGTTCCTTGAGAATTTTTTTCAAGGGAATTATCATTCAATCGCCAGGCAGGATAGCTTAAGGAGAAGGCGGGACGCGTGAGGGAGAGGCAAGCTTTGCGCCCTCACGCCCCTAGTCGCCGCAGGAGACGCCCTGGGCGTCGGGAATTGGCAGCCGATTCCCGGCCACCGCAGGCGCGGGCTTGCGGATGGCGAGCAATGGGTAGCTCGCCGTCCGGTAAAGACCAAGCCCGAGTCGACGGCGCGTCGTGTTCCACGCGCGCCTCAAAGAGATGTTAGCACTATTGACGGGGTCCGCTAGGGCCGATGCCAGCTAGGGTTGCGGGATGTTCGAAAGAGTTACCGTGGCCCCGGCACAGGCAACAGAAGGAACACGGGTGGGTTTTAGTCAGTAAAAGTCTGACACGCCCTCCCGCTCCGCCCAGAGCGGGAGAAGTCATTTGATGATTTCCCATCCACAAAAAAAAAAAAAAAAAAAGGCAGGATAGCTTCTGAAAAAAAATCACATTTTACGTCATCTACAGCTAAAGAGTGTGTCAAAGATTAGATATACTCTTAAGGGTTGATTCAACCAAACTATTATACCTAGTATAAGTCCAATCCAGCGAATCCGCGACCGCAAAGTTAGAGCGCGTAGGGTTCACGTGAGGAAAAGAGCCTTTAACTCTGCCGCCAAGTTCTGCAAGCGGGTTTTACGTGGGGCACGTTTTGACCATGTCGGAGGTATTGGGGTCAAGCTGACTTCGCACCCTCCGGGTAATAAACAGTTCTGGTCCCGGTCTAAAGCGGCTGAAACGAATTTCTGTCGACCCACTTTACCTCCAATGATGAAACCTGATGGGTCGCTGGCTCACTCTGCAGGTGAGAAAGCAAATCTCTTTGCATCTCTCTTTGCAAGCAATTTACGTCTGGACGCTGGCTCCAAGCAATCACCTACTGTACCTCATTGTGACTTCTCAATGCCGGAGATCGCAGTTCACATTAAAGAGGTCCGAAGAATATTGTGCAGTCTAGACGTGTACAAGGCCAGCGGGCCTGACGGCATTCCAGCGAGAGTGTTGAGGCAGTGTGCGCCTGAACTGTCTCCTGTGTTGACACGTTTATCTCGCCTCTCTCTTAAAAAAAATCTTGGAAGCTTGCAAATGTACAACCAGTGTCCAAAAAGGGCGACCGTGCAGACCCTGCCCATTACCGTCCGATCACCATTATCTCCATTCTGTGCAAGGTTATGGAAAGGGATGGGAACAGTAAGTTGCTGACCTACCTTGAAAACAATGATCTCCTCAGTGACCGTCAATATGGCTTTTGCCGGGGACGGTCAACTGGCGATTCTCTTGTGTATGTCACGCACTGCTCGGGCGAGGCCATCGAGAAACACGGCGAAGCACTTGCTGTATCGCTTGATATCTCGAAGGCCTTTGACAGGGTCTGGCACGCTGGTCTACTCAGCAAGCTTCCTGCTTATAGCATCCACGCCTATTTTTGTAGCTGGATATCAGACATTCTTAGTGAACGGTCGATCAGAGTAGTCATTGACGGCTGCTCTTCCAACCTATTGATGCCGGAGTTCCTCAGGGGTCTGTTCTCTCTATAACACTTTGCCTGCTGCACATCAATGACCTACTTGAGCCAGGTATTGTTCAGTACGCAGATGATAGTACAGTTTCAGAAAGATACTTGTCCAGCGCAAAAACCAGCGGGGCCGAATTTCGTTCCTTAAGAGGGCCATGGTAGAGCGGACAGATTTGACCTTAAACCTTGTCTCCCAGTGGGGTGATGATAATCTGGTTTCTTTTAACGCCACCAACACACAGGTGTGTCTTTTTACCGCTAAAAGGAATCGTTTCGACCAAACTGCTACTTTTCGGGGTACATCTGTTTCTGTAACTGATCGGCTCGATCTCCTAGGCATGGAGTTGACATCATGTCTCAACTTCGGTGCCACCATCGAGTGCAAAGCCCAAACTGCGGCCAAGAAACTAGGCATCCTAAATAAGGTGATGCAATACTTTACGCCTGGACAGCTTTTAATCCTTAACAAAGCGCAAGTCCGATCCTGCATGGAGTATTGCAGCCACCTTTGGGATGGCTCAGCTAAATACCAACTAGCCGCGCTTGACTGGGTGGAACGCGGAGCTAAGAGTCTCATTGGCCACGTAAAACTGGTGGATGCCAAGCTTCACAGCTTGGCTCATCGCCGCAAGGTTGCCTGCTTGTCGGTCTTCTACAGATTATACTTCGGGGAGTGTGCTCAAGAACTCCACGACCTCATTCCGCCGGCCCCTTCTATCAGCGGACATCTAGACGCACTGCAAGTTTCCATCCTTACCTAGTTGCTATCCCACCAATTCGCACTAAGCGTTTCCAAATGTCTTTTGTGATGCGCACAGCAAAGGAGTGGAACTCTCTGCCTGCGTCTGTGTTTCTGAACGCATACAACCCCGATCTCTTCAAAGTGAGAGTGAACAGGCTTCTTCTGGGTAAGCTTGCTCCATCGTCGAATTTGTCTCTGTCATCTCTGACCTAGACTAGAGTCAAGAGCAAACCTATCTCAAATAAAAAAAAAATTGTTCAGTTCTCATAAACTCCGACAAAAAACTATAGGTTTCAATCTTATGATGTATTAAACTAGTATTAAACTTAGTTACTATTGGAGGTCGCATATGTATATGTATGTACTGGCCTGTGTGAATAATTATATTTGCAGATGTCTGTTACCGATTTAAAATAAGCATAGTTACGGCACTTGCATGTAAAATATTAACCACGAATGAATATAGTAACTATCAGACCACCTGCTGCTCATATTATTGCTACCATTCTCCAATAATTATCATGTAATGTTATGTGGTACACAGTTACACACACAGGTGGACCATATTATTTGGCAATAGACATTATGAAGAGCGGTTGTTCCGAAGGGAAGCCAATAGGGATAGAGTTGTATGAAGGCTACGCTCCTGTGCCGCTTCTAGCAGTGGCGGGCGCCGGCGACCTGTCTCTGTGCCGGTCCTCCAATTTAGTTTTAGATATGTACAGAGTTCGATACTCGAATTTTGTGCAATGCAACAAACTTTATTCTGCTCTCTTCCACTCTTACAGCATCTGAAGAAGACGAGGACAGCGAGCCGTACAAGCCTCGGTATCAGGACAGGTACCTGGTGGGACGGGTGCCCCGGCCGGCGGGGGCGAAGCCCGGTAGGGGCGGCGGCGTCGCCATCATAGTCAAGAAGAACGTTAGCGTGAGTGTTGTGTTCCAACAATTTTTTAAGTAGATTAAATACCCGTTTTACAGAAATACCTTTTTGAACATTAACATTCATTTTATTAACATTCCACATTAAATGTAAGGGTTTACCCTTACACATGTTATGACATCCACCAATCTGCACTGGACCCGCGTGGTATATTATGACCCATTCCCTCTCACAGAGAGGAGGCCTGTGTCCCAGCAGTGGGAACATTATAGGCTGATTATGTGTATATCTTCAAAGTGAGAGTGAACAGGCTTCTTCTGGGTAAGCTCGCTCC
Organism: Fissipunctia ypsillon; assembly: GCA_947568875.1. Lineage (NCBI taxonomy): Eukaryota > Metazoa > Arthropoda > Insecta > Lepidoptera > Noctuidae > Fissipunctia > Fissipunctia ypsillon. The sequence continues at coordinate 17,324,822 of OX387663.1, read as the reverse complement.
ATCGTCGACTCTGTCTCTGTCATCTCTGACCTAGATTAGAGTCAAGAGCAAACCTATCTCAAATAATAAAAAAAAAATGTAGTTGACAAAGTTAAATTATAGAAAAATATCCCTCCGAACAATTTAAAGAACTCTTAAATTCTATTTAAAACAAGGCGACGTTTCCGGGACTAGATCGTATTGTGAGGCACCCGCAGTCGGTGCCTCGAGGCATACAAGCCGGCTGCACCAGACTCCACGAGGCAGACTTATAGACAAAGCTGTAGTATTCAATACGACGGAATTTTAGAACAGACTACAATTGAAAGGTTTGGATGGAAATGTTTTTAGATTTTCTAAATTTCTGTTTGGAAGTCTTCATAGCTTTTGTTTTATTTCACAAGATGAAATTGTCATCATTTTCAGTAAAAGACAGGTCGCTATTGATGGTAGACAGTATAATTCTATGTGCCTTTATGTCAGGCCGGTAAGATTCCATAATCTTTTATAGTTTATTGGGACGTTAAACCGTAGATAGATAGGTTTTTCTATCTCCAGTATGCCAAAACTGGTGATAGATAGGTTATTGGGTTCAGCCGTTAGTAAGTCGGTGCACAATCGTAGTCAGGCTTGACATTAACCTTGTTGACGGACTCATCGTTCCATCGTGATATGAACTGTTCTTGTAAACTTCGCTCTGTATAACGACGCCCTGATATGACTCAAGAGAAAATATTTAAAATGCTGTAAGAAATCGAAATGTTTACCTACCACGTTTATCACATTGATTGGAAATAGGTAGAGATTATATCAATCACAGAAAATATACCTAATTAATTAATAAAATAACATGGAGATATCCTAACTTAACTAAAACTATTCACAAACTAAAATATGGCGTCGAAAAATTCCTCCGCATCGCTGTCGACTGGTAATGTACCCAAGAGACTGGCGGCATTGCCACGTTGTATGGCAATACTTAGCCTCTGGCCAAGGTAGAAGCCGGCCCTTGGGTCACGGGAAGTGTCAACTAGCCGTTTGGTGATTTCGTTAAACAAACCATGAGCGCTCGGACCCCACGGCCCGAGGGTTTCAACCCCAAACGGCTCGAAAATATAATTACCGATAAGGTTATTATACTTTCGCCGCTTGAGGTTTTCCGCAGCCGCAGCAGCAGCGCCAGCACAGCACGCCGAGCCGGGAAGATGGGATGGCGCAAGAGTGTCGACACAAGTTGCGTCCCACACTAAAGGCCTACCCACCTTCCATGGAAATAAAGACATGCCGTCCGGTCTTTTGCCATCGTCGCGTGCCAAGCCATTGGGTTCTAATACAGCTGGGACGCCGACGGTGACAAGAGCTCGTCGGATGATGTCATTAATGTTCGCGTGCCGCGCTATGCGACCCGCACTTTGGCTGCAAGACAGGCCGTGGTGTCCTAGGCTGTTGACAACTTCGCCACAGTGACAGCGATGAGGAGAACAACAAGGGGCTCCTAGTCGCAGGGAAGCAGCGAGGCGGAAAGTAGTGTCGTCAAACAAAGTGCCTATGCTCGACGACGGTAGTGCATGAAGCCACAGACCCGACTCCCACTTACCCACAGCCAGCAGGCGTGCACGCTCCGCAGTAGTAGCAGACGTGTTTAGTAAATTATTCTGTACTACTCTACAAAGCGGCTCATCCCACCGTCTCTGGGAAGATGGATTGTCGGGTGAAACTGAATTCGGGCAAGCGAGTCTCCAGGCATTCATAGCCTCGGTGAAGCACGGCACATCAAAATTAATCAGTGTCGGGGCTAGGATTTTCCTGATTAAATTCTCAGTGCCGTGGATCGAGGATATGAAAGCCGGTAAACTGATACTAGAAATTTTGCGGACGCCGAGGCCTCCCATACGTATGGGAAGAGTAGCTTGTTCCCAAGCTCGCTCATCCATGGCCACATTTAAGATCGAAGTTAAAAGAGATTAGATAACACGTTGCGTCAAAAAAAAAAAAATCCATGGAAAAGGTCATGCACACATCATTGAGTACAAGTAAGTGAATTCCAAACAGCACGTCCCATTTTTAAAATCTCTAAAAAGTCTGAAAGCTTACACTGAACATTCGTTTTATTCCCTCGCGTATACAAAGATGACTCTAAAATACAGAAAACTCTAAAAACATTTTTAAATCCACCTGTATCACAATTTACACTCATCCCCACATAGATTAGTAGAGGTGTGAGTACGTTCTCCCCGCTAACATTGTCGTCTAGAGACTAACTAAGTGATACGTGCCGACCGGGGGCACCTCTAGTGCTATCCTCATATAATTCACCTTTTATTATAACGGATAACAGTTGATTTTTGTAAGTTTTCAATGTAGAGGTGTAGAGAATTTGTTCTTGCTTGTATACAGGGTATACTAGAAAGGTGTAATCAAATTTACGGATGTGGTACAGACCATCAAACTGAACAATTTTCTCCATGGGACCAAAATTGTAATCGCGAAAAAATTATCATCAATAACAAAACTTTAATACCTACTCGACCCAAGTGTAAATGTAGACATTATGGAATGCAATAAAGTATCGAGTATGGAACGGCTAATGTTGGTCCCATGGAGAAAATTGTTTAGTTTGATGGTCTGTACCACACCCTTAAATTTGACCACACTTTTCTGGTACACCCTGTATTTGTAATAAACATGTACAATGCAAAGTAAAAAAAAAACTAGTTATATTTATGAATAGCGTTAGAAATACATTCTAACGTTGCTAATATCTCTATAAAGAGGTTAATGTTTTTTGTCTGTGATTTATATCTTAAAAGCAGCCACTATGAATGTATCGTGATAGATAAGCTCTGTCAACTTGACCCTCACTTGATCCGGATTGGTGCTAAGCGAGCAGCTAAGCATATTAAGAGTTCACATAGTGTTAGTTAATATTTTCAGAAATAAAATCAAGCTTGTACAAAGATTTGCGCGCCAGTACCTACTTATGCTAAACGCGTTTCGTTCCGAGTTATTTAGAACACTCTAGAGGGTCAAATTAAAACTCCTAGTGGAACTCGACAGACGTGATGGGTTCCGATATCTAAACATAAAAAAAAAAGTGTGTGTGTCAGCTCCGACGCACGACTGGAGTTTACTCCGTGTAAGATGCGCAAGGTGCGTTGTGCAGAAAAACGTAACGCTTTTGAGTTAACGCTTGTATTAATTTCACTCCTCATAAAATTTCCATACCGGGGGCCTTATAAGAAAATCGATTTATAAGGAGTAAACTCGCAACAAAAAAAAAAAAAATGATTTCATGGTTTTTTTGGTTCCATGACCGTAGGTTAGTGTAGTTTTACTTGAAATGCTAGTTAAGAAAATCTGTTTTTTTGTATAAACTTCATAACTTAACACGATAAAACAAAAAAAAAAAAAACTGATTTTCTCAACTCGTACTTTTCAAGTAACTATACACCACCAGTGGTCGTTGTCCCCAAATAAAATATCATCAAGTAAAATTTTTTTGTTTTATCATGTTTAGATATTGATAAAAATTACGCCTGCGGAGTTTCGCTTGCTAATTTAATTTGACCATGTATAAAATATTAAATATTACTTAGGGACCGTATGTTGCATTTAGATGAATCGTTGGGACGTCCTAGACCCAAAAAAAAAATTTGTATCACTATAAATGGACCATCCTGTATATTGCTAACTTAAAGATACGTTAAATTACAAAGGCAGTGACAAGTACCTACCTATTCAAATTGACAAAGACAAGTGCCTGGTGACTTTTCCTTTCATACATAATTGTGGTCGAGTTCTATTTCAAGAGATTAAGATTCCACTTGTAAGATTGCTTCTCATAAACATAGTAATTTAAAGTAGAAAGGTAATATGTATGTATTTATTCTTGTATTTTATAGTTATTTCCGTGTTATCTATCCCTTATGTTGCACCTGCCATGTTTTCTCTCTGCATCACCCTAAGGAAGACTGGTAGAAAGTGCCTCAGGCATTAAGTTCGCCTTTATACAGTATTTTTTTTATTTGTACATAAAGTTTTAATAAATAAAAATAAAAAGTATTAAAAAATAACGTAATAAGGTATTAAAAACAATTGACTCGTGAAGGATTTGCACCTCCGTCCTCCGTGGTTTCCCGCTCCCTAGAAATGAACACAGAATACGGTGAGCGGGGACCGACCGGCGCTCTTCACTACTGAGCTAACGAGTCTAGTGGATGCTAGGACCAAATTACGATACACATAGCAAGAAGTTTAAAAAGAGAAATAAAGCAAAAAGTGTAAATAACATCTGGCGAGATTTGAACCCGAAGTCGGGAGGGACCTTCGCTACATACGGCTCTTAAATGTCGAGCCAACGACTCTAGTGCGGACTAGGACCAAATTACGATACACATTACGCGCCTGTAAATACGAAGGAAAAAGTGTTAAAAATTTGTGGCGGGATTTGAACCCGATGCTATTGGATTCTAAGGTAACGTTAGTTGGGATTCAGCTATTTGTTTATTGGCATGGTTGCCGAAATTACACTTTAGATAGTGAGGGTAATTTAAACGATTCTCATACTCTCAAACTCAATGCATTGGTTTCAGTTAAACCATTTACAGGCACATTTGAATTGTCAAGGTGCCAGTCAGTCAGAAATGTGATGGTAGCTGTGCATGCTAAAGCGTAGTAGGTGCCTATGGAGAAGAACGGGCAAGAAACTCCACGGACACTTTTAAATTATATTGTTCAAAAAATCTAAGTTTTATCTTTGTGTTGATTTAATTAAATTAAATATGAGAACGATGTAAAAAAAATGTACATGTTAAAAGTGTCCAGAGTAGCAAACAGAAACAAAAAAATAAACAATTCAAAAATAAAATAAATTATGCCGATGATGCTGTATTAAAAAGTTTCTTTCTTATAATTGCATCCAAAGGTTGTCTGTAAAATAATAAGTTCTAATGTATGTCATTTATTTGGCTTGTGGCTTAGAAATAACAGCCGCACGGGTCGATCGATCAGGTTAAGCTACGCTTGCCGCGGTTGTTCCATGGATGGGTGACCATCTTTACATATCAAGACCCCTCCGTGCCTTGGAAAGCACGTTAAGCCATTGGTACCAGCTGTCATTCGTGTATCTTTGACAGTTGTTACGGGTCGTCAGAAGCCCGAAAGTCTGACAACCAGTCTTACCAAGGGGTATCGTATTACCCAGTAACTGGGTTGTGGAGGTCAGTTAGGCAGTCGCTCCATGTAAAATACTGGTGTTCAGCTGCATCTGATTTGACTGGAAGCCGACCCCAATATAGTTGGGAAAAGGCTAGGCAGATGATGATGATGATGTGCCTATGTAATTTATTTGGCATTTAATTATCTGTAAATAGGACATTTTCGCTCGTAAATCTACGAGTAAGGAGCCACCCTACCTACTCACACTTCACACTGCAATCGATATTTTGCACACCAGCTCTGGCTAAACGAAACTTTCGGGGATGGACGTCACAATACCTCCTTATTTTCATAATGACGTTACGTTAATGCTGTTGGCTTTTGGTGAAAATTCAGTGACAGGTATATTATAGTGAGCTGACGGGTTTTGTCGACGGAAGAATAGAGAAAATGACATATCGCCATGCATATGTTCAAAATCTTTCTATACATTGTCATGTTGTCTATTCTCTGTCATTTTGTCTATTGTTCCGTCGACAAACCCTGATTCTATGGTGGTCGTGCTACGCGTGCTGAGGGCACTTTTGGCATAAGAAGTTTTCGTTCTTTTTAATAGTTTTAAGGTATTTTTTATTGCCAATAAACGAATTTTCTTTCTTTCTGCAGTGTGTTCAAGGTCAGCAAAGCTCGACGACTGGTTCTAAGAGAAAAAAAGAATCTTGGCATCGGCGGCTGACGAGGAAACGGTCTTATTAGGTTTGTGAATACCCTTGATTTTTTTTTGGATGGAAAGTCATCAAATGATTTCTCCCGCTCTGGGCGGAGAGGGAGTGCGGGTCAGACTTTTACTGACTAAAACTCACCCGTGTTCCTTCTGTTGCCTGTGCCGGGGTCACGGTAACTCTTTCGAACATCCTGCGACCCTAGCTGGCATCGGTCCTAGCGGACCCCGTCAATAGTGCTGACATCTCTTTGAGGCGCACGTGGAACACAACGCGCTGTCAACCTGGACCTGGTCCTTACCGGAGCTAACTGCGCGCCGTCCGCAAGCCCGCACCTACGGTGATCGGGAATCGGCTATCAATTCCCGACGCCCAGGGCGTCTCCTGCGGCGACGAGGGGCGTGAGAGCGCAAAGCTTGCCTCTCCCTCACGCGTTCCGCCACCTCCTTCGCAAGCATTACTGCTTCGCAGAAGGATGTGATGGCATCCTATGTACTCTCGCTCCGTACCATGGAGATTTGTGAATACCTAAACTCTGTTCGAAAAGTATCTGATGAAAGTGTAAACAAATCTAATTCTGCTTAAATTTTTACGCAATTACTCACTAAAGGGAATTAGTAACACTACGGTTTCCTAGGAGAGTGATGGCCACCCCATAATGTCGACAATTTACCCACGAATGACTTTACTGAAACTTTTTCTAAGAAAGTAAGTTGGTATGTTTTCCTGGAGAGCGTTTTTGATACCGTAAAGTCAAACCCCGCCGCCATCATTTCCATGACAGTTGTCACTGCGGCCCTTATGTGGCGGCCACCGTTCTTCTAGGAAACCGTAGCGTTACACATTCATAACAGAACATAACATCCCACCTGTATTCCCTGAAGGGTTTGGCAGAGATGTACCTAGAGTACACCTACATTTCGCCAGTTATGTTTAAGTCCCATATAATAGGGGGCAAGAAATACACATTCGTCTGTATTTATTAGAAGGTTTCAACTTTATATCTTTCCACTTTCTCCAACAATTAAAGTTTGAATTACTTTAATAAATTGTAATTGAAAAATCATCGACGAAAATTGAGGTTATTAAATTAACGTCAATTGTTTAATGAAAAACATGGTGATTTAAAATTAGAATTTCTGGTTTAACTATTGAAATACATAAACATAAAATCACGCCTGTAATCCCCGAAGGGTTAGGCAGAGGTGCATCAATATTACACCCCCATTTTGCCCTTTAGTTAGTCCCACAATGTAATAGGGGGCAAGCCTATTGCCATCAACCGGGCACAAATCCGGGCAGCTACTGAGAAATTCGTGAGGGAAAAACCCAAGAAGAGTATTTAAATAATCAAATCAAGGTACTCAATTTGTAAATGACACTACAAATTGGTATCCAAAGGTAAGTTTCTGATTCACTTGTTTACATTTTCATTAGATACTATTGAAACAAACCATACGTCATTCCTGGGTGTCATTCGTACATCTTTTGACAGTCGTTACGGGTAGACAGCCTGACTACTAGTTTTACCAAGGGGTAGCGTTTTATCTAACAACTGGATTGTGGAGGTGAGATAAGCACCCATGTAAATACTGGTATTCAGCTGCATCTGGTTAGACTGGAAGCCGACCTCAATATAGTTGGGAAAAGGCTAGGTGGATGTTGGCATTTGTTATATAACTTGCAAAATGTGGGCTTAGTAAAATAATTAATCATAATCAATCATAATCAAAACTTCTTTATTAGGACAACAGAGATCCATAATGTTAGTAATACCTTATAGCTAGTATTAGTAAGTGATTTATTAAAATTATTATTTTTATGTTAGATTTTTTTTTAAATTTTTTATTTTAGTTTGAAGCACTTTGCACAGAATATGACCAAGTAAGGTACAAGTTTCTCACTTGGCCATCCTCTCCGCAAAATGCCTCAAAATGGGAGAATAGAAGCTCTCTGACACTGTTTTCAGAATGCTGTTGCTACTGGCCCGTGTTCCGGTTAAGACCGCACGAAAGCCGTCGGTTCGATTAAATGTAAACATTTCCGACGCACTACAGAAACGGGGCAGTCGCAAGAGCATTCTAAAAATGTTATTGTATTGAACAAGCAAAAAAGCAAGCGGGGTTTGTTAAGCATCTCTGCTTATCCCTTCGAAGAAAAACATTAATTATATTATGTTTTTATTAAACTTCCATCGAATTAGTCGCAGAAAATAGAAAATATTTTTGAACAGAACTGACCATCGCCTATTATTTTTCCAGCTCGGGCAGGGTCGAAGATTTGGACATGTTTGGATTTCGTAACCAGCGATATGTATCGTTAGATTTGCCCTCATAGTACTTATGTAGCGCGAAATGTGTTAAGACTAAAGTCTGATTTACACGATGCGATTTAGTAGCCTGTGGAATACCGATGCAACAGTAAAAGTTGCGCCGCATGAACAGCGTTTAGACGATGCAAGTAATTTGTTGCTTCAATTTTTATTAAATGCCACAGGCAAGAACCTTGCATCGCCTGCTTGCTTGCTTGCATTGCAAACTTGATTGCTTGCATTCCGAATCATTCGCTTTGTGACACATCGGAATTTTTTGTTGTTTTTAACACACACACACACACACAGCTGTAAAATCGCCCCTTGTGCCTTCAGGAAGTGTTCAAACGATTAAAAAAATTCAAATAAAAATAATATTACCTAATGTGTAAGAACATTTGTTCAACTACAATTAATTGTTATGTTATCTATGATCTGTCATTCATCACCAGAGGTCGGAATTAGGTAGAGTTATTTATGTACTTTCATCAAAATGATATTAATATGGATCTTCTTGGGATTTCTAATGGACAATCCCGTGTGGGCAACAATATTACAATTTAATAATAATAAAAACCTCAGATAGACAGACAAATAAAACAAAGATAATTAACATACAATTTTTATTAGTATTTACATTAATTCACAATACAAAGTATTAATAGTCTTAAGCAAATTCTCATACTTATACCTCGCCTTTTTTATAAATAAGAAAATACTTTTGCTTCTAGCCTAGACTCGTGAGGGTTTGCTTATTCAAACGACCCATCAGAATCATTTTCCTTGTTGGATTCATTCAAAGTACCACTAAGATTTGAAGTATCCACTTTATTCTTTCGCTGTATGAAATCAGTGCAAGTACATAAATAACTCTACCTAATTCCGACCTCTGGTCATAACAGTTATATTTTTATCAGTCACATACTTGTTTATTTTGTCGTTTATTATTTATTTTGATGTAATGTATAATCTGGTGTACAATAAAGTATATATATGTCGCAGTAAGATGGTTGTAGCTGTCATATAGTTATATGCCTAGAGATATAGCTATATACCGTAATATGTAATAGTTTTATGAAAGCGTTTCATAACTGTCGGAGAGCCCTTATTTTGTTACTGCGACCAATCTGGACGTAGCGAGTAGTATAAATGGCATATACAAGGTGGAACAGGACGATTGACATTCCTTTAAACCACGTAAAGAGAATCATGTTCTTTACCCGTATACAAAAAATCAATCAAATCCAATGAGTACTTTGGCCACAGGAAATTATTTTTCATTTTATTATTTTTCAACATGATGTAGATCTGAGTCCGTAATAATAGGTAAACATTGCCGCCGCCGCGCCCCGCACCCCGCACCGCACCGTTGGTCAGTGACTTTTCGTAGATAAAGCGTGTTTACTTTTTATGCAGTTGATTCTGCAATTTTTTAATTTTCCATTAACTACTAATCTTCGTGTTTTAAAATGTTTCGATGTTTAATGTCGTACGTCCAGATCCACGTTGTATAATTAGCGTAGTACTATAATTTAGAATATTAAAATAAAAGACTATTAAAACAAACAATTAATTATTACAGAAGAATCTTTTTTATTTACATGTTTCGTAAAGAGTATGCTGACGTAAGGGCCTTTGTACACACACGTTTTACTTGCCGTGAAGAACTACGGTTTATTCGCACTGTGTAGACACGGTCGTTAGTGTTATGGATCACTATGAAAGCTTGTTGATAGACACGTTTTTCTAAGGCGCGGTTTATCTTATACGCCGTATCGTAAAGAAACCGTGCCGTGTTTAAAGGGCCTTGCGGTCGACGAATTCTCTACGTCATTGTGTGACAGATGACAACTTACAAAGCCACAGCTGCCAACTGACAGCTGTACAAGGATATATTGGCGCGTGACTAAAATCGGAACTAACGCCACCATGTTTTTTTTTTTTTTTAAATACATTTCACAAAATAATTGCACAAATCTTTACTAACAGCGCACTTCTGTCAACGTCATTTGAGCGCCAGTAGATCCAGATCCTTGAAAGATTGTACGAACAAATGTGATAATCTTTTGAAGCGGTAGGGCCAATCTAATACTATATATATCGCTGTTCGTAACGAGTTGCGGACAATTGCGGGCCGATGCGGAGCAGCCGCAACGAACCGAGGAACACGCAACGACGGGCACAATCGTATTATTTGGTTGGCGTATATTTTATATTACTATTTATGTCGGGTTATGTACACATGCATGGTTTCATTAATAAAGATGTACTTTTGGATTCTAGTGATTGTTTCATTTGCATGTAGGTACGTAGGCATGTTTGAACGTTGTCCTTATGCAGGCGATTACGAATTCTGTAATTTGTGCTAAAACTATTTTATAAAATATATAAATATTATTTATATTAGGTTATAATAAATGTGGAAGAAACTCTGTCAGTCACCTGAAGGCCAATTTTCGTACTTAAAAACACAATCTCATCAATTCAAATCGCAATCTCATCTCACTACAATTAATGTCAAAAATGTAGGTAGATTAGAGGTTTTCTGACAGAAATGAAGACTGGAATCCGAAAATTCTTAAAAATACGAGTTATTCCGTTTATCCACCCTAAAAAATCCTTCGCGGAAACGCATGTCTGAGAATCCACCGTTAGCCTATAAATTCCGTTTATCCAATTAGGCCTAGGGTGAATTCTGGGACATACGTTTCCGCGTATCCACCTTAAGTTGCGCGTACACTGCGCGTACGCATCGTACGGATTTGTTGTTTTGTACTGATTTCCCTGCCGGCATTTTGTAAATGTGGCTGCTCCGTACGTGCTGATTCCGACCCAGTGAACGCCCAACTTAGGGTGGTTTTTTTGGGGTAGATAAACGAAATGACCCAACAATACGAGACTTGCCCCTCTCTTTACGTCACCTTCAAGTTATTAAAAAAAAAAAACAGGTGACTTTATTTACTAAGGACATGAACAAGACGAGAAAGTTTTTACATAATTTATTTTACATCGGTGCTAACACTACCCACATTTTACAAATCTACAAGTCTCGTGGCTGATGGAAAAATCATTCTATTCTGTGAATCAGTACCTAAGCTTTAAGGGCTGACGCTGACATTTTAATATATAATTTGTCAAATGATTGATATTCTTATTTTTAATGTTCAAATTTTATTAGCTACATACATACATACTACAATCTTGCAAATAAATTTCATTTCATTTCGTATTGAGGGCATTCAGAGAAAATTTCGTAAGTACCTAGATTACAGGGCGAAACACAATATCTGTTGATTACACTCACCGATGCAGAAAAGGTACATGGCATACCATTTTCTACCGCTTGATCGTAGACGTCATATTAATGATATATGCTACTTGTTTAATATCGCAAATGGTTCAATAATTGCAAAAAATGGCGAAACGGATTTGGATGAAATTTTGCACACAGATAGCTGATAACCTGGTTTAACATATAGGATACTTTGTATCCCGGTGAACCGACATTCACGCCGGCAAAACCGCGGGAAAAAGCTAGTTAGTCTATAAGCTTTCCGAAAATAAAATAATAAAGAAAATAAAATTATATAATTTTTTTTTGGTAATTTTTTTTTATTTCAGCTAATCAAAGTACGATTGTTAAAAAACTAAAATATGGCGTCGAAAAATTCCTCCGCATCGCTGTCGACTGGTAATGTACCCAAGAGACTGGCAGCATTGCCACGTTGTATGGCAATGCTTAGCCTCTGGCCATGGTAAAAGCCAGCCCTTGGGTCACGGGAAGTGTCAACCAGCCGTTTGGAGATTGAATTATGTTAATATATCGAACACTGGAAGATTTATAATGTAGACCCTACATACGCGAGCTATAACTTTATGTGCCTCCGGGGAGAGAGCAAATAAAACGGTTTCTACTGCACGAGCATTATAATCAGTTTGTTCCAGGAATAGTTTCCTATAAGCCGACGTTCACACGGACGCGAAAATAACGCAGCGGGATTTTATCGCGCACTGGATTTTCAACGCTCTGCTTGGCGCCGAGAGTTGAAAATCCAACAAGTGTGTATATATATTACTGGGCAGACCGCACGTTACAATGACACCTCAAACTTGGTCCCAGAACGTATTTTTTTAATTTATTTTTTTCTTTGAGATAGGTTTGCTCTTGACTCTAGTCTAGGTCAGAGATGACAAAGACAAAGTTGACAATGGAGCGAGCTTACCCAGAAGAAGCCTGGTCACTCTCACTTTGAAGAGATCGGGGTTGTATGCGTTCGGAACACAGACGCAGGCAGAGAGTTCCACTCGTTTGCTGTGCGCATCACACAAGACATTTGTAAACGCTTAGTGCGAATTGGTGGAATAGCAACTAGGTAGAGATGGTAATCTGCAATGCGTCTAGATGTCCGATGGTAGAAGGGGACCGGCGGAATGAGGGCGTGGAGCTCTTGAGCACACTCACCGAAGTATAATCTGTAGAAGACCGACAAGCAGGCAACCTTGCGGCGATGAGTCAAGCTGTGAAGCTTGGCATCCACCAGTCTTACGTTGCCAATGAGCCTCTTAGCTCTGCGATCCACCGAGTCAAGCGCGGCAAGTTAGTATTTAGCTGAGCCATCCCAAAGGTGGCTGCAATACTCCATGCAGGATCGGACTTGTGCTTTGTAGAGAGTTAAAAGCTGTCCAGGGTGCGAAGGCGGTGTGTATCGCTTCACCCTATTTAGAATGCCCAGTTTCTTGGCCGCAGTTTTGGCTTTGTACTCGATGGTAGCACCGAAGTAGAGACATGATGTCAACTCCAACTATGACAAAAAACGTAATAAAAAACATTATAACATTTCATATCACCGGTAAATCAAAAATATGTAATTAAATCAATTTCTAACATTATTTAAAACAACTCTCTTTCGTAGTACTCTAACTTGTATCCAAATTATCCAAATTTAAACTTTTTCATTGCCCTTTTCCGACCTCCACGAGGGTGAAGCCGTGTGAGAAAGCTAGTACCAAATAACGTCGTTTTCCTATGGGTTTTTCTTTTATACACGTAATGGTATTTTGCAGAGGTAGAAAGCATTGTTTTTATTTAGCAGAGCACCGCTTGCATGGAACTTGTAATAATTATGTAAAGTAATTGTGACCTATTTTCAGAGCAAAACAATCCTTTATTTTCTTCACCGACTTTCGGATAAAATATACACTTGCAGCAACCAAATCGACTCAACTCCTTATCATGCATTTCGACTCAAATAGCAATTACTCGAACACAATTAAACTAATTTTAATACTTATGGTACCATCTTAAAGTTGAAACGTCAGGCTAAAATTTTTTTTTCATAAATGGGATAAGAACTTTTTGAAAAAAAAAAAAACTTTGTATGGGGTTGAGTCGATTTGGTTGCTCGTGAGTGTATAAATAATACACTCGTTATAATTTAAAATAAGTTATTACCGTATCTTCGCACGAAGCAATCTGTTTTTCTGCTGCCATTGAATTAATTCCTTGTGCCACGGTGTAATGCATAAGCGGTAGCGATAAGCGTTGGCGAGCAAGTCTTGTTACGTGAGGAATAAGGCAGTGTTTTTGGAAGCAGAAAATAATGAGACTTTTCAGTTTTGCTGATTGTAAAGTGTGCGATGTATACCTACGTATAATGGTAATTTCACATTTCATATTTCCTGATTTATTTTTATTTTCTCTAAAAATGAAATGAAATTGTTTATTCTGTAAACAGAATATCGCAATCACTTTTACACGTCATATTAAATTAAAAATTAGCTAGGAGTCGACGTTTCCTATCTGACTACCCCTGAGAAGGAATGGCGGAACAAACTCAGGGGTCAAAATCTCTTTTAAAGTCCAAACATAATCTTGGTCAAATCATATGAGGACCATGTAGATCCGTGTCTGAAATGGTCTTTTGAGTAAAGAACCACACAAATTTGAATGGACCTGTCCAGTGCAAGCATTTGTCAGTAATCGTATAGCTCAACTAAGGACTTGAGGAAAAATACATTAAAATATAACAGACACTCGAAAGTCATAATCTTACAATTTATGTATTACAAAGAATTGATCCTAACTTCCAAACTAGGTCTAGGCCTGTATTTTGGGGGTCAGTGTTCAGCGATGGGATGTTAAAACAAGACAGCATTTTTAAAGAGGAGTATCGCCATAAAATTTAAACGCAATTTATAAAGGCATGATGGTAAGTGACATGTGGAGTGGTATGATAAGATCATGCAGTAACTATAATATTTAAAAGAGAATGTGTGTGCGTGTGCGCGTGTGTCGGGGTGTGTATGTGTGGGTATTGAACAAAAATATGTAAAGAATTATCGGGAGTAGGGAAAATAAGTTAAAGGTTTGAGCAAAGATCAGACTACTTATCGCATAAACTGCGACTAGACGATCGTTCGAACTTTTTGTTCGGTGAACCTGAACTCGTGGTCGTGTCGACAGAGGGCGTTTTCCGGGTTTTCGAATAAAAAGTGACATATGCGAGCGACCGATCGCATATTCGCGCGAAGATTGCTTTTAAATAGGAGGCGGCCATGATTTCAGGAAGTTCGATTTACGTAATGTGCTCCATTAACACGTTGTTTCTTATAACTTAGACCCAATCCTTGCTTCTTACTGACATTCTATGACATAACGTGAAAACAGGTCAAGACCTGATTCGTAAAGCTTACCTGTCTACACTTTCGTATTCATCAGAAAAAAAGCATATTCCACGAATAGTTTTTTAAGATATTCCCGGGAACGTGTTCCGTGAAAATTATCTAGAGAAATAGTAATATAGTATTCCTGTAATGCCGCGGTCCCACGGCCTGTCGAGGCTTATCGCAGCCACACTTGTGGAGGCCTGTCACGGCCCGTGGGACCGCAGCATTAGATAGACTCCTAACTTATGTACCTAAAGTTAGTAAAATTAATTGTTTATCAAATAGACACATTACGCCAATTTGTCATGTTACAGCCATTTCATACAATTGTCAAAGAATGACAAGTGTCAATATACGAACAATTTAAATTGGTAGTCAATTTGCTTAACAATTATTTTCCCTGATTGTACCTATTTAGTGAAGATGGTGTAAGCTAGGATTCTAACGCTAGCCATACACGTAACTATTTACTTGCGCAAGCCTAAATTTGCGCAAGAAACCGTTACGTGCACAATCGTAATTAGCACAAGTATCTGAACCATTTGGTGTCACGCAAGCTTGCGCAAGCCTGAATTTGCGCAAGAAATCGTTACGTGCTCAATCGTAATTAGCACAAGTATCTGAACCATTTGGTGTCACACAAGCTTGCGCAAGCCTAAATTTGCGCAAGAAATCGTTACGTGCATAATCGTAATTAGCACAAGTATCTAAACCATTTGGTGTCACGCAGGCTTGCGCAAGCCTAAATTTGCGCAAGTAAATCGTAACGTGTGTGGCTAGCATTAAAGTGAGTTTATGACAATACTGCAACAACAGGAGATCGAACTCACGACTACACATTCACTTACTTTTCAATCTGGTTATTCCAATCGCAGACACTCGTAAAAATGGACATAAAAACATAAATAAACTCTCTCTCGAATATTTCATATTCACAGATAGTTCTATTGCTTCTAGTGTCTGATTGAATGTGTTAGCATCTCGCCTATCGTTACTTAAGCGCAGGCCGCACTGGGAATGAAGCTAAGTTCGCTTAGCTTCGCTCATGTAGCTACCGCGTGTTTGCATACTTCGATTCACACCGCGAACTATGAACCGAAATATGAAAAGACTGGGTAGCTAAAACGAACTTCGCTTCGTTCCCAGTGTGGCCTGCGCTTTATAGAAGACTAGCGACCCGCCCCTGCTTCGCACAGTTTTTACGACTTGACAAAACATCGAGATTTCTTTATTATATAATACTAGCTGTGACCCGCGACTTCGTTCGCGTAGAAGTCGTAAGATACACAATATACTAAAATAAGAGCCACGTTTTAATAAAACTCTCTCGTCCCCCGACCCACCGCGTTGCACCGCCCGCGCTATTGCTTCGTTTTCGCTTAGTGTTCTTTCTGACTTTTTTCTTTTTGCTCTGCTCTTAAGGGTCGTAGCGTGATGTTAAATGTCCTATAACTATCCTCGAGAATTGGGCTACCAAATGCAAAAGAATTTTTGAAATCCGACTTTTTGCTCACAATTTCATGGGTTTTAATTTTTTTCCGCGGAACTGTAATTATTTTTCTAAAATAAAAGTTACTCTCTGTAACATCAGCTATCTGCCAGTGAAAGTCCTGTCAAAATCGGTCCAGCTGTTTCGGAGATTAGCTGGAACAAACAGAGAGACAGACAAAAATGTTAAAAATTGCTTTTTGTTATAAGTACCGTATATACTTTTATATGCATTTAGTAAAAAGTTGTTATTTTGACACTAGAAACAGACACTTCAAATTTATTTATTTGTGTAGATGTATACATAAGTTTAATAGTAATTTATTATACACATAAACCTTCCGGAATAAATTATCTAAATGATGGTGAAAACCGCGTTTAAATCCATTGCGCGGTGTAAAAGATCAAAATCGTTTTTCGTGTCTGTCTGTATGACCGATACAGGCAAAAATAAAAAAAATCCTGAGAATATTTTCGGTGGAATATAATTCAAAATAAGTTGCTGAATGCACCCTGTTCGTTTGCGGAGGGCTGTCCCTTACAGCCTGTAGAGTAACCCATGGCTGGCAGCGGAGTCCTCACATAATATCTTAACAAATTTTCTGAGTGGTTATGGAAGCTATCTTACTTTCAGAGCCACAGTTAAGCAAAACATATCTCGATAATTATTTTACTTTACCTCTCTTTGATTCATCATTATAATGAAAATGAACTCACTATTAAATTTATACTTCAACATTTTCATTCCCACCTCCTCCCTCAGCCCATCTGTCAATTGAATCAGCAATATTTTATCCTAACTAATATAATATTATAAATGCGAAAGTGAGTTTGTTTGTTTATTTGTTACGCTTTCGCGCTAAAACGGCTGAACGGATTTGAATGAAATTTGGCACATGGGTAGACCATGACCTGGGTTAGGACATAAGATACGATATTCTCACGGGATCGAGACTTATGCAGGTGCAACCGCGGGCGCAGCTAGTTCAATATAAACATGTGCAACTCACAAGTGACTGGGAGATCTCTAATATTGTGTGGGAGTCGGTCACAATGTAATGTAACATTGGTAAATATTTGAAAACAAGCTGTCCGTCTGATGGCATTTCTCATCGGTAAAATTTCGAACTTCCATACAAACTTGCATTACTTATTTAGCCCCTTTATGGATGGGGGGATAAATTTTCAAAAAATTGTCCTTAGTACTCACCTTCGATACAAAAGAGCTTTTGTACAAAAATTTCATGCTGCTAAACCAAGCGGTTTAGGCAGTGCGTTGTCTGTCAGAGAATAAATGAATGATAGACTTTAACATTTTGATTGAATAGACGTGAACAAATAATTCTTTATTAGTATTTTCGTCATAAGTGACTTTTAGAACATATCAATCGCTTAATAGGTTTACGCCGACAATATAACACTGTATGGGTTGTTGCTTTTTCCGAGGTAAAAACGATAAATACCTTCAGTCACTTAAATGTAGTCTAAAAAAACATGTTTGCTGCCTACAGTTTTTGCAATTTCTCAGTTGATGCACAATCCATTCGGATAGAGTTCCAGAGTTTGCTATTTATCATTCGAGAAATACAAAAATACTGTTCCAAAGCCCATCGTTTAAGGGTATAAAGTTACGCTTCGGTGTGACACACGGCCACTTTATTAGTGACGAGTGAATTGACACATGAAGCTTCTGTGGAAAAATTGCATTTTCTTATCCAACTAGTTGGATAAGAAAATACATTTTCTCATTCTCTATATTGGCTCTATTTGCTGACTGTACTACAATATATAAAGGAATAAACTTAGAAAGATATGAAAATGAAATAAATAATAGTTTAGGCTAAATTATACACTGGCTAATCGATAACAACTTAAAAATTAATTAACTAATTAAATAATAATGAACTAACTATAAATTAATTAACTAACTAACTAATGAAATTAATTATTATTTAAATATTAGTATTTAAATTAATTAACTATCTAATTAATTATTAATTAATTAAATTATTTAATTAACTTTAACCAGCGAACAAACTCTATTAATACAAAAATTAAATATGAAGATAATACGATTGCTAAAATTAACAACACAAAGTTTCTAGGGCTTTGGTTAGATCAGCACATATTATGGAAAACATAAGTACACTAATCATAATATAGTAAAAAAAAAACTAAATCACTATTGCTACGCTTTTCACAATTTAAGCAAGATCTACAATCGTAGCACCGTTCGTACCGCATACCACGCATATGTCTCCACCACACTGCGATATGGCGTAATATTCTGGGGTAATTCTACGGATAGAGAATTGGCCTTTAAAGCCCAAATAAGTGTCTTCGTTCTCCAAAAATATTTAACAAACTACATAAACTTACAAAAGCTTCAAAAGACATAAATACTTTAAAAAAAACACTCCATAAGTTCCTAATACAGAAAGCATATTACACCATACATGAATATTTAGAAGAAAAATAAAAACCATTATGCCTTATTCTCAGATATATCTGTTACCTACTTAAGTAAGTACTAAGTAAGTAGTTAATAAGTTTAGCTAGCCATTAACATTGTTAGCTTAATTTATATTCTTTTGTTTATGTTAATTTGATTGCTAAAGATTTAAGACGGTTACTTAGCAGTATTTTTTATAATTTTGTAGGCTATACCTACTACCTGTACAACTATTATTTTTTTTGTTTATTTATTTGCCAGAAACATGGTACGTTGACACAGGTGTTCAATATTGCATAGTGCTACATGTCTCACCGTTTGAACGGTAGGCAAAATCAATTTACAATTAACATTCATTAATACTATACTGTGTACGTAAACAATATTTGTACGTCTTGCAAGGGTATGTAAACAATATTTGTACGCCTTACAAGGGTATGTAAACAATATTTGTACGCTTTGCAAGGGTACGTAAACAATATTTGTACGCCTTGCAAGGGTACGTAAACAATATTTGTACGCTTTGCAAGGGTACGTAAACAATATTTGTACGCCTTGCAAGGGTACGTAAACAATATTTGTACGCCTTACAAGGGTACGTAAACAATATTTGTACACCTTGCAAGGCAGCGCATAGTGACACAATATTTTTTTAATTTTATAATATTATATACCACAACATTATACATATGTGTCACAAATAAATAAATTTGAATTTAAAATGTGTTCCCTATTCTCTATATAAATGTATTCCCTAGCCGAGAACGTTTGAATTCTAACAAACACATAAAACGGACTGCTTTAAGTGTATTGACTGACAATTTTATAGAGTTTGACACCAATGTTGGGACTTGATGTGGGAGCCAATATTGGTATTGGCGTGTGTGGAAAGAGATTGGGTTTCTGAATCTCAATACACGGATGTCTAAAAATGTGATTTAAGGATCATGTTTAGAAAATAAAAACTTTAAAAAAGGGCGGATACGCGGAAACGTATGCCCGAAAATTCACCCTAGGTCTAGTTGGTTCGGAATTTATAGGCTTAGTAAGGTGGATTCTCAGACATGCGTAGTTTCAGACGTCCGCAAATTCACCTTAAGGTGGATTTTTCGGGATGGATTAAGGATATAAATCACAAGCGTGACTTCTGAGTGGCCTTGAGTCGGAACCCCATGTCGTCTGAGTGTGGGGCCTTGAGTCCAATCCCCAGATAGAAAAAAAATATCCCCAGATATAAACTGGTCAGTAGCAGCCTGGAGTCCGGATTCGTGCCCGATTGATGACAATAGGCTGACTTTATATCAATGACATGTAATTTAAAAATAACTGGCGAAATGAGTATTCTACACCACTGCCCTTCTTTGGGAATAAACGCGTGAAGTTATAGCATGTTGATATGATATCGTTGCAATCCACCAATTACTATTGCCGTTTTAGAGACTGACGTATTTTTTAAAAGATACACACCTTCCATATTGGTCCCAACATTACCACCAACTTTGCTGACATTGGGCTAAAGCTTGGCTCACTCAGAAAGAAGTCTTCACCATGAAGAGCCAATAAAAGGCTCGTATAAACCTAGCTCATAAATAGTGAGCTCTTAACGATAGTTAGTCAATCTTTATTGGACGTTTTAATTAGCTAAGTAGTGTTCATTGGCGGTTAACTTTTGTGTTTACTAGTTGCAGTGATTGGTTTAGTAACCTCTTGAGCAATAAAATCTTTCAGTACTTGATATAAAAATAATCTCTACAAACGTTTAACTTTCGAAATAGAAATAGCAAAAATATAGGTTTTTCTTATCAATTATTTCTATGCGTTACATTTTATGTGTACAGTCGCGAGCATAAATACCTTACAGTAACGCAACATTCAAAAGCGTTTTTCTCGTAAAATAAAAATGTCAACTAGTGAGATTGGGCACAGGCTCCGTGACAAAACGGGTGACTCCCGCTTCGGCTCGTTCTTGGTGCAAAGGTTAGCCATTGCTATCCAACGTGGCAATGCAGCAAGCGTTATGGGCACCTTTGCGCCGGGAACAGTTAGGGGTGGGTTATTCGACTAGTTGTGTGACGTATCGTTGTGGCTAGAGATTAGGGTAATTTAGGTTAACATGTGATGAAGTTTTTATAATTAGATTAATAAGTATTTGTGTAACAAGTAGTTAATAGTTTTATATTAAGATTTTATTGTAAATACAAATTGTGATTTACTTTAATAAATATATTAAACTTACATATAACTTTGAGAAAAGACTTATTTCATAATAGCGTAGTTTCTAGAATATCACGTTCTTAACACCATAGAATGTCTATCAATACTTTAGGAGAAAATCGCTGTTGAATCTTGCTTAAATTTAATGCATTTATGCTCGTGAGTGTACCTACATCCTTTTAAAAAAAAACTTAATAGGTACCTCCAAAAAGACGTCTTTCAAGACGTTTGGTATTTCTCAAGAGAATCCTTAAGACGACACCGCGCGCGCAGTAGCGCCCTCATCGTTTGTTTAGTTATTTCTTTTATTTTAAAATGTAAATGCAGAAAATAAGCATCTTAAGCCTCCTGCTAACAGGCGCGACACAATTGCACCACGTGTCACGCGACGAGCGGTGCCTTTGCGTCGCGTGCGATTCGATGCGCGTGTCGCGCTTGTTTGCAGGTGCCTTTACGTTGTGCTCCATAAGACTATTCGTTATTATTATTACAAATAGTAGTTTTACATTGTTAAGTTTTATTATAATCCTTAAAACGGTGCATAGTGGCCACTATTTTCCGTTTCAAGGATTATAATAAAACTTAACAATGACGAACTCCCATTTGTAATAATAAAAACGTATAGTCTTGTGGAGCACAACTTTTCATTCTAAAATAAAATAAATAAGCAAAGAAACGGTGAGGGCGCCACTGCGCGCGCGGTTTCGTCTTAACAATGAACAGGTTTTTATGTGGCAACTAAATAACTATTTCATAAGAATCACGTTCACTGCTAATTTCACATCTTATTACTTTCATCGCTATAAAAATCAAATACTTTATAGGTCACAAGGAATAGCTGAGCTTATTTACTTATTCACCGAGGTCAAATAAAATAAAAATAAAAAAAATATTTATTAAGCAAAAGCTGCTTACCCTCCCGTCTCTATATATATTTGAAACCTGTAAATTTGTAAGAAACAATTACTCGCTTTTTGAAAAAGATGAAAAAGCTAAGTTAAAGAGGAAAATAACACAAAAGCCACTAGTAGTTCCGCGTAATAGACTAAAATTATGCAACAAAAATTGTTATACCATGGCTGTGAAAATATATAACCACTTAGCCGAAGAATTTAGAAATGCTACAGACTTAGAATTTAATAAAAAACTATATAACTGGTTGTGTGACAGATGTTTTTATTCCATCAATGAATATTTTGAGTGTAAAATGTAAAACTTATTTACTATAATTATTATGGCATCTACATATTAACATTACTTAAATAATATTGAAATACTCTGATTATTATTGCTATTTTTATTGACATGACATCATTATTACTGATCGCTATTTTTAATATAAATTATTCTTTTAAATGAATAGAATTGTATTTAATTTTAATTTTATTAATTGCATTGTAATCTAAATTTAAATTATGAAATGTGTACTGCATGCTATAAGTATAACCAAGATGTAAAATCTAAATATTAGTTCGGCGGAAATGCCGAATATAGTGAAACCCATATATCTTAAGAACTTATGTTAGCTACCTATATTCTTACAAATAAATTCATTCATTCATTCATTCATTCAAAAGGTGAAACAGCATTAGTAATATACTGCTGACTATAAATAACACAATCACTAAGATTTAGTTTATTACTGTCATATAAATTGTTATCTGACTTTGACTCGCGAAAATTTCGTGAAGGTTAAAATGAACATTTGATTTCAATATTAGTAGATAGTAGGGGTCGTATTTGAGTATCAGTTGCGCAGATGAATAGATTTCTTCTGATTTCTTCTTCTTGATTTTTAGGTGAATAACTATTTCTGTCCAACGCATGCACCCCTGCATAAATTATTACAATTAATTTATTATAACGCACTTTACACTTTTTTTGAAATGATAACTTCTTTAGGCGCGTTTAGCTCTTTTTGGTAGGGGAAAAACTTATGGTTTCGCGACATGCGACATGCTCCAACGAGTTCAATGACTCAACGCTAGAGGGCGCTGTAACCAAATTACTCTATTTAGTACGCTAATGTCTTTGAAACAGATGTCATAATCGCATGCAACTGTTAGTTTTCACTTCTGTCGTCAGTCTATACTGCCTATTTTTTTATTCGCAGTATATGTTGTGAGACTTTTAGTCGGTGCTGAATATAGTATCTTACTGCAGCGACCGATAACAGAGGCATTGATGGACGAACTTCACCTGGGCCCACATACACTATTAATGCCTGGTTGCGGCCAAGTATAGTACTTTTCTCAAACAATGCGCGGATATTCAACAATTAATTATAAATTCCAGAATCAATGACGAACGAACAAAAATAATTTTTCACGCGCCAATATGATCATTTATTTCTTTTTTACTCTAAACAGCTCTGTTTGCTAAGCCAGTTCGAGATTTAAATAAAATCTTTTTTACTCTAAACAGCTCTATTTGCTAAGCCAGTTCGAGATTTAAATAAAATCTTTGATAAAGTTACCTTCTTGGTTGCCATGTGTCGAAGTAAAACGTTCGTTCTATTTTTAAACTACACGACATATGTAAGTTGTCATAATCCCGCTAAATACGACAGTTAAAGATTCTCATACTAACATTGCCGGCCGCTGCACGCATGTATTTGACTAGTACAGAATTTTCGATTTATGTCGAAGAAAGTTGTCAAATTAATGCTCGAATTTCTAAGCATATTTGAGAAAAACGTATTTTCTTTCATTCTTCTTTTCATGCTCCGAATCCGAAATAAATTCATCGAATGCTGTTTCCAGTATAAGTAAGAAACCCTTGTTAAGTGAACCTTTGCTGGGGAGTTTGTTGCGCCACTTCTTCTTCCCAGCTAAAGCACTAGGAAGTGATGAAGGGTGGGCGTGCCGGGGGACTATCTTATGTCATTTTGACGTTCAGAAAGTGCTGATTCTCAGGCTAATTTGAATAAATGACTTTTGACTTTGATGATTCGAATCAATTCTTGGTTAATCAGTTTTCATTATTAATCAACAATCAATCAACTCAGCCTATCGCAGTCTACTGCTGGATAAAGGCCTCTCCCAGGCTGTGCCACAACACCCTGTCCTCCGCCTTCCAGTATGTCCCAGCCACCTTCTTAAGATCGCTTTCACTATCAATTCGTCCTATATACAGGGTGGTCCGTGAACCGAGGTCCAAAGGAAAATTTTAGTAGCCTCTCTTCAAGAGCTTCCCGAAACACCATGTATGTTCCGCGATTATTTATAGTTTAGAAGCTAGACGGTTTTTTAATATTTTGTGGGAAATTCTCACTTGACTTCAGATTTTTTTACTTTTCTCTTTTTGTGTCGCATTCTTTTAATTTTTGAATTTTTATTAGATATTTAAATTATGGTTTATGATCGATGAAACATATTATCTGTCTAAACATCACCCAAAGTGACAAAAACTTAGCTTAAAGGGAAAATTTTTGCTCGACAAGATTCGGTCAAGATTTTCAAGTTTATAGTTTAATAAATAATCGCTGTACATACATGGGGGTCTTCCGAGAAGCCTTTGAAGAGAGGCATCTAAAATTTTCCATTGGACCTCGTTTCTAGGGCCACCTTGTACATAGTCTCACTATGACCCAGACACGTTCAAGGTCATCGGGCCATCTAGCATTGAGGCTGTCTGGCAGGCTGTTTTAAATGGCAGTCTTCCAAGTAAAATACTGACATATACCCGGATGTTTATTGACTGGAAGCCACTACCCTAGTTAGCAAAAGCTTGGCATTATTTTTTCCATTCTTACAAGTGACCTTATTGGTGATGTTCTACAGAAAGGTGGGTGTGTATGACCAGATGTATGTAGATGTGTATTGAATCATTCGGTTCCCTATAAAATGGTTGAGCTGGATGGTGCTGATCCACGCGTCATGTCCGTGAACGGGCGCCGTCAGTTGAAACTGGTCATCTTTAAACTGCCAGGGCTTATTTTCAATTTTATATTTTGAATTGCTTTTAATTTTTTACATTGTTTTCACATCTAAAAGCAACAAGAATAATGTACCCAGGATTTTGTAATAATCTTGATTTAAAAGAGTGTACTTGGAGTTTTTTGCCCGTTCTTCTCCATACAGATCTACGTTTTGGAATGGGCAACTAGCTTCAACTTTGTGACTAACTGGCCGACTCTTTGACAATTCAAAAGTGCTTGTAATTGGTTTAATTGAAATAAATGCTTTGAGTTTGAGTTTATGAACATAAAACGAAGCAAAAAGAGTATGTACGGACCGTAGCTGGTAGCTTTCTGTTGTTTCAGCCTACCCCCATGAGAAGAAGTCTTGAGTGTATATACACGCATAGTATAGAATGGAAGGCACCGCCCTTGTTAACAAAACTTGGCAGTTTTTTTCACACTTACAAGTCCCTTCATATCTTAAGATCAAGTCACTCCATTTTATAATTTAGGTGCAGTTTATAATATCACGTTACCAGACGCTTGCCTGCCATCCCCGGGGAAATTATGCCGCCTCAATGATATCAACGTTGGATCACAAAGGGGCTATAAAACTGTAGCCTTTTATGATCGTGTCCAATTTTTAGTGTAGTTTTTAGTAGTTAGGGTTTGAAGGAACCATATTGTTTTTAGAAGATTTTTTAATAATTTATATTGAATAAAATATTAATATTCCCTTTATTTAGTTTACAATACACATTGTTTTGATTTTTTTTTATACTGGCGTAGCCGTGAGGCACACAATACTATTTTAAGTTTTTTCTGTTTTTTGATTTTGTGTGAATATTGTGTGGCTTAACCTGGGTCAAATAAAGGAGAATGGGCAAAATTGTACTGAGCTTGTCCTATTCGCGCCTTTATTTTCTTTCTATCTATTCTCCCTTTCTTTTAAATATTTGTATTAAAATGTTCCTTAAAGTGTTCCTACAGTAGGCCGCACGTCGGTGGTAACACTTTGATCTCAAGCTGGATTAGCGTAGTACGGAATTTCAATAGAATAAGAGGCTAATTTATACTGGTTTTTGACCGACGAAAAAAAGGAGGACGTTCTCAAGTTGACGGGTATATAATTACCTTTACAAGGTGGAACAGGACGACTGACATTCCTTTAAACCACGTTATTTACCCGTATACAAAAAATCAATCAAATCCAATGAATCTTGAACGACAGAAAGTATTTTTCATTTTCTTATTTTTCAACATGATGTAGATCTGAGTTGGTAATAATTTACAAAAAAAAAAAACAAAAAAAAAATGCAAAAATTCGTAGCACCGTTCGTAGACCTCGTAGCATCGTAGCACCGTAGAGCTCGTAGCACCGTAGCAAGCTACGCCGCCGCCGTAGCTTAAGTTCATCGTTAAGTTTATGAGTCTTACTTTATGTCAGTCAACAATGTATTTATTTTATGACGTACTATTATCCCTTTTTGGGTAGGTAGAAGTGCATGTTAAGGGGTAAACCACATTGTTAGGGAGCTTTAAACTTTTACGTGGGGTTTGAGAGAATAGAATTTGTGAGGTTTGTGTTTGGACTGAGTGTGTTTTTCTGGCTAAGAATGGAATGTCTCTCTACGAGTGCGTATTATTAGACTACTATGATGGACAAACATTGAATTATTACACAACGTATAGGATTATCAGTCAGAGTCAAAGCATTGTGATTGGGGCAAAATGAGATATTGCAATAGAATAGAATGGAATACTCTCTATTATGTACACCATATGCATTCAAGATATAAATAAAAAAATTACATAGAGTGACTCAACGGGCGGTCTTATCGCTAAAAGCAATTTTTTAGCTGACGTTCATACGGATGTAAAAATAACGCGACGGTTTTTTTCGTGCATTGGATTTTAAACGGTCTGCTTGGCGTCGAGAGTTGAAAATCCAACAGTGTGTTGTTTCAACACACTGGAATGCACTCTGTTGGATTTTCAATGCTCGGTTCAACACTGAGAATTGAAAATCTAGTACGCGATAAAATCCCGTCGCGATATTTTTACGTTTGTGCGATCGTCGGCTTACAGACAACCTTTGGAAAGATTAAAAGGAGAAAGAGAGATAATTCTGCTGGTAGTCAGTAGTGTACCAGTTACAATAAATACAAAACAGTTATATGCATAATTTATAAATACAGGATAAGTTTAAAATGAGTGCGGATATTTCAGGAGGTAATCAGGTGCATGAAACTGGACAACTTTCCCCAAGGAGCGTAGGTCGAAATCTTAAAACTGAAAATCGACTTTTCATACAATCTTGAGTCACGTGACCAGTCACTTTGTTTGAAAAGTCGATTTTCAATTTTAAGATTTCGACCTATGTTCCTTGGGGAAAGTTGTCCAGTTTCATGCACCTGATTACCTCCTGAAATATCCGCACTCCTTTTAAACTTATCCTGTATATAGTTATATACAAGAACCCACACCATCCCCATCACGAGTCCGCACCCAAATAATCAATATGTTGGGGTATATAATGCCCAACAGTGAAATGTTATGTAAACGTGTTAGGTATGTTATATAATATTATGTAAATGAATGGTTTAACGATTCCGTTAATGAATTCATTGCTACTTAATAATATAATTACACAATTATTACACATTTAAATGTTAGAGAAATGCACAGCTAAACAATATTGATTTGCATAAATGAGTATGGCGTACAAACTTCCACGGAACAGCATACATAGCTCGTACGTAGCTTATTATACCTTTGACGCTATTTATATAATGAACTCTTTCACTATTCATGAAGCATGAAGTACGGAAGGAAAACACATGTTCCCCAAGTAAACACACGTTGACTACATCTCTTTATGTACTCTCCTATCGCAGGTATGTTGGAAGAGATTACTTTAGAAATAACCATCACCTTTGTACGTATTTGTCTGTTCCATTCTTCTTGTCTGTTTATATGTGTGTACATGAACTGTTAAATAACACATAACATAACATCACACCTTGTTTCCCCGAAGGGTTAGGCAGAGGTGTACCTATAGTACACCCACATTTCGCCAGTTATGTTTAAGTCCCATGTAATGGGGGGCGATCCTAGTGCCATCAACCAGGCATAAATCTAGACTCCGGGCTTGCTACTGAGAAATTCCAAATAGAAAAACCCAATAACACTTTACCCGACCTGGGAATCGAACCCAGGACCTCATGCTCAGCAGTTGCGCTTGCGACCACTAAACCAACGAGGCAGGCCAACTGTACAAAAGAGACTGTTCATGAAGCTGACAGAATCAACAATAATCACCCTGAACCATGTGGTTTATGGGAAAAAAAAATAACAATTTTAAAATTCTGGATTCGCTTTAAAACGCAAACCACTTAAAAATATGAGACCAAAATAATTGGAGGCCAAATATGAGACCATCCCATATGCAGCCACAATTCCCGTTAAAAGCCGTTGACGAAGTGTTATCATCATATATGTAATTTATCAACACGTCAATCCCATACGCGAAGCGACGACGTCATTTGTGACGTCACGGGTATTGTAAAGGAAACAATAAAATATCCAATATGGGAGCGAGGTGTCTACATGGTTTATATTTTAGCCTTTGATGGAGACTGATAAATTGGAGGCAGGATGTTTTGATATTTATGTCAATCTAAGGCGATTGCTACTCGGTTGCCACCCGCATCCCGACAGTGGTGACCTTGGAGGTTTACAACCGTGTAGATGTTGGTTTATGACCAAACATTGAAACGGCTCTGCAGGTCGCCAACCAAGGTCACCTCTGTCGGGGACGCGGTTGGTGACCGTGTAGCAGGCACTTTCGTAATAATCGTCCTGTCTTGTGCTTCTCGCATCCAGCGGATTCCTGCGACCTTCAACAGGTCATCAGTCTATCCTGTGGGAGGTCTATGACCAGCAGTGGACGTTTTTCGGTTAAAATTAGATGCCGATATTAGGCCAGAAAACAATGTTTCTTTTTTTAATAACAACTGGTATCTTTTAATAAAGTCTGCCGCCTTTTCGTTGGAATTTGTTATGTTGGGGTAACTTCGGCACTGGGATAAGGCCGTACGAATCAAATTCTTGCCTAATTTGGCAATATTTATTAATGCTGATAACGTTGCGTTCTGTTGTTCAACCGTTTCATTCTGACCGAATTTCCGAAGCCCCGTATCAGAGCAAAATAAATTGGCACAGAATTTGATTTGTGTGGTTTTATCCCAGCGCCAAACATACTCTAAGATACTCCACTGCAACTTTTTGTAGACATTTGTTTGTGAAGGTCTTTTTTTTTTTTTTTTTTTGTGGATGGGAAATCATCAAATGACTTCTCCCGCTCTGGGCGGAGCGGGACGGCGTGTCAGACTTTTACTGACTAAAACCCACCCGTGTTCCTTCTGTTGCCTGTGCCGGGGCCACGGTAACTCTTTCGAACATCCCGCAACCCTAGCTGGCATCGGCCCTAGCGGACCCCGTCAATAGTGCTGACATCTCTTTGAGGCGCGCGTGGAACACGACGCGCCGTCGACTCGGGCTTGGTCCTTACCGGACGGCGAGCTATCCATTGCTCGCCGTCCGCAAGCCCGCGCCTACGGTGGCCGGGAATCGGCTGCCAATTCCCGACGCCCAGGGCGTCTCCTGCGGCGACTAGGGGCGTGAGGGTGCAAAGCTTGCCTCTCCCTCACGCGTTCCGCCTCCTCCTTCACGAGCATTTGTGAAGGTCTGGAAAACTACTACTACTTTAGCCGACAAGCAGCGTTGTTGTGCTCCTTATGAATGATTGTCATATATTATCTACTATTCCAGAGGCATCGCAGATTCGTTGTCATCCTAAGATAAAATGCCTTGTGTTTGTAACAGTAGTATCTCAAACCTGAAGACAATATACAGGATCATTTTTTTATCACTACCCAAATTTTCACATGGTGTTCTATTCATGAATATGAACAATTTTCACTATGGGATCAACTCTGAAATCACGAAAAAAAAACAGCTGTTTCATAAATTTTTGTCGAGTAGGTATTAAACTTTTGTATGAAACAGCTGATTTTTTTCGTGATTTCAGAGTTGGTCCCATATTGAAAGTTGTTTATATTCATGTGTAGAACACCATGTGAAAATTTGGGTAGTGATAAAAAAAATGCCCTGTATTTTAGTGGAAACAGTACCTACATAATGTATGTAAATGTTGCAGTATTTTCTTACTTTCCCGGATGAACCCTTTCATAAGAAACTCTTTTATCTTGAATTCAGTCAAGATAAAGTTATTTTGTAAGTTATCTTGATTGAAGATATATTCCGTTGGTTTAAATAGTTGATTAAAGTAAACAAAAAAACTACGTGACGTCGTTAACCGAGTAAATATAATACCAGTCACTTCAGTTGTCATGCCACGGCATAGTTATACTCTTCAATTAAGCAACATTATAATATTAACAAACAGAACAACTGTGTCGTAATAAATTGAAGCTAAATTGAAGAGTTGATAATTAAGTTGAGTTGATTGTTGTTGATTGATTGATTGTTAAATTGTTGTTGATTAATAGAGTTGTCGAAAATTGACTTATGCACACTTTGATACATGTTAGCCTTTGTCAGAAACTGTGTTGACTCGTTGAAAATTGCATGCGGACTGGGGCTCGATCAACTCGTGAAACAAAGGTTGACTAAACGCTCGTTTGCTGATCGGTCTACCAGGTGGCGAACGTGACGTCATGATGAAACCTTGTCCTGCTTGTCCAAGTAAATAAACCGCTGTCTGTAACATAATATTTTGGAGCCATTAATAATATTCCATACCAACACCAAACATTCCCATACCATAAATATTTTTTATGTTCATTCCTGATGCTGAAACTGCTCTCATCATACGCAGCAGGTACTGTTAGCTTAGGATAATGGTACTTTACGATGTGGCTGCGAGGGAAATTGAAAAAGTTTCGTCTTACTCAAGAGGGTTTAGCTGACTGCGCATAGTCTGGGAGGATACTGTGCTTACGGATGAAAATAAAATCTGGGACAAATTAATGGTAATTGTTTTGTTATCTAATTGATAGAAATTTTGAGTTCTGGCTATATTTTTCTAAAAGAATAAATATGAATGGGACTTTTAAACATATTTGTTAAAATATGCGTAGGTTTAGGTATATACTATACATAGCTGCCTATCCCTTCAGGGTATACAGTCGTGATGATATATGTGTTTAATATTATCATTTCATAAGCATCAACATGAGGTATTAACGTATTTCTAAGCTAGTTCTTTGACGAACTATTTGTGAACTCAAGGATATCAGATATTCTCTAACGTATCATAATTATTACATAAGATAGTGTCTCTTGTAAATACTCAAGTCGAACTATGAAGGAAGCTGTGGAAGGAAGATTGAACGCAAGTATGATGTTACGCCTGCGTGGCTTTGAGAGAATGTAATGAAAATGATCTATGATGAACTGACATAGCTTGCAGAGTAAGCAAGCTGAAGTGGCAGTGGGCTAGTCATGTTTGTCAAAGGACCGATGGCCGGTGGAGCAGACGAGTCCTTTTTTTTTTTTTTTTTTTGTGGATGGGAAATCATCAAATGACTTCTCCCGCTCTGGGCGGAGCGGGAGGGCGTGTCAGACTTTTACTGACTAAAACCCACCCGTGTTCCTCTGTTGCCTGTGCCGGAGCCACGGTAACTCTTTCGAACATCCCGCAACCCTAGCTGGCATCGGCCCTAGCGGACCCCTTCAATAGTGCTGACATCTCTTTGAGGCGCGCGTGGAACACGACGCGCCGTCGACTCGGGCTTGGTCCTTACCGGACGGCGAGCTACCCATTGCTTGCCGTCCGCAAGCCCGCGCCTACGGTGGCCGGGAATCAGCTGCCAATTCCCGACGCCCAGGGCGTCTCCTGCGACGACTAGGGGCGTGAGGGTGCAAAGCTTGCCTCTCCCTCACGCGTCCCGCCTCCTCCTTCACGAGCATTACTGCTTCGCAGAAGGAGGTAATGGCTTCCCATGCACTCTCGCTCCGTACCATGGCCTGGACCAGGGCCGGACGCGAGAGATCGCCGCCGCCGATCGCTTCCGCGAGGACACGGCGGTGCTCCGCCCAAGCCGGGCAGACCTCCACCGTATGCTCCACCGTGTCCTCCGGGCGATCCACACAGTGGTGACACCCGGGCGTTTCCTCCCGCCTTATCCGGAACAGGTACCTCCCGAAGCAC
Source organism: Fissipunctia ypsillon (assembly GCA_947568875.1). NCBI lineage: Eukaryota > Metazoa > Arthropoda > Insecta > Lepidoptera > Noctuidae > Fissipunctia > Fissipunctia ypsillon. The sequence continues at coordinate 17,292,695 of OX387663.1, read as the reverse complement.
CCGTGTCCGGTGAGGACCTGCGTCAGGCGGAAGGTGAGGACGCCGTGACGCCTCTCCAGCCACTCCTCAAAGAGGGGACTTATCGCCGCAATTGTGGCGTGCCCAGCGCTGGATTGCGACAATCGCACTCTCCATGCCGCCATGAGATCCTGCCGGAGCTCTGTCCGCCGTGCCGCGATTTCTCGCGGCAACGGAGTTACGCCCCGGCGTCCTGCCTCCTCGCGCCACTCCCAGATGTGCGCGAGGACTTTTGCCTCCAGATCCCATGGCGGTGATCCGGCAAGGAGGTTCGCCGCCTCCCCGGAGACCGTGCGGTATCCCCGGGCTAACCGGATGGCCATGACCCTCTGGGACGCGTTCAACCGACGGACCGGTCACCGCCTCACGGAACGCGCCCACACCGGAGCTCCGTAAAGGGCCATGGACCGCACGACCCCCGCGTAGAGCCTCCGGCAGGAGGCGTTTGGACCCCCCAGATTGGGCAGGAGCCGCCCCAAGGCAGCCCCGGCCCGCTCCAGTCTGGGAGCCAAACGTCGGAAATGCTCCACGAAATTCCACCGGCAGCAGACGAGTCCTGGAGTGGAGACCGCGTATCGGCAAGCATAGGTCGTCGGTCCATCTAGCTGGGGGGTGTCCTGACCGACAACCTTAAGAAGGTGGCTGGGACAGACTGGATGGTGAAGACGGAGGACAGGGTGTTGTGGCGCAGCCTGGGAGAGGCCTGTGTCCAGCAGTGGACTGCGATAGGCTGAGTTGATTGATTGCTTGGAATGGAAAATTGCATACAAGCTGAGGTAAAATAATAGCTCCGTGTATTTCCAGGCAACGCTTAAGCTCTGGGCCTGTGGGGGTCTAACTTCAAGGGAATGAAGACAAGTGTCGTCTTATTTCCACAATCTAGACGTCCAATCCATCTGCCACCATGTTAAAATGAGCTTACATCATCATTAAATTAGCTCATTACTTATAAGGCTCATTAGTTAAAATTAGAATTATTAGAGGTTGGAGTAAATACATTTAATAGAACCTCTAACAATTCCCATTTTCCGCACCTTAAAATATTATTGAACGGTCTAATATAATGATTGCGCTTCTTTTAGTGAACCTCAAATTATTCCTATTTTGGGGACCTAAAAATACTAAATAGCCAAGTACTCGTTACTTCGTCCAACTTGGATGTATCCAAGTTCCTATGTGCTCTCGCTTGACTCACGCGCGGTTGGTCACAGTTCTAACTTAACCTAACCAGTTTGTTCGGAGTATCCTAGCTTACTTACTGCGACCAACTGTGAGAAAAAACAAGTTTAAAAATGGGGCTCCATTATTAAGGAATAGTGCATCATTTAAAAATGCAAAATGCATCAGTCAAAATGTTTTTAGAGGTTCAATAATTTAATTTAAGGGATCAGTTAATTATTTCCTATTAAAATGTGGCGGCAAATGAATTGACTATCGCAGTTCCTAAAGTTCACCTTTTTACTACATCCAAATGGAATTGGATTGAGATGCCGCCTTCAAGATGGGAATATAATATGGAATAGATATAAAAGGTAATGAAACAAGTTTGTCCGAATCTGTTGATGGGCGCGAGTTCTTACAAAGTTATCGTCTATCCCGAGCGGTTTATCAATATAACCAAAACACATTATAACAACTTTTCAATTTCTCTTATATGCGGGTATTCGTTATAGGATGACCAATTGTTGGTACTGATTTCCGGACACTGTCTAAAATTTGCGTTAACGTGACGATATTATCGTGGTTGTCCACGCCCACATCACGGCACCACGATAACACAGTAAAGTAAGTAACATGTATAAAAATATATGAAGACACTTTTAAATTTCCGTCAAGTTCACGTTTTCCATACATTTTATGGACGTCTGGACTCAGGACCTTTTTTTTTTTTTTTTTTGGATGGGAAATCATCAAATGACTTCTCCCGCTCTGGGCGGAGCGGGAGGGCGTGTCAGACTTTTACTGACTAAAACCCACCCGTGTTCCTTCTGTTGCCTGTGCCGGGGCCACGGTAACTCTTTCGAACATCCTAACAGTGATATGAAGCAATAGAACAATAAATTATTCATGTATCTTTAAATAATTAATCTATTAACATATTTAAATAAATCTAAGAATGACAATGAAATAATTTACTTATTAGTATTAAATAAATAATTAATCTGTATTAACTTTAAGAATGACATTCCATTACTTTAATATCTTAAAATATTTTTTATCTAATTATATATTTCAACGTCAATCTTGATCTTGATGTGATAATTCATGATTGTATACATTTTGCATGTCTTACGGTCGAATCACTTGAAACATGTACATTTAATAACACAATTGTCACAGTGTTTTCAGCAAAAATAAATAATTTGATTTGATTTGTCTAGGATAATATCGTGACGCCAGAAATTATAAAACACACATCGGTTCAATGCGACGCAATCCTTCGATTTTCAAAATAATTGTTTTGTTAAATGTTAACCTACCTATCAAGTTTCCTGAAAAAAAAAGAAAATCATAATGAGCCTATCGAAGTTCATATACTATTTGTGCATCATGCCTACCTTATTATTATTACTATGAGCCTGTTGAATCCCACTGCAGAGCAAAAGCCTCATTGCGTCTTTCCATTTTTCGCTCTCTTTTGCAATTAGATCCCAATCGTTTAGGTAGAAGCCAACTCGTGATGCCATGTCCTTCTGGGCCTACCGCGTCGCTGGTCCCTGTTGTTCGGAATCCAATCTGTGGCTACTTTCGCCCAATTCTGATGTGACATGCGCCAGATGTGGCCTGCCCATTCCCATTTTAATTGTGCGTCTGCGTTGCCTACGTGATACGTCTGCGTTTTGTATTTTGGCATAATGTTTCTTATACGTTCAGTAAGTTTTACTCCCAGAATACTTCGTTCCATTGCACGCTGGCAGACCCCGAGTGTGGACTTTTGACGCTTCGTTAATGACCACCATATATTATATATACCATAGCAAGTAAAAGTGTGAGCCTAACAAAATAATTCGTAACAATGTTGTTAGCTCACTTTCGCCAATGTAAACGTACGGTCCCGACACATTTCCCATACGCAAGTGAAGTGGTTGGTCGAAGTGTCAATAACGCGCCTAATCTTCTAAAAGCGTTTACCAATTACGTCATCATTTCTAAAGACCTTTTTTTTTTTTTTATTGGATGGGAAATCATCAAATGACTTCTCCCGCTCTGGGCGGAGCGGGAGGGCGTGTCAGACTTTTACTGACTAAAACCCACCCGTGTTCCTTCTGTTGCCTGTGCCGGGGCCACGGTAACTCTTTCGAACATCCCGCAACCCTAGCTGGCATCGGCCCTAGCGGACCCCGTCAATAGTGCTGACATCTCTTTGAGGCGCGCGTGGAACACGACGCGCCGTCGACTCGGGCTTGGTCCTTACCGGATGGCGAGCTACCCATTGCTCGCCGTCCGCAAGCCCGCGCTTACGGTGGCCGGGAATCGACTGCCAATTCCCGACGCCCAGGGCGTCTCCTGCGGCGACTAGGGGCGTGAGGGTGCAAAGCTTGCCTCTCCCTGCTAGTAACACTATAGAAAGTAGCCTTGATCTCTTTAAACACACTCCTAAAAGGAAAACAATGACAGCCTCGTTCGATTCCTTGGTCGGGCAAAGTATTACTGGGTTATTCTATCAGGAATTTCTCAGTAGCTGCCCGGAGTCTAGATCTATGCCCGGATGATGGTAATAAACTTGTCCCCTATATACTGAGACTTAAACAAAACTATCGAAATGTGGGTTTACTATAGGTACACTTCTGTCTAACCCTTCGGAGGAAACAGGCATGATGTTATGTTGTGTTGTTTTCTGTGTATGAATATTTAAAAACTTTAGACAGTTTTATTACAAAACTACCTTCGCCCCGCGGTCCATAAGTCTCGATTCCGTAGGAATATAGGGAAAAAAAGTATTTTAGGTCCTTACACAGGTAATGGTCTACCCATGTGGCAAATTTCATCCAAATCCGTTCAGCCGTTTTAGCGTGAAAGCGGTACAAACAAGCTCACTTTCGCATTTATAATATTAGTTAGGTTAGGAGAGCATACCCTACATGGGTCGCCTAGTTTAAAGTGCTTTTTATTTTTTATTACTAAGTACTCGAGTGTAAAAAGCAAAAAGCTATTCATGAACTCATGAATAAAATACATATCCAGTACGTTCTCTAATGAGTATACGAGTACCTACTGCTAATCCTAGTGAGCTCAAAACATTGCAGTGTTGAAAAAACTATACATGGCTATTTTAAATTGGCTAGCTAAACTCCGCAGACACTATGGGTATCGATATCTAAACAAGACAACATAAAAAATACATTTATTTGATGATTATTTTTTGTGGGGTCATCAACCGCAGTTATTGTACATAGTCACTTAAATTGAAATAACAGTTTAAAAATCTGTTTTTTTTTTGGGTAAACTTCACAGAACTGATGGGTATCGATATCTAAATACGATAAAACATAAGAAAGCAGTTTTTCTCAACTCATACTTCAAGTAACAACACTAACAGCGGTCGTTGATCTCTCAAAAAAAACAAAACATCTAATCTTTTTATTTTTTTGTTGTATCGTGTTTGGATATCGATACATACATACATAAACTCACGCTTTCTTCCCATGGGGGTAGACAGAAACTATTGAACGCCACCTGCTACGATCCTTACATACTGAGTGTACGACTAAACGCCGACAGACTGAACACTGACAAGACTACTTCGACGGGACTCTACGCCGACAGGGCATAATACAATACATACATAATCTAGGTACATTAATACCTAATGTCTGATAGCAGGTCGACGGAGCCCCACTGCGCGAGGCTCCTATTTCTGTGTGCAGGGTTTAAAGGAACCTAACCAAACTGAACCTCAGGGTGCCTGTCGGCGAACTGTCCTGTCGGCGAAGAGTCCCGTCGAAGTAAAGTCTTGTCGGTGTTCAGTCTGTCGGTGTTTAGTCGTACACTGTACATACTCCTTTTGCCTTGTTTACGGTCATACATCTCATCTTTTTATCGATGCCCGTCGATAAAAGGGAAAGTACACAAAAAACAGAAACACAAGGCACCCTACATCCATTTTAACGTCAACAGAATATACATAGTTAGAGGGAACTTTTATTTTTTGCCAATAACCCCTAAGGGCCAACAACTTAGATTAGTTTTTGAATTAAGTGCCCAAGATTTACAAGCCAAGGGGCCTTTGAGCAAGATCGAAAATATTTCCAGCTTAGAAATGATGTGATTATGGAAATTTTTTGATTTTGTTTTTGTGTGTTTTTGCGTGAAATATAGCCTGTTTTGGGAATTTAATGGTGGGTTTTTGTTTAGGTAACTAATGATTTTGGGAAGGTACAATACCTGGCCGTGAACATGGCATATTGCGTTTAAAAAGCGTTTAAAGGTTTCAATGTAAATGATGTTTATTTGAGCTAACTTCACCAAACTGTTCATAATCGGATAATTAGTATATCAGCAATTAAAATAAACATTGATGTTAATGGTATTTACGTTCCACCAGAAAATAATAACAACACATTAAGAAACCTGGCGTTAGGATGTATCATTCACTCTTTTATCGGTCAGTTGTCAAAGCAACCAAAATAAAAAGTCGCAATGTCACATGTTCACTGACAATGCAGCATTTTAGCTAGAAAAAGTCGCGTTTTTCATTTCGATGATTTTGACAACTGACTAAATGTCGGTTATTAAGTTAACGGACCTCTAGGGCAGCAATTAAATTTAACACCTGATTAAGACATTTAATCATGGATTAGCGCTTGGTGAAATACTCGCTACTCTTAATGTCCCGTTAATATTTTGACAGAATATAAAACTAACTAATATGGTATGGTGAAACTAGTTCTGTCAAATCAATTTGCACGTTAATAATATTTTAAAAAAAATATGTCGGTATTTCCTGTCCGACTACTCTGAAAAAAAACACCGGGACAAACTCAGATGGTACAGTCTCTTTTAAAGCCCAGACATTATCTTCGTTAGAGTATGTTCCATCATGTGGTTAAGTGTTTAGCTTTGTTGAGCGTCGTCTCTGGCATTAATACCTGCGTGACATTCTCTCCAATTCAACATTTAAAGACAAAAAAGTAATGTAAAAAAATTAAATCGACTTAAAAAAGAAATGAACTTAAAATTATGAAATAACTTTAATTTCGGAAGTCGGTGTCTTGGGATCTGTATTTTATTTTTTTGCCACCGACTTCCGTAATTAAAGTTATTTCACAATTTTGAGTTATTTTTTTTAAGTCGATTTAATTTTTTTTAAATTACATTTTTATTACGTAATATTCAGTTTTGAGTAAAAACTGGAATATTTGTATCTATTATGTACTTTTGTTGTAAATATTGCACTAGAATTTGACTAAGGTTTTGAGAAGTTTTACCTTTGACACCATACCCATAGCTCGTATCAACAAGCCAGGGGGCCAACCACCACCTCTTTTTTTTTTTTTTTTTTTTGTGGATGGGAAATCATCAAATGACTTCTCCCGCTCTGGGCGGAGCGGGAGGGCGTGTCAGACTTTTACTGACTAAAACCCACCCGTGTTCCTTCTGTTGCCTGTGCCGGGGCCACGGTAACTCTTTCGAACATCCCGCAACCCTAGCTGGCATCGGCCCTAGCGGACCCCGTCAATAGTGCTGACATCTCTTTGAGGCGCGCGTGGAACACGACGCGCCGTCGACTCGGGCTTGGTCCTTACCGGACGGCGAGCTACCCATTGCTTGCCGTCCGCAAGCCCGCGCCTACGGTGGCCGGGAATCAGCTGCCAATTCCCGACGCCCAGGGCGTCTCCTGCGACGACTAGGGGCGTGAGGGTGCAAAGCTTGCCTCTCCCTCACGCGTCCCGCCTCCTCCTTCACGAGCATTACTGCTTCGCAGAAGGAGGTAATGGCTTCCCATGCACTCTCGCTCCGTACCATGGCCTGGACCAGGGCCGGACGCGAGAGATCGCCGCCGCCGATCGCTTCCGCGAGGACACGGCGGTGCTCCGCCCAAGCCGGGCAGACCTCCACCGTATGCTCCACCGTGTCCTCCGGGCGATCCACACAGTGGTGACACCCGGGCGTTTCCTCCCGCCTTATCCGGAACAGGTACCTCCCGAAGCACCCGTGTCCGGTGAGGACCTGCGTCAGGCGGAAGGTGAGGACGCCGTGGCGCCTCTCCAGCCACTCCTCAAAGAGGGGACTTATCGCCGCAATTGTGGCGTGCCCAACCACCACCTCTTAAAGCAGTATTATTTTAATGTTACTTCAGTGTGAGAAAGAGATGAAGCTATACAGGACGTCTAGCTCCATCTCTTTCCCACACTCAAGTAAGATTACAATAATACTGCTTTAAGAGGTGGTGGTCTAGCTCCAGGTCGTCACACTTACACGTATTAGTCCATATCTTGAAAACTCCTGAACCGATTTTGATGAAACTTGCACCTTTCCCTAAGTATTAATAGTTTCGGAGAAATGCGTGGACAAACATACATATACCTATAAAATGTTGTATATATATTTGATTGGAAGCCCTAATAGATTATCATATTATGTGAATATATTTCAGTCCCAATAATATTACATAAATACATGTCAAATTGATAACTTCCTTCTTTTTTTGAAGTCGTCTAATAAAATTAAGAACAAAAGATTTCACTAGAGACGATACACTCATTATATGAATTCTAATGAGATTTTAGTAACATTTAATGAAGCATCTACAAATCCTTCCGTTTCCATCACACAAACGGCTTAATTATTACCCTATCAGTATCTCCAATCAACTGAACTCTTCGAACACTGGCGTTCATTAAAATCGTCTTACTCTTCAAAGTTCGAACGACGCGACTTTCAGTACCATCGCCTGAATTAATACTACAACCCCATTTATCAGCGACTCTGTTTGTGTCAACTGTCTTGATGTTTGTTCATTAACTGTACTCATTAGTACGGGGCACAGAGTAGGGGCGGGCAGAGAATGCGAGGGTTGTTTTAAAAGGGAGTAACACATGTTGATATCATGTCGTGATGGTTCAGTGGTTAGGCCTCGCCTCTTATGCACGAGGTGGTGGGTTCAAATTCGGGCAAGTACCAATGTTACTTTTTAAATTCATATGTAGGTACTTTCTAAGTTTTATCTTTGACATAACAGGCATCGGTGAAGGAAAACATCGCGACGAAACCTGGACTTATAATCCTAACTAATATTATAAATGCGAAAGTTTGTTTGTTTGTAACACTTTCACGCTAAAACGACTGAACGGATTTTGATGAAATTCGGCACATGGGTAGACCATGACCTGGGTTAGGACATAGGATACTGTCCCGGTAGTACGTTCCTGTGGGATAAGTTCCGACAGCCACGCGGGCGAAGCCGCGGGCTAAAGCTAGTCTAATATATAACGAAAAGCAACCCAAGTTCTTATAGAGGCAAATAATAGAAAGAAAAAGAAGAAAAAAAGAAAATACGTTTATTTGCGGTAAACATGACGCAAAAAAAGAACACAAACACAAAAAGAAACATCTTAATGTGAGCCCTTTTGGTTTTTCTTATTTTCTATTTATTGCGCTAGAGGGAAAGTAATAATAATTAGTAATTATGTTAATTATATTAAACAGCTAGTTTATATGTGATTATTGTATGCCCTACGGGCGGGACATAGCTGATCATAATTTCCAACTATTTGAGAACTGTACCTACCTATGATCCACAATAAAATATTTTGAATTTGAATTTGAATTTGAAACAAGTTGGGGAAAAAAATGCGTCACATCCACGCAAAACGGCCATCGCTTAGCATAATGCTGCAACCCTATGCGAGACAGAGCCCCAGCGCTGGTTTTCAGCGACAGCCGGCGTTGACGTGATGACGTCAGCCGGTGCAGCATGCAATGTAAATTAAAAAAGAAACAAAATAAAAACAATATCTAAATCTAAAATGTTTATATAAGTACAATATTAAGAATGGCAACATTACGTTCCATCGGCATCGACTCACACGCCGCGCGCCGCAGGAGTTGTGTTATCTGTGCGCGCAGCTGTCAAAAAACTTACTATTTGTTTGACTATCTTTTGACATACTGGTTACATAAATTAATTAGCATGGCGCATTGTGTAATGAATGTTGATAATCAATCAATTTGCCTGCCTTTTCCCAACCATGTTGGGGTCGGCTTCCAGTCTAAACGGATGCAGCTGAATACCAGTATTTTACATGGAGCCTATCTGACCTCCACAACCCAGTTACTGGGTAGCACGATACCCCTTGGTAAGACTGGTTGTCAGACTTTCGGGTTTCTGACGACTCGTAACGACTGTCAAAGATTTATGAATGACAGCTGGGACCAACGGCTTAACGTGCTTTCTGAGGCACGAAGGAGTCTCGGTATATGAAGATAGTCACCCATCCACGGACCAACCCCGACAAACGTAGCTTAACCTGATCGATCGACCCTTGCGGCTGTTATTACTTAGCCACGAGCTCCAAGTTCTTATAAAGGCTAACATTCGGCCAAATACTATGAAATCGAAAACGAAATCCCAAGCTGTGGACCTATAGAGGTATGAGGAACAGGGTGTAAAGTTCACTCTTCCTCCATAGAAAAGGGAGGATCCTCCGACCAGACGGGTGTTGTATCTGGTGGGCTACTGCCCGACGACTGATGTCGGGACGTTGTATATACAAGATGTAACATAATTAACGCACAACCTCTTAAGTGGTCATTGTAATCATCATTATGAACAACTTTTTCTATGGGACCAAACCTGAAATCGCAAAAAAAGTCAGCTGCTCCCTACATTTATGTTCACATAACTCGTCAAAATGTAGGGAACAGCTGATTTTTTTTCGCGATTTCGGGTTTGATCCCATAGTAAAAGTTGTTCATAATGATGAGTACAATGATCCCTTAAGAGGTTGTGCGTTATTTATGTAACATCTTGTATACTAGTCGCACGGTAAACTCTGCTTGCGCGATGCAGGATTTTGCGTGACGTATGTGTGATGCGTAGTTTGCATGTGGCGATGTAGATGCCGCCACAGACCGTACATACCGAGATATTTTCGCATTATTGTGTAAAATGTATTCGCAAATCACAGCCTAAAATAATTCTCACATAAAACTACACTATCCACACTGCAATCTCTACCCCAAGCTACTCTGTACCTACTCATGAATTAATAAGTGATCTCCCGCGTAAGTGCGTCCATCATCATAGAGAACTAACTGCTTACCACCGCTTACCGAGAACACCCTGTATCACTACTTACCTAATGGACTAATGCTCAAAGGTAAACGGCATACGTACAGGTATACCTTTACGTAAGCCCGGCTTGTCAGTTATAACTGACAAGCCGGGCTTACAACCATAGATTGGACCATTGTTGGGCGACAGAGGGTGATGACAGGCTGGTGATGCTTTAAGCTTTAGGAAAAGCTTTGTGGCTATCTCATATATGTAATATACTTATATCTGTCACAGTTAATTGGATTGGTACAGTAATTTCCTAAAGTAATTCGCGGCAGGCTACGTAGGAGATGACAGGACGAACTGGAGAGTTCTGTCAAAACTAGAAGGAGCTCGCGAAAGATGAGGGGAATTTGCTCAGAGTGGGACAGCGCAGGCCAGTTAGAAAAAAAAAACAGAATTAATCAGGTTCCACCAGGTTCCACATTTCACTCCATAGTGCATTTTTTATCTTGCTAGAGGTTCTTACGATTAACTTCCTAACTGTAAGTTCCCATCGGTGGAGCATACGGTGGAGGTCTGCCTGGCTTCGGCGGAGCATCACCTGTCGTCCGCGGAAGCGATCGGCGGCGGCGATCTCTCGCGTCCGGCCCTGGTCCAGGCCATGGTACGGAGCGAGAGTACATGGGAAGCCATCACCTCCTTCTGCGAAGCAGTGATGCTCGCGAAGGAGGAGGCGGGATGCGTGAGGGAGAGGCATGCTTTGCGCCCTCACGCCCTCAGTCGCCGCAGGAGACGCCCTGGGTGTCGGGGATTGGCAGCCGATTTCCGGCCACCGTAGGCGCGGGCTTGCGGACGGTGAGCAATGGGTAGCTCGCCGTCCGGTAAGGACCAAGCCCGAGTCGACGGCACGTTGTTCCATGCGCGCCTCAAAGAGATGTCAGCACCATTGAAGGGGTCCACTAGGGCCGATGCCAGTCAAGGTTGCGGGATGTTCGAAAGAGTTACCGTGGGCCCGGCACAGGCAACTGAAGGAACACGGGTGGGTTTTAGTCAGTAAAAAAGTGTAAGTTCCCATAGTTACCTTCCACATTTAACCCGTCTGACTTTAAAGTAAGAGTGAACAGGCATCGTCAGGCATCTTCTGGGCATGCTCTTTTTATCATAGACGTCATCCATCGTTTTCCATCAGGCGTGATCGAGGTCAAGAGCGGCCTATTCAACAATAAAAAAAATAGTATTTTTTTGTAATGGCTAAAGATATTTTAAAGAAAAAACCGGCCTAGTGCCACTGGGACTAAGAATCCGCACCACAAAAAACCATTAGAGATTACCGTTTTTTTTTAATTTACCGCCATAAAGGAGAGGCCTTAGTAACACATATTCTGTGAAGTGGCTACCTGTTGCGGTTAAAAGATACAGCTCTGTGAGAGACAGCCAGACGGCGGAGGCTTAGTAGGTAACCCTAAAAAGGACATAGTCTACCGAGTAATTAGTCGCAAAAGGTCGTAAAAGCTTCCCATTCTTAGTAAGCCAAACGTAGCGTTCTTTTTCTGCTGCACGCTGGTTATTAGTTTGTAGTAGATTTCCAACCTGGCATTAGAGAAAAACTTTTTCAGAACTTAACAAGTAAACTAAAAACTATAATTAACGACCTAGTGTAATTGAACATGGGTAAGAATATTGTAACTAAATTCGTCCCACCGCGCGTATGCGACGTCAGGATTTACGCCTCGTCGTTACGTGCGAGCCTGTGAGTCTGTGACTTACAGCACGCACATAAACTCACGGAAATACTACGCAGATGCTGGGTACATACAAGAGGATTTTGTGTCGAGCTGAATATTGTAATTTAAAGGCTGTTGAGTAATCTGCTCAAACTATTGCATGTTTAAAACAGTCTGATTAATGGATGAGACTAAAATACACCCGCAACATTCTGGGCAGTCAATAACACACCAAAGCCGAACACACCGGTGTACATCTCCCGCCTGCACTACACCACTAAGGTGGAGGACATCGAAGAGTACGTGCGCCAGAAGATGAGATACACGCCGAGGGTGCAGTTACTGGAATCGCACAGGAACGTCAACTTCAAGGCGTTCGTCGTGCGTGTACCAAACTGTTATCTGCCCCTCGTCATGGAAGAAGACTTTTGGCCACAGGACGTGGTGTTCCGTCGCTTCCGCGGGCAAGTTCCACAGGACAGCACAAAGTCCACCTAGTGCAAAGTGAAGCGCTACTAACATAGTCTTAAGCCTTATTTACTAACAAATTGTTTGGTAATAAAAATATGTATGTTTAGGTTAAGGTATTTTTCTATGGGCCTGTGTCGCCTGAAATAAATGGTATTATATTATATATTATATTAATAACACCAGCAATACTGCTGACTAATAATACTCTTCTATGGTGTAAGTAGACAGAGAGACGAACATGTAGACAGTCCATCTGATGGTGTTTATTGCTTACCGTCACTAATGGACAACTACAATATTAGAACCATCACAGGGAGAAAGCTAAAATGTGTTACGTGCTGGGATAATGATTACAACCGCCACAATACCCTTTGAATCAAAATACAGCAACGATTCTTGGCAGCGGAAACAAGTATACTTAGTGATGTCTATAGATCTATATAAATAAATAAAAGGACAATGCCAGATCCTGATCACCATTTCACTAATTTAAAATAAATTTAAGTTTATCAAAATTATCGCGTGAAAATAGGACCCTTGGTTAATTAACTGTTGTTGTTACACTTGCGGATAAAAAGTTAATGATAAAAGGAATTAAAAAACCCAAAGCCTTTCCTATTTTTATCGCGACCATCTGCGTTACTTAGTACGCATAAACGCGGAACAAAACGAGTTATTTAATTAAAAAAAAAATACATCTATTAATGTGTGTGTGTATCTATTAATGTGTGTGTGTGTGTGTGTGCATGTGTGTGTGTGTGTGTGTGTGTTATTATGTACACATCAAAAGTGTCTAGGGATCAAGTAAGTTTTATAGTATCGTCGCAATTGAGGATTATTATTTTAACTTTTTTTGGGTCGTTATTGATTCTTTTTAGTAAATTTCACTATTTGATAAATAATTTTCTTTAATTTTTCATTAAAAATAGGAAATCAACTGTCAATCAGGATTCCTATAAAAGTGTGTAATAGCGTTTTTACAAAACCATTACGATTTCTGCATCGGAACTGAAAAAAATTGGATGACGTCATTTGACACGAGAAGAGATGATGTGGCTGTCGCTCTTGGCACTACACAAGCCACCTCTGGACACGCTACCGTATCACGGGTAGCGTGGCCGAGCAATATGGAGGACGATTTCGCATCACCACTCGCACTCGCAGATACGAACGGTACATCCAAAATACTGCTCGACGGAATCGTACCATGACCGCCATGATGCTAGCTACGAGGCTCCGCAGCTGTTCAGGCTTGCTGATAAGCGACCAAACTACCCGAAATCATTTACGTGAAGAATGTCTGCGTTCCCGAAGGTCGCTGAGAGTTCCACCTATAGCACCCCGCAATCGTAGGACCCGTTTAGGCTCGCAAACATAGAAATTGGGAGGAAGAAGGCTGACGTTGTGTTTGCTTTTCCGATTAATCTCGTTTCGGTATGAGGCCGGATTCAAGACGTACTCGAGTTTTGAGGACCTCTGGACGTCAAGATCGTTGTTTGAAATTTTGTCTGGAAGTTCATTCATATGGAGGGGGAACAATAATGGTTTGGGCCGGTATTTGGATCGGTGGAAGAACCGATCTCATTTGGATCAGGGGCAACCTCAATGCTCAGATTTATGCGAAGAGGATTGTTTCATACGTGATCATGCCTTTGCGAAGCCGGTTGAGTGATTCGTTTCGACTAATGGACGACAATGCACGTCCACACACGGCTAGAGTCGTAACACGCACTCTTGCCGATGCTTGCGTCAACGTTCTGCCGTGGCCTGCTCAACTGCTCAATCGCCAGACATTAACCCAATTGAGCACGCATGGGATATGCTCCAAAGAAGAGCTCTGCCGAGTATAGATGCCGTGCATACCCCACAACAACTTTTTGACTTGTTAGAAAGAACGTGAGCGGCCATTCCTCAAAGTGATTTTAGTGAACTGATTTTAAGCTTGCCAAATCGCTGTGACTGTGTGATTCATGTCTATCATGGAAACAGATTATTCATTTTTTTTCCTTTAAAATAAACATTTTAAAAATGTTCATTTTTGCCTTTTTTGCCATTTAATTGATGACATTAACTTAGGTTGATTTCCCACAATTTGTAAAAATTGTAATTTTTCTTATTTTTTTACAAAATAAGAAAAATTGCATAAACTTATTTATGCAATTTTTGTAAATATGTATTAATAAGATAATTTTTATAATTAAAAATGTAATTGATCCCTAGACACTTTTGATGTGTGTATATAGATGATGCACTCGTATTTAGCTCCATATTGTATCTTTTAACGACTTTGTGCAGACTATGTTTTTGATACCATTTCAACACTGCATTTTCTATCCCTATTGCTATAAATCATATTCTCACACCTCAAAAATTAATTCTGTAACCTCTGAGTTTGTTTCGGCCTTTCTTCTCAGAGTAGTCAGATAGGAAACGCCGGACTCACCTAGTTTAAAAAAAAAATGTTTGACGTGTAAAAGTGTTTGTATAAACCTACTTACAGAAATAAAAAAAAAATAAAAAAATATGTTATACGGTATTTGACCCCGTATGTTTCAACAAAAGTAATGTATACGTAAATGCAGGCGGATGAGATACGACTTACGTAACATAGACTTTTTTGTCAATGCTCTCCGGCACATAAATCATTTGGGTTCACTCCCAATAACATGCCATTTGCATACTTCTTTACTTCTATCTTTGTACTCATGCTTATGTGGATGTTTTAAGGGGGAGGCGCTACGGTAGCCCGCAAAATTCAAATTTTCTTACGGTTTTTGCAATTTGCAGCTCAGTGTCTGGGTGTATGTTGAATAAAGCATAATTCGCGACCGTAACAAATATGTATTTACAGAATTATAATCATTAGAAATAATAATACAACTCCTTATGTCAGTTTAATCCTCAAATGTCAAGATTTCATGAAATAGTCATTCAATAGGATTACTTGATCTTAGAGAGGTATATCGATGACTTTAATGATGATCGATGACTTAAATTGTCATTAAATAATGACAATTTAAGTTGGTAGTAACTGTCAAAGAACAGTTGTATGAATTGGCAAAAATTTAATTAATTAATTAATAAGGCGAATTGACGTAGGGAGTCAATTTGCTTAACACTTTCAGGGGCGCTGTACGGCTATTGCAGTCATAACAATAACACTTATATTGCGTCTCGTTTACCGCGCGTGAACCTGTTAACAATTAATTTCCTTGACTTTACATACCTCGTAAGTTCATATGGCTATGCCTTTTTAAGCGACATCAAAAAAGGAGGAGGTTCTTAGTTCGTCGGGTTTTTGTTTTTTTGTTATGTATGTTCCCCGATTACTCGAAGGTGGCTGGAGCGGTTTGGAAAATTCTTTTTTTATTTGAAAGGGCAAAAAACTAAAATACAGATCCAAAGACACCGACTTCTGAAATTAAAGTTATTTTTACTATGCAACGTTTTTTTTTGGAAGTCGGTTGTTTTTTTTCTTTTTATTTTAATTTTTTTGCGTAATCATATTATCAGATTATTTGCTTCCAAGATCTTTTTGTTATACTTATCGTTTATTTTACCAACACCAGACATCTTTAAATCCATGGAATAATTTAGATTTTTTTACACTTTTTCTAAACAAAAACTTCCAGACGTCAATTTTATTCGACGAATAAAAGGTGTCTGATATTGGAAAAATCAGCCTTTAGTCATACTTTGTTATATTTAGACTATAAAAGTGTCAAGCATTCTCTCATATTCTTGCACAAACTGTAGCGAAATTTTACCAAAGTACTGTAATATTTACCTACACATAAACTACTATAAAATGCCATCTCCCTCACAAGATTCGATGCGAGTTAACGTAGAGCCGCGGGCATCCTCAACTGCATTTACTATCGTCTGATGCAAATATGTATCAAATATTTTGTATATATTCGTGAGTTATAAAATTGCTATACCGACGTAAAATACACTACTTTGTTGTCAAAGCAGACCTTTGGCTTTTCGCTAGTAATTTCCGCTGCCGATAAAATGTCAACCTTATTATTGATATTAAAAAAGATAACACCACACCTGCTTTCCTCGAAAGAGAAGTTCCCATTTAAAACTGGGAAGAAGAATGGGCGCAACAAAAGGAAGCACTAGGAAGTGGTGAAGGGCGGGCGTTTAAGGGGAACGTCTTAAGTAAGTTTGACGTTTAGAAAGTGTTGATTCTCAGCAAAATTTAAATCAATGACCTTTGATTTTTATTTTGTGGTTGGTATAAACACACACATTTCGTACCTACCTATTGCACTGCTACTGAAAATTCTTTGTGACAAAACTGTACAAACTTTGCTTTTTTTTGTGTACTTGTAATTCAATGTATTCCCTCTTTTCCTTTTACTGTGACCTATTTGCAAGAATAAAGCACCCCATATTATGGAATAATGGGTATGATGCCTGGATAAAAAAAATTCTATTTAGTTCGTCAGTCAGATAATAAAAAAATATTAGACACGTTTTTTTGCTTTATTATATTAATAAAAAAATACTTAGATAAAACGCATTAAAGTCGGGGAGTGGGGGCTCGCTACGTCACAACTCAGGATAAAATCTAGCACGACGTGACGATTTTAACTCAATGTATTGTCGTAATCTTTTAATTACGTAAAAAAAAAAGAAAAAATACGTGTCCAATATTTTTTAATACCCTACCTGACGGTCAAATCAAACATTTTTAGTTATCATCCCTATTAGTGGTTTTTGTGCTTCAGTATACAAGGTGTAACATAATTAACGCACAATCTCGCGGAACACTAAGACGGGAGGGGCGGGTAATCTAGGAAGGTACCAAGACGTAAGGCCGCGTAAGTGTAATATTTGCCGAAATATGATAAAAACAATCTCGCTTGGGGTCCAATAGACCCCACGCGACTAATTAAAGGTTAAGGGGTCATTGTACTCATCATTATGAACAACTTTTACTATGGGACCAAACCCGAAATCGCAAAAAAAATCAGCTGCTCCCTACATTGTTCGCTTAATCCGTCAAAATGTAGGGAACAGCAGATTTTTTTTCGCGATTTCAGGTTTCAAATCAAATCAAATCAAATCATTTATTTCTTTGCAAACATGGGTATAGTACATAGGTGTTTTTTATAATAAGTTCTCCATATTTTACCGTCACATGGGCATGCAAAGGTTTACAATACAAATAAAAAATGAAAAATAAATGTCAATTCATTGGAAACTATACTAAAATACTAAAAACATGTCAGCGTGATTACAGAAATAAAAATAATAAGATAATACAATGAGAGGATCAAAATAATTATGACAAACAGAGTAACAGGATGTTAATCAGTCAGTGAATCATCATTAAGAAAATCATCAATCGTGTAATAAGTTTTCATAATTAAAAATTCAGTTAGCGCCCTTTTAAATTTTAATGTGGTCATATTTTTTACAATATTAGGTACTTTATTATATATCAGTGGGGCAATACCAAAAAAACTTTTTTTCATTAGTGCGGTTTTACATTTTACTTGACATAATTGGTTTGATCCCATAGTAAAAGTTGTTCATAATGATGAGTACATTGACCCCTTAAGAGGTTGTGCGTTAATTATGTTACACCTTGTATATGTAACTCTTTGCCCGACCTGGGAATCTAGCCCGTTCAGCCGCCGGAATCATTGCACTTAAGACGACTGGACCAACGAGACAGTTCAAGGTCATAGTTCTACCCGACTGCAAAGACAGGTTATGTTTTTATGAATATTCATTTTAATCACCAGCTTCGGCTCTCTTTCTAAACCATAACTAATCAGCACCACTATAGCAGTCATCCCTCCCGGGCCATTGGCTGTACATAGTGTCATGGTAACATCTGAAGTTAAATTAATATATCTATTATTAACAGCTCTGCACAACTTTGAGATTGCTTACTCCCCGTTGTTTTGTGGGACAGATCATAAGCGAAGGCTGGTTATTGAAAGCTTAATTTGCTGCGATCAAGCGATTCGATTTGCTGTTGTTTTTGTCTGTCAACCAATCACGGCTTGAGAGTTCTTTTTGGTATTTTTTTCTCAGAATTGATCAGACTCTTCTGTCATCATAGGATCTAAAGTTTAAAGGTACATTTTTTGTGTACGTTGTTTTCTGTGCGATGCAGTCACCAATGTGACTTATGATATTTTACATGCATTCGTACTGCAGAGATCATAACCTGCTTGATTTTACCATGCAAACTTTTCGAGTAATTTTATGATAATGGCCTAAGATTATGAGATAAACGCTATTACGAAATCAGAAGGCGGAAAACAATTAGAAGTCATCTTATTGAGCTGACAGGACATGTTAAAAAATATAAAATAATATTTAAATTGATTTGCTGATTTCAATAAGTACCCTATAAATATACATAAGTCTTTTATTTTTGAAATACGTACGTCTTCCACAAATGGTGGAGGCGCCGTTTTTGTTGCGTTTTCACGGTAAAACGCAGGAAAGACACACACGTGCGCTAAGCGTTATATTGTACAAATAAGGGCGACATTATACCCCTTACCTTATGATATATGATAAGGCGAGGCCTCTCGCAAGCCAAGAAGAGTGGAGAACGGAACTAAGTGGTTTTTATAATTTTTTTTGTAAGCAGAGCGAGATGACTCAACAAATGAGTATTTATCTCGGGCATCAATGACCTATAGAACTAAATACTGTCATAATTAATCTTCCATCTCTGACTTACAGAAAAAAAAAGAAATTGGAAATACCTGGACTTAATTTTTTAATTTTTTATTATTATTTGAGATAGGTTTGCTCTTGACTCTAGTCTAGGTCAGAGATGACAGAGACAAAGTCGACGATGGAGCGAGCTTACCCAGAAGAAGCCTGTTCACTCTCACTTTGAAGAGATCGGGGTTGTATGCGTTCGGAAACACAGATGCAGGCAGGGAGTTCCACTCCTTTGCTGTGCGCATCACAAAAGACATTTGGAAACGCTTAGTGCGAATTGGTGGAATAGCAACTAGGTAAGGATGGTAACCTGCAGTGCGTCTAGATGTCCGATGATAGAAGGGGGCCGGCGGAATGAGGTCGCGGAGTTCTTGAGCATACTCCCCGAAGTATAATCTGTAGAAGACCGACAAGCAGGCAACCTTGCGGCGATGAGCCAACCTATGAAGCTTGGCATCCACCAGTCTTACGTCGCCAATGAGCCTCTTAGCTCTGCGTTCCACCGAGTCAAGCGCGGCAAGTTGTAATGTTATGAAATCACCGACCTAGTGAGCATGCGTGGTGATCAATGGTCGTTCCTTCTCTGAGAAGAGACCTTTGTCCTGCAGCAAGTCAATTACAGGCAATTTTTTGGTTTTATTGGCTTACGTTGTCCCTCTGCTGGGCAAAGGCCACCCCTCCACTCCTACCATCTTTCGCAAGCCTGCACGTCCTTCTTCCAGTTTTGACGAAGCCGTTCCAATTTTTCCCGCCATCTCCTACGTGGGCTGTCGCGAGCCCGCCTCATTATCTCAGGGCACCAGTTCTGTGCTATTTGGACCCACAGTTTGTCATGCGTCAGACATGTCCTGCCCCCCGCTCCCGATTAAGTCGGGCAGCCTTTTAAGCCACGTCATATATCTTTTTTTTTTTTTTTGTAGAGGCTTATTCCACTATAAACGCAAACGTTTGTAAGGATAGATGGATGGATGGATGGATGCTTGTTACTCTTTCACGCAAAAACTCCTGAACGGATTTGGATAAAATTTGGCACACATATAGTTTATAACCTGGCTTAACACACAAAATACTTTTTATCTCGATATCCCCACGGGATCGAGACTTATGAGAGTGAACCGCGGGCCGCTGCTAGTGTTATTCTAAAATCATATTTTTAGGTTATAAGTTCACAACTTGGCCCCCACAACAATGTTCTAGCATACATATTATTGTAACAGTGTCGACGTAATAATTAATTTTAACGCTCTCGACACATGCACAAAATTATAGTTGACCTGATTAAAAGTTTTCATTATAGCTAATTGCCGTAGTTGTGTTCTTAGTGAGTAGAACTAACATAGTATATCAGTAGTTTGGTAATATAGGTACGCTGTTATTTATAACAGGTAGAAGAACACTACTTACTATTCATCCTCTCAACCTAATTAATCACATACTCGCATTTTAGTTTTTGTGGAATTTAGAAAATTCTTTGTGGTTTGTCATACGACGAACCGCAAAGAATTTTCTCACTAGTCCAACTAAAAAACAAACTCGATCCCGCAGTACCTAATAAAGTACTTAGTAACCATGTTTGTGACAAATACTACCGACACAATAACATACAAAGAGCATACAAAGAGGGTATTTCCACACAAACAGCGTGAAAATAAGCGGCTAGACACTGGGATAAAACCTGATATTTTCTCTAGGACATGTCTAACAAAATGGAGGGATTATTTTACTATATAGCGCTAAAAGGTTGTCTTGGCTCGTGGCTAAAATTGGAACTAACGCCGCCATCTTGTTTTTAGGTTCCGTACAAAAGGAAAAAGCGGAACCCTTATAGGATCACTGTCTGTCACAGCCAATTTGCTCCGAATATAATGGACCGATTAAATTGAAACACATATCACACACACATATCAATTTCTGTGACCCAAACACGGACGTGTTACGTAAATAAATGAATTTTGATTATGAGGTCACTTTTGGTGGGCAATAGGAAAATTAAAAATAAAAGTTTTGCAAACTATACCGCGTGACTTATCAAATGAAAGGGCTTACTGTGGGGGTCTCGAGTAGATTTTTTATAATTTTAAAGTTATTTAAGAAAATACACAAAAAATGACCACACCTCCCCTTCTTCGAAACTACTGAGCCTAAAATTTTGAAAAAAAAAATACAGAAAATAGTTCCATGCTTATAGATTACACGAAAACTTATAAGAAGTCTATGGTCTTAAAAATAGCATCGTAAATCTCTCAATATTGTGCATACAAACTTACATTTGCAGTTGGAATATATGGAAGACATGTATTGCAACTACAAAGTTAAGTTTGTTTTTGGGTAATTCTGTCTCTTCTTTCTTCATCCCGACTACGGAACCCTTAATTGTGCGTGTTCCGACACGCACTTGGCTGGTTTTTGAATACTTACATTTCAAGTGACATTTTACAAAACATTTGCACAAATGTATACCAACAGCGTCCCCCTGTCAACGTGATTCGAGCGCCAGAAGATCGGGTAAGTACTGATCCCCCCGATCTTGTTTCCACCCGAAAAGTTATACACTTTGTAATCTCGTTTTATCAGACAAAATCGAAGTGGTACAGTCGATGAAAAAAGTACTAAGCGATTTTTATAAGTATGTTTATTTCAATTTATTAAATCGTGTTAAGCTATGCTTGCTGCGTCCGTGGATGGATGACCTTCTTTACATACCGAGATCCCTCCGTGGCTCGGTAAGCACATTAAGCCGTTGGGCCCGGCTGTTATTCTTGGACCTTTGACAGTCGTTACCGGTCGTCAGAAGCCCGAAAGTCTGACAACCAGTCTTTTCAAGGGGTATCGTGTTACCCAGTAACTGGGTTGTAGAGGTCAGACAGGGAGCCACTCCATGTAAAATATTAGTATTCAGCTGCATCCGTATAGGCTGGAAGCTGACCCCAATGATATTTTAGATCAAATTATTCAACGTTAAGTATCCCAAATTAAATATACCTACAAAATTTTAAACCTTTAAAAATATACACATTATAGAATAATTCTTATAAATTAGGTCGTTTAGATAATAATCTGTATTAAAAATTGGTTCCTAAAAATAATATTTCGGTGGTTGCACTTTCTCGCTTAACTGTACTTATTTTTAAATTTTGGGGGGAATCGAGAATGTAATTAAACGATATTTTTATTGTAACTTTCGGGGGGAACAAGAACGGGGGGAATTAATACTAACCCAAAAGAAAAGATCCTTGTACATAGATTTTTTTTTGACAACAGCTCAAAGACAAATCATTTATTTCAAGTAGGTCATTAAAAAGGCACTTTTGAATGTCTATAATATTTTTTTTGCAAAAAAAAAAACAACCAACTTCCAAAAAAAAAACACTAAAGTGAAAAATAACTATAATTTCGGAAGTTGGTGTCTGGATCTGTATTTTAGGTTTTTGCCACCGACTTCCGAAATTAAAGTTATTTTTCACTTTATAGTGTTTTTTTTTGGAAGTTGGTTGTTATTTTTTTGCAAAAAGTTTTATTTTATTTTATTTTTCACTTTTTAGTGGGTCGATTTGTAATTCATCTAAGTTACAATAGCCTAACGACAACTGCTCATAACCTTTTACAAAATTTTGCTTTTCCCGATGCAGGGACATTAATTGTTGAGGAGTTCTCCTGGTACTTCACCATCAGCTCCACTTCACCGTATGCATTGTGACGAGCTTATATTGCATACCAATAATTTTAAAGTTATAGAATCGCAACCTGTGAAATACTTATTATTGAGTAGTTCCAGTGGCCATCTGTGGTCTTTATCATCAGTTCTACTTCACCAAATGGTGTTTTCCGAGAGTAATTGCATATGTTACTGTAAAAAATACCCAAACCGCTATAGGTATGCCTATAATATTTCAAGAGTTCCCTCAATTTCTCCAGGATCCCATCATCAGATCGTGACCTGATGACAATGGGACCACCTGGAAAGTATACCGTTTCAAATTTAAAAAAAAAATCCAAATTGGTCTAGCCGTCTTCGAGTAATCGGGGAACACACATAAAAAAAAAGTTTCTTAAATTTTTTGAAGTCGGTTAAAAATAGAGTTGATTCTAGTTGCACCATCGTTATGGAAGTTTCATATAGAGAAGAATGGGCATGAAACTAGATAATAACTCTTTCAAAATGTAAAAAAAAATATTGTGTACATTTGAAGGCCATATATTATCAATTCTTTTTTTGCTAACGAAACATTGTAATTTCTAAAGTATAGAAGATATTTGTGAGCTTACATTCACGGAAGCAAATCTTTCGTACATCTACATATGTACCCAGCCCCAGAATAAATTATGTCAAAGGTATTCAATATTTTTTTCTATAAAGGGATCCAACGTGTAACGTAACTTAGGGCTGATATTTATTTATTTATTTATTTAACAGTTTATGTACACACATATAAACAGACAAGAAGAAAGGAACAGAAAAATACGTACAAAGGTGATGCTTATTTCTAAAGAAATCTAAGATACCTGCGATGGGAAAGTAGATAAAGAGATGTAGACAACGTGTGTAAGAGTAAAAGAGAAAACAAAATACATAAAATCACAAACGATACACTAATATGAATATATACAAATACATATATATATAAACACAAAATATGAGTACATACAAATACATACATGTATACTACCAAAATAAATATCACTAAAAATATACGATAATAATGAAGCATAACATAATAAATACTAACAGCTATGACGAAGTAGAAAGATAGTGTTCTTTCACTCTTCTTTTAAACACTGCAACAGTTTGGCAGTCCCTAATATCAGGCGGAAGTGAGTTCCATAACCGAACCGCATGCACAGTGAAGGAGTAGGAGTAGAAGTCGGTTGAGTGGGGAGGGGATTTAAGGAGATTTCTAAGATGCGACCTGCAAGGTGCATCAGAAGGACGAGCGTAGGAAAAGCATTCCCGCAGGTAGGATGACATTTTAGGATTGTGAAGGACGTTAGATATCTTGTATCCGGGGAATAAAATTGACGTCTGACAGTTTTTGTATGGAAAAACTGTCAAAAATTGAAAATTTATTCGTTGGATTAGACTTATACTAGGTATAAAACTTTAGTCGAATTCACCCTTAGTGCAGCAAGAATTAAGTCATAAACTGCAAAACTTAGCAAGCAGTTAGAAATTATTCTACGTAATAAATGTTGCAAACTCCTTGGTTGATGTAAAACTTTCTAGATGATCTCTTATATTTTTTATTTTAATGTTGTTCCTTTCTTTTTTTTTTTTTTGCTTCTATTTGTGTCCATCAAAAGGTTTGTGTTTTCAATTATTATATTTAAGAGGATATGCAATATTTTTCATCCTTTTTCCACTAAAATCCTTTTATCACACTGAGCTTTAGTCTTGTTCCATTCCACCACTGACCCACTAAAACATACATTCCATTTTCATTGCCTTCATATATCGATACCAGAAGTATCAATTAACGTAAGGGACATTTTGGCGAAAATGAGTTATATATGTATATATCATTGGATTCAGAATTTCCTGCTCTATCGATTGGTATTACTAAAATTTCTCTATCGTTAAAAAAATGTTCCTTACAGTACACATTTTTGGACTGCGTAAAACGATTTATGATAAAAAAAAAAAAAATAACAATCATTAACATTTTTTCTTCTCAGAAAAATAAAGTAAGTCATCGTATTAAATAATTTACACCCTTACCTTAAACCTCAAATCAGCCAATTTAAAAATCTGTGATAGCTAAGCTGTAAAACCTGAAACTAACGTATAGATTTGACAGACTTATTTCCATGGTGTTAAAATACCATCTGTTTTAGTAGATAATCTATAGTAACATCAAATTCCAACACTGTAAAAGTCCTTTATAATAGAATTACGTATAATTATCTATTTGTCACACTACGCTCGACGGTTTACATATAAAATATTAGTAACGTAAGGCACAACTAAACATCTTTTTTTAATGTAAGAGACATGCTATATTTTAAACCACTGGACATTCCTAAATCTTTCTTTTATAACATGAAAGAAGAGGAAATTCTAAGAAACATTGCTCTAGACACAATTAAAATTGGAGCAGACAGTAAAACGTTATAGACCGATTTAAAAAAATAAAATCGTTTTTTGGCTCTCCTGAAAAACCGTGGTTTGTCCCTTACATTAATTGATACTTCTGGTATCGATATACATAATATGTACCAAAATCTTACAGTCTGTCATCAAAACCAGCCTACAATTTAGTTTACTACAGTGTAAATCAAATGTATGCCATATTGGGGCCTCGCTCAAAAGTAAACTACTTTAAATTAATTAAGGCAGTGTTTGTTTCCCTCCCCGCTCGACGTATTACATCAATCACGGCATATTAATTCACTGACGACCAAGTTTCCCATACGCCGGGAGTTAGGAATACGAAACAGCGTATTGTGGGAATAATACGCCGTTTCGAGTTCATACTAGTTTGGGCTAAATATGTATTTTGAGTGATGGTCCAGTGGTAACGCCGCTGGCTTACGAGTTGTAGGTGGTGGGTTCGATCCCAGGCAGGCGCTTTACTTTGTGTAAATAATTTCATCACCACTGCTCTTAAAACGGTGAAGAAAAACATCGTGAGGAAACCGGCATGTCCTAGAACCAAAAATCCTTCGCACAAAGAGGAAGGCTGTGTCCCAGCAGTGGGAACATTATAGGCTGATTATGCTTATGTATTTTGTGTGGATTTGTGTATTATATTTATTTATTTGTAGCCTAATTTTCTATATGTATTAAATATAGTCAATTAATTTGAATGACTATTTAAGGTAGTGTTTATTTCCCTTCCCCACTCGGCATGTGACATTAATCACTTATTCATTGATGAACACGTTTCCCATACTAAGTAGTTGGGAATCCGAAATAGCGTTGCGTATTGTGAGAATAATTCGCCGTTTCGGGTCCGTATTTTGGGTTGTAGTTTTGTGACATAATATTTAGTACGATAATGTTTTCAATGTTATTATTTTTTATTGAAAAGCCCAGCAAGTTTTGCTAATAATGTAACCCACAACGCAGCTCATAAGCAGACACAAAAGTTCGCTAGGAGCAGTTCGTGCAGGAATTAGTAGTATAATGAGCGTTAATAAAATTTAAATTTAGGTAAAGATTACATAATATAAAATATGACCTTAGTAAGTTTGATGATGATTTTCAGAAAGGGTACATACATGGGTTTTATTTAATAAAAAGCAACAGGTGAGGTTTTTGAATCTATACCTTTATTGATAGCCTAACTTTATATATGTAATACCTACAGAACATTAGTAAGACTAATTCAGGTAATGTTTCGTTCCTGCTCCACGTGTTACATCAATCACGGAATATTAAATCACTGTTGACTAAGTTTTCATAATAAGCCTGGAGTTGGGAATACGAAATAGCGTATTGCGTAAATGAAACGCTGTTTCGGATTATGATACAATTTACGAGTTCAAAAAAATTGAGTTATCACTATATTTCGTGGAGGTGGTGGCTACAACCGCATGGGTCCATCGAAGCTTTGGGTTCGTGGATGGGTGACCATCCATTACACTTCGAGACCCCTCCGTGCATCGGAAAGCACGTTAAGCTATTGGTCCCGGCTGTCATTCGTAGGTCTTTGACAGTCGTGACGGGTAGTCAGAGCTCAGAAGTCTCACAACCTTTTACCAAGGAGTATCGTGTTACCCAGTAACTGTTGTGGAGGTCAGATAGGCACTCGCTCCTTGTAAAATACTGGTATATTCAGCTGCATCCGGTAACACTGGAAGCCTACCTTGAAATAATTGGGAAACAAAATTGGGTTTTTTGGGTTCCATATGTCCGAATGAAAAAACGGAACCCTTCACTCGTGTGTCTGTCTATCTGCCTGTCATAGCCGATTTACTCCGAATCTACTGGACCGATTAAGTTGAACGTACACATATGAATTTCTGTGACCCAAAAGAATGTGTAACGTAAATGAAAAAATTTTAAATATGGGGAAAAATTGAAAATTAAAAAAAAATGTTTTACAAACTGTATCGTGTGATATATCAATTGAAAGGGTTTGTTATGAGGACTTCAAATATATATTTTATATAATTTAAAAATAAATAGTTTTAAAGTTATTAAAGAAAATAGATGAACATTTACCATTACCACCACCCCCACTTACCCCCACTTGTCTCCGAAACTGCTGAGCCTTAAATTTTGAAAAAAAAAAAAATACCAAGAAGAATATACGATATAATATATAAGAATAAAAATATACTTATAGATTACAGGAAAATTGAGAAGAAGCCAATGGTCTTAAAATAACACGGTAAATCACTCAATATTGAGCATACAAACTTACCTATATCTGCAGTTGGAATGTATGGGAGAACATGTTTTTCAACTACAATGTTAAATTTGTCCTTGGAATAAATTCATCCCAACTACGGAACCCTTCATTGTGCGTGGTCCGACACGCATTTGGCCGATTTTTTTTTCATTAGATACTATCTAGTCCCTCAGATAACAGAGGGATTAGTTAGTAGGTAAAACTTGCTTTCGGTTTTGTCAGACACTTAATTCCTTGGAACGTAAAACTCATTAAAGCAATGTTTGTTGTCTCTAAGTATACATCAATCACGCCTTAGTTAATTTACCACGACTAAGTTTACTACACGTAGTCCAGGAGTTGGGATATGCGGGTTACGCACGATACGCGGTTTCGGAATTATTTGAATTTTTGAATTTTGTTCAGATCTTCTATTGCTATCTTTTATTTTGTTTTACGCAATGACTGTTTGGTTGATAGATCAGGTTACTTTTTCAAACAAACTGTGTTGCTCATATCATTTAACTTATTTACAACGGTAACTCGTGGCTAAATAATAATACCCGCACGGGTCGAACGAAGGTTAAACTACGCTTTCTGAGGTCAGTCCTTGGATGGGTGACCATTCTTTATACAAGGTGGAACAGGAGGATTGACATTCCTTTAAACCACGTAAAGAGGATCATGTTCTTCACCCGTATACAGAAAATCAATCAAATCCAGTGAATACTTTAGCCACAGGAAATTATTTTTCATTTTCTTATTTTGTAACATGATGTAGATCTGAGTCCGTAATAATAGGTAAACATTGCCGCCGCCGCGTCCCGCACCCCGCACCGCACCGTTAGTCAGTGACTTTTCGTAGATAAAGCGTGTTTACGTTTTATGCAGTTGATTCTGCTATTTATTTTGTTTGAAAACTGCAATTTTTAAATTTTCCATTATCTACTAATCTTCGTGTTTTAAAATGTTTCGATGGACTAGTACTGTGCTCGTTTTCATTTAATGTCGTACGTCCAGATACACGTTGTATACCGAGTCTCCTCAATGTCTCGAAAAGTACGTTAAGCCGTTGGTCCCGGCTATCATTCATAGTTTTTTGACAGTCGTTACGGGTACTCAGAAGCCCGAAAGTCTGACAACCAGTCTTACCAAGGAGTATCGTATTACCCAGTAACTGGGTCGTGGAGGTCAGATAGGCAGTCACTCCATGTATTCTGCTACTGCTACTGGTATTCAGCTGCATCCGGTTAGACTGGAAGCCGACGCCAACATAGTTGGGAAAAGGCTAGGCAGATGATGAGATGGCAGATATTGTGCACTTTTATCATTTCTATCGTGACGATATTACCGTTGACGTCCACGACATCGCGATAACACAGAAGTAACACGTATGAAAATATATGAAGACGCTTTTAAATTTCCGTCCACGATAACATTATAACATGTATTTCCATACGTGGACATCCACGATAATAATCGTCACGATAGAAATTATACAAGCGCACATTAGGTATTTTTTTACTAACTGACGTTTAAGGCCTAAAATAAATAAATTAAGTGCGTTCCAGACTCCTGTCCTATACCGGTTGCGAGCTCCTCGTCTTACATACACTGTGTCGTCGTATATCATTCATATTTGACTAAACCTGCGTTGACTACCTACGATTTTGGACGCGTAATGTTGAAAATTTGTTATCTGACCGTGTTGTTTCTACGATTATCCAGGTGCAGGTAATCGAGATAAAGATTTAATTACAAGCGTTTTCTGGGTGTTAAATGCCAAAATTTTTGTTTAAACCCTTGTTGTAACCAACAATTTGCCAGTATATTAATTACGCTTAATAAAACTCAAAGCATTTATTTCAAATAAACCAATTACATGTACTTTTGGTAACGAAACGCTTTAGAGCGCGTTCATATGACACGATTTCAATGTGTGCTGATCGCGTTCGGGCAGCTTTTGATAAGAGCACGCATCGCGCACGCGTCGCGTCCGCTCAGAGTTAACAGCCGCTCTATTGGGTGACCAACAAAAATACTTTGCATAAACTACTCGCATCTAACGCGGAAGCGGGGGGCGTGGAGGCGGCGCGGGTGCGACGCGTGTACTACGTAATAGCTATTCGGGCGCTGAGCGTGCGCGCGTACTTTATATCGATAAAAAATGTACGTTAAGACAAGGGACTAACTATTAAATTCCAAAGATTCTCAGGAGGGAGCGGCTCGAAAGAAACGCGCGCGCGCTTTCGCGCCGAAAAAAATCCTGCATATTATGTGTACGCAGCCTTAGGTATTTTAACACATCTAGGTAAGATTAAGTACGTAAGAACAAAAGGAGTTTTAGCAGTAATTTTACTGTGTTTGCTAAATTAACTTTTGAACCTAACTTAATATTTAAAATTGCTGTTAAAAGTTTAATAGAATCAGGGCAGTCAAATTTCGGACAGGGCCGTCATCTACCCCGGTCACCGGGGAGAGTGGAACCGGCGAGAGATGTCGTGCGGTGTCCCGCAGGGATCGGTTCTGGGACCGCATCTGTGGGACATCGGGTACGACTGGGTGCTGCGCGCTGACCTCCCTGGTGGTGTCAGCGTAGTTTGCTACGCTGACGACACGCTGGTCCTGGCGCAGGGGAGGTCGCACCAGGCGGCGGCCGAATTAGCGGCACGCGGGGTTGCGACTATCGTAGAGAGGATCCGGCAATTGGGACTCGAGGTGGCCTTGCACAAGTCCGAGGCCATGTGTTTTCATGGTCCTCGGAACGCGCCACCATCGGGTTCCTTTAAGCGGGCCGGGGCTGCCTTGGGGCGGCTCCTGCCCAATCTGGGGGGTCCAAACGCCTCCTGCCGGAGGCTCTACGCGGGGGTCGTGCGGTCCATGGCCCTTTACGGAGCTCCGGTGTGGGCGCGTTCCGTGAGGCGGCGACCGGTCCGTCGGTTGAACGCGTCCCAGAGGGTCATGGCCATTCGGTTAGCCCGGGGATACCGCACGGTCTCCGGGGAGGCGGCGAACCTCCTTGCCGGATTACCGCCATGGGATCTGGAGGCAAAAGTCCTCGCACACATGTGGGCGTGGCGCGAGGAGGCAGGACGCCGGGGAGTAACTCCGTTGCCGCGAGAAATCGCGGCACAGCGGACAGAGCTCCGGCAGGATCTCATGGCGGCATGGAGAGTGCGATTGTCGCAACCCAGCGCTGGGCACGCCACAATTGCGGCGATAAGTCCCCTCTTTGAGGAGTGGCTAGAGAGGCGCCACGGCGTCCTCACCTTCTGCCTGACGCAGGTCCTCACCGGACACGGGTGCTTCGGGAGGTACCTGTTCCGGATAAGGCGGGAGGAAACGCCCGGGTGTCACCACTGTGTGGATCGCCCGGAGGACACGGTGGAGCATACGGTGGAGGTCTGCCCGGCTTGGGCGGAGCACCGCCGTGTCCTCGCGGAAGCGATCGGCGGCGGCGATCTCTCGCGTCCGGCCCTGGTCCAGGCCATGGTACGGAGCGAGAGTGCATGGGAAGCCATTACCTCCTTCTGCGAAGCAGTAATGCTCGCGAAGGAGGAGGCGGAACGCGTGAGGGAGAGGCAAGCTTTGCGCCCTCACGCCCCTAGTCGCCGCAGGAGACGCCCTGGGCGTCGGGAATTGGCAGCCGATTCCCGGCCACCGTAGGCGCGGGCTTGCGGACGGCGAGCAATGGGTAGCTCGCCGTCCGGTAAGGACCAAGTCCGAGTCGACGGCGCGTCGTGTTCCACGCGCGCCTCAAAGAGATGTCAGCACTATTGACGGGGTCCGCTAGGGCCGATGCCAGCTAGGGTTGCGGGATGTTCGAAAGAGTTACCGTGGCCCCGGCACAGGCAACAGAAGGAACACGGGTGGGTTTTAGTCAGTAAAAGTCTGACACGCCCTCCCGCTCCGCCCAGAGCGGGAGAAGTCATTTGATGATTTCCCATCCACAAAAAAAAAAAAAAAGAGCAGTCAAATTTAGGTCCTGGTTTTATTTCTGCAAAATGTGAAGCTTTTCGTTCGAAAATTCACAGGAAGCCTGGAGTTCAAAATGTTACCGATAAAATGGCAATCTGATTACTTCACGTAGATTATTTCACATTACTTCATCGGTAGGTACCTTAATTGTTGCAATAAAATAGTAGAGTGATTTTAAAATGATTTTATTTCAGTAAAATTGACCTTCAGGGTCCGTAATTGTACCATAACAAACTTGTAACCTCATAACTACAAGAAGTGTCTCAGACTTCAATGGCAGTTCTGTAATTATTTTACAATGGCAGTATGCCGTGTGAATAAAGTGGTATGAATAAATATTATGGAATGCAAATAAAGATATGAATGTATATGAAAATGAAATTCTACGTAAAGCCTACACATTCCCAGCGCACAACCAGAACAGAGTTACACAATACGCGTCCACATTCGACTTACTTATGAAAGTTTCGACCATTTAATATATTGAGATAGTTCGTGCAGCGATTGCTGTTTACATTTCGTAATAGATTTTGTTTTAAGGAGTTTGGTAAAACGTTTCATGTTTTAGTTTTAACTTGTTACGATGAAAGTGCTTGAAGAAACTTCGATCGAATGTATTTAGGTGATTACGTCCGTTTCATCATAAAAGAGCTCGTGGCTAATTGGGACGCTCGTCGCTAATCGAGACGCTCGTGGCTAATCGAGACGCTCGTCGCTAATTGAGACGCTCGTCGCTAATTGAGACGCTCGTGGCTAATCGAGACGCTCGTCGCTAATTGAGACGCTCGTGGCTAATTGGGACGCTCGTGGCTAATCGAGACGCTCGTCGCTAATTGAGACGCTCGTGGCTAATCGAGACGCTCATCGCTAATTGAGATGCTCGTGGCTAATTGGGACGCTCATCGCTAATTGAGATGCTCGTGGCTAATTGGGACGCTCATCGCTAATTGAGACGCTCATCGCTAATTGAGACGCTCGTGGCTAATCGAGACGCTCGTCGCTAATTGAGACGCTCGTGGCTAATTGGGACGCTCATCGCTAATTGAGACGCTCGTGGCTAATTGAGACGCTCGTGGCTAATTGGGACGCTCGTGGCTAATCGAGACGCTCGTCGCTAATTGAGACGCTCGTCGCTAATTGAGACGCTCGTGGCTAATTGGGACGCTCATCGCTAATTGAGACGCTCGTGGCTAATTGAGACGCTCGTGGCTAATCGAGACGCTCATCGCTAATTGAGACGCTCGTGGCTAATTGGGACGCTCATCGCTAATTGAGACGCTCGTGGCTAATTGAGACGCTCGTGGCTAATCGAGACGCTCATCGCTAATTGAGACGCTCGTGGCTAATTGGGACGCTCATCGCTAATTGAGACGCTCGTGGCTAATTGAGACGCTCGTGGCTAATCGAGACGCTCGTGGCTAATCGAGACGCTCATCGCTAATTGAGACGCTCGTGGCTAATTGGGACGCTCATCGCTAATTGAGACGCTCGTGGCTAATTGGGACGCTCATCGCTAATTGAGACGCTCGTGGCTAATTGAGACGCTCGTGGCTAATCGAGACGCTCATCGCTAATTGAGACGCTCGTGGCTAATTGGGACGCTCATCGCTAATTGAGACGCTCGTGGCTAATTGGGACGCTCATCGATAATTGAGATGCTCGTGGCTAATTGGGACGCTCATCGCTAATTGAGACGCTCGTCGCTAATTGGGACGCTCGTGGCTAATCGAGACGCTCGTCGCTAATTGAGACGCTCGTCGCTAATTGGGACGCTCGTGGCTAATCGAGACGCTCATCGCTAATTGAGATGCTCGTGGCTAATTGGGACGCTCATCGCTAATTGAGATGCTCGTGGCTAATTGGGACGCTCATCGCTAATTGAGACGCTCATCGCTAATTGAGACGCTCGTGGCTAATCGAGACGCTCGTCGCTAATTGAGACGCTCGTCGCTAATTGGGACGCTCGTGGCTAATCGAGACGCTCGTCGCTAATTGAGACGCTCGTCGCTAATTGGGACGCTCGTGGCTAATCGAGACGCTCATCGCTAATTGAGACGCTCGTGGCTAATCGAGACGCTCGTCGCTAATTGGGACGCTCGTGGCTAATCGAGACGCTCGTCGCTAATTGGGACGCTCGTGGCTAATCGAGACGCTCGTCGCTAATTGAGACGCTCGTCGCTAATTGGGACGCTCGTGGCTAATCGAGACGCTCATCGCTAATTGAGATGCTCGTGGCTAATTGGGACGCTCATCGCTAATTGGGACGCTCGTGGCTAATCGAGACGCTCATCGCTAATCGAGACGCTCGTCGCTAATTGAGACGCTCGTCGCTAATTGGGACGCTCGTCGCTAATCGAGACGCTCGTCGCTAATTGGGACGCTCGTGGCTAATCGAGACGCTCGTCGCTAATTGAGACGCTCGTCGCTAATTGGGACGCTCGTGGCTAATCGAGACGCTCGTGGCTAATTGGGACGCTCATCGCTAATTGAGACGCTCGTGGCTAATTGAGACGCTCGTGGCTAATTGGGACGCTCGTGGCTAATCGAGACGCTCGTCGCTAATTGAGACGCTCGTCGCTAATTGAGACGCTCGTGGCTAATTGGGACGCTCATCGCTAATTGAGACGCTCGTGGCTAATTGAGACGCTCGTGGCTAATCGAGACGCTCATCGCTAATTGAGACGCTCGTGGCTAATTGGGACGCTCATCGCTAATTGAGACGCTCGTGGCTAATTGAGACGCTCGTGGCTAATTGGGACGCTCGTGGCTAATCGAGACGCTCGTCGCTAATTGAGACGCTCGTGGCTAATCGAGACGCTCATCGCTAATTGAGATGCTCGTGGCTAATCGAGACGCTCGTGGCTAATCGAGACGCTCATCGCTAATTGAGACGCTCGTGGCTAATTGGGACGCTCATCGCTAATTGAGACGCTCGTGGCTAATTGGGACGCTCATCGCTAATTGAGACGCTCGTGGCTAATTGAGACGCTCGTGGCTAATCGAGACGCTCATCGCTAATTGAGACGCTCGTCGCTAATTGAGACGTTCATCGCTAATTGAGACGCTCATCGCTAATCGAGACGCTCGTCGCTAATTGAGACGCTCGTCGCTAATCGAGACGCTCATCACTAATTGAGATGCTCGTGGCTAATTGGGACGCTCATCGCTAATTGAGATGCTCGTGGCTAATTGGGACGCTCATCGCTAATTGAGACGCTCATCGCTAATTGAGACGCTCGTGGCTAATCGAGACGCTCGTCGCTAATTGAGACGCTCGTCGCTAATTGGGACGCTCGTGGCTAATCGAGACGCTCGTCGCTAATTGAGACGCTCGTCGCTAATTGGGACGCTCGTGGCTAATCGAGACGCTCATCGCTAATCGAGACGCTCGTCGCTAATTGAGACGCTCGTCGCTAATTGGGACGCTCGTCGCTAATCGAGACGCTCGTCGCTAATTGAGACGCTCGTCGCTAATTGGGACGCTCGTGGCTAATCGAGACGCTCATCGCTAATTGAGATGCTCGTGGCTAATTGGGACGCTCATCGCTAATTGAAACGCTCGTCGCTAATCGAGATGCTCGTCGCTAATTGAGACGTTCATCGCTAATTGAGACGCTCATCGCTAATTGAAACGCTCGTCGCTAATCGAGACGCTCATCGCTAATTGAGACGCTCGTGGCTAATTGGGACGCTCGTGGCTAATTGGGACGCTCATCGCTAATTGAGACGCTCGTCGCTAATCGAGACGCTCATCGCTAATTGAGACGCTCGTCGCTAATCGAGACGCTCGTCGCTAATTGGGACGCTCATCGCTAATTGAGACGCTCGTCGCTAATTGAGACGCTCGTGGATCGATTCATAAATCGATCTGTAAGGTTAAGCCGGCCACGGTCAGTCCGTACCTCCGTAGATGGGTTTCTGATGTGTGACCATTCTTTACACATCGAGACCCAATTGCCGGATCCTCTCGACGATTGTCGCTACCCAGTGTGCCGCTAATTCGGCCGCCACCTGGTGCAACCTCCCCTGCGCCAGGACCAGCGTGTCGTCAGCGTAGAAAACTACGCTGACGCCGCTAGGGAGGTCGGCGCGTAGCACCCAGTCGTACCCGATATCCCATAGATGCGGCTCCGGGACCGATCCCTGTGGGACACCGCACGATATCTCTCGCCAGTTCCACTCTCTCCGGTGACCGGGATAGATGACGGCCCTGTCCGTCAAATAGGCCTCGACCACTCGACAGAGGTAGGTCGCCATCCAGTGATACCGGAGTGCCTCCCTGATGTAACTCCAGGGGAGGTTGTTGAAGGCATTGGCGACGTCTAGAGACACCGCCAAGACGACCCCACCCCGGGCCACAGCATCCCCGTCGTGAGGGCTCGCACGCGCATGATGGCGTCCACCGTAGAGCGCCCCCTGCGGAAACTAAACTGGCTCTCCGCCAAATCCGGCCCCACCCACACCAGCCGCCGACGAGGCGGTCTGCAATGACTCTTTCAAAGAGCTTGCCTACCTCATCGAACAGCACAATGGGCCGGTAAGCGAACGGAGAGTCCGCAGGGCGCCCCGGCTTCTTGATGAGGACCAGTTTCCCCGTCTTCCAACGAAGTGGGAACCGGCCCCTCTCCAAGCATGCGCTTAGGAGCTCCCTTAGTCGAGGCCCGAGAGCCTCCGCGGTCAGAACCCAGGCTTTTCCAGGTAAGCCGTCAGGTCCTGGGGCGGTATTTTTGGCATTCAGCCTACGTACCGCCACTCTCAGCTCTACCTCGGTCACCTCCGGAGCATCGTCGTCGTCGTTGGCGGTGTGGTCCGCATCTGGGCAGAGACGTCAAACCGGATGTACTGGTGATCGGAATAGGTCTCCACCCCCCCCCCCCTCCCTGTCGCAGTACAATGACCCCCTAGAATTATGGGATATCAAAAGGAACACGTTGTGTACTACAGCCGGCCGTCGAGAAAATGCGTTCTTGACACCTGTCAGTTTCATACTAACGAATACGATGTGTTTTGCGAATTTGATCCTTATTACAACTAGAAATTGTCTGACAGGTGTCAGGGACGCATTCTCTCGACGGCCGGACTGTAGTTCTTGTAACAGTACGAAATCAGCATCATCCACTGAACATACCGGGCAATTTTTTAATTACTAGCCAAATTTTCACAGGGTGATCTACCCATAAATATGAACAACTTACACTATAGGACCAACTCTGAAATCGCGAGAAAAAAATCAGTTGTTTCATACATTTTGGCCGAGTAGGTATTGAACTTTTGTATGAAACAGCAGATTTTTTTTTCGTGATTTTAGAGTTGGCCTCACAGTGAAAGTTGTTAACATTCATGGGTAGAACACCCTGTGAAAATTTGGCCGGTTATTGAAAACTAACCTTGTATACAAATATATAAAATTGAAATATCTGTTTGTAATGTCAAAATAACAGTTTTTTACTAAATGCATATGAACGTATATACGGTATTTATAACAAAAAAACAATTTTTAAAATATGTGTCCGTCTGTCTGTCCGTTTGTTCCGGCTAACCAACGGCTAAGCCGACGGCTAAACGGCTGTACCGATTTTGACAGAACTTTCACTGGCAGATAGCTGATGTTATAAGGAGTAACATAAGCTAATTTATTTCAGAAAATCATTAAAGATTCGCGCAAACAAATGAAAACCCATGAAATTGTGAACAAAAAGTCGGATTTGAAAAATTCTTTTTGCATATGGTAGCCCAATTCTCGAGGATGGGTATAGGCTATTTAACATCACGCTAACCCTTAGGAGCCGAGTAAAAAAAAAAGTCACTGGGAACGCTAAGCGAAAACGAAGTTATAGCGCGGGCGGGCGATGCAACGCAGCGGGTCGGGAGACGAGGGAGTTATATTAAAATGTGGCTGTTATTTTAGTATATTGTATACCTTACGACTTTCACGCGAATGAAGTCGCGGGGCACAGCTAGTATAATATGTATATCAACTACCTTCTGTCAAGTATACACTTTTATATACTGTCCATGTTTCAGCAACACGAATTACCGATCTATTTTCCCCCAATTTGCTGTTTATCCATTATTTTCAGCCTGAAAACTAAATAGCGGCAAAAACGTTGACTTTAGAGCAGGCATCAGCATTGTTCGGAGCGGTAACGAAAGCTGATGGTATGTCAATGTTTACACGCCAGTCGTTTGGCACAGAGTAGGAATATCAGTCTGACAATATGGCTGCTCCGTAAACTTCACTGGAAAACGTAATAATAATGTATAATCAGCCTATAATGTTCCCACTGCTGGGACACAGGTCTCCTCTCTGTGAGAGGGAGTGGGCCGTAATCCACCACGCGGGCCCAGCGCGGGTTAGTAGATGTCACATGTCTTCGAATTTTTGGTTCTATGACACGCCTCACGATGTTTTCCGTCACAGTTTTGAGAGCAGTGGTGATGAAATAATTTACATAAAGTAAAGCGCCTGTCTGCCACATAGCCAGCAGAATAAGCAAACTGAAGTGGCAGTGGGCTGGCCATGTTTGTTGAAGCACCGATGGCCGGTGGAGCAGACGAGTCCTGGAGTGGAGACCTCGTATCGGCAAGCGTAGTGTGGGACGCCCTCCAGCTGGACCGACGACCTTAAGAAGGGGGCTGGGACAGACTGGATGTGAAAGGCGGAGGACAGGGTGTTGTGGCACAGCCTGGGTGAGAAATATGTCCAACAGTGGACTGCGATAGGCTGAGTTGAAAACACCTGACTTGGTTCAAACCTACGACCTACAACAACTCGTAATTCGCGGTCTTTAACACAGGACCACCACTGAAGAACATGGACCCGGAAAAATAAATAATACTTTGTTCAGAAGCGAAAGTTAGTTGTGGACAATATGCGTTTCTGACGCCCCAAGGCTGTGGTTATAAGCGTAATTTTGAACGCGTTCAAAGCAAACCATATTAAGAATGTACTTAGCCTGGTCAGATCCACTGGTCCTAAAGTATCTAACGCTAGAAACTAGCGAGTTACAGCATAATGCTTGAATTACCTTACTATGCGCAAACTATTGGACTCACTGACCTTTGTACACTGTGGCAGCAAGCTTCATTACTTTGTAATCGATTGTATAACCGCCAATTTGGCAGATTTCTCAAGTTTTATTTTCCTGCAACAGTTTTGTAGGCTGACCTGATTATTTTTGAGAGAATACTTGCATAAAAACAGTAACCGTTATAGATGTATAAAAGTGGATATTTTTTTGTCACCCGAAGGTTTTTACGACAGTTAAAAGATTCGAAATCAGGCAAGAGTCAGCCCGGATTTATTAATTTAATTAATACCTTCATTGGTGTTTTTAGCCAGGAATACCATCATGAAATAGTTAATAATCTGGAATCACCAACCAGCACGCAGTAAGCAAACATGTCTTTTTTTGCCCATTCTTCTCCATTAGATTGAAAATCTACGTTTTAGGAACGGGCAACTAGGTTCAACTTTCTGACTAACTGACGGACTCCTTGACAATTATTCTCACGGGCCTGTAATGACTTATTAAAAAACTTTGTTACAAAAAAAAAAAAAACAACCGCCTTCCACCGAAATTTAAAGTTATTTACTTTATGTATATAAGTTTAAATTTCAGAAGTCTGTGTCTTTGGATCTGTTTTTTAGTTTTTTGCTACCGACTTCCGGAATTAAAGTTATTTTTCACTTTGTAGTGTTTTTTGGAAGTCAGTTGTTATTTATTTTTCACTTTTTAGTGGGTCGATTTGTAATTTATCTAAGTTACAATAGCCTAATGTCAACTGCTCATCACCTTTTACAAAATATCGCTTTTCCCGTTGCAGGGACGTTAATGGTTGAGGAGTTCTCCTGGTACT
This sequence comes from Fissipunctia ypsillon, assembly GCA_947568875.1. Taxonomy (NCBI): domain Eukaryota; kingdom Metazoa; phylum Arthropoda; class Insecta; order Lepidoptera; family Noctuidae; genus Fissipunctia; species Fissipunctia ypsillon. Next base: position 17,253,387 of record OX387663.1, on the reverse strand, counting down.
TCACCATCAGCTTCACTTCGACGAGCATAAATTGCTTAGAACTTATTATTATTCACTGGCCATCTGTGGTCTTTATCATCAGTTCCACTTCACCAAATGGTGCTTTCCGAGAGCAAATGCATAAGTACTATGAAAAATACCCAAATTGTTATAGGTGTGCCTATAATATTTGAAGAGTTCCCTCGATTTTTTCCAGGATCCCATCATCAGATCCTGACCTGTCGACAATGCGACTACTTGGGAAGTATACTCTTTTAAACAAAAAAGAGTTTTCCAAATCGGTCCAGCCATCTTCGAGTAATCGGCGAACAAACATAAAAAAAGAAACAATAAAAAAAGATTCCGATGAACTGAGAACCTCCTTCTTTTTTTGAAGTCGGTGAAAAACAAATGCTTCTTGAATGATAATTTGATCAAAAACCCATTCATTTGTATGGGATCTTTGCTCTGAATGATGAAATTAGGATAAAATATAATACGTTTTTTTTCCAAATTTACTATTAACACAAAGGCGATAGGTTACTAGGTACTCTGATAATATTACACGCCTCACAACGCTTCAGCGTGTGAGAGTGCTCTATTCTGTATATGTCGCCTTGTCAAAATTTTCCAACATAAAATCGTTTCTATACTCTCAATTAGACATGGAATTCATATTAGCAGGGAAGTTTTAAAAACTAGAGACTTGAATTATTAATATGAATATATTTATAAATAAGAACATTGATATGTATAAAAAATAACATTTAGTGCTTTCCGTTGGGAAGTGTGTTTGTCGTCACGATTCACGTCGTCACACACAATGGATTAATCCTAATCTTCTGAACTTCTATAAGTTTTCTTTCATCCTTCGGATGAGCCTCATTGATTTTCGTTATCAAACTCATAACCGTTCAAAAGATATTTAGATATTTTTCTTAGATTTTTTCCGTAAAATTTATCGTCAACATGTTTCTGTCTGTGAGGCGTGCACTTTAAAGGTAAATAAGGTTTATGCAATTGTAAAAGACAAAAATTTGAAAAATCTAAAGGTAGAATTATCGCGGGGGGCTCGGAAGCAGCGTCATACATTTTCATATGATGTCCGCGCGCGTCTGTCGCTTCGGCCGCTATCCTCGGAAGTCTACCTTTAGATTTTTCAAATTTTTGTTTTTTACAATTGCATAAATTACTGATTATTACTTAAAGCTAATTACAAGCTTGTATCCATTCTAATATTATTAATGCGAAGGTAACTCTGTCTGTTTGTCGGTCTGTCTGCCCGTCAGTATGTCTCCCTGTTATCTTTTCACACCTTAACAGCTGCACGGATTTCGGTGTCACCTTTTTACTACTTTTTATCCTTTATATACTTTTTATCCTGGTAGTACGTGGGATAATTACTGACCTCCATTCTCCAATTTTGACATATGTACATACATACACAAACATACGCCATAGGGGTAGGCATAGAAACTACAGAACACCACCTGCCACGATCCTTACATACTCCTTTTGCCTCGTTTACGTTCATACTTCTGGTCATACACGCACGCCGGTTGCGAGTACTACGCACCTGACCTTTCTGAAGAACATCACCAATAAGATCACTGGTACACACATAATATACGTCCACTCACATCTGCCTTGTTAACCCGGGTTACCTTTGGTTAGTCGCCTTTCATTCATCTTCTCAACCTAACCAAACCATCTAAGCACGACAACAACAGCTAACAGTATAGGTACAATAGTAACATAATAGTACTTAAATATTATTTATGTATGTATAGTTATTAATATTATTTATGTATGTATAATCCGTTTTAACACGCTTGAGATGCGATATTTAGTTCGTAGTATAAAGGATGTAGTGAGCTGTACCAATGGAACTAATCAATTAGTCAATGGAACAGCTAAACTCAATGCTTATTGGGTGTAATAAGATGATTGTATCTTGATCTGAATGTAATTCAGGCAAAGTATGTTGCAGTACCTATGTTAGATTAGTTCACGTGTGATCCTGAGTACAAAAGCGAGAAAAGACGATGATCATTTCGGGAATTTAATTGAACAAAAACATCTTTCAACTAGGTATGTATTATGAGACAGAAAGCATGGCTTTATAAAGTCAGGGAAATTATGATTTTTATCAAAATGACTACCAACCCAAATTGTCCGTATGTTTATGCCATTCTTTCACAGTAGTATGAAATGGCTATACAGGGTGTCTGAGAAAGGTGTAGCGAAAATTAAGGGTGTGGTACAGACCATCAAACTGAACAACTTTCTCCCGGAGACAAACATCGTAATCGTGAAAAAAAAATCAGTCGTTCCATACAAAACTTCAATACCTACTCGACCAAATGTATAGGAGGACTAATATTTTTTTCGCGATTACGATGTTTGTCTCCGGGAGAAAGTTGTTCAGTTTGATGATCTGTACCACACCCTTAATTTTCGCTACACCTTCCTCAGACATCCTGTATAACCCGATAAATTGACATAGAGTGTCAATTTGATAAACAATTAATTTACTAACTGTACATATATATATGTATGTGCTTGTTCATATTTAAATAATAATGATAATAATGTTTACCTCAATTTTTCGTAATTGCACCTACCACTGTTTGTCTCTGCATCACTCAAAGGTTGACTGGTAGAAAATGCCTACAGCATTAAGTCCGCTTCTGTACATTTCTGTGCTTGAAGTATTAAATAAATAAATAAATATATTATTAGTCTGTATTAACTTCATCATGACTTTTGCCAAGATAATGGAAAAATTCGAGATTACTATTTAGCAAGATTTTTTTCAATTTTATTTCTAAAATAGTTATCGTTTAGGTAAATTACGCAAGTTTTCGTCAACTTGCTTGCACCTAGAGAGGATACCATATGCCCCGAAATCAAGGCTATTGTTAAACGTTTTTTAAGCATCTGGAAAAATGTTTTTTTTTAGTCTCCTCTACAATATAGACCAAAGTATTTTGATAAATGATTCCTTGGACCATTCATCTTAATCGTAGGTACCGCCGGGAGACGTCCTACGACATTATCACTTTTTACTTAGGCAGCAATTTTTTACCTAAAATCATTCTTATCTGTAAAAGATGAAGATCTTATTTTTTGAAAAAGGAAAGTTGTTTTTTTTTTAATAATTTCAGCTGAAATACGGCTAGGTACTGCTTAGACATAGGCCTCTGCCAAGCAGTTTAGTGTTTTCTTTAAATGTTCTCATACATACAAATGAATTAAATTGAAGTGTGTGTTTGTAATGTCAAAATAACAGTTTTTTACTAAATGCATATCAAAGTATATACAGCACTTATGACACAAAAACATTTTTTAATTTTTTTGTCTGTCTGTCTGTCGGTCTGGTTTTCTCTCTGTTTGTTCTGGCTAATCTTCTAAACGTCTGGACCGAATTTGACATGACTTTCACTGGCAGATAGCTGATGTTATAAGGAGTAACTTTGGCTACTTTTATTTTAGAAAAAGAATTAGGGCTCCGCGCAAAAAAATTAAAAGCCATGAAATTGTGAACATAATCCTATTTAAATAGGGAAGTCGTCTTCCGACATCCATGCGAACTAAGTCGCAGGCGCAGCTAGTCTTCAATAAGATTGACCAAATCCGTTACTACTCTTTGTAGTAGGTAAATGATATTTATTTCTGTAAATTGGATAAAAAAAAAACAGTTATACACGTCAAAAATAAATTCATTATCACTTTAAACAGTTAAACTAGTCGTCTAGCAAATCTCTTTAAACTACAATTACTGTCATCATCATCTGCCTAGCTTTTCCCAACTGTTAGGATCGGCTCCCAGTCTAACCGGATGCAGCTGGATACCAGTGTTTTACATGGAGTGACTGCCTCTCTGATCTCCACAACCCAGTTACTGGGTAACAGGACGCCCCTGGTTGTCAAACTTTCGGGCTTCTGACTAAGCATTACGATTAAAACCAGAATTCTATAATGTATCTCAATCCCTATCTTGATCCGCAGTCTTTGACGGCTGCTTGTGATTCGCCCTTTCAAAGGCTCAGATTGACAGACTCGGCCGTTGATTGGTTACTGACAAGGATCGGGATCAAGATTGGGAATGAGATATTATAGAAAGCGGCCGTAAGTCAGAAGTCGAATGACACTATAAATTATAAAATACAATTTAATTTATAGTCGTTTCACAGTTTTTAACCGACTTCAAAAAAAGGAGGAGGTTCTCAGTTCGTCGGAACCATTTTTTTTATGTGTGTTCCCCGACTACTTAAAGACGGCTCGGCTTTTGTTTCTCTTAAAGGGTATACTTTCCCGAGAGCACCATTTGGTGAAGTGGAACTGATGATGAAGACCACAGATGGCCACCGGAACTACTCAATAATAAGTATTTCACGGGTTGCGATTCGATTGCTTTAAAATGGTTGCTAAGCAATTCTGCTCGTTACAATGCATATGGGGAAGTGGAGCTGATGGTGAAGTACCAGGAGAACTCTTCAAGAATTAACGTCCCTGCATCGGGAAAAGCAATATTTTGTAAAAGGTGATGAGCAGTTGTCATTAGGCTATTGTATCTTAGATAATTTACCATCCGATACACTAAAAAGTGAAAAATAAAAAACTTTTTGCAAAAAAAAAACAATACAAAATTAAAAATAACTTTGATTTCTTTGGTTTCGTATTTTCGGCCACCGACTTCCGAAATTAAAGTTATTTTTCACTTTGTAGTGTTTTTATTTGGAAGTCAGTTGTTTTTTTTTTTGCAAAAATATTTTTAACTCTGATTTTGAATCACTATCAAAATCACAGTGAACTTTATTCACGTTACAATAAGGTTGCTATTAGGTTGCTGCAGTCAGAGGTATAATAACTATGAAAGGCCTGTACATTATTATCTTGCCACCTTCGGTTTTCCCTTCGTACCCTCTCCACTCTCTAAAAAGTTCAAACCACGAAGGTAAAAAGAACATGCATGTTAAGAGCGTTCATCGCGCGCGGGCTGGCAACGTCGCATTTCTAGAGGGTTTTCGGTTTTATTTGATTAAATTTAAATCCAAGGACAATTTCCTTTGACAAATATTTAGAACGTTGGTATTTATAAGTATGTATGCTATTTTTTGACAGTTATTTTGGTATTTACTCTTAGAACCTTTTTTTTTTTGTTTTGTGGATGGGAAATCATCAAATGACTTCTCCCGCTCTGGGCGTACCGGGAGGGCGTGTCAGAGTTTTACTGACTAAAACCCATCCGTGTTCCTTCTGTTGCCTGTGCCGGGGCCACGGTAACTCTTTCGAACATCCCGCAACCCTGGCTGGCATCGGCCCTAGCGGACCCCTTCAATGGTGCTGACATCTCTTTGAGGCGCGCGTGGAACACAACGCGCCGTCGACTCGGGCCTTGTCCTTACCGGACGGCGAGCTACCCATTGCTCGCCGTCCGCAAGCCCGCGCCTACGGTGGCCGGGAATCGGTTGCCAATTCCCGACGCCTAGGGCGTCTCCTACGGCGACTAGGGGCGTGAGGTAAAGCTTGCCTCTCCCTCCTTCACAGAAGGAGGTAATGGCTTCCCATGTATTCTCGCTCCGTACCATGGCCTGGACCAGGGCCGGACGCGAGAGATCGCCGCCGCCGGTCGCTTCCGCGAGGACACGGCGGTGGAGCACCGCAGTGTCCAAGCCGAGCAGACCTCCACCGTATGCTCCACCGTGTCCTCCGGGCGATCCACACAGTGGTGACACCCGGGCGTTTCCTCCCGCCTTATCCGGAACAGGTACCTCCCGAAACACCCGTGTCCGGTGAGGACCTGCGTCAGGTGGAAGGTGAGGATGCCGTAGTGTCTCTCCAGCCACTCCTCAAAGAGGGGACTTATCGCCGCAATTGTAGCGAGCCCGGCGCTGGGTTGCGACATCGCACTCTCCATGCCACCATGAGATCCTGTAATCTTAAAACCTGACATATTGTCAATTATTTTCTATTTTATAAGAGTAATACCAAAATAACTGTAAAAAATAGCATATATCATAGATGTACTATATATTACATACTTATAAATACCAATAGTGATCTTATTGGTGATGTTCTTGAGAAAGGTCAGGTGCGTAGTACTTGCAACCGGCGTGCGTGTATGACCAGATGTATGAACGTAAACGAGGCAAAAGGAGTATGTAAGGATCGTAGCAGGTGGCGTTCTGTAGTTTCTGCCTACCCTAATGAGAAGAAGGCGTGAGTTTATGTATGTATGTATATATAAATATCAAAGTTGTATTTGTCAGAGGAAAATGTCCATTGATTTAAATTTAATAAAAATAATCACGAAAAACCTCTAGAAATGCGCGATGAACGCTCTTAATAAGTTCCAACCAACCAAGTATCGTATGTATGGAACTTATGATACTCCAAAACAAAACATATTGCTTTAATCAAAACAAAACAGATAGGCATCGAACTGGTCTAGCGCGGTGCCGATCGAGATAAACACGTTCATCGATTAAGAAATTCGTATAGAAGCGACAATTACGCACTTTCATTTATTGTATTAGAAATTTATGCACAAGTAAAAATAAAACCGCACAAAGGCAGACTTAATTGTTTACTTAATTAAAATAAAAGACTGCTATGTGCGTGCGTGATGAAAGAAAATATTTATGTGTCACAGAAACACATGCATATGAAAAAGAAAAGTTAGTACTTAAAACAAAACAAATTCAAAGTGTAACATAAATAATGCACAACCTCTTAAGGGGTCATTGTACTCATCATTATGAATAAATTTTACTATGGAACCAAACATGAAATCGTGAAAAAAATTCCCTACATTTTGGCGAGTAATGCGAACATAAATGTAGGGAACAGCAGATTTTTTTTTTCGCGATTTCAGGTTTGGTCCCATAGTAAAAGTTGTTCATAATGATGAGCACAATGCCCCCTTAAGAGGTTGTGCGTTAATTATGTTACACCTTGTATGATTAAAAGCACGGAAAAAAGTAGTCGGTGGCTGCCGGTCGTGACTGTGACAAGAAGGCTTCCACTCAACATGATGCTGTGATCTGAGGAGACCCACAGCACAGCGCTGCTTTTTGATACTGTCAAAATAATTATCTAGCACTGACCACTACCCCGCTACCTGTGATTGCTCAAGCATATAATACAAAACTCAACTGCATGAAAATAACAATTCCTTTCATTGTAATAAAACAACAAAATGTAAGTTTGTTTGTAAAAATTCGTCAGCACGACAACAAGAATAACGAAGGTCATACTGTTTTATGGGGAAGTTAAATGAATTGCCATTACGAGTGTACTTCGTAATTAAGGTGTAGTGTTGTCAATTTCGTCGATGATCGAGCGTGTATTATGCGCCACAAAGGACGATGCAATCCAAACAGTGTTGAATGTATCTTACCTCCTTGCAGTAACATAAGGTCTGTACCAAAAATATCTCATGACTGTGTAAACAAACCGGTTCAGGTTCTATTCTTTCGCAATCACTCACTAAAGGGAATTAGTAACACATTCATCTGGATTTAGAAGGATTCATCTTTATACCACACTACTTTTTCCAAAAATTATTATTTGAAAAACATTATTAAATTGTAATTGAAAAGTTATCGTCGAAAATTGAGGTTGTAAAGTTAATCTCAATTATTGTTAAACGAAAAATATCTTTAACATGATTAAAAATTATTGGCACAATTTATTGGCACATGGCACTACAAATTGACACCCAATGTATGTTTTCTGCCGGTCTATTCAGTAAAAATCTCACCGCGGAAACTAAGGACAAAAGAACTTGAAGTGAGCTGTCATTGCACCTGATGCTAGAGACTGACAGCTCACTTCTCCTAAGTTTTCACGATGAGATTTTTACAGAATAGATCGGCCGATCCATTTGTTTACATTTTCGTCAGACATTTTTAGAACAGACCATAGGTATAAGGCATTCGAAACGAGTATTTCGCTTCTACATATTCTTGTTCTATGACATTTTATCAAAGGTGTGTGCGAGCAAAGTTAAATGCGTTCAATTTAAGTTCCACGGCTCGGCAGAGTTTCTTGTAATTCTGTTAAAGACGCACAACTTTTATAATTACGCGGTGCATCTATGTTGTGGCGACGCTGTCAGAGATTCAGATTATTTTTTACGACATCTGTGACTAGACTGCCTCGTTGGTCTAGTGGTTGCAAGCGCTACTGCTGAGGATGAGGTCCTAAGTTCGATTCACCGGTCAGGCAAGTTGTTATTGGGTTTTTCAACAGGAATTTCCCACCCCGCCGCGGGGTAGCACCCCGGAGTCTAGATTTGTGCCGGGTTGATGGCAATAGGCTTACATGGGACTTACATATAGATAGCTGGCGAAATGTGTGTACACCTCATATATAACATTGATCAGGCAGGGGACATAGTCCTTCCATAGTTCCAGGTAACCAATCCACTATAGCCACCCAAACCCATAGCCCAATATGTTTTGTTTCCATATTCTGCAATAGTCCTGCACCAACCGGGGGTGGTCCTTGGGTGCACTTGCATAGACTTGCACTTTTTACACTTTTTTTTTTTTGCACTTGTATACAGGGAATATCGTCGGTTGGTAGCTCGACTTAAAATTGTCTAAGGGGCCTCTGCGAGTTGGCTTCGTGGCTTCGGCCCCTCGTATACCTTAAACAGGTCCGGGACCCGTGCGGGTCCCGTGAATTGTATAGAAGTAAAAATAATAATTTAATTCTATTCTATCTCCAAAACGGCTGGACCGATTTTGACGGGACTTTCACTGGCAGGAAGCTGATGTTATAAGGAGTAATTTAAGCTACTTTTATTTCAGAAAAAGAATTAGGGTGCCGCGCAATTAAAATCAAAACCCGTGAAATTGTGAACAAAAAGTCGGATTTGAAAAATTCTTTATGCATTTGGTAACTCAATTCTCGAGGATGGTTTTAGGCTATTAGAAAAAAGTCAAAAACGAAGTAATAGCGCAGGCGAGCGGGCGATGCAACGTGGCTGGTCGGGGACGAGGGAGTTTTATTATATTAAAATGTGCCTGTTATTTTAGTACAATGTGTATCTTACGACTTCCACGCGAACGAAGTCGCGGGGCACAGTTAGTTATATATAAATACGATTCTTTGAAAATTTTGCATGCCGTGAGGTAAAATGTATCGACACTATTTTTTAATAAAAATTCCATCTTATCTGTATACGTACATGATAAGAAAATAAATGATTTCTATATCTATTAGGAGGTACTAAACTAACACATAATTATCCAGTTAAACTTTTATTATCCTTTCAAACTTTTAAGACTGTATGTTATTTAGTTTTTGCAAGAATCCATTTTATCATCAATTTTAGGTTAATGTCTAAAAGTGCTTAAGAGGCCAAAGCCGTCATTTCCACAGCTTTTCTAAAATAAATAACTAAATAACACCATTCATTATTTCCATAACAAATTAATCGAATTTTCCGGAGAGCACCATTGGTTACCTGCTAACATTTGTGCGATTTTGTATCACAAATACATTTGAAAATCATCGGATTATCGACTCAATTTTGTTAGTCTGAAAGCTGAAAATGGAAAATGCTTTTCCATGGCATATGTCTTTCTGGGAGTAGGAGAAAGGAACAGAGGTGTTCCATCATTTTCTCACAGCCAGTTTTCGTCTGACGCTCAGCCCGATCAGACGTGTCAAAATCGTTTGGGGTGGGCGATTTTCGTGTTCGCGTATTTTAATAATGTTCGTTTAGTTGTCGTGCGGAGATAAAGAGATAACGAAAAATTCGTAAAACTTTTGTGTTTCGAAAGTGTCAGTTTCAGTTGAAAGAAGAAATAAATTGTCGCTTCTCGCTTTACTAAGATCATCTAGAAAGAAAGGTAAGATATTCTATTCTATTTAGGGTTTTTCCTCCGGTATAGTATCTCGTTTCCGAAGGGTCTTTTCCACTTTCGTTTAAATGAAACGATGTATTTTGTATTGAAATGGTTAATTATACGGATTTTCCTCGAAAGGGAGGCGAAAGGACGTAAATGCGAAATATTTTTTTTTGATTGAATGCTTAATTTTTTCCTGCTTGACATTTTTTTAAATGAAGATTTTTTGAAATTGTAAATTGTGAAATTGACTGGATAATAATAGGTATTTTAGATGAATGAGTGGAATTTTCCTCTTCATCCATGTCTGTTAATAACAACCAACTGCAATTTACAATCAGTCTGTGAATTGTGGAGATATTCATACTGTTTACATTATTCACATTTTATCCTTCAGAGTTCAGTCGGTGGTATTAAAGATATATTCTTTGCCATATGGATTATGGAGACGCAAATAAAAATTCTATAAAATTAAAACTATCTGTAATGTGTGTATCTATTTTGTTTTATTTCTTTGATTATTGTTATCTTTTTGTATGGACGTGTTTCTTTGACAAATAAACCTATTTTTCTTTCTTTCTTAAAACACATTCTAAGATTTATTTAACTTCCAGAACATCCCCAACTTTCTCTCCATTCTTTTTGTCTGACAACCAGTCTTACCAAGGGGTATCGTGTTACCCAGTAACTGGGTTGTGGAGGTCAGAAAAGCAGTCGCTCTATGTAAATACTGGTATTCAGCTGCATCCGGTTAGATTGGAAGCCGACCCCAAAATAGTTATAATAAATAAATAAATCTTTATTCATACAAAAACCTTTGACATTGCTTAAGACTAGGATACATTACTTGGTTAAGTAAAGGTTATACGGATAAGGTAAGCCCTGACTCCTAAACTAGGTGATCCTGTGACTTAGGAAAAGGTTAGGCAGATTGATTGAATATCCCCAACTTTACACGACATTTCCAGGCCTCCGGCAATATATTTAGCAAATTTTTCATTTCATTCAAACAGATGTGAAAGGGATTGATCCTAAATCAAAATAACTTTCGGAATTCCCTTATTCCGTTTTGCGACGTGACAGTAAAAGTACCGATGTTAGGGATTTGCTTTATATCGGATAAATTTATTTTTCTAGCTCAGTTGGGTAAATGAGAAACTATCGAATGTGTACACTTATCATTCTGAATATCGTAAAGTCTGCGAAAGGGAAAGATTACTATTTTAGGAGTAGGAAACCGTTGATGTTTTAGGATATTGTTTTTTTTAGCTGTTTTTGCTGGGTTCTTGTGCTATTTTTAAAGATTTGTCGTAAAAATATAGAATTTTATGCTTTATTGTACACCAAAAGTGTTACATAGCTCTTTAAGAATATTGCTAATTCTATGGCTTCAATGGCGGTCTTATCGCTGATCGCGATATCTTCCAGACAACCTTTGGAAGGACTGGACGAACTTAAACAATTAGGTGGTACTCAGTAGTGTACTGGTAATAAGCGAGAGGTGTCGTGGGTTGGAACGAAGTTCCTTAGAGGTCCCCGAAACGATCAATTGCGATTGATAAACTGCCATCAATTTCTATTGTAGTAATATTGTCAAACGCTTCAATTGCAATTGGTAGACGATCAATTTGCGCATCAATGTGTAGCAATCACGTAAAAATTGACAATTGCAATTAATCGTTTCGGGGACCCCTTACACTTTTTTGGGTCTAGCGTTCATTCACCAAGTATGCAGAGTATATCGTGCGATACAGAATTTCGTTCCAAATACAAAATATATTACTAAACGTCGTTAACGTAGGTACCTTGTACATTAAGGAAGGAAAGGAAGATGTAGGAAGTAATTTTGTTAAAGTAATAAAAGGTTATTAAAAGGGGTTCTTATGTTAAATCATAATATTAATTCCTTCGCCTTTTCTTAAAATGTAAGGGGACTTTAATTAATTAAAATGTTTTGGAGAACTTTTTAAGGGGTATCCTCATAGTCGACAAAACAGAAAGGAAATTGTCCTTTATGGTCGGTGTCTTTGGTGCAAACTAAGGCTCCGCTGTCCGTCCGTCCGTCTGTAACACGTCTGTACCTTTTGAACCTAGACACTTGAAATTTTCACAGAGTGTGTACTATTATAGCTGTTATAACAATGAAAATTAAATGAAATTAAAAATTAAAGGGGTCCCCTTACAAGAAACGTGTTCTTTTTTTTACTACGATATTAAAAAAAATATGTAGTGTTAAATATGTATTGTATGGTTGTACGGAACACTGCGTGTGTGAGTCCGACTCGCACTTGGCCGCTTTGTAGTTGCTTTAATAACATACAGGGTGTAAGGGACAGCCCTCCGCAGCCTGATGGGGTGAATTCAATATATCATACTAAGATGACCGGTACATGAAATTATTTCAGGAACGTTATGGGTATCCAATAAATCTGATTTGTTTTATTACCTCACATGCAATGTATCGTTACCGTGGCGAAACGCACGTAGCGACCGGCAGCGCAGCGCGCCTTCGGCTGCCGAGTATTTCAACATCTATTGCTGATTTTGTGAGTTTAGCTGTTTTATTTACATAAATGGAGTGCTGCGTACAGAAATAAGATAAATAATGAAAATTTTGCTGAGAATATTTCCGGTGGAATATGATTCAAAATAAGGAGCTGAATGCACCATGTTAGTTTGCGGAGGGCTGTCCCTTATACCCTGAACCCGGTATATGCTTAATTCTAAGCAAAATAATTGCTAGCAGAATGAATTAATTTTATTAAACTAAAGACAGCCTTAAACAATAGTAAATAGGTAATTTGTAATTTAAATAGAAGGTCAAATTAAATTAATTTGAAAGTAGGGCTCCAATTTCTGTGAAAACAGCCAGATGTCAGAATAATTTAAATAGTCTAAGTAATAGATTCGTCTGATTGTAGGTACTGAGAATTTGGTATTACAGTTGTAAATAAATTAAAATTTCATTCAGTTTAAACTGTAGAAATAATAGATTGTCTTAAGACCGAGACAGTATTGCTAAAAACCTTGTTCCTGCACATTTGTGAGCTTTGGAAGTTCTCATAATAATTTTTCGCTAGTTGTGATAAAAGTCCTATGTAATAGGGAACAAGCCTTAACTTTGACATTCTCATTTCCTTGAACACTAGCTTCTGCCCGCGACTTCGTTCATGTGGAAGTCAATAAAATACAGCCCATGATACTCGCTGATGATGCAGCTTTCTATGTAAAAGTTGTAGACCATTTTCTTTTCTTTTCTGTTAAGTACCTGGTACTTGCTGACAGGCCTACACTGTCCTCCAATACTTTAATAACAGTGTAATTTGAAAACATTGTAAAATCCAATTATTTTTAAAAGAGTAACACTGGAGTTTCTTGCCGGTTCTTCTCCATATGAAACGACCAATTGGAACCGTGCACCTAGCTTCTGACGTTTCATAAGTGCCCATGTAGGCTTATGCGAAATAAAATATTTTGAATTTGAAAGAATTTTTTTTAAATCGGTTAAGTATTTTTTGAGTTTATCCATTCCAAACAAACACAAAAAATACACTAGTTTACTCGACTTTTGCTCATGAAATGAAACATTTACGGTCACGTTACTTTGGGTCTCTACATATAGGGAAAAATATCAAAAGTCAGTTTTTTAATATATAAATATATTAAGAAATTTTTACAAAAAATGACATCCAAACAAACAATAGATAATTAAAAATGGATAATTGTCGCTGTTTTTTTATTAATAATTTCATCTGTATCTCTCATATCAGACCAGCACAGTCACCTAGCATATTTTGGTCCTAAAAACCTTGATAATTTTGCACAAATGATTTCAAATCTTGATGAAATCGATCACCGTGTTCTCTTGTGTGTGTTTCGTGGTCACTGTTACCACCAAGATTTTCTGGGAAAAAATCTAAATGGAAATGCAAACAAAAATATTTTTAATGACATATTTGTATTTTATACCATCTGTATTTTTTTAGTTAAAACCTAAAGTTTTTGTTAAACAAAAGTAACAATCGGTTACGTGGTTAGTGGGCTCTCTCCATATCATTGGCTTACCAAATTTCAGTGATCTTATTTTACCTGAACACCAGGGGCTGAGGACCAATCTACAGTTAGTACAAATCACATGAGGAACCCAATTTTTATCTTGACTTGACAGCGGAAATCCAAAATAATTTAACGAGGCTTCTTGCAATGGTTTTGTTATACGAAAACCACGATTTAACTGAACAATTTTGCCACAAGCATAACACAATTGGTTTGGATGCAGTTTACACACTCTAGATGACATTTTTGTATAAAAATACGACTCTTGACTCACCCAGTTGTTTACAAAATAGAACGATAAACATATTAAAACATTTGCGGATAGATAAAAAAAAAACTTCGTATTTTAGAATAGTGACGTACTACGAAAAATAAAATAATACTTTTTTAACTATTGTCCATAAATGTTTCATTTCGTAAGCAACATTTTTTTTTGTTGTAATCTTGTGATATTTTCTCTTTTTAATATTAGTTTAGCGACCCGCTCCTGTTTTGCACGGTTTAAGGCTCCTTCAAACAGGGGCGATCCACGACGCGAATCGCGTGCGATATAAAGGCACCGCTCGTCGAGCGACACGCGGTGCCTTTCTATCGCGTGCGATTCGCGTCGCATGTCGCGCCTGCTTGAAGGAGCCTTAAACCGACTTGACAAACATGAAGATTTCTTTATTATAATATGTAAGTTTAATATTAATGTATTATGCACAAAAAAACCTTCCGGAATAAATTCTCTAAGGCCGGTCACACATAGCCGGAATTCCGTAATTGTATTCCGAATCGAAATATCGATTCGGAATTTTGAAGCAAATCCATTCAAAATCATACACTACCATGCGGAATATCGAATCGGAGAAAATTCCGAACGGAGTACTAGATTATGAATGGACTTGCTGCTTTTGAAACAGAATTCCGTATCGGAATTCCGGCTGTATGTGGCCGCCCTAGATTATAGTGAAAACCGCTTCAAAATCATTTGTGTAGTTTAGTAGAACAACACGGCCACACTAGCAGACACGAAATGCGACTTTAATTTATAAAATGTATAGTTTATGACTTAATTAGAATAAAGAATAAGATTATACCTAGGGGTTTGTAGCTGAGTCATAGTGACAGCCGCATTCGTAGATCTTTGACAGTCGTTACTTGTCTGAAAACCAAACTAAGGGGTTACCAAGGGGTATCGTATTACCCAGTAAGTGGGTTGTGGAGGACAGATATGCAGTCGCTCCATGTACAATACTGGTATTCAGCTGCATCCGGTTAGACTGGAAGCCGACCCCAACATAGTCGGAATAAGGCAAGGCAGATGGCAGATAAATAAGTTTTCATCTACACTTACAGAAAGCGGCCAGCAAAATAAGACATTCTTTCTGATTTAATCTGAGACACTACTAGTTTACCGAGAAGGAAAGTGTCTCTAGAAAACTGGCACTTGATAGTTTGAAACATTTGTTTAATCCTAATTTGCCGTCGCGAAGATGACTGACGATTACTGACAACGAAAGAAAGAAAGAAGAATGAAAAAGAACAATTTTTTTTTTAACGCATGCACTGACAGGATAGCTCCACTCAAATCTGTGTGGTTCTTTCCTCAAATGACCATTTCAGACACTAATCTAATCTACATGGTCCTCACGCACGCTTAATCATATACTGACCGATTAGTGTTTCGGTCAAAATTTAATTAAGTATACAAACAAGTTTATTTTAACGCCCTCTTTCGGCCGATCTCGGAATTTTTTTGATATCTTGTTTCTAGGCGGAGTTAAACCTATATCTGTCTCTTTCACACACAAACATTTTTACGAGACAGAGACAGATATTAGTATGCGTTTTTTGCGATTTCCCGAAAAACGTCTTTTTTGAGTTATGTCAGTATATGATTAAGCATGCGACATGATCTAACCAAGATTATGTCTGGATTTTAAAAGAGACTGTGACCTCAGAGTTTGTTTCGGTCTTTCTTCTCAGAGTAGTCTGATAGGAAACACCGACCTCGTCTAGTTTTAAACATAATTTGTTTTTGACGTGTAAAAGTGTTTGTACAAACCTACTTACAAAAACAATTCAATATCATTTATCATTTAGTCCTTACTAATTCCTTCTGTTAAGCCTGAATATGCTCTGCAATAGAACAATGATTTACCATTTATAAACAACCACCACCACCAAACCCAACCACCAGGTTATAACCAGTACACCTAATAACATCGTATTTCATTTGTTTTGTTCACTAAATTATTGGTAACAAGCAAACTTGTCAAACATAATCCCGTATTTAATAACTTTTGAGCCTAATCGTGTAGTCCTTATAATTTATTGGCTATAATAATATGGTAATGCAAGAGGGTAGAACGGAAAACGATTTGGTGAAAATTATAGATTTACAGGTAGGTAGGAACCTATAGTGTGTTTAGTTTTGATTTTGTAAATGATATGTTGCAGTGTATTACTTAGAAAAACGAAACTTAGGTTTAAAGCGACGATTACCGACTTTTAATGATTTTAAACTGAAGATTACATCTAAACGAGTAGTGTTAATGATTTGGAAAAAATATATGTTAAATTAAAGCATTTTCTTAATAACTTAATAATTATGTAAATATTTTAGATTATGTTTGTAATTAATTTGTAAAGTTATGTCTGACGCAGATAAAAAACTGAGAATCACGCAAAAACTATCAAGCGTATTTCTATGAAACCTTCACCATTTTAAAGATAATTTAATTATATAACTTTTAGTATACCTACGTGTTTTAATATAATTTATAAATGTATGTATTTGTATGTACTCATATTAGTGTATCGTTATTGATTTTATGTATGTTGTTTTCTCTTTTACTCTTACACACGTTGTCTACATCTCTTTATCTACTTTCCTATCGCAGGTATGCTGGAAGAGATTTCTTTAGAAATAAGCATCACCTTTGTACGTATTTTTCTGTTCCTTTCTTCTTGTCTGTTTATAATATGTGTGTAGATAAACTGTTAAATAAATAAAATAAATAAATACATGACTGATAATGAGAAAACCGGTATGTTTACAATCTACTGATATATTATTTTAGTGATATCCGTTCATCAGGAATATTCTATAATAGATAATAATAATGCATCGGTCAGTGAATCAGTGTTGTGCCATTAGGTACCTAGTATATGCAGGAACGAAGGTGTTCATTAAATTCACTAAAAACGGACAATTTCGCAAGCAGTGGTAAATTGCTACGTTGCAAGCATTTATAGTCACAAAACATTAAGGTTGTGTTCTGAGCATTTTAGAGCTGAAGACTATAAGAATGAAGGATATTTTACAGGTCCGAGTATTAACCTGGTGTAAAAAAATAATGTTTTTAGAGCTATTTACTTGAAAGTAACGATAAACGTTAATTGTAAAGTAGTTCAATATCACAAAAACAAATATGTTTGAAATTCTTATAAGCATGTTTTTAACCTTTTGGTATTATTTTAACCTACAATTATAGTAACAAGGATGAAATAAAGCTGAAATAATATTGAAAAAAAAACCCGCTCGCCTTTGACAGTTTGCTTTGTGTACTTCGTGTCCTTGTGGCTCCATCTGCTGTCTAAGCTTTGCGTAGTATTCCCTATATCCACCGGACTTGTCAAGCAAACCGAATGAGCATTTAACGTATTCGGTTTGTGTGTGTCTGTGAGTGGCTATGTGTCACTGCAGCTATTCGTTTTTACACGGAGAAAAATGTATCGTGTGAACAGCAGTTAATACAGCTTAAATCGGATATTGTGCGTATCCTTGCGTTGTATTACCGTGTGAACCTAGCCTGAGTTGTCAATCCTGTCAATCATAGTGGAATGTCACCTCACTTCAATCTCACTTCACATAAATTTTCGCGTTGAGATGTTTACAGAATAGACCGTCACATCACTGTTAATTTCGTCGCTCTAAACCTCAAAACTTGAAACCAAATAGAACATTCAATGTAGTTTCGTTCGCTTATTTTGAACGGAATAAACAATGCTGAGTTAAGTAAGCCTAGCCCCACGCTAATACCAGCCTATTACTGTCCCACTGCAGGACAAAGGCCTCTTCTCACACAGAGAAGGCACGAGCATTGATCACCACGCTTGCTCAAGACTATATTAACCACTAACTGTAGCCCGCGGCTCCGCCCGCGTGGATGTCAATACTTCCCTATTTGAATCGGACTTTGTTCACAATTTCATAGGTTTAATTTTTTTTTTGCGCGGAACCCATTATAATATCAGCTATCTGCCAGTGAAAGTCCCGTCAAAATAAAAAAAAAAAACCAAAAAAAGAGATTAACCGGATCAAACAGACAGACAAAAATGTTAAAAATTGCTTTTTTGTTATAAGTACCGTATAAACTTTCATATGAATTTAGTAAAAAGCTGTTATTTTGACATTACAAACAGACACTTTAATTTTATTTATTTGTTTCGATACGTCCAGCTTTCCTCACGATGCTCTCCACCCTAAGGCTAAGAAAAGTTCTGCTACCTACTATATTAGTATATGTATATGTCACTATAAGATTATGAACTTCGTTGGTTTATAACCTATCCATGGCAAACCGACAAATTGTGAACTGGTGTCAAACTTGCGTGCGATGAGCGCACCTTGCGCTAATACTAAATAGCAGAGTAACTGCGACCAACTTGGATAAGCGCTCGCCGGCCGCTGCCAGGTTAGTCACAGTTCTAACCTAACCTAACCCATTTGGTCGGGATGTCCTAGCTTAGTTACAGCGACCAATTCAGCTACCACCAAGACCTACCAAACAGGAATGGTTCACAATTTCACGAGTGATAAAATCGGACAGATTATGAACCCTGTCGGTAAGTGCAGGTTCGTTCACAATTTGACGGCTTGACATGGATAGGTTATAAAATATCAAAAATTAATGCGTTATGTTGTAAGCAGTATGGTACAGTTTACAATTTATCGACAGTTTACAACCACGCGAGATAGATTATAAACTAACGGTGTTCATAATCACACGGTGACGTACATAACCTGCAACAAATAATTTGTTGCAGGTTATGGCTCAATTTCCCATCTATACTCTCGGAACTTAAAGTTACATAGATTCGTCGATATCGACATATTTTGAGCGGCGGCGTATACAACGTATATCTGGATGTACCTACGTCATTAAATGAGTATGATGTCAAAGATTACTTGTGTGACAAAAATATTGTATTCCAATGACAAGAAAGGAAAAATAATTATCATTTTTTCCCACATATGTATGATAATATTGTGAATTGTATTTGAATACCATTTAAATTGCTTGTGTCTTTCATCTTTTTTTAAATATTTATTTAAGAATATAATTTGCAATGTTGTAATAATGAATTATGACTAATATGACTTGGAATTGAATTTGTATGTATTAATAATTTGGAATATTTTAATAATGTGTCGAGACTAATATGACTAATTGTGTTTTAACGTCTGATCTATATTTTATTATTGTATGCCTCAACGGCGGGACATAGCTGAACGTATTTTAATTATTTTAGACCTGTATTTATGATGTATACCTATAGTCCACAATAAAGATGATTTGATTTGATTTGAATGAAAACGAGCACAGTACTAATCCATCGAAAAAACACGAAGATTAGTAGTTAATGGAAAATTTAAAAATTGCAGTTTTCAAGCAAAATAAATAGCAGAATCAACTGCATAAAAAGTAAACACGTGCGGTGCGGGGCGTGGCGGTGGCGGTGCGGGGCGCAGGTAGGTAGGCGCAGGCACTTTAGTCGGAGAACAATACAAACACAGAGAATAGTATCATATGTTTTGCACAGGTTCTTGACCTTACAAGGTTTACCTATTATTATTACGGACTCAGATCTACAGCATGTTGAAAAATACTTTCCTGTGGCTAAAGTATTCAGTGGATTTGATTGATCCACCTTGTATAATGGTGGGGAGTTTTGTGGCCTAGCGTATGATTAAGAAAAATACCAGTAGGTAATATTCTTGCCGCGGTCGGTTCCTCATCCATTACCTACATTTCGAAATCTTCCGTGCCTCGGAAAACATGTTAAGCCGTTGATCCCACCTGTCATTCGTAGATCTTTGACAGCCGTTACGGGTCGTCAGAAGCCCGAAAGTCTGACAACCAGTCTTACCAAGGGGTATTGTATTATCCAGTAACTGGGTTGTGGAGGTCAGATAGCCAGTCGCTCCGTGTACAATACTGGTATTCAACTGCATCCGGTTAAACTGGAAGCCAAACACAACAAAGTTGGAAAAAGGCAGGCAGATTGAATGACTCTTGAAACTAAATGGAAAGTAATTTCGTGGATATCGACATAGGTACTTTGAACGGTGCAAATAATGCTGGGTTTTAGTGGCTTGGCCGTACCCTATGTTTAAGAAAAATACCAGTATATAGGTAATATTCTTTGCATTTTATGACTCAATAGCCCAAAGGCAACTACTTCAACCCAAACTGCTTTGAAATTCAGGCTATCGCCACACTAAACTAGTAATTTTAAATATACTTACAGCTTATTTTAAAGCGTCAGTAACATAGCCAGGTACCTAATCTTTAAAATTTTTAACTGTCTGTCTTTATGTTTGTTCCAGCTAATCTCCAAAACGGCTGGACTGATTTTGATAGGACTATCACTGGCAGATAGCTGATGTTATAAGGAGTAACTTAGGCTACTTTTATTTTAGAAAAGGAATTAGGGTTCCGCGAAAAAAAAAAAACCCACGAAATTGTGAACAAAATCCGATTCAAATAGGGAAGTATTGACATCCACGTGGGCGAAGCTGCGGGAAACAGCTATTCAATACATAAAAAAGAAAAGTCCTGACTGACTGACTGACTCATCAACACCCAGCTCAAACCCTTAGGCCTAGAAAGCTGACATTTTGATCAGAGGTTCCCTTTAGTAGTAGGAAGTGACTGGTTGGATGGGAAAAATCGATAATTCCATCCACCCCAGCTCCTCAAGGAAGGCCACAAACGCCTTGGTATCACTGACAATCTCACGGAGGGTACCTGGGTTACCGAAGTACTTTGCTCTGTATGTGGCAACTACCGGCCGGTTTAGAAGCACATTGAGCTGCTGTCTCGTCTTTCTCCATGCACGTCCTGCATAGTGGACTCTGTGTCTGTGATCGTGGGAAGTTCCTTTTATGACGTAGAAATGGAATAGGACTATTTTCAAATTTCCATGGTATCTATATCTACACTAATAATAATGCTAGAGTTTCTTTTTTTTTTCTTTGTTTGTTTGAATGCGCTAATCTCCTAAACTGCCAGTAGGATTTGAAAAATTCTTTCTGCGTTTGATAGCCCAATTCTTGAAAAATATTATAGGTTACGTAACATCACGCTACGACCCTTAGGAGCCGAGCAAAAATAAAAATGTCATAAAGAACGCTAAGCGAAAACAAAGTAGATAATAGCGCGGGTGGGCGATGCGATGCGACGGGGTGCGTCGGGGGGCGAAATTTTACGTGGACGAAGTTGCGAGCAGAAGCTAGTAGGGAATGAAGGGTGGACGAAATCGCTGGCAAAGTGTTAGTTCCTCATATTTCGAGTAATCTATATATATTTTAAAGGAAGATCGTAAAGATGTTTGTAACTCTATCACCCATGAACGGCTGAACGAATATAGATGACATTTTGCAAACAGACAGACTACATCCTGGATGAACATATGTACATGATACTTTTTATCCGGTCATATAAAGAAATTTTCTAGAATGCGAGTGACACTGCAGGAAACAGCTAGTATTTACGTTCTAAAAAATAATGCCTCGTTGGTCTAGTGGTCGCAATTGCTACTGCTGAGCATGAGGTTCTGGGTTCGATTCCCAGGTCGGGCAAAACGTTATTGGGTTTTTCTATCTGGAATTTCTCAGTAGCAGCCCGGAATCTGGATTTGTGCCCGGTTGATGGCAATAGACTCTCGCCCCCTATTACATGGGACTATTTAGAGACATCGTTTTACTTTGTAATCTTTGCATAAACTTCTATCACATAAAATAATTTCAGATTTTTCTCTATACAAACTTCGGAGATAAGGGGGGACCGGTATTTTTTACATTTTTCATTAAAAATTCTGAAACTGGCTTAAAAAAAAAGAAAAAAAATGTGTGAGAATGTGCAAATAGCGCTCTTTCATATGATACCCCACATGCCTTATTAGCCCCACTTCGAATTTTTAAGACCCCTTTCAGTCCCCGTTGCAAAAAAAAATACCTTTTTTTTTTTTCCTAACAATGGCATCTCGTAGTTGGCCAAGAGTGGCCGTGACTACTTAACCGGTCAATCCTGTGGCTGCCTTAAGCTAACTCAAAGCCTCCAGCCAGGGGCGTGTTACTTACAATACTAAGTGACTGCGCGCTAAGGGCACCCCCTGTGGGGTACGAACCTCGGCTTAGGGCGTCACTGGAGGGACAGCAAGTTGGGACAGGCTGGATCAAACTTGGATAATTATTATTGTCTGGGGAATTTAAAGCTACAGGCTCAGCTTCGACGCGGGCTGGCACTTCTTCGAGCAAGGGACGGGGGGAATTATTAATTCGGGGTTTTCGCGCTGGACCTCGGCGGCGGGGTCGGAATGTCGGTTTTTTGTTCTTGTAAACTGTACTAGAAGCCCTATTGCTTTCCTGGAGGAGAGTAATAGGGTCGTCTGGGTCTAACAGTGTATGCCTCGGACGGCGGACTTTACTAATGTTGGAGGGGGTATAATTGGCGGCCTCGACAACTAGAGGGTTGCGATGTTTTGCGGCGGTATCGAAGAAACGCTTGGAGTTACGTTTCATGAATTGGAGGATGGTGGGGATTTTGAGATCGAGGTGGAGGATCTCGTTCCGGACATAGTAGGAGGATCCCGTGATCATTCGGAGGGCACGGTTCTGGAGGGTCTGCATCCTATGGATGTGGTGGGGTTTTGCGTGTGCAAATACTGCACAGGCGTACGTCATAATAGGGCGAATGCACGCCGTGTAAATGCGCAACTTGCACTTTAGTGACAATTTGCTTTTTGCATTCATTATGAAATGGAGTCTACCGAGAGCGAAAGCGGCGCGCGAACGAACCTTCTTTATGTGCTCTGCGAAGGTGAGGTGCTCATCGAGAATCACACCTAGATATTTGGCTCGCTTCTCCCAAGGGATAGGCTTACCGAACATGGTGATTGGTCGGGGGGGGGGGGGGGGGGGGGGCTATGGCGCGGTTTTGAATAAAGAAATTTCTATTTCTTCTTATTGCAAAACAGTTGGGCAAATGGCATATAACACTGTTCCAAATTTCAAGTTGGCATTGGTAGTCTTGAGATATCCAGCTGTGATAGACGGACAGACAGACAGACTGAGTCGCACCACAAGGGTTCCTTTTTACCATTTTGGTACGGAACCCTAATGGACTAATGACAGATAAATTAAATATGTGATAGATACATGGTGTTCACTGCAGGAGACGGCTAGTATTTAGTAAAAAAAAACAGTATCTATTCCTACTTTCCGAGTTGCACGTATTAGAAGAAAAACGGCCATATTTTCTCCTTAAAAAAAATAAAAGGGAAACGTAACGTGCAATGGCCTTTCTTGAGTAATTTGAACTCAGTATTTTTCTTTTATCCTGAGTGTAGATTTCGAAAGTTCATTATAAGTTCACTACATTATTTCGCTAACGTAAGTTTGTTGGCACTATCAAGTGTCTACGGCGTCTCTGTGTAACTTTATAGTACCGTCACAGAAATTGTTGAAAGTTGCGAGATGATAGCTATTTTAATAATGTTTAACTTCGCGTGAAATATGTCAGCTATGATACGTACTAAATTTAGCTAAATTATATTATTCTGTTGTGTATATTTTTGTATTTTTGTAATACCTACTTTTTAACCGACTTCAAAAAAAGAATGAGATCATCAATTCGACACGTATGTATGTAATATTATTGGAACTGCAATATACTGACATGATAATCTATTATGAATTCCAGTCAAATATACAAAAATTTATAAGTGTATGAACATTTGTATGTATCTTTGTCCTTCAAAACTATTAATCGGATAGTGATTTTTTTTTTCTTTGCTTACATTTACTTCAACTCAGGGAATAGTGCAAGTTTCAACAAAATCGGTTCAGTAGTTTTCAAGATATAGACTAATATGTGTAAGTGTGACGGCCTGGCTTATTGATACGAGCTTCGGGTGTGGCGTCAAAGGGAAAACATCTCAAAACCTTGGTCAAATTCAAGTGTAATATTTACGAAGAAACTATTAACTACTTATTACAAACAAATATTCCAGTTTTTACTTAAAACTAAAAATTACGAAATAAAAAAGTAATTTATTATTTATATTAAGTCGTGGTTCATGATGATAGAAAATATAAAAAAATATATATATATTGTATCACTATGCGCTGCCTTGCAAGGCGTATAAATATTGCTTATGTACACAGTAATAGTTGTACAGGTAGTAGATATAGCCTAGAAAATTATAAAAAAAATACTCTTAAATCTTTAGCAACAAAACAATACAAATTAAGGTAACAATGTTAATAGCTATATCTAAACTTATTAACTAAAGTAAAGTAGGTAACAAATATATCTGAGAATAAGAAATAACGGACTTTTATTTTTCTCCTAATTATTCATGTATGGTGTAATATGCTTTCTGTCGGTATTAGGAACTTAGGCTGCTTACATACGGAAACAGGTTTCCGGTGCAGGCGAGTCTGTGTGGGTCGGTACCGATCAGTCATCATCTGCCTGCCTTTTCTCAACTATGTTGGGGTCGGCTTCCAGTCAAACCCGATGCAGCTGAATACCAGTATTTTACATAGAGCGACTGCCTATCTGACCTCCACAACCCAGTTGCTGGGTAATACGATTACCTTTCGTAAGACTGGTTGTCAGACTTTCGGGCTTCTGACGACCCGTAACGACTGTCAAAGATACACGATTGACAGCCGGGACCAACGGCTTAACGTGCTTTCCGAGGCACGGAAGGGTCTTGATATTGCAGCATAACTCTGCATGTCAAAACTTTTTGGTTCTTTATAATCAACCTTTTTTCCGTTTGTATTTGAGCCTGGTCGATTTTTTTCTTTTTATTTCGTAATTCGAATTATTTTTCTTCTGACAGATGGGTCCCCATTTTTTTCTTGAGTTGCAAAAGTTGAATCAATTGATACTGACCCAGTTTGTGGAAAATTAACGAGTTTTTTTCATCTGAAGCACACTATATCCCTGCCGAGTACATTATGGCAAAGCAATATTGAGTATTGTATATTAAGTACGAGTCTAACTTTTCATCTTTATTTTTTCTGGTACGTATCTTTTAACAGTTTTCCTCAATCGGAAGTTCAGTCTGATCACGCTGGTCTAACCCTAATTCATTTTGTCTTAGGATTGAACAGCTTTGAACAGGCCGCCTTTCGGCCTCCAGGTTTTGGCCTAAAATAACGCTGGACGTCCTTGGCCAACGTCGAGAGTTGGACCGCATTTTGACCGCTGAAGGTCTCGCAACCAACGCCAGTTCCTGAACAAAGAACTACGACTCCCTACAGTCTACGTCACCTCGCCGGACGCAATTACTTATACCACGGTTTTTTTAATGATATTTTACGTTCTAATTTAATAGTGTAGATAGTAACCCTCTGCAGATTTTTTAATTCATTAACTACTTAATTTTATTTTCAAATATGTAAAATGCGAGATACCTTGGTTCTCTGATCTTTTTTTCATAACGATATGTTTTGGTAGCGTTACTTATTAGTGATTGCAATCGACTAGTTAGTAAGTTTTATTTCTCGTTCGTTATTCGCGTACCTATCGGACCAAAGTTCTCTATTTTATTCCCTTCACACAAGTCAACCTGCATATTTTATACCATAATGTTAATTTTTTTTTACCTTTTAATGTTTTTTTTCTATTTTTATTTTAAAAACAAAATTAAAAGTGTCGTAGCAGAAAAGTGAATCTCCGTCTTTTATTTTTTTTTCGCTACAATATGTAAAGATGGTCACCCATCCACGGACCAACCGCGGCAAGCGTAGCTTAACCTGATCGATTGACCCGTGCGGCTGTTATTTGTTAGCCACGAGCTCCTTTCGTTATTTCGATATAAACGTACAATAAACTCCGTTATTTCACAAATTCAAATTTAAAATATTTTATTTCACATATGCCTACATGGGCACTTATGAAACGTCAGAAGCTAGGTGCACGGTTCCAATTGGTCGTTTCCTATGGAGAAGAACCGGAAAGACACTCCACGTTTACTCTTTTAAAAATAATTGGCTTTTACAAGGTTTTCAAATTACAGTGTTATTAAGTATGGGAGGACATTTGAGTGTAGGCGTGTCAACAAGTACCAGGTAATTAACAAAACAGAAAATGGCCTACAAATCACAACGAGTCTTTTAAGTCTACAATGTTCTCATATTTAATTTTACAAAATATAAAAGAATCTGTTTAAAAGACAAGACTATATAATGTAAAATAATGAAAAGATTGATAATGAGAAGATTGATGATTGACTAATGAGAAGATCATGGGAACATGTAAAAAAACAATAAAATAAATTAAATTAAAGTAATTTGGAAGCAGTTAATATAGGAGGAGCTCGTGGCTAAGTAATAACAGCCGCATGGGTCGATCCATCAGGTTAAGCTACTCTTGCCGGGGTTGGTCCGTGGATGGGTGACCATCTTTACATACCGAGACTCCTCCGTGCCTCGGAAAGCACGTTAAGCCGTTGGTCCCGGCTGTCATTCGTGGATCTTTGACAGTCGTTACGGGTCGTCAGAAGCCCGAAAGTCTGACAACCAGTCTTACCAAGGGGTATCGTATTACCCAGTAACTGGGTTGTGGAGGTCAGATAGGCAGTCGCTCCATGTAAAATACTGGTATTCAGCTGCATCCGGTTAGACTGGAAGCCGACCCCAATATAGTTGGAAAAAGGCTAGACAGATGATGATGGGAGCAGTTAATATACATTTACATAAATAGTTATGCTGTTAATGAGGTACCAGGGAAGCCACATGTGCGGAAGGAATTAGCGCCAAACCTCCCTGTCTTCAACGTAGTCTTTAATCTTATAATATTCTTTTATTAAAAGGACACGTTTGATGTGTGTTTTGAACTTTCCATCGCTAAGTTCTGTAACCGACTTTGGCAACTTGTTATAAAAGCGGATACTGTTTATAAGAAATGACTTGCTTGTTTTAGTTAATCTAAATTTGGGTAACACAATTCCATGTTTACTACGTGTATTTATTTTATGGAAATTGCAATAAATACAAAGCAAAGTAATCTATTTACTATTTACATAAAAAAATAAGTCTAAAGTGCAGTAATTTCAACAATATTACACAAAAAATGTCATTATTTTGCCGTTATTTTTCTAATGCTAAAGTGAATGGAGTGTAGGCCCTTAGGTTTCGATATTCTCATTAACAGCATGTGTTAGTTCTTTACAGAGTGAGCTTGAAGTGAGCTGTCAATAGTGTCAATCACTAGCATCAGGTGCAATGACAGCACACTTCACATAAGTTTTCATGTTGAAGTTTTTATAGAATAAACCGGCAGAGCTATGAATGACATTGGAAAAGTCACCTTATTAGGTAATGTGCTAGGTGTTGAACCTGTGGTGCTATTCTGTAAAGATCCCACCGTGAAAATTTAGGTGAAGTGAGCGTGATGTGAACTGTCATCCCACCTTACTCTACTAGGGATTGAGCTCACTTCAAACTCACTTCACCTAAGTGCTCACGGTGTGATGTTTACAGAATAGATCGGCTACATCGTCATGCTTTAAA
The DNA here is from genome assembly GCA_947568875.1 of Fissipunctia ypsillon. Lineage (NCBI taxonomy): Eukaryota > Metazoa > Arthropoda > Insecta > Lepidoptera > Noctuidae > Fissipunctia > Fissipunctia ypsillon. The sequence continues at coordinate 17,225,682 of OX387663.1, read as the reverse complement.
ACAGGTATTCGAACCTGCAAGCCACGCTCGCTCCCATCTTAATATCTATACATCTTCTATCTTTATATACAAATAAATAAAATTGAAGTGTATGTTTGTAATGTCAAAATAACAGCTTTTTACTAAATGCATACGAAGGTATATACGGTACTTATAATACATAAAAAAGACAATTTAAAAAATTTTTGTCAATCTTTGCTATAACTGTTTGTTCCGCCTAATCTCCGAAACAACTGGACCGATTTTGACAAGACTTTCACTGACAGATAGCTGATGTTATAAGGAGTAAGTAGACTACTTTTATTTCAGAAAAATAATTAGGGTCCCGCGCAAAAAAATTAAAACCCATACCCATGAAATTGTGAACCACCAGTTAGATTTGAAAAATTCTTTTTGCATTTGGTAGCTCAATTCTCGAGGATGGTTATAGGCTGTTTAACATACGACCCATAAGAGCTGAGCAAAAAGAAAAAAGTCAGAAAGAACGCTAAGCGAAAACGAAGTAATAGCGCGGGCGGGCGATACAACGCGCCGGGTCGGGGGACGAGGGAGTTTTATTAAAATGTGGCTGTTATTTTTTAGTATATTGTGTATCTTACGACATCCACGCGAACGAAGTCGCGGAGCACAGCTAGTTAAAAATAAAGTTATGTTTTCCTTCAATTCCCTACCCTACAAAAAAGCATCGAAATATTGACTGAAAGACAACAAAAAATAATCAACTAAGGTTTCAGGACATGAAACGTTTGCCCTCATGCCCTGCCCCCGCTCTAAATATATTTGATGGAAATTCCTTTATATTGTATTACTTTGTATTGAGAACAACATTAACAATGACTTTTTCCTTTGATCGGGTTTCTATTATTAGATTATACTTAGCTTTTGCTACGGCTTTGTCCGCGTTCAATTTCGTTTCAATGTAAATGGGCATAGAAATGGTTTCGGTTGATTTTATGTTATTGATCTTTTGAAGGGAATGTACGTATTGTATATGTTGAGGGGCTTGTGCCTCAGAAATAACAGCCGCACGGGTCGATCGATCAGGTTAAGCTACGCTTGCCGTGGTTGGTCCGTAGATGGGTGACCATCTTTACACATCAACACCACTCCGTGCCTCGGAAAGCACGTTAAGCCGTTGGTCCCGGCTATTATTCGTGTATCTTTGTCAGTCGTTACGGGGCGTCAAAGCTCGAAAGTCTGACAACCAATCTTTCCAAGGGGTATCGTATTACCCAGTAACTGGGTTGTGGAGGTCAGATAGGCAGTCGCTCCATGTAAAATACTGGTATTCAGCTGCATCCGGTTTGACTGGAAGCGAGAGGGGGGGTGTATGTGTGTGTATAACTTAAAAATTAAAATAAAATACTCTTCAAAGCACATATATTTCATGTAGGTTTCTGTTTCCCGATATTTAGCTAAAACCTGAGCCTTTAAGTCTCGAGTCAATAGGTTACTCACGCCTTCTTCCCATGGGGGTAGGCAGAAACTACAGAACGCCACCTGCTACGATCCTTACACACTCCTGTTGCTTCATTTACGTTCATACATCTGGTCATACACGCATGCCGGTTGTGAGTACTACACACCTGACCTTTCTGAAGAACACCATGGGAAGAAGACGTTTGAGTTTATGTATGTATGTATGCATGAACAGGTTTCTTCCAGGCAAGCGTTCACCATCGTTGACCCCATCATCGCTGACCATCAGCTGAGATAGTGATCAAACGAGAGCCTAAAAATCTGGCTTCAGCTCACGTAGATATTAAATGTTGGAATGTGGTTAGGTATAAAAGAATTTTAATTTTTTTTATTATTTGAGATAGGTTTGCTCTTGACTCTAGTCTAGGTCAGAGGTGACAGAGACAAAGTTGACGATGGAGCGAGCTTACCCAGAAGAAGCCTGTCCACACACACTTTGAAGGGATCGGGGTTGTATGCGTTCGGAAACACAGACGCAGGCAGAGAGTTCCACTCCTTTGCTGTGCGCATCACAAAAGACATTTGGAAACGCTTAGTGCGAATTGGTGGAATAGCAACTAGGTAGGGATGGTAACTTGCAGTGCGTCTAGATGTCCGATGGTAGAAGGGGGCCGGCGGAATGAGGTCGTGGAGTTCTTGAGCACACTCACCGAAGTACAATCTGTAGAAGACTGACAAGCAGGCAACTTTGCAACGATGAGCGCCAAGATACTTCTATGTATGACATGAATCATTTGGCTCTTCATATGTGATAATAATGTGATATTGCAAGTGGATTATGATGTTCATTCTTAGGATTAATCCACTAGATATGCTCGTGGCTTCGTCAGCTTGAAAACTTTTCATTTGTTCGTTATAAAAAGTATCGTCCTTTTCCAAATCTCTGTTAGATGTCCAGACATTTTGTTATTATGAAAAGATGTTATGAGAACCATGTATTACTTAAATATACAACATGCAGGGATCAATCGCCTTGATGGAAGCCAGTATTCGTCAAGCTGGTCTAATTTGATGATCAATCAGATGTCCCACGATGACCCACGTAAGGGCGGTAAATTGGTAATGTGAAGCGTCACCAGAGTTGAGATTTCTTTCTGATCATATTACTTTATCACCCACAATATACAACATGTCCCGGAATGAAACGCACAACCTCTTAAGGGGTCATTGTACTCATCATTATGCACAACTTATACTATGGGACCAAACTTAAAATTGCGAAAAAAAAATCAGCTGTTCCCTACATTTATGTTCGCATAACTCATCATAATGTAGGAACACCAGGGGGCCAACCACCACCTCTTAAAGCAGTATTATTTTAATGTTACTTCGGTGTGGGAAAGAGATGGAGCTATACAGGACGTCTAGCTCCATCTCTTTCCCACACTGAAGTAAGATTACAATAATACTGCTTTAAGAGTGGTGGTCTAGCTCCAGTTATATTTATCGTGATTTCAGGTTTGGTCCCATAGTAAAAGTCGTTCATAATGATGAGGATAATGACCCCTTTAGAGGTTGTGCATTTAATTCCGGAATATGTTGTAGTTGGCATTTTGACGCGCATGAGTCAATTAAAAACTAATATCGATAAAACACACTACAATAACACCTACCCTCCTTTGCCAATCATCATTCTACCATTATACTTTCACATAAACCAGCCGCCTCACCTACCCACCCCTTCTAGGGGGTGTAGGCAAATTATGCTGGCCCCTTTGATCCATGGGCACCGTGTGTCATGGCAAACTATTCGGTAATTGGGTGATCATGACTGGCCAGAATGACGGCTTTGTCCGTAGCTTTTTATCAGACAAATGACGTACCATCGGTGTTAGTCTTTTTAAGTATTCCGAAGTATTGAAAAGTTATTTTCATTTGATTTTAGGTTGGTTTCTTTTGTAATTTTGGTAGAATAAATTGTAATTTCTAGAAGTATTTACCCAAAATTTTTGAAGCCAAAAAAGGAGGGTTGTGTGTTTGACCTGTATTTATGTATGTATGTATGTATGTCCGACAATATGTTCCCTCGTTACTACTAAACGGCTGAAACGATTTTGATGAGTGATATGTCTTTAGATTCGTCTTTTTGCGCAAGTTTCATTGGGTATACTAAAATTATAAAAAAATCAAAATGGCGGATTTTTGGCGCCAAAATGTAAGCTTTAAAAAAATCTCCCAAACCTATTGAGTGGGGTATAAAAATGGAGGGTTTTATGAGGTGATTACAAAAATATAACACGAGTTATATGTTTAAATGTAATTTGGAATGAGAAATGATAAATAAACAATCCCGAACTTTTGTAGTGAGTGAGTAAGAGGCCGTTATCACCCGATTATAAGTGGGTAATGGACTGCATGAGATTGTTTGGAGACAAAATAGGTCATCTTGTTTCCATCTTTTTTAAAGTTCACTTTTTACGCAGTCGGGTTTTTGATTTTTTAATTTTTTTTTTTTTAACTACATAGTTGGCTGTTATTTGGCGGAAACTAGACAAAATCTAAGTTGAAATAAATTACGGATTATTTTTATCATAATACAATTCTGAAATATTTTTGTTACTCGGTCGCCTATGCAAATGACATAGGCTCCTCTCTACATATTATGAATTAAACTCGCTTTTCGTGTCTGTCTGTGTGATCGCGTTGTTCTTCTAAATTACACAACGGATATTGATGCAGTTTCGAGACGAGAAGTTTTTAGAGAATTTATGACGGAAGGTTTATTGTGTACAGCACATTAATATTAAACTTACACAAAATACAGAATTAAGTACAAAATAAATTAATGTATGTACCTATTTACTTAATAATATGATTCTCTCAAAACTAAATAAAAACTGAACGGACTACCAAGCTCTTAGGAAGAAGTCTGATAGGCCAGTCAATTCAATCTAACATCAATTCTCATGTCAATTCTACGTGTCAATTAGTATCTGATTGGTTATTAGTGTTTTGGTCAGCCAATCACAGCAGCTAACTTCATATTTGACAGCGGATTCAATTAATTAGGCTTTTAGTAACTTCGATGGTCATACAAAATGTCGGAAATATTGTTTACTGTTATTCGAAAGGGTACGTATGAAACTAGAAACATTATACTGTCAGGTTTTTATGCTGCCGAAGTGATGTCAGATATTTTTGATCACAATGAACATTCTTCGGAATTTAACTGTCGTAGGCAGATATTTATAACGCTTGTACATACTGTAATACATGTATGAAATTATTGCATTCTAAGAGGTGACGCATCTTTTTGAAGTCGTCGTCGTTATATTTTCGTCGCTTGTCTCGTCAGATACTTTTGGTTTTCCTTCGATGTCACATATTTGTGCTGCCACTTGTATATTCCACTGATAACCACATACATTTGCCGTCATCTTGACGGATGAATGGATGAATCATGAAATCAGATATTATTGTCGGGCGGTCCATATTAAGATATTTATGCTTGTAAATGTACAGTCGGCTCCTTTAGTACAGTAGTTACATATGTAAGTATAGTGGACCACGTAATTTATTGCGTTACCACTATTGACGACAACCGCATTCCAGTAACTTGAAAAGGCGAAACCGTGTCTATACAATGTGGAGTCGAAAAAAGGGATGATGACTAGAAAATTTTTTGTCCGTCAAGTAAATAGAATATTAATAAATATTAGACACGTATTTTTTTTTTTACGTAATCTAAAGATTACGATGATACATGGAGTTAAAATGTGGCATGATGTCACCCCTTGCTTGATTTTATACTGAGTTGTGACGCAGCGAGTCCCCACTCCTCAACTTTAATGCGTTTTATATAAGTAATTTTTTATTAATATTAAAGCAAAAAATACGTGTCTAATATTTTTTTATTATCTGACTGACGGACTAAATATAATTTCATTTTTTACCCAGGAATCATCCCTATTCGACAATACTAATGCAGTACTTAGAAACTATCAAATAAATCTCAGCATTAAAATAATAAAAAAAATCATTTTTTTCTAACATACTAAATGTGATGGGGTGACTATGGGTTTTGCCTATCTTTAACTAGATATAGTGACTAAACTATCGGATATTTTTGCTTGAATTTTCGTATGCAGACTGGGAACGTTATGTTGGGTGGGGCAAAAGTAATGTCATACTGTGAATATGGCATATTTTTTGCAAATGGCGTCAGAGTGTCATTGTGATTTGATACATATATTGTAGACAGATAGATAATTAGTTGACAATGCAATGGAGTGATACACACAGTCACACAGCTCAAGCAACGACGGAGAATTTGAAACACCAATTTCTGGGCTTTGTGATCTCACGTTTTGGCGATTTGAATTGGCCAGCTAGATCGCCAGATATGACGGCGCCAGACTCTTTATGAAATCTCACGTATATCACAACAAACCACAAACCTTACAAGTCTTGAAAGCCAACACTGAAGAAAAAGTCACCAATTTGGAGGTTATTTTGGGAGCAAAAATTCATAATGCCGTAAAACGAGCACAAATGTGCATCAACTCGGGACTCACTCATTTTGACCGATACCATTTTTTCGACTTAATGTCATAAATTTTACACTTTTAAATAAACTTCCCGATAAAACGGAGCCAAACTGTTTTTCATTACCAACAAAATGGCAGCCAATTCACAGTATGACATTACTTTTGCCCCATCCTGTTAGTGGTTATATTTCATATATAGTATACGCAGTTTTATTTTGTCGTATTGTCGTCTCCACCTTGTATACGCTGTCTTTAACACGTTAACTGCCAAGGTATATTTTCTATATTCTCCAAATTTAATTTCTTGAGTATTGATTCCAAATGGTTTAATATGAATAATTATGTATAAAAAGTGTTCCCTTTTGTTTATTTTAATAGATAATTGAAAATAAAAAAACTGTCAGTCACCGGTGGCTGACGTGGCCTGAACAGATAGTGACTCTGTCAGGCACCGGTGACTGACATGGCAGTTAACGTGTTAAGCTTAAGTAATACTTTTGATCCATAAATTTTACAGTGTGCATATCATTAAAAGGCATGTAGGTCAGATACTTTATCTCAGTGTGCTAGAAAGCAACAGTAAAAAAAAAAAAAAAAATAAACTCCATTTTCCTCATGTCGACATGAGCTTTACAAGAATAGCTTAGAGCTTGATGAAAAAGATAATTAAGCCAGTTGGCTACGACTTATTTCTATGCATGATTTATTAACATATGTAAGGTGTAATCCAACTCATAGATAACATGAGGCCTGTTTACCCCGTAGGGTTTGGCAGAGGTGTTAGGTACACCTCTGCTAAACCCACCCATATTTCGCCAGTTCCGATACAGTGTTTGTGTAATTCAAATAACTTGAACTCATCATTATGAACAACTTTTTGATGATTTTTTTTTCGCAATTTCAGGATTGGTTACATAGTAAAATTTGCATACTGTTGATCACTTTTTAGGTTTTCAGATATTTAAACTACATCTTGGATTTTTTAAAATACATACCTACTTGTTCAAGTTTAGTTGTCTTTTTGTCTTCAATTTTTTTATTTACTTATAAATAGAGGTATGAGGAACAGGGTCCGACCGACGAGTGTCGTGTCTGATGGGCTACTGCCCAGCGATTCGGAATCGGAATTGGGACGTCGTATATATGTCGCATATGGATTATCGAATCCACTGTTTTACATAACCGCTAGCTGTTTTACAAAATAGCTCCGTTATGTGGATTGCCATTGCGTTACGTTTAACAAAACTGCTACCCACGTTAGACGTAATGCAGAATGGCTTATCTGCAGTCACAATAAGAGTTTGGTGTGGTTTCTAATGCCGAATCGGTTGCAGTATCTAAGTTAGGGCATCCTGACCAATTGGTTTATGTTCGGTTAGAACTGTGAAAAACCGCGCGTGACCCGAGCGTGCGAAACGAGTGGTGCAGCGGCAGCGGCCGGCGAGCATTACTTCCAAGTTAGTCGCAATTACTTGGCTATTTAGTAGTTTAAGAACTGACTTTCATAAAACTCTGATAACTTTATGTTAAAATTGTCCTTAAATCACTGTTGTCACTTGAGTTATACTCGTTTTATTTGTTTCCGTTTCGGATGCCATTATTGTTGTTATGTAACACAGAGCCACGAGTGACAAAATTTAGAACTAAAATCTACAATCTGACCTTCCATTTCAGGCTATTTTACATAACCTTAAATCTTTGACCCGCTGCATTGTTAAATGCAAAACGTTTATGCAATTCTGCATGTTTGAGTTCAGTAATTATGGAAAATCGCTAAACTTCGTTCAGCTGTTTTACATAACAGAGCAGTTTTGTAAAACTGCTAGCGGTTATGTAAAACAGCGGGTTTGACAAACCATCTGCGACATATGTATATGCTAGTCGCGCGGTAAACTCTGCTTGCGCGATGCAGGATTTTGCGTGACGTCAGTGTGATGCGTAGTTTGCATGTGGCGATGTAGATGCTGCCATACTTATTTTATTTATTTAGCTATTTATGTACACACATAAATATATAAAGAGACAAACAGAAAATAACAGAAAAAAAATACTTACAAAGGTGATGCTTATTTCTAAAGAAATCTCTTCCAGCATACCTGCGATAGGAAAAAGATAAAAAGAGACGTAGACACCGTGTATATGTGTTTTTCTGTTCTTTCATTCTCTCATACATAATTTTTGCTAGGTATCCTAATTTTAACTGGACATAATTATACAACTGACTACCTCGTTGGTCTAGTGGTCGCAAGCGCTACTGCTGAGCATGAGGTCCTGGGCTCGATTCCCAGGTCGGGCAAAGTGTTATTGGGTTTTTCTATCTGGAATTTCTCAGTAGCAGCCCGGAGTCTGGATTTGTGCCCGGTAGATGACAATAGGCTCGCCCCCTATTACATGGGACTTAAACATGACTGGCGTAATGTGGGTGTACTATAGGTACACCTCTGCTAACCCTTCGGGGAAACAAGGCTTGATGTTATGTTATGTTATAATTATACGAAAATTAAAACAAAATAAACGCAATGTATTTATCGCCTGAACAAAGTCATACATACATTACCGGGTTCCCAGACAACATATATTAGTCAGCCCCGCAGAGCGTGAAATGTAACATGCCAAAAGTTAATCATGTGTGTCACGGTGTATATCAAATGGACGGCGAATTATCTAAGTGTTGGCAGTGTGATTTAGGAGATATTTTTTTATATATGTAGGCGACGTTTTAACTATAGAGAGAAATTTTGTAATTGTTTTCAAGATGAAATCTGAAATACCTAAACTATACTACAATATTATAAAGAGGGAAAATTTGTGAGTTTTGTATGTTTGGGTACTTGATCTTCGGAACTACTGATCCAATAAGCTGCTGAAGCTGAAGCTACAGTACTGCCAAGTGTCATAGGATATATTTAATGCGGATGAAGTCGCGAGTAGGACCTAGTAAGAAATAGAGAAGAATGGACAGAGAATGAATGGAGTTGGAGAGGAATGAGATTTTTAGAGGAAAGTAAAACTGCATTAGACAAAGCCTGCCTATTTTGGCCATCTCTGGCTAAACCAGAAATTGTACTCGATTTTTGGAAAAACAAATCGCCGAACATAAGTAAAGCGAGGGAAATTAATTACAAAGGCTGGGCATTCTGAAAGTTGGCAACGTCGCAAATAGCTGTCAAATACTTTCCTATTTAGATTAATTTGTCAAAATTACCGAATGGAATGGAAACATGAAATATCGCTCTATAGGGCATTTTTTTTATGGGAAATCATCAAATGACTTCTGAGTGGGAGGGCGTGTCAGACTTTTACTGACTAAAACCTACCCGTGTTCCTTCAGTTGCCTGTACCGGGGTATCTCTTTCGAACATCCCGCAACCCTAGCTGTCTATAGGGCACTAATAACGCTCTTAAGCGAATAGACTACCAACTTTAATTGTCAGTGTTTGCATACATAGAATAGCTTACTCAAAATAGATTCCTGTTATATTTTTTTAGTGAGGAATTTAGGAATGAACTGATGATGCAGCTTAGCCACACCCGTCAGTCGATTCAAATCATAACTGTCATTTTTGACAGTGGTATGAAATGGTTGTAACACGGCAAATTGACGTAGGGTATCAATTTGTTGAATAATTTTACCAACAGCTTCTGTATACAATATATTACAAGTATAGAAAATAATAATTAGTTCTTATATTTTCCTGAAACCTATTACTAAAAACCATGCAACTATGCAACTGCTACCTCAAATTACTAACTTCTATCTATGTCAATGACTCTGGTTCTTTTCCGGATAATTTCGTCCCTCATCTTATACATTAAAAAAAACTCTTCGCAACTGCTACAAAGAGTTCTGACTTGTAAAGCTGTAGAAACCTGACCCTTTTCACCCTTCCTAAGGTCATTAACGCCACCTCCAAGAACTTGAGTTTGAGTAATTACGCCCATAACACCTCATTGTTTTAATAAAGAGAGCTGTGTTGCGATTAAAAAACAAAGGACGATCAAATTCTTGAATGAAAACTTTTTGGGAAAATTCTTTTTAACATTTTCCTGTGGTTTTATGAGTAAAGGATTAAATTATGTACATCCAAGGTAATGAAATGTTGTTGCGGGATGTTCGAAAGAGTGACCGTGCCCTGGTACAGGCAACTGAAGGAACACGGGTGGGTTTTAGTCAGTAAAAGTCTGACACGCGCCTCCCGCCATATCCAGAGCGGGAGGTCATTTGATGAATTCCCATGCAAAAAAAGAAAAAAATGAAATGTTAAGAAGATTGATACCCTTTGTCAATTTGCTGTATTGTGGCATAATTGCTGAGAATGATGATTTGAATCATCATTCTCCTGTCCTTATCCCAATTGGGGGTCGGTGCAACATGTATTTTTCTTCCATACATCTCTATTAGTCGTCACCTCGGTGATATAGTTAGAAAGGGGTGATTTCCAGCCATATTATCTTTTACACAGTCCTTCCATCGTTTCTTTGGTCTTCCTCTACTCTTCTATCCATCCACAATCATTCTCAAAACTTTCCTCACGACATTTTCCTCACTCCTCCGCATCACATGCCCACACCATGGCAACCGATTTCCACACAACTTTTCAGTTACCGGTGCCACTTCAGACTTCCTCTTATGTGCTCGTTTTTATTCTATCTAGTTGTGATTTGAATAAGTTGGTAGTCAATTGGCTTAACAATTAATTTTCCTGACTTTACCCAATCAATCTGCCTAGCCTTTTCCCAACTATGTTGGGGTCGGCTTACTGTCTAACTGGATGCAGCTAAATACCAGTATTTTACATGGAGCGACTACCTCTCTGACCTCCACAACCCAGTAACTGTGTAATACGATACCTCTTGGTAAGACTGGTTGTCAGACTTTCGTGCTTCTGACGACCCGTAACGATTGTCAAAGATCCAGGAATGACAGCCGGGACCAACGGCTTAACGTGCTTTCCGAGGCATGGAGGAGTTTCAGTATGTAAAGATGGTCACCCATCCACGGGCAACCCGACTGACCCGTGCGGCTGTTATTACTTAGCCACGAGCTTTTAACTACCTAATTTTACCCAGAAGGGTTTAATTATGTAGAAGTTTTTTTACTGATTGTCGTTTGAATCGGTTCATGGTTGGAATGTTTTGAAGAATTTTTGACCTAGGTCTTCAACAATTGGGGTTTGGTACCACCATCGGCTTACAATAGGTCTTCTATACGAGACTCTACGAAGGACGGGTTTATTGTTGCTTTGGATTGCTCAATTTTGTCAGCTTAAAAAATATGTAGGTCTGTATTATTTCCGAAAAAAAAAAACGTTAGCATTGATTTTTAATTGGTGGGCTTTTATGTATACGATACACTTAATTCGACACGAACTTCCAGCATTTGTAAAGGATTGGCTAATCGAACTGTTGGTCACATTTGACCCATCTCTTCTGAGAAATGACAGCAAATCGATTAGAGCAATGCAGAGTTTTAATCATACAACTTTGACTAAACAAACAACAATGGTTCAGCGTCAGGAAATAGTAGAAATCCTAGCTTAAAGTATTGTTTACCTAAATTGCAATTAACTTGTCCAAATTTCATCCAACATTTTTCCAGTGAACAACAAAATATAAAATCTGCAACCAGTTTTATAGTTAACTCGTTACGAAGTAGAAACGGCTAAAACTTTGCCGATGTTTGGCTCAGTTTTAAAGAGAAGCGGAATTTCGGCGCGATGGAGTGACTTGCCGGAATAGGAGACGGCTCTATTAGTGATGATCAATTTAACGAGAGCAAGCTTGAAAATATATGGTTATCATTATGTGAAGTTTTGAAATTGGTTTGGCATAGCATCGTGCAAACTTTTCGGATGATTTTTGGGTAGAATGTAAATAAATAAGTAATATTTATTTCTGTGTATAACCTGTACATGAGTTATGTAATCGGACGTTATTTTGCAGAAATCCTGGACAGAAATTTTTTATGCAATTTTAATAATCCGTTAAACTATTTAAATATTGAAATGGATGGCCTCTTGGGTCTAGTGGTCGGAAGCGCTACTGCTGAGCATGAGGTCTTGGGTTCGATTCCCAGGTCGGGCCAAAGGTTACTGAGTTTTCCATCTATAATTTCTCAGTAGTAGCCCGGAGTCTGGATTTGTGCCCGGTTGAATATGGCAATAGGCTCGCCCCTATTGCGTGGGACTTAAACATAATTGGCGAAATGTGTGTGTACTATAGGTATATCTCTGCCTAACCCTACGGGGAACACAGGCGTGATGTTATGATATGAATACAAACAACTAAGTAATGAAATTGTATAACATTTTAAACCTATAGAGCTGGTCTACCGCATTTACCGTTGTTTACGTATACAAATTTAAATAGTTGGCGGTTGGTGGACTCTTCTCGGGACCAGAGGGCTGGCCTATTTTTAGCCCTAAAGATCAGAATTGCCACCCTACGTGGCAATGCTGCCAGTCTTTCGTGCAGTTTTCCCATTGACAGCGATGCGGACGAATTTTTTGATGCCCAATGAGCTCTTCCCCTTTTTTATTTTTTATTGTATACTTGTACATATTATATTATCATATTGTGTTATCTTGTATATTGTAATTAAGATTCATAAATTCTGGAAATGATTAAATTTCTGCTTAATTAAGTTATTTAAAAAAAAAAGTATTGGGCACGTCATTTCAGAGTAGGCAAGCTCTACATGCCTGTAAACCCACTCTTAAATTCTCAGCAGAACTGATTATATTGTACAATTAAAAATAAGTGACAGAGAAAGAGTCAGAAAAAGGAAAATAATATCTACACCTGTTATCCTACTAATATTATTATTGTGAAAGTTTGTGAAGATGTTCGGATGTATGTTACTCAATCACGCAAAAATGGCAGAACGGATTTGGATGAAATTTTGCACACAGATAGCTTATAACCTAGATTAACACATAGGATACTTTTTATCCCGGTGAACCGACATCCACGCGGGTGAAGCCGCGGGAAAAAGCTGGTTATTAATAAGCTAAGCAAGCATACTACGTGAATTTCAGATATTATTCTTACTTTCTTTTAGGAAAGTAAGAATAATAATATCTGATAGCTTGATAAATGTGCGGTAGCAGTGGTGACCTAGTAGAAACGGCCGCGATTTACGGTCATATGTTCGAACCCAGGCAGACACATTGTCGCGGGATGTTCGAAACAGTTACCGTGGTTCCTCGCATAGACAACTGAAGGAATACGGGTGGGTTTTAGTCAGTAAAAGTCTGACACACCCTCTCGCTCCGCCCAGAGTGGGAGAGAAGTCATTTGATGATTTCCCACCCAAAAAAAAGGCAGGCACTTTGTGTAAATTATTTATCACCATTGCTCTCAAAACGGTGAAGGAAAACATCGTGAGGAAACCGGCATGTCCTAGAACTAAAATTCTAAGACATGTGACAGCTACCAACCCGCTCTGGGCCCGCGTGGTGGATTACGACCCACTACCTCTCACAGAGAGGAGGCCTGTGTCCCAGCAGTGGGAACATTATAGGTTGATTATGCTGGAAAATTTGTCCTACAGAAGTCTGAAATACTGTACTTACCCTATCATAAGTTTCTAAATGATAAATGACTGGTAGACTGGTAGAAAATGCATCAGGCATTAAGTCCGCCTTTGTACGGTATTCTTTTACTTGTGTATAAAGTTTTAATAAATAAATAAATAAATGATTTTATTTCTGTAAGTAAGTAGGTTTGTACAAACACTTTCACACGTCAATCGTGTTTTAAAAACTAGATGAGGTTTCTATCTGTCTATTCTGAGAAGAAAGGCCGAAAAAACTCGCCACAGTCTCATTTAAACCAGACATAAACTTGGTCAGATTATGTGAAGACCATGTAGATTGGTGTCTAAAATGGTCTTTTGAGGAAAGAACCACGCAGATTGAGTGGACCTGTCAAGTCAGTGCGTGCATTTGTCAGAAATCGAATTCTAAATGTTATAAACGAATTCAACGTTAACAATCCTCTGCCCAAAGATTCCAAGTTCAAAATCATGACAACATACTGAATTCTTTATAGCCAAGCGAGCTTACAACAAAATTCCCGACCCTTCACATAAAATGACCCTAGAATTAAAAGAATTACTACTACTACTACATAAAACTTAACATTTAAGACCTGACCCGCCGTCTCGAGATGAAAGTCCGGTGATAAATGTCCTCGCTACGGAAATTAAAATTATGCTTTATTACCAACAGATTAGGATGTAATTTAGATTGAAGAGAGTATTTCGTAGGGCATTCGTGTTTGGGTTGATGAGATTAAATGTTGTAGGTATTATGTACTTAGGTTAGGAGATAAAGACGTTATGGTCAAGAGGTTTATAAATTCACTTTTAGAACAGCTTGCTGGTTCAAATCTTGTTGTCATCACCAGTTTTGATGCCGGCATAATTACATTTTTGCTTCTTTTGGTTTGCAACGTATCTGTTATGCCTTTTTTGAACGACTTCAAAAAGGAAGAGGTTATTATGTTCGTCTGTATGCATTGATTTAAAAAGTAAAGATACGGTCATTCGAAAGTTTGCCTGACGCGTTTGCAATACGGAAACACTAACGCCATATTAGAGTTACTCTTAACTATGATGTCGATCATCCTTAGCTGCTCATTGACGTAACTTTGTAAGAGCGTGGTATTTTATATATATGGTGTATCTATTCGTACACGAAATCTCTTAAGGGGTCATTGTACTCATCAATATGAACAACTTTTACTATGGGACCAAATCTGAAATCGCGAAATAAAAATCAGAGGTTCCCTATATTTTGCTGAGTTATGCGAACATCGAGTTGTACGGAACAACAGATTTTTTCCGCGATTTCAGGTTTGGTCCCATAGTAAAAGTTGTTCATAATGATGAGTACAATGACCCGTTAAGAAATTTCGTGTATGAATAGATACACCTTATATAATATAATAACACGACTCCACGCTGCATTCCGCACGGAATCAGTGGGAAGTTTGCATATTAAATACGTATTTTCACTGTACTTATAGATTTTTTTTTACCATTACAAGAAATCATATTTTAATTTGCTTTTAATAAACAATAAGAATTATTATTATTATTTTGATATTTCTCGGGACCCTAGGGTCCCGGACTTTTGGAAGGCATATGAGGGGCTGAAGCAAAACTCGCAGAGGCCCGTTAGACGCTTTCAATGGAAATGTTACTAATGTAATAATTTCATATTTTCATTTCATCTGCTACAACCCGCGCCGCGCGCGCTACAGCAAAGTTATGTCGCACAACCGTACGGTAGGCGTGGCCTCGCGTCGTCTTTGCCAAACATTGAGAAAAGTAGGAAAGAAAATTGTTTTAAATAATGTTAGAAATTGATTTAATTACATATTTTTGATTTACCGGTGATATGAAATGTTATAATGTTTTTTATTATGCTTTTTGTCGTAGTTCATACAACGCTTTACGACACAACTTGGCATTTTTGCGTATAAAATTCACGATCGCTCCCGAAGACAGCCGATCGCGGATTAGTTCACTTCGGCTTAGGAAATACCGTTCTGGGACCAAGTTTGAGGCGTCACTGTAGCAGGCGACCGCCCAGTTCTTACGCAATATTATATACAAGGTGTAACATAATTAACGCACAACCTCTTTAGGGGTCATTGTACTCATCATTATGAACAACTTTTAATATGGGACCAAACCTGAAATCACGAAAAAAATCTGCTGTTCCCTACATTTGACAAGTTATGCCAACATTTATGTAAATGTAGGGAGCAGCTGATTTTTTTTTGCGATTTCAGGTTTGGTCCCATAGTAAAAGTTGTTCATAATGATGAGTACAATGACCTCTTAAGAGATTGTGCGTTAATTAGGTTACACCGTGTATAAGTCAATGTCTGTATGTATTTTTTTTAATCTATGTTCATCGATATTTTCGTCAATTGGGGAGCGATTTTGAAAACTCGGTAGAGGAAGCTTGCGCGGTGGTCCCATAAAAAGATTAACATTGCTTGGGTGGTTGGCTAGCATCCTGTCGCTGTTACTTACATAGCAAGTAGTGGTATACGAATTAGTGTGGGGCAGGTACCATAACTAAAACTACTTTATTACGGTCGCGAGTAGCCAACTGGGCCTGAGGATAGTTTGATCAGCATACGACCTAAGACTGACTTGCAAATTGCAGTAACGTAAGACAATTTGTATTTCGCGGTCTACCTTACCGCATTCTCCTTAAGCACAGAATAGTTAGCTTTTAGTTTAAGGCGAAAGCGCCAGGTAGCCCGGGAAATTGAAATGTTCTTACGTTTTTTGCAATTTGCAGGTCAGTATTAGGTTGTATGTTGATTAAAATATGATTCGCGACCGTAAAAAGTATGTATTTACAGAATTATAATAACAAAAGTCATCATTACAACTCTTTAAGAGCAGGTAATTCTATTGAATGACTATTTCATAAAATCTTGACAATTAGGATTATACAAACTTATGGAGTTGTATTACTGATTTTGATGATTATAATTCTGTAAATGCATATTTGTTACGGTCGCGAATCATATTTTAATCAACATACAACCTAATACAGACTTGCAAATTGCAAAAAACATAAGAAAATTCGAATTTCGCGGGCTACCTGGCGCTTCTCCCTTAACTATGTACATTTTAAGTTTCATTTACAAGTAACATAATGCCGTGGGTACAGATCTGATAAATATTGTAACGTAATATGAAATGTAACACAAGAATTAGGCGAATTTGTTTCAACGTTTGTTACATCTCAATAATCTGTACCTGGGCGTTACGTAAATACTAACTTCACGTTTGATTTCATAAATGTAAGCCGTTTTTTATTTGATTTAATATAACCTTAACGTAGTAAATAGGGACAGTTTTGTTATGGGTACCTACTTGCTTTTGTTGTTGATTTATTTAATGTGGAATTTTTATACATAATATATTATTAACATTGATCGGAATAGGTAGAGCTAATTTGCCTAAACTTCGAGGAAGGAAGTAACATTGAGTGGATAATACCCCCTCTAAAATCCCGGAATAATTTTAATGACGTTTAAATCCCGGGATTTAAAAACCACGAATTATTTAATGGACTTTATTTATAGATAGATAGAATAACTCTTTACTATCTACACCATAAAAATTATATATATTAATGTGTGTGTATGTAACCCTAAAATGTTATGATTTTTCAAATCAATAATTTGTAACTCCAAATAAAGTCCAATAAATAACTCGTGGTTTTTAAATCCCGGAATTTAAACGTCATTAAAGTTATTCCGGGATTGCACGAGAAAAACGTTTTTGAATATTACGTAACTGTAGGGTATATTTATGTTCGTGACTGTCCATAAAAGAGGGGATAGCCACGTGGATTCTAAAGGGCATTGTAAATAAGCAATGAGGTTTCAGTGTCTATCCTGTGTACCAGATACCGTATTCGTGGGTTGTCGTTAAAAACCGTATTTTCGGCATGCGGTTACAGGGAGCATCCTTTTATGAAAGGTACGTACTAACCGGATATAACTATCAAGTTTAGGAAAAAACAGGCCAAGTGCGTATCGGACCACGCACAATGAAGGGTTCCGAATTTATCCCAAAAACAAAGTTAGGATTTTAGTTGCAAAACAAGTTCTCCCAGACATCGATGTACCTACGTCACGGTCATTCTCCAAATGCAATTGTAATTTTGTAATCGCAAAAAAAATATTGAATTTTCGGACTTTTTCCTTTACTTATGCCGTGAGACCTTGCTTCTTGCCAAATTTCATAATTCTAGTTCAACGGGAAGTATCCTATTTGTTTTGGTTTATTTGCGAGTATCAAAATAAGTCGCATAAATGGCCGTATTTTTTTATTGCGTCGACTTAGAAGCTTGATTTTTTTAGAGCTCCAAGGGACCGTAGACCTACGTATTTGATATTAATTTCAATTAGATACCTCTATCCGTTCCTGAGAAAAAAGGTCTTGACTGACTGACAGACAGACAGACGGACAACGAAGTTATCCTATATAAGGGTTCCGTTTTTATTTCTTTTGAGTTACGGAACCCTCAAAAATATTTACTAATGCGATACACTACCGTGTTTAATTTCGCGTTGTCAGTTCAACCTAAAAATCTAGTGTGTATAGGTTTTTATCATTCTGTTGGCCTTATACGAATGTATTTGAGGTCGATGCATCTTTTTTGTATTCCATACTTCTCTTTTAGTCGTCATCTCAGTAATCACCCCCCTTGTCAGCCATTACATCTTTCACACAGTCCATCCATCATTTCTTTGGTTTTCCCCTACTCTTAAGGCATCCACATTCATACTCAAAACTTTTCTCACGACATTTTTCTTATTATTCCGGATCACATGCCCATACCATGACAACTGAAGCCCAATTCCCGTAACTAAAAACTTTCAGAATCTAGTCGCAATCTCATCTCAGCGTCAATCAATGTCAAAAACTTGACAAAAATGTAGGGAAATTAGAGGTTTTTTTTTACATATTGAGACCGAGATCAGAAGGCCAATAAATTCTCGTACTTAAAAAACGTTCAAATTCAAGTCGCAATCTCATCTCAGCGACAATCAATGTCAAAAATGTAGGGAAATTAGAGGTTTTTTTGACAGATTGAGACTAAGATTAGAATGCTATCGTTCTTAAAAATACGAGAATTGTCCCCCAGACTGAACGTTCTTAAAATTACGGGAACTGCCCCTCTGATTTCCAACCTAGTGTGTGTGTATGACTGTATAATTAAATCTATAGTGTATGTGAGACAGAAAATAACCTCTATTTTCTGTCTCATTTTGCTTTTATTTGAAAAATAAAGTTACCAATATCTTTAGGTAGTTAAATCCTGTCGGTGCCCAACAGAAAGGATAAACTCTCGATTTTTGAAGGCCCGTCATCAAGTTTCGATATATCTAATATATATGTATATAGTATAGTATCAAATATTTATGTAAGCTATTGTGATTTTTTGGCCAGAATATACTAGGTATATAGAATATATATAATTACTTGACTTTTAGTATCTAGGAGTACCTAGAGGGGCTTGTGGCTAAGTAATAACAGCTGCACATGGCGATTGATCATTAAGCTACGCTTGTCGTGGTTGGTCCGTGTATGGGTGACCATCTTTACATACCAAGACCCCCCGTGCGAAAGCACGTTAAGCCGTTGGTCCCGGCTGGCATTCGTGAATATTTGTCAGTCGTTACGGGTCGTCAGAATCCCGTAAGTCTAACAACCAGTCTTACCAAGGGGTATCGTATTACCCAGTAACTGGGTTATGGAGGTCAGATAGGCAGTCGCTCCATGTAAAATACTGGTACTCAGCTGCATCCGGTTAGACTGGAAGCCGACCCCAACGTAGTTGGGAAAAGGCTAGGCAGATGATGATGAGTACCTATTAGCACAGAGCTCTTTGTGGAGGAGATAGTGCGGGTAAGTACTTACTAAGTGCAAAGAAAGAAAGATAAGTTTGTTTGTCACAGAAACACGTGCGTACATAAAAAAACTTTTAACAACCGACTTCCAAAAAAATATTACAAAGTGAAAAATAACTTTAATTTCGGAAGTCGGTGGCTTCGGATCTGTATTTTAGGTTTTTGCCACCGACTTCCGAAATTAAAGTTATTTTTCGCTTAGTAGTGTTTTTCTAGAAGCCGGTTGCTTTTTTTTGCAATTTTTTTTTTATTTTTCACTTTTTAGTGGGTCGGTTTGTAGGTTACAATAGCCTAATGACAACTGCTCATCACCTTTTATAAAATATTGCTTTTCCAGGGACGTTAATTGTTGAGGAGTTCTCCTGGTACGTCACCATCAGTTCCGCTTCACCATATGCATTGTGACGAGCTCATATTACTGACAAAAAAAGAATTTTCCAAACCGATCCAGCCGTCTTCGAGTAATCAGGAAACACACATAAAAAAAAAGATTCTCACGAACTGAGAACCTCCTCCTTTTTTGAAGTCGGTTAAAAAAGATAATTAACTCGAGTGATACAGTAACATAATATAATCACGAGCTCAAAACAGAAATAGTCGGCAGCTGCGCGTCATGACTGTGACAAGAAGGCTTCCACTCAGCATGATGCTGTGCTAGGGGGTACCTACAGCACAGCGCTGATTTTCAGTGGTCACCCGAAAAAGACATACGGAAACCAAGTCAGGTTTAATGAATTTAATTTTGAAGGTCAAGCAGCGTTGCTGTATTTCGGTAAGTTACTGGGAATTACAAGCACCAGATATTTCAGGGATGGCTTAGGGCTCACACTAAGAATGTTTCGGTATTACAGATCTTATTCTTAGCGTGTCGATGGCCGTGCTGCTCGACGAGGTGGGCAAGCTCTTTGAAAGAGTCATTGCAGACCGCCTTGTCGGGCGGCTGGTGAGGGTGGGGCCGGATTTGGCGGAGAGCCAGTTTGGTTTCCGCAAGGGGCGCTCTACGGTGGACGCCATCATGCGCGTACGAGCCCTCACGACGGGGGATGCTGTGGCCCGGGGTGGGGTCGTCTTGGCGGTGTCTCTAGACATCGCCAATGCCTTCAATACCCTGCCCTGGAGTTGCATCAGGGAGGCACTCCGGTATCACCGAGTGCCGACCTACCTCTGTCGCGTGGTCGAGGCCTATCTGACGGACAGGGCCGTCATCTACCCCGGTCACCGGGGAGAGTGGAACCGGCGAGAGATGTCGTGCGGTGTCCCGCAGGGATCGGTTCTGGGACCGCATCTGTGGGACATCGGGTACGACTGGGTGCTGCGCGCCGACCTCCCTGGTGGCGTCAGCGTAGTTTGCTACGCTGACGACACGCTGGTCCTGGCGCAGGGGAGGTAGCACCAGGCGGCGGCCGAATTAGCGGCACGCGGGGTTGCGACAATCGTAGAGAGGATCCGGCAATTGGGACTCGAGGTGGCCTTGCACAAGTCCGAGGCCATGTGTTTTCATGGTCCTCGGAACGCGCTACCATCGGGTTCCCAAATAACGGTAGGAGGGGTTCTCATCGGTGTCGAGTCGACGATGAAGTACCTGGGACTCGTCCTCGACAGCCGGTGGAATTTCGTGGAGCATTTCCGACGTTTGGCTCCCAGACTGGAGCGGGCCGGGGCTGCCTTGGGGCGGCTCCTGCCCAATCTGGGGGGTCCAAACGCCTCCTGCCGGAGGCTCTACGCGGGGGTCGTGCGGTCCATGGCCCTTTACGGAGCTCCGGTGTGGGCGCGTTCCGTGAGGCGGCGACCGGTCCGTCGGTTGAACGCGTCCCAGAGGGTCATGGCCATCCGGTTAGCCCGGGGATACCGCACGGTCTCCGGGGAGGCGGCGAACCTCCTTGCCGGATTACCGCCATGGGATCTGGAGGCAAAAGTCCTCGCGCACATCTGGGAGTGGCGCGAGGAGGCAGGACGCCGGGGCGTAACTCCGTTGCCGCGAGAAATCGCGGCACGGCGGACAGAGCTCCAGCAGGATCTCATGGCGGCATGGAGAGTGCGATTGTCGCAACCCAGCGCTGGGCACGCCACAATTGCGGCGATAAGTCCCCTCTTTGAGGAGTGGCTGGAGAGGCGCCACGGCGTCCTCACCTTCCGCCTGACGCAGGTCCTCACCGGACACGGGTGCTTCGGGAGGTACCTGTTCCGGATAAGGCGGGAGGAAACGCCCGGGTGTCACCACTGTGTGGATCGCCCGGAGGACACGGTGGAGCATACGGTGGAGGTCTGCCCGGCTTGGGCGGAGCACCGCCGTGTCCTCGCGGAAGCGATCGGCGGCGGCGATCTCTCGCGTCCGGCCCTGGTCCAGGCCATGGTACGGAGCGAGAGTGCATGGGAAGCCATTACCTCCTTCTGCGAAGCAGTAATGCTCGTGAAGGAGGAGGCGGGACGCGTGAGGGAGAGGCAAGCTTTGCACCCTCACGCCCCTAGTCGCCGCAGGAGACGCCCTGGGCGTCGGGAATTGGCAGCTGATTCCCGGCCACCATAGGCGCGGGCTTGCGGACGGCGAGCAATGGGTAGCTCGCCGTCCGGTAAGGACCAAGCCCGAGTCGACGGCGCGTCGTGTTCCACGCGCGCCTCAAAGAGATGTCAGCACTATTGACGGGGTCCGCTAGGGCCGATGCCAGCTAGGGTTGCGGGATGTTCGAAAGAGTTACCGTGGCCCCGGCACAGGCAACAGAAGGAACACGGGTGGGTTTTAGTCAGTAAAAGTCTGACACGCCCTCCCGCTCCGCCCAGAGCGGGAGAAGTCATTTGATGATTTCCCATCCACAAAAAAAAAAAATAAAAAAAGCGTGTCGATGGCAATCTTTCATAACCAAAGCTTCAGCCAACCTGGGTCCGGAGTTTGTTTAAAGAGTTCCAGGTTAGCCAAGGAAACTCATTCCCAGGTAGGAGATTTTCAGAAGGTGGAACGAATGGGGGGCAGGGAATTATTGCAGATGTAGGCTGTGGTCTCCTTTGATAGGTCATCCCGCAGCTTGGCAAAAAAAAAATCTTTTTATAACAAAGTTCAAAAATCTACCTTTACGTTATTTTTACTTTGCCTAAATCAAGGAATATCCGGTAACAACATCACCAGAGGTTTCCTTACAAAAGCATTACTTTGCTAATCGATCACCCTGCGACCTACAAAAATAAACCCGGTCCAAAGGGAGGGTTTGATGCATCGCCATCCCTGATTGAAGATATAAAAAGAGGGATAATGCCGAGCCAAATCATGATGGAATTATTTATGTGCGTTTATTGTGTTGGCTGTACTGGAGATTCGGATTTGTATGTTGGTCACGCTTTTTTGCATAAAGGTGTGAGAGAAAAGCATACGTGTGTTTTTTGTTATATCTGTAGGTAAATCTCTTTTTGTGTATCAGCGTGGACAGAGCAGAGAGATGCTCGAGTCGTTTTCATTGATGTCAGAAATTTCGATCACAACGAGGTATCACAATATTTTGAATTTAACTGAGTAGACAGATATTTATAACGCAAGACATGTCCGTTAATATTGCATTGCACATATTTTTGAAGCCGATGCAGCATCCTGTATTTTTGCGTCGCTTGTCTCGCGAGATACTTTTGGAGTTTCATCGATGTCACATATTTGTGATGTCAATTGCACATATAGTATAATATAGTAAAAGCTAACCTCTCTGTACGTAAATCCTATACAATGCGAGATCAGCTTATATTGGAAAGGTATAGCTTGATATGTAGCCGTGTATACAACATTAGTTTTAGTTTATGCGAAACCCGAAACCCGTGTCTGGTATTTTTATGTAAAGAATCTATGAACAAAATTTCAAAACTGTATCATGAAAAATCACAAAGTTATAAGCTTGTTTTTTTATCTGGTTGTCCGTACAAAAACATGCTCACCGCGCGGCAACCCCGCGCCGCCCGCGCCTCCAGCGTCGTCTTGCGCTCATTGATAATAATTTGGCAGTAGGTACCTATAGAGTACTTAAAGTCGCTCGGTGGCCAACTTGTAATCTTTTTAAAATATTTTTGGGACAAAATATAACATGATGTAAAAATGATTGGAATCGATCCAGTTACTTATTCTGATTCTTATATTCAGGTTTCGTATATACTAAAAATAATGTTGTATATACCTACCACAAATTATCACTTATATTTGCCGTCATATATTAATGGATGAATCATGATTGCAATCAGATATTATTGCCGAGCTCTTCATACTAATATATTTACGCCCGCGACTGTACAATCTCTGACCCTGTTTTTTTATTGTTTTTTAAAAGCTTTTTGCAGAACAAATAAAAGACAAAGTTGATTAATTGTTAATAAACTTAAAACAACTGACAAAGAGTTGAAAATAACGTGCAAGATATAAGTTATTCCATTCGACAATTTTTGTTCAGCGTAATGCGTCCTTAAGTATGGCACGACCTAGTCATGGTTTTCCAATATTATCACTTTAAACCAGGTGTGACACCCACCATTTGAAAAAAATACGTGTCGAATTTTTTGTCCTTTTTTCGCCAATTTTCGCTGCGTAACCCCAAACCCCGATTGATATTCAAGACGTTAAAATAGCTATCACTCATCCTTGGGGATTCCGCGTTTCTCGGGTTCCGTATTAAAGGTTTAGCTCACTAATCATTTTCACCTCGCTTTCAAAGTAGACAAGTATCTGTGTTAGGAAAAAGTGCTAAATTAAATCGCATGATTTCGACAGAATTATTTCAGATACTGCTTGAAATTGTGTTCAATTGCGATGTGAAATGTTTTGGGGATAGCGACTGCTAATAGATGCTTCATCATCATGATAAAAAAGTAATAAAAAAACTCCTAGCGTTTGGGCGTATCCTAATATATTTTGGAATATTTAAAAAGCCTATCAAACGTCGAAAAATATATGGCAGCATGTTTTCGTAGTTATAAATCATTGAATAGCCACCTAAAGCCACAAATAAAACCTTCATGTTATGTTTAAACTCATTAATTCATAGCAGAATAATTAAAAATAATTACAAACGGCAATAAAATGCGCATGAAATAATTACTATTAATTATTTAATTATGCCACAAATGCTATAAACGTTGAGTAAGGGAACTTTACTGCGTTTTTCTTCATACTTATTTCTATATTATGTATATAGAGTTATTAAACTGAGACATTTCAAATAAGTTTGTGAATAAAAATAAGACTTGTAGTAAAAAGAATGACTATTACTAGAAAAATCTAGTCATTCGTACATAGTATAGTGATCTCCAAAAGTTGATGCCACATTAAGACTCGTGCAGACTGGCGCGGCGCGCATTGTAATAAAGTAAACACATATACATAACATTACGAAGGGTTAGGCAGAGGAGGGGAGGGGGGGGGGGGGGATGTTTAATGAAGTTTTCAAAAAATTGTTCCACCAGTCGCGTCGCGCTGTAGCGTCGCGCCAGTCTGCACGAGCCTTAATTATTTAAAATTCTAGTTTCAAATGTATGAACTATACACTATAAAGTGTTTATTGGCTTATGCAACTTCCTATGACTTATCATAAAAAATAATGAAATGATGACGTCACTGTTGAAGTGGTAAAATGTCAACTAACTTTTGGAGCAGTGGTGACGAAATAATTTATACAAAATAAAGTGCCTGCCTGCCTGATGCGGGCTACGCTTGCCGCGGTTGGTCCGTGGATGGGATGACCATCTTTACATACCAAGACCCTACGTGCCTCGAAAAGCACGTTAAGCCGTTGGTCCCGGCTGTTATTCGTGGATCTTTGACAGTCGTTACGGGTCGTCAGAAGCCCGAAAGTTTGACAACCTGTCTTACCAAAGGGTATCGTATTACCCATTAACTGGGTTGTGGATGTCAGATAGGCAGTCGCTCCAAGTAAAATACTGGTATTCAGCTGCATCTGGTTAGACTGGAAGCCGACCTCAACATAGTTGGGAAAAGGCTAGGCAGATGATGAAGATTAATTAAGCCGTTTATAAACATCAAGCAAGATTTATAAATAAGGACAATTTAAAACAACAGCTTACCTAAACAAAGATAAGCTGTTGTCAAAGAGTTACCGTGGCCCCGGCACAGGCAACAGAAGGAACACGGGTGGGTTTTAGTCAGTAAAAGTCTGACACGCCCTCCCGCTCCGCCCAGAGCGGGAGAAGTCATTTGATGATTTCCCATCCACAAAAAAAAAAACCCTAAACAAAGATTGATGTACGTAAACTTAAACGTTTGGCTCTTGTGAGACAGGAACTCCTAGTACAAGAGCCAGGGCTGCACTGACATCTTGAAGTGAAAATAATTCTACACCTATAAACAAATAAATAAAATTGAATTGTCTGTTTGTAATGTCAAAATCAGCTTTTTACTTAATGTATATGAAAGTATATACGGTACTTATAACAATATTTTTTTTGTTTGTCTGTCTGTCGGCCTGTCTGTCTGTCTGTTTGTTCAGGCTAATCTTCAAAACGACGGGACCGATGTTGATGGGACTTTCACTGCCAGATGGATATCACAGGGAATAACTTAGGCTACTTTTATTTTTGAAAAATAATTAGGGTTCCGCGCAAAAATTAAAACCCATGAAATTGAGAACAAAAAGTCGGAATTGAAAAATTCTTTTTGCATTTGGTAGCCTAATTCTCGAGGCTTTATAGGCTATTTAACATTACGCTAAGACCCTTAGGAACCGAGCAAAAGGTAAAAAGAACACTAAGCGAAAACGAAGTAACAGCGCGGGCGGGCGATGCAACGCGACAGGTCGGGGGACGAGGGAGTTTTATTAAAATGTGGCTATTATTTTAGTATATTGTGTATCTTACGACTTCAACGTGAACGAAGCCGCGGGGCACACCTAGTTTTTTATAACTATGTTTACAAACGTCCACCTTGAGGTCCCGGTGGAGGTCGCTTTTCTAATGTATTGTACCAGGAGCTACACCACCACCACTTAACGCAGTATTATTTTAATCTTACTTCAGTGTGGGAAAGAGATGGAGCTAGACGTCTTGTATAGCGCCATCTCTTGCTCACACTGAAGTAACATTAAAATGATACTGCTTTAAGAGGTGGTGGTTGGCCCCCAGGGCGCGTCAGTTGTATGACGGCGAATTGACGTAGGGTGTCAAATTGCTTGACAATTAATTTCCCTGACTGATCGATCGCGAATGTGAATAAAAAATACTGTTCAAAGAGTCCAACATTCAGAATTGAGCATATCATTATTTTTTATTGCAAACATATTTCTGTACTTATGTATAATAATTTTAGAAAAATTTAATACCACTGCTTGTTTTGTTATTCTGTTAGCCGTTCATAACAATCATCTTAATTAGACTTTTTTCATTGGCTAGGGACTGCCATTCCATTATTCATTGCTAAAAGCATTAGTTTTTTTTTATATTTAAAAAACTAATTTCACAGGATATTTTATTATTCTTTTGTCTAAAAAACCTTGCAAAAAATCGCAATTAGAATTTCTGATTGGCAAGGGGTTCAAATCAAAAA
Organism: Fissipunctia ypsillon; assembly: GCA_947568875.1. Lineage (NCBI taxonomy): Eukaryota > Metazoa > Arthropoda > Insecta > Lepidoptera > Noctuidae > Fissipunctia > Fissipunctia ypsillon. Next base: position 17,198,742 of record OX387663.1, on the reverse strand, counting down.
TCCTTGACCTGCGGGACAATTGCGTAACATACTAAACCGTAGGAAGCGTTTTCATTTTGACAGTTCAACAACATTCATTGCGTTATTTACGTTGTTGAGCAGACAAACTTTTCAAACCTATGCAGCAATGGATTAGTAGTAGTAGTAGGACCGCAAGGGGCATTATAGGAAAAAGTAAAGGGATAAAGGGGTGGAACAAGCATGTAAAAGAAGTTCACACCCAGGCAAAATTTAAGTTTAAAATTTGGATGTGGCACGGGCAACCCAGTAGAGGGCCTATTTTTGAAGATATGAAATTAGCGCGGAAAATATTTAAATCAAAATTAAAATGGTGTACCAAACACCAAGACAAAATTAAAATGGACATTTTAGCCTCATTACATTCAAAAAAAAGTTTCTCGTCATTTTGGAAAGGTACTAAAAAATTAAATAACAATACCCCAAGTGTCTCGGCTAGCGTGGAGGGAAGGAATGACTGCACTGAGATAGCGAATATCTTCAAAGATCACTTTAAAGTGACTTCGCCCCTGGGGACAGTGTCGGGGAGGAACGATGCTGAGCACTGTCGTTCAGGATCACCCCTTCGATTTTCATGTAAAGAAATAAAATCTATTATTAAATGTATGAAAAGGGGTAAATCTCCTGGTCACGATGGGCTCAGCATCGAGCATCTGCAAAACGCTGGTATACATCTGCCGCGAGTGCTGACTATGTTCTTCAATCTATGCTTGGGTCATTCTCACTTACCACAAGAGCTACTGGATACAGTAGTCATACCTATTGTGAAGGACAGGACAGGGGACATAGCAGACAAGGGTAACTATAGGCCTATCTCACTGGCAACCGTTATAGCCAAAGTACTTGACAGTGTGCTTGACGCCCACCTCGGTAAATATACACAGCTACACGACTCACAGTTCGGTTTTCGTGCTGGGTTGTCGACTGAGAGTGCCATTTTTGCGTTGAAGCATACTGTCAAGTATTATACAGATAGAAAAACACCAGTTTATGCATGTTTCTTGGACCTGTCAAAAGCATTCGACCTGGTTTCCTATAATGCCATGTGGGGAAAGCTTCGAGAGGCGGGTGTTCCTGCTTCGTTAGTGTCCACGTTATCTATGTGGTATGATAAGCAGAGAAACTTTGTTAAATGGTCAAATGTGCTGTCTGACCCCTACAAACTAGAGTGTGGTGTTAGACAGGGAGGTCTTACCTCCCCAAGACTTTTTAACATTTATGTTAATAAATTACTGGTTGAGCTCAGCAACACACATGTCGGATGCCACATAGATGGAGTTAGTTTGAACAACTTGAGCTACGCAGATGACATGGTGTTGTTGAGCCCATCTATCTGTGGAATGAGAAAGTTGCTTTCTATGTGTGAGGGGTATGCCGAGCAATATGGGCTAAAGTACAACCCTAAGAAAAGTGAGCTGCTGGTGTTTAGGGGTAAAAATAAAAGTCCATCATGTGTCCCTCCGGTAACGCTGTGCGGATCACTTTTACAGAGAGTAACTCAGTTTAAATATCTAGGCCATATTGTGACCGAAGAACTGAAAGACGACACAGATATGGAAAGGGAGCGCAGGGCATTGGCTGTGAGGGGAAATATGGTGGCTCGAAGGTTTGCTGGTTGCTCAGTACCAGTAAAAATTACTTTATTCAAGGCTTACTGCCAAACATTTTACACCAGCAGCCTTTGGGCTAATCATACCCAAAAAGCAAACAATGCCTTGCGAATACAATATAATAATACCTTTAGGGTGCTGTTGAGGCTTCCACCCTATTGTAGTGCGTCAGGTATGTTCGCTGATGCGCACACTGACGATTACTTCGCAATAATGCGAAAGAAGGTGGCGTCGATGACACGCAGAGTGGGGGGAAGCACCAACAGTATCTTGAGGGTCTTTGCTGAAAGGCTGGATGGGCCTACCATGGGTAGATTTATCAAGCTTCATGTATTACATGGGGCTTGATGAAACTATCTGTGCTCATTACTATACTATCACCTTTTTTTTGTTTTCTACGTATATTATTATAAGTACTAACATAGTTTATAAGCTAACTGTAGACACTAACACAAGTGGGCCTATGTAGTCTTTAAATAAAAGATTTTTATTTTTATTTTTATTTTTTTATTTTTTTTATTATTAGCAATTTGCTTCAAAATCATTCAGATTGTGACTGATAGCGTGTTATGCAATTAGGGTGCTGACTGCAGCCTCACAAAAGAGAAGACTTGTCGAGTCTAATCCCAAAGGCAATATGAGCGGTATTGCCACAAAACAGATTGGTACAGAAGGTCGGCTCAACACTCATACAACGAGCGAAAACACACACACACACATAGACACGCTCTACGTACAGCTAGTACAAGCGTATTCGCGACAGGCATTTGTTTGAGATCGCCGCTCCAAAAGTATCTGATAAAAGTATAAACACGCCTTCTTCAGGTTATATTCTTTCGCAATCACTCACTAAAGGGAATTAGTAATACATTCATCTGTATTTAGAAGGTTAAACTTTATATCACACCATTTTTTCCAACAATTATTGCTTGAATATCATTTTTTTAAATTGTAATAAAAAAACCATCAAACACGAGTTTAAAAAAAAATACGTCAATATTGTCAAATGAAAAGGTGATTTAAAGATAGAATTTTAGGTTCAAATATTCAAATAATGAAATCGAAGCACTTAATTTGTCAATGGTACTACAAATTAGCGTACACAGGTACGTTTTCTTATCCATTTGTTTAAATTTTCATCAGATTTTTTTGGAACAAACCATAATGTGTTTTCGCTCGTTGGACCTAGCCGACCTTTTGTATTTATCTATATTGTGTGATTGCAGGCAAAACTAATTCTTGACGTGTTTTTACTTACATATAATACAATATTGCCAGGAAATGATGATTGCTGAGGGAGGTTTGATGCCAGGATATGGTAAGATTATTAAAGTTATTATACTTATTTTATAGATAGAAAGAAAGATAGAAAAATAGGTCTATTTGTCACAGAAACACGTGTATACAAAAAGATAAGAGTAATCAGAAAAATAAAACAAAATAGATCCACATTATTATCACGAGCACAAAACAGAAATAGTCGGCAGCTGTACGTCATGACTGTGACAAGAAGGCTTCCACTCAGCATGATGCTGTGCTAGGGAGGACCCACAGCACAGCGCTGATTTTCAGTGGTCACCCGAAAAGGACGTATGGAAATCATGGAAATATAGGTTATTTATACTTCTGGTGTTGTTTTTAGCAAAGAAAAAGTTACATTTTCACTATGCACGGTTGTCAAATTCTATTTTAGCATTCCTTAGGGTCAGTGGTCAGTGTCGCATAGTTACCACATTGTTTCGAAATGTGTTCCACAGAGCGCAGTGGTGCCCCAGTGGTAACGGCCCCGACTTACGAGTTTTAGGTTCGTACCCAGAGAGGCGCTTTACATTTATTTAAATTATTTCATCACCACTGCTCTCAAAACGGTGAAGGAAAACGTCATGAGGAAACCGCCATGTCCTAGAACCAAAAATTTGAAGACATGTGACATCCACCAACCCGCACTGGGCCCGCGTGGTGGATTACGGCCCACTCCCTCGAACCGAGAGGAGGCCTGTGTCCCAGCAGTGAGAACGTTATTTTATTTCATTATCTTAGGAAAACTTATAGCTAGGTTACAGATAGGTTAACATTAGTGAAAGAAGGCCAATTACAAGTTTTCACTGACAAATTAGGATATAATAAGAGACAATAGACAGGTAAGAGAAAGTAAGAGGTAAGAGAACTCGAAGCGAATAAAATAATAGAACACGAGAAGTGTCAATGATCTTCGAAGAAGCGGTTACATATAGTTTTTTTTTTAATTTAGTGACACTGGTGGTGAATAAATCAAGGTCATCAACACCCTGACACATTGAGTTGTACACTGATTATGAGATTGTCCATGGTCTTAGTGTGTGAGACCAATATATTATGCTCTGCCCTGATTTCAAGCAATACTGTTAAACTTTTTTTCAATTTCTCTTAATATCGAATACGAGGATTTTAGCTACTTAGATTATTTTAAGTTTATTATGTGCCTTTCATTTGTGCAAAATAAAAAAAAAGAACTTTCGTAGCTTTTCTTTTTTTATCGTTGTAAGGGTTGCGAGGTTTAGGTCCATTCAGCAGTGGAAGTAATCAGTCACGATAGTTTCAACATAAGAAAAAAGCTAAAAACTGACAGCATAACCCTTTTTTGGGACGTCACAATTTCTGCCAGTTTAGGTACTCCTACCACAAGCCGCGTTAAGGAACTTCGTTCCAAATAGAGATTTATTACTCTACCATTGAGGAAAATAAAGATTTTATGTAGCAGAATATTTTCCAACCAACTGTTCTTGCACAGGCTTTGCCTCACTAAAGAGAATGAATTAAAAAAAGTCGTAAGCTTCTTACGTTGCGAACAAATTGTGCCGTCAACGTTTTTTTTTTGAGTGCAGTTCCTCTAGTGAGAAGTGGAAATAATTGTGTTTAGTTGTGGAATGAAGGCTTAGTTAACTAGGTCACTATTGGACATAATTGCTGATGAAGCTGATTATAATTGGACGCATAGTTTTTAACCGACTTCAAAAAAAGGAGGAGGTTCTCAGTTCGCCGATTACTCGAAGACGGCTGGACCAATTTTGAAAATTATTTTTTTTTTTGTTTGAAAGGGTATATATGTATACTTCGCATCTGGTCCCGTTGTCATCAGGTCAGGATCTGATGATGGAATCCGGGAGAAATCTAGGGAACTCTTCAAATATTATAGGCATATTTATTTGCTCTCGGAAAGCACCATTTGGTGAAATGGAACTGATGATGAAGACTACAGATGGCCACTGGAACAACTCAATAATAAGTATTTCACGGGTTGCGATTAGATTACTTAAAATGATTGCTAAGCAATATAAGCTCGTCACAACGCATATGGTGAAGTGGAGCTGATGGTGAAGTACCAGGAGAAATCCTCAACAATTAACGTCCCGGCATCGGGAAAAGCAATATTTTGTAAAAGGTGATGAGCAGTAGTCATTAGACTATTGGAACTTAGATAAATTACAAACCGACCCACTAAAAAGTGAAAAAAAAAACTTTTTTGCAAAAAAAAAAAATCAACCGACTTCCAGAAAAAACACTAAAAAGTGAAAAATAACTTTAACTTCGAAAGTCGGTGACAAAAACCTAAAATGCAGATCCAAAGACACCGACTTCCGAAATTAAAGTTATTTTTCACTTTGTAGTGTTTTTTTGAAGGTCGGTTGATTTTTTTTTTTTTTTTTGTAAAAAAGTTTTTTAAAGTACCATTTTTTTTGCATTAGAATGTTGAATTCATTGTTAAGCCATACGCCTTACAATTAATGCAACAAAAATCTTTTACCAATTACAAGTGATTTGTAACAATATCTAATGGTCGCGGGTTGAACTTCATGAGTATGTTTAAAAGAGCTTCGTTTGAGCTCGAAATTAGTCGGGCAACACGAATTTACGACACTGTCACACAACTGAAAAGTATTATTATATTAAAACTGACTACTAATCCACCAGCAAAATGTATTTAGCATAAGCATAGCATAATCAGCCTATAATGTTCCAACTGCTGGGACACAGGCCTCTTCAAGGTGAGAGAGAGTGGGCCGTAATTCACCACGCGGGCCCAGTGCGGGTTGGTAGATGTCACATATCTTCGAATGTTCGGTTCTAGGACATGTTTCTTCACGATGTTTTCCTTCACCGATTTTGAAAGCAAAATGTACTTATTTAATTTCTTTAAATCCAGCCGTTTCTAATATACCTCGAACACACAATTACTTATATTTACTATTCATAACCAAGTTCTATTCAGCAGTTAACTACAATATTAGTCCTAGAATTTCAAATCAAAACACATTGTAAGTATGTTATATTACCATAATCAATTCCCCTCACAATCAAACCCAAATATAATTAAGTACGTTGAATAATATTAGTTAGGGCTATATTAAATACTGCTCAAATGGCTAAATTGGTCTACTTTGTTATTCGGTCTTTATGAATGAATATTTAATTCATTCATTCATTCTTTCTGGGGTGAATGAGCTAATCAGACTATTAATCTAGTTTTCTTGAAATCAATATCAGTGGAGTAGGCAATTTTATTTTTGTTCTGTTCGGTTATTGAATCTGGGACTCGGTAGCGTTGTAGTCAATCGCTCGACAGTTGTGCCATTGAGCCATAAAAGTAGTTTTTAATACATAAATCAAATAATAATTAGGTAAAGTTAATCATTTTTGTTGCGAAACTAAGAAAAAATATAGAACATAACATATAACATCACGCCATGTTTCCCCGAAGAGTTAGGCAGAGATGTACCTATAGTACATCCACATTTCGCTAGTTAAGTCCCATGTAATTCCGACGTTTGGCTCCCAGACTGGAGCGGGCCGGGGCTGCCTTGGGGCGGCTCCTGCCCAATCTGGGGGGTCCAAACGCCTCCTGCCGGAGGCTCTACGCGGGGGTCGTGCGGTCCATGGCCCTTTACGGAGCTCCGGTGTGGGCGCGTTCCGTGAGGCGGCGACCGGTCCGTCGGTTGAACGCGTCCCAGAGGGTCATGGCCATCCGGTTAGCCCGGGGATACCGCACGGTCTCCGGGGAGGCGGCGAACCTCCTTGCCGGATTACCGCCATGGGATCTGGAGGCAAAAGTCCTCGCGCACATCTGGGAGTGGCGCGAGGAGGCAGGACGCCGGGGCGTAACTCCGTTGCCGCGAGAAATCGCGGCACGGCGGACAGAGCTCCGGCAGGATCTCATGGCGGCATGGAGAGTGCGATTGTCGCAACCCAGCGCTGGGCACGCCACAATTGCGGCGATAAGTCCCCTCTTTGAGGAGTGGCTGGAGAGGCGCCACGGCGTCCTCACCTTCCGCCTGACGCAGGTCCTCACCGGACACGGGTGCTTCGGGAGGTACCTGTTCCGGATAAGGCGGGAGGAAACGCCCGGGTGTCACCACTGTGTGGATCGCCCGGAGGACACGGTGGAGCATACGGTGGAGGTCTGCCCGGCTTGGGCGGAGCACCGCCGTGTCCTCGCGGAAGCGATCGGCGGCGGCGATCTCTCGCGTCCGGCCCTGGTCCAGGCCATGGTACGGAGCGAGAGTGCATGGGAAGCCATTACCTCCTTCTGCGAAGCAGTAATGCTCGTGAAGGAGGAGGCGGGACGCGTGAGGGAGAGGCAAGCTTTGCACCCTCACGCCCCTAGTCGCCGCAGGAGACGCCCTGGGCGTCGGGAATCGGCAGCCGATTCCCGGCCACCGTAGGCGCGGGCTTGCGGACGGCGAGCAATGGGTAGCTCGCCGTCCGGTAAGGACCAGGCCCGAGTCGACGGCGCGTCGTGTTCCACGCGCGCCTCAAAGAGATGTCAGCACTATTGACGGGGTCCGCTAGGGCCGATGCCAGCTAGGGTTGCGGGATGTTCGAAAGAGTTACCGTGGCCCCGGCACAGGCAACAGAAGGAACACGGGTGGGTTTTAGTCAGTAAAAGTCTGACACGCCCTCCCGCTCCGCCCAGAGCGGGAGAAGTCATTTGATGATTTCCCATCCACAAAAAAAAAAAAAAAAAAAAAAAGTCCCATGTAATAGGGCACAGATCCGGACTCCGGGCTTCTACTGAGAAATTCCAGATAGAAAAACCCAATAACAATGCCGACCCGGGAATCGAACCCAGGACCTCATGCTCATCAGTAGCGCTTGCGACCACTAGACTAACGAGGTAGTCAGAAAAAGATAGGTACATTTAAATTAAAGTTTTATTTAAACACTAGCTTCCGCCCGCGTGGAGGCCGATTATACTATAACATATCTTATGACACACAACAATACTGTCGCTTTCTACAAGTGAAAGAATTTATGTATGCGAATCAGTACTTTCAAAGATTTCCTCTGAAAAACTAACAATTTTAACTCTTTATAGGTAATATCAATTTAGATAAAATATCTTAGATATCCGCCCACAATTCCAGCGTTACGATACGTAAAAAGGGTCAATTAAAACACTTACATTTTTTTTGCATACACACACACATTTAAACTCATGATTCCTTCCCATGGGGGTAGGCAGAAAGTACAGACCGCCACCTACTACGATTCTTACATACTCCGTTTGCCTCATTTACGTTCATACATCTGGTCATACACTCACACCAATTGCGAGTACTACGCACCTGACCTTTCTGAAGAACTTTTTGCTATCCGTGTATAAATATGTACCAAAGTGTGACCTACACAAACCCTTCAAAACGACTGACACTTATAAAATTATAAGTCCCTTTTCTCAAATCGATCGACATCAATAAAACATCGCATCCAAATGTAATATTTAATTCAGACAATATATCGGGAGCGTCTAACCCTCGGATTGTTCGTACGATTGTTTTAACCTTGCCAATGCTGGCTTGTTAATATTTAATTGTAACCTTTGAAATCGTTTAATCAAAGATAGGATTGTATGTTCGATACTTAATAGCTGTTTCGGTGTCAATGGTCGGCAAGGTTATACTGAATTATTTAAACAGAAAGACAATGCCTTGACTTATCATGAAAATGTTTATTTGTGTATTTGACATATCTCGTGACCCGGGTTCCCGGACTTTTGAAAGGCGTACGAGGGGCCGAAGCCAACTCGCAGAGGCCCGTTAGACGCTTTCAATGAAAATAAGGCAACAACCGACGATTATCCCTGTATGCACTGGTGCACCCAAGGATAACCCCCGGTTGGTGTAGGATATTTGCAGGATATGGAAACTAAGGTATTGGACTATGGGTTTGAGTGGCTCAAGTGAACTGGTTACCTAGAACTATGGAAGGACTATGGCCTCTGCCTGATTAATGTTTTTTGTAAAATACACAGATAAAATGGCAGGGGGTGACTTGCACATTCAATAATGGGCCCCCGAAAACGGTCCTCGAAACGGCACATAGTGTCGTAGTGACAAGGGGGCAACATGTAAAGGTTTATTATTATTAGGTACTATGAACCTTTTGTGTCCCACTGCAGGGCAAAGCCTCCCTTCCATCTTTCCATTTTTCTCTCTCTTTTGCAATTATATCCCAATACTTTAGGTAGAAGTCTAACTCGACACACCATGTCCTTCTGGGCCTACCGCGTCGCTGGCTCCTGTTGTTCGAAAGCCAATCTGTGGCTACTTTTGCCCAATTCTGATGCGACATGCGGCAGATGTAGCCTGCCCAGTTTCAACCTTTATTTTAAGTTGAAAATAAAGTTTAGAAAAGAAAGAAAAATAGGTTTATTTGTTACAGAAACACGTGCATACAATAAGATAAGAATGATCAGAAAAATAAAACAAAATATATCCACATTATAATCACGAGCACTAAACAGAAACAGTCGGCAGCTGCACGTCATGACGGTGACAAGAAGGCTTCCACTCAGCATGATGCTGTGCTAGCGGGATTATGAATATTACTAGTGTTCCTAATTAATACGGTAGGGAATTGAGAGCCTCTAAGACAAGTGGCAATAGCTTTCAAAGCGTTTCGTATCAATACAACGACTTTCAACAGTTTATAGCCGACGTAAAAAATGGAAGAGGTTCTCAGGTCAACGCGTATATATGTATATTTTTTTATATATGACCACGCATAACTTTTTCCAGGTATATCTCGAAGTTGGTCCCATGTAAAATGTCTTAGTCTACATAAACTTATCCACATGGGCATGGATTTCATCCACGTGGATGATGTTATAATATCTGCCTGTCACTGTAATTTACATAGCAGGTAGTAATATCAACCGACTTCTAAAAAAACATTACAAAGTGAAAAATAACTTTAATTAATTTCGAAAGTCGATGGCAAAAAACAAAAACATAAAACCAAAGACACCAACTTCCGAAGTTACAGTTATTTTTTACTTTGCTGTGTTTTTTCTGGAGTCGGTTTATTTTTTTTTTGTAAAAAAGTTTTTTTATAAGATTTTCGGTAGCTTAATTATGTTAATCCTAAACCTTTTTGGCTTTTCCACTATCGTTGTCACTGATAGAATGTTACGTTATCTAGGCCCTCAGGTTTCCTAAGGATTATATACAGGGTTATTTTAAATTGGCTAGCTAAACTCCGCAGACAAGATGGGTATCGATATCTAAACACGGACAAATAAAAAATAAAAAGATTTGATGCTTCTTTCTGGGAGGTCAACGATCGCTGTTAGTGTAGTTGAGTTCAGAAACTGTTTTCTTGTTTTTCTCGTGTTAAGATGTCGATACCCACAACGCCTGTGAAATTTACAAAAAAAAAAAAACTGATTTTTTAAATTGATATTTAATTTTCAAGTGACTGCAATAACTGCGGTCGATGACCTCACGATTTTTAAAAAAAAAAATTGTTTTATCTTGTATAGATATCGTAGCCCGGGTCGATCGATCAGGTTAAGCTACGCTTGCCGCGGTTGATCCGTGGATGGGTGATCATCTTTACATACTGAAACCCCTTCGCGCTCTGTCATTCGTGTATCTTTGACAGTCGTTACGGGTCGACAGAAGCCCGAAAGTCTGACAACCAGTCTTACCAAGGGGTATCGTATTACCCAGTAACTGGGTTGTGGAGGTCAGGTAGGCAGTCGCTCCATGTAAAATACTGGTATTCAGCTGCGTCCGGTTAGACTGGAAGCGAACCCCAATATAGTTGGGAAAAGGCTAGGCAGGTGATGATCATGTGTAGATATTGATACCCATTGCGTCTTAAGCTAGCCAATTTAAAATAACTCTGGATAAAATTATAATTATAAATACCAGCTTATTATTATTGTCCCACTGTAGAGAAAAGGCCTCTTCTCATACAGAGAAGGCACGAGCATTGTTCATCGCGCTTGCTCAAGACGGGTTGGCGATTTCAGCCTTTGTTCTTATATTAACTATATAAGTCCAGGTTTCCTCACGATGTTTTCCTTCAACGATGTCACTAATGCTCAAGATAATATCAGAAAGTAGATACATTTGAATTGCCAATCACCAAATAAATACAATTCAGATCTTTTACAGTGTAATTACGAATTACTTTTAACCCGTATTGTGTGAAAGTAGGTGAAATAAATTATATAAATACAAAACTTCAGTGCACCTGAGAATTTCAAATAAACAATATAGATCTACTCAACCTTGATAATCCAATAAACTTTCCTATTAACGCCAATTATTAAAACGCAACAAAACCGCCACTTCACCTGAATCAAGTGCGTCAATAAACTATGCAAATGTCGGAATAAATTCTGCTACGAACAACTACAACGGTTTAACGTGGAACATAATTTTACAAGTTTATATTAGAGGGCATCGTAAACGTGAATTTCGAGTTCCCAACCCGAGCAGTAACTATAAATATTGGGGGCTTGGTCACTTGGTCACTTATTAATAAGTAATGATTTAGTTTGTACCTACAATTACATTAATGATATAGTCTACTTAGAAATAGAAAGAAAGAAAGAAATATATTTTATTTGGGACACGCACAACGTTTACAACAATAAAAAGAACATTAAAACTAACAATGTCTTAAACACAAATAAAGTAAAAGGAAAGAATAAAAAAAAACAAAACAAAGAAGACCTGTGCGAGGCCAAATACTATGTACAAACCACATAGAACACGTCCGTCACTCATAGAGAGAGGGATGAACTGTCGGGTCGCAGGCGCACACCGCGGCCTGGGGGCCAACCACCACCTCTTAAAGCAGTATTATTTTAATGTTACTTCAGTGTGAGAAAGAGATGGAACTATACAGGACGTCTAGCTTCATCTCCTTCCCACACTGAAGTAAGATTACAATAATACTGCTTTAAGAGGTGGTGGTCTAGCTCCTGTATTTTTTAGACAGAGGTGTCTTAAGGTTCTCATCAACTGGTGAACCGGGGTACCGTCTTAGGGGTGCCCCAGTCGGGGTTGCGGGATGTTCGAAAGAGTTACCGTGGCCTCGGCACAGGCAACAGAAGGAACACGGGTGGGTCAGTAAAAGTCTGACACGCCCTCCCGCTCCGCCCAGAGCGGAAGAAGTCATTTGATGATTTCCCATCCAAAAAAAAAAAAAAAAGGGGTGCTACACATACACATATTCGAGATGGCTCGGCTTTTTCCCGAACATACATATATCTACAATCAATGAATCAATCTGCCTAACCTTTTCCTATCTACATATGTCAGGGTCGGCTTCCAGTCAAATAGGATGCAGCTGAATACCAGTATTTCTCTATGGAGCGACTGCATACCCGACCTCCACAACCCAGTTACTGGGTAACACGATAACCCTTGACTACAATAACGACTGTCTGATATACGAATAACAGCAGAGACCAATGGCATAAGAGCGAATATATAATTAAACCATGCATGCGATTGTGACATTCACCAATCAGAAGTATTTGCATGCAACATTTGAGAATGGCATGCAAGCCACTTGCATAGTTTTGTACAAGCTACAGGCATGCGTATTTTCGCCGTTACGTGCTTTCCAAGGCACGGCGGGGTCTCGACGTGTATTAGATGGTCATTTATCCGTGAACCGACCGCAGCAGGTGAAGCTTTACACTTTCTAGGATACTAATAAACTGTTCCACCGAACCGCACTTATTTAAATTTTGTTTCAGTGCGGTTAGTGGAAGTGCTCAGGTGCGGTTCGGACAAGTGCTGTTGAAATCAGTGCTCTGAGTGGAATGCCTCATTTTATGCACACAGAATAAGCAAGCTGAAGTGGCAATAGGCCGGCCATATTAGCCGTAGAACCGATGATCGTTGTGGTAGACGTGTTCTTGAGTGGAGACCGCGAATCGGCAAACGTAATGTAGGACGCCCTCAGGCTGGGTGGAGCGACGATCTTCGCAGGGTAGCTGGTAGAAGTTTCGTTTAGAGCTTTTCGTGCTATAAAAACAGTTGGTACTTTTAGACATACATTTAAACAACACTCGCTACGTTTACAAAAGGACACCAGTCTCTAAACTCACCCTGGGACTGCATTGGTGACCTTTTTGGTGACCAAAAAGGACTACATTGGTGACAGCAGAGTACTATGTCATAGTACATGGATCTGCTTCTATTACTTTGTTTAGCCCGGTGATTAAATCCTTTTGCCTCCGACCCGCATCACAACACATTCAATCATACACATTATCAATACATTTTATTATATATTTGAGCCACCTTGTCATAAAGTTCACTCAAATCTGAAGTATCACTTATTTATTCTGATGCTGTTTATTGCATTGTACGTCCTTTGTTTTTGTATCAATATTTCTGTTTTTCTTCTGTGACATTATCCGGCTCTGCTAACGTGGTGTCCTGCGTGAGCGACGAAAACGACGCGACGCGACGCAATACGATACGACGTAATGCGACGCGATACTACACCCGAAAAATGTCCTACGTGATTTTGGTCATTACTTCTCGAATCATGGAGAAGTACAGTACAATTTTTCTCGACCATTTCGTAGTTCGTGGTGACGCGTTTGGTCGCCCTCAATACAAGTACGCGTTACGGCGCGTCTCGCCGCAGACTGTCATATAGGCCGCAAGCAGGGTATGCCGTTGAGTTGATCGCGTTCGTCGCGTTCGCACCGTCGCGTCGCTTCGTATTCGTCGCTCACGCAGGACACCGCGTGATTGTACAGTACATCGTCTGCGCTCGCGTCCCTTCGTTTGTCATAGACCATAGATATAGTCTGTAGCATGGACAAGCGACGTTGGAGCGTCGGATGTGGGTCGATCGTAAATTTTTATTTTTTATTTAGTTTATTATCAAATACGGTTTTGCATAGAATTATGTGTTTTATAATATATTTTATTGCTTATTTTATGTCTCTAGGTGTGTCCGTGGCATCACAGTGGGCCCTGTCAGAATATCAGCGCTGCGGTATTTGTTTTTTCAAATATCGCAGCATCATGCTGAGATAGGAGCATTTTTGGCCTCGCACAGGTGTTTTTTTTTTCTTTATTTATTTATTTTACTATATATTGTACACACAATAAAACATATGTAGTTAGGACATTATGATCATTGATTTTTCTTTCCTTTTGTTTCATTTGTGTTTATGATATTGTTAGTTTTAATGTTCTTTTTATTTTTGTATTTCCTGTGCGTGTCCCGAATAAAATATTTTTCTTTCTTTGTTTCTTTCTAAGCTGGATGAGAGTTGCCGAGAATCAAGCTGAATGGCGTGCAATTGGAGTGGCCTATGTCCAGCAGTGGACTGCTGAAGGCTGATGATGATGATAGTACGGATATAGCAGTCATAACTATAATACTCCTATTGTGTCTCATTTACCGCGCGTGAACCTTTCGAACAACCCGTGCGGATGTTGTCATTTAGCCACGAGCCCCTTAAAACTCCGAACATATATTTAGGTATAACAGTATACTTATTCGATTTTACCGCTCTAGTTTTGCCGAATCATGCCAACCCGATTATGATGACCTTGATATGATATTGATGTGTGTAGCACTCCAAAATTACAAAAAGTATCATCTATTTAGGGCAGCCCCAAGCTCTCGTTTAGTTCATAATCATACAACCTGTCCCTGAATTAATGCACAACCTCTTAACGGGTCATTGTACTCATCATTATGAACAACTTTAACTATGGAACCAAACCTGAAATGGCGAAAAAAAAATATCAAATGTAGGGAACAGCAGATTTTTTTTCGCGATGTCAAGTTTGGTCCCATAGTAAAAGTTGTACATAACGATGAGTACAATGACCCGTTAAGAGGTTGTGCGTTAGTTCAGGAACATGTTGGTTATGCTAGCTGATTTACAGGAACCACAAACCTTTCAAAACTAAATTAAACGTTAAACCTAGGTACATTAATTATTTAAGCTATAAACTTCAGGTTTTATGTTTACGACTTAAAATATACGCCATGCTAATATTACCGTCACTACGAGGACTCATGTATGAAATTCCAACTATTATTCATTTGAAAAAAATATTAAAATGAATATTTCAATAAATATAAGTTAAGAATGAAACTAAACTGACTGCTTCATTTGGTCTAGTGGTCGCGAAGCACTACTGTTGCGCATATGGTCCTGGGCTCAATTCCCAGGTTGGGCAAAGTGGGATTTTCTGATAGGGATTTCTCAGTAGCAGCCCGGAGTCTGGATCTGTGCCCGGTTGATGGCAATAGCGAGTGTGGGTGTTAATATAGGTACACCCAGAGATATAAGATTTTTATGGGTTTTTTTTAATTAAATTTTTTTAGGATACACCCCTGCTTTACCATTCGGGGATTACAGGTGTGATGTTGTGTTATATAAAAATTAAAAAAATATTTAAATATAAACATAATAACATCACGCCTTGGTTCCCCGAAGGGTTAGGCAGAGGTGTACCTATAGTACACCCACATATTGCCAGTTACGATTTTACTTAAATATTAATATTATATTAATTTTCAAACAATGCTATAATAATATGTTAAATGAGAACTGTTTCCTTATTCTTCAATATTAATATAATAAACATGGCGTTCCCGTAATGTTTTACCAAAAATAGTTGTTTGTAATAAGATGAAAATATTTTTAATTACACTTAGCTACCGCTGCAAACCCACGGTTTCTTAGAAGAGCGGTGGCCGAACATAGCGTCTGCACATTAACGTCGAATGACGTCACTGAAACGTTATTTATGAAAGTAAGTTGGTGTGTTTTCCTAGCAAGCGTTTTTGACACTGTAAAGTCAAACTCCGCTGCCATAATTGTCATGACAGCCGTCACCGCGGCCTCTTTGTGGCGGCCACCGCTCTTTTAGGAAACCGTAGCTTAGAACGATAAAATGCCACGTTGGATACTGACTAAGGATGCTTACATAAAGGAACAGGTTTCCGGTACAGACAAACCCGTGCGGGTCGGTACCGATCGGTGCACGGTTAATAAGGTAGTCGCCACCAATAATTATATTACATAAATAAAGAGGTAGATATCGCACTAGCGCGCGCAAATTGTTGCAAACAAATTCAGACATTTCTTGTAATTTGATTTAGTCGGCTACTCGCAGCGAGCGCTCTATGATTCACTAGTGTACTTCAAGCGCAACACACTACAGATAGCTATCTCTTTCTGTATCATACGTTCCGTATTATCTATCGCAGTCGTAGTTGAAGACTCCTATACGTAAGGTACATATAAATAAAATTTAAGTGTCTGTTTGTAATGTCAAAATAACAACTTTTTACTAAATGCATATGAAAGTACTTATAACAAAAAAAGCAATTTAAAAAATTTTTGTCTGTCTGTCTGTTTGTTCTGGCTAATCTCCGAAATGGCGGGACCAGTTTTAACGGGATTTTCGCTGGTAGATAGCTGATGTTACGGCGGGTAACTTAGGCTACTTTTAATTTAGAAAAATAATTAGGGGTCCGCGCAAAAAAATTATAACCTATGAAATTATGAACAAAAAGTCGGATTTGAAAAATTCTTTTTGCATTTTTGGTAGCCCAGTTCTCGAAGATAGTTATTGGTTATTTAATATCACGCTATGACCCTTAGGAGCCGAGCAAAAAGAAAAAAGTCAGAAAGAACACTAAGCGAAAACGAAGTAATAGCGCGGACAGGCGATGCAACGCGACGGGTCGGGGGACGAGGGAGTTTTATTAACCCTTTACTGCATGATTTTTTATTTATTTTAGAAAAAAAATATATGTGGTAGGATACACTAAATAAATAGACACGTGTTTCAGGATTTTTCTTTTAATTGAATAGTTTCAGAAAATTTTACACTTTTTCACTTTGGATCACATTTGGTACATTGAGCAGAAAATGAACTTTTACACTTTTTAAAACAATAAAAACTTACCTTAGTACCAATATTTAGATAACTTTCTTTCCTGGAGTATTTATTTGCAAGCACTAACACTGAGATTTGTATTTTTTACACAATTTCGAACATAAAAAATTCGCTCCGCACCAGTTCGTACCTGTTCACTGACTTTGATGAAGGATGTAGTTCACACAACTAGCTCATAGATAGCGGTTTTATAAATAAAATGAAGCTCGTCTGAGACGAATTTGACACAGTGTGCATAAAATAAGAAAATCAGTTTGAAACTTAAAAATATTTAAGATATATTATCTTAAACCATATTGGTTT
Source organism: Fissipunctia ypsillon (assembly GCA_947568875.1). Lineage (NCBI taxonomy): Eukaryota > Metazoa > Arthropoda > Insecta > Lepidoptera > Noctuidae > Fissipunctia > Fissipunctia ypsillon. The sequence goes on along the minus strand of OX387663.1, from coordinate 17,181,584 downwards.
GGTTCATATATGAACCACGATGCGGTAAAGGGTTAAAATGTGGCTGTTATTTTAGTATATTGTGTATCTTACGACTTTCACGCGAACGAAGTCGCGGGGGACAGCTAGTTTGTAATAAGAACGCAACGATATCTGAACGCCGCTCAATATGAACGTAGCGTATCTTTCCTTTTTAATGTCATTGGTCGGCACCAACAAGTTTAAACCTGTTTGACACTGAACTAACACTCTTAACACACGTCACTAACACTAACACTGAACGTACGTCAACCGTTTAAAAGGCTTTAACAGTCTGTAATAAAATCCTGTTCAGCCATTCCGCCATTTAATATCAATTATAAATATACCCGCATTAATTAACATTGAATTAATTTCGCAAGATAAGTGAGGGCGGAAAATTTGCAAATTGTGAATTAACGATAATAATTTAATTATAATTGTAATTAACTGTAATTTATGAGTGATATAGGCTTTTGGGAATTGTAGTATAGAGTAATAAGGCGAAGAACGATAAATGATTTTAAATTTTACTGTTCGGTTGGCGTGGGGTTCTAAAAAAGAAGAGATTTTCGTCATTATTAGAGGTCAGATAATCGGATGCATATTTACCTAAAGTAAATTTTTCTAAGAAATTATGGAAGCGGCTTCTTATTTTTTTCTTTCTTAATATAAATCCCAAAACCGGGAATGCAAAACTAATCGAATACATGGTATGGAAACGACTTCTAAAACATGTGGTATTATTTATTTAAAAAATACCGAGACACCGGGATCAAATATTCTTTTTCTTGTTTACTTGAAATTCATTTTTAACCCCCGATGCAAATATATGTGCATGTAGGGTGTACGAGGAAGGGTAGTGCAAGTCGATTCTATAGTTAAAAAGTACTAAATTTATCAATTCCTGAATCGAGAAATTTTTACGATCGATGCAAAAGTGCGTTCCATATTAGCCAACACCTCAAGTTTAGGTAAATATGCATCCGAATATCCGATCACTGGTCATTATACACGAAAAGCACTCGTGTACCTGTACCAGAGTTACAGTCAACTCTGTTATTGTATTGTAATTGACTGGTTCTACACCAGTGTGTACTACCAGTCAAACACAATACAATAACGACAATTACAATCAACGGTCTTATGTGGACTGCCACCGGAATTATAATTTTGGCCTGCACGTCAGATCTGCGCTTATCTGTGTGTGTGTGATGTTTTAATGCAGACAATAACGTGCACACTGTATTACTACGGAAAGACAATAACGTGCACACTGTATTACTACGGAAGCGCGTTGTTGGTTGGTCAGATGCATGTCTGATCAACACTTAATAAAGATACCTACAACTACCTACTTATATACTTGTTTTTTTCTTAATAAGTTATCGACCACAGCGCCTATTTAAAAGCAATGCTAAAATTCGAAGTGAAAATTATAAGCAGCGACGGCAGGTCCGCATGAGTGGGTGGCTGTTATTGTGTGTGCGTGAAGTTGGAGAAGGTTCGAACCTCAGTGCACGCTTTCGATTCTTTTTGTTTTTTCGTTTTCGTGTCAGAGTTCAATTATTTATTGAGTTTCGTTAATACAATAACAATACTGCCGCGCTAATTAGAAACGCAGTAAGGAAGGATTTTTGGAAAATTGAGTACAAATTGAAATTACTCTATTTTCCAAAAATCCTTCCTTACTGTGTTTCTAATTAGCGCGGCAGAATAGGGAATAGAGGGTAAAAATGAAGTATAATAGGCAATGTCATTAAAACAAAAAACACAATTTTTCATAGAAACATTTATTGATGTTATTAACAACCTTTAAAACATATACATATTCCAAATTTTGAAATAAATAAAGTATCTAATTTGTTCGTAAATCATTTTTGGTTGCTACTACAATGGGATGTTTTTGGTTTATTGAGGCATTTAATCATTTTCTCAAAGAAAAGAAGATTGAAGCTAAATCTCAATCCTACAATCTTACGGTCACTAACTTATTACTATTATGACCAGTGTATCCCTCGAATTCCCCTCATAAAATTTAATATTTAATTATTTTATTAATATTTACTGTGACCTCCGTTATTAGCAATGCAGTCGTCGACGCATGGAGGCCACAATATTACTGCAAATATTTGTGCCATGTAAACTGTCCCAAAACTCCATGCAATGGGACTTCAGCTGTTCGCGATATCTATCGTCTCGCGCTTCCCATCTTTGCACCATTAAACCCCATAAATTTTCTATAGGGTTCAAATCAGGGGATCGCGCTGGCCACGGAATAACTGTAACATCCGAATGTTCACTAAACCTCTCACGAACAATACTGGCACGATGTATCGGACAATTATCTTGAACCAAATAAAATTCACCAATTTCCTCCACTGGATAAACATTGCAAACAGTAGGTAGGTACATATATCTCTCAAAACCTCGACATAATTGGAGCTGTTGGCTCGCGTCGGTATAAATGCCAACTCATCCGGCCCTTGAGCACTAATTCACCCCCACATATTCACACTAATTCTTCCTGACTCCGTATTATTTATAATATTACTGACAGACCAACGTGTATTGTCTCTGCGCCACAAATAAATTCTTCTTTTTTGACACGACTTGAAAGTCTTCTCGTCAGTAAATACAGTAGTCTCCCATCCTCCATTCTCCATCAAAGTCTAAATATTCTCGAGCAAAACGCAACCGTTCGTACTTATGCCTTTGCGTTAAAAACGGTTTTTTCGCTGGTGTTCGATGATGGAGGCCTTCAGCATGGAGTGCCCGGCGAACAGTGCGCAATGACGAATCTAATTCTTCAGTAAATTGCCTTGAAGGTATGAAACCATTCGTTTAATATTCACCAACCATAAAGCGTCGCTGAGACTGGTTAATAAGTGGCGGCCTACCACTTCTTACACGGCTCTTAAGACTCCCCTCTTCCTCAAATCTCCTCACCTAACGTCTCACTGTATCTCTCTAAAAAAGAAATCCTTATTTCACATTTTGAAGCGTCACATATGAGAACATATAAAATCAAAAACAACAAACTAACTTACACAAAATCCGGTCTCATTGGATATTTCAGATATATAACACCCATTGTTATGCAAGGCTACAATGTTCGCCCTGGCTTCAATATTTACATTTGCTTGCATTTTCAATAAAAATCTTCAAACTCAACACCTCTAGTATCAATAACACAAACGATCGTAACTAAGTTCACCAACCAACAACGTCATGCCATTCTAACTACACTCAGAAAATTGATTTTGTTTCAAATCTACCCTCAACTTATATGTGACTAGTTTAAAATATTCGCTGTCTTTTTCTCATTAGCATAATCAGAAAATGACAGCGTGCCGCGATAGGCCTATGATGATGACCATATACCGCGCTTTTTCTGTTTCGTTCGTGATGAAAGAGTGCAATATACGGGTGTGTATGTCTATGTGAAATGCCTAAATAGGAGAAGGTCTCAAGTGCGACGAATAACGACGCGATAGTTTTGTAACGCTGGCATTGGAGTTCTGACCGCTACTGTACAATACAATAACGCCTTTGAGCTATATTAAAGCTGCCCTAGCGGTGTATTGCAACTGGCACGCTCGTTCCATCGTAGACCTCATCCTCGCTTTCTATCAGACGAGGTCAAGGGCAAGAGCAGGATCACTCTGCAATAAAAAAGAAAAATTTACTTATGGTATGCCACAGACATATTCCGTCAGCTTTTCTCTACAGGCGTTCAAGCTTTCTCTTATTGCGCTTATTCTTAGTTTACACAAGAGAATTGGAACCCAGGACCTTTTGAGCTTACGACCAAAAGTTTAACGACGCAAAAACAGCAAATTTGCTGTCAATAATTAAATCTCAACTCCGAACCATGACTTTCTCTAGTTAAGCCAGTAAATTAAGTCTTACCTAATAATATTGTTTTTACGCCCCGGATTATATTATAAGGTCCAAGGTTTATATAGGACAGTAATGAAATGATAGAGGAGGGATAATCCCTTTTGAAAGGTGTGCCTCGAGGGAGGCTTATTTAGAGGATATTTTGATAAAGACATTTTTGACATGGGGCTTAAGTGATGAGTGTCAGTTGAAGTGTCTATGGAATTGTGGCGTAAGGTTTTTGGGGTCAGAGATGTCAAAATGAGGGTTGAAAAGTGTATTTTTAGTTGTGATTTGAGGTTGGATATGTTAATCTTGTATGCAATAGGGAACAAGACCCGATTATAATAGTGCTGATGACTAATAATATTTGTGTCCGTCAGGCAGGTTATTAAAAAATATTAGACACGTATTTTTTCTTTTTTTACGCAATCAAAAGATTACGGCGATACATTGAGTTAAAATTTAGAATGACGTCACGCCTTGCTAGATTTTATACTTAGTTCTGACGTAGCGAGTCCCCCCTCCCCAACGTTATTGCGTTTTATCTAAGTATTTTTTAATTAATATGATAAAGCAAAAAATACGTGTCTACTATTTTTTTTTTATTATCTAACTGACGGACTAAACATAATTACTTTTTTTACACAGGGATCATTCCTATTGCGACTTGTGTCGGAAACATGCAAAAATCTCAAACTAGTTTTTCCCATTTTTGATAATTATCGACAATTTTACATAGCATATTGTGCCGAGACGTTGCGCCGTAGTGTAGACATAGCGTTTTTTTAGTAACAAGTTTGGATATCGATCTTACCAAATTGATATTTGTGGTACTTAGTACTAATCTAATTTTAGAGGGATGCTGTTAGTCAGATAAGGATAACTGATAGTGTGTAATTGAGGTATCCAAACTGACCTCAGGCGGTAGTGGAGCCGAGATTGTAACGGATAGGTATCAATTTATCTCGCAGGAAAGCCTTGTAAAATGACCCGATAGCGTTAAGCCTACGCGATCGTAGCACGCTGCTACGGCGTAGCTCGTAGCGCGTAGCAGATCCGACCTAAGTTTTTGTCAGTCTCGCGAACATACACGGGTTTATTTATAAACATAACATAACATCACGCCTGTAATTTCCGAAGGGCTAGTCAGAGGTGTACTTATAGTAAGGTACACCCACATTTCGCCAGTTATATACAGGGTGTGTCGTAAATAGTGGTCCAGAGTAAAGGAGTCGATACACTGTATTCTTATGTATCACGCACCGAAATGTTAACCATTTTCAGTTAAGGGTCTCCGCAAAAAAAAAAAAACTTTTTTTTTTAAATTTCTATACCTTGCTTCACGAATTTGGCTGTAATTTCAACAAATATCAATATTTTTTTAGTGTGTTTTTTATTATTACTCTTGAATATGTGTACTATCATATCCAAACCCTTTTTTCTATTTTAAAGTAAAAGATACTTAAAGAAATTAATTTGTTTCCAATTTCAATACTCATCTCCAGCAAATCATATGACTTTAGGGGCATATTGTGTAAAAAAAATGTAAAGCACTGTTAGTGCCCATTAGTTTTAAAAATACCTCATTAAATGCAAATTACAAAATGGTAAAATATTAAGTGGTAAGACTTCAGAAAAAAAAGTTATTAGTATTCAAAACGAAAGACAGCTAAATTTGCTAAAAACATTTTTTTCGGTTAAGTAAATTATAAGTATTGCAAACTGTTAAGGATTAAACCAATAAGTTTTTTTATTGTAAGTTCTTTGATTGACTTTTGAAAATAAAACATTTTTTTCAAATTAACCATTTATTAAAATAATCAATACTCAATCATTTATTGCAGTCATTGTACAAAAGTTGTTGGCAGTACAGGCACAGTACAGGTACAGCATTGAACCCAGATAGGGCGCAGCAATTTTAATACTAAAACAATACTACATGAAACGAAACAGAATACGAAAAGATAAACCCTAAAACAGTAAATGCGTTTAAGTGTTGGTATTTTTAACTGAAACTTAAAATTAAGTCGAACAATGAATTATTCATTACTCTGTTTTTTACAGAACAAATTAATGTTTTTACAGAACAATTAATGTTTTACAGAAAAACAATGTTGTTTTTACAGAACAAAAAAATTCACTAATTATCACAACTATTTTTAAATTAATAAGTTTTTTCACTGTTATTACACCAAATGTTCAAAGTGGCGACCACCAGCGGCGATACATGCTCTGCACCGCCGAATAAAAGATCGCTTTAGTCTGTGTGCAAACCCACTTGTATTTATCTCTTCAGCCGCTGCTTGAATTCTTTGTCGTAATTGTTCAACTGAAGTGATTTGGACTTTATAAACTTTTTCTTTCAGACACCCCCAGTAGAAAAAATCAAGGGGGTTCAGGTCTGGCAAACGTGGTGGCCATAAAATTAGGCCTTGCCGTCCATCGTCCATCTTTGGGGATAAGTATGGTTTAAATGTTCACGCACAATAACTGCGTAGTGAGCGGGACAGCCATCATTTTGCAGCCACATTGCTTCTCTTAATTCTGGATCAAAATCTCTCAATAACTCTGGGAGGTCGTTTTGCAAAAAATGTAACTGTCTTTCGTTTTGAATGCTAATAACTTTTTTTTTTCTGAAGTCTTACCACTTAATATTTTACCATTTTGTAATTTGCATTTAATGAGGTATTTTTAAAACTAATGGGCACTAACAGTGCTGTACATTTTTTTTACACAATATGCCCCTAAAGTCATATGATTTGCTGGAGATGAGTATTGAAATTGGAAACAAATTAATTTCTTTAAGTATCTTTGACTTTAAAATAGAAAAAAGGGTTTGGATATGATAGTACACATATTCAGGAGTAATAATAAAAAACAGACTAAAAAAATATTGATACTTGTTGAAATTACAGCCAAATTCGTGAAGCAAGGTATAGAAATTTAAAAAAAAAGTATTTTTTTTTTCGGAGACCCTTAACTGAAAATGGTTAACATTTCGGTACGTTATACATAAGAATACAGTGTATTGACTCCTTTACTCTGGACCACTATTTACGACACACCCTGTATATGGTGTATCTATTCGTACACGAAATCTCTTAAGGGGTCATTGTACTGGTCAATGAGAACAACTTTTACTATGGGAACAAATCTGAAATCGCGAAATAAAAATCTGATGTTCCCTATATTTTGACGAGTTATGCGAACATAAATGTACGGAACAGCAGATTTTTTTCGCGATTTCAGGTTTGGTTCTATAGTAAAAGTTGTTCATAATGATGAGTACAATGACCCCTTAAGAAATTTCGTGTATGAATAGATACACCTTATATAAGTCCCAATAATAAAGGGCGAGCCTATTGCCATCAACGGGGCACAAATCTAGACTCCGGGCTGCTACTGAGTAATTTCTGATGGAAAACCTAAAAACGCTTTGCCCGTCCTGGGAATGGAAACCAGGACTTCATGCTCAGCAGTAGCGCTTGCGACCACTAGACCAACGAGGCAGTAATTTATAAACTTTACGCTTAAAAGAGATGTTTTTTTTTTTATTTGAGATAGGTTTGCTCTTGACTTTAGTCTAGGTCAGAGACGACAGAGACAAAGTCGACGATGGAGCGAGCTTACCCAGAAGAACCCTGTTCACTCTCACTTTGAAGAGATCGGGGTTGTATGCGTTCGGAAACACAGACGCAGGTAGAGAGTTCCACTCCCTTGCTGTGCGCATCACAAAAGACATTTGGAAACGCTTAGTGCGAATTGGTGGGATAGCAACTAGGTAAGGATGGTAACCTGCAGTGCGTCTAGATGTCCGATGGTAGAAGAGGGCAGGCGGAATGAGGTCGTGGAGTTCTTGAGCACACTCCCCGAAGTATAATCTGTAGAAGACCGTCAAACAGGCAACCTTGCGGCGATGAGCCAAGCTGTGAAGCTTGGCATCCACCAGTCTTACGTCGCCAATGAGCCTCTTAGCTCTGCGTTCCACCGAGTCAAGCGCGGCAAGTTTAAAAGTAAAAAAAAATCATGGTAAAGCATAAGCTGTTAACCTTTACTTAACTTCAACATTTATAAACAGACTTTGCCTTTTGGACTCTTTAATTGTTTCCTAGTTGTCAGTTTTATTTTGACCAAAAAATGTGAATTTCATCCACACAAATAAACCGATAACTTGGCCTGTATTTTAAACCGTCACGGTCTATCCAAAAGCTTTGACAAAAAACCTTTCGTTTAAAAATTATCCCTACTTTTTACACGTACCGTGATAAAAGCCGCGCTTAAACCTAATCCATCTTCGTATCCTCAAGAGATCAAAAGTTCTCAGCATTTTTCATCCCTGGATCACCATAAACCAGCATCCAGGTATAAACTCCTTAATTAACACCAGAATGTTCGCAGCTCTCAGCATTTAATATAGAAATATGAAAAAAAAAGATAATTTTTCTCTCTTGTCTGGTACTTAAGTGGCGGTCGCTTATGATGCTGGACGGTGTAATAATAATGGAAGTTTGTCAACTGTTTAGGTTTCCAGGAAATATTGTGTATTTAGGGTTGTGTTGAGCAAATAGGTTGTAAATGTCGTGATGGCCTCGTTATTAAGGCTTCGACCCCTTATGCATGAGGTTGTGAGTTCAAATCCGAGCAAGTATTATGACTTTTTCAATTCATCTATACAAATAAATAAAATTGAAGTGTCTGAATGTAATGTCAAAATAACAATATTTTACTAAATGCATATGAAAGTATATACGGCACTTATAACAAAAAAGCATTTTTAACATTTTTGTCTATCTGTTTGTTCTGGCTCATCTCCGAAACAGCTAGACCAATTTTGACGGGATTTTCACTGACATATAGCTGATGTTACAGGGAGTAACTAAGGCTACTTTTATTTTAGAAAAATAATTACGTTTCCGCGCAAAAAAATTAAAACCCATGAAATTATGAGCAAAAAGTCGGATTTCAAAAATTCTTTTGCATTTGGTAACCCAATTCTCCAGGATAGTTATAGGCTATTTAACATCCCGCTACGACCCTTAGGAGCCGAGCAAAAAGAAAAAAGTCAGAAAGAACACTAAGCGAAAATTAATAGCACGGGCGGGCGGTGCAACGCGGCGGGTCGGTCGAGGGAGTTTTATTGAAAATTGGCTGTTATTTTACTATATTGTGTATCTTACGACTTCCAAGCGAATGTAGTCGCGGGGCACAGCTCAGGGTCATAATAACTGTCTGAGTTCATCTTGAACGTTATAAACATCGGTGAAGGAAAAAATCGTGAGGAAACCTGAACTTATAGTTAATACTAGATTCTGCCCACGACTTCTTCTGCGTGAAATTTCTTGTTCCCCTATCCGACCCGTCGCATCGCATCGCCTGCCCGTGCTATTACTTCGTTTACACTTAACGTTTTTTCTGACTTTTTTTTTGTTTTTGCCCGGTTTCTAAGGATCTCAGCGTGATGTTAAACCGCCTATTACATTCCTCAATAATTAAACTATCAAATGCAAAAAGAATTTTTGAAATCTGACTAGCAGTTCCAGAGATAAGCGCGTTCAAACAAACAAACGAAAAACAAACTCTTCAGCTTTATTATTAACTAGCTTCCGCCCGCGACTTTGTCCGCGTAAAATTTCTTGTTCCCCCGACCCACCCCGTCATATCGCATCGCCTGCCCGCGCTGTTACTTCGTTTTCGCTTAGCGCTCGTTCTTACTTTTTTTTCTTTTTGCTCGGCTTCTAAGGGTCCTAGCGTAATGTTACCGTACTCGTACCGCCCCCTGTACATTTAAATGTACATAATATTGGAAATCATTATAGCCCAAACATATTTTTTAAAAGGACGCGTAAACGCCCAGCATATATTACGATGAAAAAAATAAATTTCATGACTTGTTTAAATTTCCCGCCAGGATACAAGTGTGGTGGCATATCTACATCGCCACAATGGAACGCGTCACACTGACGTCACGCAAAATCCTGCATCGCGCAATCAGAGTTTACCGCGCGACTAGCATATATAGAACATCCCGACATCAACCGTCGGGCAGTTGCCCACCAGACACAACGCCCGTCTGGTCGGAGGATCCTCCCTTTTCTATGGAGGATGAGTGAACTTTACACCCTGTTCCTCATGCCTCTATACTGGTGACCCCGAACATGAACGTCAGCGCAGCCTTCGCGCAACTACTACAGCGTGACGTCATCAGCATCACTTCCTCGAGCTTTCCAGCAGCGAGTCATTTTTAATACAAAATTAATACAAAGTCCTTACGGCAATGTCAGCTTTTCATTTTTCTGAACAAAATTTCACACCAAATGTTAAAATTCATGGTCTTCCTTTTATTAGTGATACTACGTTATTTAGCAAAAAATAATCCTTAGTATGAAGCCTCTCGATCGGTATGATAAAGCTACAGGCTGATTATTTTGCTCATGTAACGGGTTCGATTCCCGGTTCAATAATATAATTATTTAAATATCTATGAATGCAATTTAAATTATTTTTTAAATTCAAATAATGTATTCTTTCAGTAAAATGTGGCATCTACAATATTCAAGGTACTTTCCCTCCATGTGGCATATCCGTGGGACGCCCTGTATATTTCCGACATTAATTACATATATTTAACCCGATACATTATAATAAGTATGAGAATTCTATAATTCTAGGCAACCAGTCCACTTTAGCCACCGAAACTCATTGTCTAAAATCTTTGTTTCCATATCTTGCAATGGTCCTACACCAACCAGGGGTTATCCTTTTTTTTTCTTTTCTTTTTTTTTGTGGATGGGAAATCATCAAATGACTTCTCCCGCGCTGGGCGGAGCGGGAGGGCATGTCAGACTTTTACTGACTAAAACCCACACGTGTTCCTTCTGTTGCCTGTGCCGGGGCCACGGTAACTCTTTCGCACATCCCGCAACCCTAGCTGGCATCGGCCCTAGCGGACCCCAGGGTGCACTTGCATAATACATACATGTCGTTTGTTGGTATCTCATTTCATTAAAAGAGTGTCTAACTCTGCGAGTTGGGTTCGGCCGCTCGTGCGCCTTCCAAAGGTCAACAGTGTCCCGAGATATGTCAAAGTATGATAATGATAATGCTTTCAAAATGCAAGGAAACGTTCAACCAAAATTTTGAAGACATATGACATTTAACCCGCACTGGGCCCCGTGGTGGAGCACAGTCCACTCCCTCTCACACAGGAGGCCTAAGTCCCAGCAAACAACGATTTTCTCGCTCAAGAAACTAGCAAAATATTGTAGGTCCCGTTTAAGTAAAAGAGATACGAGTACATCCATCCACACTTAATATTATATATTCGAAAGTAACTCTGTCAGTCTGTATGTTACCTCAACAACTCACAACTCTATCAGTCTTAGATAGATGGTATCCTGGGGAAGGACATAGGTTGGAAAAAGGCTAGGCATATTCTGACGAAAGAAAAGAAAGAAAGAAAATAAATTTATTTGACCTAAGATAAAGCATACAATATTCACACAAAAACAAAAAACTTAAAATAGTATTGTGTGCCTCACGGCTGCGCCAAATAGGCCCAGTTCAGCATAAATGCCAGACAACTAGTGCCTGGCGCTGGTTTTCAACAGGACCTTATGTTACGAGGACGTCTTACGAATGTAAATTAGTTTTATAGTAATGTGTAATTATTTAAATAAAAAATAAATAGATACATATGTGTAGCAATTAATAATATAATAAAGACGATTACAGATTTTAAAAAAAAGATCACAATATAGTGGTTTTTAAGAAAATAAACGAGAGCAGTGTGGTGGCCCAGTGGTAACGGCTTACAAGTTGTAGGTCGTGAGTTCGAACCCAGGCAGGCGCTTTACTTTGTGTAAATTATTTCATCACCACTGCTCTCAAAACGGTGAAGGAAAACATCGTGAGGAAACCGGCATGTCCAATAGATCTAGCAGTTAGTAGACCACGTATGTAAATAATTTAGCATATCTACCAACATAATCCACCGATAACTTCTCCACCAACTGATAAAAATCACATCCCTTTACCCAGAATAAAAATAAACAAAAAAGAATCGTCCCACTCCGAACTTCGAATGTACCTAACCTTCCCGCGCCGCTGTATGTATACTGAAATTACGCCAGTAGACCGCGCCGGGTCTCCGCGAGAAATCTCATGGTGGCATGGAGAGTGCGATTGTCGCAACCCAGCGCTGGGCACGCCACAATTGCGGCGATAAGTCCCCTCTTTGAGGAGTGGCTGGAGAGGCGCCACGGCGTCCTCACCTTCCGCCTGACGCAGGTCCTCACCGGACACGGGTGCTTCGGGAGGTACCTATTCCGGATAAGGCGGGAGGAAACGCCCGGGTGTCACCACCCGATGCCAGCTAGGGTTGCGGGATGTTCGAAAGAGCCCACAGAGAGAGCCCGCAGAGAGTTACCGTGGCCCCGGCACAGGCAATAGAAGGAACACGGGTGGGTTTTAGTCAGTAAAAGTCTGACACGCCCTCCCACTCCACCCAGAGCAGGAGAAGTCATTTGATGATTTCCCATCCAAAAAAAAAACCGCGTGTTGAATTCAGACCAGTAGTAATATGAAACTATGAACTTTCTTTTTGGTAACGTCAATATTAACGAAGTGAGTGTTAGTAATTTTTGGTTTGAGTATTCTGAATAAAATATGTATGATATTGGTTTTGATTTAGTCTGTTAAAAGCCGGGATTAACAACACCTAGTAGAATAATAAATCATATTTTATTTGCATAAAACATGGTAAACAGTGGTGTTAAATATAATTATTATAATGGCTCAAACATGTTTAGCTGGGAGAAAACAGAGCCTGCAGCATTTCAGGGTTTTGAAAAATATTACAAGTTACAGGGCATCAACAGTTTTTTATCCACAAATTCTTTTAAGTTGCTGCTTAAAACATCAGCTATTTGCCAGTGAAAGTCCTGTCAAAATCGGTCCAGCCGTTTCGGAGATTAGCCGGAACAAACAGACAGACTGACAAAAATTTAAAAAATTGCTTTTTCGTTATAAGTATCGTATTATACTTTCGCATTTAGTAAAAAAACTGTCATTTTGACATTACAAACAGACACTTCAATTTTATTTATCTGTATGTCGCATCTTGGGTGGCCGAGATGCGAAGCATCGGGTCTTCTTCGCAATCCGACATAGTTTTACGTGGATGTGGGCACTATCGTGGGTACTCGAACAAAAAAATAATTTAATTTAAATCAGAATAACTTTATTTAAACTAACGAGTTTATAGCAAGAAACAAACACGTGCGTTGGTACTGAGCGTATGCCAAGACTGTCCGAGGTTCACTGTCCACTCTCGATCCCGTCTCCAGTCCTCGCTGCATCCCCTCTACCGACGATCGTGTCCAAGCGGTAGGCCACGCTTGCGTTTCCGGTAACGACATTAGTTCACATAATTGTTAGATGGCGCTGCTTGTTGCACCTTGGCGCCATCAATCCACGACATGTATATATATAGATAAATTACTAGACTCATATTTTATAAACGGAAAAGAATGCAAAGAATTTTGGGTATGATTTTTGCTGAGATTGTCACCATTCGAATCAACACGAATAAATAAAATATTATTATTTTTACAAGTTGTTGTTTTGTTTAAAAATTAAAAAAAAAACTGAAAAATTTTAACATAAAGAAACTGGTACCTACTTAGTTTCATCGGGTTAGACTATAAGTCCACCCCAACATACATAATTGGGCTAGCAGACGATGAAATGCCTAACTTGGAAGTTGGGTAGGCCTTTGGTGTGGGATGCAACCTGTGTCGACACCCTCGCGCCATCCCATCTTCCTAGCACGGCGGGCTGTGCTGGGGCGGCTGCTGCAGGTGCAGAAAACCTCAAACGGCGCAAATATAACAACCTCATTGGGAGCTATATGTTTGAGCCGTTTGAGGTTGAAACAATAGGGCCGTGGGGTCCGAGTGCTCATCGAGTATTTCGGGATATCGCTAAGCGGTTGGTCGACTCTTTACGGGACCAGAGGGCTGGCCTATTTTTAGCCCAAAGAATCAGCATTGCCATTCAGCGTGGCAATGCTGCCAGCCTTTTGGCCACTTTTCCGATTGACAGCGATGCGGACGAATTTTTTGATGCCCAATGAGCTCTTCCCCCTTTTTATTATTTTTTGTATACTTGTACATAATATATATAAATATATTATATATATATATATATATATATATATTAGTGTTATCTTGTACCTATGTAGTAATTAAGAATTATAAATAAATGAAATTACGCAGACGATGATAATGTTGTTTTGTTTTAAAAATCTTCAACTGTCACGTTATGAGACACAATTGAGACATAAAATGAAATGTAAAAATCAACGTTTTTCTAGTTAACTGTACTATTTTTGCAATATCTGTAAATGCAGTTAGTAATTAATTAAGAAGTTAAGAACAGTCTCCTAAGAACGTTTTTCCGTAACCACAACGGTTAAGGTAGCTTCCCTTACTGCCTCGTCTCAACTTCCACCCAGTATTACTCCGATCGGTCAAGGAATCATGATAAAGGCCATTAGAATTCTTGTACTAAATCTTAATACCTTTCTAAAGATATGTAATTTATTCCTATTGAAGCGGGTACCAGCTTCCATACATTTCGTGGCATCATCCTTTATATTTATTACTGGCCTCTAGGAGGCCGATCGACAGCGATGACAAAATAAAAACTCTGGTTTCGTGAATACGTTTACAGACAGAATTATACGTACACAAATAGTCCGAATCAGATCATATCTGTATTCTGTAGCCTTTACAAATAAATTGCTAGTGCGGAAATCAAAATCCGCAACCGATAGCTCCGCAAGACAATTGTTTCATCGCGCCTTCGTCATTAATAACTGCCATTGTTTACAATCTCTGGTTTGATCTTTAGAATTAAGCCTACGAATGGTGTCAGATTTTAATATTTGTTTTTTTTTTCTTTTCAGGTAAGAGAAAGACAGAAATATCGGGGTAGCCGAGAGAGTGGTATGTTTATTGCAGTAGCGAGTTTTCAAAAATTGTTTAAACTATCAAAATGATTGTGATTACTGTTCACACAAGCGTTTAGTTTTAGTAGTTAAAAGTGAAGATTTTTAAAATACCTCCGCTTTGCTTTTTCTAACTTTCAATTCACATAAACTCAAAGTCAAATAATTTATTTAATCAGCCACATAAAAGGTACTTTTGAACGTCAAAGTTTACAAGAAAATATAATTGATTCTAGCTGTCCCTTCCTAATGGTAGTTTCACATCATACATAAACTCACGCCCTTTCCCCATGGGGGTAGGCAGAAACTACAGATCGCCACCTGGTATGATCCTTACATACTCCTTTTGCTTTGTTTACGTCCATGCTGTTAAGTTGGGTTAGTTTGTCTGGATTTCGTATGGAGAAGATAGTTTCTCTATACGTAACGGTACTCATAATTACTCCCCACAACAATTTAAAGTCCCGGAAGAAACATTAGATGTTTCTATAAGTGGCTCCGCGGTAATTTAAATACCTTGCCAGTCGTTGTTGCTTTCCGGCATGACGCGATCAATCATTTACAATGTTGGCAACACTGCCGGACTGAGTGACCCGTTTTTGAGCGGTTGGTGAGACGGCAAAATATTTCGGTGTCACGGTGTTTGGTATAAATGCTAAGTGGGTTTTTAAGTATTTTGTGGGTTCGGAAGTGGGATTGGATTTTTGTGGTGGTAAGTACGGAGTTTTTGCTATCGACGTTTCGTATTCATATTCGTATTCTTTATTATGGATCATAGGTAGGTAAGTACACAATGGATACAATGTTCTTATACTCGTAACTTAAAATAGGATCAGCTATGTCCCGCCACTTAGGCATACAATAACGATCACCTAGTATCTAATTGAAATTTAAAATTTAGATGAATTTAAATAAGTCAAAATACGCAATAAATGTCAGAAGAAGTTAATATACATAAAAAAATACATTACAAAATATTACACATAATACAAATATACAATAAAATTATTATTATTACCCACAGATGCTGATTAATCGAATGTCAACAAAGATACCCGTAGATATTCCCTATTATCTTTACCGTTACTGTACGCATCATGGTTGATGTAAACTATATTGAGCAAGTGATTTGTCAGTTAAGAAATCCTTTAGAGAGTAATAGCATTTGTCCAGTAACATGTCATGTAGTTTCTTTTTAATTTTTTTTTAAATTTTTTTCGACAGTATTATTAATATATTATTTGAGCGTAAAACGAATATAGGAGCGAGCTAAATGCCTTCTGATTAGCGCATATTGAGTAGCAAACTGCTTGAGCTAGATTTTTGCTGTCAAATGTTGTGAGAAATATTAATAGTTTTGATTACTTATAGGCAAAAATATTCCCAGTGCATTAAATCTGTAAAAAGAGTATTTATAACAAAGCAAGATTTTACATTAATCAGAAAACAAAACACTACAATTTTTCCAACTTATTCGCCCGATTCTCCACGAAAATTATACAACTACCATTCGCAACTAACAATTTGGATATTCAAGCGCAATAAAAAACTGAACGTTACGGTTCATATCTTCTTTAATACACATTATCCGCAATGCAACGTTTGCTGGCATGGAGCCAGAATCCGTAAATGATGACCATCTCATAACATTTGATAAACATATCAATGTGGATTATTTCCATTTTGGCGTACCTATCATAGCCCTATGAATCTGTTGAATGGACTATTTTGCTGTCTTAATTATAGAAATATAGTGGTGTAATTTGTGGTCGTGGTCGAATGGACCGCGGGCGGTATATTTGCGTTGAATGTAATTGGAAATCAGATGGTTTTAGTTTGGATAAGTTGATAGCAGGGGCGAAGCCTTCATACAACCCGATTCCTATCGGCTTCCCTTCGGACCAACCACTCTTATTTATGTCTACTATTGCCAAATAATAAGGTACACCTGTGTGTGTAACTGTGTATCACATCATATTACATAATTAAATTTAATACCAGTTTAATACATCATAAAATTAAAAACATACAGGTTTTTGTCTGAGTTTATGAGAACTGAACATTTTTTTCTTCGGCTTCCCTCTAATGATAAATGTAGCTGCGCCACTGGTGGATAGTTAATAAATATGGTATAAATTAATAATAATTTGATAAGATTTTATTTGAATGGACATAATATTAAGCTGACAATAATGATTATGTGGTGGCATCTACAATGCCATATAGGAACTATCATCACACTAATGTCACGCAAAAACCTGCATCGCGCAAGCAAAGTTTGACGCACAACTAGCATAATTATATGTACAAGTATATTATGTCGGAAGTACGTTATTCACTCGTTTAACTAATCGGGACGCCAGCGCCACCAAGCGGCGTTCGACAGAGTCTACAACATAACGCTCAACCGGAGTTAAGTAGTTTGTCGGCGGCTGTCGAGCAATGAACACGTTAAGAATAACGCGCGAAATACGCGCTGCGGTATTTTTTTTTAAATATCGCAGCATCATGCCGGGATAGGAGCCTCTTTGTTTTTATATTTTTTAACATACATACATAAACTCACGCCTTCTTCCCATGGGGGTAGGCAGAAACTACAGAACGCCATCCACCTGCTACGATCCTTACATACTCCTTTTGCCTCGTTTACGTTCATACATCTGGTCATACACGCACGCCGGTTTCGAGTACTACGCACTAGACCTTTCTGAATAACATCACCAGTAAGATCACTATATGTACGTTTTCCTAGGGCGTGTTTCCACTGACATCTGCCGTGTGACCTTTTGTTAGTCTACATTCATTCATCCTCTCAACATGACCAAACCATCTAAGCATACTCTTTTCAATTTTTGTCACTACATCTTCTTTTAAACCGCACCGTTGCCTTATCATATCATTCCTCAGCCTATCATTCAGCAGCCGGGGTTGCGGCATGTTGGAAAGAGTTACCGTGACTCCGGCACAGGCAACAGAAGGAACACGGGTGGGTTTTAGTCAGTAAAAGTCTGACACGCCCTCCCGCTCCGCCCAGAGCGGGAGAAGTCATTTGATGATTTCCCACCCAAAAAAAAAAGCCTATCATTCATAGTCACACCTCACATATTATAATTGTGTTCATGATATTATTCTTTTTATTTATTTATTAATTAATATAAATCATTATTTTAAAAACTTTATATTTGAATAATTTTTAATTTTTTTTTTATTGCTGTATTTCCTGTGCGTGTCCCAAATAAAATATTTTTCTTTCGTTCTTTCATTAAACTGTCGCGCGTTCCGTATAATTGTATCGTGTGCCTATAGTGTGTGAATAGCTAGTGTGATCAATTTGATTGTAAATTATAATTTGATTTGAACTTCAAACGGTTTTTCTATTGCGCAATAACCGACACTACCCATAGCACGCCCACAGTAGTTAAAATATGCCTGACGATAACTAGAGAGACGTACCTTCTCCGTCATTACAATATCCCAACATCCACCGTCGGGCAGCAGCCCACCAGACACACCCGTCTGGTCGGAGGATACTCCCTTTCCTATAGACGATGAGTGAACTTTACACCCTGTTCCTCATACCTCTATATTAAACTCGTTTCTTTCTGAAACTCTAAGGGTCTGAATCACAACCTCCGTATAAGTAAATTCTATGTAAATGATTGCTTTGTTTGAACTTACATTCATCATCCAAGGTTTATGTTCAAGATAAACCGATATATCTCGCTCACAACAAAGAGATATCTTCGGGGCATTATTTCAATCATCTGTGCGGAAAAAAGATTGCTTGTGTTTTTGTACCTATAAATAACGATACTTACATCAGTTTCTGAATTGAGAATTTGAAGTTGAGAACTAGTTGAGCATTACTGAAACTGATTCCTTCAATGTAGCCCGCGAAATTAATTTTAAAACTTTCGCAAAATATTGATGTTTTAAATGATTATACTTAATTTCGTAATTATTTTATTATAATTGCCGCGTATTAAATTTTGTACAACATAAAATAGAATACTACTACATAAAATAGAATACTTATTTTGTACACCATGTAGATTACAGATTGCGCTGTAGCTATGTAATAACACCCGCACGGGTCGTTCGATCAGGTTAAGCTGCGCTTGCCGCAGTTGGTCCATGGATGGGTGACCATATTTACATACCAAGACCTCTCCGTGCCTCGGAAAACACGTTAAGCCGTTAGTCCCGACTGTCATTCGTGGATCTTTGACAGTCGTTACGGGTCGTCTGAAGCCCGAAAGTCTGACAACCAGTCTTACCAATTGGTATCGTATTACCCAGTAACTAGGTTGTAGAGGTCAGATAGGCAGTCGTTCCATGTAAAATACTGGTATTCAGTTACATCCGGTTAGACTGGAAGCTGACTCCAACATAATTTGGAACAGCATTTTTGTCAGCGATGTAATCGCCCAACTTATAATATGCTTGGCTGCATAGTGTGCGTTTTACAGAAGATTTAAATTTCGTTTCATCCAGTTGGAGAAACGGTGTGTTTTTTCTAGTCCAGCTTTTTGCCAGGACTTTTCGAATTTTGAAATACTCGTAATATCCCTAGTTTATCTGGGAAATGACTCGTCGATTTTATCTTCCATAACTGGTAACCAAACTTGCGCCTCGATTTAAAATTAAAGTGTCCCCGTCTCTTAGATTAATAAATGCAGAAAAAAGGACAAAACTGTAGAGGAAAAGTTCTTAGTTGGAAGCTTCAAATATAACGTTTTACAAAATGGGACATTCGAAACTTGCTGCAAGTTTCACGAGACGATATTGTGTGAAAAGTGGACTGTGGGTTCGTTTATAAGAAGTAGCGATTTATTGTAAGTAGGTGAACTTTTGTGTGTTCGGAAACATGAAACTGACATCGACTAACACTGACACCGACTAACACCGACCGACTGGAGCCGAGTTTACCCGATTCAGCGTCACCGACCGTCTGGAGCGGATTATACCCGATTCAGCGTCACCGACCGACTGGAGCCGAGTTTACCCGATTCAGCGTCACCGACCGACTGGAGCCGAGTTTACCCGATTCAGCGTCACGGACCGACTGGAGCCGAGTATACCCGATTCAGCGTCACCGACTGACTGGAGCTGAGTATACCCAATTCAGCGTCACCGACCGACTGGAGCCGAGTTTACCCGATTCAGCGTCACCGACCGACTGGAGCCGAGTATACCCGATTCAGCGACACCGACCTGAGCGTGAAGGTTCAGTCTCGTTCACTGATCAGAAAGAGCGCAAAGTGCGCCTAAAGAAACGTTCACTTTAATAAAGTCAACCCACTTTAATAAAGTCAACCCCTCTCTTATCACTCGTACCACGCAACGAGGAACTGAAAGACAAAGCGGTGTTCGTCCCGAGCGCGTGAGTTGCGTCCATGATTGCCGGGACAAAACGGGCACTGATCATTTTAGTGTCACGCAGCCGGAGGGTTGACGATGTGTAACAGAATTTTCTTTGTTTGGAATAAAAAAAATGAGCATGTTATTGGTTTTGAGTGTCAAACGTAACAAAATTAAAATAATACCTTTAAGGGGGAAGCGCTAAGGTAGCCCGCGAAATTCAAATTTTCTTACGATTTTCGCAATTTGCAGCTCTAGTGTTTGGGTGTATCTTGATTAAAGTATGATTCGCGACCGTAACAAATATGTATTTACAGAATTATAATCATTAGAATCAGTAATACAACTCTTTAAGTTAGTAGGGCAAAACTTGGCTAATCCGTGATATGTAGCTATTCGGTGATAGATAATATGTGATTTATTACCAAGTTACTACTGACTTGATAAATGTATATTTTTCAATCATTATAGTATTTGCCACATTTTTAGATATAAGTTAGCAAAGCTTCTTTTTTCTTTTGAAAAAAAATCAGCTTTTCCCTACATTTATGTTCGCATAACTCGTCAAAATGTAGGGAACACCTGACTTTTTTCGCGATTTTGGGTTTGGTCCCATAGTAAAAGTTGTTCATAATGATGAGTACAATGACCCCGTAAGAGATTAACACTGTTTAAAATTACACCTTGTATAAGTATTGATCGTCATCTGCCTAGCCTTTTCCCAACTATACTGGGGTCGGCTTCCAGTCAAACCGGATGCAGCTGAATACCAGTATTTTACAAGGAGCGACTGCCTATTTTACCTCCACAACCCAGTTACTGGGTAATACGATACCCCTTGGTAAGACTGGTTGTCGGGCTTCTGACGACCCGTAACGACCATCAAAGATACACGAATGACAGCTGGGACCAACGGCTTAACGTGCTTTCCGAGGCACGGAGGGGTCTTGATGTGTAAAGATGGTCACCCATCCACGGACCAACCGCGGCGAGCGTAGCTTAACCAGATCTATCGACCCGTGCGGCTGTTATTTCTCAGCCACAAGCCCCTAATATTGATATAAAGATAAATTAATCAGATTTTACGATACTCACGAAGCAAAGAGAGTGCTTTTATGATAACCATTTATCAATTAGTTGTTAACCAATTGGCATCAGCTTGCACGAGTCCCATCTTCATTTACATTAATTTAAATAAAAAACTTTTTGCAAAAAAAAAACCAACCGACTTCCAAAAAAAAACACTACAAAGTAAAAATTACTTTAATTTCGGAAGTCCGTGTCTGCATTTTAGGTTTTTGCCACCGACTTCCGAAATTAAAGTTATTTTTAACCTTGTAGTGTTTTTTCTGGAAGTCAGTTGTTTTTTTTTCCGCAAAAAAGTTTTTTTTATTTTTCACTTTTTATTGGATCGGTTTGTAATTTATCTAAGTTACAATAGCCTAATGACAACTGCTCATCACCGTTCATAAAATATTGCTTTTCCCATTGCAGGGACGTTAATTGTTGAGGAGTTCTCCCGGTACTTCACCATCAGCTCCACGTCACCATATGCATTGTGACGAGCTTATATAGCTTAGCAATCATTTTAAAGTAATCGAATCGCAATCCGTGAAATACTTATTATTGAGTTGTTCCGGTAGCCATCTGTGGTCTTCATCATCAGTTCCACTTCACCAAATGGTGCTTTCCGAGAGCAAATGCACAAGTTGCTATAAAAAATACCCAAATCGCTATAGGTGTGTCTATAATATTTGAAGAGTTCCCTCGATTTCTCCAGGATCCTATCATCAGATCCTGACCTGATGACAATAAGACCAATTGGAAAGTATATCCTTTAAAGCAAAAAAGAAATTTCCTAATCGATCTAGTCGACTTCGAGTAATCGGGGAACAAACATAAAAAAAAACTGAGAACCTCCTCCTTTTTTGAAGTCGGTTAAAAATGAAATGCTGTTCATTGTTGCATCACTTGATAATGGCTGAACCAATAAAATTTGGCAAATTTTTTTTCAAAATGTTTGTGATAGTCCGAATTAGGTTTTAATAGAAATAAAAATTGGAAAAAATTCCCGAAAAAATGGAAAATTCTGGAAAATTGAAAGTGTTTTTTCTATGGAATTTTTGTATGATGTCAAGAACATATTGAGGACAGTCTGTTGGGCCAGCTAGTAATTAATAAAGTGGTAAGTGCTGAAAGTTGCAAATGCAAAGTTAATGAACACGGGATTGAGGGGAGCAGTAGAATACAAACGAGCTGGATGCGTCCCGGAGGCGTGCGTTGACGAATTGAAAGCGTCGCTCAGACGTGCGCTGTGTTCCTGATTAGCTGGGAACTGTTGCTGCATTCGAGTTTAGAACTTACAGCTTTGTGTAGGCAGTAGATTTAGTTCGATAGTAGTAACAGAAATCTATTCAAGTAATTCATTGTCCTGGAATTGATTGCGTCTGCACTATACAGTGTCAAATTAAATTAGCTAGCGAAACTCCGCAGATGTGATGGGTAATGTTACAAAAAGAAAAGTTTTTACAAACTCATAATTGCAAAAAACTACACTAGCAGCGTCCGTTGAGTCAGCTGTAGATACTTGAAATTATAAGTTTTTTTTTGTTTTGTTTCGAAATCGATACTCATTGCGTCTGCGGAGTTTTGTAAGCATTTTTTTTTAAATTCGAGATGGGTTTGCTCTTGACTCTAGTCTAGGTCAGAGATGACAGAAACAAAGTCGACGATGGAGGGAGCGTACCCAGAAGAAGCCTGTTCACTCTCATTTTGAACAGATCGGGGTTGTATGCGTTCGGAAACACAGACGCAGGTAGAGAGTTCCACTCCTTTGCTGTGCGCATCACAAAATACATTTGGAAACGCTTAGTGTAAATTGGTGGAATAGCAACTAGACAGAGATGGTAACCTGCAGTGCGTCTAGATGTCCGATGGTAGAAAGGGGCCGGCGGCATGAGGTCGTAGAGTTCTTGAGCACACTCACTGAATTACAATCTGTAGAAGACCGACAAGCAGGCAACCTTGCAGCGATGAGCCAAGCTGTGAAGCTGGGTAAGTGAGTAGACCTTTCTTCAATCTGTCATCTACCCTGTTATAGTTTCTCGTAAGTCTTCTTAGAGATGTGCAGCATCTAGACAGACAGACACGTCCTGAAAAAAGCACAGATTGCATCATGCATGCAGTAGATGACTTTGATGTTGTGACAAAACATCGGCAAGAGCTCAAACTTTAATACCTTACCTCTTTACTAAGCTCCTTCACACCAAGCTACAAGCGTGACTTTAATACTAAACGCTGAGAACCCAGCTGGCATGTCAAAGGTCCAAAACTAATTACAACCGGAAAGGAAGTGAAAAAAGGTACTTACGTGTGTCGGACGTATGAGCAGCATCCCTAATTGTTGGGACGATGTCCACGTGACACGTCGAAGGTCAATCAGGACCGTCTGGAGATGTAGGGTTTGAGCGAATGGGACGAAAAGAGAATTACGGTTTTTTTATATGTTTAGGTGTTGTAGTTTGTATTGTATAAGGTTATGTGAGGTTGCGTTTTACATATCTAATTATATTATGGAAAGATTTAGAGGAAAACTATCAAAGTTAGTAAGCTTGTTTTTTTTATTGAGTATCGAAGGAATTGCTAGACGCAATATAAAAAAAAAAATATCATGTAAGGGATAAAGCCAATCTCTTACTGAAAAAAATCTTCATTCATTTGTTTACTGAGTTATGATTTCTTATACTTACTTAGAGGAATTACCTGGTGAGGTACGACTGTCAGAGAACGATGCAACGGTAAATTGCCGATGCCTTTAAAACCCAAAATGAAAACTCGCATGGCAGAAATGGCCAGTGCAAGTGCAATAAAGAACACCATTGCGTCTCCTAACCTCAAAATTTGAAACACGCAACCGAAAACAAAAAAGAAACGTCAAATTCGAAAATGAAACGGAATGAGAATTTGGAACGCACATTTGAAATAACGCAGATTGCATTTGCAAAAAGGAGCCGAATAGCAATTATTTCGTACTCGCCGCCATTTTGATTTTCCATTTTTGTGTTGCGAATGCCGCGAAAGGGTTACGGTTCCGCACGGATGGTATAATTTATCGTACGATTGCTCTGCACCCACTGATTTTAAAAGCCTCACTTGACTATGATTTATGCGAGGATCATGATGTGCCATCGAAAGAGTAATATGGTTTACCCGTACTTTTCCAAAAATATGGGGTAAAATGCTTTGAATTCAGTTTCCACGGAGAGAACCTCTATTTTTTTGGTTTACTAATGGGTTCATGTTCAGTGAAGTTACATATTTATTAATAATGATTAATCGTCTTTAAAAAAGGGAGGGGGAAGAATCATATTGCATCAAAAAATTCGTCCGTATCGCTCTCAACAGGAAAAGTGCCCAAAAGGCTGGCAGCATTGCCAATTATTTAACTAAAAGGAGGCCAGCTCTCTGATATATTCTTTTATATATAATTTTATAATTTTAAGACTATAATACCTACTAAATACAAAAATAAATAATGAAAATTAACAAAGAAATACGATAATCTATCGTCTTTCGCTAGAAAAACAAAAGGTATTATACTGAGAAAACAATTAAATTAGCTGCACCGCAGCTTACCAACATTGAAATAGTTTCCCGGAATGCGAAATAAGCGGGATGAGTTAATCCGTAGTCATTTTATCTTTTGCAAATTAATTTAGCAGTTACAGAGTGGCTGGCTTGCAGACTTCCAAAAGTATCTAGAATTTTATGCATTTTAAATATGGCTGAGGATTCAATGTTTTTAAACTTACATAGTAAGTTTTAATAACAGTTATTTCTTCTTACAGTAACTGGCCGTAAAAAAAGCACATCGAGTTCTATAAAAAGTTCGAATTTCTAGAGCGTTGTGTCTGTCACTCATTCTCTTGTGACGTCATCATCCTGCTGTCCTTATCCCAGCGTCGGTCGTCAGGGGTCGGGACAGCGTGTATTCTTGCCGTGTTCAAGAGCTGTCAGTGTCAATATTCTACAATACAACGTTGATACTGACAGCTCTTGATCGTGGTTTCGATGTGCCGATCGCGTTCAGTTTCGTTGGTGAAATTCACCCTTAATCTCTCTCGCCTGCATTTTTCTCGCAACAATACCTAAGACAGATAGAATACTCGTTATTATGTACACCATAAATATACTATTACAGATATAAAGTAGAAATGTTACAAGGGGTGACACAATGGGCGGCCTTATTGCTAAGAGCGATCTTTGAAAGACAATCTTTGGATGGATTAAGAAAGGAGAAGAAAGGAGAAAGGAGAGACAGTACTGCTAGTAGCCAAGCTCTGAACTAGGTACCCATTTTTGTTATTGTCAATCTCATCATCAACATTCTCGTGCCCATCATCATCATCTGCCTGCCTTTTCCCAACTATATTGGGGTCGGCTTCCAGTCTAACCAGATGCAGCTGAACACCAGTATTTTACATGGAGCGACTGCCTATCTGACCTCCACAACCCAGTTAATGGGTAATACGATACCCCTTGGTAAGACTGGTTGTCAAACTCGGGCTTCTGACGACCCGTAACGACTGTCAAAGATACACGAATGACAGCCGGGACCAACGGCTTAACGTGCTTTCCGAGGCACGGAGGGGTCTTGATATGTAAAGATGGTCACCCATCCACAGGCCAACCGCGGCAAGCGTAGCTTAACCTGATCGATTGACCCGTGCGGCTGTTATTTCTTAGCCACAAGCCCCTCAATTCTCGTTCTTAATAAAATTAAAAAAATACTAAAAAAAACTAATAAAAAAAGTTCTAAATAAAATTCTCGTGCCCATATCCCAATTTAAAATCTTGTTATACAGAGTGTAAGCGACAGCCCTCCGCAGACTGATGGGGTGAATTCTATTACTAAGATTACCGGTACAAGAAATCATTTCAGGAATGTTATGGAAATCCAATAAACCTGATTTCTTTTATTACCTCACACGCAATGTATCGCTACCGTGGCAAAACGCGCTTAGCGAACGGCAACGCAGCGAGCCTTCGGCCGCCGAGTATTTCAACATCCATTGCTGATTTTTTTATTTTTGTTGTTTTATTTACATAAATGGAATGCTGCGTACAGAGAATGTAATTTTACATTGAAATAAAGGAACAGTGACTGAAAAAAAGATTTAAAAAAATAAGATTTTCCTGAGATATTTTCCGGTGGAATATGATTTAAAATAAGGAACTGAATGCACCCTGCTAGTTTGCGGAGGGCTGTCTCTTACACCCTGTATATTATCCTCCTTACTAATAAACGTATTATATCAGGTGAATGATCGAACACACCGTTTTCTCTCTTTCAGTCGTCAGTAATTTGACTTTCGAAAGAAGACAAAGCGTTGTGTAAATATACAGACGCTATACAACGTTTGTTAGTAAGGGGGTTAATATATGTATATATACAGGGTGTAAAAAGACACATCACATACCCGTTAACTACGCATACTGCCCATCGAACTAAGTAACATAGGGCAAAAATTATTGCTGGGAAACGACTTTCTTTTTTGATGTGAAAAATCACTTTTTATGGTAACACGCAATGTAACGTGCGCAAAACGTAGTGCTTACTGTTGCATACAACAGTATATAGGGGTCGTGCCGGTATTTAAAGTACAGTTATAACATTTAAAACTGCTTTCATAAAAAAACGTAAGTAATAAAGCTGGAACTTTGACCTTCAATATTTCCGTAACCAGATGGTTCCCAGGTATGGCGCAGAACAAAAAAAAAATATCGCAATGATGGGAAGAACATGTTACTTTCGGCTTCGTTACGTGTCTTTTCACACCCGATATACAGTGTGAGTCTTTATAATGTGCACATATCGAAATGAGGGAATCTATGCTTAATTTTATCGACGGAAAAAATGTTAAAAAAAATCTAAATATTTATTTATATTTTTTATGGATTTTTAAAAAAAATTGTTTGCTTTTGTGACCCCAGTGTATACAAAACTGTGTAACTTTTAAACTAAACGATTTATCACGATGAAACAAACTCCATAATGTTTGGAAGTAATTAGGTGTCGTCATAAAATAAAAATTATGGAAAAAAAATAGCCATAATCAAATATAAACATTTTTTTTTGGCAAAAATCTGATTTTTTTTCATTAATTTTTACAAAAATTGTAAAATTTCTCAATAACATGCCCCCATCACCTTCTTTTTTTATAACTTTAAGTTATTCTTCATTGTATTAGGAACCTAACGGTAAAAATTGCATGTTTTTAACTCAACCCCAACATTTTTTATCAAATGTCAAAGAAAGGCCCAACGCATAGCTACGCACATTGTTTAGCAGGTAGATAAACTTTTTTTTGTTAACTTTGTTGTGAATGCGCGCGGGTCGTTTCAAAGATGGCACTCCGAACGCGGAATCGTATTGTTCTCATAAGGGTGGTTTGTTTGGGATGATAATTAATGCAAAAGAGTTCAATTGAAACCCATTTATTATTAAATACAAAATTTAATGCATCAGGTTCTCAAAATGTCCACCTCGTTGTTGTAAACACAAAGCCGCGCGAATTAGAATTTGGTGTGTCGCTCTCCTTATCATTTCGGGATCATTGCGAATATCATTCGCACAGTTTATTATGCGGTCACGCAAATCGGCCTCACTGTTGATTAGTGTTGATGGGGGTACTGTAGACGCGTTGCTTCATGGTCCCCCATAGGAAATAATCAAGGGGCGTCAAATCGGGTGAACGCGCAGGCCACCCTACAGGTCCTTGCCGGCCGATCCATTTGTCATGATAATTTTCGTTTAAAAATCTTCTTACATTTGTAGCGTAATGGGCAGGACATCCGTCCATCTGAAGAAACATCCTTTGACGCACAGCCAGTGGGACATCTTCCAATAACTGAGGCATATCATCTCTCAATAGACTTAAAAATCTTTCACCAGTCAACGTTCTCGGCAATATGACTGGTCCAATCAACATGTTATCGATAAGACCAGCCCAAACATTTATCGAAAATCTTACTTGGAAAGTAGATGACCGTTTCAGTTTCGGGTTTTCACCTGCGCGGCACCATCTGTGTAAATTTCGACAGTTAGTAATACCGTCTCTAGTGAATGTCGCTTCGTCCATCCATAGTATTTTTCTTGGAAAGTTTGGGTTTGCTCTGGTTTTTCTTTGAATCCATGTGGACATCACACACCTTGGACGCCAGTCTACGTCTTCATGTAGATGTTGCACCCTTTGATAGTGATAAGGATGCAATCCTTCTTTCTTTAAAATACGCCACACTGATTTTTGGGATATTCCGTGACGAAGAGCCAGTCGTCTAGTACTTATGGATGGATCAGCAAACAAATCACTTAATACTGCTTGTTCAGTAGCCGCATCAATAATTACTTGAGGTGGCTCGCGACGATCTCTACTTGATCCAAGTCCAGTGATCGACAACCTTCTGTGAACTTCCTGGAAGTTTCGGGCAGATGGCACTGGTTGCCTGTTAGGATACGCAGCTATGTAAGCCGCGCGCGCAGCTCTGGCACTTCCTTGTCCCACTCCATAATAAAAATGTATGTCGGCGATGTGTGCCGGGGAAAATTCACTTAAACGTGGCATCATGTAGCAGCGAACGAAAGTTATGAAAGTCCAGCGAACGAAAGTACCGAAACACATGTAGCAGCGGCGAATAATTCGGAGCGACTGCCAGTCTGACATCTGTCATAATTCAAGTTCCTTTGGCTGGCCCTACCTCCCCGACCTGCGCACATTCAAAAGAAAGTTTATCTACCTGCTAAACAATAGCTATGCGTTGGGCCTTTCTTTGACAGTTGATAAAAAATGTTGGGGTTGAGTTAAAAACATGCAATTTTTACCGTTAGGTTCCTAATACAATGAAGAATAACTTAAAGTTATAAAAAAAGAAGGTGATGGGGCATGTTATTGAGAAATTTTACAATTTTTGTAAAAATTAATGAAAAAAAATCAGATTTTTGCCAAACAAAAATGTTTATTTTTAAATGTGGCTATTTTTTTTCCATAATTTTTATTTTATGACGACACCTAATTACTTCCAAACATTATAGAGTTTGTTTAATCGTGATAAATCGTTTAGTTTAAAAGTTACACAGTTTTGTATACACTGGGGTCACAAAAGCAAACAATTTTTTTTAAAAATCCATAAAAAATATAAATAAATATTTAGATTTTTTTTAACATTTTTTCCGTCGATAAAATTAAGCATAGATTCCCTCATTTCGATATGTGCACATTATAAAGACTCACACTGTATATGTACACACACACATATATATATATATATATACAGGATATATATATACAGGGTTAGTTTTCAATAACCGGCCAAATTTTCACAGGGTGTTCTACACATGAATATTAACAACTTACACTGTGGGGCCAACTCTAAAATCACGAAAAAAAAAATCTGCTGTTTCATACAAAAGTTCAATACCTACTCGGCCAAAGTGTATGAAACAGCTGATTTATTTTTTTAATTATATGTATATATATATATAATATTTCGTATCAATTCTTCTTCTTCCATACTTCTCTATTAGTCGTCATCTCGGTAGTCGTCCCCTTTCTAGCCATCATCTTTAACACAATCCATTCAGCGTTTCTTTGGTCTTTTACTCTTATAACCATCCACATATATTACGTACCTACATATTGAGCTTCGTCTACTCTTAAAACCACATTCATACCCAAAACATTCCTCCCAACATCTTTCACGTTCCCCCGCATCACATGCCCATACCATGACAATCGATTTCCACACAACTTTCTCGGTCACCGTGTTTTATTTTTCGTCCCATTCACCTTCTAAATATACGACAAACAAATCTAAATGAGACTGCTTTGAACTGTGAAACGTAATTAACAGCAATAAATTAGGGACGCCACATAAAGTCGGGCTGAATCATGAGTGGTAACATTATTTATGGCTAGACCGCTGATGTCACATCTTTCATCGTAGGATTTATGGTGATGTTTCCAGGAGTATATCTTTAGGTCAGAACTCGCAATTCCTTTCATTGTTTAGCTACGTTCATTGCGTTATTTACGCGTTGAGCAGACTAATTATTCAAACATATGAAGCAATGGATTAAAAAAATTTCTTCAAAAAAAAAAACTCTTTGATTGCGATTGAAAATGTGTTACGTAATTAGGGTGCTGGTGATCCATGATTTGGGTTCAGGTCTGGTGTAATGAAGGAGGTAACAATATTTTGATTTAAAAGAGGGTCCATGGAGTTTCTTGCCCGTTCTTCTCCATAGGAACCTACTACTATGCTTTGGAATGGGCAACTAGCTTCATATTTCTGACTGCCTGTAACTATGAGTTTGAGTTTGATATGACCAAAGAAGAGCTGAGCTATGGCTGATAAAGCTTTAGAAAGATACTACACAGGTACGATGAAACGATTAAGGGGTTGTATCAAAGATGATATGGCTAGAAAGGAGGTGACTACTGAGATGACGGCTGATAGGGTAGTATAGAAGAAGAAGACATGCTGCAAATTGGGATAGGGGCAGGAGAATGAAAATGATAAAGATACTATAAGCTGGAGGTAAGGCGTAACTTAGCGTTAGCAAAATATATATTAGAAGTGTTTCGTGGTAGATTAAATAATCCTCATATATTAGACTCGTTGCGGCTGCTGGTTCCAAACGCCAGGCGCCGAGGGCACGGCTTTTCTACGTCCAGGTCGCTCGCACTAACGTAAGCAAATTCGCACCGGTTGCAAGAGCCATTCGATTAATAAACAGCGCCTCACAAAGGTTTGACATTTTTAACTGTACATTGGCGGAATTCGTGAGGGTGACTCTCGATTTATTAACTAGTAAATGATAATCATTTAATCACATTATCGCTTTGGGTGTGAGCTTGTAATGATAGTGTTAGATTGTATAAATAAATAAATTAAGGTTCGCAGTTCAAAGCAGTCTCATTTAGATCTTTTTTACCTAATATATAAGCTAACAGACTTAAAATAATAATAATAGTATGCATATACATGAATATAAAAAAAAGTGAAAAGAATCATACGGCATCAAAAATTCGTCCGCATCGCTGTCAACAGGAATGCCCAAAAGGCTGGCAGATTTTTATTTCTACGTATGTTTAGGAGGTGAATGGAAGACCAATAAAGCACGGTAACCGAGTGTGCCCAAGTTGTGTGGAAATCGGTTGTCATGGTATGAGCTTGTGATGAAGAGGAATGAGGAACATGTCGGGGAAAGTTTTGGGTATAAATGTATAAGAGAACGGAAATATCAAAGAAACGATGGATGGACTGTGTGAAAGATGATATGGATTGAATGACTGATCCAACGCAGTCTCATTTAGATTGACTGTATATTTAAAAGGTGAAGGAATGAAAAATACAAGCTGAATTGGATTATACCTATTTTAAAATGAAAGGAGAAATCGAGAGGTTAATAATAACTACTTGACCTAAAATGGCGAGTTTTATTGACTCGGTGGCTTTAATAAAATGAACAATGCTTTTACAGAAACCTGACTAAGGTAAGGATTTATCGGTGGCTGATAATCTCTGCTCAGACTTCAAAGTCTTTCTTTTTTGTAATTAAACTAGCGTCCTAACTCTGTTTCACACGGTTTGCGACGTGACAAAACATCTTAATATCTTTATTATATGTAATTTTAGTATGATTGTATTATACGCATACACCTTCTGGAATTAATTCTCAAAATGATGGTTAATACCGCATCTAAATCCGTTGCGTAATTAAAAATACACAAAACTGACATACGAAAAGCGACTTTAATGTATTTAATATAGAAGATATAGAAATACTGATCACGTTAAGTGACATTAAGTTAAAGAAAGAAATGTGAGTGGTGGAGAGAAGAGAGAGAGATAGCATAATCAGCCTATATGTTCCCTCTGTGTGAGGGAGTAGACCGTAATCCACCACGCGAACCCAGTGCGGGTTGGTGGATGTCACATGTCTTCGAATTTTTGGTTCTAGAACATGCCGGTTTCCTCACGATGTTTTCCATTACTGTCTTGAGAGCAGGGGTGATGAAATAATTTTCACAAAGTAAAGCGCCTGTCTGGGTTCGAACTTACGACCTACAATTCGGTAAGTCGCGGCCGTTACCACTGGGCCACCACTGCTATATTAAGAAAGAGATAAAGAGTATAAAAAAACTCTCGTTTTCTGTACGTTGACATAAACATGTTAAGAAATAATTATAACAAAATTTTAGCCTATATTGGTACAACACTGTGGAGTAGACGGGTGTTGTGTCTGGTGGGCTAGTGCCCGACGGTTGATGTCGGGATGTTGGTATATATGATTTGTGTGATGTCAGGTCTTTGATGCGTAGTTCACATGTGCCGTTATAGATGCCGCCACAAACCTTAAGGAAGACAATTTTGACCCTACCACATATATCATGGTCAGGACTTTCCAGGCTTCGGGCCATTAAGATTCAGATTCCTTTGGCTCTAAACCCTAATGGCCATGGCCAAGACTATGACCTGGAAATGCGTGGATACTGCGTAGACCTTTAACTATTTGAAAAACTAACACACGTCATAAAGGGTGCTGACTGAAGCTCATTTCTTATCTGCACGAGAACAGCCTTGACCAACACGATAAAATCCATTCTATATGTAATATACTATATAATTTTATATAATTAGACCATGACCTGGGTTAGGACATAGGATACTTTTATCTAGGCGCGTTCAATACGTTCCCGTGGGATAATTGTCCACTTTCACGCGAGTGAAGCTGAGGATAAAAGCTTTTTAAGAAAATAATAATACTACATCATCCCAGTCCCATTAGCTTATCAAACTACAACGGCAGCATATTAATGTTTTAGCCAGAAAATTACGCTCTCTATATTGTAATGTCCGGAACACAATTCTGTTTATAATCAGAGAATGTAGCCAGCTAAACAGTACACAAAAATATAGTTGCAGAAGGACGAGTCTATACAACGAGCGAAAACGAAGCACACGTCACGTACAGTGAGTACAGACGGTTCACAGTTGTTATTTTACCTGTGATTATGCATCGCTGTCAACCTCACAGTGATCTTTATTGTCGTTGCAATAAGGTTGTTGTTGAATTGCTGCCATTAACAACTAAAATCACAGTGATCTTTATTTTCGTTTCGTTAAGGTTGACATTGGGTTGCTGTTATCAGAGGTAAAATGACTGTGAATGAACAGTACAAGAGCACTCGCGGTTGGCATTTGTTTCACATGGTTTGAGATCATCGTATGTAAGTAGGTGCAATTCGCGTCACGTCTTTGACTCCTCTGAAACCCGGCTTTCGGATGCGCATATCATGGCGTTCTGCTTTGTAAGGCTGTGTATTGTCAACTTCCCAAATAGCTTTCAAATATTTCGTTATTTTAATTGTATTGCAGTAAAATATTGATTATAGATTGTAATTATTATTACAATTTCCAAATGTTATTACACTGGATTAGGTGTTTAGGATAGTTTTAAGTGTAAAAACTGCCTAAAGAGGGAACCTTCCATATAATATTTTTGGTGCTTCGTATGAGTGCTTCTTTTACACCTAAAACTAAAAATTCAATGTCACGATGTTAGTTGTTGCAATTCATTTTTTTTTTTAGTAAAAAACTATATTTCATAGATTCTTTTAGTAATATTGATTAATTAATCAAAACAACGAAATAATCTGACAGCTATTCGTATGTGTTTGTAGCCTACTTCAGATCGAAAAACTTACATGACGCAAACTGTGGTCATCTGCGTGCGTACGCCTGTGTACCTTCTGAACTGTTCTCTGATGCCAGCTAAACAGTACAGCTATGGCTCTATTAACTGGGACAGCGGGTTTAACGTTTATTATGCTAGTTTTTAATAGGAAATTGTGGATTTTTAGTTTCTGGATACTTGTTCTGGTTTTTACGAGCTGATTACTGTGTAAGGTTCAGTTTTGTTGTTGACATCAATACCGTAATACAGGTAGGTACCACCATGCAAAGTTCATCACCTTTAGGTTGTAAAAAGACCCGTCACGAAGCCATCATCTACGCATTTTGTACATCAAACTAAGTAACTTTGTCCAAAAATAATTGCTGGGTCACGACTTTTATTTTTGGTGCGAAAATTCGCTGTTTACTGTAGTGCGTGTTTTTAAATGCGTTCATTTAAAACGTAGTGCTTGTGGGTGCATGCAAAGGTACAGGGATTGTGGGAGGATTTAAAGTTAAGGTGAATGCGCAAATGTAACCCGCGAAATTCAAATTTTCTAACGTTGTTTGCAATTTGCAGGTCAGTACTAGGCTGTATATTGATTAAAATATGATTCGCAACCGTAACAAATATATATTTACAAAATTATAACCATATTAAAGTCATCAATACAACTCTCTAAGATCAAGTAATCCAGTTGAATGACTATTTCATGAAATCTTGCCAATTGAGGATTATATTTACTAACTTAAGGAGTTGTATTACTGATTCTAATGATTATAATTCTGTAGATACATATTTGTTATGGCTTTTAATCATACTTTAATCCATATACATCCAGACACTGCAAATTGCAAAAATCATAAGAAAATTTGAATTTCGCGGCCTACCTTAGCGCTTCGCCAGTAAGACATAACATTTAAAACTTGGTTTCGTAAAAAAACGTCAAAAAGATAACTTTGACCTTCCTTGTCTTCTTAATCAGTAGGTTCCCAGGTATGGTCCATTACAAAAAAAATATAAAATTATCG
This sequence comes from Fissipunctia ypsillon, assembly GCA_947568875.1. Taxonomy (NCBI): domain Eukaryota; kingdom Metazoa; phylum Arthropoda; class Insecta; order Lepidoptera; family Noctuidae; genus Fissipunctia; species Fissipunctia ypsillon. The sequence goes on along the minus strand of OX387663.1, from coordinate 17,146,564 downwards.
GGAAGAACAAGTGACACTCCGCTCCGTTAAGGGTATTTTTACACCCCTCATAATAATATTATTATAGTACGAAATGATAGGAGTGTATTTTTATTATTACTTTTGACTGCATCGTTGGTAAATCAGAAATTATTTTATTTCTGTAAGTAGGTTTATACGAGGGGCTCGTGGCTAAGTAATAACAGCCGTACGTGTCGATCGATCAAGTTAAGCTAGACTTGCCGTGGTCGGTACGTGGATGGGTGACCATCTTTACATACCAAGCCCCACCCCCGTGCCTAAGAAAGCACGTTAAGCTGTTGATGCCGGATGTCATTCTTGGATCTTTGACAGTCGTTACGGGTCGTCAGAAGCCTGAAAGTTTGGCAACCAGTCTTACCAAGGCGTATCGTATTACCCAGTTACTGTTTTGGAGGTTAGACAGGTATTCGCTCTATGTAAAATACTGATATTAAGCTGAATACGGTTAGACTTCAAGCCGACCCCAAAATAGTTGGAAAGCAGCTAGGCAGAGTGCTGAAGTAGGTTTATACAAACACTTTTACACGTGAATAATATTTTAAATTCTAGATGAGGCCAGCGTTTCGTATCCGACTACTCTGAGAAGAAAGGCCGAAACAAACTCAAAGGTCACAGTCTCTTTTAAAGTCCAGACGTAATCTTGGTCAGATCATATGAGGATCATGTAAATCAGTGTCTCAAATGGTCAAGTTAGTCGCAAGCAAAGATATAAGAAACAAGTTTATTTTTTTATATTTTTTTTTTATATTTCTATGGTCGCAAGCGTAAAGCTGCTGAGCATGAAGTTTGGTTCCCAGGTCGGGCAAAGTCGGTGGCGACGATCTCTCGCGTCCGGCCCTGGTCCAGGCCATACCAAACATCACCTCCTTCTGCGAGGCAGTAATTCTCGCGGAAGAGGAGGCGGACCGCGTGAGGGAGAGGCAAACTTTGCGCCCTCACGCCCCTAGTCGCCGCAGGAGACGTCCTGGGCGTCGGGAAATGACAGCTGATTCCCGGCCATCGTAGGCGGGAGCTTGCGGACGGCGAGCAATGGGTAGCTCGCCGTCCGGTAAGGACCAGGCTTGAGTCGACGGCGCCTTGTGTTCCACGCGCACCTCAAAGAGATGTCAGCACTATTGACGGGGTCCGCTAGGGCCGATGCTAGCTAGGGTTGCGGGATGTTCGAAAGAGTTATCATGGCCCCGGCTTAGGCAACTAAAGGAACACGGGTGGGTTTTATTCAGTAAAAGTCTGACACGCCCTCCCGCTCCGCCCAGAGCGGGTGAAGTCGTTTGATGATTTCCCATCCAAAAAAAGGTCGGGCAAAGTGCCATTGAGTTTTTTCTCAGGAACTCCAAAATAGTAGCCCGAAACAGAATTTGTGTCCGGTTAATGGCATTAGGCTCACCCCCTATAACATGGGACTTAACTGACGAAAAGTGGAGGGTGTACCAGTAAAGCCAAACGCACATTACATCCGCAACGAGCCGCAGCGCAACGGATTTTCATACAAAAAAATGCGTTGCGGGCCGCGCCTGTTAAGTATGAGCTGGATTCATAGAAAATGTACGAAAGAAATGAAGGAGAATTCTTGCAATGCGTTGCGTTGCGGTGCGGCCCGCTCTAATTTACGCTAGCCTTCGGGGAATGCAACCGTGATGTTATGTAATCAAAACATTAAATGGTTATGTGAGCGAGAATCAGAATAATATCCATTCGGTAATAAGATTAATGCAAGCGTACATTAACGTAGAATATTCTACTGGCTTTATTAACGCGGGGTTAAAATTTAATATTTGCACTTGTATTTGAATTCGTGGAGTTTTTGTGCATTAAACGTAGCCATGTTTAATTTACTCGCATTTTTTTTACGTGAAATCATCTGCGTATCGTTTTCCCGACTATGTTGAGGTCGGCTTCCAGTCTAACCGGATGCAGCTGAATACCAGTATTTTACATGGAGCGACTGTCTATTTGATCTCCACAACCCAGTTACTGGGTAACAGATACCTCTTAGTAAGACTGGTTGTCAGACTTTCGGGCTTCTGACGACCCGTAACGACTGTCACAGATCCACGAATGACAGCGGGAACCAACGGCTTAACGTGCTTTCCGAGGCACGGAGGGGTCTCGGTATGTAAAGATGGTCACCCATCCACGGACCGACCCCGGCAAGCGTAGCTTAACCTGATCGACCCGTGCGGCTATTATTACCTTTAAATTTCACACTAGGTTATTAATTTAGTATTATTTTGTTCTAAATAGTGGCTCATTATTAAAGTTACGGTAGCAATAAGATCTTATATTATCTGTGCACCCAGTTTCCTTGTTAAATAAGTGAGCCAGATTATGAAATAAGCAATTGAATTTATTGGCTTGTTTTTTCGCCGAACTTTAGCAATTAAATTGGCCGATGGCAATATATGAATGATAATATGAATGAATTGTTTATTGTACCTAGCTATGTTATTACAGGCGATTGAATTCGCGTTCAATATAAACTCCAAATTATAAATCTTTAGATATACATGTATACAAATAAATAAAATTGGCAGCTTTTTACTAAATGCATATGAAAGTACATATGGTACCTACTTATAAGAAAATACAATTTTTAAAATTTTTGTCTGTCTGTCGGTCTGTCTGTGTGTTTGTTTCAGCTAATCTCTGAAACGGCTGGACCAATTTTGACGGGACTTTCAATGGCAGAAGCTAATGTTACAAGTTCCTCCTTAGGCTTAAGTTATTACTTAGGCTACGTTTGTTTTAGAAAAAAAAATATGGTTCCGCGCAAAATTAAAACCAATACAAAAATCTCTATCTGGAACTACCAGTCGGATATGAAAAATTCTTTTTGAATTTGGTAGCCCAATTCTCGAGCATAGTTATTGGCTATTTAACCTCACGCTATGACCCTTAGGGGCCGAGAAAAAAGAAAAAAAGTCAGAAGGAACGCTAAGCGAAAACGATAGCACGGGCGGGCAGGACGGGGGAGTTTTATTAAAATGTGGCTGTTATTTTAGTATATTGTGTATCTTACGACTTCCACGCGAACGAAGTTGCGGGGCACAGCTAGTTTTAACTAAGGTTAAGATAATTGGCTGTGGATTGGCTACACAAGTAACACCAAGGCCATGTAGATTATCGTAGATTAAGAGGAATGACAAATGAAAATACGATTAGTACGAGTACCTTTCCTTACGATTGCTACCCATTCCCTTTTCTCTTTACCTTTATTATAAAGGTACTGACACACATGCTTATAAAAATCATGCTTATAAGCATGCTTAAAACTTGCATGTTCTGCAGCTGTTCATATTTGTTAGAAATAAGCATTTGGACACACATGCTATTTAAGCATTGGCTTTCGCCAAAAAGGGAAGCTTTGCAAGAAAATACAAAATAAAACTGTGGTTCCCTAAACTTACAAAGATATCGGTGTCAGATTTTTCTTCTCCCCAACGAGACATTTTTGTGTTTTTTTAAAAGACGCGTCAGACACACCTGTCGCGGACTGGATCAAATCGATACTAGCATACTCATTAAGCAAAACTGTTCAAGCGCGCTCGGAGCACGCCCCCTTCCACCCGCGCCTCAGGTAGCATGCTCGAAAATCAAACGACTGTTGATTTTTGAGCATACTCAAAATAAGCATGTTTCGACACACATTCTACTAAATGGAAATTGCTCACTAATGGCATGCTTTCGTGCTAGTAATGAGAATGTCTGTCCGTACCTTTAGGTACAGTCTACTGCACGTTGTTAGTAACGATTCGGGCAATAAGTTACCCGAATCACTAAGAAAAGAAAAAAAATCTCCATCTATTCACGAATAAATTACAAAAGCTATTACTTAATATGTAAATGTTATTACAGTGTAAACGACTAATTAAATTAGAAACTGTTTTGACACATTATTTGAGCGCTAAATAATAATTATTCAGAGTTGTTTTTTGGTTTTGTTTTTCTTTTTTTGTATTTGTTTGTAAATTGATGTATATTCTAGATATAAGGGCAGGACTGGGAGACACCAAAGTTACTGCACTAGTGTTGGTCGATTTCTCAAATGCCTTTAATACCGTCAGTCACGACATCCTGCTAGCCATTCTGTCCTATGTTTTGGTCTCTCCCGAGACACTGGGATGGTTCTCCTCTTACCTTCAGGAACGTCAGCAGTCCGTCCAGGTTGGGGATTCTTCATCATGCTGGTGTGATTTGGTAACGGGCGTTCCTCAAGGCGGTATTCTTTCTCCTCTTCTGTTTTCTATATTTATTAATCTTATAACTTCCGAACTTCAGTGTGCGTATCATCTGTATGCTGATGACTTGCAGTTGTACTGTCAAGGGAAGGTTGATGAAATACCTGAAGCTATCGACAAATTAAATAGAGACTTGATAGCCATAAAAACCTGGTCTGATAGATTTGGTGTTGCAGTAAACCCTAATAAGTGTCAGGCAATCATCATCGGTAGTTCTCGGAGTATGAGTAAGGTGGATAGTACAACCTTGCCACCAGTTCTCTTCAATGGTACAATCGTTCCATTTAGCACTGACGTGAAGGACCTAGGCTTGCACATTGATAGTACCCTGAACTGGCGTATCCAAGTCGCTAGGGTCAGCCAGAAGGTTACTGGAACATTGCGGGCTCTGTACCGACTGAAAAATTTATTACCAACGAGAACCAAGACAATGCTTGTGCAGTCCTTAATTTTCCCTATCATCGATTATGGTGATGTGTGCTACTATGACCTGAATGCAGATTTCCTCGACAAACTTGACCGTCTTCTCAATTACTGCATTCGATTCGTTTTCAATCTGCGTAAATATGATCATGTCTCTGCGCATCGGTCGCTTCTTAAGTGGTTGCCTATACGCCAGCGCAGAGAGCAAAGGGCGCTGACCACCTTGTTTTCATTTCTTGACTCTCCCACTTCCCCTAGTTATCTTGCCCCCCACTTTCAGTACATTTGTGCCAACCACAATAAAAATCTACGTTCATCAAATAATCGCCTTCTTCAATGTCCCTCTCATCGCACAGACTTTATTCACTCTTCCTTCTTCGTTCAGTCTATCTCTCTGTGGAATGCGCTCCCCCTGGAAATCAGGATGGCTACCAACCGATTATCCTTTAAAATAAAAGTTCGCGAGCATATTCGTAAGAAGCTGGCAGTATCATCACAACGTTAACGTTTTCCCATTGTTTGTCTTATTTGTTTTAGTATATTCGTGTATTTATGTATATATTTATTTGCGCTTATTTATATATAATTAGGTATATATTATTATATTTATAGTTTGTAATAGGTATATGTGTATCTTTATATTTAAATAAATATGTATTCCAAAATTTCTCATAATTGCACCTACCACTGTTTGTCTCTGCATCACCCAAAGGTTGACTGGTAGAAAATGCCTATGGCATTAAGTCCGCCTCTGTACTTTTCTGTGCATGAAGTATTAAATAAATAAATAATAAATAAATATTCTGATTTCAACACAATGAAAATTGTTTATGAAATAAAATGAAATGAAATGATTAATCCCTATAATTCAAAATACACAACATAAGGTTTTTTTGAATAAGTAAGATTATAAGATAAACGATAAGCCCTAATCTCTCCCTAATATCTTTCTTTTGCTGTGCCCGACAGCAAAAAAAAAACGAATAAAAAAAAAAGAATCGAAAATAAATCGAATCGCGAAAAAAAATCTGCTGTTCCCTACATTTTGACGAATTATGTGAACATAAATTTAGGGAGCAGCTGATTTTTAGTGCGATTTCAGGTTTGGTCCCATAGTAAAAGTTGTTCATAATGATAAGTACAATGACCCCTTAAGAGGTTGTGCGTTAATTATGTTACACCTTTTATATTGCGGAATGCAATAAAGTACTGAGTATTTTTTTTTTCTTTGAGATAGGTTTGCTCTTGACTCTAGTCTAAGTCAGAGATGACAGAGACAAAGTCGACGATGGAGCGAGCTTACCCAGAAGAAGCCTGTTCACTCTCACTTTGAAGAGATCAGGGTTGTATGCGTTCGGAAACACAGACGCAGGCAGAGAGTTCCACTCCTTTGCTGTGCGCATCACAAAAGACATTTGGAAACGCTTAGTGCGAATTGGTGGAATAGCAACTAGGTAAGGATGGTAACCTGCAGTGCGTCTAGATGTCCGCTGATAGAAGGAGGCCGGCGGAATGAGGTCGTGGAGTTCTTGAGCACACTCCCCGAAGTATAATCTGTAGAAGACCGTCAAGCAGGCAACCTTGCGGCGATGAGCCAAGCTGTGAAGCTTGGCATCCACCAGTCTCACGTCGCCAATGAGCCTCTTAGCTCTGCGTTCCACCGAGTCATCCCAAAGGTGGCTGCAATACTCCATGCAGGATCGGACTTGCGCTTTGTAGATAATTAAAAGCTGTCCAGGCGTAAAGTATCGCTTCACCCTATTCAGGATTAAATGGGTATGCTCATATTTCAACATTTTAATTGCAATAAACATTTTGGAAATAACAATTCTCTTTTCAAATTTTTGTTTAGTCTTGACTTTTAACAAAAATATCTACCTAAGTACAAATACTCCAGATAGACTTTGAATAAAATAGCACCCTAGCTTTGCACCACCTGAACCCCTACCCACCTCCCTTCTGGAAATATGAACGTCATACAAACACACACAATCATTATTTCTCTTTGAACTAACATCAAAGCTGCATTATAACGATTCCTTGGAAACCGTATACCAATCGATTGAAAAGGGAAATATTACTTAGATTCCCCGCTAATATTTAAATATAAAACTGTCTGTTTGTTACGTTTTCACGGCTCATCCAATGAACACTACAGCTTGTGGTAAAATGAACACAGAGGTAGTTTGAACACTGACGAAGGATATTAAGTCGTTGGCTAATCGACCATCTCAGACACTTAATCTGCATAGTCATCATAAATACCAGGAGCTAGACCAACATCCCCTGGGGGCACAACAACATAAGTAACATTAAAATAATTATTATTTTAATGTTACTTCAGTGTGAGAAAGAGATGAAGCTATACTGGACGTCTAACTCCATCTCTTTCCCACACTCAAGTAAGAATACTGCTATAAGAGGTGGTGGTCTAGGCTCTGACCAAGATTACGTTTGGACTTTTAAAGAGACTGTGACCTCTGAGTTTGTTTCAAATATTCTTCTCCAAGTAGTCGGATAAGAAACACCGACCTCGTTTAGTTTTAAAACATAATTATATTTTTGAAGTGTAAAAGTGTTTTTACAATCATTTTATAGAAATAAATATAATTTATCAGTCCGTGAATTCACCAACCCGCACTGGGCCCGCGTAGTAGATTACAGCCCACTCCCTCTCACAGAGAGGACGCTTGTGTCCCCCAGGAGTTGGGAGCATTATAGGCTGATTTGGCTAATCCTTGAAAATCGTTGAACTTTGTTTGGAAAAAATCGAAAAAAAGTACAGCGAAGTCGTGAACAAACGCACTGGTGTTTTATAAATAATAAAATATACTAGTCTTCAAAGGTAGTCATCGAATCAATAGGTAATCAATAATTAATGAGTTTGTAGCCTAGATAATGAAGGCATTTCTAGAAATTTGTTCGAGGCTATTATGAATTCTCTATAGGTTTGTTCTTCAAATAAATAGGCTTAGAAAAGGTAATAGGAAGGACAGTACTAAAAAATCGGGCAATGGATCACTCCAAAGGTTTTAAAGACCTACTTCGTAATTGCCAATGTGATAATATATTTTATTGTAATTATGTCATTTATAAGTTGATAATTAAACACCATTAATAATCGAACCCACTATCCTATGTTCAGTAAAAGACAGATCGCTATTGATCGTAGACAGTATAATTCTATCTGTCCTTATGTCAGGCCGGTACGATTCCGTAATCTATTATAGATTATTGGGTTGTTAAAATCATAAATAGATAGGTTTTCTATCTCCAGTATGCCAATAACTGGTGATAGAGAGGTTATTGGGTTCAGCCGTAAATCAGTTGAACTGACTGAGGGCAAAGGAATATTAACACGTTCAGACCGGCGTGTACCACTGGTGGAGCACGGAGTATTTGCTGCCACGGCGAGGTGTACCACCGGTGGCCACGTCACACTATACTTTCAATGCACTAAGAAATTCGCGCCGCTTTGAGAGAAAGTGTATTTACCGTACCCGCCTAGGAAAATAGTCAAATTTTCATAGTGCAGCTCAGGAGGTGGATATATTTAATTTTGAAAAGTAAGCAAAAATCAGTGTTGAAAAATCTTTACTTTATAATACGATTACTAGCTTATTAGAAAGAGAGAGAAAGCATAATTCCTGTCTAATCCTGTCCGTGTCCACCGGTGGCGCACCCCGCCCAGCAAGACTTTTGGTTCGTGGGGCGGTGATGTACCACCGGTGGTCATATGAAGATTTGCGCCGTAGGATACCAAGTACCTACTCATGAGGTGCCGGTCTGAACGTGTTAAGGAATTCTGAACTTATGACATTATTGCCATCATGCAGTGATTAATCGTAAACACCTAATTTGTAAGTACATTTTGGACCCGCAGAGGCACAGGAACAACATTGTAGGGAACACTGGACTCGGTAAAAAATACGCAACAAACAAACGAATTGAACAATGTTCGTACCTTCTTCATAATAATATGAGGCCTTCTCCCTGGCATGGGACAAGCACGGGGGTCTAAACCGCAAACGCGCATTGAGCAAGCAAAAATGCTCGTTCCTTCTCTGCATCAAAAGAGCTGTTTGCCCATGGAGACAGCTACTTAGTTATACAGGGTATATCAAAAAGGTGTGGTCAAATTAAAGGGTGTGGTACAGACCATCAAACTGAACAACTTTCTCTACGGGACCGACATCGTAATCGCAAAAAAAATATATCGACTGTCCCATACAAAACTTCAATACCCACTCGACGCAAATGTGGGACGGTTGATTATTTTTTGTTGGTCCCATGGAGAAAGTTGTTCAGTTTGATGGTCTGTACCATACCCCACACCTTTCTGGTACACCCTATATGTAAGCGGGCACGCCCTTTATGTCTGGAGGCTTTTATTTAGGTATAAAGTTCTGTTTACATTTTTTAGTTTTATTTTTTATATTTTGCTTGAGTATACCTATAGTGTTGATGATTTTTGTTGGTATATGTGCATGTGCTGGCTGACATACGGCGAATAATTTAATTTAATGTTTCGTGTTGCGTAATGTAAATAATTATTTTGCATACTATTGTATAGAATCATGTTTTTCTAACTGAGCACACAGCTGTGCTGCTGGAGAGTTTGTTGCGCCACTTGTTCTTCCCGGCTAAAACACTAGGAAGTAGTGAAGGGCGGGCGTTTTGGGGGACTGACTTATGTAATTTTGACGTTCGAAAAGTGCTGATTTTCAGCCTAGTTTGAATTAATGACGTGGTTTTGATTTTGATTTATAAGCCGATGTTATTCCTTCATGAATCACCAGTCAACTACGACAAAATTATCCAAAATTAGGCAGAAATGTGTCGCCAAGCTTAAGGCTGTAAGTGCTACTTAGCAAACAGCGTAAAATTACGCCCATTAATTTATATTGGGACAAATATGGAACACTGACCCTGAGTAGTGATAGGTCAAGACACGCAATGAATTACTTCCAATGTATCGACTTTGGAGTTAAGTATGTAATTTAGGTATTGAGTTTTATGGGTTTTTTATGATCAGAGGTAATAACAACAGCCGCACGGGTCGATCGATCAGGTTAAACTACGCTTGCCGCGGTTGGTCCGTGGAAGGGTGACCATCTTTACAGACCCCTCCGTGCCTCGGAAAGCACGTTAAACCGTTGGTCCCGTCTGTCATTCGTGGATCTTTGAGAGTCGTAACGGGTCGTCAGAAGCCAGGAAGTCTGACAACCAGTCTTACCAAGGGGTATCATGTTACCCAGTAACGGTCAGATAGGCAGTCGCTCTATGTAAAATACTGGTATTCAGCTGCATCCGGTTAGGCTGGAAGCCGACCCCAACATAGTTGGGAAAAGACTAATTAGGGCACTTCGATAGTTATGAACCACTTTCATATAAATATATTATGGTATATAGCTATAACTATTATATATGTATATAACTATATGTATGACGGCGGCAGATGATGAGGTAATATTGATAGTGTTTGTAATAAAATGTCAAAGAAATCAAGCCTTTTTTTCCGAAAGGAATTTGTGGAAGGGTATCACATCGTTGTTTCGGCCAGCTATACTATCTAATTTAAGGGGAAGCGCTAAGGGAGCCCGCGAAATTCAAATTTTCTTACGATTTTTGCAATTTGCAGCTCAGTGTCTGGGTGTATCTTGATGAAAGTGTGATTCGCAATCGTAACAAATATGTATTTACATAATTATAATCATTAGAATCAGTAATACAACTCTGTAAGTTAGTATTAATCCTCAAAATGTCAAGATTTCATGAAATAAGCATTTTTAAGATTACTTGGTCTTAGAGAGTTGTAAGGATGACTTTAATGGTTATAATTCTGTATAGAGATATTTGTTACGGTCGCGAATCATATTTTTATCTACATACAACCCAACACTGACCTGCAAATTGTAAAAAACGTAAGAAAATTTGAATTTCGCGGGCTACCCTGGCGCTTTCGCCTTGCCATTGCCGCTAACCAGAGTCTGTACTACTGCTAAAAATTTCCTGATAGAGAAACCTTAACGCTTTGCTCGAGCTGAGAATCGAGAGCCGATATCAATTGTGTACACCTAATTACCTTCCTTTTTGGAACGAAGTTCTTTAACACGGCTTGTGGTAGAAGTAAACTAGCAGAAATTGTGACGTAACGAAAAAGCCTTATGCCGTCAGTATTAAGTATCAAAAGTTTTGGTTTATGTTTTTTAATACAGAGCTAAGAAAACAACCACAGGAAAAAAACTTTTGAAACTCGAAACTTGAGACCATACTAGATGGCTCTGTATTAATTACATTAGAATAAAATTGAAGTGTCTGTTTGTTATGCCAAAATAACAGCTTTATACTAAATGAATATGAAAGTATATAATTACGGTACTTATAACAATAAAAAAAAAACAAATTTTAAAATTTTGGTCTGGCTGTTTGCTCCGGCTGATCTCCGAAATGGCTGGACTGATTTTGACGGGAATTTCACTGACAGTTAGCTGATGTTATAAGGAGTAACTTATGCTACTTTTGTTGTAGAAAAATAATTAGGGTTTCGCGCAAAAAAATAAAACCGATGAAATTGTGAACAAACAGCGCGTTCGGGCGATGCAACGCGGTGGGTCGGTCGAGGGAGATTGATTAAAATGTACGTGGCTGTTATTTTAGTATATTGCTTATCTAACCACTTCCATGCGAATGAAGTCGTGGGGTATAGCTAGTACATAATAAACAGCAAAAGGAATTTCGTACCAAGCGGGTGGCACGACACCTCCCGACTTCTGGTACCTACTTGTTGACAGGCCTACACTGTCCTCTCATAACTATTTAAGGCTTCTGCATACAGGCGCGACGCGCGACGCGAATTGCACGCGACACAAAAGCACCGCGGGTCGCGCAACGCGCGGTTCGTATACGTCGCGCACGATTCGCGCCTGTTTGAAGAAGCCTTAACACTGTAATATAAAAACACAAAACCGTTGAGTTTCTTGCCGGCTCTTCTCCATAGGAAACTTGCAATTGAAACCGTGCAGCTTCTGACGTTTCATAAGTGTCCATGTAAGTTTATGTGAAATAAAATATTTTGATTTTGAATTTGCCCAGTTTCTAAAAGCCCTGATAACATCCAATCCAAACACTTGACATGAGCTGGAGTAGGCTCCTGAAAGCCGGATGTTAGTCCATTGTTCCATCCACGGTCAATAGCTTTGACAAAGGCGATGTTCTACTTATGTATGTCAGGTTTTTCATACAAAAGTCATTTATTCAAATTAAACTGAGAGATAATAAGCCCGTTTTGAACGTCAAAATTCCATAACGTTTAAAATACGAACGTCAAAGTTATTCATTGCGTGTCTCGACCTATCACTACTCAGGGTCAGTGTTCCATATTTGTCCCAATATAAATTAATGGGCGTAATTTTACGCTGTTTGCTAAGTAGCACTTACAGCCTTTAGCTTGGCGACACATTTCTGCCTAATTTTGGATAATTTTGTCGTAGTTGAATGGTGATTCATGAAGGAATAACATCGGCTTATAAATCAAAATCAAAACCACATCATTAATTCAAACCAGGCTGAAAATCAGCACTTTTCGAACGTCATAATTACATAAGACAGTCCCCCGGCACGCTCACCCCTCACCACTTCCTAGTGCTTTAACATGATTCTATACAATAATATACAAAATAATTATTTACATTACCCAACACGAAACATTAAATTAAATTAGAAAGAAAGAAAAATAACACATAACATAACATCACGCCTTGTTTCCCCGAAGGCAAAGCGGAGAAATGTATCTACAGTACGTCACCCACAATTCGCCAGATATGTTTAAGCTGTGTGCTGTCTATGTGAACTACGCGTTGTGTGCCGTGCTTAAAGATAAATAATATCAATTATTTGCATATTGCAATAAAACTCACAGGAATACATTAAAACATTGCTTCTGTCATATAACTCATATATCTAAGCGGTAGGTAGAAGTTTCTACTATCATACATCCTAGCGAGTGATGTCACAAGTCTCATTTAACAGGGAAAATTTTGCTATAATTAAACCAGGCACAATGTAGATGCCAGGCTGCTTCCCAGAAAACTCAATAACACTTTACCCAACTCGGGGATCAAACCCCCCACGCAAGATATTCCAGGTATAACTTAACAAGTTCTGGGACTAACAACTTGGCAAAATAATATCGCGCTTTATTGGCTTCCAAGTTTCAACCATGTAGAGTTTCCTGAATAGAATAGAATAGAATAATTTATTCATAAGTTCACACATAAGTTGACATAAGTATAAATTACATACAAGTTATATCATTACAAAGTTAAATATTAATATTATGAAGAAAATATTAAACTATGCCTAAAATAAATCTAGTATATAACTTATATATAAGTATATTGGTTAAAGGCCTACTGAATTCAATAGCGACCTGCCTGATGTAGGTTTATTCAAACCTGTGTTTCAGGCCATCACTTAACAACGCTGAGTACTTTAGTGGACTATTATGTTACTGAACATAGAGCTAGCATTGATACATAATAATTATATTTTAAAATAAAAATTGACTTAACATTAATAAACTTATTGCATTACTTCTAGCAATTTTTCAGTGTCTGAGTAATTAAATTTCGCTAAGTATTCACTCAACATTTCACTACATTTTTTACAATCATTGATTGTATTATATAAGAACGGACCTAAAAATATATAAAACTTATTTGTAAAAGTATGTCTAGTTTGAGGCTTTATGCAAACTAAGTCTTTTCTTCTCTTATCTATAGGTATTGGGACATAAGGAAGTCTGCTATGCTGGTGCAGTACTATATTCAATATAAATAGTTGTCGCACGGTTAAAACCTTACATGCCGTGTAAAGCTCGTGTGTGGGAAATCTAAATGGGCAAAAGGTGGCTACCTTAAGGATAGCTCTCTGCGCACGTTCTAATGGCAGTAGGATTGATTTAGCAGCCCCACCCCATGAAGTTATACAATAAGTGAGAATGGATTGACACAAAGCTAAATAGACCTGTTTAATCAATTTGTAGTCCGATATATATCGTAAATTCTTAAAAATGTATATCAATTTACGCATTCGAGTGCATAACAAATCAATGTGTTTACGGAAATGCAAATTTGTGTCAATCGTTACACCAAGATGTTTCATATAATAAATATATGCTACCCGTTAAAATATTATTGAACATTCTAATATGATGAACGAAATACTTTTGGGTCCTAAAAATACTAAATAGCCAAGTAACTGCGACCAACTGTGAGAAAAGGCAAAAAATTTAAAAAGGGGCTAAATTATTAAGAAAGTGTACAACATTAGAAGCGCAAAAAGTTTTAAGCTGTTCATTTATTTAAAACAGCAGCCACGTGCGTGTTTGCGGGATGTTCGAAAGAGTTACCGTGGCCCCGGCACAGGCAACAGAAGGAACACGGGTGAGTTTTAGTCAGTAAAAGTCTGACACGCCCTCCCGCTCCGCCCAGAGCGGGAGAAGTCATTTGATGATTTCCCATCCACAAAAAAAAAAAAAAAAAAAAAGCCACGTGCGTGTCGGACCACGCACAATGAAGGGTTCCGTAGTTGGGATGAATTTATCCCAAGAACAAACTTACATTGTAGTTGGAAAACATGTTCTCTCATACATTCCAACTGAAAATGTAACTTGGCCAACTATTACTCGTTAACTTGTAAAACCTAGTTAGCTGTGATAATTTTCCTTGTATCTTAGTTAAACCTAATACTACTACCGTGAATTTTTTCACATATCCAAAAATAACCATTTAGTTGGCGGGGGACACTTGACTCTAACAAAAATTAGCATTTTAAAGCATATTTTTTCGCAAACGGATCCCTGGATCGCAAAATGGTGTTTACATACCCACAATATTTTTGAACGGTCTATCAAATGACACCCCACACCATGGGATAGACGAGAAAAACGAGTCATCCCCACTTTAAGTGTAGCACCGTAAAAAAAATTTTTTTCAAGATTTTATTTTACCACTTTACTGGCGTGAAATGAAATGAAATTATTTATTCTGTAAATAGGATATCGGAATCACTTTTACCTACACGTCATATTAAAAAAAAATTGCTAGAAGGAGTCGACATTTCCTATCGGACTACGCCTGAGAAGAAATGGCGAAACAAACTCAGGGGTCAAAAACTCTTTTAAAGTCCAGACATAATCTTGGTCAAATCATGTGAGGACCATGTAGATCCGTGTCTGTGTCTAAAATGATCTTTTGAGGAAAGAACCATACAGAGTGGACCTGACCAGTCAGTGCAAGCGTTTGTCAGTAATCGTTGTTAATATGTATATCTGTGCCAAAATACAGCTTTCTTGTACTAAGAGTCTCTAAGCTAAGCCGCGGATAGACAGACAGATGGACATGGCGAAACTATAAGGGTTCCTTGTTGACTACGGAACCCGTATAGTTTAAGTGTCCGTCATTAGAAGGTCAATTAGTTTTTAGAGGATCAGTTATTTTTTTTTTTTTGAGATAGGTTTGCTCTTGACTCTAGTCTAGGTCAGAGATGACAGTGACAAAGTCGACGATGGAGCGAGCTTAGCCAGAAGAAGCCTGTTCACTCTCACTTTGAAGATATCGGGGTTGTATGCGTTCGGAAACACAGACGCAGGTAGAGAGTTCCACTCGTTTGCTGTGCGCATCACAAAAGACATTTGGAAACGCTTAGTGCGAATTAGTGGAATAGCAACTAGGTAGGGATGGCAACCTGCAGTGCGTCTAGATGTCCGATGGTAGAAGGGGGCCGGCGGAATGAGATCGTGGAGTTTTTGAGCACACTCACCGAAGTACAATCTGTAGAAGACCGACAAGTTGGTACTTAGCTGAGTCATCCAAAGGTGGCTGCAATACTCTATACAGGATCGGACTTCGCTTTGTAAAAGGTTAAAAGCTGTCCAGGCGTAAAGTGTCGCTTCACCATATTTAGGATGCCCAGTTTCTTGGCCGCAGTTTGAGCTTTGATGTCAACTCCATGCCTAAGAGCTCGAGTCGATCAGTTACAGGAACAGATGTACCCCGAAAAGAAGGAGTTTGGTCGAAACGACTACTTTTAGCGTTAAAAGAGACCAGATTATCATCACCACACTGGGAGACAAGAGTTAAATATTTTCTTGTCCTAAGTAATCTACATATCTACCATTCGTCCTCAAAACCAAGCTATTTACGTATGTACCCCACAGCCGAAAACGTCTCGACAAAAGCAATATTTCAGACAAAGTGGGTAAACACTACTTAAAAAGTTGCTACCACTCGACCAATTTAACTTTGCTAACTGCCCCACTTTGGCTGGTTGTTCCGAGTGCCGACCAGGAGTTTGTCACACCGTTCCGTAACACGTGACGGTAAATAAGTGGGTGAGTTATTTTCTATTGTGGTGTGACTTGGGGTTTAAGTAGGACCTTGAGAGTCTGCGGAAATACTTTTGAAGTATGAGGTTGTGGGTTCCTGGTGTAAGAGTGACTATGGAGTTTTTCCGTCCATTTTGATTCCATGAAAACTATTTTGAAATGTGCAATTTTCATCAAAAATGCTTGTTGATGGTGTTATTAAAACAAATCTTTTTAAAAACTGAAGCCAATTTCGCCATACTCTGCTAGTTACCTAGTTATTTATTTATAACATAACATCACGCCTTGTTTCCCCAAAGGGTATTACTAACGATTTTGACATCTAAGTATATTCTATAACCTCCTCACGCCGCCGTTCAGCCATATTGAAATAGTATTTTATTTTCTATGCATATTGGTTCTATCCATAGAAATATAATAATATTTGTTATAATTTCTTTATTGCTAAATGATAATTGATTTTATTTCTGTAAGTAGGCTTATACAAACACGTCAAAACATAAAACGATACATATTATCATAAAACGATAAGGTTTATAATGGATTTTGTAAAACGTTCTGATTTAAGGATTGCGATTGTTTGCGCGACTTCATATCTATTGCTTTTATAGAACTGCATGTGTAGTTGTGGGCAGTAGTATGGACTAAGCGCAGACACTGGGTACACTACATTTTCAACTAGCTGCCATATCTCCTTCTTTCTTATATCTATGGTTCTACCAGCCTCCTTCGTTCTCTCTCTCTCACTTAATTAGTCACTTACATTCCATTACTTGGATTCCACTCCAATGAAATATATATTATGGTGAAGACATCGTAAGTTAATTTGAATTTGAATTTAAGACGCAGATATTGCCAACGGCCGTGAGTGGCATAGCTTGCGTGTTCTGTGCTAAGCTCACGCAACGTGTCGTACGTCCACCCAGTAATAGAACTCGTCCATCAAGGAGCGCTGTACCAAATTCAACACATTATTAATTTATTATACATAAAACAAAAGGTACCTATTAAATTAAAATACGTATACTAAAATATAAATAATTTAATTATCTTTAAAATGGTGAAAGTTTCATAAAAATAGGCTTGATAGTTTTTGCGTGATTCTTAGTTTTTTATTGGCGTTAGACATAATTTTACAAATTAATTACACTATGTAATTACATATCTTCAATATTCATATATTAAGTTATTAACACGTTCCAGGACACTTGACTTTTTTAAAATATCCTAATATGACACTTAATTTACACTTAATTTTTGATCCCTCCTCTATCTCGGGAAAACGCAGAAAATATGCTGTCTGCGTTACTGCTAAAGGTTTAAGAACGAGCTTCTCTCAAAGATTTTATACTTTCTTGGGTTCCCACTTATATAATAAAATAAATCGTATTACCACGATCTATCACCTAACATCAAAGGCTTGTAAAAGTGGTCTGGTTGCATGGCTCCAGAACTTAGATTATAAAGCAACTGAGGAATTACTAACATTTCCAAAATAGTCCATACCGCTAATTTCCCTACACATAATACATCACTCATTTTTCCACTTTATTACTTCTATTCTGTTTATTGGTTTTATTTTGTTGAGTTTATAATTGATTTTTATATTATACCCTATCCCTTCACATTTACTAAATAAATGATAATGTTTTCATACCGTGTGCTGGGACCCTGGTGATCTGCTATACAGGTACTCCTAGTGCAGACACCAGTCTCTCACAAACTTGTGTTACTCAGTTTTTAAACTCGTCTAATCCCATAAGATGCTATTGTTTGTGATGAGAAAATAAATTATTTGAATTTGACTTAAAAATCCCATACTTTTCATCATACCGCCTAAAGCCGTACTACCATGTTACACATATTTTTAATAATTTGATACGACAAATTCGGCCATAGACGTTGACGCCTATGGGCGGGACGTCATATTTTTGTAACAATGAACAATGAAATGAGACAGTGTGGCTACAGACGGTACTGTGGTGTGCGGTCTCGTCTTCGAGGTGTGTTGGGGGAACTTTCTCAAAGATATCTATAAATTTAAAATAAAATAAAATAAATTTAAAGACCGTTACACTCAAATAACTGATTTATTAGCTTTGGCAGCTATATTTAAAATATTATTTATAATTAACAGGTAAGACTGGGGCTAAAACTATAATGGCTCGATACAGGACAATATTACTATATGTCATTATTTTTCACCTATTCTAAATTCCAATTGAAACCAGCGTTTGTCTAGCCAGCCAATGTCATAATCCAAAGAGGATTCTTGCGGAAGGCAGGCTCAACTAAGGCCTCTACATCAGCTACGCCCCCACTGGATAAATTGGGCTACCAGGGTGCCCCATTTTATCCATAGGAAATAAGACAAACGCTGCTTTAATCCTACCTATGCCTATCTCGAAAAAGGACCTACGTACCGGTATAAACATACAGCGCGGGATCATTCTCTTGCAAGAGAAAGCTGGGCTCAGCAAAAACTATCCGCGAAGCTCCGGCACTTTGCCGAGCGTCCGTCACACTAATCCTTAACATGTGCCATAAAGCACCCATATAAGTTAACGTTTTGCTGTCCCAACTTCGTTGGCCAAAAACCGGTACGACAAAAATAATACCAACGCTGTCCCTTAATCACTAATATATAGCTGTGACAAATTCACAACTGCCCAGATGGAGCTTAATGAAGAAAATTTAAACTAGTCAACCTAAACTTTCAACGCCGGTAGGGGATGACCCTGAGGGAGGTAAAAGTCCAAGAATCATTAGTTCATGTATAGTCCTAACTCATGGTCAACCTCCAGAGGAAAAAATGTCAAAATATCGCGGAAATACTAGGCTCCATTGACTGTCAGACAATTCTGACCTAACTGTGGGTCCACAATCGTCAGTTGGACCAGTTGTGTCAACCTGACACACCTCGCAAGGACTATGTCCCGTCAGCAAGGTTGGTTTCAACTTGACTGCTTATTCGTTATTATTTACGGATTGGACGTCGTGATCAATATACCCGCTTTGCTGTTCTAAAGAAAGGTCATTAGGCTTAACACAAGGACTGGGTTCACCAGATACTTCCCTTTCTATCTCGTGTTCTGTCTGGATCGCTTGAGCCGACTCCAGCTGCTCATCGTAGACAGGGCTGCTCTCAATGCAGCTTGGCTCGTAGTCATCGTCATTCTCATCGTAGATGACTTCTAGTGGATCTTGTGTACTTCCGCTAGAAATTAGGGGTGCATCAACAACTGGTATAATAACATTTTCCGGTTCGGCCTCTTCCGCCGGCTTTTGTGTAATTAGTTCATCTGGCACCCTACCATGGGCAATGCCCCTATGGCATTTGCACCCGAGTTCTTCTCTGAACACTTTAATTATATCAATAAAACTCACACCCTCGCGATAGAAACAATTATAGCATGCTTTAGCAGTGCCTACTAAAGGTGCTCCGAAGATTAGCGCCCAATCTTCATGTGGCCATCCGCTACGAACGGCTAGATTTATAAAATCCATAATAAACTTCTCAAGGCACATATTGTAACCCGAGTAATATTGAATATCTAGCGACATCGCGCTCGATTATCACTCCTTAATAATAAATATAAATAAACCACTCAACTTCGCATGGGGGCACGTCTCTCTGTGTGCCTACAAACTTCCTTACTTCATCTTCCAAAATAATATCGCTTCGCTTTATAAACGAGAGGTCTCGTATCGCTGCAAACATGAATATCGTATGTGGAATTGCGTACAGCGCACTTCGCAGCGCTCACACACGGCGCTCGCCTTGTACTTTGTAGTAACTAAAACACACGCGAATTATAATATGACGCCTAGGATTAGGCGCCTCCACCAAATGTGGTGTGCGGTCTCGTCTTCGAGGTGTGTTGGGGGAACTTTCTCAAAGATATCTATAAATTTAAAGACCGTTACACTCAAATAACTGATTTATTAGCTTTGGCAGCTATATTTAAAATATTATTTATAATTAACAGGTAAGACTGGGGCTAAAACTATAATGGCTCGATACAGGACAATATTACTATATGTCATTATTTTTCACCTATTCTAAATTCCAATTGAAACCAGCGTTTGTCTAGCCAGCCAATGTCATAATCCAAAGAGGATTCTTGCGGAAGGCAGGCTCAACTAAGGCCTCTACAGTACCGTCTAGAGGCGGTTTGCCATATTACATACATTTAAAAAGGTATATCGAGATAACGGCGAGAGGCGGTCTGTCCCGGAACGTGTTAAGAAAATGCTTTTTAATATACATACAAGGTGTAATTTTAATCACTGTTAACCTCTTAAGGGGTCATTGTACTCATCATTATGAACAACTTTTACTATGGGACCAAACCCGAAATCGCGAAAAAAAAAACAGGTGTTTTTGACGAGTTATGCGAACAGAAAGAAAAAGCTGATTATTTTCGCGATTTCAGGTTTGGTCCCATAGTAAAAGTTGGTTATAATAACGAGTACAATGACCCCTTAAGATACTAACAGTGATTAAAATGACACCTTGTATATTATATTTTACTGGTTTACACGTGATCTTCAGTTTAAAATCATTAAAAGTCGGTTATCGTCACCTTAACGTGGTCTGAAATCATGAAAACAGCTGTGAGTGGTAGTGATGGTCAATTATCATTCCTTCTCTGCAACAGAGCTTTTCTTTACTGATTTTATTAACAACAATATTGATAATACCATCCAACGTTGTTCCACAATACAAAAATGTCGTGGTACATTTAGTAATAAAAGTCGTTTGCTGGAGTTTGCTCTGTTGATTGACATTTTTACGCGACCGTCCGAGTTGTGCTGAACATAAGATCGTAAAAATGTTATATAATGTAATGATACTGCTTTGCCCAGACTCTGTTGTTTGAGTAAGCTATTGGTTTAGTTAGGTTTCCTACATAAAACTTCACCTATAATTTTGGTAGGTTTTACTCTATGTATAAAGTAGCGCCAAGCAGCATAGTAGTTCCAGTTTAAGGCTTCTACAAACAGGTGCGACATAAAGGCACCACGTATCGCGCGTGTCGCGTGCGATACGCGTCACGTGTCGCGCCTGTTTGAAGGAGCCTTTGTGTACAAGCACTCAAGACATTTTCAGCTTTGGTTTTGAAATCGAAACGCAACTGCGATTGTAATTCAGATGTACGTACAGAACAAATTATTTCTAACTGGTAAAAATATTCATATTTCCACTGATCTGCCTAGCCTTTTCCCAACGATGTTGGGGTCGGCTTCGAGTCTAACCGGATGCAGTTGAATACCAGTATTTTACATGGAGCGACTGCATAACTGACCTCCACAACCCAGTAACTGGGTAACACGATACCCCTTGGTAAGACTGGTTGTCACTCTTTCGAGCTTCTGACGACCCGTAACGACTGTCAAAGATCCACGAATGACAGCCGGGACCAACGGCTTAACCTCCGACTTCCCTTTCCGACCCCCCCTTTCCCCCTCCCCTCTTCACCCCCTCCCTTCCCTTCCCTTCCCTTCCCTTCCCTTTGCCTCCCTTCCTTTTTTTCCCTTCTCTTCTTCTTCCTTTTTTCTTTCTTGCTTCCCCTTCTTTCTTTCTTCTATTTCCTTTTCTTTTTTTCCCTTTTCGACTTTCCGAGGCATGGAGGGTTCTTGGTATGGAAAGATGGTCACCCATCCACGGACCAACCACGGCAAGCGTAGCTTAACCTGATCGATCGACCCGTGCGGCTGTTATTACTCAGCCACGGGCCTCTCCATTTCTACAACACTGCTATTATTTATTTGTATTGTGTAATAACTTTTACGATTTAGATACACTTAAAAGAGTCTTTAAAAGGCTTGACTATAAATCAATCTCTGTTCGACGTTAGGGCGAAAAAGTATCGTAACGGGATCGGAAGCATTGGTATGGCCAAACGGAGCATTATGCTATTTTATATGCTCTGTTACATTAAAATAAACCCATAATTCCCTTATGGCTTTAGTGCTGAATT
This sequence comes from Fissipunctia ypsillon, assembly GCA_947568875.1. Taxonomy (NCBI): domain Eukaryota; kingdom Metazoa; phylum Arthropoda; class Insecta; order Lepidoptera; family Noctuidae; genus Fissipunctia; species Fissipunctia ypsillon. The sequence continues at coordinate 17,124,509 of OX387663.1, read as the reverse complement.
ACAATCCAATAAAACAGATTATTCTCATAAGAAATGATAATTTTGAGGAAACTTTGCGATTTTCTTGTATCGAATCAAATTGTTTCAATCGTGTTTTGGCTCTCATGATCTGGCCTCTTTTAATTGGGAAAGTCCTTAATTTTTATAATCATGAAAAAGAATAAGGCCAAAGTCAAAGTTTTTATTTGTAAAACATAGGTGGGTTTAAAAACAGGTGTTGTAAATAAAATATATATTTATTTTTTATTTATTGCACACACCAATAAGTATAACATCTTACAGTATTCCAAAACGATGTTATACCCTCTTTATCTTATAAAATATACCTGAACATAAAAATTCACAATAAAAATAAATCTAAAATAATAAAAATCACAATATGAATTGCATTATGTATATATATATACATAATGCAATTCATATTGTGATTGTGTGCAAAACATAGTGTACCTACACTATGTTTTGCCGTTGACGGCGTACCATATCATAAAACTAGTATCTAGAATTACACATCTACAGCAAAATTAAATATATTAAAATTAATGACAAAATCAATCCACGCTAAATGATGACATAAAACTTATCTTAAAATCATGGATGGTGGCGCGTGTGTTGGATCATTCCGTTCCCTACAAAATGGTTGGGCTGAATGGTGCTGATCCACACGTCATGCTCGTGAACGGGCGCCGTCAGTGGAGACTGGTCATCTCTTAACTGTCAGGGCTTATTTTTAATCTTATATTTTGAATTGTTTTTAATTATTTATTTTTTACATTGTTCTCACATATAGAAGCAACAAGAACAATATGCCCAGGATTTTGTAATAATTTTGATTTAAAAGAGTGTCCATGGAGTTTCTTGCCCATTCTTCTCCATAGAGATCTACGTTTTGGAATGGGCGACTAGCTTCAATTTTCTGACTAACTGACTGACTCTTTAACAATTCAAAAATGCCTGTAATTGGTTTAATTGAAATAAATGCTTTGAGTTTGAGTTTGAAATAAAACAAAGATTCCTGTGAGATTTCTGTGTACAAAAATTGTAAAAAATTAAATTACACACTTCTACAGTTATTATACCTCATTTTAGTCATTTAGAGGGTGACAAATATAATACATGATCACAGGATTTAACTACCTCTAACTCTTAATGCACATATTTATCTGCATAATTAGCATTATCGTCTAGGTATTTATTAACTAAATGTATGTAGGTTTTGTAGTTTTGAGGACAAAAATTGATTTTGTGTGCAGCCGAAATGCGTCAAAATATCTTATTCAGGACCCATTCGCCTTAATGCAAATAGATACCACTACCACTACTCTTTACTTTTAACCAGGGACCGAAAACCTTTATAAATAAAATTACGGTACCGGTATCGAAGAATTTTGGTTTCATCTACGACTAAGCTTATCTCTCTATATTATATCTCTATCTAAGCTATCTGGGTAACCAAGAAGAAACATGTTACCTCTATTTAGGTTATCGTTTTAATACCGGTAACCTAAAAATTACCGTGATTACAAGAGAGAAACAGAATATCGCCAATTAGCCGGGGCCGTGATTGGTCGGCGTTCGCCGGCGCGCGGGTCGACTCGACTTTTTGACACACACACAGCGATGCGCGCCCTTTAACTAATGCTGACGGGCACGTGTAAAGGCTCCTGCAAACATGCGCGATAAGCGACGCGACACAAAGGCACCGCTTGTCGCGCGACACGCGGTGGCTTTGTGTCGCGTCGCGTGTCACACGTGTTCGTAGGAGCCTTAAGATAAAGGTAATTTTTATTTCGGTTACCGGTATTTTTAACACTTGTTGTATTAAATTTAAGAAAAGGTAACCTTTAAAAATACCTGTAAATAAAATAAAGGTGTTGTAACCGAAAAAATACCTGTATTGATCATAACGCACCGATCCGACACCGTATCCGAGCAAGCTCCAACAGCATTCTGAAAGCAATAGCGGACCGGTTAGACGTTCCTTTTCATAGACACTGGATCGCACTCCATGTGTCAAATTGATTATTTTTATTTTTAGTTCGAGTTTACTAACATAGTTGTTAAGTGCATACTAATACAATTGTGGACGGTCATAGTCTGAAATAAAGTTATTATGATTATGATAACGTTTTCTGTCCCTGTTTCTAACAGTTGCTGTTTAATACTCATTTAGCTGACTCGTTTGTCGATAGGTCACAAACTTGACTTCTGGACATGGGGGCCTGGGTACGGTTCCCCTGATCGAGCAAAGTGGGTATTTCAGTTCTAGCAAATTCTCAGTAGCAGCTCGGAATCTGGATCAGTGCATGATAAATGGTAATAGGCTGCCACCTTATTACACGGAAATTTATACCGTGTATACAATGATTTGCCCACCTTTTCGAGGAATATTGAGTAACGGGAAACACAGCAGTGGCTACCTATTGCAATAGCAGTGAGTCTAACACGAACAACGACACGCTAACACTAACATTTTGTAAGAATTCCAGATTCAGGTCATTTGTTTAATATTAAGTAACGCTGGCTTTTTATATGATTAAAAGCCGTCTGCGCGATGGGGTTTCTCATCGGCAAAACTGACGAAATTCCATACAAACTTTCATCTCCTATTTAACCCCTTTTGTGGGATAGCATAATCTGCCTAAAGTGTTCCCACTGCTGGGACACAGGCCTCCTCTCTGTGAGAGGGAGTGGGCCACCACGCGGGCCTAGTGCGGGTTGGTAGGTGTCACATGTCTTCGAATTTTTGGTTCTAGGACATGCCGGTTTCCTCACGATGTTTGACGTTTTCCTTCACCTTTGAGAGCTGTGGCAATGAAATAATTTACACAAAGTAAAGTTCCTTAGTCCTTTCCTTAGTAAAGAAACGCTTGTATTTACAAAATTTCATGCTTCTAGGCGGTGCGTTGTCTGTCAGTGAATTTAATATTTTTATTAATTAAATGTACTGTTTGATAAGCACAGCTTTTGGGATTGTCAGGCTTAAAATTCCATTAAAATTGGCTTAGTACAATTTGTGGACAAAGCAAAGGTATTAATTTTGCTTGCAGGACAATGAATCAATGCTATGCTAATGCAATTTTGTCAATAGTACTAGAACAACTGTTTTATGGCATAATAAAGACTTTTACTTAGATACTTGAGTAAAAAGTTTACTTTAATGGATATCCTATAACAAAGTTTCTTATAATTAAATCTATTTTTGATACAGTATAGGTAGAGTTTTAGTAATGTTTGGATTAGTTTTAAATTGGTGTGTAACAGAATATCACGTTGCATAATGTTTTGTGTCATTTAAAGAAAGAAAAAAAAAATTAAAAAACGCTTTTATCACGAACTAAAAATTATAAAATAATTAAATTGACTTGTATTTGTTACGATATAAGTACCAATGTAGCGTGTCACTTTTTTATATCTAATGATTATTTCAAAAAGTGTGGAGCGCTATGTTTACATTAATTAAAAGTATACAATCAAAAAGCGTTCTACGCTTTTTGAATTAATCATTGGATATAAAACAAGTGACAAGCTACATTGTAAGTAAGTGGCAAGATACATCATAACGTAATTTATACAAATCAATTTAATTATTTTATCATTTTTAGTGCGTTACAAAAGCGTGTTTTAAGTTCTTTTTTTTTAAATACATATTTTTATTTTTTACTTTTTAGTCTAGTATAGGTATTCTAAATTTGGTTAATATTCTAAAGTCAACAAAATTATGACTTGACCGGTTGGACTCATCAAAAAGAATAATATGACCCGATACCAAAGATACCAAATTATAGTATTGTCAACCGAACTACTTACACATACAGTTTCGTTTCGATAACTCAACTCAACTGATATTTCAAGTAACAACACTAACAGCGGTCATTGACCTTCCAAAAAAAAACATTACTGAACATAATAACTTTTTGTTCCACAAGATGTCGAATCAAAATCTTCTCGATAGGTCTATCCTAACATCGAGTAAATTCGACACGACTCGATTTGTAATCGAGTTCAATAACATTCGTGTCGAATATATGCGACGATTTCATTCGGACGTGTTACTTCGGCCAATGTGAGGGTCGAATCGAAACAATTGTGCAGACCCTACTCTCATTTTATTTATTTTCGCTGACTTTCGATAAGAAGGAGGTTTCAATTTAATTAATTGCATTATTTTAATTGGTTTATTTTCTTTTCTTTTTGTGGGGTCTTTGTCAGTGAAAGCCCTCCTATTTTGTGGTTGCAATTAAAGCCAAAGTTACAGGAAAAATCAAAGTGTAGTGTGTAGGGTGCCCGGATGCCCTCAGGCTATATGGAGCAACGATCTTCGCAGGGCGGTTGATAATAAAATAATAATATGAGAATGGCCGAGGATCGAAGTCAGTGGTGTGCCATTTGAGAGATCAACAGCCAATCGCACCTGTTATGCCGTGTTGACAATTTGTCACATGAATTATCGTTCGAGAAACTGTCCGCTAATGTGCGCTTCGTGGTGATATTATAGTAGACGTCCACTTCCACATCACGTCATTACGATAACACGGGGAAGTCAAATGTATGGAAATATACGAAGACGCTTTTAAATTTCCTTCCACGATAACGTTGTAACATCGTGGAAGGAAATTTAAAAGCGTCTTTTCCTTCCACGATAACGTTGTAACATGGGGGGCTTGTGGCTAAGAAATAACAGCCGCACGGGTCAATCGATCAGGTTAAGCTACGCTTGCCGCGGTTGGTCCGTGGATGGGTGACCATCTTTACATATCAAGATCCCTCCGTGCCTCGGAAAGCACGTTAAGCCGTTGGTCCCGGCTGGCATTCGTGTTTCTTTGACAGTCATTACGGGTCGTCAGAAGCCCGAAAGTCTGACAACCAGTCTTAACAAGGGGTATCGTATTACCCAGTAACTGGGTTGTGGAGGTCAGATAGGCAGTCGCTCCATGTAAAATACTGGTATTCAGCTGCATCCGGTTTGACTGGAAGCCGACCCCGACATAGTTGGGAAAAGGCTCGGCAGATGATGATAACGTTGTAACATTCACGTATCGTATTTCCATACATTTTATGGACGTGGACGAGTATCACGTCGTGGTCCATGATTATATCGTGACGGCAGAAATTATAAAAGCGCACAATTAATAATAAATAAAGGCCGGCCGGCTGGAGTGAACACTGACGAGGAACTGACCTCCCACCTCATTCTTGCCTTTATTGGCCGGCTTGAGTAGAGATTCGCAAGAGCACACGTGCTCAGAGGAAGGAAGTAGTCCAGTAAGATGCTGGTAAGGGTCTTGACCGTTCTTCCGGGATTGTCCTGATAGTCGTGGAATACCTCTCCACTTCTCTTAGGCACCTCAAGACATGTTGCCCCCTTGTCGCTACGACACTATGTGCTAGCGACCATTTCCGGGGGCCCATTGTTGAGTGTGCAAGTCACCCCCTGGCATTTTATCCGTGTATTGTATTTATCAAACATTGGTCAGGCAGGGGCCATAGTTCTTCCATAGTTTTAGATAACCAGTCCACTTTAGCCATCCAAATCCATAGCCCAATAATTTTTTTTGTCTCCATATCCTGCAATAGTCCTACACCAACCGGGGGTTGTCCTTGGATGCACTTGCATATTACACACAGGGATAATCGTCGGTTTGTGCCTCATTTCCATTGAAAGTGTGTAACGGGCCTCTGCGAGTTGGCTTCGGCCCCTCATATGCCTTCCAAAGGTCCGGGACCGGTCCCGAGAAATATAAAAAAAAATAAATAATAAATTCTTTTTCACCAAAAGCCATCACAGTACAGGAACTAAAAACTAAGAGCATATAAGGCTTATAACTAGGTCACAATCATTTTAATTCCCTGACTCCTAAACTAGGTGTATGTGCCTGTGTCTTAGGAGTCAGTGATTCTAGTATTGTTGTAACGTCCGAATCTATTATACTATTATAATAATAGATCGGGACGTTCAATAATAAGCAAATTGTGTAAAAATACACAGGATATAATCTATGTAAAGGAAACACAAAATGAAAAACGTTTAACTGTGTGGTGAGGTGAATAAATGTAGGATCCGAGTGTGTGTGTGAGTGTGTGTGTGTGTGTGTGTGTGTGTGAGAGAGAGAGTGTGAGTGTGTGTGTGTGTGTGTGTGTGTGTGTGTGTGTGTGTGTTTGTTTGTCCAGCGATTTAGCAATTATGTCCAGCAGTAGACAACTGAAGATTAACGATGAGTAGATTTTTTTTAAAAACAAATATTCTCTAGTCCTAACAGAAAATAAAGGTCTTGGTAACAAATTCGGGATTCAGCCGAGTAGGTAGGTACCTAAATGATTACAAGTTCACTTCTTCACACAAAATGAGCTCGTGGCTAAGTAATAACAACCACACAGGTCGATCCATCAGGTTAAGCTACGCTTACCGGGTTGTCCGTGGATGGGTGACCGTCTTTACGTACCGAGACTCCTCCGTGCCTCAGTAAGCACGTTAAGCCGTTGGCCCCGTCTGTCATTCGTAGATCTTTGACAGGCGTTACGGGTCGTTAGAAACCCGAAAGTCTGGCAAGCAGTCTTACCAAGGGGTATCGTATTACCCAGTTACTGGGTTGTGGAGGTCAGATAGGCAGTCGCTCCATGTAAAATACTGGTATTCAGCTGCATCCGGTTAGACTGGAAGCCGACTCCAACATAGTTGGGAAAAGGCTCGGCAGATTGATTTTTCTTCACACAAAATGTAATAAAGATATCGTCCGAACGTGTATGTAAAACAGTACAACTCCATTTACTCCCTTGAGACAAACAAACGTCAACTAGTACTACATAGTACTACATTTTAATGTGATTAGGGCACTTGTCCCACCCCACGAGGAAGCTATTATTCTCGCTCAAGAAACTTACAATAGGTGTAGTGCCCATGACAGTAAAATAGATGTGTATACAAGGTGTCCGGTAATGAATAGATGACCTTAAAATAGCATAAAACCTACCTCATGGCCGTTCTAAAAATAATATAAAAAAATATATCCCAAGCTAGTAAATATACAAGGTGTTACATAATTAACGCACAATCTTTTTAGGGGTCATTGTACTCATTATTATGAACAACTTTTACTATGGGACCAAACCTGAAATCGCAAAAATAATCAGCTGCTCCCTACATTTCGCACCTTTAAAGACAAACCGTTACTAAACGAAATTTTTCTAGAATTGAGTTACTAATGCCATCTTTCTAAATTACGTAAACTATACGATGAATAAAATAAAATTACGTAAAATATCCATCATTATGACCTCAAAAGATGGCTCAAAGCACCATGATCTTAAATTCTATTGCGAAAAAGCCGTGCAAATTTTTTATTTAAGCTCCTGTGTAAAATTTTATATTTTCGTTTAGTAACGGTTTGTCTTTAAAGGTGCGATTTATGTTCGCATAACTCGTCAAAATGTAGGGAACAGCTGATTTTTTTCGTGATTTTAGGTTTGGTCCCATAGTAAAAGTTGTTTATAATGATGAGTACATTGACCCCTTAAGAGGTTGTGCGTTAATTATGTTACACCTTGTATATACCTAAGATACGATTTTTTTTTTTTATACAAATACTGTGCAATTTCAAGTCACACTATTTACTGCCTCTCTATATCATAACAGTAAATAACCGATGGAATTCATTCATTTGTGGTCGTGGTGAAGTAGAATGAGTTACCTAGTATTTTTTGCTAAAAAATCTTATGTACTTCTTGGCGTATATTTTTTTTTGTATTTTTTTCGAACGGCTATGAAGTCTTTTATATGCTGTTTCAAGGTTATCTATTCATTACCGGATACCCTGTATTAATAGTTGATCGCTGACTGTTCACACGTCCGCCGGGGACACTCTCCACTAGTTTGTCGCAGCGACATGTGCTATCAAATAAATAGCCTAGCGACAAAACTATCCGAGCTACATACTCGCTGCTCGTTGCTCACCAACTCAATACTCAATAATCTATTTGCATTCTACAACATTCACATCACACTCACACTCACGACAATCACGACACTCACTCACTCACACTTTACTCGTCGTTCTTCGTTTCACTTTGCACTCTTTGGTACTTGCTAGTTCTACTCGCTTCTCGCTAATCGTCGGCGGTGGAAATTTGAACCCACGACCTCGCTCAACCACCCGGGGTAACCAACATTTTTCTTTCCCGCAAAATATGATTTTCTTAATTAAATCTTGTCTGTATCATTGCGAATCGTAAGAAAACCAATTATCCAACATAGTGAGATCTTACGAAATTAACCAAGATATTGCGTTGTTGGCAAAAATAAAGTTTTTTTTCTTGTTTTTTTTTTTTGTAATATTTATTTTCTGTCTGTGAGGAGATTTAAATGTTTCAAAGGTGAGCATTATTTTCTTTGCTTTATAATGAATGATGTACAGGTATTAAGTTATTAATATTCGTTTATATTTTTCCGTTTCTATTTATAATTAAAAGTCGCTGTAAAACGTAGCTTTATGAATTCATTTCCCTACTTCCTTAGCTACGATTTAAAAAACGGGTACGTGTTAGATATTCATTTGTTTATTTGTCTATACTAACATTATCTAAAGGTAAAAGTTTGGGGGTAATCTTCGGAACTCCTGATCCGATTCCGAAAATTCTTTCACTAATGGGAAGCTACAGTATTGCCGAGTGTCATGGGACAACCCTCCGCAAACTAACAGTGTGCATTCTCCTTATTTTGAATCATATTCCATCGGAAATATTCTCAGGAAAATGTTCATTTTTTTAAATCGTATTTACAGTTACTGTTCCTTTATTTCAATGTAAATTTATATTCTCTGTACGCAACACTCCATTTATGTAAATAAAACAGTAAAACTCACAAAATCAGCAATGGATGTTGGAATACTCGGCGGCCGAAGGCTCGCTGCGCTGCCGGTCGCAACGCGCTTTTTGCCACGTTAACGATACATTGCGTGTGAGGAAATAAAACAAATCAGGTTTATCGGACTCCCATAACGTTCCTGAAAAAATGTCATGTACCGGTCATCTTATTATGATATACTGAATTCACCCCATCAGTCTGCGGAGGGCTGTCCCTTACACCCTGTATTTTATATTAAAACAAGAAATTTCACGCAGGCGAAGTCGCTGGCATGAGCTAGTTTCTTAAGTTCTCCATTTGGTTTTGTGTTACGACTCCGGAGTTCGATTTCCACACTAACGTTACGGTTTCCTTGAAGAGCGGTGGCCAGCTCATAGCAGCTGCAGTGACGGCTGTCATGAAAGTGATGACAGCGGGGTTTGACTTTACGATGTCAAAAAACGCTCTCTAGGAAAACACACCAACTTACTTTCATAAATAACATTTCAGTGACGTCTTTCACCGATAAATTGCAGACGCTATGTGGGAGAGCAGTGGTGGCCCCCACGGCCGCGACTTACGAATTGAAAGTCGTAAGTTCGAACCCAGACAGGCGCTTTATTTTGTGTAAATTATTTCATCACCACTGCTCTCAAAACGGTGAAGGAAAACACCGCGAGGAAACTGGCATGTCCTAGAACCAAATATTCGAAGACATGTGACATCTACCGACCCGCACTGGGCCCACGTGGTGGATTATGGTTCAGACCCTCTCACAGAGAGGAGGCCTGTGTCCCAGCAGTGGGAACGTTATAGGCTGATTATGATATATAGCGGCCACCGCTCTTCTAGGAAATCACTTCGTCATTCACGATGCTATTCATACGTAATGAAAATAAAACTAAAGAATGTCACAGTACTAGTGTTTTAATGGCAATCCGTACACGACGCAGTTTGTAGCACGTTACTTTTATGTAGCATCGTGAACGATGGGCCTTTAGAGGGAACAGGGCCTGTGATTCTCCATACAAATGTATTCCCCTTTTTTCTTCCTGAATAATGCCTCTAGAGCAGGGGTTCCCAAACTTATTTTGTCTACTGCCCACTTTGAGAATAAATTATTTTTTAGCGCCCCCATTTTTTCACCTACTTAAAAACCACTACCTAGATGGAATTACAAATCGCCCCCTAAGCCTCTACACAACGCCCCCATTTTTTTTTCTGGGTCTCTTACTGCCCCCTTTTAGGCCTGCAGCGCCCACAAGGGGGCGTTATCGCCCACTTTGGGAAAGGCTGCTCTAGAGCAATATATTTTTTTTTTCATAAAATCAAGGTCTGCTGTAGACACGTCCCTGTCATTTCCTTTTTATTAGCAACTAATTAGTAAAGCAAATAATATGACTCTCCAGAAATTACAAAAAATGCCCCATTTTTACCGCCGTGATTAGACGACTACTCTTTCTTAGAATTTTAGTGTAAAAAATAATTGAATCGGCTCAGCTTTCGAGGAGAAAAAAGGGGAATACGAAACTTCGATCTCGTCAAAATTTTTGTGATATAACAGGTCTGAGCTGCAGCTGTCCCTATCGCACTGATAACTGGGTTGTTCGGGCGCAGCGCGACGGCAATAGTTTCTTCAAATACCTATTTTTCAAATTCCTCGCAGGCCCCGTCTCCTCTTAAACAAGTTTTATCTAGTACCCTCCCACGATACAGGCTACTTCTTTACTTTTGTTAACTAAGCTAAATATAACGCGATGCCCTTGTTGTGTTAGTGACAAGCCAGTCAGCTAAACTGGTAGCGAGGCTGACGGCCGAGTGTGTGCCAGACATCTTAAGTAGGTTATTATACCGTCTGGGGACAATGATATCTACGATAAATATGATAAATAGGTTACTATGCAAATACGGCAATCAATGAAAACACTGGCAATGAGAGTGCCTACAATCAAAATATAACATAACATAACATCACGCCATATTTCCCCGGAAGGATTGAGCAGAGGTGTGCCTATAGTACACACACATTTTGCCAGTTTTATTGAGTTTTTCTATCTGGAATTTAGAAAGAAAGCAATAAAGAAAAACTGTTCAGTCATAAAATTATTGTTTATCTTATCGTAATAAAAACAATACAAGTGGGTATACAAGGTGTAACATAATTAACGCACAACCTCTTAAGGGGTCATTATACTCATCATTATGAACAACTTTTACTATGGGACCAAACCTGAAATCCCGAAAAAAATCAGCTGTTCCCTACATTTTGACGAGTTATGCGAACATAACGTAACATAATATAGGGAACACCTGATTTTTTTTCGCGATTTCAGGTTTGGTCCCATAGGAAAAGTTGTTCATAATGATGAGTGCAATGACCCTTTCAGAGGTTGTGCGTTAATTATGTTACACCTTGTATATTCTAAAAAAATAATAAATTAAACGTAGACGGAAATGTGCGCCACTACTGCGCGGAATGGCTAACGCTCAGCATAATGCTGTGGCCCGTGCACGAAGACACGAAATCCACGGCGCTGGTTTTCAGCGTAAGCGTGTTACAGTCTCAGAACAATAAATAAAACATCAGTTACTCATTGTTTCGAGGCACAGAACAATCATCATAGACACTTAGAGACGCTGCTTCGGCTCGGCGCGCACATAGAATATTACATTTAATAAAATAAATTAATAATATAATTTCTCAGTACCAGAGCCTAGACCACCACCTCTTAAAGCAGTATTATTTTAATCTTACTTGAGTGTGGGAAAGAGATGGAGCTAGACGTCCTGTACACTCACACTAAAGTAACATTAAAATAATACTGCTTGAAGAGGTGGTGGTTGGCCCCCTGCACGGAGTTTAAATTTGTACCCGGTTGATGGCAATAGGCTCGCCACCTATTACATGGGACTCAAACATAACTGGCGAAATGTGTGTAAATTAAAACATCGAAATAAAAAAATAAAATCTTTTTTTCTAATATACTCTTTCCAACTATTTATTTTACTTTTGACATAAACACGCCTATGAAGTTCCTTGTTTATTGACGGGCAACCAACCATAGACGAAAAAATGCGATACTTCATGGACGCTAAAGTAAAATAAATGTTTGGAAAGATTATAATCTCAATAATTTACAGTAGTGATGGGCCGATTATGGGTTTTGGCAATCCGCCGACTGGCTATAGTGACTAATTGGATACTTAAGAGCCTATTTTATTGAATTTTTGTCTGTAGAGTGGGAAGTCATTAGTTAGATACAAGAATATAACATTACGCCCGTAATCCCCGACGGGTTAGGCAGAGGTGTACCTTAGTACACCCACATTTCGCCAGTAATGTTTAAGCTCCATGGGGGGCTTGTGGCTTAGTAAAAATAGCTGCACGGGTCGATCGATCGGGTTAAACTACGCTTACCGCGGTTGGTCCGTGGATGGGTGACCATCTTTAGATACGAACTTACGAAGACCCCTCCGTGCCTCGGAAAGCACGTTAAGCCGTTGGTCCCGGCTATCATTCGTAGATCTTTGACAGTCGTTATGGGTAATCAGAAGTCCAAAAGTCTGACAACCAGTCTTACTAAGGGGTATCGTATTACCCAGTAACTGGATTGTGGAGGTCAGATCGGCAGTCGTTCCATGTAAAATACTGTTAATCAGCTGCATCCGGTTAGATTGGAAGCTGAACCCAACACAGTTGGGAAAAGACTAGACAAACGATGATGTTTAAGTCCCATGTAATATAGGGCGAGCCTATTGCCATCAACCTGACACAAATCCAGACTCCGGGCTGCTGCTGAGAAATTCCATATACAGGGTGTAAGGGACAGCCCTCCGCAAACTAACAGGGTGCATTCAGCTCCTTATTTGTTATATTTGGTAATGTCCTGAACAAAGAATAGGTACATACGTCCCATCACTACAAACTGTAAGCAGGTGCCATTCGGGGACTGAAAATAACATTAATAAACTATTCCACTGAACCGCACTTTACTAAATTTTGTTTCATTGCTGTTAGTGGAAGTGCTCAGGTGCTATTCGGACAAGTGCTGTTGAAATCGGTGCTAAGAGTGGAATACCTCCTTATTTTGAATCATATTCCACCGGAAATATTCTCAGGAAAATTTTCATTTTTTTATCGTATTTTCAGTCACTATTCCTTTATTTCAAATTAAATTTAAATTCTCTGTACGCAGCACTCCATTTCTGTACATAAAACAGCTAAAATAAAAAAAATCAGCAATGGATGTTGAAATACTCGGCGGCCGAAGGCTCGCTGCGCTGCCGTTCGCTACGCGCGTTTTGCCACGGTAACGGTACATTGCGCGTGAGGTAATAAACGACGTCAACAATTATCGACCTATTTCCGTTTTAACTGCAATTTCTAAAATTATAGAAAAATTGATAAATACGCGCCTTTTGCAGTATCTAAATAGATTTGATATTCTGTCACCTTCTCAATTTGGATTTAGGCAAAAAAAGTCAACTGAAGATGCTGTTATAGCACTAAGTTCACTAGTAACCGAACAGCTCGATAAAGGAAATAAATGTATGGCAGCCTTTCTGGATTTAAGAAAAGCCTTTGACACTGTCTCTACTCCCATTCTTTTACGCAAGCTTGAAGCTATTGGAATTCGTGGAATGCCCTTGGCACTATTTAAAGATTATCTTTCTGGTAGAAAACAAAAAGTGAAACTTGGACAAATTGTAGGTGAGGACGTAGACGTATCATATGGCGTACCCCAAGGAAGTGTACTTGGGCCTACGCTGTTTTTAATTTATATTAACGACCTCTGCAACATGAAGATTAATAATGCCAAAGTATTCTCATACGCCGATGATACAGCTGTCGTCTTCACAGGGAAAACATGGGATTATGTTAAAAATAGCGCAGAAGATGGGCTTGCTCTTGTTGCAACTTGGTTAAACGATAATCTGCTCACCCTGAACGCAAATAAAACTAACTACATTTGCTTCAATATTTATAACCGGGTTCAACCAGACTCAGAATTTAGTTTAAAAATCCACACGTGTGACATTGGTATGAGTAGAACCAGCTGCAATTGCCCAACTATCCAACAAGTTACCCAAGTAAAATATCTAGGAGTGATTATTGACCAGCGTCTTTCCTGGTATCCTCAGCTGGAACAGGTCATGAGTCGAGTAAGGAAACTTATATGGATATTTAAAGAGCTGAGATATGTTGTACCAAGGAGAATACAGGTTAATAAAAATAAGAACAACCACAGAAATCTATTAAATGAAGTTTATGTATCTTTGATCCAGTCTGTTATAGTGTATTGTATAACTGTTTGGGGGGGAGCCGCGAAATCCAGTTTTCTAGGAGTAGAACGCGCTCAAAGAGCGATACTTAAGGTGATGTACTTCAAAAAAAGAAGATTCTCTACTGACAAGCTTAACGAATTATGTAATCTGCTGTCAGTGAGGAAATTGTATATCCTCCTTATCATCCTCAAAACGCACAAAGAGATACCATATGATGCTAAAATACTAAAAAGAAGGAGGAAACACTGCATAGTAAACGTTCCTACAACTAGGACAGAATTTGCCAGTAGACAATATAAGAAACGTTCAGCTTTTTTATACAATAAAATAAATAAACTAATATATATTTATGATAAAAAAAGTTATGAATGTAAAAAGATGTTAAAAATATGGCTTCACAGTTTAAATTATAATGACACAGAGTTACTTTTGCAACGTGTGACTTAACAATAAATATTATTAGTGATCCTATTCGCTTTATCGCTTATTTAGCCACTCATGTACACTCGAAATCTCTCTCTCACACACACACACACAAATACACACCCCCACACACATACACACACATACACACACCCCAACACGCACGCACACACTCATACTCGTAAAAGTGATTGAATTTGTATTTTTAGTTTTTCCTCTCTGCTTTTCTTTTTTTATACCTGTTTTGCTCGTACGTTTATAGTGTAACGGAAGAGCGGAGCCTTCAACTACAGGCATTTTTTATGCTTAAATGGAGACTCCTCGATATGCAGTGTAAGCCAAATGAGATGTATGAAATAAACTTATTATAAACTTATTATTATAATAAAACAAATCAGGATTATTGGATTCCCATAACGTTCCTGAAATAATTTAATGTACTGATCATCTTAGTATAATATACTGAATTAATTCCATCAGTCTGCGGAGGACTGTCCCTTACACCCTGTATAAACCCAATTAAACTTTGCCCGACCTGGGAATCGAACCCTATACCTCCAGCTCAGCAGTAGCGCTTGCGACCATTAGTCTAACGAAGAAGAAGAAGTCGATATAAGAAGTCTATTTAATTGTTGTATTGACGTCCTTATCCTGTATTGTACAGGCACTTGTGGAGGCAGTTTAGATAAGAGACAAAACTTACAACGTTTATTTTTGTTCCAAACATACATAAAACCCTTTTTTTACTCAGTCAACAAAACGTTGAGATAATAAATACTTGAAGTAGTGATGTGATGAGACTAAGTCACTTCAAACTTATAGATCTAAAATCTCGCCGCACTATCTCCGACATGATGTTCCTTTATAAATTATTTAACAATGGCATTGACTGTCCTGATCTTCTTAGCAAATTATGCATTAATGTCCCTTCTCGTATTCCTCGATATCCCCGTCCACTACTGAAAGCGCCTCAATGCAGAACAAATCTGGGTACACACTCGCCAATAGTTAGGATGTCTAATCAATACAACTCTCTATCATGTTCCTCCGACGACATAGACATTTTCTCCAATACCCTAGGTAAATTTAAGTTGTTTTTACACTCAAAACTTAACGTTGAGTAAGTGTTGACCTACCTGGTTTTACCATCCACCTCAATATTTTTTAATTAAATTTTCATTGTTCTTTATACATGTCTAATTTAATTTACCTATTGTTTGTTTGCTATTGTAACGCAAGTTGTGGTCTCCTTTAATTGAAGATGCACAAGGAATTGTACCTATTTATAATTTGTTTAATCTAGCATGTAAGGTGTAATCTTTGTTGGAGATCCAAATAAATACAAATACAAATACAAATGTCCATACTGAAATAGTGTCGGTATTTCGGTACCGATCCGAGTTTACCGAGTTTACGATCTCTGTAGGAAAAATTATGTGGGTCTCTGGTATTTTTATTGTGTGGTAACTCTATATGTTTGAAGTTTCTTTGAAGAATAGTTTGGCAAGAGTTTACAGATATTTGAAGGTCGGCGGTATAAGTCTTTATTGGTGTAATTATGAGCCATTTGCTTTTGTTTATTTGGATACTAAAAAAAATATTTAATGTCGTCTTGTCTTTGAAGACCCTACTTCTGACACGTTGCTTCTTTCTATTCAGAATAGAATACTCTTTTTTATGTACACCATACGAATTACAGATATAAAATGTAGTAATTTTACATAAGGTGACACAATAGGCATGATGCCTGGGTAAAAAAAAAAAATTCTATTTAGTCCAACAGTCAGATAATAAAAAAAATATTAGACACGTATTTTTACACGTGTATAACACACGGTAGTTTTTTCATAATAATAAAAAATTACTTAGTTAAAACACTTTAAAGTTGGAGAGTGGGGGCTCGCTACGTCACAACTCAGTATAAAATCTAGCAAGGCATGACGCCATGCCATATTTTATGTCAATGTATCACCGTAATCTTTTGATTACGTAAAAAAAGAAAAAATACGTGTCCAATAGTTTTTAATAATCTAACTAACGAACAGAAAAAAAAGTGTGTCATCGTCTTTAATGACGGTCTTATCGTTAAAAGCGATCTTAGGTTGGACAAAATATCAACAGACACCAGAAAATATTTTAGAGCTTGAGTTGGTCTCTCTCTCTCTGGGGTCGGTCCCTCATGTCTGAGGATCGTGGTCAGCCTTTTTTTTTTTTTTTTTTTTTGTGGATGGGAAATCATCAAATAACTTCTCCCGCTCTGGGCGGAGCGGGAGGGCGTGTCAGACATTTACTGACTAAAACCCACCCGTGTTCCTTCTGTTGCCTGTGCCGGGGCCACGGTAACTCTTTCGAACATCCCGCAACCCTAGCTGGCATCGGCCCTAGCGGACCCCGTCAATAGTGCTGACATCTCTTTGAGGCGCGCGTGGAACACGACGCGCCGTCGACTCGGGCTTGGTCCTTACCGGACGGCGAGCTACCCATTGCTCGCCGTCCGCAAGCCCGCGCCTACGGTGATCGTGGTCAGCCTGTGGGTTGCATTGGGAGCGCATGCTTGAGTTGGTACTTGTATTAAAATAATTGTCTTTGCGCCTAGTTTGTTGGACCACCATAACTAGAATACAGGGTTATTCGTAATATGTCGGCAATCCATTAACGGGATTTAGGAGAGGTCATTTGCAACCAAATAAGTCTTCATGACCCCTATGCAAATGTCAACCATTTTCGAATAATTTGACATTTTATATTTTTTTGAAGATATAGGGTCTTTCAACAAGGACGGGTCGATGTTAAAATTGAATAAAACAAGATGTGTGTGAGATATTAACGAAATTTATTTTTTATTTAAAAGGCCCATTTATGCCATTATGGATGGAATATGACATCGTTCAAATGTCCGCCGCGGCTTCGTATGGTGGCACGAATCCGAGGTCCAATTTTTAATGACTCTGCTGCATAGATCCGGCTGAATCCGAGCGATGGCCTGCGTTATGTTGGCTTTCAGGGCAATGGTCGAATGTGGTTTATTGACATAGACCTGCGACTTCAGAAAACCCCACAAGAAAAAGTCTAGCGGAGTCAAATCACACGATCTTGGTGGCCAATTCACGTCACCTCTGCGAGAGATAACTCTACCCTCAAACCATTCATGCAGAATGTCGATTGTGTCGTTGAGGTCTGCGAAAGGCCGAGTTCTTGAGCACGGCGAGAAATCGACTGCCTTGGAGTCTCCTGAACACTCTCACGTACAGCGGCGATGTTCTTGGCCGATCTGGCGTTCCTTTGACGTAAAGGTGTTGGTTGGTTGTTTACCGAACCGGTCGTCTCAAATTTAGTCGCCAATCGTTAGAGAGTGGACTTTGAAGGGCCACCGCGTCTGCCGTAAAATGGGCGCAATGCGCGCAACGTTTGCACTAACGAACACTCATTTTGATAATAAAGTTTTATCATTTGCACATGCTGCTCAACCGTGTAACTTGCCATAAAATGACAATTATCTTTAATCGTTTTTAAATCAGAGCTACAAAACGTTACAATATACATAATTTTGAGCAGTTTTCTTTCTGCAAAAATAAAATGGTTGACATTAAAATTTCCATAGGAGTCATAAGGGGTCATTTGGTTGCAAATAACCTCTCTCACATCCCCTTAATGGATTGCTGACATATTTCCAACAACCCTGTATATTAAAACGAATATCGTGACAAATGCATAAGGGATTTATTAAATCAAATAAAAGGAAAAGTTTTATTCATTCAGTCATTTCAGGGTACATACAGGTAACAATAACGTTAATTAAAAGTATGTTTGACTTATCGTATCTAAGATATTATTTATTGGCCAACGTCAACTTCAATTTAAGTAGTTGATAACTTGACAACTTAAATTAACTAAAAATGGTACTTATAATAAAATAGAACCCCAAAACCTTTTCCCGTCTACAAATAATTTATTTCACGAGTCAACAAACAGTGGATGTTGCCACTCTCACCGCGTACTACTTATTTTTCACGCTCCCACAAACGTCGAAAACTTTTTAAGTATTTTTACTGTGGTAACATTGTTATAACTCCGCCTAAAAGTGTACAGGGGAGGACAGAAAAAAATGGCCGGTAAAATTTTATTAGTTTTTTTTTTTGTGGTATTTTTTATGACGATTACAGAGTCAGGCCAAAAGAAATGGTATGTTGCCGTTGGTCTCTGTATTCTTTGACATTAACTTATTTATGATTACTAATATCTAAAGCGACTGCCTCGTTGGTCTAGTGGTCGCAAGTGCTACCGGTGAGCAAGATGTGCTGGGTTCTATTCACAGGTCGGGCAAAGTGTTATTGGGTTTTTCTATCAAGAATTTCTCAGTTACAGCCCCACACTGGCGAAATATCAAAAAAAGTTGGCAAAAATCTATTTTGCAGTTTTTTTATTTGATTTATAGTACTTTATTACTAAATTATATAGAAAAACTAAAACTAATACTATTAGGGTTATTAATTGAAATTAAATGAAAACCAATAAAAAATAAAATCAAATAATTTATTCATCGTCATGGATTAAATATATTTCAGTAGGACTTAAAGTTACAAGCTTTTTTGGCGGTGATTTCCTTAATACAGTAATCTATGGGTCTGAAGACACCATTAATCTCAGAAAAGTATCTTCCATGGCGACTTTTCTCGAGAATTTTCTAGAATAGTTTTGTCTGTATTTTCTGATATCTTTATTTTTGCTTTCTTGAGCATCTTCACTCAAAAGACCTATAGCAATGCCAGTATTGTCTACAATGAGGGGCCCATGCACTTAAATTGTATGTATCGTAGTTGGCATTTTGAACCATGGGTAAATAAAAACAAAAGCTGACGCAGTCCGTAGGCAAAATAAATGAAATTTCACAAAATTAATTTTGTATCCACTTGATATAATTTTCAGGATAGTGTGGAATCTATTAATGAGACCCCTTAGCCACCTAACGTGTATTCTAGTAACACATCCACCTAACGTCGGTCATGGTGACCGCTTGCGTATAAGTACTATTAGGAAGGTAAAAAGCTCAAAAATTGCTACAAATCAAAACTACATCATGTTCTTCAATTGGTTTTATTTCAAATTATTTAATAAACTCATCAAATTAACACTTTTCACTTTTTACTATCATTAATAAAAGTTGACTTACAAATATTTTAACAAATTATAGGTTTTTTAATTAAGCTGAGACCTAAGCAATAACAATTAATGAGACTTCTTAATTTTTAATTATTTTAGTAACTTAAACATATAACCTCTTATATAAAACTATCATTGGCACAATCAAATCACAATCATTACAAAATTACAGCTCCCTAACATTTACAATTTCTCGCGGCAGCCTACACACATTTTTTGAGAACACTCAACGCAAATTGGATTTTTGCACTGAAAACACAAATGGAATGTTTTACGTTTCTTTTTTGGGTCACACGTTGAGCAAGTTTTGCGTGATTCTAATTTGTCAAAGCTGCCTGCCGAAGATGTTCTTGGTTGTTCATCTATTTTGAGAACCCGGCGAATAGCATTTTGAAGTTCCCTTTGCACTCCAAACTGGTTTACTCGACGTCTTAAATGGGGTTCGATAAGATCTTCAGCCAGTCGTTTCATGAAATTCAGTCTGGAGACCTTTATCTGAGATTGGTTCATGCTGCTGATGATGTATGCATTTGCTGCAGATACATCCAGCATTCTGTAGAAGACCACCATTGGCCAGCGCTGTGTGCGTCGAGAAGTTGAGTAAATGGCACATTTCTGATCTAATGTGTCGACGCCACCTTTGGTGCTATTGTGGCGGCATCGCCACAATGGAACGCGTCACACTGACGTCACGCAAAATCCTGCATCGCGCAAACAGAGTTTACCGCGCGACTAGCATATATACAACATCCCGACATCAACCGTTGGGCAGTAGCCCACCAGACACAACACCCGTCTGGTCGGAGGATCCTCCCTTTTCTATGGAGGATGAGTGAACTTTACACCCTGTTCCTCATGCCTCCATACTGGTGACCCCGAACATGAACGTCAGCGCAGCCTTCGTGCAACTACTACAGCGTGACGTCATCAGCATCACTTCCTCGAGCTTTCGAGCAGCGAGTCACACAGCCAGCCAGCACCCACGGCTACAACGGGTATCCTGACCACCAGCATGCAGCGACCGCGCATACCTGGTCATCACCCTCAGCCTCATCAGCAACCTTGGCACAGCACACTGCACTCTCGGCCGGTCAAACAAGCAGAGCCCTTCAAACCTCTCCTGGTCGACGCCAGCAGTCAGCCTCAACCCGGCGCTGTACCACATCCGACGCACTGGAGCATAACGCAGCGCCACCCCGACTCACTGGGGGCATCTCCGCAGACAGTTCCGACTCAGCGTGAACTATGCGGCACCCGGTTCCGACTCCCTGGAACCTCAACTGGCCCTGGCAAGCATCGCAAGATACATGACTCTGCCCACTATCGACCTCCGGTCTCCGGAGGGGAGTGATGTGGCGGCATCGCCACAATGGAACGCGTCACACTGACGTCACGCAAAATCCTGCATCGCGCAAACAGAGTTTACCGCGCGACTAGCATATATACAACATCCCGACATCAACCGTTGGGCAGTAGCCCACCAGACACAACACCCGTCTGGTCGGAGGATCCTCCCTTTTCTATGGAGGATGAGTGAACTTTACACCCTGTTCCTCATGCCTCTATACTATTATAGAAAGTTATCATTTCTGGCTTTTGTTTTTGTGGATCGATGGTTGGCGCGTGATGCATGCTGGAGAGAACAAGCACGGCTTTGGTTTGCTTTGGTACATAAGATAGCAATGTTGCATCTGACGTGAATCCAAAAATCGAAGAGCCAACTTCCCGATGACGGCTAGGCAAAAATTGAGGAGGTACTTCCCTTTTATTTTTTTTAAGGGTACCCACAAGTGTCAGCTGTTTTTGCTTTAGGATGTTCATGAGCTCCACTGAAGTAAACCAATTGTCAACAGTGATATTTCTGTGGGTTCCTTCTATCGATGCAACCAATCGCAAAACTGCTTGCGTGGGTTTGTTCAGTCTTTGGTACTCAACGGGCAAGCCTTGGCTATCCGAGTCCTTTCCCAAGTATAAATAGCCATCAACAAGGTATCCATTTTTGGCGTCAGTCAGGCACATAATTTTTAACCCATATTTATTGGGTTTTTTCGACATGTACATTTTGAAGCTGCACCGCCCACGGAAACCCACCAACATCTCGTCAATACAAGCATAACTGCCAATTGAACAAACTTCTTTGCAGTTTTGTATCAGCTTATCAAACAGCTGAGATATAGGTGCAGCCTTATCAGTGCTACGGCGTTCATCTCTGGTGCTCGCATCATCAAATCGAAGGCAATTTAGTAATGTTTCAAACCTGTTCTTGCTCATTATACAACGATAAATCTCTCTTCCTGTGCCATCTGTGCTGTTCCAACAT
Source organism: Fissipunctia ypsillon (assembly GCA_947568875.1). Lineage (NCBI taxonomy): Eukaryota > Metazoa > Arthropoda > Insecta > Lepidoptera > Noctuidae > Fissipunctia > Fissipunctia ypsillon. The sequence goes on along the minus strand of OX387663.1, from coordinate 17,102,481 downwards.
GTGTAATATGTGTGGTTTTCTTTGAAAATTGCGGTATAGTACAATATACCGATAAAAGCCTTTAGTTCCACTACGTCGAGGTCTTGAACACATGACTGAATTTGATAGTTAGGTCTTATCTTTCTAATTTTTTCGTTTGTATGCTTAACAATTTCTTCTAACATATCATCAGTAAAAAATAATTGCCATATATCGAATGGTGTTGTATTTATGTTCAAAACATCTCTGAAGTTCCTTCTCAAGCCTGGCGGTTGGCAAACGATGTTGTGTCGCAAAGTCCTTGATCGCGAAACTGGAGGTTGAGACGACCAACGGAACCGATTTTTTCTGAAATAGTTCCGGTACCTTGTCAATGGAACATCATCATCGGAAGATGCATCATCATCAACTGGCAGATCATCATCATCAACTGGGAGATTATCGTTATCTTCACTTAACTCGTCAACATCAATATCAGAGTCTGATTGACACTCACCATCAATGACGTGGTCTACTGGTACATCTTCAACGTCACTGCAATCTTCATTTGGTATTTCTGGCACGTCCCTTTGATCCTCGGAATCTGAGTCACACTCTTCTAACCATTTACTGATACTTTGATCACGTTGAGACATGATAAACCTAAAAAAACAACAAGAAAATGTTAACACTAAAAGTAACGTAATAACCTAGCGTCGGTCACCATGACCGCATACGAAATATATGTACCTGAATCTTTTCACTGCGCGCACGTGTTGCTTGGTCGAGCGCGGAGCGCAAACTGGAGAGGGAGGGGAAAAAGTACACAGAGTCACAGGCGTGTTGCACGCGTAATAACGAAAATATTTGAAAAAATATATTGCATGGAGTCACTGTGACCGACGCTAGGTGGTTTGATCTCCCTCAAGAATTTGCAAAGTGTAGTTATGGGTCATGCAGCATAGTGGAACATAAACATGTTCTAGACAATTTATACAAGAACATTGTAGATATCTTATGTGACTCTGCCGTACTAACGAGTGAGAAAGAAAGGTATAGGCCAAGAAGAGGTAAAGTGTATGGATGGAACAATCATGTACGAGACGCTCACCGAGAGGCCAGGCTTAAAATGAAAATGTGGGTGTTGCATAATAGACCGACTTCTGGAGTAATTTATGAAGAAATGTGTGAAGCTCGAAAAATTTTTAAGGGTCGCCTTAAATGGTGCCAAAAAAATAGGGAACAGATACAAATGGATTTCATAGCTAAGCAAAGAGCGACTAATAATTTCGGTAAATTTTGGAAAGCTACGGGTAAGCTGGATAGCAAGCCTGGGCTACCGGTGAGCGTTGGGGGAATAAATAAGCCAGAGGGAATCGCAAACATGTTCATGAAACACTTTAAAGCGCGGTCACCTCTTGGTCCCTCAGTTGCGATGCCCGGTACTGAGTCCAGCCGTGAAAAAGTAGAACCGGTAATGCATTTTTCGACTAAACAGGTCAGAGATGTAATTAATAACATGAGCAGAGGCAAATCTCCCGGACACGATGGGCTCAGCATCGAGCATTTTAAGCATGCAGGGGTTCATCTGCCAAGGGTCTTGTCCTTGTTTTATTCATTGTGCATTAGTCACTCATACCTACCAGATGAACTAATGAAAACTATAGTAATTCCAATAGTCAAAAACAGGACAGGGGATATCGCGGACAAGGGAAATTACCGACCAATCTCTCTTGCGACGACCATTGCTAAAGTATTGGACAGTATGCTTGATTCGTGCTTGAAAAATCATCTGTGTTTGCACGATGCACAATTTGGGTTTCGACCTAAACTTTCAACGGAAAGTGCAATCCTAAGTCTCAAGAATACTGTCCAATATTACACTGATCGTAAAACGCCGGTGTATGCCTGTTTCCTGGATCTTTCCAGGGCCTTCGACCTTGTGTCATACGATGTGCTCTGGAAGAAGTTGGAGGACAGGAATGTACCGGCGGAAGTTCGTAAAATCTTACAGTATTGGTACGTGAACCAAACTAATAATGTAAAGTGGTCCAACACATTATCTGAAACATATGGGTTGGAGTGCGGTGTGAGACAGGGGGGGTTGACGTCTCCCGGGCTCTTCAACCTATATATAAATGACCTCATAGTCGAGCTCAGCAGCATGCGTGTCGGTTGCCGGGTTGGTGGTGTTAATATTAACAGTATCAGCTATGCGGACGACATGGTGCTGCTGGGCCCGACTGCAGGATCGGTTGTAGACATGTTGAAGGTATGCGAGGACTATGCAGCTGCGCATGGGCTCGTGTACAATGTTAAAAAATGTGAGTACATGATCTTTAAGGCCGCCGGTAAATGCACAGACTATGCACCTAATCTTACCCTAAATGGCTTGAACATAAAAAGAGTGCATATATTTAAATATCTGGGGCACATACTTACCGACGACCTTAAAGATAATGTAGATATTGAGAGGGAGCGTAGGGCACTGGCGGTCCGAGGTAATATGTTGGCACGTAGATTCTCCCGCTGTACCGACCAGGTCAAGATAACACTGTTCAAGGCATATTGTCAGGGTCTGTACGCGGGGGGTCTATGGATCAGCTACACCAAAAGGTCGCTAGATGTCTTGCGCGTTCAATACAATAATATTTTTAGAATGCTCTTGCGACTGCCCCGTTTCTGTAGTGCGTCGGAAATGTTTACATTTAATCGAACCGACGGCTTTCATGCGGTCTTTCGAAAAAAAATCACATCATTAGTAACCAGAACACGGGCCAGTAGCAACAGCATTCTGAAAACAGTGTCAGAGAGCTTCTATTCTCCCATTTTGAGGCATTTTGTGGAGAGGATGGCCAAGTGAGAAACTTGTACCTTACTTGGTCATCTTCTGTGCAAAGTGCTTCAAACTTAAATAAAAATAATAATTTTAATAAATCACTTACTAACACTAGCTATAAGGTATTACTAACATTATGGATCTCTGTTGTCCTAATAAAGAAGTTTTGATTGATTGATTGTTAAGGGTTAAATAAACTCCTGTTATCTGTGCAGTTTCGTCTGCATGCTGAAAAAGCATACGAGCAGTGTTTCCATCTGTTGTCGTCTCTCCTCCTTGGCGTGGCTTGTCTAATTATTTTTGTATTCTCTTTTTTTCACTGGCCATAATTTCTTTATCACTGCCTCTTGCTTGTCACTTTCCGAGTTTCAATTTGTAACTACGCTTAATTAATTCTTCTAAATCCATAGAAGGTCGACCAGCCGATACTTTTCTCTTCTGAGATTGCGAGACGTTAAAGCAAACATATTGGTCAAACCATTATTTATGTGCACACATGTTTCAAAATGTCTTTGATATTTTTCAAGTTTTAACTTATTATCTTTTGCAAAACATGTTTAGTATCATTTGAAATGTTAGTCTGTTTTAGAGCATTTTCCAGTTTTTTCTAAAGAAATTGCATTTTTCCTGGGTCTTTTCTAGAATTAGACTCTCTATAATACTCAATAAGAGTTCTTCTACTAATATAAATCTCTTCAGAGTTTGATGCTGGGAAAAAGAAAAAGAAATTATGAATTAATGAAATTCTACTTTAGAACTAAAATTGACAAAGTGTTTGGGAGTATATCCAAACGGAATTCGGTCGCGTCATCGTAAGCCAATCATAGCACAGCTAAATGACGTGATAGCTTGTTGTGATTGGCCCGTTTGTTCCCGTCCCTTTTTCCTCGATCGCTGTATACATTAAAAAGAATAAATTACATTCGCTAACGACCATTTGTAATGATAACTTGGTTTTCATTTAAAAAATACACCCATTCAAAGGGCCACAAAGTAGTAGCTAAACAAGCAGTTCGATCACATCTAAACACAAAGTTTGTTCAAGATGCGCAAAAACGAGCGTCTCTCTCCAGGTGTTTCTAGAAGAAGAATGTGTAATGCTCATTTTAACATACATTTGAGGGCTTGAGTCCACTTGAGTTAGTACTTTTACACTGTAAGAAGTTTGATTACTTTTTAAATAGCGACTACTTTTAGAAGAAATATGAAATAACATAGAAATACAATTCAAAAGTAACTTTTTATTATTTATAACAATAGTTCCTTACCACCAGGAGTAGAATCCATCACCAAAACACTTAATTCCACCGAACAACGTAATAATATTATCAGTTGAATTTTAAGTTTTAATAAAACAAAACACATCCGCTGCTTAACAAGTCACACTTAGGACTGGGATACTACGTAAGTGGGGATCCGGGGGAGCGCGGCGTTTGCGCAGGTAGCTAGACTGAGGATGTCACCTAAACAATAGAAACCAGATTACGTGTAATTTGTAAATTTGATTATTTTCCGACTTTTAGTGATATTTCGCCTCTGTGAGCCCGGAGTCTGGATTTGTGTCCGGTTGATGGCAATAGGTTCGCCCCTATTACATGTGACTTAAAAATAACTCGCAAAATGTGGGTTTATAAGTACAGTCACGAGCACTAATTTGTATACACTTAGCTACTTTTAAAATTGATTTTCTTCTACTGCATTGATTGTAATGTTATGTTGCTACGAACATAAGTGTTTTGGAACACAGAGAATTATGAAAATTTTCCCCGACGCTAGACCCCCCCCCACCCCGCCCGCGTGGAGCAAGTAGCCTTAAATATTGTCATAAATAATAAAAACATACAGATGCTACAAGTTCCCTCTTGCTTAGTAATCAATAGTGTCCTAAGTCTAGGTTCGAGTTCCGCTAGGGGACGCCCTTAGATGTGCTATGTAAAATTTTGTTAACACGGTGAGAGGCCCATCTGGCCCCACCAAAGCCCGGTTAAGCAGTTAAGGCTTTCCGGAGCCAATTAGTAATAGATCACTAGAGAAAATCACTTTTGAATTTCCCACATATTAGTGCTCGTGTCTGTACACCTCTGCCTAACCCTTCGGGAATTACAGGCGTGATCTTATGTTATGTTGGTATCTAAAGTACCCATATTATGTACTTAGAATGAAGTACGCCTTCCAACTCCATCAAACTAATTCCCTAGTCAGTTGTCACCGTACTCTAAACAGAACAAAGATAAAGTAACTGCACCATTGAGATAACACCCAGCGTCTCCAACGGAATCTAAGATCATCAGTCACACAGCATCACGAGAGTAACGTCTGGCCCACGGTATGAATTTCAACACAAGTCAATCTATCAACTCGGTGTGACTAGTTCACAAGAATAAGAGAGACAGAAGGCTTAGTTCTATACATAAACGCAATAGTGTGGGATCACAGTAGGGTTGCCGTTGCACAAAAGTTACCAGTCAATTCTAATTTTGACGTTTCTGTTTCACGGCTCATACCAGCGGATGGGTAGTGTCGATATTTCAGAAAAAAAGAAAAGAATGAAAGAAAAATTGTTTATTCTACACACACAAAACGCACATGGCAAAAATGATGAGTAGACAGACACACACACACACACACACACACACACAAAGTAGCCAAAAGCCTCGTATTCAAGCAGTATAAAGTTGACAATTTTGTCCATTGCTTGATGTCAGGGCCAGGGACCACAAACAATTATTTATTTATTTATTTAATACTTCATGCACAGAAATGTACAGAGGCGGACTTAATGCCATATTAGGCATTTTCTACCAGTCAACCTTTGGGTGATGCAGAGACAAACAGTGGTAGGTACAGTTATGAGAAATTGTGGAATACATATTTATTTAAATATAAAGATACACATATACCTATTACAAACTATAAATATAATAATATATACCTAATTATATATAAATAAGCGCAAATAAATATATACATAAATACACGAATATACTAAAACAAATAAGACAAACAATGGGAAAACGTTAACGTTGTGATGATACTGCCAGCTTCTTACGAATGTGCTCGCGAACTTTTATTTTAAAGGATAATCGGTTGGATGCCATCCTGATTTCCAGGGGGAGCGCATTCCACAGAGAGATAGACTGAACGAAGAAGGAAGAGTGAATAAAGTCTGTGCGATGAGAGGGACATTGAAGAAGGCGATTATTTGATGAACGTAGATTTTTATTGTGGTTGGCACAAATGTACTAAAAGTGGGGGGCAAGATAACTAGGGGAAGTGGGAGAGTCAAGAAATGAAAACAAGGTGGTCAGCGCCCTTCGCTCTCTGCGCTGGCGTATAGGCAACCACTTAAGAAGCTATAGAATTATGTTCCTTATAATAAAGTATGACTCCCAAATTCATCAAACTAATTCCCTAGTTAGTTGTCATCGTACTCTAGGAAGGACAAATATAAAGTAACTACTCCATTAAGATAACACCAAGTGTCTCAAAAAGAGCCGTAAAAAGCCGTAGTCCCACGGCCTGTGCCGAGCATTCTCACCGCAGGCCTCATCGGATGCGCGACGATTCCCACGCCCTTTTGGCTTCGCCTGGCGCGATCTGGCCTGAGAAAGTGGGCCGTGGGACAGCAGCATTAGATCATCAGTCACACAGTGTCAGTTGAGTGACGTCTGGACCACGGCATGAATTTTAACACAAGTCAATCTATCAACTCGGTGTGACTTGTCGGTCAGGAATGAAAACTCTGTTATTGATAATGTTTGTGGGTTATTTTAGGTGAGGTTAAATAGGTTGAAAATAGCGTTGTTGTTAATTGTTTTGAGTTTGATTATGGATGGCTATAAGAGTAGGGGAAGACCAAAGAAACGACGGATAGACTGTGTGAAAGATGATATGGTTAGAAAGGGTGTGACTACCGAGATGACGACTAATAGAGAAGTATGGAAGAATGAAAAATAAATTATTAAAAAAATTAAAAAAAAAAACGCTTGCCTTGTCAAAAAGTAAATTAAAAAATTGAACTAAAAAATTAAAACAAGCTAAATGGTTTTAGTGTTGAATGGGCACAAGGCTTATCTTGTGCCCATCCAACACTAAACCAATCTTTTTAGCGAAGTCGGGGGACCTGTAAAAAACCGTCCCCCGACCTCGAAATTATCGCTATCCTGTTAAAAGCCGACACGGCTTAGGTACTAACGTTTTTACTTTTAACTTGTTATTAATTCAATAATAATTTAATAAAATTACTAAAAATACCGTGACGAGGACACGGTTTATGAGGACAACGGGAATCCATCGGTGTATTATGTCTTTTTACACGACTGCGCAAAAAAATGAGTGTTATGTTTTCAGGGTTCATGAATGTTTGTGAGTTTTTTTATTCCACCATAACTTCTAAACGGCTTAACCTATATCAATATATGTGGTATCGTTAGAAGAGTTGCGTTATCCCGGGTAACCTGATGAAATTTAAAAAAATGCACCGACCCCAAATGCATTGGGATGTGGCCATGAGAATTTTGATGATGAGTTTGACAATAACAACAATGGGTACCTAGTTCAGAGCTTAGGTATTATTGCGAGAACAATGGTGGCGAGAGTGATTAAGGGCGAATTTCACCAATGAAACTGAGCTCTATCAGCATATCTAAACCGCGTCCAAGAGCTGTCAGTGTCATCATTGTTGTGGAATGTTGATACTGACAGCTCTTGAATGCAGTTTAGATATGCTGATCTGATGAAATTCGACATTAGCTATGGGAGCCTATAATTACTATAACCTAAGAGTGAAGGCACAAAAGTTCTAGGATAGCTGAGAAATCATTTTTGAAATGAAATACCAGTCCCCATATCATTTAGGAAAAAATACCTTTTAAAACTACAAACCATTTTACAATGCACGTGCTGAAAAAGAGCGTTTTCCAAGCAGCCAAATCATGCGGAAAGTGCCACTTTTTCGCACTAGTGCTATTTACTTTTCTGTTTTTTTTTTAATTTTTAGCTCCGTCATCAGCCCGACGACGCAAAGAGTTTTTATTATTTGAGAAAAAATTTGACAAATTAGTCAAGTACAGATTATCATTCATGTATAAGGTACAATAAAACTAATAATTCATTAAACGCGTTCAAATCAATAAATTAATTTTAAATATTCATTAAATATGTTTGGCTGAACGTATATTTTTCTCGTGCCTTTTTGCGATACGACGTGAGAGCTATTTGCACAAGCGCAGTAATAGATATGCTGAGCGTGCATGTATTTAAAATAAGCCTGCCATTGTACTAATTTCTTGCTTAGTTCGGAGTCGATCTGTGTAAATCTTAATATTTTTTATTCCCTCGCACAATGCAACGTTGCATGATACACGCGCGTCAGATGATTTCCGACTCGTGTCGACTAAAATGCCACTCGCCGGAAATCACCTACCTTCCGCACTTGTAGCATAAATAACTATTAAATATTAGACTATAGGCTGGTTTGAGAGTTACCTAACGGGCAGAACGCAGCGGGTGGAGATATGCATGAAGGACGGTTCCACGGTATCTTCTTCCCCACAATTAATAACAAGAGGAGTTCCTCAGGGATCGCTGCTTGGCCCGCTTCTCTATATACTGTACAGTGCTGACATAACTACGTGCATTAAGAACTGCAAATATCATGTGTACGCGGATGACACTCAGTTATATGTCTCGTTTAACGCCAGTAACATAGTAGCCGCGGTACGTGCCCTAAATGAGGAACTTGATAGAATTGCTTCGTGGTCTAGGTAACACGGGCTGGTGTCCGCAACTCCACGTCAATGCGCGTATTTTGCGTGGCTTCGTGGTCTATGGGCAACTCATTAGTACTGAACCCTCTAAAATCTAAGTTTATGGTCATGGGGAGCAGGAATCAAATAAAAAAAAAATTCTATCTGCGAAACCAGACGTTAAAATTATGGAAGAAAGCATTCAAAGGGTAGAAGTCGCACGTAACCTGGGTCTAATCACCGACCCAGAGCTTCGTTTTGAAGAGCACATTAATGAAGTAGTGAAAAACTGCTTTTATAGATTAAAGGTTCTGTACAGGGTGCGAGACTTCCTTAGTATCGCCATGAGGAAGAGATTGGTGGATAGCTTAGTGCTGTCTAAACTTAATTATTGTGACGCCGTATACGGGCCGTGCCTCCTTTCCCGAACAGAACGTCTTATACAGCGTGTACAGAATGCGTGTGCTCGGTACTGCTTTGGCATACCCCGGAGGCATCATATCACACCGTATTTAAATGAACACAATTTATTAAAAATGGCTGCACGACGGAAACTACATTTAGCAGTTTCAATGTTCGGTATCATAAAAACACACAAACCGGAATACCTGTTTAAAAAAATTAACTGGAGGCACGAGTACTACGGCTACTCTGCTCGATCCACATCTAACCCGATCTCGATGCCTCGACACAGGACCGCAGCCTTTAGAGGATGTTTCAAGTATGCCGCTTCTCGCTGCTGGAATGATTTACCACCTCCAATAAGATCCCTGAAAACAAAGCAAAATTTTAAGTTACATCTGAAAAAAATCCTATTAGAAAAACAAAAGTATGAGCAGCAGATATTTTATAAATAATACTCACATAAGGTTTGTCATCTATGGGTAAGGTATATCAATATCCAGACGGCTTGAGGCGGCATAACGATGCGTCGAACGCGTCTCGTATATGTGGGTACTTGGGTGGTATTCCCTAAAATCCTCACTTTTGTTCAAACGACAACTGAGACGCAAGCGCAAGCCGGTTCCCCACTGTCGCAGTGGTGTTTGGCGGGTGAAACTCACTGCCTATAATCACGCGTGACGCGCCACTTGACCTCACAGGACTCGTGCGCCGCGTGCGCCCCGCACCGCAGCCCAGCTCACACACGTCATCACGCTCATGGGCGCGGTGGGGAAGTGCCGCTGCTGTGTGTCTCTGTCTACCTTATTATTGTATTTATAATGTTGTGAGGTGTGAGCGTGAGCGCGGGAGACGCGAGGAGGAGGGTGGGAGCGAGACGAAACACTTGACGTTCTATTATTGTAACAATAATTTATGTTTCAGGTAGGTACATTATTTATGCACGCACCTGCGATGCCTACGGAGTCTTTTTTGGGTTATTTCATAATATTTATTCATACCTGTATTTGGTTGTATAGTTGCAGCATATTTTAAGTAGTTACTGGTTCTTTTGTTTTGTTATGTAACTATTTATGTATTGATCACTGAACCTGACCTGATTTCCGTACGTCTTTTTTCGGGTAACCACTGAAAATCAGCGCTGTGCTGTGGGTCCCTCATAGCACAGCATCATGCTGAGTGGAAGCCTTCTTGTCACAGTCATGACGTGCAGCCTCCGACTATTTCTGTTTTGAGCTCGTGATTATAATGTGGTTCTATTTTGTTTTATTTTTTCTGTTTATTCTTATCGTTTTGTATGCACGTGTTTCTGTGACAAATAAACCTATTTTTCTTTCTTTCTTTCTTTCTAAATACGGTCTTGATTATCAGCAACTTAAATTGTCCTTTTAAAAGGATATTATCAAAAAAGCGAGTTATTTTCTTTTCGGTATCACGTCTAGCACTTTTTCTTAATAAATCAATCAATCTGCCTAGCCTTTTCCCAACTACGTTGTGGTCAGCTTCCATTCTAACCGGATGTAGCCGAATAACAGTAATTTACATGGAGCGACTGCCTATTTGACCTCCACAACCCAGTTGCTGGGTAACACGATACCCCTTGGTAAGATTGGTTGTGAGACTTCTGAGCTCTGACTCTCAAACTCTCTGTCACGACTGTCAAAGATCTACGAATGACAGCATGGACCAATAGCTTAACATACTTTCCGAGACACGATTTAATATAAATCCTTTTCGTTAATCTTTCTTAGAAAGCAGTTATAACTGTTTTACAATGAATATAAAATCTTCATTATCTTTCGTTCTTACTGCAAAATATTAAATATTGAAACTGATTCATAATTTGGACAATTGAGATCTAATTATGACTTGAAATGTATTTTTGAGTTTAGACAGTCATTTTAGACTGTGATGTCTCTTAAAATAATAGTAGAAATTCTTAACGCTGCCTCGTTTAACTGCCAGTTAAGGAGTTAAGTAATTTTCTAATTTAACTTTCAAGTTTAACGCATTACCAAACTTCTTTCTGAAAGTTGTATCCCGAACAGGGTGACAGGCCCTAGGTAAACATACTCCTTCAGAACTTCGAGAAGCGACCCTTCGATGTGGATTGGTGTCGGCAAAACGTGTGAATAGTACATGACTTTCGTCTTGTCCAAATTCATGCCGAGGCCAACCTGCCTAGAGGCTCATAAAGGCTTTGCAGCATCTAGTCTAACTGTACCAGCGTCTCTGCTATTACAACGGTGTCATCGGCAAAGCGAAGGTGTGAGATGTATACGCCGTTGATACCCTTTTTTTGGATGGGAAATCATCAAATGACTTCTCCCGTTCTGGGCGGAGCAGGAGGGCGTGTCAGACTTTTACTGACTAAAACCCATCCGTGTTCCTTCAGTTGCCTGTGCCGGAGCCACGGTAACTCTTTCGAACATCCCGTGATCCTGGCTGTCACGTTGATACTCCAGTCCAGTTCAGCGTCTATAAGACGTCCTCCAACACGTTGGTCACTAAGAATAGAACAGGGTCAGACATTGATGTGGTCAATCTTTAAAAGCTATAGGTACCAAAAATAGCCCGGTCTTTCTAACTGTTTGATCACTCACAAGTCTTTGGGTAAATGTGTTATCATTAAATCATCTATACTAATATCTCTGTAGCGAAGCTACTACCTCAAATTTGTTAATCGTTTTATAAACTAAGCATTGTATATTTATAATAAACGGACAAAATAAAATAGTAGGTATTTACATTATTTATATATATACTTTGCACTTAAATCTAATATATTAACCTAAAAACTTAATCATAACTTATTATTATATAACTTTCCATATAGTACAAATTAAAAATTAAGATGACAGTACAAACAGATAATTTCGTTATTAGATATTTTTTGTGTTTTTGTGGAATGCGGACCGGTTACCTGAGTGAGCTCGCGCATCTCGTCTATCTCTTTCACACTCGTGGCTCCTGCCGCTAGTCGATGCTACTTACTGGTCGCAAGCGCATGTCGCTCTCGCTCGCTCCCGCCGGTCAACACTCGACAATACTTCTAGTGCTTCTAGGACTAAAGTACTGTGTTTTAGTGCCTAACTCTTACTTATGCCTAACTGTTAATTGTGCCTATCGCTTTCATCCTGTGCTCTTTATTTCACCTTCTACCTTCATTTTGTAAAACCTGTGAACTTTCGGACAATACACTCCTTTCTTTCTGTAAGCTGTTGTTTTGCTTATTACTAGCAACCTATTACCGCTTCATTGGTGACCCCGACGAACACGAAAAATGAACTTGCCGGAAGACGCAAACAAAGGCGGCGATAACGCGCCACAGCGCATGATATCCAGCGAGTTGGCGTAAGAGTACCTCCATTTTACCCGGAGAAACCGGCTTTGTGGTTTTACCAGCTTGAAAGCCAATTTTTTCTGGCCAACATAACAGCCGATACCACAAAATTTCACTACGCTATGGGGCAGTTGGATCCTATTTACGCATCGGAGGTGGAGGACATCATAGCCGGTCCTCCAGCACCCAATAAGTACGAGCGACTGAAGTCGGAACTCATAAGGCGCCTCTCTGTGTCCAAGGAGAAGAAGATCCTGCAGCTGGTCACGCGTGAGGAACTGGGTGATCGGAAGCCTTCCCAATTCTTGCGCCATATCCAGCATCTTGCAGGGCCCGATGTCCCGGAGGACTTTCTGCGCACCATGTGGTCCAGCCGCCTACCGAGTAACATCCAGACCATTATTGCCTCGCAGTCAAGGGCTACTCTGGACGAGGTCGCAGAACTAGCTGACCGCATCCACGACATCGCAGCCCCCAGCCCACACGTTGCGGCAGCTACAGCATCAGGCCCTTCTCCGGAGTTAAGCAGCCAAGTAGCGGAACTCACACGCCAGGTGCAGAAGCTAACGACCAGGTTAGACAGGATGTCACGGCCTAAGTCACGGAAATTCCGATCAGAAAGTCGTGATCGTAGCAATTCGCGCTCGAGCCGTTCCCAGTCCAACTACCGAAAATACCCAATGTGTTGGTACCACGCAAAGTTCGGTGAGAAAGCAAATAGGTGTGTAAAACCGTGCGATTATAAGGGAAAAGAATAGGGCAGTTCGTGATGGCGACCGACGCCTGCCCAAATCCTGGTCGCTTGTTTATAACCGACCAGCGGTCAAAAGTGCAGTTTTTAATAGATACAGGCAGTGATATATGTGTGTTTCCTAGAACTTTAGTCAAAGGTAAACAATGCCAAACGAACTATCAACTGTTTGCCGCTAATGGGTCTGTAATAAATACATAATAATATGGATATGCTCATTTAGTTATTAATATGAACTTGCGTCGCGACTTTGCTTGGCGTTTTATTGTAGCAGACGTAACGCGGGCCATAATAGGTGTAGATTTTTTATCATACTATAACTTAATTGTAGATGTACGTAACAAATGTTTAATAGACAGTAATACTATGCTTACCACCGCGGCTTCGGTCGCGAATTTTTCTGACAATGTTTCTTCGGTGAAGGTAACGTCGAATGACAAAAAAGATTCAGTGTACCATGCTATACTAGCAAAGTACCCTGACATCACTCGACCCTCGGGTATGCACCGTACACCTAAACATAACATAATGCACCACATCCGCACCACACCAGGACCACCAGTATCTTGCACACCACGCAGATTAGCTCCGGATAGGTTAAAGGTTGCTAAAGCAGAATTTGAGGCCATGTTACAGATAGGTACGTGTCGTCCATCAGAATCACCATGGGCATCGCCGCTTCACCTCGCCCTTAAGCGGGACAACAGCTGGCGCCCATGCGGTGACTACCGGATGCTTAACGCCAGGACAGTCCCGGACAGATATCCCATACGCCATATCCAGGACTTTTCCCACAACCTTGCAGGATGCACCGTCTTCTCGACAATAGATCTGGTGAAGGCGTATAACCAGATTCGTGTCAATCCCAGTGACATCGAGAAGACCGCAATAACAACGCCGTTCGGCTTATATGAATTTCCATTCATGACGTTTGGACTACGTAATGCCGGACAGACATTCCAACGTTTCGTCGATGAAATGCTGCGCGGTCTAGATTTTGCTTATCCCTACGTCGATGATATGTTGGTCTTCTCAAAAGACCAGGCGACCCACATAGACCACCTGCACCAAATTTTCACCAGGTTGGCGGAGTATGGTATGGTCATTAATACAGCAAAGTGCATTTTTGGGGCCTCAGAGGTAACATTCCTGGGTTACAACATTTCGGCGAATGGCACAAAGCCCATGCCAGACAAAGTGGCTGCAATCAACAATTACCCCGTCCCGAAAACTGTAAGAGAGTTGCGCAGGTTCCTCGGAATGATAAATTTCTACCGCAGGTTCATTCCCGACGCTGCTGTACACCAAACACCGATGAACGCTTTTTTGACAGGCTCCGTGAAGGGTTCTCATCCTGTAAATTTCACGCAACGTGAACAGGAAGCCTTTGAGGCGTGCAAACGAGGTCTGTCTGAAGCGGCTATGCTCGCTCACCCAGACTGCGAAGCAAAACTTGCTTTGGTTACCGACGCTTCGGACGTAGCTATGGGTGGCGTGCTCCAGCAGTTGAAGGGCAACACGTGGCAACCTTTAGCGTTTTTCACACGCAAGCTGAGTCCCTCACAGACCAAATATCCCCCATATGATCGCGAGCTCTTGGCGATCTATGAGGCGGTCAAACACTTCCGTCATATGATTGAGGCACGTGACTTCGTGATATATACCGATCACAAGCCACTTACATTCGCATTTCACACCAGGAAAGAGAACTGCTCTCCCAGGCAATTTCGATACCTGGATTACATTTCACAGTTTTGTACCGACATTCGACATATTTCAGGGAAGGATAATGTGGTAGCTGACACTTTATCTCGTATCGATGAGATCATTTTACCTCTCGACCTGCAAAAGCTAGCTAACGCACAAAACACCGACCCTGAACTGAAACAACTGTTGAATGGCAATAACTCCCTACACTTGGAGAAGATTAAACTGCCTGGCACACATTCAGAGCTGTTTTGCGATGTCAGTGCTACTACGCCTCGACCATATGTGACGAAGGAGTTACGTCGACAGGTTTTTGAGAGCCTTCATTCTCTCAGCCATCCCGGTGCCAACGCCAGTATAAGACTGATCACTGACCGCTACGTATGGCCTAGTATCAGGAAGGATTGTAGGGAATGGGCGCGCACTTGCCTAGCATGCCAACGGGCAAAGATTCATAGACATGTATCAGCACCGTTGGGCACATACAAGCTTCCGCGCGCTAGGTTCAGGGACCTACATATTGACCTCGTCGGCCCTCTACCACTATCGCAGGGATACCGGTATTGCCTCACAGCAATCGATCGTTTTACTCGATGGCCTGAGGTAATACCCTTACAGGATATTACAGCCAAGACGGTAGCAAACGCCCTCCTTAGCGGGTGGATATCCCGATTTGGTTGCCCCGTGAATATTGTTACCGACCGTGGGAGGCAATTTGAATCAACCTTGTTTTGCCACTTATCGCAAATAGCTGGTTTCCAACAAAAAAGGACGACGGCTTATCACCCAGCCTCTAATGGGCTCGTGGAAAGGTTTCATCGGCAGCTTAAAGCCGCCATAACCTGTCACGCTGATAGCAGCTGGGTCGAATCCCTTCCCCTTGTACTATTAGGTGTACGTAGTACCTTCAAAGAGCACTACGTTTACCAGGAGACTTTCTCAACCCAGAGGACCAAGGAGACCCTGACGTCACCAGTTACATCGCGCGCCTACGGAGCTTCGCAAATAATTTGCAACCTACTCCAGCGTCACATCACAGTGGACGTCGCTCACCCTTCGTTTTTAAAGATTTGGCCTCAACAACACACGTCTTCCTTCGTGATGACACTGTGGCCGGATCGTTGAAGCCTGCCTATACTGGTCCTTATGAGGTCATACAACGAGGAGACAAAGCATTCAAGCTTATGGTGAAAGGTAAGATGGTCACCGTATCCATCGACAGAATAAAACCTGCCTACATACTGCGTGATCCAGACACCACAACGCACCCAAGGCAAACTCCTCATACTACTACTCACACACACACCCCAATTACTTACTCACCTCAAAATTCCACTCATCCCACTCAGAACACAAGTCACGATGAATTACCTGACGCCGGAGAGAGCACGGTCAGAAGGACTCGTTCGGGCCGCAGAGTGAGATTCCCAGACTATTATCGCCCGTAGGACGGTCTCTGGAGGGGGGTGGTGTAGCGAAGCTACTACCTCAAATTTGTTAATCGTTTTATAAACTAAGCATTGTATATTTATAATAAACGGACAAAATAAAATAGTAGGTATTTACATTATTTATATATATACTTTGCACTTAAATCTAATATATTAACCTAAAAACTTAATCATAACTTATTATTATATAACTTTCCATATAGTACAAATTAAAAATTAAGATGACAGTACAAACAGATAATTTCGTTATTAGATATTTTTTGTGTTTTTGTGGAATGCGGACCGGTTACCTGAGTGAGCTCGCGCATCTCGTCTATCTCTTTCACACTCGTGGCTCCTGCCGCTAGTCGATGCTACTTACTGGTCGCAAGCGCATGTCGCTCTCGCTCGCTCCCGCCGGTCAACACTCGACAATACTTCTAGTGCTTCTAGGACTAAAGTACTGTGTTTTAGTGCCTAACTCTTACTTGTGCCTAACTGTTAATTGTGCCTATCGCTTTCATCCTGTGCTCTTTATTTCACCTTCTACCTTCATTTTGTAAAACCTGTGAACTTTCGGACAATACACTCCTTTCTTTCTGTAAGCTGTTGTTTTGCTTATTACTAGCAACCTATTACCGCTTCATCTCTACTAAGGTCCTCAGTACAGTCTTACCAAGGGGTATCGTATTACTCAGTAACTGGGTTGTGGAGGTCAGATAGGCAGTCGCTCCATGTAAAATACTGGTATTCAGCTGCATCCGGTTAGACTGGAAGCCGACCACAACATAGTTGGAATACAAAACTTTTTTTGTAAAAAGAACAAACGACTTCCAAAAAAAACACTACAAAGTGAAAAATAACTTTAATTTCAGAAGTCGGTGTCTTTGGATCTGTACTTTAGGTTTTTGCCACCGACTTCCGAAATGACTACAGTTATTTTTCACTTTGTAGTGTATTTTTTTTTTGGAAGTCGGTTGTTTTTTTTTTTGCAAAAAAGTTTTTTACTTTACACTTTTTAGTGGGACGGTTTGTAATTTATCTAAGTTACAATAGCCTAACGACAACTGCTCATCACCTTTAGCAAAATATTGCTTTTCGCGATGCAGGGACGTTAAATGTTGAGGAGTTCTCCCGGTACTTCACCATCAGCTCCACTTCTCCATAAGCATTGTGACAAGCATAATTTTGCTTAGCAATCATTTTAAAGTAATCGAATCGCAACCCGTGAAATACTTATTATTGAATAGTTCCAGTGGCCATCTGTGGCCCTCACCATCAGTTCCAATTGTGATTCTAATGGTGTTTCCGAGAGCAAATGCACACGTTACTATAAAAATACCCAAATCGCTATAGGTGAGCCGATATTTGAAGAGTTCCCTCGATTTCTCCAGGATCCCATCATCAGATCCTGACCTGGTGACAATGGGACCACTTGTGAATCCCTTTCAAACAAAAAAAAAAAATCCAAATCGCTTCGGCCGTCTTTTAGTAATCGGGAACACACATACTGGATGATATTTTTACCGTCTCGAAATTTTTACAGGGTGTTCTACCCATGAACATGAACAACTTTCACTATGGGACCAACTATGAGATCATGAAATAAAAAATCAGTAGTTTCATACATTTTGGTCAAGTAGGTTTGAACTTTTCTATTAAACAGTAGATTTTTTTTTCGTGATTTCAGAGTTGGTCCCGTAGTGAAAGTTGTTCATATTCATGGGTAGACCACACTGTAAAAATTTCGAGACGGTAAAAAAAATCATCCAGTATAAAAAAAGATTCCGACGAATTGAGAACCTCCTCCTTTTTTTTGAAGATGATGATCTATACGCTAATATTATAAAGAGGTACAATTCGTAAGTTTATTGTATGTAGAGATAATCTTCAGAACTAACGATCCGATTAAAAAAATTCATTCACAAATGGGAAGCTACAGTGCTGCCGAGTGTCATAGTATGTTTAAGTTAAAGTCTCACGATGACGAAGTCGCGGGCAGAAGCTGGTATAAATATAATATGCAAGCTTTGGTAAAGAGCAGCATAAAATATGTAGGTACAAGCATTCTTGTGACATAATTTGAAAACAGATTACATTTCAGATACTAATGGATTGCAATTGTTTATTTAGGATAAAAGCGTAAAGTACAGATGTCTCGTTTGACCTCCAAAACCTTTTATAAGAGAATTACACGTTTTCTTTACATAATAGAAAAGTTATCCTGATTTCCGAGAGCAATTAATCTTTAATATGCTTTTTATTTAACATTACATCACGCCTGTATTCCCCGAAAGGTTAGGCAGAGGTGTACCTATAGTTACATTTCGCCAGCTATGTTAAGCCCCGTGTAATAGCGGGCGAGCCTATTGTCATCAACCGGGTACAAATTCAGACTCCGGGCTGCTACTGAGAAATTCCAGATAAAAAACCTGTGGCGGCATATCTACATCGCCACAATGGAACGCGTCACACTGACGTCACGCAAAATCCTGCATCGCGCAATCAGAGTTTACCGCGCGACTAGCATATATACAACATCCCGACATCAACCGTCGGGCAGTAGCCCACCAGACACAACACCCGTCTGGTCGGAGGATCTTCCCTTTTCTATGGAGGATGAGTGAACTTTACACCCTGTTCCTCATGCTTCTATAAACCCAATAACACTTGCCCGACCCGGGTATCGAACCCAAGACTTATGGTCAGCAGTAGCGCTTGCGGCCACTAGACCAACGACGCGGTCTGCCTTTATCAAAACCTATAAAATCCTATACAATAATTTTATTTCTTTGCCTCGCCCATAAATATACAATTTTTTTTTACTAGAAACATCACTATCATGATATCAAATTACGTGTTCAGCACTAAACATCACATCAAACTGGCAACACACACTCGAACATAAACGTCTAAGTCCTAAATTGAGGTTTAGCTCCGATAGAAACCATTACGACTTTTAACAGAAACTCTGAAACTGCCTTCGAAGCCAACCATTAATGTAGTAGTAAAATTGAACGAACGACTTTGTAGAACTTTTTTAAATTAACTTCGTTTAATTGTTTCCAATATAATCTTAGTGCAAGAAAATAAAGGACTTGCTTTTAGAACAGAGGGGTAAGTAAAATCATCATCATTCCCCTCTCCTTAAGGGGTAAGGGGAGGGCCCCTTACACCAATTTATTTGGGGTCGGCGCAACTTGTATTTTTCTTCTATTCTTCTGTAATAATCATCTCGGTAGTCCCCTTTCCAGCCATATCATATTTCACACAGTCCATCCATCGTTTCTTTGGTCTTCCCTTAATCTTATAGCCATCCACATTCATACTCAAAACTTTCCTCACGATTTCCTTTCCTCATGTTCCTCATTAATTCCAGAGTGGTTAAATTATGAAGTGAAATTCAAAATATTATTTGTAATTTCGTACAGCTGAAAGTGGAAAGAGTAATTGCAATTAAGACGTCAAAAGAGATATAATATTTGTATTTGAGTGAGAAAAACATTTTCACAAATTAATTTGGCAGATAAATAGGAAGCAGTATCTCTTCTTGAATTTCCGATAGTCACAAGATCCGGTACTATAATTTTTATTAGGGTTCCGTACCTAAAGAGTGTAAACGCGACCTAAGGCTCCGCTCTCTGTCCGTCCGTCTGTCATAGTGCTGTAACTTTTGAACCGTAATAGTTAGACTCATGAAATGCCCACAGAGTGTATGTATGTTACTATGGCAGCTATAACCACAAAATAATAACTGGGCGCCCTAAATGGGATGAGGCGATATTTTACGCCTGGACAGCTTTTAACCCTTTACAAAGCGAAGGTCCTGCATGGAGTATTGGAGCCACCTATGGGATGGCTCAGCTAAATATCAACTTGCCGCACTTGATTCAGTGGAACGCAGAACTAAGTAGCTCATTGGTGATGTAAAACGGCGATGAGCCAAGCTTCACAGCTTGGCTCATCGTCGCAAGTTTGCCTGCTTCTCGGTCTTCTACAGATTGTACTTCGGTGAGTATGCTCAAGAACTCCATGACCTCATTCCATTGGCTCCCTTCTACCATCGGACATCTAGACGCACTGCAGGTTACCATCCCTGCCTAGTTACTATTCCACAAATTCGCACAAAGGGTTTCCAAATGTCTTTTGTGATGCGCACAGCAAGGGAGTGGAACTTTCTACCTGCGTCTGTGTTTCCGAACGCATATAACCCTGATCTCTTCAAAGTGAGAGTGAACAGGCTTCTTCTGGGTAAGCTCGCTCCATCGTCGACTTTGTCTCTTTCACCTCTGACCTAGCTTAGAGTCAAGAGCAAAGCTATCTCAAAAAAATAATAATAATAAAGTTAAAAATTAAAGGGTCCTTATACAAGAAACGTGTTTTTTTCCACTAGAGTATTTAAAATAAATATGTTGTGTTAAATATTTACAGTGGTACGGAACCCTTCGTGTCCGACTCGCACTTGGCAGCTTTTTTAAATTGACTTCGTTTAATCGTTTCCAATATTATCTTGATACGAGAAAATAAAGTACTTGCTTTGAAAACAGAGGGGTAAAAATATGAAATGAAATCCAAAAATTCTAAATATTATTTGTAATTTCGTACAGCTGAAACTGGAAAGAGCGATTGCAAATGATGTCAAAAGAAATATTCGTATTCTAATAAAACAAATATTACCACAAGTTAATTTGACAGGTTAAGCGGAGGTGTACCTATAGTACACCCACATTTCGCCAGTTATTTTTATGTCCCATGTAATAGGGGGCGAGCCTATTGCTATCAACCGGGCACAAATCCAGACTCCGGGCTGCTACTGAGAAATTCCAGATAGAAAATCGAACCTAGGACCTCATGCTCAGCAGTAGCGCTTGCGACTACTAGACCAACGAGGCAGTCAATAAATAGTATAAATATAGTATAATGTAAATAGTATAAATTATACTCTATATTATGTACACCATGCGAAGTACAGAAATAAATGAAGAAATTTTACATAGGGTGACAGAATGGACAGTCTTATCAGTAAGAACGATCATTTAAAGACAACCTTTGGGTGGATTTGAAGGGAGAAGGTGAAATAATACTGCGGGTAGTCTGTGATTTTCCAGATAAATAGGAAACAATATTATCTCGTCTTGAGTTTCCAATTTTCTAGTAAACGACTATCATTTTAATTTAAATAAAGTTTTAATTCCTTCTCGTTCGAACATCAATCCTTTCTAAGATGCCAATCTACACTTACAGTAAGAACACGATGCCGCCTTTATTGCACAACCGTTGTTCTTTAAAAGGTCACGTTCTTCAAGGTAACTTTAAACTTTACCGGTAGGTTCCTTTTTCTGGCCGCCAGTGTACGAAATGAAATAGCGAATGCCAACAGAATTTTTAGTAGTCGACTTACGAGTAGAAGCGTGTCAGATGACTTTAGAACTATTGTTGGATGGTTTAAAATGCCATCCGGCGTAATGGATGCTTCGTACAAAATGTAGAACAACTGAATTTTGAAAGTGTCTTATAACGAATGTAGAGTAGTACTCAATATCGCAGTGTGTTGTTATTTGAAGACAGGAAGACGCACTTGCCAAAACTTTTTGTATTTTTTTAACCGCTTATTTTTCACGGTTTCTCGCATTCAAATGCCTGCTGCTGATGCATGAACATTTGTCTCAAGTGTTTAGAACCATATTTTATATTTATTAGACATTTAGGGGCGGTTTCTCGAACGAAAATGACTGCAAAATTAATGTGACAAATTGTCAAGCTCATAAACTGCTACGATTTGCTGTTGATAAATCATTCAAACTCAAACTCAAAGCATTTATTTCAATTAAACAGGCACTTTTGAATTGTCAAAGAGTCGGTCAGTTAGTCAGAAAGTTTAAGCTAGTTGCCCATTCCAAAACGTAGATCTCTATGGAGAAGAACGGGCAAGAAACTCCATGGACAGTCTTTTCAATCAAAATTACTACAAAATCCTGGGTACATTGTTCTTGTTGCTTCTATATGTGAGAACAATGTAAAAAATAAATAATAAAAACAATTCAAGATATAAGATTAAAAATAAGCCTTGGCAATTAAGAGATGACCAGTCTCCACTGACGGCGCCCGTTCACGAACATGACGCGTGGATCAGCACCGTCCAGCTCAACCATTTTGTAGGGAACCGAATGATCCAACACACGCATTCAACCAATCACAGCAGTTTCCGCGCGCTTGACAATTTATCACAATTATTTTGCGATAATTTTCGTATTATTAAGCTACACAAATAAAGGTTTTACATTCAAAAGTAAAAAAAAATAAATGTGGGTTGCAGTCACCCTTTTTGGGGTACCCGAAGGGTGCCAAACGGAATCCTAAAAAGGGTCCGGTCTAAAAACGGTTTGTCGGTCCGTCTTTCAGCGGGCTGTATCTCATGAACCGTAACAGGTAGGCCTTTCAAATTTTCACAGATTGTGTATTTCCAATGCTATAACAAAAAAAAATAAAAATAAATAGTAAAAGTAGTGTTAAATATTGTACGGTCGTACGGAATATTTCGTGTGCGAGTCCGACTCGCATTTGGCCAATTATTTCGGATAATGGTAATTTTTTAATACAAAAATTTTTAAAAATGAATCTAATCCGAATCCTGTATTTTGAATGTAAAAAAACCTTTTACCTAGTGTTAAGCTTAAAAAAACACATAAAAAAAATTAAAAATCCAACAAATATACATCTAGATTTGAACCTTACCAGCTAAAATACCTTTAACATAAAATTCAAGGCTTCAGACTCCCTCTTTATGACGAATAATTTCCGCCTTCTGAGCAAAAATGACTCCCTCCCGCACTCGGGTACCTCTGAGGCCATTATTTAGATAGCTCGATGTATCTCGAAGGTTCCAGAAACTTCTATAGGCTATAGATAAGCTGGAATGTTCTAAAATGAGGTGTTTTGGTCTTCGTATTGAATTTTGTTGAACGAATATTGTGGTGATGTGTCAAGCTTGTAAAAGATATACCTTAACATAATGCTTACTTACAAAACAAGTAAGGACTCGTGCAGACTGGCGCGACGCGACGGCGCGACGTAACAACGGTAGAACAATTTCTATGAAAAATTTATTTATTTATTTAAACTTTTCACACTTAAAAAAGTACAAAGGCGGACTTAATGCCTTAGAAAAAAAAAAAAAAAAAAAAAAAAAATTCATGGAAATATTTCGCGTTGTTCGTTGTTTGTTTGTTCTCGTTGTTGTGGGTGCTGTTTGTGGTGTCGCGTCGCGCCAGTGTGCACGTGCCTTATGGGTTTGTCGCTTCGTCTTCCAGTCCTTGGACCCCACTCAGTAACTGCCTCACTCTACCTGTCATCACTGCGCCTTGCCAGAGGCCCTGCCCAACTCCATTTGAGTTCCATAACTCGTTTTCCGATATCGAAAACTTTCGTTCGTCTTCGGATCTCGACGATCTCTATGAAACAAATTACAGGAAATGAAATGTATGGTATCCTGAAATAGATAAATATGATAGTTATAAATAAGAATATGAGTAAATATTTGGTTTCTTATAAGCGCTCTAGATAAGCATACTATGAAACTTAGAAAATAGAAAAATATGTAAGTACGCGCTTTTGCAGTTTAATACAAGGTGCAATTTTAATCACCGTTAACCTCTTAAGTGGTCATTGGACTTATCATTATGAACAACTTTTAGTATGGCACCAAACCTGAAATCGCGAAAAAAAAATCTGCTGTTCCCTACATTTTGAAAAGTTATGCGAACATAAATGTAGGGAGCAGCTGATTTTTTTTTCGCGATTTCTGGTTTGGTCCCATAGAAAAAGTTGTTCATAATGATGAGTACAAATTACCTTAAGAGGTGATTAAAATTACACCTTGTAAATATAAAGAACTTGCACGTTATGACGTTATCGTGGACAGAAAAAAGCGCCTTTATTATGGTGTTACCCCACGTATAGGATAATATTGTCACGTCATAAATTATACGTAAAGTACGTAAAGTACGTAGTAATTAGTGTAATTGTACGTTGTGGGTGTACTATAGGTACACCTCTGCCTAACCTTCGGGGAAACAAGGCGTGATGTTATGTTATGTTATAAATTATAAAAACGCCCACTAGCTAGTGCCTTAATCTCCCGTAACATTATTATTAAAATCTTTAAACAAACGTGAAGCTATAAACGCTATGCCTATTTAATAAACTTGCTTCATAACTTTATAACATATGAAGTACATTTCCTAAGTAAATCTAGTGGAAGATTGCGAAAATTTTCTGAAGCATGTCAAGTTTATTTGAGAGCTACTTCAAGGAAAAATATTCTACATAGAGTGCTTGTTATGAGTAATTTAATATTTTTAGGGTTCCACACCCAAAGATGCCAAAGGGACCCTATTACTAAGGTTCCGCTGTCCATCCGTCCGTCTGTCACAGGGCTATATCTTTTGAACTGTAATTGGTAGATACTTGATACAAGAAACGCGTTTTTTGACGCTCGTTACTAAAGTATGACACTTTCGGCCATACTCTGTTGTCATCATATTTTGTTTATATATACATCTCTCGTAATACGAGTATTGCTACGATTTTATAGTATGGTCTGTTTATTTAAGAACACAAAACAATTTGCGTCAAGCAAGTGCAGTTGATAAAAACGTTAGTAGACCATTTTTTGTGAGCCGGGTCATAAGGTCATGTCACACCCGTGCGGCTTTGGCTGATGTCTAAAAAAGTCAGGTGAAATTTAACGCTATTTGATCGGTTAAAGAAGTATATTATGTTGTGTCCAATATTGTACGGTGCTTTGAAACCCTTCGTGTGTGAGTCCCACTCGCACCTGGCCGCCATTTTTAATATCATATAAAACTGACTCTTGAAAATAGTTATGAAGTTTTCCACGCGGTAGAAAAAAAGGTGTGTATTGACTAGTTCTAGAGCGTCTTTTGTTTTAGTTGCGTCTAGAAAAGAAAGGACACAGACACGAGAAAGAACAAGTTGGGAGAAAATATGCGTCACATCCACGCAAAATGGCCATCGCTGAGCATAATGCTACGGCGTTGCTGTGATGCTGTGTATGAGCTCGTGTCTATATATGTATATATGTCTATAAATCATTAATCAATCAATCATTAATTAATCTTTTTCTTTTTTTTGATATTTCTCGGGACCCTAGGGTCCCGGACCTTTGAAAGGCATATGAGGGGCCGAAGCCAACTCGCAGAGGCCCGTTAGACGCATTCAATGGAAATGAGGCACCAACCGACGATTATCCCTGTGCGTACTATGCAAGTGCACCCAAGGACAACCCCCGGTTGGTGTAGGACTATTGCAGGATATGGAGACAAAACAAAATATTGGGCTATGGGTTTGGATGGCTAAAGTGGACTGGTTATCTAAAACTATGGAAGGACTATGGCCCCTGCCTGACCAATGTTTGATAAATACAATACACGGATAAAATGGCAGGGGGTGACTTGCACACTCAACAATGGGCCCCCAGAATCGGTCGCTAGCACATAGTGTCGCAGCGACAAGGGGGCAACATGTCTTGAGGTGCTTAAGAGGAGTGGAGAGGTATTCAACGGCTATCAGGACAATCCCTACGGTCAAGATCCCTACCAGCATCTTACTGGACTACTTCCTTCCTCCGAGCACGTTTGCTCTTGCGAATCTCTACTCAAGCCAGCCAATAAAGACAAGAATGAGGTGGGAGGTCAGTTCTCGTCAGTGTTCACTCCAGCCAGCCAATAAACGCAAGCCAGAGATGAGGAACATGACTTCTCCCGGGAGATAGGGTACTTGGGGTCGCTACTGCCCAGCAGCTCGCCACATGCTGCCCTGCGGGTTTCTGTATCTCTCTTGGTCTGGCTTCTCATCCTAGACCTGTTCCGGCAAAGTAACCTCTACCGGCACAGACCTGGAGTTCGGAGCGCGCAAGCCCCATCACGACGTCAACGTAGAGATAACGATGGGGCATTTTATTATTTATTATTATTATTTATTATTTATTCGGTCAGTGTCATAATTAAAATAATAAATTAACTTCATTCAGCAAGTTGTATGAAGCAAGTCAACTTCTCCTTTTATGTTTAAGTAAAGCCAGTGTTTCCAAAACTATACACACAGTGCATATTAAATGACCCAGCAAAATAAACATGTTAAGGTAGCCACAGTTGTCCACTTCACTTATTCATAAGCCGTATCTCCATCGCGACACAACTCAACTACATACATATTAAATCACTCAGGTACGGCCGTTCTGTGTAGTAAATCTGACCTTTCGTTGGCTTCCGTGTAGTTTTATTACAGTGGTACCCTTTTTGGCTTGTGAAGTGTACGAAATAGTGCTATGTTGTAAATATTTTGCCGTGGATAGCTTGATGAAAATGCTGTGAAAGGGGAGTGAGTGAAGTAAGTCCAGTTTTTGTATTCACAAACGAGTTTTTCGGGGTGTATTCATGTAGTGTACACGTGTGGCGATACGTAAATGTTCCATCCAATAAACGCTGGGCAGTCGTTGCTGCTCTTTTACTGAATGGTTAATATTTTTACAACGGCATGAAGTAGTCGTAAGAGTTCCCCGAAACGATCAATTGCCATCAATTTCTATTGTAGTAATATGTTAATCGCTTCAATTGCAATTGGTAGATGATTGATTTGCGCATCAATATGTATAAATCATGTAAAGATTTACAATTGCAATTAATTGTTTCGGGGACTCTTGACATAACAAATAACATAAAATCGCGCTTGTAATCCCCGAAGGGTTAGGCAGAGGTGTACCTACAGTAGACCCACATGTCGCCAGTTATGTTTAAGTCCCATGTAATAGGGGGCGAGCCTATTGCCATCAACCGGGCACAAATCCAGACTCCGGGCTGCTACTGAGAAATTCCTAATGAGAAAACCCGTTAATACTTTGCCCGATCAGGAAATCGAACTCAGAACGTATTAACCAGACCGGACCCTGGTCCGGTAAATACGAAGTATCAGCCGAATGTTCGAACGTTTTCTGCTACAGTTTTTCTATTTCGTTCGGTCGGTTCGGATCCGACCAAACGTCAAAATGAAGTTCGGTCGGATCCGAACCGACTGAACGGAAGATAGGGAAAATATTTTATCCCTAGGGATAACTATACATATAGATAGATGGATATAGATGTATAAATTTAGGTAAATAAAATAATATACTACATAACATCATAACATCACGCCTTGTTTCCCTGAAGGGTTAGGCAGAGGTGTACCTATAGAACATCCACATTTCGCCAGTTATGTTTAAGTCCCATGTAATAGGGGGCGAGCCTATTATTATTATTTCTTTTTTATATTTCTTGGGACCCTAGGGTCCCGGACCTTTGGAAGGCGTGTGAGGGGCCGAAGCCAACTCGCAGAGGCCCGTTAGACGCTTTCAATGGAAATGAGGCACCAACCGACGATTATCCCTGTGCGTACTATGCAAGTGCACCCAAGGACAACCCCCGGTTGGTGTAGGACTATTGCAGGATATGGAGACAAAAAAAAAATATTGGGCTATGGGTTTGGATGGCTAAAGTGGACTGGTTATCTAAAACTATGGAAGGACTATGGCCCCTGCCTGACCAATGTTTGTTTTATTATTATTATTTACACTTTATTTCAGACTTGGTTGTCCATAAAGTGTTAGTAATATAATGAAACTTATGAACTATGTTAGTAATACACACATAAAAAAAAAACAAACTATATCAATTATCCTAAATGTAGGCTAACCCAGTGCTTCCAGATAGGACTCTCAATGTGTTCAGCAATGACCTTCAAGTAGCCGTCAGGACTGGCTCTCACTCTGCGCATCAACAATGCTGCTCTTTTTCTAATTATGGCATGATATCCATCTACAAGTGATTCTGCAAACATCGCTGATGCACTGCAATAGCGACGCAGCCCCATCAACACCCTGAAGACATTGTTGTATTGAACTCTCAGAGCACTCGCGACCCGCTGCGTGCAGTCGGCCCACAGGCTGCAGGTATAAAAAGACTGGCAAAAAGCCCTAAACAGCGTTGTTTTGACTGCCCTTGAACACCTGGCAAACCTGCGGGCCCGCATATTACAGCGAATCGCGAGCCCCCTGCGTTTCCGTTCCACATCTAGGTCATCAGTCAGGTTCTCATTCACCACATGTCCTAGGTACACAAACTGAGAGACTCGTGTTAGCGCAACCCCACCTAGTGTCACGGGCGATACATATGAAGGATTCAATTGCCATCTACCGGGCACAAATCCAGACTGCGGGCTGC
This sequence comes from Fissipunctia ypsillon, assembly GCA_947568875.1. Lineage (NCBI taxonomy): Eukaryota > Metazoa > Arthropoda > Insecta > Lepidoptera > Noctuidae > Fissipunctia > Fissipunctia ypsillon. Next base: position 17,074,026 of record OX387663.1, on the reverse strand, counting down.
TACTGAGAAATTCTAGATAGAAAAACCCAATAGGGAATCGAACCCAGGACCTCATGCTCAGCAGTAGCGCTTGCGACCACTAGACCAACGAGGCAGACCAAAAAGATACTTTACGCTTAAATTAAACAATTAAGACTAAACCTGCTCAAAACCAAACAATGAAATGTAGACCTTTCTCCCAGTACCATAGTTCTAAAATTACTCGCCACTGCGGCTCGCAGTTAATAACGCACAAACAGACAAACAGTCTAATTAAATCTTGGCCTGAAATTGCCTGAAACGTTAATAGAGTGGCTCGAGCGGAAGCTTAATGTTTAGGCATTGTTGCAACATGGTGCAGGCAAAAAGTGTTGCTGTCTTTCACAAACAGGTAATGTACGACAGAGATGGGAAACAATTAGAGCTGTCATTTATATTAGGCAAGTATACTAGGCCGATACTAAAAAATACGAATAGATGTTGATTAATCTGTCATCTCATCAATCTGCCTAGCCTTTTCCTAACTATGTTGGGGTCGGCTTCCAATCTAATCGGACGCAGCTGAATACAAGTATTTTACATGGAACGACTGCCTATCTGACCTCCACAACCCAGTTACAAGGTAAGACTTGTTGTCAGACTTTTGTGCTTCTTACTACCCGTAACGACTGTCAAAGATGCAAGAATGACAGCCGGGACCAACGGCTTAACTTGCTTTCCGAGGCACGGAGGGGTCTAGGTATGTAACGGATGATCACCCATCCGGCAAGCGTTGTTTAACCTTGATGATTGACCAGTGTGGCTGTTATTATTTAGCCACGAGCCCCTTTTATATATTAAACTGTCATAACATAACATCACGCCTTGTTTCCCCGAAGGGTTAGGCAGAGGTGTACCTATAGTAGGTACACCCACATTTCGCCAGTTATGTTTAAGTCCCATGTAATAGGGGGCGAGCCTATTGCTATCAACCGGGCACAAATCCAGACTCCAGGCTGCTACTGAGAAATTCCAGATAGAAAAACCCAATAACACTGCCCGACCTGGGAATCGAACCCAGGACCTCATGCTCAGCAGTAGCGCTTGCGACCACTAGACCAACGAGGCAGTCTAGAAACTGTCATATTATACACTAATCGACTCTCAGAACATAACATCACGCTTTGTTTCCCCGAAGGGTTGGGCAGAGGTGTACCTATAATACACCCACATTTCGCCAGTTATGTTTAAGTCCCATGTAATAGGGGGCGAGCCTATTACCATCAACCGGACACAAATTCAGACTCTGAGCTTCTACTGAGAAATTCCAGATAGAAACACCCAATAACACTTTGCCCGACCTGGATTCGAACCCAAGACCTCGTGCTACTCTCAGAACGAGATTTATGTCCGAATACCGTTTTATAATCCTTAAGTGTTCTCAGAGCAATATTTAACAGGCCGGATAGACCCTTATTATTTAAATATATCACTGTTTATCCAGTTTTATAGTCATAAACGGACAGATAAACAAACTGTGGGACCGTTTAATTAAATCTCGGCGTAAAATATTTGACTTGCGACCGCATGGTTTAGTATTTAGTAAGTAAGGTTTGGTTTAATTCGGGTATTTTATGATTGGGTGATTTTAACACATTTTGTTATTTACGGTAACGTTACATTATATTTTATAGTTGGCAAAGTAATTGTGTAAAATTTGTTTGTTGTTCTCATGTTATAAATTAATGAGCAGTGTGACCCAGTAGAAACCGCCGCGACTAACGAGAACCCAGGTCACCTGGCTCACCTGGTTCAAACTTAGGGAGGCACTTTGAACATAATCAGCCTATAATGTTCCCACTGCTGGGACACAGGCCTCCTCTCGATGAGAGGGAGTGGGCCTTAATCTACCACACATGTATAAAAATTTGTGGTTTTAGGACATGCCGGTTTCCTCACGATGTTTTACTTCACCGTTTTGAGGCACTTTACTTTGTGTAAATTATTTCATCACCATTGCTCTCAAAACAGTGTAAGAAACCATCGTGAGGAAACCAATATGGACCAAAAATTCGAAGACATCCACCAAACCACATTGCGCTTGTATGGTGAATTATAGCCCACTCCCTCTCACACAGAGAAGGCCTATGTCCCAATAGAACAGGGAACATTGTACGCTGATTATGCTTTCCTACGAATTAAATGGTACATTTATGTTTTTAAATATTTACTATAATTATTTTATTCTAAAAAAAAAATCTCAATAAAATACATAAATCTGCTATGGTCTGGTATGGTGGTATCTTTCGTAAATTGGATTGCGATTAAAATAGTTTACATACTAAAAGTTAAAATATTCGAGGTTTTAATTAATAACAGTTATTTTCTTTTTTTGCAGGTACGAACGATCCTATTTGAATATTTTCCCGCCAACCAGTGCAAATATTACCTAAAGGTAAAACTAACACTTAGCCGACGTGCGCATGGACGTAACAATATCGCGGCGAGATTTTATCGCGCACTGGATTTTCAACTCTCGGTGTTGAGCCAAGCAATGAGAATCCATCGGAGTGCATTCCAGCGCGTCGAAAAAACACACTATTGGATTTTCCACTCTCGGCGCTAAGCAGAGCGTTGAAAGTCGAGTGCTAAAAAAATCGCCGCGATATTTCTACGTCCGTGTAAACGTCGAGTTAGTAAAGTTGTTGCGTGGTAATAGCGGTCATTGCTCTGACCCTAATATCTCTTCGTAGGAACCCAAACAATATTGTAACATGTTGAAGATCACGATAGATTGATTGATTTAGGACGTTAACGAACATTATTTTAGTTTCTGAAATGAAGAAGCTAGAAAATGTAGGGGGGTCAATTTTTTTTTATTTGAGATAGGTTTGCTCTTGACTCTAGTCTAGATCAGAGATGACAGAGACAAAGTCGACGATGGAGCGAGCTTACCCAGAAGAAGCCTGTTCACTCTCACTTTGAAGAGATCGGGGTTGTATGCGTTCGGAAACACAGACGCAGGCAGAGAGTTCCACTCCTTTGCTGTGCGCATCACAAAAGACATTAATTTGGAAACGCTTAGTGCGAATTGGTGGGATAGCAATTAGGTAGGGATGGTAACCTGCAGTGCGTCTAGATGTCCGCTGATAGAAGGGGGCTGGCGGAATGAGGTCGTGGAGTTCTTGAGCACACTCCCCGAAGTATAATCTGTAGAAGACCGTCATGCAGGCAACCTTTCGGCGATAAGCCAAGCTGTGAAGCTTGGCATCCACCAGTCTTACGTCGCCAATGAGCCTCTTAGCCTCACTTTTACATTCGGACGTCTAAAGGCCGATTGCACCATCTCTCGTTTTATTTGAAGGCAGACACAAAAGATTTACACTTTGCTATAACCAATTAATATAACTTATTATGAAGTGTTTCTTTGTACGTGAAGCAATATTGTAAGTTGACAGCTGTTCAAGAACAAACTTAGGTAAGTAATCGTTTACGGAACGTTAAATTACGAATACGACGTAAAGTAATATCTTCACAAAAGTTTTTATTCCTCAAAGACTTTTTAATAAAGTTCTCAAATAATCTGCCTGCCTTTTCCCAACTATGTTGCGGTCGGCTTCCAGTCTAACCGGATGCAGCTGAGTACCAGTATTTTACATGGAGTGACTGCCTATCTGCCTTCCATAACCCAGTCACTGGGTAACACGATACCCCTTGGTAAGACCGGCTGTCAGACTTTTGGGCTTCTGACTACCCGTAACGACTGTCAAAGATCTACGAATGACAGCCGGGACCAACAGCTTAACGTGCTTTCCGAGGCACGGAGGCGTCACAATATGTTAAGGATGGTCACCTATCTACGAACCAACTGCGGCAAGCGTAGCTTAACCTTCGATTCTATCGTGCGGCTGTTATTATTAAGCCACGATCCCCTCTCCCTCTCCTTATAATAAAGCCCTAACAATTTCGACTTACATCACAACTACCATCACAATTATTATGAATCCCGAACATACCTAGATGCCTACTATCTCATTTGCTTACAACAACCCTATATCATCTTAATGCGGCCCCAAATAATTCTCTAACTGTAGTTTAAGGTAATCTTCCGCCATCTTAGTTAAACATTCGTTACGATTCCAGCATTTTGAGGTCGGCTCTATATGTAGTTAAAATTTAGTGAGTTTTGGAAAAAAATGGTGCGTTAGCTTTTATGATTATGACATAGGGCTGCTAGATTTTGATCTGAAGAGTTTTTATAACAGTTTTTAGCCAGGTTGGTGACCGAAAATAGTTTAGGTTTTAATACAGCAGTCACTTTTTTATAGAATCATTGGGAAAAGTTTGGATGGGTAGTTGAAAAGTTGGCCAATTTTAATTTTTATCGTAGTTTTTTTTTGCGGAAAGATAAGGCTGTGAAATGCTGTGATGTGCTTGAGATATCATGTTCGTTAGCAGTTGAGAAATTTCACGTATTTGAATCCCAGATTTGGTTAGTAGATATCATCTATTTTGCACGATAAAACGGAAATTTTTCTCCGACTTCTTTTTCAAAGTTCAAAGCTCAATTTAGCGCTTTTTTTTATTTCAATATTCATAAACAATAAACCAACTTTGCAATTCCAAGCGCATCGCAAAATCGAGCTCCTGTGGGATATAACACATTTTAAAACCGAGTTTTGGCAAGCTCGGACAACCCTGTAGTTTAAACAGAAAATTACTTTTCTCGCGAGATTACGAAGCAAATTGAGTCGTAACAGTTTTCCACACCAAAAATGATTACCAGAACAAGAGGCTGAACGAATTGTGGGAATAAAAAAATAATATTTTACGGCGAGGATAAAATTCAGAATGTTTATCATTAATCGAAGGTTAGGTTATCAGTTTTTTAGAGTTCCGTAACCCAAAGGGCGCCAAAGGGATCCTATTACTAAGACTTCGCTGCCCATCCTTCCGTCCATCTGTCAGTTGTATCTTTTGAACCGTAATATGTAGACTCTTGAAATTTTAACAGAGTGTGTACTGTAGTGGCCTGCCACGATACTAGGGCAGATCACTACTTCTGTATGTGTGGTCTCGAATTCGAGGTGTGTTAGTGGATATATCAATGAGACACACAGAAGCACTGCTAATACTATTTATTGGCTTATGGGAAAGCACGTTACATTGTCTATCGTAAATCTAGCACAGCACTCACTCAATATAAAACAATTTGACTATATTTCATACTTCGAACCTATTCTATATTTCAATAAACCAGTGTTTGTCTTATCAGCCAATGCCACAATTCGAGGAGGATTCATGCTGAAGGCAGGCCCAATTAAAGCCTCTACAGTACCTACTACTATGGCTATAAACAGCCTATAATGTTCCCACTGCTGGGACACAGGCCTCTTTTTTCTGTGAGAAGGAATGGGCTGTAATCTACCACGCGGGCCCAGTGCGGGTAGGTAGATGTCACACGTCTTCGAATTTTTGGTTCGTGATTCAATAAGTTACACAAAGTAAAGCGCCTGTCTAGGTTCGAACCCACGACCTCTAACTCGTAAGTCGGGGCCGTTACCACTAGGCCACCACTGCTCCCTACTATGGCCGTTATAAGAATAAAGTAAAAAATTAAACCCCATACGAGAAACGTGTTTTTTGGCGTTTTATACAAGAAAAATATGTAGTGATAAATATAGTACGGTGGTACGAAACCATTCCTTGGCGAGTCCGACTCGCACTTGGCCGCTTTTTTTGAGGTAAACGAAATAAATTGGTTTCGTTATTATGAGGGTTGGCAAGTAAGATATTTTAGGGAAAACTACGCAATTTGTTTTGTGATTATTTTTTGCGAAGGAAATTGTTTTTCTAAAATTTATTTGAAGTCAACTTGATGATCGATTATTAAAGTCAACATCCGATACTTTTAAAGCTTAATTAAAATTGAGTACCTACAGTTTTTTTTAATATTCGATACAGCTTTCTGCCTGTTTCCCGGGAGCGCTGGCTGCTTGTCACATAATTATTATATATACTATCACTACATAATAAAAAAAGTCCCCCGCCACGTCTGTCTGTCTGTCAGAACGCGATAAACTCAAAAACTACCAAACAGATTTTAATACGGTTTTCACCAATGGACGGAGTGATTCATGAGCAAGGTTTAAGTGTATAATTTAATAAGGTTTTGTGTAAACTGGCTGAAATATGACGATGAATGTTGAAGTCGAAAAAAATCATGCCGACTGGGGGAGCTTTATTGGCGGGCGCGGTACGGTAGAACTTTTCTGTGGGATAGTGTCCAACCTTCACACGGGCAAAGCTGTGGGCAAAAGCTAGTAATATAATAAAGCTGAAACGTTTGTTTGTTTTTTTGTTTGAATGCGCTAATTTCTGGAACTACCCGTCGGATTTCAAACATTTTTCTTGCATTTGATAACCTAATTCTTGTGGGATGTTATGGCTATTTAACATCACGCTACGACCCTTAGGAGCCGAGCAAAAATAAATAAAGTCAGAAGTAACGGGGCACAGCTATAGGATATACAGGATAAGTTTAAAAGGAGTGCGAATATTTCAGGAGGTAATCAGGTGCATAAAACTGGACAACTTTCCCCAAGGAACGTAGGTCGAAATCTTAAAACTGAAAATCGACTTTGCATACAATCTTGAGTCACGTGACCAGTCACTTTGTATGAAAAGTCGATTTTCAATTTTAAGATTTCGACCTATGTTCCTTGGGAAAAGTTGTCCAGTTTTATGCACCTGATTACCTCCTGAAATATTCGCACTCCTTTTAAACTTATCCTGTATTTTATGTTAAAACAAGAAATTTCACGCAGACGAAGGCACGGGCAGAAGCTAGTTTTTTTATAAAGATGAGTAAGAGGTAAATAAAATAATTAAAGTGAAGCAATCAGTGACAACCGATCACGCATTTTATTTCAATATTAATTACAGCGTGGGTTTCATCTTTAATTAATAGACCCATAACTTAGTTAATGTGGGTGTACTAGCAGTAATTTATCAGGATTTAAAGATAGAAAAGACAGGAATTAATCAGGATTTATAAGGTTTTTAATAGGACAAGGTCCATGTGGTGTGTGTGTGTGTTTGTGGATCTTTAGTAAAACTCTCAAGTTTTTTTACGATTTCGGAATATACGAGTACTAAGCATGTTGAGCTCAATTTTTTTTTAGTGGAAGTGTGTTATTTAAGGATTGTTTTACGTACGTACTAAATAGGCAGATTTCTTAATTAAAAAAAATAGTCCTCTGCGGGTCTCCATAAACAGTTTTCAAACAAATAATCCAGGAACTCGTGAAAGTATGCACCGATTTGAAGGTATTTCTGTATCTTTAAACCCTTAATCACTTTTTCGTTACCATTTTCGACCATATTCAACTATTAACCTCATTTACAAAACAGATAAATGTCGAAACAGGAACAGACTAGAGGGTCAGCCGCACCGCGGATACAGCGGATGCGGCCCGCACTAAAACTTGGCGGGTATCCGGGATTACGTTTGTAAGCTAGTTTCGTGTACTCTAATGTAATTTAAACATTAATTAATTAGCTTTTTGGTTTGATATGAAGTGAGAAGGATTAAAAGCCAATACGAAACTTTATGTTTAAGTTTTATGTAACCTGTTATTAATCGTAAGTAATCCCCCCCCCCCCCTTACTACCTATTACATGGGACTTAAACATAACTGGCGAAATGTGGGTGTACTATAGACTACACCTCTGCCCAACCCTTCGGGGAAACAAGGCGTGATGTTATGTTATGTAAAAAAACTGAAGTGTTCATAGAATTTTGTTGCTGACTGTATCTAAGTTTCGTAAGTGTCCGTATTCATGAGCTCCACAATTATTCCGCATGCCAGCTGGGAGTCAAGTTATAAGATAAGATATTTTTATTTTTGTAAAAACATGAGTAAGTACAATACATGGATGGAATAAGAACATAGAATAAGGGCCAGTACTGTCCAAAACTATGATAGTTGGGCAAACCCAAAAAATGTACCTACATGACAAAAACTCTTCACAAAAATCAACCCACTGAAGCTCACAGCTTTTTATCTCACTATTCAAAGCCTGACTCAAAATATAAACACATTTTGTCAGCTGCTCTCTTTTCCTGGCCTTATATCACTCAAGGGCCAACGAGATATCGCACGCTGAGAACGAAAGTGACTCAACTCAAAATTGCTAATTTTTGGGAAAGAGCGAAAATGTGTCCGTCGTATTAAGCATTTTCTGTTCATTTTACAATAACACTAAAACATGGTAACAAAAGTTATGAATTTCTGTTGAAATTTATTGTTTCACTAAATAGCTTTAGAAACATTATATAGTTTTTACAAAAAAATATGATTTTCTCGTATAAAATAAAGTTTAAAAAAAAAATCTAAAAAATAGGTCACTTTAGTATTAGAAGTTTTTTATTTCTACTGACCTTTTTAGGTAAAGGTCTGTTCATTTCTAACTTTGTTTTAAAAAAATATGTTTTTTCTAAAAATAAGTCAGTTTCATTCTTAAGATTTTGTTTATTTTTTCAAAAAAGCTAAATAAAACAGTGAAGTATGTGTAAGTGTCATTTAATAAATCACTCCTTAGACTTAATAGAGATCAGTAATAATAATCACACTAAAAAAATTGTATCAAAATCGTGTCATAAAGTAGGAAACCAAACATTTACGTAAGTAATTCTTAAATATTATAACGAAACATAATCAATATCACTCTTCTATAACACTAATAAAATATTTATCCAAATCAACAATATTCCTATATTAGCACTAACTTTTCAGTTTATCATAGTAGTACTAGTACAGTCTTGTACATAGTTATAGTTCGGTTGTATTACCTAATCAAATTTTAATTACACTCTGCTTAACTCAGACAATCCAAATAATGAGACCTTCTGTTTTCACTGGTTTGAATAACGAATTCTTAAATTTAACGAAACATAACCAAAATAAAAATAGTTATTTAAAGTATTTGAATCACATCAACATCAGTATTAATAGCATAACTTATCTATCAGTTTACCACAGTAACAGTATTCTGGTTATAATTCAGTTGTACTTAATCAACTATTAAACTCTGCCTATTGCACTAATTCAGACTTAGCTTTTTGGTACAACATACTTCTTTAAAGTTTGTTATTTTAATATCTCATAATAGGTAATTGTCGACGACGATTGTCATACGACAATTACCTATTATGAGATTATTTGAATTAAAGTTTCTTACAAAGTGTTGTAAAAACTAGCGTAAATACTAGGTATTAATTTTTTTCTGACTAAATCTTTGAGATCCCTTTTTTTATTTTCTTTTAACTCAAGTGCATGCTCATACAGCTGTTTAATTACAATTTCATTGAACCCCATCATTTTTTTACGTTTATTGCGCATGTCGATTTGAGAAAACATCTCATCGGAGTATGATGTTTTATAATAAAAGTGGAACATCTCCGCTTTGTCAAATTTCAGTACTTTAAGATCATTCCACAGTATTGTTTCTTTATGGAAGTTTTCGTTGAAGTTGTATCCCCACTGCTCTTGAAGTAGTTTGAGATTTAAGAAGAATTCATAATTAACTTCTTTGACTATGAAAGGTGGTCCAGACTTCCGAGCGCTTTTGATCAAGGTAGCAAATTGAACAGGTATGTATATAGGCCCTGCTTTTTCGTTCTTTTTAATTTCCTTTTCAATTAAGCTGTGCACATTATCCGCTTCATTTTGGGTGTGCCCTTTTATAAGATACTTATGGGTTATACTTTCGATGTTATCAAAATAAGCGACAGCATATGAATATAGGCTAGCAATAACTTTATTTTTGTTCTGCCCAGTGCAATTGTCAGAGTAAAATGTTACATGTAACTTTTTATCTGCGTTTTTTGCGCTTAGGGTTCGTAAGTAATCGAAAATACATGAACCTATGTCATTGGCTCCCCTTTGCCCCTGAGTCTCGTCCCAAAAATAACAGTAAACGTCTCCGTAAGACTTTTTATCATCCTCTCCATTTTTTAATTCTGTAATTGTGAAATCAAGGCAGTTTATTTTTGAAGAATAGTAAAAATAACTTGGACTGGGACATAACATGACGGACTGTAAATCATAAATAGCACAAATGTGGGTCTCGTCAATGTTTCGACGGTCCGTCCGTTTTTCTTGGCGACACAGTTCTTTTTCTTCGAGGTGTTTATCATAGTTCGATTTGAGCAGTGTTTTAGTACTTTCAGGAGCAAGTTCATACGCAACACACGTTTCACACCTGTCTTTTTTCGGCTGAAAAAAACTTATATTGAATTCTTTATTAAAAGTATTCAAGTATAACCAATAGTCGCACTGTGGCAAACTTTTTTCTTTTTGATCATTGTTAAAATCAGTCCAGAGGTCCCTTATAGTTTTACTGTCGGAAATGTACTCTCTACTTGTAGTCGCTCTTAAATAATGGGGTTCTACCCTCGGTATCAACTCTATGTGGTTCCTGATGCTTTGGAGCAGTTCAGGGTCTACCCTTTTTTTGTTGTCATGTTTTCCTCTAAGCTCAGGCTCTACGATACCATGGCTGTTGGTTTTACTTTTAACAGTTCTTAGCTGTCTGTCCGTTATGTCCAAAGTGTTTATGAAAAATAATTTACAAACACGTATCTTTTTGCCATCTATTGTGAAATAAAAGGAGTTGTTTGGAAGGCGAGGGTTTCGAGCATTTGAGTACCTGTACCTAGGTTGCACTTCCATCATGCTAGATCTAATAAAAGCACGCTGCAGTTCCAAATTTGATAATCCCCAATAGGCTTTGAACAGATTATACCTCTCATCCTCTTTTATATTGTCAAAACATTTAAGTCTACACTTGCTCGTACATGTTTCTTTCACATGCCTAGCTGGAATGTATTTTTTTGATATGGACATAGACCTGTAACTTTTTCCGGAGTTTCGTAACATTTTTGCTTGATTTTGTTTCCAGTTACTAGAGTTCCTTTTACGCTTCCTACTTTTTGAAGGTTCCGGTTGACCTGAAGAATCAGAAGAAGAAGAGCTAGTGCTGGAAACATGTCTACTTCTTTGATTGAAATTTACAGCATGGTATGTTGGATCTGAGTCACTGAGATCCACATCACTTTCATTCGGATGTATTGGTGATTGAACGTATGAACGTTGGTTACCTGTTTGAGATTTTAAATTGCCTGTACTAGGGCCCGGAGTGGCTGTATTTTGACATTAATTTGTAACAGATGTACTTGAAGATGATGAAGTACTGCTACTACTTGAGGATGAAGATGAACTGCTCGTACTGGAACTTCTTGAACGTGGTCGGACAGCAGATGTACTTTCTGAGGTTTTTTCAGTAATTTTTGATTCCGTATTTATTTCTTGACAAGCCTTTTCAGGGTCCTGAAACATGAATAATTTAACTTTTCATCACAAGATAAAACTTACATTAAAATGACTACCCATGACTTAAATAAAAATTAATAACTTACATTTAAAGGTTTTGTTTTTCGGCTTGGGATTTGAACATTGTTATATTCCTGGTCCAGACGTGGAGGTGTATTTTCGATAATTGATGGGCTAGATGGCATGTTTTCTTTGTCGATATCCAAAGCCTCGTCAGGGCTCTGCAAACAAGTACAATAGAGAATATGGAAAACAAATATAAACATTTTTACAAATAATTATAGTCCCTAGGTACTAATGAAAAACGAATAATAAACGAACAGTTTTCGTAATTACCTTATTCTGCTGTCTCTCTTCCACTAATTGAAGAATTAAAGCACTTCTTTTCATTTTAGTTTTGGGATTGCCGACTCAGTAGGGAATATTAAACACTGAAAAAAGTAATAAATTGCACTATTAATCAATAAGTCAATTGAAAACCAAACTAAAAAATGTTAAACAGACTTTCTTCTAAATAGTACAAAATACAGATGAGTACATTTAAAATTATACAGACCTGATTCAAAATTGGCCCATTATTTAGACTCATTTGTTAATAAATAAGTGACCGAATTTGTTATGTGTCACCTAATACGCTAATACTTATAATGTAAAAGGAACCTAAATCTGAATCGGTCAGTTTATGACTATAAATTGTAACTAAACTTACCTCCGAAATTGACAAACAAACAGACACAAAGCGTAATCGGTCACTACGTTGCTAAACTTGTCACGACAACTCACGGTGCAACACTGATTTCGTCACTTTCATTCGGGCGCGGGGGGAGGGAACGGTTGAGTGACAAAGAGACCGAAATATACCTCTATCCTTTTCTTACCTTTATTGGCCAGTTTTCTAATATAATTATGATAGAATATACTTTTTTAAGTCATTCCGTATACTTAACTCATTTAACCAAAATTTTGAAATCGGTCACTTTCGTTCTCAGCGTGCGATATCTTTTAGAGTTTTTCCTCACAATACCCTAGTTTGTCGCTCGAGCGAAAAAAAAGGTATTGTGTCGGAACATTTAAAAGGCAATTTCGGTATCATTACGTCGTTTTGGCTACAATAGTGTGTGGCCGATGCTTGGGTACAATGGTGCCTTGTAACCGTATCCGACAGCGCGGATAATGTGGCCGATGTGTCGGATATTTTTGATGATACGAACAACACTTATGTTTTGAAAAGGGTCTGATTTCTGGCTTATCTTTTACATACGTTTTTATTTTGTATTTTGGTTTAAAATATTATTAAGTCTATAAGCTGTAGGATTTGGTTATATGCTTGTCGTTTTATTGTATTGCTGATAAAACGTTGACTGTGAAGGGTTTTATTTTATGGTCACGCAATTATTTTAGTAAGTGTAGGTAGATTTTAATTTTGTGAGTAAATATAATTGTACAAACTTTGTAGTCGTATCTAATCAATCTGGCAATGTTACTGATTTAATTTACCTGGATTCTTGACTTAGTGTGCTTACATAAAGGAACAGGTTTCCGGTACAGACAAACCCGTGCGGGTCGGTACCGATCGGTGCAGGGTTAATAAGGTAGTCGGCACCGACAAGTTTAAACCTGTTTATAAATGAGCACAAAAGATAACATGGGAATATTAAACCTGCACCGGAAACCTGTTTCTTTATGTTAGCACCTTTACTTAAGTACCGTTACTTATTATAACTAATTAGTATGAATATCTTTATTACAAAGATGCGAGTCTCGAATCATAAAATTGTTTATTCTGTAAACAGGTTAATGGAAAAAAAACCAGCCAAGTGTGAGCGTAAAAAGTGTTCACGTAGGGTTCTATACCACCGTACAATATTTAACACTAGGCACATATTTTCTTAAACTCTTTATTAAAAATTATAGGTATTTGTTTTATAGCGGCAAATAGTAGTGCACACTCTGTGAAAATTCCAAGTGTTTACTTATTACGGTTTAAAAGATACAGCTCTGTGACAGACGGACCGACGGACGGCTTCATGTATCATATAAGCTAGATGGAGTCGACATTTCCTATCTGACGACCCCTGAGAAGAAATGGCGAAAAAAATTCAGGAGTCAAAGTATCTTTTAAAGTCCAGACGTAATCTTGGTCAAATCATGCGAGGACCGTTTAGATTAGTGTCTGAAATAGTATTTTGAGTCCCAATAATAAGTTTATTTTACGACAAATTAAGCAAGCACTACTGTTATTGCGAACGTTAGCCTGGGACCGGTATTAGGTGCTTCCTTTCTATGTACCGGTATTAGGCATTCCCATTCTCTATGGAGATTAACTCATTACTTTTAACAACACCATGTCGTTCACATAACGACTGGTCTTATCAAAGGGAAAATGAGAAATTTTATTTCTGAGTGAGGAATAGAACAGACCAAATATCATTGTGGGTGTCAGTTAATTTATTTAGACACAAGCTGAGCCCCGCGACTTCGTTCGCACGGATGTTGTTAGATACACAATAAAAAATAGTCACATTTTAATAAAACTCCCTCTCGTCCCCAGACCCGTCACGTTGCACCGCCCGCCCGCGCTATTATTTATTTATTTAAACTTTTCACACTTAAAAAAGTACAAAGGCGGACTTAATGCCTTAGGCATTCTCTACCAGTCAACCAAGGGTGGTGAAGAGATTAGATGGCAGGTGCTCTGTTAGAAATGGAACAATTTGTACATAAATAAGTCATAAACTTATAATACACATACATACATATTTACTATAATATATTATATATATATATATTATATACAAATTCAAGAGAGAGAGGTTTTGAGATGACTCTACGCTATTTATTTTGAAAATAACTCCGCAATCTCCGCTTAAATGCATACCGACTGGTGGCCATCCTGATGTCAAGAGGTAGCGCATTCCAAAGAAGAATGGACTGAATATGAAAGGAAGAATGAACAAAGTCAGAAGTATGAGAAGGACAGAGTAGGAGAAGATTGTTAGAAGAACGAAGATTCTTAGCGTGTGAAGAACATAGATTGGAAGTGAGACACTAGATAAGAAGGAGGAGTGGGAGAGTTAAGAAGGGAGAAAAGCGTGGTCAAAGCACGCAAATTTCTTCTCTGGCGAATGGGCATCCATTTGAGCTCAGACCTGTAGCTCGACACATGGTCATATTTTCTGAGGTTGAATATGAACCGGATACAATTGTTAAGCAGTCTGTCAAGCTTATCCAGCAACACCGCATTCAAGTCAAAGTAGCACACGTCACCATAGTCAATGATAGGGAAAATCAAAGTCTGCACAAGCATAGTTTTCGTCTTAGCGGGCAAAAAGTTTCTCAGACGATACAGAGATCGTAGAGTACCGTTGACCCTTTGACTAACATTAGAGACCTGGCGCTGCCAGCTAAGCGTCGAGTCAAGATGCAAACCGAGATCTTTCACAGTAGGGGTAATGGGTATGACGGTACCATTGAAAATGAGAGGAGGAAGAGAGCTAAGCGTCACCCTACCCATCATGCGCGAGCTTCCAATTACAATGGCCTGACACTTTGAGGGGTTCACTGATACCCCAAAACTATCAGACCACTTTTTGATTGCATCTAAGTCTCGGTTTACATCTGCTACAGCATCCAATAAACTTTCCACCCGCGCAGCTGTATACAATTGAAGATCATCGGCATAAAGATGATACGAACACCGAAGACAGTGAGTTATAAAATATTATACTATTACTTCGTTTTCGTTTAGTGTTCTTTCTGACTTTATTTCTTTCTGCTCGGCTTATAAGGGTGATGCGTGATGTTAAATAGCCTATAATTATTCTCGAGAATTGGGCTACCAAACGCAAAAAGAATTTTTAAAATCCGACTTTTTGATTACAATTTCATGGGTTTTAATTTTTTGCGCGGAACCCTATATTTTTTTTATAAATAAAAGTAGCTTAAGAACCATCTTCTTGTACCATCAGCTATTTGCCAGTGAAAGTCCCGTCAAAATCGGTGCAGTAGTTTCGGAGATTAGCCGGAACAAACAGACAGACAAAAATTTAAAAAAATGCTTTTTTGTTATAAGTACCGTATATACTTTCATATGCATTTAGTGAAAAGCTGTTATTTTGACATTACAAACGGACACTTAAATTTTATTTATTTATTTTATAGATAAGAGAAAATTTGAGGAAACAAAAAATTACGTCTTGATTTCTGTTATGGATTAAGTATCCTCCAGGAAAGTAATAATTGCGTCCTAGCATGTGCTTACAAGAGTATTTTTCGGTATCTTTTAATACATAATATGATTTTTTATCTTATGTAGGTATAATAATGTAATGTAGTTTCAAAAGGAATCATTTAGGGCTGAAACTTTTCCTATATCTAGTCAACTCTTACGGCAATAACCTATCTATCACCAGTTTTGGCATACTGGAGATAGAAAAACCTATCTATCTAAGGTTTTAACTTCGCAATAATCTGTAACCTCCTTACTAATAAACGTATTATATCAGGTGAATAGTTGCACACCGATTTCTCTCTTTCAGTCGTCAGCAATTTGACTTTCGAAAGAAGAAGACAAAGCGTTGTGTAACTATACAGACGCTATACAACGTTTATTAGTAAGGAGGTAAGAGATTATGGAATCTTACCGGCCTGACATAAGAACATATAGAATTATACTGTCTACCATCAATAGCGATCTGTCTTTTACTGAAAATAGGTTATTGGGTTCGGCCATTAGACTATAACGTAAGTATCTGTGTTTTTGAAGGGGTCCGCTTGGGCCAATGCCAGCCGGGGTTGCGGGATGTTCGAAAGAGTTACCGTGGCCCCGGCACAGGCAACTGAAGGAACACGGGTGGATTTTAGTCAGTAAAAGTCTGACACGCCCTCCCGCTCCACCCAGAGCGGGAGAAGTCATTTGATGATTTCCCATCCACACAAAAAAAAGTATCTGTGTTTCACAAATAAGAAGGAAGGACAAACAGGAACCAAAGTCTATAACAACGAAAAGTCAATCTACGAGATGATCTAATTAGCTTCTTTCACAAACATCACGTGAAAGTAATAATAGGTAACTGCCCAACTCCACATATGTAGGTACCTACGTTCAATTCTGTCTTCCAACTAATTAGCCCTAAATAATAATATGTATAATATTCGTCATTACACCAATATTAAATAATGTATCGTGTCCCCAATTACTCCGGTGACTGAACGAGAGATCCATTCATATCTTTAACCAAATGAAGCGGCTAAATATAATTAATTACTTAATGGGACTGCCTCGTTGGTCGATTCACAGGTCGGGCAGTGTTATTGGGTTTTTCAATCTGGAATTTCTCAGCCTGGAGTTTGGATTTATGCTCGGTTGATGGCAATAGGCTCGACACGTATTACATGGGACTTAAATATAGCTGGGGAAATGTGGGTGTACTATATACACCTCTGCCTGCCTTTGATAACCTTTCGTTGTTATGTTATGTTAGTTATTCTGTTTTCATATTCGCCATTTTGTTGACTTTTCGTTTATATATATTTCCGCTTATAAACATCAAAGCTGCTTGAAAGGGAAAATACAGTTTCATTCCCATGTTTGTCGTTTTGGCCAATTAGGTACTAACCTACCTGTAGTTTATCTTTGATGTTAAAATAACCTTCCTGAATGTAAAGGAAAATATTATATACTTACGGCACTTCTTTCAAGAGCAAATCATAGTTTCTCTCAGAACTTTATTTTTTCGGTTTCGATGTCTTTAGAAGTCAATTTTATTTTGGCGCGTGGCTAAAATTGGAACTAACGCCGCCATCTTGTTTTTTTTTTAATTACATTTCAAGTGATATTTTAAAAAATGCCTCCCCCCCTTTTTTTCCTTGTGGAACTCCTCGTGGATACCCTTTGTCTAGGGAGAACGGAGAGTTGTGTCGAAATCCTACCCACTAAAACCCCACTGTTCCTTCCACTAACATGTCTTGTACATTCGCCGCACCTCGACTGTTATCAGCCCGCGTGCCTTGCATCACCAAGTGCGGCCGATCCACCAAGTGCGGCCGATCCACCAAGTGCGGCCGATCCACCAAGTGCGGCCGATCCACCAAGTGCGGCCGATCCACCAAGTGCGGCCGATCCACCAAGTGCGGCCGATCCACCAAGTGCGGCCGATCCACCAAGTGCGGCCGATCCACCAAGTGCGGCCGATCCACCAAGTGCGGCCGATCCACCAAGTACGACCGATCCACCAAGTATGGCCGATCCGTCAAGTGCGGCCGATCCCACGACCTCACATCCTCCCATAAAAGTGCGCATGGAACACTGCGTGCTACCTCTTTGGGCCTGACTGTTCGAGCGACGACACAGCCCCAATTTCGCCGCCCGCAGGCCCAACAGCACCCCCGCTCAACGTCATTCGTGCTCCAAAAGATCTATGTAGCAGTGTAACTTTATTATTCTCTTTCCCAACATTATCGAATATACTTCAATATTTTTCTAGTACGACGCAACAACTTAAAGTACATCAAAGACTGCAAAGTACTACCGGGAGAAGATTTAGTCTCACAGCATAGACTCCTAATTATGGAAATGGTCTTAAAAATAAAGCTCAATCAAAACAAAGAGCGACCTCCCCCTAAAATAAAATGGCATATGCTGGAGAAGAATGATTGTGCGAAGAAATTTAAAGAGCGAGTAGTTGATAAAATGACAGATATGGGGGACATGCATGATCGAAGTGTAAATGAATGTTGGAGTGAAATGGCGGAGTATATTAGGAGTGAAGCGAAAGATATTTTGGGAGAGACTAAAGGAAAGGGTACGATAGATAGGGATACATGGTGGTGGTCGACAGAAATACAGAAGGTGTTGCAGGATAAGAAGAGAAAGTTCAAGGAATGGCAGAGTGTTGAAGATGAGAATGTTAGTTTGAAAACAGAAAAAAAGTGTCAGTATGATGCTCTAAAGAAAAAAGCCAAAAAAGCTGTGGCGGTAGCGAGAGCAAAAGCCCAGGACAAGCTTTATGACACACTGGATAGTCCAGCAGGCCAAAAAAACTTATACCGGCTTGCTAGAGCTAGAGCGAGAAAGATGAGGGATGTTTGTCAGATAAAATGTATAAGGAATGAAATTGGAGTAGTGCTTTCGGATGATCAGAAAATTAAGGATAGGTGGAAGGGATATTTTGAAAGACTGATGAATGAGGAGAATGACTGGAGTGGTGTGCTTGAGAATAAACAAGTAAATGAGGGGTTAGTGAGAATGATTAGTATGGATGAAGTGAGAATAGCAGTAAATGAAATGAAGAATGGTAAAGCAGTAGGTCCGGACGGAATACCAGTTGAAGTATGGAAGTTATTACGGGTACATGGATGGACGTGGTTAGCTTTATTCTTCAATAAATTGTTGCTGGAAGAAGCCATACCTGACGAATGGTGTAACAGTTCACTGGTGCCCATCTTTAAAAACAAAGGTGATGTGCTGGAGTGCAACAACTATAGAGGAATAAAACTAATATCACATAGTATGAAGGTTTGGGAAAAAGTTATTGAAAGGCGACTGAGAGAAGAGAGTGAAATTTCGCAAAACCAATTCGGTTTTATGCCTGGTCGGGGAACAACAGATGCCATCTTTGCTATCCGCCAGCTGTGCGAGAAATACAGAGGTGCGCATAAAAACCTGCACATGGTATTCATTGACCTCGAAAAGGCATACGACCGAGTGCCTCGTGAAGTTCTGTGGTGGGCCCTTAAGGAGAAATGTGTGCCAGGGAAGTATGTGCAGTTGATTCGAGCGATGTACAGTCGATGCAGTACCCAAGTCCGGTCTACAGTGGGCACTACCAGCAGCTTCAATGTGGCTGTCGGCTTGCACCAAGGGTCAGCACTCAGCCCTTACCTCTTCGTGATGATAATGGACGCTCTTACGTCGGATATCCACGAAGAGGCGCCCTGGTGTATGCTGTTCGCTGATGACATTGTGCTGGTTGCTGAGAGCGGCTTAGAGATCCAGAGCAGATTGGAGGTGTGGTGGGCAAAACTGGAGACCGCTGGCCTGAGATTAAGTCGGACCAAAACAGAATATTTGTTTTGTGATTTTGGCGGTCTCTCCAGTCCTGTGCCCATATCTCTCGCCGGAACGCCCGTACCGAGCTGCTCTGACTTCCGGTACCTCGGGTCGTTTGTCCAAGGGGATGGCGAAGTAGACCGAGACGTAGCACACCGGATCAACTCAGGATGGATGAAATGGCGACAGGTCACAGGAACAACTTGCGACCCACGGATGCCCCTCAAATTAAAGGGAAAAATTTATAAGTCCGTGATAAGGCCTGTCGTACTGTATGGATCGGAATGCTGGGCCGTGAAGAAGACGGATGAAAAAAGATTGCATGCAGCGGAGATGAGAATGTTGAGATGGATGTGTGGAGTGACGAAATTGGATAAAGTAAAAAATGAGTATATAAGGGGAAGTTTGAAAGTGGCGCCAGTGACAGAAAAGTTGAAAGGAAATCGTTTGGCTTGGTATGGACATGTGAAGAGGAGGGAAGAAACGCATGTGACTAAAAGAGTGATGAATATAAATGTTGATGGATGGAGAGGGAGAGGAAGGCCAAAGAAAAGATGGATGGATTGTGTGAGGAATGATATGAAAGAGAAGGGAGTGAATGATAGCGTGACTTTTGACAGGGGAAAATGGAAAGAGAAAACGTGTTGCGCCGACCCCAAGTAACATGGGACAAGGGCAGGAAGATGATGATGATCGAATATACTTCAATATACTGACACTCTTTGATTTTAGCGTAGTAGCGATCCTAAGTGGCAACACAGGTAGTAATTATTTTATCTTGCTTCAATACTTCAGGCATATCCAAAACAGCAGTAGATCAATAGAAGCAACTGCTATTATCTGATACTAGCACTTCCCGCACGACTTTGTCCGCGTGGATTTCGTATTTTAGTACCCCATTAGGGGTAGATTTTCAAAGAATTCTGATACACGTTATTCTTTATTTTCGGTTTTAAGTATAAATACTCGTACTGAGTGTCTCCCATACAAAGGAGACGGAAACAATTACATACAATCTTGGGCCTGAATGTAACGATATGAAATTGGTGTGAATTAATAGATTTAAACTTATAAGTCCCTCGCTGAAAATTCTGTAAATTTTGACAATCTGAGAGCCGAGATATTACAGGTTTAGTAAAAGTAAGGTTATGTCACAATCTTTAACTAACAACTGATTCCTGAAGTGCAAAAGATGTTCTTTAAACACTAATGTTTATTATATTTCGTCTAAGGGTCGTCGGCCTAGTGTATTGCAGTGACTAGTTACTATCCCTCAATTCACACAGCGATCCATAGTTTCAACAATATCCAATCCACAAGGCGGCGGTAAAATCCAAAATAACAATTCCAAGTCAAACATGTGAACACCAGGCACCGCAGGCTCCGTATCCGCCCTCCGGATACGGAAGCCATTCAGGCGGAGCTGTACGAGGGGTACAGAGCGGCGAAGACCGCCCTCCGAGCGGAGATCCTGCGGGCCAAGGGACTGGCCCGTGAGGAGTCGCTGGAGACTCTGAACAGGGACCCGTGGGGACGCCCCTATAAAATGGTGCGGAACAAGCTCCGCCCATGGGCTCCCCCGCTGACGCAGAGTCTCCGGCCCCAGCTCGTGGAGGACGTGGTGAGCGCTCTGTTCCCTTCGCGAGGGGAACATACTCCCCCGCCCATGGCTCCGCCTCCTGCGGTGTCGGATGCGGACCACGCAGCCGACGATGACGATGATGCTCCGGAGGTGACCGAGGTAGAGCTGAGAGTGGCGGTGCGCAGGCTGAATGCCAAGAATACCGCCCCAGGACCCGACGGCTTACCTGGAAAAGCCTGGGTCCTGGCCTTGGAGGCTCTCGGGCCTCGACTAAGGGGGCTCCTAAGCGCATGCTTGGAGAGGGGCCAGTTCCCGCTTCAATGGAGGACAGGGAAACTGGTCCTCATTAAGAGACCGGGGCGCCCTGCGGACTCGCCGTCCGCTTACCGGCCCATCGTGCTGCTCGACGAGGTGGGCAAGCTCTTTGAAAGAGTCATTGCAGACCGCCTTGTCGGGCGGCTGGTGAGGGTGGGGCCGGATTTGGCGGAGAGCCAGTTTGGTTTCCGCAAGGGGCGCTCTACGGTGGACGCCATCATGCGCGTACGAGCCCTCACGACGGGGGATGCTGTGGCCCGGGGTGGGGTCGTCTTGGCGGTGTCTCTAGACATCGCCAATGCCTTCAACACCCTGCCCTGGAGTTGCATCAGGGAGGCACTCCGGTATCACCGAGTGCCGACCTACCTCTGTCGCGTGGTCGAGACCTATCTGACGGACAGGGCCGTCATCTACCCCGGTCACCGGGGAGAGTGGAACCGGCGAGAGATGTCGTGCGGTGTCCCGCAGGGATCGGTTCTGGGACCGCATCTGTGGGACATCGGGTACGACTGGGTGCTGCGCGCCGACCTCCCTGGTGGCGTCAGCGTAGTTTGCTACGCTGACGACACGCTGGTCCTGGCGCAGGGGAGGTCGCACCAGGCGGCGGCCGAATTAGCGGCACGCGGGGTTGCGACAATCGTAGAGAGGATCCGGCAATTGGGACTCGAGGTGGCCTTGCACAAGTCCGAGGCCATGTGTTTTCATGGTCCTCGGAACGCGCCACCATCGGGTTCCCAAATAACGGTAGGAGGGGTTCTCATCGGTGTCGAGTCGACGATGAAGTACCTGGGACTCGTCCTCGACAGCCGGTGGAATTTCGTGGAGCATTTCCGACGTTTGGCTCCCAGACTGGAGCGGGCCGGGGCTGCCTTGGGGCGGCTCCTGCCCAATCTGGGGGGTCCAAACGCCTCCTGCCGGAGGCTCTACGCGGGGGTCGTGCGGTCCATGGCCCTTTACGGAGCTCCGGTGTGGGCGCGTTCCGTGAGGCGGCGACCGGTCCGTCGGTTGAACGCGTCCCAGAGGGTCATGGCCATCCGGTTAGCCCGGGGATACCGCACGGTCTCCGGGGAGGCGGCGAACCTCCTTGCCGGATTACCGCCATGGGATCTGGAGGCAAAAGTCCTCGCGCACATCTGGGAGTGGCGCGAAGAGGCAGGACGCCGGGGCGTAACTCCGTTGCCGCGAGAAATCGCGGCACGGCGGACAGAGCTCCGGCAGGATCTCATGGCGGCATGGAGAGTGCGATTGTCGCAACCCAGCGCTGGGCACGCCACAATTGCGGCGATAAGTCCCCTCTTTGAGGAGTGGCTGGAGAGGCGCCACGGCGTCCTCACCTTCCGCCTGACGCAGGTCCTCACCGGACACGGGTGCTTCGGGAGGTACCTGTTCCGGATAAGGCGGGAGGAATCGCCCGGGTGTCACCACTGTGTGGATCGCCCGGAGGACACGGTGGAGCATACGGTGGAGGTCTGCCCGGCTTGGGCGGAGCACCGCCGTGTCCTCGCGGAAGCGATCGGCGGCGGCGATCTCTCGCGTCCGGCCCTGGTCCAGGCCATGGTACGGAGCGAGAGTGCATGGGAAGCCATTACCTCCTTCTGCGAAGCAGTAATGCTCGTGAAGGAGGAGGCGGGACGCGTGAGGGAGAGGCAAGCTTTGCACCCTCACGCCCCTAGTCGCCGCAGGAGACGCCCTGGGCGTCGGGAATTGGCAGCTGATTCCCGGCCACCGTAGGCGCGGGCTTGCGGACGGCGAGCAATGGGTAGCTCGCCGTCCGGTAAGGACCAAGCCCGAGTCGACGGCGCGTCGTGTTCCACGCGCGCCTCAAAGAGATGTCAGCACTATTGACGGGGTCCGCTAGGGCCGATGCCAGCTAGGGTTGCGGGATGTTCGAAAGAGTTACCGTGGCCCCGGCACAGGCAACAGAAGGAACACGGGTGGGTTTTAGTCAGTAAAAGTCTGACACGCCCTCCCACTCCGCCCAGAGCGGGAGAAGTCATTTGATGATTACCCATCCACAAAAAAAAAAAAAAAAAAAAGTCAAACATGTGAGCGATCTTCGGTGTACAGTGTGAAAACGAGGGTCGTACAAGGTAAGCAGGGTCAGAATCTGTAAAAAACAACGCAGTGGTCGTTAATAATGAAATAATCTGGAAAGCACTCAAAACGCTTCGGAAAAGTGGTAGGACATAGAGATCATAATATACTTGACTGTAACACCTATTGTAACCTATGTTCACAAATAAATAAATTGAATTGAATTGAATTGAAAACACGAAACGAGTGAACAAGCAAGAGCAGTCGGCAACTGTCTACTGTCAATGTTGAGCTGACTCACAGCTGTCATGCCAGTGATATAGACTAAAAATATAAGACGGATTTTAATCGATATTCATTATATTGGTTTTTCTGTAATTAATTGATATTTAATTTATTAATATGGCATGTAATTAAATGCACTAGACTGTAGATAAGAGCGGTGTGCCGACAACTGCCTCATTGACCCGAAATATCATTGTGTGTGTATCCTTTGTTATCCTACATGATTGTAAAAGTACAGAAATTAGGGTTGAGTATTATTATTGTGCGACAATTTCCGTTACCCATGAAGTCCTAGTACTTTAAATAACTTCTGTTGCATAGTTGGAGACATTCGCTGATTACGGAAAAGTTAAACACTCCCTCCCCCCGTTCAAACACGGCGCACGCGCCTATCATCGACGATCGGACAACGGGACGACTGTAAACAAAGTTTGGATACATTCAATAATTCACTTCTTTTTGATGTTATTCGCGGTGTCAGCGGCGTTAAGGAGTAACTACCTACTTATCCAATGTTCACTAAAATAAAATTAAGTGCGGAACCCTCTGGCATTACCACACACACACACATTGGCACATTGGTACCAGGATACACATAAGTTACGTACAAAAGTTTTCTAGGGTTCATTTTCAAATTAACTAAAACTATTTTTTTTGTATTGAATACTTTTGTAGTTTCCTATTATTGCAATTTTAACATACTTTTGTCAGCCATTTATCTCAGTTAGTTTCAGTGTCAAAAACACAAAAAAGAATGATTATGTTAAAGAAGATTTACAGGAAAATTGTTATTAGTGCTGAGCTGGAAAATTTGGGCTATAGCTTTTAGGAGTACTTATTATTTGATATTTAAAGTATGATTTTATGAAAGAAAAAAAATACTCCTACTGTAGTATTAGTTACATACTGGGTACTGCCCAGTATGTAACTTTGTTTTACTAAAAAAAAAAAACTATTGTCTAAGTTACAATAAGGTTTTTGTTCTAATCATTAGTATGATTTTGTGGAACAAAGCTAACATGCAGAACCCATTTTGCAAATTGTACCAGGAGAAACAAATCTTTTACGGAGATGTTTTTTTGTGTGCAGTTTATTGACACCAATCAGTTGACTTGGTCTAGTGATGTATAGAATTCGATTGGAAATTACATTTGATTTTTATTTTTAGTTAAATGTTTCTTAACTTTCTAATTATGTAGGTATATTCATTAAAAAAATGTTGCCATTTAGTTTGTTATCACCAAAAGAATCCGTGCCTTTGATATGTATATACCCTTTCCGTAACACGCTGTATAAGTATATTTAGTACATTTAATTATTCGAGTTAATTACCTAGTGCGAAGGTTTTTTTTTTGTAATTTTGTAATCGATTACTTATGTATAACTATATTTCTCTTAATTCTCCGCTTCCAGATTGAGAATTGAGCTGATTTTTGAAATTCTAAGATGAAAAATATGACGAATTTTGTAGATCATATCTCAAATTATTACATTTGGGCCCACCGTTTTCCATCTTCTTTACACACCCCCTTTAGGCGGCAGTTTCGAAAAACAAATATACAGGGTGTCCGGTAAAGAATGGATAACCTTGAAATCGCATATAACAGTAAAGAACCTTATGGCTGTTCTAAAAAAAATACAAAAAAAAAATATATCCCAAGTAATAACTAAGATTTTTTTGAAAAAGAATACTAACTTTTTTTACATTTTTCATCATCACAACCACAAATGAATGAATTCCATCGGTTATCTGTTGTTATAATATTGTACGTTGACTATGCCGCCGACAGAGAGGCAATAAATAATGTGACTAGAAATTACACAGAATTTTTTTCTAAAAAAATTATATCTTAGGTACTTACTACTTGGGATATACATTTTTTTTTGTATTTTTTTTAGAACGACCATAGGGTCTATTATATGCTATCGCAAGGTTATCCATTAATTACCGGACACCCTGTAGACAAACTTCCTGATTTACTTAGTATTCGTGATAAGTTTCAAGTGTATTAACTCAAGAAATAAGATTTTTAATACAAATAAAATCACCCCTTTCACTCCCTTAAAGGTCGAATTTCCAAAAATCCTTCCATAATGGATCTTAATAACATAGAAGCCATCAACTGCTAAAATTTCAAGTTTGTAGCCCCAGCGGCTTAGGTTCTGTCAGGACAAGTAATTATATACATAATTATATTAGAGCGATCCATCGTTAAAAACTTTGCAGTAACAGAATATGCATTTTCTCCACTGCTGAACATAGGTTTCTTAATGAACAGTCAAAGGGGCAATTTGCCAAAGCCACCATTTCTGACAAAATCAAATTCGGAACAAACAATTGACTTACCTTGCAAAGCAAATCGATCCCGATTGAACTTTACCGATTCCTTCGAAATTTGGTATTCCTACCGAATTAACACGTTCGATGCAAAACGCCTTGGATTCGGTACCGGAATACAAATGACCTATACCGTGTTACCCGGGAGGTACCGGCTACGGTCCGGGTACGGTCTGCACGGCTGATTTATAACCGGACCGAACCGGGCGTATTTTATTGTTATTGCCGGTACGGTACTGTAAGAAATTTGCAAGTGTGAATGGAATATTTTTAGGAGGCTCTTTATATGATGATTTTTTGTGGTGTAGGGGGGATACACCTATTCATAAGATAACCTTGGTTTTTACATACAAACTTAACACCACGCATATTTTCCCCGAAGGGTTAGGCAAAGGTGTACCTACCTTTAACCACTCACATGTGCGGCTCCCCGCGCAACTCACGGCTGAATTGTCCCTGACAACATTTTTTCGCAGGCGCGGCGCGTTTTCGAGTTACATAAACACGGCTTGTAAACAAAAAGTTTCTATGAACTCATCATCTCCCTAGCCTTTCCCCAACTATGTTGGGGTTGGCTTCCAGTCTAATCGGACGCAGCTGAATACCAGTATTTTACATGGAGCAACTGCCTATCTGATCTCCACAAACCAGTAACTGGGTAATACAATACCCCTTGGTAAGACTGGTTGTCAGACTTTCGGGCTTCTGACGACCCGTAACGACTGTCAAAGATCTACGAATGACAGCCGGGACCAACGGCTTAACGTGCTTTCCGAGGCACGGAGGAGTGTCGGTATGAAAGGATGGCCACCCATCCACGGACAAGCCCGGCAAGCGTAGCTTAACCTGATGGATCGACCCGTGCGGCTGTTATTACTTAGCCACGAGCTAGCCTTTAGAAGTGTGGAAAAAAAAATATGATGGAGTCAAAACTTAAGGTGGGTGTAGACCAAACGAGTGAATGCACACACTACCAAGTTTTAGGGTTCCGTAGTCAACAAGGAACCCTTATAGTTTCGCCATGTCCGTCCATCCGTCCGTCCGCAGCTTAGCTCAGAGATTCTTATTACTAGAAAGTTATAATTTGGCATGGATATATGTACATATTAATTACGCCAACAAAGTGGTAAAAAAAAAATCTCCTCTATCCCATGGTGTTGGGTGTGGTTAGATAGGTGTTTCAAAAATATTGTGGGTTTGTGAAAACAATTTTTCGATTAAAGGACCCGTTTCTGAAATATTAAGCTTTAAAGTGCTAATTTTTGGTAGAGTCCAGTGTCCCCCCCCCCTCCCTGCCAGCTACTAACGGTTAGTTTTGGATATGTGAAAAAATTCACGGTAGTAGTATATACAACAAAGTTTAATGGAAAACTATCACAGCTAAGTAGGCTTTACAAGTTTACGAGTAATAGTCGACCAACTTACATTTGCAGTTGGAATGTGTGAGAGAACACCTTTTTCAACTAAAATGTTAAGTTTGTTCTTGGGATCAATTCATCACAACAACGGAACCCTTCATTGTGCGTGGTCCGTTACGCATTTGGCTGGTTTTTTGTGTAAACGTGGATAGAGCAATCTCTCGTTCGTCTATCCATACTTAAATCTCAAGAATATCGAGAAAAGAATGCTCTTGTACTGGGTCTGTCTTCATCTGGTTTAAACCCAACTTTACTGATCTTTTACTTAGCTCATCCAACTCAATAAAGGATTCCTAACTACTATTTACCTTTCAGTAAGATAATATCCCCGTACCAAGAACTCCTAAACTCCGTTAAATTAATAAACACTTCTAATATTGTTGCACGTAATTTACTCAACATTTCATAAGCAGCTGAACTTTGAGTGTAAATAAGGAAACAGCCTACGCATATTTGCCAAACACCCAACTTTGCCAAAAGTTAAAACATTTTTAATACAAAGTTGCCAAGATATTAACTTTGATATTTGAAATTTTGAACAGAAAAACAGGAAAGATATTATTACTTTTCGTGCGTTTGTTAAAGAGCAGGATCGACTCGAAACTCGTGTATTTGCATTGTTACTACGGATGTAAGCGTAACTGATAAGACATCTGAAGAAATTAATTAATCTTGACTGTAACACCCTTCACAATCACGCTCACGCCATCATTAAACTATACAAGTTTTTTTTTTATTATTCCATTTTTTCTTGGTTAATTAATTTAAGCATCCCCCCTCTGCCTCGTTCGTCTAGTGGTAGCAAGCACTACTGCTGAGCATGAGGTCCTGGGTTCGATTCCCAGGTCGGGCAAAGTGTTATTGGGTTTTTCTAACTGGAATTTCTTAGTAGCAGCCCGGTGTCTGGATCTGTGCCCGGTAGATGGCAATAGGCTCACCCCCTATTACATGGGACTTAAACATAACTGACGAAATGTGGGTGTACTACTAATATAGGTACTACACCTTTGCCTAACCCTTCGGGGAGGTTAATTAGATTAGATTCGGGGTGAAAGCCTGGTGATCTGTAACACAGGGTACCTTAGTATGGACGCCAGTCTCTCACAAATGATCATATGTTATGCGTTTTTGTCAAAACGCTATAATTTCTTGTCTCTATGTCTATAACTATGAAAACCTTTGTGATGCGAGAAAAAAAGTAAAGAAAAAATAAAAGAAAAATATAACAAATAGGTATATAACGGCGCAAGATAGCCTTTACCAGAAGCGGTTATCATGTTAGTGATTCAGGAGCTTCAATATCATCAGGATTGTGCCGGAATATAGCAGTTCGTCGTGGACGTGGTACGAAAGCGGCTCTAACATCTTCTCGTCTGACAGCCGAAGACAGCCGCCACGCAACCATCGACGCGACGCTCTGGTAGAGTGTCACCAGCCAGTGTCACTCTTATCCTACCTTTTCGGTGATTCCAGTAACTTCGTAACAAAACCAGACGGCGCTACTTGTTGCGCCGTCATATTATAATTATTCAATTATCGAATTGTTCAATCTCAGCATTGACTATGACGTGATCAGGTAATAATAATGACGAATTAATTTATCTAATAAATATAAGTATATAATAATAATAATGTGTAACCAGCAACTTGCTCTGAAATACAGCCTTGCGGAATCGGAAGTACCGTACTATAGGTATGTGCCCGACCCAGTTCTCGAAAATGACAATATTACGTTGTATTGGGATCGATCTATCATCACTGACAGGACTATTGTTGCCAATAAGCCAGACATAGTGGTGATAGATCGAATAGAGCGTCGCACAATGATTATTGATATAGCGGTTCCGCATGACGAGAACCTCGTGAAAGCTGAAAAAGATAAGCAGATTAAGTATCTTGACCTGGCTCGCGAGGTTGTCGACATGTGGGATGTGGATACAGCAGTCATTGTGCCGATAGTCGTATCAGCCAATGGCTTAATTGCCAAGAGTCTCGACCAACATCTGAGGAGGCTCTCGTTAGGCAGCTGGATCAAGGGCTTGATCCAGAAAGCGGTACTTCTCGATACGGCACGTATCGTCAGGAGGTTCCTCTCTCAGGAGCCCTGACCACCGGTAGCTTGGATCCTATTCCCGATATCGGTGGGCTACTATTTTTTATATTTTTAAATGTTTTTTTTATGTTTTTATAAAAATATTTAAAAATGTAAGATATATGTATAAAAATGGAATAAAGGAAATAATGTGTAATAATAAGAATGTATGAACGTATTAATTTCATTTAATTTAATTTAAATTTAATTTGTAATACATATAAATTAATAATAATAATGTTTACTTATTTATGACATGTAGTCTCTATGGGTGAAATGTATTTGTATGTACTTATACAATGCCTGAATTAAAAATGATTTGATTTGATTTTGATTTGATTTTTTTGATTTTGATTAATGTGAAAGTTTCTGAAGATGACCTGTAAAATTCCGAGGCTAATGTTACCTATATTTCCTGCTATATCATATTTTAATACAGAAGCTGTTGGTGTACTTTTATAAATAAGTACCTAAATGTTTGTTACTCAATAATACATAATCGTTTAAATGGATTTGGTCATTGGTACACAGATAGACAATATCCTGTATTTAAAATACTTTTAAGCCGGGCATAAAACAACGGACAACAGAAGCCCAATTCTCGTAATGGGGAAGGCAACTGTCAAAATGGCGCTGTCGTAGCTAGTTCCCAACACAAGCCAATAATACAAGGCGTGAGGTGGTTTTATTTTATTTTTGCGATAATGATGCGTTGTTGTGTTAATAAATACTCCGAAATTGGAGTCCACCATTTCCCGAGAGACCCTAAAATTAAAAAAATTATGGCTTAAAGCTATTCGTAGAGATGTTTTATAAATTAAAGAGAGTAGAAACATTTTGAAGAAAGTGACTTTGAGGATATATTTATGGTTTTAAATTCTGACACGTTCCATATCATTTACTTGATTTGAAATATTGAAATCACCGAAAATAACGAAATAGCGAAATAAAAGTAAACTCATGACTGAACGAAATGTCAAACTTATTGTAGGCCGTGGGGACCTAGCTATGATCACGCCATCTACAATTAGCTTTGCCCGACCTTCCCCATTAAAAACGTTCAAAATCTAGTCACAATCTCATCTCGACGACAATTAATGTCAAAAACTTGTCAAAAATTATAGGTATTTTTGACATACGAGTATAGAGACTGAGATCAGACTGTGAATGTTCTTAAAATTACGAGAATTGCCTCTCAGGTATCCTTGTTACTAATAATAATTATAAACGTGAAATTTTGTGAGGATGAATGGATGGATGTTAGTAATTCTTTCACGCAAAAACGGATTTGGATGAAATTTTGTACACAGATATTTTATAACCTGGATCAACATATAGTATACTTTTTATCCCGATATCCTTACGGGATCGAAACTTATGCGGGTGAAACAGCGGGGCACTGCTGGTAATTTATATTTGTATTGATGAGAGAGCTTATGAATATTTTGAATAGGAAACTGTAGGTATGTTAATGACACATTAATTGTCAACAATTTCAACCTATTTTTTTAATAGGGATAGAACTAATGCTCAAATACATAATTATGTAGATACCTGCATCATGCTGGTTTATCACGGTCAGTCTAACATCAGAACATGCAATGTTATGCCATATCTGCCTTGGCCAGTGCGTTTCGATGAGCAGCTTGACGCTATTAACTGGTGCCAAGGTTACCCATGGAAAGTTTATTGTGTCCTCTTGCCAGGCCCATCAGCAAAAAGTGTCCTGTAGACGCATTTGTAAACGCTACAGATTTAAAGTTGCACAAAAATTGAACAAGAACGGTGTAACGAGTGCGCGACTTAGAATTCAAAGTGAAGACAGCAACATTTTGACTGTCACCTCTGTGATTAAATGCAGTGACTTATTCTTTAATATTTAAGTACATAATAAAATAACAAAATGATATCCTAACTTAACTAAAACTATTCACAAACTAAAATATGGCGTCGAAAAATTCCTCCGCATCGCTGTCGACTGGTAATGTACCCAAGAGACTTGCGGCATTGCCACGTTGTATGGCAATGCTAAGCCTCTGGCCAAGGTAAAAGCCGGCCCTTGGGTCACGGGAAGTGTCAACTAGCCGTTTGGAGATTTCGTTAAACAAACCATGAGCGCTCGGACCCCACGGATCGAGGGTTTCAACCCCAAACGGCTCGAAAATATAATTTAAATAAAATAAATATCTTGGGACAACTCACACACGGCCATCTGATCCCAAGCTAAGCAGAGCTTGTGTTATGGTAACCAGACAACTGATATACATACGTATATAATTTATAAATACATACATATTATAGATAAATTACACCCAGACACAGAACAAACAATATGCTCATCACACAAAGTTTGTCCTGGGTGGGAATCGAACCCACGACCTCCGGCTTTGCAGTCAGGGTCACTAACCACTAGACCAACAGGCCTGTCAATTACCGATAAGGTTATTATACTTTCGCCGCTTGAGGTTTTCCGCAGCCGCTGCAGCAGCGCCGGCACAGCACGCCGAGCCGGGAAGATGGGATGGCGCAAGAGTGTCGACACAAGTTGCGTCCCACACTAAAACACCTCTGTTAGCTCTGTAGAGTTACATAATGTTTACTGTGTTGTCTTTGTCGCGATTAGCAAAGTGAGATCAGAAGCTGTGTGTGAGAGACATTTAGGTACGTTTAATTACGTACATAGTTTTGATTAAATGGTTGTTTTAGGAGTGGTAGAGCTATTTATTTTAGGCGTTTTTTTTTTTATTTTATTTAAGATAGGTTTGCTCTTGATTCTAGTCTAGGTCAGATTTGACAGAGACAAAGTCGACGATGGAGCGAGCTTACCCAGAAGAAGCCTCTTAACTCTCACTTTGAAGAGATCGGGGTTTTATGCATTCAGAAACACAAACGCAGGCAGAGAGTTCCACTCCTTGCTGTGCGCATCACAAAAGACATTTGGAAACGCTTAGTGCGAATTGGCCGTCTATTAATAATACCAGCCTATTTTTATCCCACTGCAAGGCAAACGCCTCTTCTTATACAGAGAAGGCACGAGCATTGATCACCACGCTTGCTCAAGACTGGTTGGCGATTTCAGACTTTGTATATATTGACTACTAGTTTCTGCCTGCGACTTCATCCGCGTGAAATTTTTTGTCCCCCCGACCCACCCCGTCTTACTTCGTTTTCGCTTAGCGTTCTTTGTGAGTTTTTTTCAATTTGCTCGGCTCCTGAGAATCGTAGCGTAATGTTAAATAACCTATAACCTTCCTCAAGAATTAGGCTATCAGATGCAAAAAGAATTTTTCAAATCCGACTGGGAGTTCCAGAGATTACCCCCTACATACAAACTTACGAACAAATTTTACCTCTTCATAATATTAGTACAGGTTTCCTCACGATGTTTGTCCTTCAGCGATGTCACTAATGTCCATGATAAACCCAGTTAGCAAGGTGGAAGTTAAGGGTTACCAAGACGAGGGTAAATTTAAGTATCACTACACATAATCGGAAAGGCTGTTCAATGAACCCTTATTTTATTACCCGACTTTTTTTTTGTTTTTTTTTTTTTTTTTAATTTGAGAGGGGTTTGCTCTTGACTCTAGTCTAGGTCAGAGGTGACAGAGACAAAGTCGACGATGGAGCGAGCTTACCCAGAAGAAGCCTATTAACTCTCATTTTGAAGAGAACGGGGTCGTATGCGTTCGGAAACACAGACGCAGTAAGAGACCGACCGACCGACGGACTGCACCGGAAATAGATTTTTTTTTAAATATGATTGCTCCTTATCTGTTCAATTGAATTAATATCGATTATTTTCGCGCCTGCCGTTGAGCATTTTAAATCTTCCCAATAACTTCACGCTTCATGTTGTAATCAAATTAAATTATGTTCGGAAAAAGTCTTTCCTTATTTTTCTAGGGTTCCGTAGTGAAACAAAGAATATTTCCTTTCGAAGTTGGTAAATCCTTTGTGACGATATGTGTATCTTTTCTTTTTTCAAATACAAACTGTGTACCCGATAGGCGTTCCCATCGGCAATTATGACGATCTCCTGTATAAACTTTTATCCCCTATTTAATACAATTAGGGGATGAATTTTTAAAAATCCTCCCTTAGTGCTCACCTTAGTTGTTTATAGTACTAAAGTAGGTTATAAATGATAAATCATATTAAGTCCTGTACACTGGTTCAATAAACATTTTTACACGTCAAAAATAAAACGTAATAAAATATTTTGAATTACACATTAAAATCAGGAAAAGTGGCAAGATTCGTCAATACGAATCGCGAAAAAATTAAGATTTTGATGAATTTTTGGCGTTTTTATTTCATTTTATTGATTACTTTTGTAATTATTTTATGCTTTTTTTTTCTTTCTATATTAAATGAATTCCCATAACTCAATTTTATTCAAGAAATTATTAATCTCAACACTTTCTCTTTCCTAAATCGAACACACACACATAAACTCACGCCTTCTTCCCATGGGGGAAGGCAGAGACTATAGAACGCCACCCGCTACGATCCTTACACGCACGCCGGTTGCGACTACTACGCACCTGACCTATTTGAAGAACATCACCACTAAGGTATATTACTAAGTCCTCCTAGGGCATCCCATCACGGTGTTTCCGCTCTCATCCACCTTGTTCTTTTTGTTAGTCGCCTTTCGTTCACCCTCTCAACATGACCAAACCATCTAAGCATACACTTTTAAATTTCAATTCATAACTCAGACAGTTATATCAAAAAGTGTCTACGGAACCCTTCGTACTTTTTACAAAAATAAAAAGCGCTTGTCATTCATCCGTACTCATAAATTCGACCCTCGGATATTGAGTTCATAGCTAATATTGATATTTTCAATGCCAATTGATTAGATTACGGGGGTAACAGGTTTTCATCCTTATTTATATACCTATTAAGCCAACGTTCTCCCTTCGAAGGAAGACGTGTTCCTTTCTTAAAGTTTTTTTTTTTTTTAAATATTATTTGATTAGGAAGGTCTTCTTCAAATGTATAAAGCTATATTAAAAAAGATTTCGGTATCAGAATTTTGATGACGAAAAACCCTATTACATGGGACTTAAACATAACTGGCGAAATCTGAGTGTATTATAGGTACATCTCTGCCCAACCCTTCGGGGAAAGAAGGCGTGA
This sequence comes from Fissipunctia ypsillon, assembly GCA_947568875.1. NCBI lineage: Eukaryota > Metazoa > Arthropoda > Insecta > Lepidoptera > Noctuidae > Fissipunctia > Fissipunctia ypsillon. The sequence goes on along the minus strand of OX387663.1, from coordinate 17,039,413 downwards.
TGTTTATGTGATGACGAAAAAGTGATAGGAAGTTTCATCACTACCTCGTTTGTGAAGTGGTCGCAAGCGTAACTGCAGAGGTTTGGTTCGAATCCAGGTTCGAGCAAAGTGTAGGTGGATTTTTAATTAGGAAATCCTTAAATAGCTGCCCGGAGTCTGGATTTGTGTGTCTGGTTAATGGCAATAGACTCACCCCTTATTAAAACCCTCCTGCCGATCTATTCTGTAAACATCACACCGTGAACACTTAGGTGAAGTGAGTTTGAAGTGAGCTCAATTCCTAGTAGAGTAAGGTGGGATGACAGTTCACATCACGCTCACTTCACCTACATTTTCACGGTGGGATCTTTACAGAATAGCACCACTGGACTCCTAAATCGAGCCCAAAGAATATACTACTCTCTGACGAGAGATCGAGCCACTCTGCATTTTTTTTATATAAAGGTTTATGACTTCTGCAATGTTTGTGTGAATTCAAATTTGGAACAATGATGATACCAAAATGATGGCCAGTATGTCTGCTTTTAAATTGCATAAAAACTTTTTCCTTGACTCATCATTAATTATTATTTTGATGTTTTAGGCTTTATTATCTTATGTGGAAATGCGTATACGACTTACAATTTATAACCTAATTGATGAAAAGTGGGTGTTCTGTCTACGCTGTAGCCCTTCGAGGAATACAAGCGTGATGTTATGTTATGACAATGTACGTCATCCAACAAGCATCATTTTTTGACTAGGAACCAATTTATTTCTTTGTTATTTTTGAAGTAGATATGTTCCTGTGACATAGGCCTAATGATTAATCAATATAACTGTTGTAATGGTCAGAGAACTATTCGGATTTTTGGTCAAAACATTTTTTATTGGTCAACCATTAAAAATGTTTTGACCAAAAAATGATGAGAGGCCTCCGGGCTTTATCAATCGTTAGATAGCTGGTACGCCCCTTCATTTCTTTTGTTCGGGTTATCTTTTTTCCCCTAATTAGATACGTTTGAGCTTTTGATGGGTTCTGAAGGTCTTTATTAAAAACAGATTCATCTTTACGGTGTTTTGTAGGGTTCTGTAGTCAACAAGGAATTCGCCATGTCCGTCTGTCTGTCCGCGGCTTAGCTCAGATATTCTTAAGTACTAGAAAGCTGTATTTTGGCACGGGTATACAGTTTACATAGGTATTAATCACGCCGACAAAGTAGTAAACTAAAATATTGAAAAAAAAAATTTTTTGTGTGTGCCGCCCCTACACGTAAAGTGGGGATGACTTTTTTTTCTCGTCTATCTCATGGTGTGGGGTGTCGTTGGATAGGCCGTTCAAAAATATTGCGAGTGTGTAAAAACCATTTTTAGATTCAGGGATCCGTTTGCGAAATATTAAGCTTTTAAAGTGCAAATTTTTGTTAGAGTCCCCCCTGCCAAGTAAATGTCTGTCTGATATGTGAAAAAATTCATGGCAGTAGTATTCCTTACAACTTTGTAATAAGGAATATCCTTGATTTTCTTCCAACTAACTAAAAAACAAAAAAAAAAACTATCACAGCTGAGTAGGCTTTTCAAGTTAACGAGTGATCGTCAGCCAACTTACATTAATGCAGTTGGAATGTATGAAAGAACATGTTTTTCAACTACAATGTTAAGTTTATTCTTGGGATAAATTCATCCCAACTACGAAACACTTCATTGTACGTGGTCCGACATGGACTTGGCTGGTTTTTATTATTTATGGTTAGGATTGAGAAATCAAAGCAAATTAGTAACCGTTTTTGCCAAGCAGGGTAGCAGTGGTGGCCCAGAGGTAACGGCCGCGACTTACGAGGTCATAGGTTCGAACCCAGACAGACACTTTACTCTGTGTAAATTGTTTCATCACCACTGGTCTCAAAATAGTGAAGGAAAACATCGTGAGGAAACCAACATGTCTTATAACCAAAAGATTCGAAGATATGTGACATCTACTAACCCACACTGAGCCGCGTGGTGGATTATGGCCCACTCCCTCTCACCGAGAGGAGGCCTGTGTCCCAACAGTGGGAACATTATAGCCTGATTATGATATTTGCCTTGCAGTGGGATGAGGCGAACTTAACTTAATTAAAATATAATATGTAAAAAATATACTAGGAATCAATAATTTTTTTATTAAGTATTGGTTTTTATTTGAGATGGGTTTGCTCTTGACTCTAGTCTAGGTTAGAGGTGACAAAGTCGACGATGGAGCGAGCTTACCCAGAAGAAGCCTGTTCACTCTCACTTTGAAGAGATCGGGGTTGTATGCGTTCGGAAACACAGACGCAGGCAGAGAGTTCCACTCCTTTGCTGTGCGCATCACAAAAGACATTTGGAAACGCTTAGTGCGAATTGGTGGAATAGCAACTAGGAAGGGATGGTAACCTGCAGTGCGTCTAGATGTCCGATGGTAGAAGGGGGCAGGCGGAATGAGGTCGTGGCGTGGAGTTCTCGAGCACACTCACCGAAGTATAATCTATAGAAGACCGACAAGCAGGCAACCGGGCGGCGATGAGCCAACACGGTGGTGCCCCGCCCAAGCCGGGCAGACCTCCACCGTATGCTCCACCGTATCCTCTGGGCGATCCACACAGTGGTGACACCCGGGCGTTTCCTCCCGCCTTATCCGGAACAGGTACCTCCCGAAGCACCTGTGTGCGGTGAGGACCTACATCAGGCGGAGGGTGAGGATGCCGCGGCACCTCTCCAGCCACTCCTCAAAGAGGGGACTTATCGCCGCAATTGTGGCGTGCCCTGCACTCTCCATGCCGCCATGAGATCCCGCTGGAGCTCTGTCCGCTGTGCCACGATTTCTCGCGGCAGAGGGATGGTAACCTGCAGTGCGTCTAGATGTCCGATGGTAGAAGGGGGCAGGCGAAATGAGTTCGTGGAGTTCTTGAGCACACTCACCGACCTAATATCGGTCCCAACGATAGCGGTTGAAGAATATCTCTCTGCTTATCCCTCCTATTTCATGGAACTTAAACTTATGATAACTGGTGAAGTGTGAGTTTACCATGTCTACACCTCTACCTAGCCCTTTTGGGAGTATAGGCGTAATGTTATGTATAGTCAAACAAATCACCTACCATATCACATAGTTTTAACATAGTTAACAAGAAAGTAATCTCTAAAAAACATAAAAGTGTCACCCAAACGTAATGTAATACCGGATACCATCAAGCATTACTGACATTATTTACTGATGTCGCCATCGATCAAGCCGAACTGATGACATCACGCGTTCTCAAATGCTCGCCATCCAACCTATCTGTCAAGGTCGACTTTGGGACAACTTTTTTATTTACAGAGAGTAAATGTACCCGAAGGAGCTTTTAGGAAAGAACTTTGAATGTATTTGCATGTATTAGGTGACGGAACCTTGAATTTGGGGAAGGAAAACTTGAAAATATGACTTTATTACAGCGGTCAAGCTTTCAAGCACGCTTCTGTTGCCCATAAAACCAGCGAAAAGTAGGTTTTCGTTATTTTTTTTGTTTGTTTATTTTTTTAATTTTTTTATTTGAGATAGGTTTGCTCTTGACTCTAGTCTAGGTCAGAGATGACAGATAAAGTCGACGATGGAGCGAGCTTACCCAGAAGAAGCTTGTTCACTCTCACTTTGAAGAGATCGGGGTTGTATGCATTCGGAAACACAGACGCAGGTACAGAGTTCCACTCCTTTGCTGTGCGCATCACAAAAGACATTTGGAAACAAACCCTTTGTGCGAATTGGTGGAATAGTAACTAGGCAGGGATGGTAACCTGCAGTGCGTCTAGATGTCCGATGGTAGAAGGGGCAGGCGAAATGAGGTCGTGGATTTCTTGAGCACACTCACCGAAGTATAATCTGTAGAAGACCGACAAGCAGGCAACCTTGCGGCGATGAGCCAAGCTGTGAAGCTTGCGTCGCCTATGAGCCTCTTAGCTCTGCGTTCCATCGAGTCAAGCGCGGCAAGTTGGTATTTAGCTGAGCCATCCCAAAGGTGGCTGCAATACTCCATGCAGGATCGGACTTGCGCTTTGTAGAGAGTTAAAAGCTGTCCAGGCGTAAAGTATCGCTTCACCTTATATATTAGCCTTACCATCCCAGGAATGCAGTCGTGATGTTATATGTGTTCCTCATTTTGTTTACCACGATAGTGTTACTCCCTCTCCGAGCAATGTTCAAAATGGTTACAGTTTCACAAAATATCAGATGCATTTGGGGAGGCGTATCGGTAATTAATAAAGTTTTCCATTCCACGGCTGTCTACGCCTTGTCATTTTTACCAGATAAACATAGGAATAGTCCGTCAGGTTGTTAAGGAACACGTTTTTTTGTACGTTTTTTTTTTCATATAGTGATCTTATTGGTGATGTTCTTCAGAAAGGTCAGGTGCGTAGTACTCGCAACCGGCGTGCGTGTATGACCAGATGTGTGAACGTAAACGAGGCAGAAGGAGTAAGTAAGGATCGTAGCAGGTGGTGTTCTGTAGTTTCTGCCTACCCCCATGGGAAGAAGGCGTGAGTTTATGTTTGTATGTATGTGTATTTTTTATTTTTTTTACGTAATCATAAGGTTACGGCAATACATTGAGTTAAAATGTGACATGACGTCACGTCTTGCTAGATTTTATACTGAGTTGTGACGTAGTGAGCCCCCACTCCCCAACTTTAATGCGTTTTATCTAAGTAATTTTTTATTAATATGATAAAGCAATAAATACGTGTCTAATATTTTTTCACTCGAAAACGGGCATTCGATACATCGATAACAGTGAATAAACTCTCTTTTAGTCACTAAATGAATAAAACATTTTGAAGTGGGAACAAGCACGACACTGAATTTCGAAAACTGTTCTAATTTCACTATACATTTTTAATGTTTTATTAATCCTTTATTCTCTTATTACCGATTATACGCGCTGCTTTTTTATTGGCTAGGAAGCAGCCACTATAGTGTTGTACTCATCATTATGAACAACTTTTACTGTGGGACCAAACCTGAAATCGCGAAAGAAATCAGCTGCTCCCTACATTTATGTTCGCAAAACTCGTCAAATTGTAGGGAATGCTACGGAAAACGCAGATTTTTTTTTTGCGATTTCAGGTTTGGTCCCATAGTAGAAGTTGTTCATAATGATGAGTACACTACACTATCGTGGCAGCTCCCAAGCCAATAAAAAAGCAGCGTGTATAATAAAAGGTGATAAATATAAATACTATTCTACTATTTATTTTCTCGCAGTCAATGGTAAAAACGTAGAGTACACAACTCGTGAAAAAAAAAATCATCTCTGTCCTTGTATCCCTCGCTGTGCTCAGGATTCTAGATTAGAATCCTAGAATACTTTGCTGCTCTCGGGATCCAACTTAGTCCCTCAAATTAAATTCCTTTTTTTTTTCCACTACTTATTTATTATCTGACTGACGGAGTATATCAAATTTCTTTTTTTTAACCAGACATCATCCCTATACCCAATTCCAGTCACAAAACTCGATCCTGGCTATATTCACCCACATATTACTAGCCTATCCGTGAAGATTGTCGCACCGCAGCCTGAGGCCTTCCTACGGTGCCTTTGCCGATTTGTGGTCTCCACGCAGGAACACGTCTACCCCAACTGCCATCGGTTCGACAGCTAATTAATGGCCGGCAGATTGCTACGTCAGCTTGTCCATCGATCCCACGCCTCTGAATACTCTGAATTAAGGGGACTGCAGAAGCTAAACGCAAGTTTCATAATGCCTAAAAGTATATGCTCCACTGTAATAAAATGCTATACTTATATAAATGCTACGATAGAAAAAAATCACGAAGATATCTCTAAAATTTCTTTTAACGGTTAAAAACCATATTTATACATATAGATACAAGAAATCATTCTGATTTTTGGTTAAATTATTCTATAAGGAACATATTAACGTAACAGTGCTTTAACTGTTTAGTCCAATCAATAGATTTTTTGTAAATAGATAATTGTTTCATATTTTGCAATAAATTACCAGCTGTGTTTCATCGCGCTTCTCTTTCTTTTCTATGCAGTCCGACAGTGACAGCTCCTTAGCTGTTATTTACTTTTTCCTGCCTGTTCTTTTGGATTGCCTCGTTGGTCTAGTGGTCACAAGCGCTACTGCTGAGTATGAGGTCATGGGTTCGATTCCCAGGTCGGGCAAATTGTTATTGGGTTTTTCTATCTGGAATTTCTCAGTAGCAGCCCGGAGTCTGGATTTATGCCCGGTAAATGGCAATAGGCTCGCCCCCTATTTCATGGGACATAAACATAACTGGCGAAATGTGGGTGTACTACTAATATAGGTACTACACCTTTGCCTGACCCTTCGGGGAAGCAAGGCGTGATATTATGTATGTCTGTGTTACTTTTTCATCGTCATCCTTCTGCCCATCCTAATTTTATTTGGGATCGACACAGTATGTCATTTTTTTGCATACATCTCTATTAGCCGTAATTTTTAGTCACCTCATTTCTAGCCATAACATTATAATCTTTCATGCAATCCATCCATCGTTTCATTGGTCTTCCTAATGTGAGCAGTTATCTTATGCCTCATACGTGATATTACTTTCTATGAAACTTAATCTACATAAAAAAGGAAAATTCCCTAAACAATCTCGTGTTGAGAGGTGAAAATGCGAGAAAACTCATGGGGCGTGCAAATGTATTGATATGGTACATGTTGATTCAATTCGCTGTGCGCGATCTCTGATTACAATGTTACGTTGGGGGAAATAGCTCATACTAGTGGTTCTCGATTTAGACTCACCTTGTATAGATTTTAAGGAGTATGGAGTTTACACGTGGAGTAAATTTTCCTATTTGAAAGAAAAGAAAGAAAGAAAACGATTTAATTTGGGAAACGTACAAGAAATACAAACAATGAAAATAGAACACTGATACTAATATAACATCTGTATAAATGTGTGTACATAAACTGTTAAATAAATAAATAAATAAACATTCGAGAAAAAAGGCGAGACCAGAAAGGCATTTACCTCAGCGTATTATTTGCTGCGATATCTTGGATTTACGTTTATTGGCGTTTGGAGTTCAAGCGGTGCGGTTATGGAATGCCTTGCCCGTGTCGATAAGGCGTGCTCATTCTTTGTCCACTTTTTCCTCTCTCCGTAAAACTCATCATTACATAAAGTTCCCTGCCCCTGTTTCATTTTATTATTGTATATATATATATATATACGTATGGTATGTATGTATTTATTATGTATATAACTGGTGCACCACTCACTATCTACAGTACTGATTCTCCTTCTCCCTTTAATCCATCCAAAGGTTGTCTGTAAACGATCGCTTTTATCGATAAGACTGCCCATTGTGTCACTCTAAGTATGTGTAAAATTTCTACATTTATATCTGTAATTTTTGGTGTACAATAAAGAGTATTCTATTCTATTCTAATGGAATTTTTCGAGCAGTTTCCGACATAACCAGAACCCATTAAAAGGTATGAGGTGATAAGTTATGACCGCGTAGGTGTTGCACTTTTGTAGGAAACAACAGATTTTTGGAGTTTACTCCTTAAGAACCGATATTTATATAAGGCCCCCGGTATGGAAATTTTATGAGGAGTGAAAATAACACAAGCGTTAATTGAAAAGCGTTACGTTTTTCTGCGCAACGTACGCAAGCGCACCTTTCACGGAGTAAACTCCAGTCATGCCTCGCAGCTGACACACACATTTTTTTTTTTAACAACCGACCCGAATCCGAACCGTCCAGAATCATGTACTGAATGGTAACAGATTGTCCGTCGATTTCCCTGCCAACCTGTATTCTGTCTTGTTATTTTGCTCTTTTGGCTCTACGTTTGTGGGACCTGCGTGTCAGTTATTAATTCTCAGTAGGTAGCTTAAAAAACAGTGATCAGGTATCGCAAACACATCACACCAATAATTAGACAGACATTTACAATTAGTAGGAGTCTCAAGGACATCCCACAACAAAGGAGTTCTTCTCTGTCAGATTAGACAGACGCCTCTAATATAGACACGTCAGGGATCGGGGAACTTTCCCGTATTCCCCCTTTTTTTTCCTCCCCCATCCCGATATATCTGTTTAGAAAAAGATAAGTTCTTTGTTCGCGATGATGTTTAAGTGAACGGAACGAGATAGGGAGAGTAGGTATATTTTGTGTAGCTTTTCATCGAAATCTTGATTTTGACTTTCTGAACACGTGTATACATATTCGGGGGAATACAAAAAATATTTTGAATGGTCGACGATAATTCTTTTCAACCTTTTTCGGCCGGCTATCATGATTCTAGCAGAGATGTCTTTTTATTTGTTGATATTTGACTCACGTTTGGCCACTATCTCACTTGGTGGTAAAAGATTGGCCCCCTTCCGACAGCATAGGCTCTGACTGTAGAGTCACTCAATAACGTAATAAGCGGCTTGCCACTGGGGCTAATCCCCATAGCTTTATCGTTATCCTCACGTTAAATTATATAAGCACTAGTAACAGAGGAAACGGCCAGGATAGGTTTCAAAAGCTTATAAAGGCATGAGGAACAGGGTGTAAAGTTCACTCATCCTCCATAGAAAAGGGAGGATCCTCCGACCAGACGGGTGTTGTGTCTGGTGGGCTACTGCCCGACGGTTGATGTCGGGATGTTGTATATATGCTAGTCGCACGGTAAACTCTGATTGGGCGATGCAGGGTTTTGCGTGACGTCACTGTGACGCGTTCCATTGTGGCGATGTAGATGTGCCGCCACAGTATCACGCAGACTTGTGCAAGCCTAAATTTGCGCAAGTAAATCGTTACGTGTGTGGGATGAATTAGCACAAGTATCTGAATCACTTAAAAATATCATTTTCCAATTGCGTGTTTCATTTTATCCGTAGAGTAGGAGCTTGTAGCGGCATATCTACATCGCCACAATGGAACGCGTCACAGTGATGTCACGCAAAACCCTGCATCGCCCAATCAGAGTTTACCGCGCGACTAGCATATATACAATATCCTGACATCAACCGTCGGGCAGTAGCCCACCAGACACAACACCCATCTGGTCGGAGGATCCTCCCTTTTCATAGAGGATGAGTGAACTTTACACCCTGTTCGGTTCCTCATACCTCTAAAGTACTAAGTGGTTCAGAGACTTGTGCTAATTCATCCCACACAAGTAACGATTTACTTGCGTAAATTGAGGCTTACGCAAGTCTGTGTGACACCAAATGGTTCAAATACTTGTGCTAATTCATCCCACACACGTAACGATTTACTTGCGCAAGCCTAAATTTATGCAAGTAAATCGTTACGTGTGTGGCTAGCATAACAGCTATTATACAGGGTGGCAGGGACATCGATGCGAATCCGGCATGGATTTAGTACATGATTCTGCACTCCCTGCGTTGAAATTTTTCGTCGGTTATTTAAAAAAATATTACCTGTGCCGTACATCTTGACCGCGTATTGCACTTTTGTAGGAAACAGCTGATTTTTAACCGACGAAAAATTAAATCGCAGGAGGTTCAGAATCATGTACTGAATCCATGGTAACCGGATTCGCGTCGATGCCCCTACCACCCTGTATAGGGGGAACACAAACTCCAGCTAGGAGTACTATTGCTTAGCGGTAAGCACAATTCTCGCAGCTTTGAAAAATCACGGCCACGTTACACATGGATCACCCAAACAAATGAATCTCGCAGATAAAGTTAGTAACCTTAAGATAGCCACACATGTAACAATTTATTTGCGCAAGTAAATCGTAACGTGTGTGGCGAGCTTAACGCCTCCTTGCACATCCTACGTTGCAGTGGAATTTAGCCTTTATGCTAGTAGGAGCTGTAATAGTCCTTAGCCAATTTCCATTCCACATCAATTATCTACAGTTCAACAGCTACATTTTGGTTGACGCAGTGATTATAATCAGAAACATTGCCAGTTGCGGCGTGTGACCACGAGAACAATTAGATGGTAAAGTATAGACATGTGGTTTTGAGTGCGTTTTGATTCGCAAATAGTGTAGTAAAATTATGATTTAATGAGAATTTATTTTCAATCAGTGTTGAGCCACAAATATTCACTATGTAGGAGAGGTTAATACAGAAGACACACGGCATTAACAGCGTCGTTTTTTTGGTGTAGTTAATATTAGACCCTACCTTTTTCACATATTTATATTTATGACATCTCCAAGATAAATTAGAAAAACCGACTACGACAAAAACGTTAACTAAAAAAGGACAAACAAGACAAAGTAACATAAAAACTTTTTTGCAAAAAAAAAAACATTCGACTTCTAGAAAAAAAAAACACTACAGAGTGAAAGATAACTTTAATTTCGGAAGTTGGTGTCTTTGGATCTGTAGTTTAGATTTTTGCCACCGACTTCCAAAATTGAAGTTATTTTTCACTTTGTAGTGTTTTTTTTTTTTAGAAGTCGGTTGTTTTTTTTTTGTGCAAAAAAGTTTTTATTTTTCGCTTTTAAGTTGTGGTACCTACTCTACACAAAGTCGTATACTACTACTTGCAATGTAAATAACAGTGACAGGAAATTATTATAACTGGAAAAATACGTCTTACTGAAGCTAACTCAAAAACCACTCATCAGAACTTGACCAAAATATGGGACCAATCTGAATGTATATCCTTTCAAATAGAAACATAATTTTTCAAATAGGTTTATTCATGACGGAGTTTTGAGGTAACAAACAATTTTTTTTTAATACAGCCGAATGGAGAACCTCCTCCTTTTTTGAAGTCGGTTAAAAATTACAACGGTTTCGGTTTTTGTATAACCGGACTCGAAACCACTGTCTTTCGTGTCGTGCATTAGTGGCACTTACATTAGGCTGTTAGATGCAATATGAGTGTCTCTGGAGTTAGTCAGTTATGTGGTGTTTTCTCTGTAGTTTCGTATACCAATCATCATCAATAAAACATGGTCAATCTATCTTTTCATTACAGTTCATCCAGCTATTTAGTTTTGAGATCAAAAAACATTATGTACATAAAAAGATTGTGCGTGTCCGCTTCGATGCACGACTGGAGTTTACTCCGTGTGCGCAAGGTACGTTGCGCAGAAAAACCTAACGCATTTGAGTCAACACTTGTATTAATTTCACTCCTCATAAAATTTCTATACCGGGGGCCTTATATGAAAATCGATTCTTAAGGAGTTAACTCCAAAAAACCTAATAAACTGCGTGCGCAGCATAACAATGCGTTCAGGATGCTGGCGGGGCTCCCGCGTTTTTGTAACGCTTCGGGGAATTTTGCTGAGACGAGGATTGACGACTTTCATGCCATCTTCCGAAACCGGAGTGCCGCGATCCTTCGCAGAATGCGTGCCAGTAAAGATTTATTTTTGCTTACACAATTAAAAAAATTAAAAAATTATTCAGCCTGTCTGAACTTGCTGTCCCCCCAGCGACGCCCTAAGCCGAGATTCGTACCCCACAGCAGGTACCCTTAGCGCGCAGTTGCTTAGTAATATAAGAAATTCGCCCCTTTTTTTTTTTTTTTTTTGTGGATGGGAAATCATCAAATGACTTCTCCCGCTCTGGGCGGAGCGGGAGGGCGTGTCAGACTTTTACTGACTAAAACCCACCCGTGTTCCTTCTGTTGCCTGTGCCGGGGCCACGGTAACTCTTTCGAACATCCCGCAACCCTAGCTGGCATCGGCCCTAGCGGACCCCGTCAATAGTGCTGACATCTCTTTGAGGCGCGCGTGGAACACGACGCGCCGTTGACTCGGGCTTGGTCCTTACCGGACGGCGAGCTACCCATTACTCGCCATCCGCAAGCCCGCGCCTACGGTGGCCGGGAATCGGCTGCCAATTCCCGACGCCCAGGGCGTCTCCTGCGGCGACTAGGGGCGTGAGGACGCAAAGCTTGCCTCTCCCTCACGCGTCCCGCCTCCTCCTTCACGAGCATTACTGCTTCGCAGAAGGAGGTAATGGCTTCCCATGTACTCTCGCTCCGTACCATGGCCTGGACCAGGGCCGGACGCGAGAGATCGCCGCCGCCGATCGCTTCCGCGAGGACACGGCGGTGCTCCGCCCAAGCCGGGCAGACCTCCACCGTATGCTCCACCGTGTCCTCCGGGCGATCCACACAGTGGTGACACCCGGGCGTTTCCTCCCGCCTTATCCGGAACAGGTACCTCCCGAAGCACCCGTGTCCGGTGAGGACCTGCGTCAGGCGGAAGGTGAGGACGCCGTGGCGCCTCTCCAGCCACTCCTCAAAGAGGGGACTTATCGCCGCAATTGTGGCGTGCCCAGCGCTGGGTTGCGACAATCGCACTCTCCATGCCGCCATGAGATCCTGCCGGAGCTCTGTCCGCCGTGCCGCGATTTCTCGCGGCAACGGAGTTACTCCCCGGCATCCTGCCTCCTCGCGCCACTCCCACATGTGCGCGAGGACTTTTGCCTCCAGATCCCATGGCGGTAATCCGGCAAGGAGGTTCGCCGCCTCCCCGGAGACCGTGCGGTATCCCCGGGCTAACCGGATGGCCATGACCCTCTGGGACGCGTTCAACCGACGGACCGGTCGCCGCCTCACGGAACGCGCCCACACCGGAGCTCCGTAAAGGGCCATGGACCGCACGACCCCCGCGTAGAGCCTCCGGCAGGAGGCGTTTGGACCCCCCAGATTGGGCAGGAGCCGCCCCAAGGCAGCCCCGGCCCGCTCCAGTCTGGGAGCCAAACGTCGGAAATGCTCCACGAAATTCCACCGGCTGTCGAGGACGAGTCCCAGGTACTTCATCGTCGACTCGACACCGATGGGAACCCCTCCTACCGTTATTTGGGAACCCGATGGTGGCACGTTCCGAGGACCATGAAAACACATGGCCTCGGACTTGTGCAAGGCCACCTCGAGTCCCAATTGCCGGATCCTCTCTACGATAGTCGCAACCCCGCGTGCCGCTAATTCGGCCGCCGCCTGGTGCGACCTCCCCTGCGCCAGGACCAGCGTGTCGTCAGCGTAGCAAACTACGCTGACACCACCAGGGAGGTCAGCGCGCAGCACCCAGTCGTACCCGATGTCCCACAGATGCGGTCCCAGAACCGATCCCTGCGGGACACCGCACGACATCTCTCGCCGGTTCCACTCTCCCCGGTGACCGGGGTAGATGACGGCCCTGTCCGTCAGAAGAAATTCGCCCCTGGCTGGAGGCTTTGAGTTCGCTTAAGGCAGCCACAGGATTGACCGGTTAACTAGTCACGGCCTCTCAAGGCCAACTACGAGATGCCATAGTTAGGAGAAAAAAAATAGAAAATTTTCTTTGGATTATAACTACTAAATGCCTTGGAAAAATAGTTCACACATTCTTGCAAAACAGTAGTACGACCCCGGATTGAGCTCGAATCATGATACATATTATTTCACTCTAATACCCGAAGCCATTGCCGAGCGAGCACGAACCTACCTCGTATAGCTGTACTACGTCTGTAACGACCATTGGAAATCGCTTTAGTTTAGAATTTATTTTATTGTCATTCAATGTGCAGTAGAAGTTGTATATCATTCTAATTAGGTTTTTGAAGGATTTTGTTGTGTGTTATATTCCTTAGACCTATCCTGTTTGTTTTATGTTAGGTAATTGACTAACAGACTGATCATTACATATTATTTGCCTAGAACTGATCTCGATATAAATAAATGTTATAATTTACTTATTTAAGGTTAATAACATATAATATTTAAAACTTGTTAATTGTTTCCTAATTTTATTTGGCTTTTGGTGAAATTCAAACTTTTTTACTTTTTTTGCAATTTGTAGGTCAGTATAAGGTTGTATGTTGATTAAAATATGATTTGCAACCGTAACAAATATGTGTTTACAGAATTATAATCATTAAAGTCATCAATACAACTCTCTAAGACCAAGTAATCCTATTGAATGACTATTTCATGAAGTCATACTAACTTAAGGAGTTGTATTACTGATTTTAGTGATTATAATTCTGTAAATATATATTTGTTACGGTCGCGAATCATACTTCAATCAACATACACCCAGACTCTGAGCTGCAAATTACAAAAATCGTAAGAAAATTTTAATTTCGCGGGCTACCTTAGCGCTTCCCCTTTAAGCCATTGTAAGATATTTCAACATTATAGAATGCAAATAAAGATATGAATATGAATATAAATGTTATGCAAACAACAAGCTGTTAAGTACGTTTTCCCCCTAATATAGAAAAACATAACAGGTATTTTTTTTTCAAGACAAAACAACCACCTCGTTGGTCTAGTGGTCGCAAGCGCTACTGCTGAGCATGAGGTCCTGGGTTCGATTCCCAGGTCGGGCAAAGTGTTATTGGGTTTTTCAATCTGGAATTTCTCAGTAGCAGCCCGGAGTCTGGATTTGTGCCCGGTAGATGGCAATAAGCTCGCCCCCTATTACATGGGACTTAGACATAACTGGCGAAATGTGGGTGTTACTATAGGTACACCTCTGCCTAACCCTTCGGGGAAACAGGGCATGATGTTATGTTATGTTTAAAACAAATAATTGTAATCCAAAATGTTCTTTATTGCAAGCTTCGTTATTTTCTCAATATTCTTATCACACTCACTTGGTCTTTCTTTTTTGTGTGGTTAGTGAGTAAGCTGGTGTCAGAGGTCTTATGCCGCCCATGGGCCTCTGACTTGGCTTCACATGCCGTTTAGGCGTTCCGGTTTCCTCACGATGTTTTCCTTCACCGTTTTTTTAAGCAAGTGATAATTATACAATGTGCAAATGAATCCGAAAAGTCAGAGGTGCGTGGCTTGAGTTCGAACTCGAGACCTATGACTTGGCAGTCCGACAATCACATCACTAGGCTATAATATATTCAGATATAGTGGATTTTCTCAAAATAATAAATTTTTTTTCTGCAATTTCCTCAAAATAAGTTTGTTTTTCTGAACTTGAATCTACATTTTAATGTCAATTGCAAAAATAGAAACAATAAATGACTCATGACGTATACTAAAATATCCCACCCATAAAAGCTATATTCAAGAAAAGAAATCCCTAAAATATAATTCCACAATCAAAATTGACGGCACCATTATTCCGTCGTCGATACAATTACTGCGGATCCCGGAACCGGCAATACGGTTCGGTACGACGTTCCGTATTACCCCATTTGGCGTATTTGGCGTATCGGATGGAACCGCTTCTGCGTTTCATTATGAAAGTCTATGGCCTGATGAAACGTTATAATTACTTTCAAATTGGACAGTTGATGAGTTCCGTAGAAAATTTAAATGTTGTTATTTGAGTATTTTGGATGGAGAAATTCGCTTGTTCTAGTTGATTAAGTATGCCCTCAACGTGGAAAAGGAATGTGTTTGAAAATTGCTTAACATAACTTTCAACACACTTGCTTGTAAAGTGGCTCTTATTGAACCGCTTTTAGGTTCATAATGTTGTGTATTAAACACGCGTGCTTTTTACTTTATATTACCGCACTAGTGCGGTAATGTGCGCCACAGATAACTATTTACGGAGTTGTGCGCTTTTTAATCTCATCAAAAAGACTTCATACCTATTTAAGCCTACTGTGTACATCAATAAAATATGATAAATTAACATAATATAATAATATGTATAATAATCGTTTATTGGGAACAAAAAAACAAATACATTCAAAGATAACAGTGTTAAACGATGATAGCTGCAAAAGTTAAAAACTGTGGCGCAGTTACCAACGCCCGACTCCAAGTGAGAGGGGAGGTTGTTCCAAGACGAATACATAACAAAGGTATTAAGAAATATTTAAAGAAATACCATAATATATTAATTAGTAATACATTTTGGGAAAAGAGTGTGTGAGTACCTAATGTTAAGTAAAAGTATGAGGGTGTGTGTTTTGTGTCGTGTGTGTGTGTTTACCGAGATGTTATCTTTCGTGTTCTACATCCAAATAACATACAAAATATTCAGTATTTATACTTTTAATACCTATTAGACTGATCGACGGCTTCGTGCCTTTGCCTCTCCTTCAACCTCCGAAGACACCGCGAAAAAAGGAATCCACCGGCCATGATATTTTTTTTTTATAAAGGTACCTAATTAGTTTATGAAACTTTATTTATTTATTGCCTCGCAAATGTGTTGAAAAACGTCGTATGAAACGCGTGCGCATTGATCATTACACACTCGGCTCTCTGGCTCGTGCAAATAATACCGCCTAGAGTGTAATGACCAATATAGCACACTTGTATCATAATATACTATTTTGTTCCTTAAGTAACCATTTAGAAATAAAAAAGCCTCGTTTCTAAATTCGGAAAAAATCCGAAAGTCATTGAGAGCAAACCAGTAATTTAAGTTCACGTCCCTTTTTTGTAAAAGAAAAGACCTTTCCTACGATACCTACTGATGAAATTGTTACCATTTTGCACTTAAAGATCAGTGTTTTCCATATAGTAAGATCCTTAATAAAGAACCTCGTTCCAACAAATAAGAACCTAGTCTAAATTGAGCATTGCATTCGATTTCGACAGGAGCACCCATTCAAAAATCGTATCGTAACATCAAATCAAATCAAACTTTCATACGAACATCCTTTCACACAAAAAATCTCCATAAAGAGGAAATGAAAAACGCTAACTTGTTGACGGCACAGCAGTAAATAACGATATCTGCATCCCATCAGTATGATTGGTGTCCCTGAAATACAAAATGGCCGCGATATGGCTGTAGTACGCTATTGAAAATTAATTTTCAATATGGAGAGTGTTTTGGTGTACGTTTGACATTTGTTTAATGGAGAGAGAGGCTATTCGGAGGTTATTTGACTCCCGGGTCGCTTTTAGGCTTTTGACTTAGCAGTGGAGGGTTTCAGGTGCACTTTCCTTCTTTTGTGTGGAAGTTACAGTGTGGTTTTAGTTGGTAGACGTCTGAATTTACAAAATGGAGGATATTCGTGAGGATGATTTAGGAAACCACTCTGACGGCGCAGCAAGTAGCGCCGTCTGGTTTTGTTACGAAGTTACTGGAATCACCGACAAGGTCGGTCATGTTCGTGAACGGGCGCCGTCAGTGGAGACTTAACTGCCAGGACTTATTTTTAATCTTATATTTTGAATTGTTTTTAATTATTTATTTTTTACATTGTTCTCACATATAGAAGCAACAAGAACAATGTACCCAGGATTTTGTAATAATTTTGATTTAAAAGAGTGTCCATGGAGTTTCTTGCCCATTCTTCTCCATAGAGATCTGCGTTTTGTAATGGGCGACTAGCTTCAATTTTCTGATTAACTGACTGACTCTTTAACAATTCAAAAGTGCCTGTAATTGGTTTAATTGAAATAAATGCTTTGAGTTTGAGTTTTGAGTTTGAGGTCGGATAAGAGTGACACTGGCTGGTGACAGTCCCTCTAGCACAGCGTCGCATCGATGGTTGCGTGGCGGCTGTCTTCGGATGACAGAAGAGAAGATGTCAGAGCCGCCTAGACAAATGGCATTCGCTTCGGAGTGATTTTATTTCTACTATCGCTATCGCTTCAACGATAACCTATTCGTTAACATATGATCCCGTGACATTTCGATGGCTTATTTCAACCTCATACATTTTTGACTTTTGAGCGATTGTAGAAATAGAATCGCTCCGAAGCGAATGCCATTTGTCTAGGCTATCTGATAATATTGAAGCTACTGAACCACTAATACGATAACCACATCTGCTAAAGGATATCCCGCGCCGTTAACTGAATTAAATATTTATGGTATACATATGTATATCACGTACTGCACAAAATATTATACAACAGCCTAACTATTTACATACATAACCTTTCTTCTACCCATAGGATAGGCAGAAACTACAGAACGATAATTAAAAAATAACCCAGTTTATCCACAAGAGTTTAACGTTCGAAAGAAGTCTTCTTGAATACTTTGCCTCGCTTTGACATTCACGGGAGTCAGTGAAAGTCACCGTTATGATAAGAGACTATCAAAGAATGTTTTCTGGCATATTATTTTAATTATTTGCGATGAATGTTCGACTGCTAGAGTCGTGTACCTCGGAATAACCTTGCAAAACAGACAGAAAAAAAAAACTATAATTCTTTGTGACGACAAATTGCAAAATCCACAATGACACAATTACGATTGCTCTACAAATATTTAGGATAGCTCATATACTCGTACATACAGATAGATAGACTCGTATATAACGCGAATAAATACAATGATAATCATTTACTTCGCACTAACATTAAACTAATCAGACTTAAACTTTCGTTATATAGGGCTGGCAGAAATTAATATATTATACGACCACTTCTTAGATAGACTAAGCGTTTTTCCACAGCCAATTCAACGGGACGTTAACTGGATGTCAACGAGAATTAGATGATGGCATCGAAATAGCAATACATACATTTAATATGGCCGCGGTCTCCAGCGCACGCCGTCACCGGAATGTCACGTTCGGTTTGAATAATTTCCATTCTCTTTGACGGTCCCGTTGACATTGTACGGTGGACAGGTGGTAGTTTGGCTAAGCGTAATTCCTGTCACTGTCGTACAGCTGTCAAATTACAAGAGCAAGACAGAGACGGCAACATGTCTGTCAACGCACGTGATAAGTAACGTTTAATAGATCTCGGTCTTGTTTCCCCAAAGGGTTGGGCAGAGGTGTACCTATACTACACCCATATTTTGGCAGTTATGTTTAAGTCCCATGTAATAGGGGGCGAGCCTATTGCCATCAACCGGGCACAATTCCAGATAGAAAAACCTAATAACACTGCTCGACCTGGGAATCGAACCTAGGACCTAATTAACAGTTGCGCTTGCGACCACTAGACCAACGAGGCAGGCAGGTCTGAGATTATGTATGCAGTAATTATTAAATAGTTTCTATTTATGTTCAGTTGTAGAACGTAAAGCTTAAACAATTTTTAAATTCATACTTTTCCTGAATATCGAGCACATCCCATCTTTTTAATCGAGAAGTATAAATCGAGAATCTACAGATAAACAAAATTGAAGTGTATGTTTCCAATGGCAAAATAACAACTTTTTACTAAATGCATAAGAAAGTATATACGGTACTTATAACAAAAAAGCATTTTTTAAATATTTTGTTAGATAGTGGCAGATAGCTGATATTACAGGGAATAACTTTGGCTACTTTTATTTTAGAAAAATAATTAGCGTTCCGCGCAAAAAAATGAAAACCCATGAAATTGTGAACAAAAAGTCGGATTTGAAAAATTCTTTTTGAATTTGGTAGCCCAATTCTCAAGGATAGTTATAAGCTATTTGACATCACGCTACGAGCCTCAGGAGCCGAGCAAAAAGAAAAAAAGTCAGAAAGAACACTAAGAGAAAACGAAGTAATAGCGCGGGCGGGCGACGTAACGCGACGGGTCGAGGGACTTTGACTCACACATCTTAATAATGTTTGGACTTTCAAAGAGACCATGACCTCTGTGTTTGTATCGGCATTTTTCTCAAGGATCAATCAGCTAGGAAATGCTGGTGCCAAATTGACTTGTAAAACTGTCTTAGAAGATCTTCAGAGATAAACTGAACAGCGGGGTGATTACGTCACACACAGTAGGAATCGGTTTCATTTTGACAGTTCAACAACATTCATTGCGTTATTTACGTTGTTGAGCAGACATATCATCATCATCATAACATCACGCCTTGTTTCTCCGAAGGGGCAGAGGTGTACCTTTTATAGTACACCCACATTTCGCCAGTTATGTTTAAGTCCCATGTAATAGGGGGCGAGCCTATTGCCATCTACCAAACAAACAAACAAACAAACAGACAAATTTTTCGTACATATGAAGCAATGGATTAACAATTTGCTACAAAACCATTCAGATTGTGTTTGATAGTGTGTTACGAAATTAGGGTGCAGAACAGAGGTTGACCGGTAGAAAATGCATCAGGCATTAAGTCCGCCTTTGTACGGAATTTTTTTTTTTTTACTTGTGCATAAAGTTTTAATAATAAATATAAAAATAAACATTACATTTCATTTCATTACGATATTATAGGAAAAGTACGAGTGTGCCTCATCTTTTTAAAGTACATAGGTGACTAAAAAAGTTTTTGTCAACCCTAACATCTGCCAAAATGCTCCACATACGAAGTCACACTAATTTATATTCTCAAACAAGAGAGACATTAATTACGAAGTAAATCAAGATTTATTTGAATTAAAATAACGTTTGTGTCTCATTGGTTTAATGTAGTGCGTGGCTTTGTCTTGACTAGATATAATATTACCTACTCCAAGAGCGACGCTATAATAAATGGCAAATGAAGTCGCGGATGTGTGGTACGCAAAATGAAAGTCGCCGATGCGTGGTGCGCAAAATGAAAGTCGCGGATGCGTGGTGCGCAAAATGAAAGTCGCGGATGCGTGGTGCGCAAAATGAAAGTCGTGGATGCGTGGTGCGCAAAATGAAAGTCACGGATGCGTGGTGCGCAAAATGAAAGTCGCGGATGTGTGGTGCGGAAAATGAAAGTCGCGCATGCGTGGTGCGCAAAATGAAAGTCGCGAATGCATGGTGCGCAAAACCATGAATGTGCATCAAATGTTAATGGGCCAGTATTAATGATAATGATTATTTTGAGAAAGTGGGCAACGCTCAGTGGTGATTGAAGCCACATGTTATTATTCCGTGATAATGAAATAACCCTCTCGACTGTGAGGTGAACCGATAGGATATATGTAATTATACAACTAACTTTTAATTAACTGCCTAAATAATAATAATTTATCTATTAATCTTAACAAGTCAATATATATACAATTCAATTAATCTTATAATAATACATCTAATTTTAAAATGGACATTCCGAAAATTACACAAGTGGCACGAGCTAAGTTTTTAGGAGTAGTAATTGACGAACATTTAAATTGGAAAGCACAGGTTGATGCTGTATGTAATAAAATAAATAAATTTGTCTATGCTTTGAGACAAATCAAAAAAGTCACTAATATAAAAACGGCTGTGATGTCATATCGCGCATATGTTGAGTCCTCACTACGGTATGGACTAATGATGTGGGGAAAAAGTACTGATCACAATAGAGCATTTGTCGCCCAAAAGAAATGTTTACGAGCTATATACGAGATTCCATCTGACGAATCATGTCAACCTATATTTGAAGAGCTTGGTTTGCTACCGTTACCTTCGTTATATGTATATGAAGCATGCATGTTCGTTCACAAACACAAAGAACTATTTAAAACAGCAGAGGAAGTAACCTCTCGAAGTCGGCGTGACCAACACAGACTTGTGTGTGTTGGATATGCTGCCTCGATCAGCGAAATATAATAAAAAATCTCTGGCTATGTGGGTACGTCTCTATAATAAATTACCAAAAATGTTTAAAACATTAAATTGTAAATTATTTAAAATCCAATTATATAAATGGCTCAATAATAATAATTTCTATAGCATTCATGATTTTTTTAATATGAATTCAATGTAATTTATCTCAATGTCATAACGTATCTTTAGTAAGTAAGTTTGTACGCTTTAGTATTAAGCAAAACATGTTCGGTCTAATATAATATATAGTTTTTTTTAACACCTGTATACCATGTTTTACGCAAATAAAATATCTTATCTCTTACATTCAGAAGTCAGTATAGTCTCAACTTTTATGTTTCTAACTTCAAAATTTTCTTAATTCTCAGTTTCGTTATACCTAGACCGGCACCCTAATTACGTAACACACTATCAATCACAATCTGAATGATTTTGAAGCATATTGCTAAACCATTGCTTCATATGGTCGAAAAATTTGTCTGCTCAACAACGTAAATAACGTACTATAAGTGTGTGTTCCTATTTATTGCCCCGCAAGCCTTTTTGACTTGGCTCGCCAGTTGAGGGGCAGCTCTTGTGCAAAAGTTCATGCTTCTAGACCATAGACATAACATAGACAATTCCTCACAAAAATGACCACTCTCTAGAAAGAGACAAAGCGAATGTGCGGCCAGTAGTTTAAAGAGACAACTCCTGGCCGCACATTCGCTCTGTCTCTCTCGTTCTTTTCGGTCTGTAGTCATAACTAAATACGGAACGCTCACTCCATTACACACAATACTCAGGAATACACAGGAGAAGACACAGGCGGGGTTTAGGCTGTGCGTTGTTTGTCAGTGAGTGAGTGAATGAATGAATGCATTTAAGATTTTTATTAAGTACATTTTTTATTGCTATAGGTACGTGCAACGAAGCAACTATGAGTCCATGCGAAGATACAATGCTTCGCTTTGACCACCCACCGCGTCGCTCTACTTACCTAGGACAACAGGTCTCGATAAACGCGAATGCACCAAAGAATATTGGAGTGTTACCAAAAGACAGTGATCAACATGAATTTCGGAAATAGCGACTGCATTTAAAATCTAGTTTATTTACAAACGTAACACTTTTGCTGGGAATAGTTCCATGATTCCGTTGTTATACAGAATTATCTTTTCATTCAATTAATCATGGTTTTATTTCGGCTTTTGATGTTTGATTTGTGCTTTCATAATATTGATCTAAAATATACAATATGAAGTAGGTAAGTAATATTTTAGTAATTAGCAAGTTTTTATTGTATTTTTTTAAATCTTTCTATCCCACGTTGAAACGATTGGCAGAGAGAAAAATTTAATTCTCAAAATATAGCGTCCCCTTGGTTGGAATGTGGTGAAACTTATTTTATTTTTACGTTTCTGTTTACTGGTTGTTGTCATCCTGCATCATCTCACGGCTGGGCAAGGCCTCTCCCCATGACGTCCAGCTTTTACGAACCAGGGACAAATGTGGACCGTTTACTTATCGTTTGTTTTGTTCATCTCGTTCTGCCATCTTCTACGTTGTCATTAACCTTAAATGTGGGTAATATTCGACACACCCTAGGCAGTCAGGCACGTAGAGTTTGAACAAGCCAGACATTTGCAAAAATCTCCGGACATTTTACTTTGTAATCTTTTGTTTTTTTCAGAACTCATTTATCTTTTTCTATCGTTAAAAAAAAACCCTTAAGTCGAGAAGTCCGGACGGGGGGCCAAAAAATCAGACTTGTCCGGAAAAATCCGGATGAATAACCTTATCCCCACGGTAGGAGCTATAATTCGTGCTAATACGAAACATGAAGAAGGTTTAAGCCCCCGTTCCCATGAACGTAAAAATATTGCGGCGGAATTTTATCACGCACTGGATTTTCAACTCTCGGTGTTGAGCCGTGAATTGAAAATCCAAGAGTGCATCCTAGCGCGTCAAAAGTCACACTGTTGGATTTTCAACTCTCGGCGCTAAGCAGTCTGTTGAAAATCCAGTGTGCAAAAAAAAATCGCCAAAGGAAAAAATCGCCAGTGCAAGTCTGGGCTACCTATCGCACTTATGGAAAGCCGTGGTCCCACGGCCTGTGCCGAGCATTCCCACCGCAGGCCTCATCGAAAAACTCGGGGCCTCGCGGAAGCGATTGGCGGCGGCGATCTCTCGCGTCCGGCCCTGGTCCAGGCCATGGTACGGAGCGAGAGTACATGGGAAGCCATTACCTCCTTCTGCGAAGCAGTAATGCTCGTGAAGGAGGAGGCGGGACGCGTGAGGGAGAGGCAAGCTTTGCGCCCTCACGCCCCTAGTCGCCGCAGGAGACGCCCTGGGCGTCGGGAATTGGCAGCCGATTCCCGGTCACCGTAGGCGCGGGCTTGCGGACGGCGAGCAATGGGTAGCTCGCCGACCGGTAAGGACCAAGCCCGAGTCGACGGCGCGTCGTGTTCCACGCGCGCCTCAAAGAGATGTCAGCACTATTGATGGGGTCCGCTAGGGCCGATGCCAGCTAGGGTTGCGGGATGTTCGAAAGAGTTACCGTGGCCCCGGCACAGGCAACAGAAGGAACACGGGTGGGTTTTAGTCAGTAAAAGTCTGACACGCCCTGCCGCTCCGCCCAGAGCGGGAGAAGTCATTTGATGATTTCCCATCCACAAAAAATAAAAAAAGGCCTCATCGAAAGCAACAGTTCCCCCGGCCTGTTAGCCTGGCCTGGCGCGATCAGCCCTGTGCGAAAGCGGGCCGTGGGACCGCAGCATTAGCCAAGTTCGCAATAAATGAGATTTAAGATTAAAATGAACCCGAACCTCGAATTTATACCGACTAATTATATTATCAGTGATTTTCTATTCTTACTTAGGCTGGGTTCACACGGCAATACTCCGCCCGTTTTTTACAATAGTCGATTTAAACCGTATTAACAACACATAGCCACACGCAGACAGAATACGTTAAAAATTAATTCGGTTTGCTTGACAAGTCCGGTGGGTATTCGACAAACGTATTTAGCTATGTACGTATTTTTTACAGTACAAACGACGTGTGAACGGGTCTATACTCAATGTATGCGCCACTACTTATTCGGTAACATTTATCCCGCAAAAAATCTGCAGTACAATGCCGTGTAAACCTAGCCTTACTTCTTTTTAATTCCTCACAAGTCGCACCGCGCCGGGATGACTTTAGCTTTTCAATATTATTTCTGAGAAAGAAAAATAACTTTACTGCGATGAGAACTTTGTGACAACCAGTGGTAACTGGATTGGCGATCGCTGTCGTTATTTGTCTTAAAAGCAATCTTGCTCCATCTTACAATAGTATCTACAGATACCCATACATACATACATACATATCTACATGCCTTCTTCCCATGAGGGTAAGCAGAAACTACAGAACGCCACCTGCTACGATCCTTACATACTCCTTTTGCCTCGTTTACGTTCATACATCTGGTCATACACGCATGCCGGTTGCGAGTACTACGCACCTGACCTTTCTGAAGACCATCATCAATACGGTCACTATATGTCCTTCTAGGCTTCCCCTTCCGGCGTTTCCACTTACATCTGCATTCTAAATGCCGCTTTTTAGTCGCTTTTACTCAAACTTGATGTAATAGGGATAATACCTGGATAAAAAAAGAAATTCTATTTAGTCCGTCAGTCAGATAATAAAAAAATATTAGACACGTATTTTTTGCTTTATCATATTAATCAAAAATGACTTAGATAAAACGCATTAAAGTTGGGGAATGGGGGCTCGCTACGTCACAACTCAGTATAAAATCTAGCAAGGAGTGATGTCATGCCACATTTCAACTCAATGTATCGCCGTAATCTTGTAATTACGTAAAAAAAGAAAAAAATACGTGTCTAATATTTTTTAATAATCTACCTGACGGACAAAAAAAAATGTTTAGTCATCATCCATTTGAAAGCCTTTACGCGGCCGCTCAAACGGCGCTGTCCTATAAATACGGGAAATTAACTGAAATGAATATCTAGTAGTTTTATAAGGATATGGGCCACCCGCAGCTTGAAACTGGGTTAAATATTTTTTTTAGACCAAATGCATTACAAAACATAAGCAAAGTTTAAATATAACAATAGAATTCCGTGCTTAATAGTTCTAACAATTCTAATTGACTATGACAAAACGCTGGCAGACTTTTGATTTATAGCGACTGCGGTAAACTAACAAGAATTGTTGCTTTATTTCACAGTTTTAAAGTATTTCAGGCAGAAACAAATGGGTTAGGGAGTCGAAGAAATAAAGATGCATGTTTTTTTAACTTTCAAATATATTTTTCGTAGTGGACGAAAATAATTTATTAACAAAGACTCTGTTTCCGTAAGAATTTTGAAGCGAGAGTCGGTAGGGCCGTTGACCTGGAGAAGGATTAAATGACCGTTAAAAATAAAATCAGCTGAAAGCATTAGCTTTCAGCTGATTTATTTTAGAGGTAATCCTCCAGCTTGTTTCGATCGTTAAATAAAAATAAAAGCATTGGTTCAGTGCGTGCTTCTTTAACAAAACAAATTCTATTATTCTATTATTGTGTGTTATAGCTAGGATAAGAGACATCCGCCTTTTACCCAATTCTGCCACGATGACTGGTGTTTGGCGACCCTCATATTCATTCCATTTTTAACTTCCACAAAGTTTCATATTATCAGCCAATTTAAAAACCCGCTTGTGATCAAGGAACTCCCAAGTCTCAATAAACTCTTTTAAAATAACATACATATCATCACGCCTTATTTCCCCGAAGGGTTAGGCAGAGGTTAAGGTTGGTTGGTGGTTGAGGTTGAGGTTGGTTGGTTGACTGCCTCGTTGGTCTAGTGGTCGCAAGCGCTACTGCTGAGCATGAGGTCCTGGGTTCGATTCTCAGGTCGGACAAAGTGTTATTGGGTTTTTCTATCTGGAATTTCTCAGTAGCAGCCCGGAGAAATAGTTGGAAGGAGCTTAATGTCCGTCAATTAAAAAATAAATTAAAGATACTGCTAGAAAGGAAAGCATACTACAGTACTATAGAATTTCTTAATGACAACATCTAATACTGTGTAGCAGTGGCGCAGATACAATCATCATTAGAGGGAAGCCGAAGAAAAAATTGTTCAGTTCTCATAAACTCAAACAAAAAACTATAGGTTTTTAATCTTATGAAGTATTAAACTGGTATTAAATATAATTATGTAATGTGATGTGATACACAGTTACACAAACAGGTGTATAATAGTAGACCTTAAGAAGAGTGGTGGTTCCGAAGGGAAGCCGATAGGAATCGAGTTCTATGAAGGCTTCGCCACTAATAGGTACACCTCTGCCTAAACTCTTTTTGACAAAAATATTTATTTTCATACTTGCACCAATAACACCATTGCTGTAGAACTCGAACAAAAAACAGACAAAACTACATCAAACGCTACACACAGTGGGGAGGAAAAACTTTTTCCTTAAACATAATATAACAAATAAAATGAAATGTTATAACTTTCTCTGCGGTGAACTCAATTGGGTGTGAAAAAGTAAGTCTTTGAACTCTTTCTTGACTATACAGTACCTACAAGTTTCTTTTTATTTCATTCCGTATGAGGAAATATTTGTTTCACAAAAAAAAAAAGAAAGGAAATGCAAATTTTGTACAGTTATCCTTAGCGTTTTTGTGTGACATTAGGTGTAAGAGGGAAAGGCATTCGGCCTAGTTAAAAGGCTGTTTTCGGAGTTAATTGGCATTTTCAGGACAACCAAAGGCCTGCTTTTGTTGAGCAATGTCTATATATCTTCTTGTGGACAGCGACAAAATTGTTTAAAAAAAAATGAGGATTACAAAATGGCGTAGTGGTTTTGTTCGGGGTTGGGGTGAGATTAAGATAAACTAAGATTAAAAATGATAAAGATAGCTTTATGTAATACAAATGGGATAACGATTGAAACTAATGAGGTGAATGAGATGTGATTGAGCAGCGCCCGATATGCTATCCGAAACGTACTGATTGGTTTAAGTAGGTAATATATAAAATATTCAAGGCATAGAGTGCGGTGTCGCAATTACGCTGACCTGTTCATTATTGTTCGGTGATTGACCCGAACAGGTTTAACCCCTATGGATAAAAATCACAAGAGTCAGGACACTCTCTGAAAAATCGGACACACTGCTGAAAATGTACTTTAAAAAGAATGTTGTCAAAATACGCATTACAATGGCCACTAATTGCACCTCCTTACAAGGGTATAAAACGGGCGACCCGGGTTAAATGTGGGCTCCCCCCGTCCCTTGCTCGAAGAAGCGCCAGCCCGCGCCGAAGCTGAGCCTGTAGCTTTAAATTCCCCTGTTAATAATAATCACCCAAGTTTGATCCAGCCTGTCCCAACTAGCTGTCCCCCCAGTGAGGCCCTAAGCCGAGGTTCGTACCCCACAGGGGGTGCCCTTAGCGCGCAGTCACTTAGTATTGTAAGTAACACGCCCCTGGCTGGAGGCTTTGAGTTAGCTTAAGGCAGCCACAGGATTGACCGGTTAAGTAGTCACGGCCACTCTTGGCCAACTACGAGATGCCATTGTTAGGAAAAAAAAAAAATAAATGTGGGTCATTCGCTATCCAACCTTTGAAGTGAATACAGGTAAACAGCTACAGCAAGAAAAACACCCCAGAAGATGGATACCACTGCAGATGAAGCCGCTCAAGTCATTGCACTACTGCAATCAGAGATGCGACAGTGTGATGTTGCTCGGCAACTGAACTTGAGTCGTCTTTCCGTTTGACGAGTGTACCAACGCTTATAAGAGACTGGTGGCTATATCCGAAGACGTGGATCTGGAAGACAACGGTGTACATCCAAAAGAGACGATCGCTTCATTGTTTCAACGTCTTTACGTAATCGGTTGTCCAATGCTGTTGAGCTGCAACAACAACTGCGATCAGCTCGCAGAACTTCTGTGAGCGTCTCCCCGATTAGAAGACGAATGCGGGAGAAGGAAATTGCAGCACACAGGGCTGCTACAGGGCCTAAATTGACTGCACAGCATAGGAGAGACCGGTTGCATTTTGCAAGTTGGTAACAGGCTAGGAGGCAGCGTGTGAGTTGGTGCCGATGGAACGTAATGTTGCTATTTTAAATATTATATTTATATAAACATTTAGAATTAAGTATTTTGAGTTTACTTCATTTTTATTTCTTACTAGCTTCTGTTCGCGACTTCATCCGCGTGAAATTTCTTGTTCCCCCGACCCACCCCGTCACATCGCATCACCTGCCCACACTGTTACTTCGTTTGCGCTTAGCGCTCTTTCTTACTTTTTTCCTTTTACTTGGCTTCTAAGGGTCCTAGCGTAGTGTTAAATACCCTATAGCCTTCATCAATAATTGGGCTATAAAATGCAAAAAAAAAATCAAATCCGTCCGGTAGTGTCAAAAATTTGCGCGTTCAAACAATCAATAAAATGTGTAACTAATAGACTAAGCGCATTTTTCTTACTTTAAGTAATTTTATACCCGTCGTAATTTCTAAACGGAAGGTCCGATTCGAATAATTTATACTAAAGGATTTTACATGTGCTTAATCAACCTTGATTATGAAACTATTTATTTGGATAAGGATTAATACCATGTTTATGAAAACACCTTGGCAAATAATGCATTATTTTATAACTAATTTGATTACCATTAAAAATGTTATAGTGAGCCAACCTTAAAAGATAGACATATGCTGTCGCGGAACCGTCATACATGATTGTTGCGTAACTTTAACCGTTTACGCAGCGCACGCAAAGGAAGCTCTCAAAAGGAATAAATTTTCCCCGTTTTTGTAACATTTTTCATTGATGCTCCGCTCCTATTGGTCGTAGCGTGAAATTATATAGCCTTCCTCGATAAATGGGCTATCCAGCACTAAAATAATTTTTCAATTCGAACCAGTAGCTCCTGAGATTGGCACGTTCAACCAAACAAACAAACTCTGCTGCTTCATAATATTAGTATAGATTTATATTTAATTGCATGCTGCACCGGCTGCCGTCATCACGTCAACGCCGGCTGTCGCTGAGAACCAGCTCTTGGGCTCTGTCTCGCGTAAGGTCGCAGCATTATGCTGAGCGAAGGCCGTTTCGCGTGGATGAGACGCATATTTCCCCCAACTTGTTCTTTTTTGCGTTTGTGTTCTTTCTTTGCGTCATTTTTACCGCAAATAAACGTATTTACCTTCTTTCTTTTTCTTTCTAAATGTTAAATGATAAAAAATAATGTTCCTGTTGGTATGAAATGATAACTTAGCAAAGTCGATACGTTCTGTGAATCTTGCCTAAGGATACATCTAAAAACAAACACATAAACCAAAATAACGTCGAAAAAGTCGGTCGTACCAGGGTTTGACCCACATCCTGGTCCTTACGAAGCAAATGAACAAAACCCTCCAAGCAAAAA
This sequence comes from Fissipunctia ypsillon, assembly GCA_947568875.1. Classification (NCBI taxonomy): domain Eukaryota; kingdom Metazoa; phylum Arthropoda; class Insecta; order Lepidoptera; family Noctuidae; genus Fissipunctia; species Fissipunctia ypsillon. The sequence continues at coordinate 17,009,701 of OX387663.1, read as the reverse complement.
CAACATATAATTCTCACCTACCACACATATCAGCGTCAAAACAGTCTAGAAACTCCTTGACACGGATCTTCCGACCTAATTCCCGTATACGTTAGTAATATGGAGTACATTTGAACACGCGTGCGGTGTGCAATCAGCCGGACGTCCGGTTTTACCGCCGTACGGGATATCATCGAGTTTACATCTGGGGAAAGTTTGTTGAAACATGTGTAGATTGTAATATTAAATGGGAAACAAGGCGTGGGTAGGTTTAGAAGGGGAACATTACAAGGTCAAAGTATGGAACGTTGACGTTACGGGTAGTTACAAGCCCGAAAGTCTGACAACCTGTCTTACCAAGGAGTATCGTGTTACCCAGTAACTAGGATGTAGAGGTCATATAAGCAGTCGCTCTATGTAAAATAATGGTAATCAGCCGGTTAGACTGGAAGCCGACCCTAACTTAGTTGGGAACGCTGACAGAACCGGTCATTGTGGCGATGCTTGGGGAAAGCCTGTCGGCTGGAATCATGATGCTGTGAAAGACATGTTCATTCATTTATTTTACTGTATCTCTAAATACATATCTTGTGCTTGGATGTTTGTGTTTCTTCTTCAATTTTCTTCTCTGAATAATTTCTCATAGCGATTTTGTGTATTTTTTATCACTGCTTCATTTTAGACTATAGTTGTTCAAATTGCTGTTTAAATAAAAGTCACAGCGTGAAACTAAGACAATGATAGAAACAGGAATGTAAAGCGTGTGGAAATGAGAAAATAATCAGTTACTTTACTCAAAGCAAAGAAAAATTACAAGTCCTTTTATAACCTTTACAAAATCCCTAAAGATACTGTCATTTGTAATTAAATCCAAGGAGACCCAAACACATTATAATGAAATAAAAAACTATTCATCAAAATACCATTTGGTGCCCTAAAATACTTTGCACAACGAGGGCGGATCAAGGTTTGAAACCCTTCAGTGGACATAAGGGGTAAGGGTTAGCCGGACATAGAATATTTCAGAAAAAATGGGATCGCTCTGGATTTAATTTGGATATAAAAATAGATTTGGGATGGGAGGAAAATTATTCTATTGTTATTAATTAACTAGCTGTTGCCCGCGGCTTCACCCGCGTGGATGTCAATACTTCCCTATTTGAAACTGATTTTGTTCACAATTTCATGGGATTTTTATTTTATTTTTTGCGCGGAAACCTAATCCTTTTCCAAAATAAAAAGTAGCCTAAGTTACTTCTTATAACATCAGCTATCTGCCAGTGAAAGTCCTGTCAAAACTGGTTCAGCCGTTTCGGAGATTAGCCGGAACAGACAGACAGACAAAAATATATGTATATATTTTTTTTGTTATAAGTATATAATTTCTTATGCATTTAGTAAAAAGCTGTTATTTTGACATTACAAGCAGACACTTCAATTTTATTTTGTTTGATTATTTTGTTTGGTAACAATTTTAGACGTCTGGGTCTGACTTCATGAATATTAGATTATAGCCTGTCTATTTATTGTCTTTTAAGATTTAAATATTACTTGTTTACAAAATATGCTCTATTTATTTCTATATTTTATTTTAATATGCAGTTGTAATATTCTTTGTGCGCGCCGTGCCGAAGCAGCGTCTTTTTGTGTCCACAGCGAGCTCAGTATAATTGTTCTGTGCCTCGGAACAATGAGTAACTGATGTTTTATTTATTGTTCTGAGACTGCAACACGCTTGCGCTGAAAACCAGCGCCGTGGATTTCGTGTCTTCGTGCACGGGCCATAGCATTATGTTGAGCGTTAGCCGTTTCGCGCGGTAGAGACGCATATTTCCGTCTAGGACAATTTAAACAACATTTTTATGTATTTGCGTCACTTTCACGTGAGTTTTTCTTTCTTGTTTCTTTCTTATTTTGGTAAAGAACAAATTTCGACAGTGAATCCGTTAAACAAGTTACCGTAGCCTACTTTGAAATCCTTAAACAGACTTCGTACCTAAGTACGCCGCAGCAAGGACAAGTGGGGCTTCATGGACGGCTCAGATCTCCGGTGTGTGTGCGGCGTCTCTCCACAAACAATGGCGCACCTCTCATCTTCCACCCCATGCCCTGTCATCTGCACACGTGAGGACCTAATGGCTATATCAATAAACGGTATTCGCGCTGCTTAATTTTGGGAAAAACAAATTTAAAAAACGATGGTTATACGATAATTTTTTCGTATTATTTTTGCCATCGACACCCTAAGGAGAAGTACAGTAAAATTATCCATTAGAAAAACCTATACAACATGTTCAGGAATTAAATGCACAACCTCTTAAGGGGTCATTGTACTCATCATTCTGAACAACTTTTACTATCGGGCCAAACATGAAATCGCGAAAAAGAAACGCTATTCCCTATATTTATGTTTGCTTATCTCGTCAAAATGTGGGGAACTCCTGATTTTTTTTCGCGATTTCAGGTTTGGTCCCATAGTAGAAGTTGTTCATAATGATGACTACAATGTCCCCTTAAGAGGTTGTGCATTTAATTCCGGGACACGTTAGATACGTTCCGATCCGGAGCAGTCAGTTTCGTTATCAACCTTACTGACTGGCCATCTTTTCAGTACAGCATGAGTTCTTGTATACTTCTTGCTGAGACGAAAATAGGAAGTGCTGTGGGCATAGCCAGGTTCGGTCGTGTTTAATTATTTAAACATTTTGTACAAACATACACGGTTGTTTTAAATTGGCTGGCTAGACTTCTTAGAACTACGGCCGATGACCCCACAAAAAAACATCATCAAATAATTGATTTTTTGTTTGATCATGTTAAGATATCGATACCCATCGCATCTGCGGAGTTTAGCTAGTCAATTTATAATCCTGTATAAACAGACAAGAAGAAAGGAACAGAGAAATACGTACAATGGTGATGAATGATGACGGTGTGGTGGTGGTGAAATGAAGTTCACTCAAATCCTTAACTTAATCGACAGAATACAATTCTAAAACGAACTCATTTGCTTTTAAAATACATTTGAAGGTACGAAAAGAACTACGAATACATCTCCACAGCGTTCGAATTTTAAAAGTGATGCCTTTAGAGGGAAAAGCGTCATAATGAAAAAAACAAAAAGCCATCGACTAGGTATCCATTATTGCAATAGAATGAAACATTAGCGCCTCAGATCCTTGTACAAAATGGTCTTGTAAAAACTATACCTTTGAGACCATTAACTTTTTCCTCCATTTCGTATTGACTTAAAGATCGCATTAAGAATTCATTTCGTTTCAAATCGGTACAATCCTGCTACCGTCTTGTGTTAATGAGTTTCTCTATTATAGAAAGTTGAACCTTTTTGCGAAGGACATAGAGTATAATTTCTTTTGGTTCGTGTAAGAATATTAAGGTGCTAAGTATGTATTGATTTTATCTTAGGTAATAGAAAGTCGCCTGGCGCTGTTATCTGTGATTATCCTGATTTCCCGTGGGCTACTTAATATTTTCTTAACACGTGATTTGTTAGAACAATTTTGTTCTTTTCACGTGATAGTAGAGATGAGGGTCTATTGTATACTCGTATATTAGGTATAACATTATTTTCCCCTCCGGAATTATGCTTGTAACTTGGTACTTTGAAAATCTGGAGACTTTCAAAGTAATTTGTGAAGTCTGATCGTAGATAGGTACAGTCAGCAACAAAAGCAGACTAACACATCAGTTTGAGAATAATATGTACCTAATTAAAATCGAAACAGAAGTAAAATTTTAAGAAAATTAACTCTTACCTAATAAACGAAAAGCTAAAAAGCAGGTTATCGAGTCTTGTGTCAATTTAAATGATGTGTAAAAGTAGCAGTATTAACCAACTTCTGTTGCTGACTGTACCTACCTATAGGGGAAGGTAGGCATTTGCGATCAGATGCACCGTTAGCCGACGATTTTATCTCGCACTAGATTTTCAACTCTCGGTGTTGAGCCGAGCATTGAGAATCCAACAGAGTGCATTCCAACCGTGGAAAAAACACACTGTTGGATTTTCAACTCTCGGCGCTAAGCAGAGCGTTGAAAATCCAGTGCGCGATAAAATCTCGCCGCGTTATTTTCACGTCCATGCAAACGTCGACGTAGCCTGTTTGACAAAATATGTATATACAGGGTCAGATTAAATTAGCTAGTGAAACTATGTAGACGTCATGAGTATCGTTATCTAAATATGATAAAACAAAAAATAAATTAATTTAATTAGATTTATTGTGGGGTCAATCGACCGCAGTTGGGGGGTTTTGTGTAAACTTCACAGACGTGATGGGTACCTATCGATATCTAAACACGATAAAACAAAAGAAAACAGATGTTATCAACTCAAACTTCAAGTTAAAACTCTACCAGCGATCGTTGACCTCAAAAAAAAACACGTTAAACCTTTTTTTTCTATTTTATCGTGTTTAGATATCTTTACCCAACACGTCTGCAGAGTTTCGCTGGCTAATTTAATTTGACCCTGTAGAAAACAAAAGCGTATAGGTATTGAACTAGATACCCCATTGCCTACCTTTTTAGTCCTATCCTAAAATGTTTCTGGACCATCGAGCCCTAATAGGTATTCCAGTTTCAAATACAATTTTAGTTTAGTTTCTATCCGGGTCTGTTATTAGGAAAAATGGCCAGTCATCAAAGGCTATAAAATGAAAGTAGGCAGACATCGATTTATCCGTGAGACATTCACCCTAAAACTATCGGATTGGGACATGACCTATTGGATTATTTAAAGTTTTAGTAGGTTTGACGTGGCTTGAATTATTTCTATATTTATGGGAATCGAATAGTTAAAATCTTTCGGAAAACTTACTCTAGTTAATAGGGAAGCGCCAAGGTAGCTCGGGAATCAGTAATATAATCCTTAAGTTGTATAATCCTGAAATAGTCATTCAATAGAATTACTTGGTCTTAAAGAGTTGTATTGATGACTTTAATGATTATAATTGTGTAAATACAAATTTGTTACGGTCGCGAATAATATTTTATTCAACATACAACCTAATACTGACCTGCAAATTGCAAATAAACGAAAGAAAATTTGAATTTCCCGGGCTACCCTGGCGCTTTCACCTTAAAATATTTTTTTTACCGATTTACAGATGGAACAGGCCAGAAAATGGGAATTTGTACCTATACTTATTAACTAAGTGTTTAAGTTGATTCTTCAGATTTTGAACCGCGTCATAAGATGGTGGATTACATTGTTCAGTGACTTGATTGTCATGGAAACGCCATTATTATGGTGTAAGCTCACTCTTCTCCGTATGGACACTTTTTCCCGTGAATTAGTACGGTGAGGGCTAATACAACGATTCAAATCTTTGTCTAGAATAATAAACAATAATGCCCCGTCTTTTAAGCTACAATATCTGAGATTTCTCTTTCTCATATTGAGCAAACATTGTCTTTAAGAACATTTCTCATCGCATCAATAAGATGCTTAAAGTAAACAAACGAAAAGCGCCCCTTTCTTTCACAAAGCATTAGAAATCGGCCGAAATGAATTCGGCAAATGTATTTAATTCGCAATTTTCTGGGGTGGAAGGGTTGCTGAACATTTTTATCAGTCTATTTCCTGTTCAAGCGCCCTTTGGGCTGCCTGATGGAGTTAAAAACAAGTTAGGGGTTGTTTTATAAAGGTTATAAAATGTTTTTAGCACCTCTACTTTGATGACAAAGGGTTGGGTAGCTACACATTTTTTTACGATATTTTTGGTTTAGAATCATGTATTTGACAAGAATATCCATCGGACCATAGAGTAAATTTGCCATACAGGATATTAGCCCTTATTTATAAGTTATAATAGAGTTTTAAGTAATATAAAGTTATTGATATTGCGTTGCCGTGTATATACCTTTTGTTAGTCGACTTTCATTCATCCTCTCAACATGACCAAACCATCTAAGCATACTCTTTTCAATTTTGGTCACTACATCTTCTTTTAAACCGCACCGTTGCCTTATCACATCATTCCTCAGTCTATCATTCATAGTCACACCACACATGCTTCGCAAGGAACGCATTTCCACAGCATTTATTCTACTTTCATGCCTCTTTTGCCACACCCAACATTCACTTCACCTCCATACATGTCATAAGCGTAGGCACCAGCACATTATTGTGAACAGCCAGTCGGGCCTTTTTGGACATTAACTGGTTGGTCACAACCGCATGTATAGCACCATTCACTTTGTTTCCCACATTTACTCTCTTTTCCACATCTTTATCAATCTTTCCATCCCTTGTAAACAGACTCCCCAAATATACAAACTCACTTACTTGCTGCACACTTTTATCATTTATTTTCACATCACACATCGATACGTCCTCTTCTCTTTCAAACACCATGACCTCCGTCTTATTCACATTTATATTATGTATGACCAGATGTATGAACGTAAACGAGGCAAAAGGAATATGTAAGGATCGTAGCAGATGGCGTTCTGTAGTTTCTGCCTCTGCCATGTCTGTTTCTGCCATGGGAAGAAGGCGTGAGTTTTGTGTATTGCGTTCGCGATGAACTTCTAATAAAGAGGTAAAATTTGTGAGTTTGCATGTAGGGGGTAATCTTCGGAACTACTGATCAGATTCAGAAAATTCTTTCACTAATGGGAAGCTACAGTATTGCCGAGTGTCATACGATATATTTTATGTTAAAACAAGAACTTTTACGAGATAGTAAATAAAACAGGCAATTTGAATGATAAGCTAACAAAAATATCAAACAAACTGATTTTCATGCCTTTGTTCAATAGTTCAGTTTTTTATTGAGAGCAGGTGTCATTAATATCTAGGTAGTTTAAAAGATCACTCAAACGAAAATGGTTAAATATAACAGAAAAATAATAAACTCCGGATAACTCTTTTCTATAATTTACAAACCAGAATTTAAATTACATGTTTTACTTGAGCCCTGAATGCACCTTGAGGTGTGGATCAGAAGTCAAATATTTTATGAATATTATGTTAATTTACAAACATACATAACATCACGCCTGTATTCCCCGAAGGGTTGGGCAGAGGTGTACCTATAGTAACACCCACATTTCGCCAGTTATGTTCAAGTCCCATGTAATAGGGGGCGAGCCTATTGCCATCTACCGGGCACAAATCCAGACTGCCAGTATCCAGTTCATATTTTCACCTGAAATACTGAGGTCAGAAATGTCAATAAGGTCATTCAACTATTAGTGACCAAAGGTTCAGTCGTTGACCGACGATTGAGAGATCGTGAGTTCAAATCTGGCGTGATTAAATTGTTAGTCTTTTGTTTGTGAGAGGCAATTTCGACTGGTTTGGAGACATAAAATTGTGTGTTTATCATCTGATTTATTTAATGATTGTATGTCTACTCTGCTGGACTTCTATTAGTTTAATTAAAATAATACACGAACTTTGTAATTAAGAGTGTAGAGTGAATTGTTTTCTTTTACATTTTCTTTCGGACGCTTTTAACGTGCAGGTCTTTCTACATCGTTCTGTGACGTCATTTGCCGCTAAATTGCGGTCACTATATATGGCGGCCACCGCTCTTTTAATAAATATTTGTGCGCTCACAATACCTTTTTAATTATTTAGCTACTCACTAATACGTACGCATTCAAGAAAAAATGTAGAAAAAGATCGAGTACCTACCTACCACGAAAAAGATCGAGTACCTACCTACCACGAAAAAGATCGAGTACCTACCTACCACGAAAAAGATCGAGTACCTACCTACCACGAAAAAGATCGAGTACCTACCTACCACGAAAAAGATCGAGTACCTACCTACCACGAAAAAGATCGAGTACCTACCTACCACGAAAAAGATCGAGTACCTACCTACCACGAAAAAGATCGAGTACCTACCTACCACGAAAAAGATCGAGTACCTACCTACCACGAAAAAGATCGAGTACCTACCTACCACGAAAAAGATCGAGTACCTACCTACCACGTAACTTTTACGAAGACTTAGCAGGAGTCAGAACATAAATTTTTCTTAAAAACTAAAAACATCGAAGCTGTTAAATTCCAGAACTTTCCATTCGATTCTAGAATAATCTCTCTTTTCGCCACTTTTCCTTAAGTCGCCACTTCCGCCGCTTCCTTTGATCTTTATTCGACATTTTTCTCTAAAACGAACTCTGGAACAAACACGAGCATTACTCAAGAATGTCGCCTCTCGACACCTAATTAGCAAATGTCGTTACGTTAACTAATTTTAACTATACTTGCTAGTTGGAGTTACTTACGAAACTTTTAGAAATTCAATCTTCTCTCATGAGTACACTTGCACGTTTAATCTGGTTAAATGAATAAATGTAGAGATTGTAATCTCGGAGTTAAGTAATTAACATTTTAACTCATAGTACGTGTAGCGCCACTAAAAAGTAACACCGGGTTAGTTAACCTCATATTAGTGTTTTTTGAGTTGGGAACATTGCAGTTCAATCGACGAATCATAAAATAGAATTGCAATGTCTGTGCCTGATATGTAATCGGACCAAAAATAAATGAACGAATAATGAACGGAAATTATATACCCATCTCTTTACTTTTCTTTTTCTTTTTTACAATACGATACTTTCTTGTCTTTGAATATTATAACATGACATTTTATTTTAATTGTATGTGGATCCCATGGAGATTTAGTTCATTGATTGACGAAAACGTCAGACAAGGAAAAATATGTTTTAAGTTTTTATACATATAATTTGTAGGTATTTATTTTTATATGAATTCAGGAATATATTATTGTCAGTTGTTATAGTACCGAATTTTCACTTATTATACCGTCGAACAATATAAAAAACAGAATAAGTTATCAGCGGGACCCCATAACGTCATTTTATTTTGACATTACTAACGCTAACCTAGAATTTAGCGAGTTAACTTTCCCACATAGGTGGGTTAATTACTTAAAAGTTTAACCCTAGGTTTACCTCTAACTCTTGGTAGCACAAGATGAATTATTTGATTAACCCTGAGTTAGCTGATAACTCCGAGTTATTTAAAATAACCCATGAACGTGCAAGTGGACCTTTTTTTTTTTTTTTTTTGTGGATGGGAAATCATCAAATGACTTCTCCCGCTCTGGGCGGAGCGGGAGGGCGTGTCAGACTTTTACTGACTAAAACCCACCCGTGTTCCTTCTGTTGCCTGTGCCGGGGCCACGGTAACTCTTTCGAACATCCCGCAACCCTAGCTGGCATCGGCCCTAGCGGACCCCGTCAATAGTGCTGACATCTCTTTGAGGCGCGCGTGGAGCACGACGCGCCGTCGACTCGGGCTTGGTCCTTACCGGACGGCGAGCTACCCATTGCTCGCCGTCCGCAAGCCCGCGCCTACGGTGGCCGGGAATCAGCTGCCAATTCCCGACGCCCAGGGCGTCTCCTGCGGTGACTAGGGGCGTGAGGGTGCAAAGCTTGCCTCTCCCTCACGCGTCCCGCCTCCTCCTTCACGAGCATTACTGCTTCGCAGAAGGAGGTAATGGCTTCCCATGCACTCTCGCTCCGTACCATGGCCTGGACCAGGGCCGGACGCGAGAGATCGCCGCCGCCGATCGCTTCCGCGAGGACACGGCGGTGCTCCGCCCAAGCCGGGCAGACCTCCACCGTATGCTCCACCGTGTCCTCCGGGCGATCCACACAGTGGTGACACCCGGGCGTTTCCTCCCGCCTTATCCGGAACGTGCAAGTGGTCCTTAATACAGCAATATGCTGTAGTAAAGTACAGGGTCAAATTAAATTAGCTAGCGAAATTCCGCGGACGTAATGGCTATTGATATCTTAACATGATAAAACGAAAAAAATTAATAGGTATTTTTATTTATCGCAAAAGTTTAATAATATAACTGGGGTATCACCTCTGCCTACCTCCGGGATATACAAGCGTGATGTCATTTTCCACGTTCATGATCATCTCCTCGTCATAACATAATCTTAGAAGTCACTCACGTGGTCACAGCCGTCATCTTTGATCTCAAACCATCCTATCGTTGTATCGCTTACTTTCGACCTCGTCGACGCTCGCATTATTTTGTATTTTATTTTACTTGGGACGGAAACACGGCCGTCCGAAATAGACTTTAAATGTATGTGTTTAGGGTTGGTGCACAGTTTGATGCTATTGCGATGCGCGAGCGATGTTTTTTTTTTGTAGTCAAAACTGACTGTGATCAATTTCAAAACAACTTTTTTTTAAAGTGGAGTTAAAGTTGTTTTGAAAGAAAGAAAGAAAGAAAAATAGGTTTGTTTGTCACAGAAACACGTCATTCAAAAAGATAACAATAATCAGAAAAATGAAACAAAATAGATCTACATTATAATCACGAGCTCAAAACAGAAACAGTCGGCAGCTGCACGTCATGACTGTGACAAGAAGGCTTCCACTCAGCATGATTTTAGTTAGCTTAGTAGCAGCAAAATCGTTTGTTGTTCCGAGTCACGAAACCTTGGCTCCCGGCTGTCACTCATCGATCTTTCACAGTCGTTACGGGTAGTCAGAAGTCCGAAAGTCTGACAATCAATCTTACCAAGGGGTATCGTGTTACCCAGTAACTGGGTTGTGGAGGTCTGATAGGAAGTCATTCCATTCAATACTGGTATTAAGCTATATCGGCTTAGATTGGAAGCCGACCCCGACACAGTTGGGAAAAACTAGGCACACTGTTACAAAAAAAAAAAAAAACGAAAATCGCTTCGTTTATTCTGTGTGTCACCAGCGTCAACGCAGATTTTTTCCAGTTTAATTGTGATTCATTAGTGAATGTCACGACAGTCATTCTGCGCTGACGGGCGGATGTGCACACGATTTATACATAGTGATATTTAGATAACACGGTGCGTTGCAATTTACCGCTGTCGTGATGTGTTGAAACTTTTAGAATATATAGTTGTTTTTTGCGAACCGTCTGCCAAACGTTGTCTATATCCCCACACTTCTGTACTCTCTGTCGTTTAGGTATAGTCATTTATGCTACAAGTGCGGAAAGTAGGTGATTTCCACCGAGTGTATAAATCGACACGAGTCGGAAATCATGTTACGCACGTGTATCATACAACGTTTTCCTATGCATTGTGCGAGGAAATAAAAAAAAAATATATATTGAAAAATTTATTTATTTTTCGAAATCTAAATCTAGAGTAATTTATTAATAACGCGTTTAATGAAGTATTAATTTTATTGTACCTTTTATATCAATTAATCAATCAATCTTTTATTTTGTAAAACATAGGTATGGTTACAGCTGATAGTATATTGCCTAAAATAAGTGCACTATGCTTTGCCAATATTTGGCGTACAAAATCAACATAAACAAGCAACTACAATTAAAGTGGCATGTCAATAGATTACGTTAAAAAAAAATAAGAATTTAATTCAAAATATGTCAACTAGGTAAATAGGTCATTATAATCCCGGGATTTAAAAACCACGAATTTTTTATCGGACTTTATTTGTAGTTACAAATTATTGATTTGAAAAATCATAACATTTTTTAGGGTTCCACACACACACACACACATTTATATATGTAATTTTTATGGTGTACATAGTAAAGAGTATTCTATATATCTATAAATAAAGTCCAATAAATAATTCGTGGTTTGTAAATCCCGGGATTTAAACGTCATTAAAATTATTCCGGGATTTTAGAGGAGGTATCATCTACTCCATGTTACTTCCTTCCTCGAAGTTTAGGCAAATTAGCACTACCTATTCCTATCACTGGTAAGTAACTGACCCACAAACAGACAAATTGATTATGTATTAGGGCTTATCAATCTGTCTGCTTCTGTTGCAATTATTCAAAGTCTGCCAAAGCGTAGTGATAATAGTCAAATAGCCATATTCCCTAGACATGTATGTCCACAATACTTACATCTCTGCTGACCCAGTAACTCGCTGCCAGTTTCGCCAGCCCTACTGGCACTGTGCCAACAAGAGTTTACGCAACAGACAGTGGGTTCGAGTCCGGCTCGTACATTTGGACAGATAATAAAAATTTTATGTGATTCCTGATGGCGTATTGGGATTTTTATGTTGATACTGATACTTACCTTATATACAAGCTAAATGTTATGGTGTTGCCCGGTGTTTTGAAAATGGAAGCCATATTTGCATATCATCTACACCTGCCTAGACATTTCCCAATATTTCCCAGGTGTCGGCTTCCGGTCGAACTGAAAAATATAGCATTTTTCCCACTCTGTTGGGATATATTCCTAGCCTAACCGGATGCCGCTGAATGCTAGTATTTTACATGGAGCGACTGCCTATCTGACCTCCACAACCCATTAGCTAGGTAACACGATAATCCTTTGTAAGTCTGGTTGTTAGACTTTCGGGTATTGGTGCAAAATACAAGCTGTCAATGATTATTTTTTATTATTTTGTTCATGAAGAAATTAAATCCTCTCCAGATGTGGAGATAAATAAAGAAAATTATGAAATGACAGAAAATCGTCCACTCGTCATTATATAATACATTTCCTGATATCTATTTTAGAAATTAATTACGTCTAGACTGGATACTTATAGAACAGACTTCGCCAAAATTATTGTCTATCTTCGTGATTTGTATATTTTTATAAGATTAGCAGTGGTGACACCTGCTGGTGACTAAACAAAGATAATTTTCTCCCTTGTACTTCTTAATGAAAGCTTTTCCGCCAACAATAATATAAAAGCAGATAATTATTTAGATTTTAGGAAAGTAAGCCCTCGTTCATACGCACGTAAAAATATCGTTGCGGGATTTTATCGCGCACTGGATTTTCAACTCTCGGTGTTGAGCCGAGCATTGAGAATCCAACAGAGTGCATACCAGTGCGTCGAAAAAACACACAGTTGGATTTTCAACTCTCGGCGCTAAGCAGTGCGTCGAAAATCCAGTGAGCAAAAAAATATCGCCACGGGAAAAATCTCGCGTGCGGACCTGGGCTAACTATATTAAAATAGAGTAGACTGTTTGTATATCGTAGCAAATGATGAAAGATGATTTTTTATCGAAAAAGAACTTTAGAATGTAAAAAGTAGTATGGAGCAGAATTTTACCAGTTTTACATTATTTTTCGAAAGCCAGTCAGTAATTTAAAGACAGTCTGCAGCAATCCACGACAGAAATATAACCTCTGTACTTTCCCAAACGGAGTATCCTACTAATACTATAAACGCGAAAGCTTGTGAGGATGGATGGATGCTTGTTACTCTTTCACGCAAAAACTACTAAACGGATTTAGATGAAATTTGGCACACATGTAGTTTATAACCTGGATTAACATATAAGATACTTTTTATCCCGATATCCTTACGGGATGGAGACTTATGCGGGTGAAACCACGGGGTACTGCTAGTTTTAAATAACCCGCAGTAATTAAATAAACGAATAAATATGAAAACGCAGTCGACATTAAAAAACCTACGTAAAATATAGTTTGAATTTTAACAAGCATCGCCGCGAAGTAAGCCTTATAAAATTAATTACATTAATAAATACGGTACTTATTTCAATAAAATCGGCCGGTAGGTGGGTAGCCTAACTACACAATAAAATAGACCAAAATTATTTTATGGTCATACTAGCGAGGAGTATTAGAATACTCATTCTTTAGTGCAAATAGTTTAGGGTTAGGATACAATAGCGCTGATTCTAAAGACCATTAAAACAAATGACAGAAAAAAAGAAAAAGCCAAAGCAAAGGAAACCTAGACAAGTGACAATCGCTTTCAAAAGGTTAGTCTTCACCAAGCGGAAAAGTGTGCTCGAGAACTCCACGACCTCATTCCGCCGGCCCCTTCTACCATCGGACATCTAGACGCACTGCAGGTTACCATCCCTACCTAGTTGCTATTCCACCAATTCGCACTAAGCGTTTCCAAATGTCTTTTGTGATGCGCACAGCAAAGGAGTGGAACTCTCTGCCTGCGTCTATGTTTCCGAACGCATACAACCCCGATGTCTTCAAAGTGAGAGTTAACAGGCTTCTTCTGGGTAAGCTCGCTCCATCGTCGACTTTGTCTCTGTCATCTCTGACCTAGACTAGAGTCAAGAGCAAACCTATCTTAAATTAAAAAAAAAAATCCTCGCGGATGCTCGAGCACTTTTTTTTTCACTGAATACATAAAATATAAAATTTATTTTATACTTTAAGTCAATATTGATACTTATTCAATGTTAAAAAGTGCTCGAGCATCCGCGAGGATTTTTCCGTTTGGTGGAAACTGACCCAAAGAGTTTCGTATTTCTACAACGACTTTTAACATAATTAAAATTAATAAGCTTTTTGGCAGCTGTCAATCCAATAAATTTTTGACTTTTAACCGACATCAAAAAAGGAGGAGATTATGATGTTCGTCTGTATGTATTTAGGCGAGTCAACGCTGTTAAAATGTCACCGTTGTTTTAAAATACTGCATTTATCAGATGGCGTTTGAACAGTTGTGTTCCGACTGGTGTAGTTTTTTTAACAAACAGAACATAACATCACGCCTGTATTCATCGCAGAGATAGGCAGAGGTGTACATATAGTACACCAGTCCTTTATTTAGTTATTAAACAATCAATTATTGTACAACCATATTACAGATTTAAGAAAAGCTTAATTTCAACTTCTTTTTCAAATAATAATTAGGCTTAGAATCCGTAGGTGTTTCTTACTTTCCGAATCAGTCATCAGCGCAACTATTCAGATAAAAAATATCTAAGAAGAAAATCCACCAAAAAGGCACTTAATGCCTATCGGTCATGAATCTAAACTCTACAAGTTATAACCCAAGTTCCAAGTGTCTCGGCTTTGGAAACAAATTACTGTATATTTATTATCAAGTAAAGGCGACCTCTTTTATAACATAATACCTGTTATTTTGATTCTTTTTACCTAGACCCGTATTCTGTAAGGATACACAGGCATGGATGTCGTTTGAAAACTATATTTGGATTGAGTTTAGTACGAAAATAATTTATTTTCTCAAATCTTAAATACATTATACAATCACTTACTAACTATACAAATAAATATACAAAAACAAACGGACAATTAGGCGTCGAAGAACTTGTCCGCATTGCTGCCATCCGGAAACGTGCCCAGAAGACTGGCAGCATTGCCACGTTGAATGGCAATACTAATGGCCAAAGAACGAGCCAGCCCTCTGGTCACAGGAAGTATCGACGAGTCTGTGAGAAATTTCCTTAAAAAGGAAACGCGCACTCGGGCCCCATGACCCGAGCGTGTCGACCTCAAACGGCTCAAAACTGTAGTTAGCGATAAGGTTACAGTATTTGTACGAAAATCTGTAAGAATAGAATATAATAATTTTATTTTCAGACAGAATCCATAGGGTTAGTAAAAATGTTACTTAACATATAGTATTAGTAGGTACAGACATAATATAGATACAGTTAAAATAAAAATCCAGCGTGGAGCTGTATGTACCATTTACCTCCGCAAAATCGGGGAATTCCATCGATCTGCGAACACACTGAGAATACTGTTGGTGCTGCCGCGAACATCGCTGACGCACTACAACGCCACGGCAGCCACAGCAGTACTCTCATTGCATTATTGAACGCGTAGGTCGCTGTACGAGCGATCGGCGGCGGCGATCTCTCGCGTCCGGCCCTGGTCCATGCCATGGTACGGAGCGAGAGTACATGGGAAACCATTACCTCCTTCTGCGAAGCCGTGATGCTCGCGAAGGAGGAGGCGGGACGCGTGAGGGAGAGGCAAGCTTTGCGCCCTCACGCCCCTAGTCGCCGCAGGAGACGCCCTGGGCGTCGGGAATTGGCAGCGTAGGCGCGGATTTGCGGATGGCGAGCAATGGGTAGCTCGCCGTCCGGTAAGGGCCAGGCCCGAGTCGACGGCGCGTTGTGTTCCACGCGCGCCTCAAAGAGATGTCAGCAGCATTGAAGGGGTCCGCTAGGACCGATGCCAGCCGAGGTTGCGGAATGTTCGAAAGATTTACCGTGGCCCCGGCACAGGCAGCAGAAGGAACACGGGTGGATTTGAGTCAGTAAAAGTCTGACAAGCCCTCCCGCTCCGCCCAGAGCGGGAGAAGTCATTTGATGATTTCCCATCCAAAAAAAAAAAAAAAGTTCACTGAACGAACGTGAAGTTGACCCACAGGCTGCACGTGTAGAAGGACTGACAGTAAGCTTTGAAAAGCGTATTTAATCGATCCTCAAATATTTCAAATTTTGCGTTCCTAAAAATATTATTGAACACTCTAATATAATGACTGCGCCTTTCTTGTGAACCTCAAATAGTTCCTATTTTGGGGTCCTAAAAATACTAAATAGCCATGTAACTTGGAACAATTTGAATGTAGCGGTCGCCAGCCGCTGCCTCGGCACCGCTCGCTTCACTCGCTCGGCTCACACGCGGTTGGTCACAGTTCTAACCTTACCTAACCCATTTGTTCGGGGTGCCCTAGATACTACGACCTACTGTGATAAAAGACCAGAAATGAAAAGAGAGGATAATTAATTTAAAGTCATGTTCATAATTAAAAAGTCAATAATTTTTTAGAGGATCAGTTAAATGTGACTTTTGCCGTAACTTTCATTCGTAATTTCTACAACGCATTGCAGTGACTGGACAAAGTGAATATCTCTATATTGATCTATTGATTATAGATCAGACCGGCCATACAGACATTTTGGTTTATTTTCACTGTATAACGAAATTCATTGAAATTCGAATGACAACAAGGACCGACATCTTTTCTTCATTTTCGAAGATTTCGAAGGTCTCAGGGCTCCAGCAGACAGACGCAACGCGATAGCGCGATGAGACTCTAGTAGAATAATTTCTATGAAAACTTCGTAGAAATTAGATGGTTAGACATTAACAAAAAGACCTCGGGTAGGTGCATTTATCGATATCATTCCACTCCGTTATTTATTCAAATGCTCGTTGGCCTAAATATTTTTACAAAAAATCATAAACAAAAAAGAAAACACCAATATATTTTCTTTTAACTATTAAATTCCAGAATTCTTTTAAAATTCAACAGTGTACTCCTATCTTAGGAGCACAATATTATCGTTGGCCTCCCGCCAAACAGTTTGATTCTAGGATTGAAAATAAATTATTGAACACTTAATAATACACAGAAATCTCAGTTATTATGAACAGTGATGTTGAAAGGGAGACAGCGGTATTCGTAATTGGTGAGAAGTATGTTGATATATGACATCGTGAGGAAACCTGGACTTATCTATAAAAATGAATAAAATTGAAGTGTCTGTTGGTAATGTCAAAATAACAACTTTTGACTAAAAGTATATACGGTACTTATAACAAAAATACAATTTTTAAATTTTTTGTCTGTCTGTCTGTTTGTCCCGGCTAATCTCTGAAAGGGCTGGACCGATTTTGACGGGACTTTCACTTGGAGATAGCCGATGTTATAAGGACTAACTTAGGGTACTTTTATTTTAGAAACAGAATTAGGGTTCCGCGCAAAATAATAAAACCCATAAAATTTATGCTGTTTTGCGCTAATCTCTGGAAGTGCCAGTCGGATTTGCAAAAATCTTCTTTCTCGAGGATGGTTATAAATAGGCTATTTAACGTCATGCTACGAGCCTTAGCCGCTGAGCAAAAAGAAAAAAAATCAGAAAGAACGCTAAGCCAAAACGAAATAATATTTAACGCGGGCGGGCGATGCAACGCGGCAGGTCGGGGGACGGGGGAGTTTTATTAAAATGTGGCTGTTATTTTAATATATATATATTGTGTATCTTACGACTTCCACACTAACAAAGCCGCGGGGCACAGCTAGTAAACAAAAAAACTTAATTGTCAGGAACCATAATTTAAATTCAACGTTCCCATTAATTTCCGACAAACAACAAATGCAGTAAAAACAATAATCTTTTCACACGGGACGTTATTAAATAATTACCGGTCCTGCAATTATAGTAACTCTCATAATCCCGGATTAAAAACTGAAATAATGTAAATACGGGAAATTACAGGACGCAGAAACGAATGAAACTGAATAAAGTATTTTCATTAAATAAATGCTGTGGCAGTCTGAATTCTAGTTAAGTAGTTTATTAATCGAAAACCTGGGTCCTTTTAAAACGAACAATGCGAAATATTCGTCAACAAATAACAAAATTGCCACGTTTTTACGACAGTAGCTAGACCACCACCTCTTAAAGCAGTATTATTGTAATCTTACTTCAGTGTGGGAAAGAGATGGAGTTAGACGTCCTGTATAGCTCCATCTCTTTCTCACAATGAAGTAACATTAAAATAATACTGCTTTAAGAGGTGGTGGTTGGCCCCCTGGTGCTCTTCAACACGTTGACTGTCCATACATTAAGTACATGTAATGCATTTTTAGTCTGGTTGTAACGCAATGCATTAGTCCAAAGGCAACTGAACCACGTTTCCTGGGCTGGAGGTGTGCGAGAACTTTGATTTTCTAGGGACGTATGAAATAAAGCAGTTTCAAAAAAAACCCATTGGTTGTACCACGAAATTGCCCAAAATTGACGGGACAGTCAATGTGTTAATAAAGCAGAAAACGATAGCCGTTGGAGCTGTCATTGGTGGATCTTTGACAGTCGTTACGGGTCGTCAGAAGCCCGAAAGTCTGACAACCAGTGTTACCAATAATATATAGTATTACTCAGTTAGTGTGTTGTGGAGGTCAGATAGGCAGTTGCTCCCTGTAAAATACTGGTATTCAGCTGCATCCGGTTGGACTGGAAGCCGACCCCAACATAGTTGGGAAAAGGCTAGGCAGATTGATTGATTGACTATATTAAAAGGATTGTCTTTCATTCAATTTAGGTGCTAGGTTGAAAACTAAGTGCAATTATTGAGCAATCTATCTCTACCAATAAATAAAATTGAAGTGTCTGTTAGTAATTTCAAAATAACAACTTTTTACTAAATACAGTATATACTGTACTTATAACAAAAACGCAATTATTTAAATTTCTGTCTGTCTGTCTGTCTGTTTGTCCGGCTAATCTCCGAAACGGCTAGACCGATTTTGACGGCACTTTCACTAGCAGATAGCTGATGTTACGGGGCATAACTTAGTTTACTATTATTTTAGAAAAAAAATAGGGTTCCTCGCAAAAATAAAACCTATGAAATTATGAACAAAAAGTCAGATTTGAAAAATTCTATTTGCATTTGGTGGCCCAATTCTCGAGGATAGTTATAGGCTATTTAACATCACGGAAAACCCTTAGGAGCCGAGCAAAAAGAAAGTCAGAAATAACATTAAGCGAAAACGAAGTAATAGCGCGGGCGAGCGATGCAACGTGACGGGTCGGAGGACGAAGGAGTTTTATTAAAACGTGGCTGTTATTTTAATATATTGTGTATCTTACGACTTCCATGCGAACGAACTCGCGGGGCACAGCTAGTATTCTATATGTCTGTGTGACCGCTATGATCTTCTAAACTACGCAACGGATTTGATGAGATTTTCACCACCATTTAGAGAATGTATTCCCCTGTCACTTGTCGCCTGTGGGTTCTGTTTAATAGGCCTCTGATTGTATCAATGTCATTGTTGTGTATTTACACTAGGTTGGTATTTCAGAAGAGTACTCAAGTGGTTATACTTTGATTATATACAGTTTTTGTGAAAATTGCCCATTTTCTTGCTGACTGTAATTTTTTTTCAAAATCTGAGAATTCAGATCAACATATCTCAAAAAGTTAAGGACAGCCTCCTAAAACCGTTTTCCTGTAGCTGCAACGGTGGCAGGCAAGGCCGGTATTTATATTTCGAGTAATATTGTCCTAGTTTGTACATATTTTGCCTCGTTGGTCTAGTGGTCGCAAGCACTACTGCTGAGCGCTAATGCTGGTCCTGAATTCGATTCCTAGGTCGATCAATTGGTTTTATCTATCAAAAATATCTCAGTTGCTCCTGAAGTCTGGATTTGTGGTCGATTCATTGCCAAAGGCTCTGTCCCCTGGGACTTAAACAAAACTGGTGTAACGTGGAAGTACCTCTGCTTAACCCTTCGGGGAAAACAAGCGTGATGTTAAGTTATATTTGTATTTAATATTAATCATTCGCAAGTTTGACTCACATATACAGGGCAATTTTTTAATCACTAGCCAAATTTTCACAGGGTGATCTACCCATGAATATGAACAACTTACACTATAGGACCAACTCTGAAATCGCGAGAAAAAAATCATACATTTTGGACGAGTAGGTATTGAACTTTTGTATGAAACAGCAGATTTTTTTTTCGTGATTTTAGAGTTGGCCCCACACTGAAAGTTGTTAATATTCATGGGTAGAGCACCCTGTGAAAATTTGGCCGGTTATTGCATATTCCAGTGACTGTATTTATTACTCCCACAAAAGTTTGCTTAGAATACCAATTACTAGAAACTGTGTATATTGTTGTTGAAATCAGTGCTCTGAGTGGAATACCTCGGGAAAATTACGTAACAGTGGAGTTGGTTCAATATACATAGAACAATAGAAGTCGAACGAAACTAAATGAAAAACAATTCCTTAATTAGTAGGTTGTTTTTGGAGGGGCTGGTGGCTAAGTAATAACAGCCGCAGGGGTCGATCGATCAGGTTAAGCTACGCTGTTGATCCGTGGATGGGTGACCGTGTATATATGTATGTTGCAGCCGAATTGTTTAATAGTCGTTAGAAGACCAAAAGTCTGGGAACCAGTCTTGCCAATGGGTATCGTAACTGTGTGGTGGAGGTCAGATAGGCAGTCGCTCCATGTATAATACTGATATTCAGCTGCATATGTCTAAACTGGAAGCCTACCCTAACACAGTTGAGAAAAGGCTAGGCAGATTATATATATGTGTTTTGCGAATTTGATCCTTATTACAACTACTAGCTATCTGTACCCCGCGACTTTATTCGCGTGGATGTCGTAAGATACATAATATACTGAAATAACACCCACATTTTAATAAAAACCTCTCGTCCCCCGATCCGTCGCCAAACGTCGCGTTGAATCGCCCGCCCGCGCTGTTACTTCGTTTTCGCTTTGTGTTCATTCTGACTTTTTGCTCGGCTCCTAAGGGTCGTAGCGTGATTTTAAATAGCTTACAACTATCCTCGAGAATTGGGCTACCAAATGCAAAAAGAAATCTTCAAATCGGACTTTTTTTCATAATTTTATGGGTTTTAATTTTTTTTGCGCGGAACCTTAATTATCTTTCTGAAACAAAAGTAGCCTAAGTTACTTGCCGTAACATCAGATCTAGTCAGATCTATATATAGATATAGATCTAGCCAGTGATAGTCCCGTCAAAATCGGCCCAGCCGTTTCGGAGATTAGCCAGAACAAACGGACAGACAGACAACAATGTTAAAAATTGCTTTTTTTATAAGTAGGTACCGTTTATACTTTCTTATGCATTTAGTAAAAAGTTGTTATTTTGACATTACAAACAGACGCTTCAATTGTATTTATTTGTATAGATAAATTGTCCAACTGACAGGTGTCAAATTGTACTTACCATCAGGGTGGCCGCTCACTTGGTTGCCACCCAATCACAAAAATAAACCTAGTAAAAATAAACCAATCAGTTTATGTTATTAAATCTACACGGATCTTTTGGCGATCGAATTTTTGACGCTCAAAAGTGCCTTTTATGTGCCTATTTGTGAATTAAGTGACTTGATTGTGACTTCGAACGACGTGCAATTGTTTTGAGAAATTAATGTCACTTAAAATCATAGACATAGAGAATTGGACTGAGCGTTAGCCTCACAAAAACTTTTTTGCAAAAAAAAAAAAACACTAAAAAGTGAAAAATAACTTTGACTTTAGAAGTCGGTGTCTTTGGTTTTGTATTTTCGTTGTTTGCCACCGACTTCCGAAATCAAAGTTATTTTTCACTTTGTAGTGTTTTTTTTTTTTGAAGTCGGTTTTATTTTGTGTAAAAAAGTTTTTACTTTTCACTTCTTAGTTGCGTACCCCACACAAATTCGAATACCATTACCTGCTATGCAAATTACAGTGACAGGAAGTTATTAGAACATCATCCACATAGACTAAGTGGGAAATATACGTAATATTGAAGCTAACTCAAAAACATTTACATTTTATTTTACCAGAATGTTAAAATAAAATGAAACATTCTAGCTGCATCATGTAAATATGCGGTTTCGTGGGATTTCTGGCAAATTCTTTATCAGTCAGTGACTACGGATTACAACAAGAATCTGGATAATAGGTTCATTTAATTAGTCGGTCATCATCATCTGCCTAGCCTTTTCCCAGCTATATTGGGGTCGGCTTCCAGTCTAACCGGATGCAGCTGAATACCAGTATTTTACATGAAGCGACTGCCTATCTGACCTCCACAACCCAGTAACTGGGTAATACGATACCTCTTGGTAAGACGGGTTGTCAGACTTTCGGGCTTCTGACGACCCGTAACGACTGTCAAAGATCCACGAATGACAGCCGGGACCAACGGCTTAATGTGCTTTCCGAGGCACGGTGGAGTCTCGGTGTGTAAAGATGGTCACCCATCCACGGACCAACCCCGGCAAGCGTAACTTAACCTGATGGGTAGTAGGTTCATTTAATTAGTCGGTCCGGCGTGATAAATAAGGCTATGTGCTAAATATAGTCCGATCACAAAAGTAAACTTTTTCGAATATCCACTTATAGATAAGTGGTTGTAGAATTCTGCTAATGTTGCTTCCCATACTAAAATGATAATAATCATTATCTTTCGAAACACCTCACAACAAGACAGCAATTGCCCTGCGTCTTCCCATTAGGTAGTATCCAAATACTTAATGGTATGTTTCCTTTCTTAATCTACTTTTACATTCCGTATCACTAACAAATGCAACGACCAGAGAACTGCTCCACTGTAATGGCGAAGTACATTGTACACAGTTTGTGTACAATGTACACATGTTAGTCTGAAAGCTAATGTACTGCTAGCGTAAATATCTGTGTGTTTGTCTTACAAATTGTGCGCTGGTCTTGAGTGACTTGAAATAATACAAGTCTTGTAACTTGTAGTTTCTGAGAACGACGTGTTATTTTGTTTCCTATTTCCTAGTACCAACATGTTGGTTTTATAATAAAAAGTTGAAGTTATAGTTTGTATATAAGATTGTGAATCGATTGATTTATAAATGCAGTTTCCGGAAATATATTTTGGTTGATAGAGATGCGGGAGAGAGAGGATCGTGGCTAAATTATAACAGCCGCACTCAGCTATACTGCACTTTCGGCCGGTCCACAAGCAGAGCTCTTCAACCCTCTCCTGGTCGACGCCAGCAGTCAGTCTCAACCCGGCGCCACATTCGACTCACTGGAGCATAACGCAGCGCCACCCCGATTCACTGGGGAATTTTCACAGACAGTTCCGGCTCACCGTGACCCATATGGCGCCTGGTTCCAACTCACTGGAACTACAACTGGCCCTGGCTAAGCATCATAATATGCCAGCCCACTATCGACCTCCGGTATTTGCAGGGAAATGATGTGGCAGCGTCTGCAATGCCACATGCGAACTACGTATCAAGTCCTGACGTCACACAAATCCTGCATCGCGCAAGCAGAGTGTACCGCGCGACTGGCGTATATACAACATCTCCACATCAACCGTCGGGCAGTAGCCCACCAGACACAACTCGCACCGTGGTCTACAGTCACAGGGCACTAATATGTATACACATAACAACTTTTAAAGCCGATTTTCTCCTACTGCGGGTATTGATTGTAATTTTTTTTGTCACCAACAAATCGATAGCATTTTCTATCTGGAATTTCTCAGTAGCAGCCCGGAGCCTAGATTTGTGCCCGATTGATGGCAATAGGCTTGTCCCCTATTACATAGGGCTTACACATAACTGGCAAAATTTTGGTGTACTATAGTTACATCTCTGCCCAACCCTTCGGGGAAACAAGGCGTGATGTTATCTTTAATATAAAAGCGATTCTAAAATGTATGATACTTAGTGTAAGGTGACTGTACACGAGGCTTAATGAAACTTGTATCTAATGATTTGTCAGCTAATGAAGACAGTTCCCAATCCAGACAACATGTCCCGGAATTAACGCACACCACCAAACACCCCAATTAGAATATTATGTTATAATCATAATACATTCACTGAATTTTTACTATTAGGTACAAAACATTGCTTATTTATTACATTCGTTGTTAGTACTGATTGTGGTCCCATTACAAATCTGTGCACGTACACAGTCGCACACGTATAGGGGTCTAGCATAGGGGTACTTCGTTCATTTTGGTTTGTTTTGACTGTAAAGTGGATGTGTGACGGTATTTTACGCAGTTTTAATTACTTTTAACCGACTTCAAAAAAAGGAGGAGGTTCTCAATTCGGCTGTAAGTTTTTTTTTAATGTTACCTCAGTACTCCGTCATTTATAAGCCGATTTGGAAAATTCTTTTTTATTTGAAAGGGCATACTTCCAGATTGGTTCCATTTTTATCAAAATCCAGCTCTGATGATAGGATCCATGAGGAATTGAGGGAAATCCTCAAATATTGTGGGCATACACAGCGATTTTCGTGTTTTTATCAACAAGTCAAGCATTTTGCATTCAGATAGAATCATTTGGTGAAGTGAAACTGAAGAAAAACACAGATGGCCACGGGAACTACTCAATGTATGTTACGGGTAGCGATAAGATATCTCGATTAAGATAGTTAAGTGACTATGACGAAGCAAATTTTAATTAACGGTTCTGATGAAAATGGTACCATCGAACTGATCTGATGATGAAAGCGGAAGGTAGGCACCGGAACTCCGTAATAAATCAATGTATCCTAGCCGCGTTTGGGCTTATTGGAATTGTCATGAGATACACTCTGGCTATAAAAGATTTTAGTGGAAATATGCTTCAAATTGTGCTACTCGAGTCGTATGTTATGTGTGGCCTTGATTGTCAGAAGACAGATTTCAACGATCTGTCTTCGTGTGCTTGATTTAATAATTTGTTGGTGACGGCGTTCAAACCTGATAAAACTACGCCTTCCAAACTTATGACACGACTTAGCGTGACGTATACAAGGTGTAACATAATTATCGCACAACCTCTTAAGGGGTCATTGTACTCATCATTATGAAAAACTTTTACTATGGGACCAAACCTGAAATCGCAAAAAATAATCATCTGCTCCCTACATTTATGTTCGCATAACTCGTCAAAATGTAGGGAACAGCAGATTTTTTTTTCGCGATTTCAGGTTTGGTCCCATAGTAAAAGTTGCTCATAATGATGAGTACAATGATCCCTTAAGAGGTTGTGCGTTATTTATGTTACATCTTGTATATGTCATTTGTAAAGTTTTATTTGAATTCTGATGAGTAGTTTTTGTGTTAGCTTCCATAATACGTATTTTGTTCCATTTAGTGTATGTTGACGATGTTGATAACTTCCTGTCTCTGTTATTTACTTAGCAAGTTGTGGTATACGAATTCAGGTGGAGTACCACAACTGAAAAGTTTAAAATGAAAACTTATTTATAAAAAAAAAAAAAAACGACTTCCAAAAAAAAAACACTACAAAGTGAAAAATAACTTTAATTTCGGAAGTCGGGGGCAAAAAACGTATATACTAAACCGAAGACACCGACTTTCGAAATTAAAGTTATTTTTCACTTTGTAGTGTTTTTTTGGAAGTCTGTTGTTTTTTTTTTATAAATAAACAACAGAAGTCAATTCAGTAAATTAAACGATTCTGCACAAACCACGTTACTAATGTGAATTAGTTCAGTTACACATTGTAGATTACGTCAGATTGTTTAATTTAATCCAGCCGTAAGCCTGTCAGCACCGGAATACATTAAATACTAACAGGCAGATGAAATTATCTCATTAATTCTATTACTCTCAACATCTAGGAGAAACTGTGGATTAATATTAATATATACGACAGTATAGGAAATAATAAAACTGTGTATATCCACATTATCTACCTGTGTGTAATATTTTCATGTAGGATGAGTCAGGAAACAGTTTCGTGGGCCCCTACTCAGGAATCACGCTTGTAAAACCGAGAGTGAATAATCTAGATAATATAGGTCGGCAGGGACATCGACGCAGCTCGCCGTCCGGTAAGGACCAGGCCCGAGTCGACGGCGCGTTGTGTTCCATGCGTGCCTCAAAGAGATGTCAGCACTATTGACGGGGTTCGCTAGGGCCGATGCCAGCTAGGGTTGCGGGATGTTCGAAAGAGTTACCGTAGCCCCGGCACAGGCAACTGAAGGAACACGGGTGGGTTTTAGTCAGTAAAAGTCTGAAAAAAAAAAGGGACATGGATTCAGTACATGATCCCGGACCCCCCCCCCCCCGCATTGAAACTTATCATCGGTTATTTAAAAAAATCAGCCTACCGTCTGTAGCTAGGTGTTTTTTTATGTAAATTTCACAGACGTGATGGGTTTCGATATCATAACATGATAAAACAACAAAAAAATAACAGATTTCTCAACTCGTACTTCAAGTAAGAATACTAGCAGCGGTCATTGCACGTTGATCAAACTTTACAACTTCCTCCATGGGACCAACAGAAAAAAATATCAGCTGTCCCATACAAAGCTTCAATACCTACTCGACCCAAATGTATGGGATGGTGGATATTTTTTTTATCGATTACGATGTTGGTCCCATAGAGAAAGTTGTTCAGTTTGATGGTCTGTACCCCACCCTTAAATTTGACCACACCTTTCTAATACACCCTAAATAAAGCTCTTTAAATCAGGGACCGCAACCGGTTTGATTAATACGGGTATTTTTCAGTTACAACATCATGTCTCAACTTTGGAGCCACCATCGAGTACAAAGCCCAAACTGCGGCCAAGAAACTGGGCATCCTAAATAGGGTGAAGCGATACTTTACGCCTGGACAGCTTTTAATTCTTTACAAAGCGCAAGTCCGATCCTGCATGGAGTATTGCAGCCACCTTTGGGATGGCTCAGCTAAATACCAACTTGCCGCGCTTGATTCGGTGGAACGCAGAGCTAAGAGGCTCATTGGCGACGTAAGACTGATGGATGCCAAGCTTCACAGCTTGGCTCATCGCCGCAAGGTAGCCTGCTTGTCGGTCTGCTACAGATTGTACTTCGGTGAGTATGCTCGAGAACTCCACGACCTCATTCCGCCTGCCCCTTTTTACCATCGGACATCTAGACGCACTGCAGGTTACCATCCCTACCTAGTTGCTATTCCACCAATTCGCACTAAGCGTTTCCAAATGTCTTTTGTGATGCGCACAGCAAAGGAGTGGAACTCTCTGCCTGCGTCTGTGTTTCCGAACGCATACAACCCCGATCTCTTCAAAGTGAGAGTGAACAGGCTTCTTCTGGGTAATCTCGCTCCATCGTCGACTTTGTCTCTGTCATCTGTGACCTAGACTAGAGTCAAGAGCAAACCTATCTCAAATAAAAATAAAAAATACAACATTTTTTTACAGGTATTTTTAAAGGTTACTGTAATTCTTAAATTGAATACAACCAGTATTAATACCGGTAACCAACCGAAATATAAATTATCTCTATCTTACACGTGCCCGTCGGCATTAATGAAAGGGCGCGCATCGGGTGTGTGTGTCAAAAAGTCAAGTTGACGCGCGCACTGGCGAGCGCTGACCAATCACGGCCCTGGCTGGCTGGCTATATTCTGTTTATTTCTTGTAATTTACATGTGTCATTTTCAGGTATCCGGTATTAAAACGGTAACCTTAATAGACGTAATATGTTTCTTCTTCTTGGTTATCCAGATAGCTGTAACCTTAGTCGTAGATGTAACCAAAATTCTTCGATACCGTAATTTATAAGGGTTTTTGGTCCCTGCTCTAAATGGGAAGAGCAGTGTACCATACAATGGGACACATGGTTACAGGCTAGTATTATTATTTATATAACAGAGATGTAAACAACTATTATTAAATAAACACACAATTCAAACTGATCACGTGTTTGTGGTGCGCTCAGCAACGATGGAGTGTTTACATTGCATCTTGATGTACACTTCGGGTCAACAATAGTGGGAACTGGTGAATATAAATACATAGTTTGTTTGACGTTTATTTAGTCATTTTGTTTGTGATGTTATTTGGCCGTTTGAGTTTATTTTTGAACTAGTAATGTAGAAGTTAATCGATATATCAATAACTGCTTGTCCTGGCTAGGAACGTGAAATTTTGCACACGGGTTCTTTTTATAATGTAGGATAGCACTAAGAAGGGGTTTTGGGAAATTAGACTTTTAAGGAGGTGAAAAGGGGGGATTTTGTTTGTATGAAAAATCTTATTTCTCAAGTTAATAACCTTGAAACTTGGCACGAATACTTATCTAAGTAAATTATGAAGTTTGTCATTTTTTGTTTTTCTAAACTACCCCTATATACTAAAGGAGGATTGGGAGCTGTCAAAGTTTGTATAGAAGAATTTTAACGCGCGGTGTGATTAACTCGAAACTCAGTATTTATACATACCTACTTAAGACCAAAAAACAAAGAATAACGTGTATCAGGGTTTTTTGAAAAACTACGCCTAATAGGGTACTAAAGTACGAAATCCACGCGGACGAAGTCGCGGGGGAAGTGCTTGTATGTACGTTATAAAAGTGTCATTAAAGGCATTACATTTACATAGCATAAGTATAATCAGCCTTTAATTTTCGCACCGCTGGGGCTCAGGCTTCCTCTCGGTGACAGGGAATGGGCCGTAATTGGGTTTGTGGATGTCACGTGTCTTCGAATTTTTAGTTTTAGGACATGTCAGTTTCCTCATGATGTTTTCCTTCACCGTTTTGAGAGCAGTGGCGATGAAATAATGTACACTGTAATGTAATGTGCGAAAGCTCCAGATAGCCCGGGAAATGTAAATTTTCTTACGTTTTTGCGATTAGCAAGTCAGTATTAGGTTGTATGTTGATCAAAATATGATTTGCGACCGTAAAAGTATGTATTTATTATTTCCGTTATGTGTGGACCACGCACAACAGTTCACCTGAAGGACTCGGAAACCAAATTTCTAACATAAGACATCTGAAAGGTCTGGCTCGACGTGTAAATTAATTTAAATGATGATATAACATATATAGTATGTATGTTACATAAACAAACACATAAAATCTGTCAGCGTCCCGACATCTATCGTCGAGCAGTTGCCCACCAGACACAACACCCGTCTGGTCGGAGGACCCCCCTTTTCTATGGAGGATGAGTGAACTTTACACCCCGTTCCTCATACATCTATGAATCTATAACAAAGACATTGTCTTAGTTATACATTTTATGTTTGCTATAATAACGTTAAGTTTCTTGTGTGACAAAGAAAAATACTAGTAAAGCAGAACAGTCTTTTAAATCTCCTGGAATGTTTACATTCTCAGTTTACAGAAAACACACGTCATGCATACACAGTATAGCCATAAAGCCTGTGGTCACGCATGGCTGACTGCTTGCATGTCATTCGTGCATATCAGATCTCCCCGCTGAAAGCTTATGCTTACAAAGGGTACAGCGATTCCGTGGTTTTACAATAATATTTGCATAATGATTTTATAAAAGGAGATATTTATAATACATACACCCTTTCTGGTTAAGTAAAAATGTTGACGGTGTACAAAACTCGACTTCACTTAATTCACTAAAAGTGTTTGTAATAAAAATCATTTATCATTTACCAGACAATAGAATCTCCATAATTAATCACCAAAGACATGGTTTCAGATACTAACTAGTAGGTAAATTTGACTGTTTTGTTAAACAGTACGCCAGCGACAAACCTGAAATCGCGAAAAAAAAAATCAGCTGTTCCCCACATTTTGACGAGTTATGCGATCATAAGGAAGTAAGGAACAGCTGATTTTTTTTCTCGATTTCAGGTTTGGTCCCATAGTAAAAGTTGTTCATAATAATGAGTACCTACAATGGCCCCTTAAGAGGTTGTGCGTTAATTCCGAGACATGTTGTATACAGGGTGGATTTTTGAGACGGGGCAGTAAGGGTAGGCACCTCAACCATTGCAGTTACAGAAAAACGGTCTTAGGAGACTGTCCTTATTTTTTTCAGAGATAAAAAAAATTACAGTCGGCAAGAAAATGGACCATTTTCACAAAAAAATTTATTTGATGTCAGTCGATCCTGCGATCAAAAAATTCTGTCGGACCAACTGAGGTTTGAGACTAGAAAAGTCAGAAGTCGCAATAAAGGGTGACTCTCGATTTAATAACTAGGGAATGATAATAGTTTAATCACATTATCGCATTGGGTGTGAACCTGTAAAGATAGTGTAAGATTGTATAAATAAATAAATAAATAAACTTTTCCTATACTTTTGGTAGAAAATGAGACTCCAGCTTACCTTTTTTATGATGGATAGACTGGCCAAAAAACTGAAGTAACATAATATAACATAACATCACGCCTTGTTTCCCCGAAGGGTTAGGCAGAGGTGTACCTATATAGTACACCCACATTTCGCCAGTTATGTTTAAGTCCCATGTAATAGGGGGCGAGCCCCCTAACTGAAGAAAAAACTGAAGTATTATTTTTTTATGTAGTGTTAAATATTGTACGGTGGTACGGAACCCTTCGTGTGCGAGTCCGACTCGCACTTGGCCGGTTTTTTCTGTCTTCTTTCTTACTTTCTTAATTGGCCTTCTGATAATTTAATTACGTATACCTACTAATGTTTTATACCATTCAACAGTAGCCATGATAGACCGAATTTCTATGAAATAAATATTTAACATTAAACTAATCCAATCCGCAGAGTACACTCACTGAGCAAAGTGTTAGATAAAATAAATATTTAAAATGTGTAGTGGTACAGGAGTTTATATTGAACGTGTAAAAATAATAAAAATACACGTTGAATATTATATTGAAGTGTCGTTTGAAATATTTGTACTTTTCGAGTTTTAAACTTTTAAATATACGTACAAAAGTTCATGTCGCTGTCCGCCAGGGGTTTTAAGAGGAGCTAAATGCCACATGCTATCACTTTAACACGTCTTTTTGGCTGCGTACTTATTTTGAGTAAACGCGCATCAAACCTTTTAAGCGGTTTAGGCTTTATAGGCGGTCGACTTTATTTTAGAAAACATGTTTTTGCCATGTAGAGCTTTATCTTTACAACAAAACGCATAGAAAAAAATACGGCCAAGTGCGTGTCGGACCACGCACAACGAAGGGTTCGGTAATTGGTGTGAAGAGAGAAGAGACGTATGTAATTATCCCAAGAACAAACTTAACATTGTAGTTGAAAAACATGTTCTCACATACATTCCAACTGCAAATGTAAGTTTGTACACGCAATATTGAGAGATTTATCGTGTGGTTTTAGGACCATAGACTTCTTATAGATTTTCCTGTAATCTGTAAGTATAGAACTATTTTCTGTATTTTATTCAAAATTTTTGGCTTGGTAGTTTCGGAGATAAGGAGGGTATGGACTATAGACACACGAGTGAACCTATAAGGGTCCCGTTTTTTCCTTTTGAGGTACGGAACCCTAAAAATACAGTTTTCGACTGTATTTTTAACCGACCTCAAAAACAGGAGGTTATCAATTCGATACGTATGTATGTAATATTATTGAAACTGTAATATATTCACTTAAGTTAATCTATTAGAGGTTCCAAACAAAATACATTTTTTTTATAGGTGTATATTATGTATGTTTGTCTACGCGTTTCTCCAAAACTATAAATCAGATTATGACCATTTTTCGTTGGCTTAAATTTAGTTCAACTTAGGGAACAGTGCAAGTTTCATCTAAATCGGTTTAGTAGTTTTCAAGATATGGACCTGTAAGTGTGATGGCCTGGCTTATTGATACGAGCTACGGGTGTAGTGTCAAAGGGAAAACGTCTCAAAACCTTCTAGTGCATGTAAGAAAAATCAAAATGTCTGAAACGAAACTGGCCTCACGGTACAAATCCGCGGCGAGAACTAAAACTAGATAAGATTGACAGGCCATTCAATACGAGCTACTGGAGTGGAATATTACTACTCAATGGCAAACTACAGAGATGGAGTTGTAGCATTAGGACTGCTATGACTTAGTTTCAATAATACGTATTTAATCCACTTTATGAATCTTGGATGATGGTATAACCCTTCCTGTCACTTTTGTTTACAAAACAAGTAGTAGTATATGAATTGGTGTGGAGTAGGTACCATAACTAAAACGAAAAATTAAAACTTTTTTACAAAAACACAACTGACTTCCAAAAAAAAAAAGAAAAAACACAAAAAAATTTAAAAATAACTTTAATTTCGGAAGTCGGTGGCAAAAAACTAAAATATATCCAAAGACACCGACTTCCGAAATTAAAGTTATTTTTTGAAAGAATGAAAAATACCTAGATTTATTTGTCACAGAAACACGTGTATCATACTAAAAGATAAATAAAACAAAAGAGATCTGCATAATAACCACTAGCACAAAACAGAAATAGTCGGCAGCTGCACGTCACAACTGTGACAAGAAAACTTCCACTCATCATGATGTTGTGCAATGGGGGACCCAAAGCACAGCGCTGATTTTTTCACTATTTAGTGTTTTTTTTAGAAGTTGGTTGTATTTTTTTTTTTTGTAAAACGTTTTTATTTTTTTACGTATTAAACTTATAGCAGAGCTACGTTTTCTTTGTTAAATATAGTTAGTAGAGTATAGAACTCAATTATACGCCTATTAGCAGAGATTCGTTTAAAGTAATCCAAACCAACTTTGTACAAGATTAACAAAATGATTATGAAATAACAGCAGTTTACAGCACTGATTATCCCAATTATAACAGCCAAAAACGAATTTCTAAATCCACACAGAAATACAGACATACCCCTTGCACTTAATTCGGCAAAATTTGCGTTAATTATCCGAATTGCGATCCCCTCTCCAAGTCCCGGCGGCGCCATGAATTCGGTAATGGTTGGTTGTGAGCCGTCAAATTGACGGCGTGCATATCATTAATTTGCGTGCAAATTTAAATTGCGAACCACTTGTGTAGTCGAGTGTACTTTGACAAGTTGTCACTTTAATTACGCTTTTGTATGCGTGCGCGTGTCTATTTATGGTAGATTTTGTTGTTTATTTAATTTTTTTAAACTATTTTACGTAGTTAATATAATTTTCTGTCCCTTCAGGCCTATAAATTCACTTCATTAGATTATATTTCATACAAAGATAATGAAATCTATTTCAATGCTAGTTTACATTCGTAAAAAAAAACTAAATCAAAACACACAAGCACATCGAAACAATGTTTAAAGAAAACAGTACAATCGCGGCCAAAACACGTCCCAATTTAAAATATATTAAAAAAATAAATTACGCCATTTAGCCCATCATCAGAACCGTTGAAAAATTATAAAACAAATGACAGATAAAATTAGAAAAACAATATTACCCACAAAAAATACACTATCAATGAAAGAAATATTTTTTCAGTGCGGCAATAAATTCTTTTGAACAAAAAGGAGGGCAATAATAAGGTGTACGTCTCGATCTAAATGGGGACCAAAAGATGATATACGTTTGTTAATAAAAGCATTAAGAAAAATAGCACTTCTTTTTTCTAGCCGTCAAAATCTGTCGCGGGAAACATGCCAAGATTTTATGCTCGGGAGCCAGGACGTTAAAAATGTGTTTGATTTAATAAAGTTTTTGAATATGCTGAGATTGTCTGCTTTTAGTTTATTTTTTTTGCTTATATACAAGATGTAACATAAATAACACACAAACTCATCATTATGAACAACTTTTACTATGGGACCATACCTCACGAAAAAATAATCAGCTGGTCCCTACATTTACATATGTTCGCATAACTCGTCAAAATGTAGGGGATCAGCAGATTTTTTTTTTCGCGATTTCAGTTCTGGTCCCATAGTAAAAGTTGTTCATAATGATGAGTATAATGACCCTTAAGAGGTTGTGCGTTAATTATGTCACACCTTGTAGATGTTTTTTTTTCAAGTTTTAGTTAGTCGTGCATTTCTGCTTGATTTCGTTTTTAATTTAAAAAAAAATCGTAGTCTTTTTAATCGTAGTCGTTAAATAAATGTTGACGGTTTTCAGTTTATGTATAGGTAGGTACGTTTATGTATAGGTAGATACAATAGTTATCAATATAGCACAGATAAATAAAATGCATAAATATAATATATTACGATTTGATGGGACTTAAACATATCTGGCGAAATGTGAGTGTACTATACACCTCTGCCTTACCCTTCGGGGAAACAAGGCGTGATGTTATGTAATATATTACGTAATTGTTAAGTCCATTCATATTATGATATGACTAAACTTAAATAAATAGTCAGAGAGCTGCGGCATAAAAACTAAAGTAACTTCAAATTTCCAAAAAAAATAACACGCTAAACACATTTTGAAGTTAAATGTAACTTTTTTGTTTTTAATTTGAAATTTTGTAAAAAAAATGTTTTGCAATTATATTTACCTACTAACATAGATAACTAGCAAGCTACTTTCTATGTTTAAGATACAAATATCATCCGTAAAGAAACAGTCGTGACATTTTACACAAGAATCTCGAAAGCCTGAATAATAATTTATTGTGTCCGCGTACAAAGGACGCGCCAGCTCAGTGCACAATGCTCGTACCTAATCTATTTTCTCCATTGACTCTTGAGTAAGACCAGGTTTGCACAGGCGATTTTTTAACACGACGATTACATAACACCCACTGGATTTTCAACTCTCGGTGTTGAGTCGAGCATTGAGAATCCAACAGAAAGCATCCCAGCGCGTCAAAATAATACTCTGTTGCATTTTCAACTCTCGTTGCTAAGCAGTGCGTTGAAATTTCAGTGTGCGGTAAAAAATCGCTACGTTTTAAAATCGCCCGTAGTACGAGGGCTAAGCTTCTTATATTAGCATAGAAATGTTTTGTCCTGGATTCAAAGCTAATTTACCGCCTCATTAGTGTGACGGCACGCGCCGGCTGACGCTGAGCGATTAGATCCTGAATCTATATATCTTCTATACCAATAAATAAAATTGAAGTGTCAGTTTGTAATTTCAAAATAGCCGCTTTATACTAAAGGCATATGAAAGTATATACGGTCCTTATTACAAAAAAAAACAATGTTTAAAATTTTTGTCTGTCTGTTTATTTGTCTGTTTGTACCGGCTAATCAACGAAACGGCTGGATTGATTTTGGCAGGACTTTCACTGGCAGAGAGCTGATGTTACAAGGAGTAAATTAGGCTACTTTTATTTTAGAAAAATAATTAGGGTTCTGCGCAAAAAAGTTTAAATCCATGAAATTGTGAACAAAATCCGATTCAAATAGGGAAGTATTGACTTCCACGCGGGCGAAGCCACGGCAACAGCTACTTAATAATAAAAGTAATGTGTTTTCTTCCTAGTATTTTATTGAAGCTTTTGGTCGCGGCATCGCCCGTGTGGATGTCAGAGATTATACCAAGGGAACGGACTACTGGGATAAAAAGTATCCTATGTCCTAACCCATGTAATGGTCTACTTGTGTACTTGGTCTTCATCTAAATTCTTCCAGCCGTTAAGGCGTAAAAAGGTAACAGACATACAGATTTACTATATCATTTAATATTAGAAGAAGCTGTCTTAAATCTTGCCTTATACACTAATATATAGTGAGAATATACATACATACATTCCCTCTTCGTTATCTGTGATCTTTCACTATGGCAGAACACTCGGTGAACTATGGTTACAGCGAGCTAGATCTGTCACTGTCAAATGTCGAATCTAGGTCAGAGGTGACCACAGAACACTTATACTTCAAGCAGGAGGTGACAGAGACAAAGTCGACGATGGAGCGAGCTTACCCAGAAGAAGCCTGTTCACTTTCACTTTGAAGAGATCGGGGTTGTATGCGTTCGGAAAACAGACGCAGGCAGAGAGTTCCACTCCTTTGCTGTGCGCATCACAAAAGACATTTGTAAACGCTTAGTGCGAATTGGTGGAATAGCAAGTACTTAGGCAAGGGTGGTACTTGCAGTGCGTCTAGATGTCCGATGGTAGAAGGGGGCCGGCGGAATGAGGTCGTGGAGCAACGGCTTTTGTTAGTTTAATATGCGTATTATGCTTTAAATTTAGTATAGGCCACGTTAATGCGCGACTAAGACTTGACTAAGGCAGCCGATCACGTATGCTCATAGTATACACATGGACTGTGTGCATATTTAGCGCGTATATGCAAATTCTGACACAAAAATGAGGAAGCCTAAACTGAGATTATTCTGGCACATCCAGCATTTATGTCAGCCAGACGCGGGAAAAAATTCATCAAAAATCCTACTTAATAATATAAACGCGAAAGTTTGAGAGGATGGATGGATGGATGTTTGTTACTCTTTCACGCAAAAACTACTGAACGGATTTGGATAAAATTTGGCACACAGATAGTTTATAACGTGATTTAACACATGGGATACTTTTTATCCCGATATCTCTACGGCGCTGCTAGTATAACATAAGATTAAACTTTCTTGTTGGTGCCCCAGCAAGCTTCCAGGTGTTTCTCTGAAGAAATAAGTAGCAGAACCTTTTTTCTCTGCCTAGTCTTTTTCCAACTATACTGGGGTTGGCTTCCAGTCTAACCGAACGCAGCTGAATAGTTGTATTTTACACGTAGCTCCTGCCCATCTGACCTCCAGAACTCAGTTACTGAATAATACGATACGCCTTGGTAAGACTGATTGTCAGACTTTCGGGCTTTTGACTACCTGTACCGTTTGTCAAAGATCTGCGAATGACAGCCGGGTCCAACGCTATAATGTACTTTCCAAGATACGGAGGGGCCTCCATATGTAATGGATGGTAATCCATCCCCGGACCGATCTCGGCATGAGTAGCTTAACCTTCGATCGACCCGTGCGGCTGTTATTATTTATCCACGAGCTCCTCTGAATGGTGATTCTAATAATCTTCAAACATATGTGATTTCCTTTTCAACAGATATAGTAGTGTCAGTTTTAAAAGTATGTGATGAAAGTGTCAACAAACCAGTTCAGGTGAATTTTTATGCAACCACAAACTAAAGGGAATTAGTAAAGCACTCATCTGTATTACAATCATTGTTTGAATAATATTATTAAATTCCAATTGAAAATCATCGATGAAAATTAAGGTTCTACAATTAACTTCAATTGTCAAAGGAAAACATATTTGGTGATTTAAAATAAGAATTTCAGGTATTCAAATATTAAATTAAGGTGAAGCGATACTTTACGCCTCGACAGCTTTTAACCCTTAACAAAGCGCAAGTCCGATCCTGCATGGAGTATTGCAACCACTTTTGGGATTGCTCAGCTAATTACAAATTTGCCGCGCTTGACTCGGTGGAACGCAGAGCTAAGAGGCTCATTGGCGACGTAAGACTGGTGGATGTCAAGCTTCACAGCTTGGCTCATCGCCGCAAAGTTGCCTGCTTGTCGGTCTTCTACAGATTGTCCTTCAGTTAGTGTGCTCAAGAACTCCAGGACCTCATTCCGCCGGCCCCCTTCTAGCATCGTACATGTAGACGCACTGCAGGTTACCATCCCTACCTAGTTGCTATTCCACCAATTCGCGCTAAGCGTTTCCAAATGTCTTTTGTGATGCGTACAGCAAAGGAGTGGAATTCTCTATCTACGTCTGAGTTTCCGAACGCATACAACCCCGATCTCTTCAAAGTGAGAGTGAACAGGCTTCTTCTGGGTAAGCTAGCTCCATCTTCGATTTTGTCTCTGTCACCTTTGACCTTGACTAGAGTCAAGTGCAAACCCATCTCAAATATAAAAATAAATCCGATCAAAGCACTCAATTTGTAAGTGGCACTACAAATTGCTATCCACAGGCACGTTTTCTGATTCATTTGTTAATATTTCGTAAGTTACTTCTGGAACAAACCATAAGTTTCCTCTTTGTTACACAAATACCTATCGTTACCAACTCATAAGTGTAAAACAATAAATCTCCTCCCAACACTTTGACTTCAAGAAACACAGCAATGCTATCCAACATAGCCTCCTTAAATTAGCATAGAAACGCTTCGTCCTAGATCACAGTGTAATTTATCTGGCGTAACACAAAGCGTCCAAAATAGTGCTGCTCCTTAAATTTTATGATCTGCAGGCAATTGCAGAACCGGCGCAATAAAAGCCACGGCAGATGCCACTGGTTGTAAATACACAGAGAAATCTAGGGTGCCAGTTAAATGTGTCGAAATTCGCCAATCTGGTTCTAATATATTCATAGCGTGAGATTCTGATAGTAAGGGAATGGTGGTGAGGGCTAATTTGACAGCGAGCTACCAATTTAACTTACAGAAGTCAATTACGAGACTTGTGCTTTCACAAAACGTTGGTAATACCAGATTAATACAAGTGCCTATTTTACTTTTGATAATTGTCTCTACTTCTTCCTTAATCTATCCTAAGGTTGTTTCTAAAAGATCGCTTTTAGCGATAAAACGACATTGTGTCACCCTATGTAAAATTTTTACCTATAATTTTATATCTGTAATTTCTATGGTTGTGCATAATAAAGAGTATGCTATTCTATTCTTAAGTTTGTGAGACAACAAGAAAAAAATACTTATAATGTCTAAAACAGACGCTCTTTCCTTTTTTGAAGTCGGTTATAAAAGTAGGAGATCATGTTTCTTCGTTGCTATTTCGTTTGATTTGCTAACAGACAAAATGCAATACGATATTTTCGGACATGAAAGAAAAATCCAGGAAATTATCTATACTAATATAACGAAGCTGGACG
Source organism: Fissipunctia ypsillon (assembly GCA_947568875.1). Lineage (NCBI taxonomy): Eukaryota > Metazoa > Arthropoda > Insecta > Lepidoptera > Noctuidae > Fissipunctia > Fissipunctia ypsillon. The sequence continues at coordinate 16,970,956 of OX387663.1, read as the reverse complement.
CTAGTGATGGCGCCAAACTCGTAGCCGAGCTCTGGGCCGAGTCTATTCAGATTGCCATCGACACGCTAAGAAGAAGAAGAAGCTGAAGAGTTTGTTTAAAAACGCACCAATCTCTGGAATCACCAGTTGGATTTGGCTCAATTCTTGAGGAAGGTCATAGGCTATTTAACATCACGCTATGACCCTTAGGAGTTGAGCAAAAAGAAAAAAAGGTCAGAAAGAACGCTAAGCAGGAGATGCGATGCTTTGCGGTGGGTCGGGGGCGAAGAACTTCGCCCGACGAGAACTGAGTATTACCGGAAAGAGCCGAACTGACTCATGACGGTGGGTGAAACCTCGGGGCACAGCTAGTGATCTAATACATTTCCAATGAAACGGTTATCATTATCCAGTCACTTGCTCAATAAAACGGTTAAGAAAAACAGTCCAAAACGTAGAAAACTTGAAACGCTTTTCAAGAAACTCGACTTCTAAAGCACTTACCAGACCAGATGCATGAGTAACTTCTTTGTTGTAAGTTACATACTTAAGGCTAACTTTTTAAATCAACAACTCTTCAAAAAGTGTTAACTAGTTAATTAATATTTAGAAAATCTGCGGAAATTATGAGAAACTTAGTTAAATCTGTAATAAATTTTTGCAATTTTATTTTTGCCTCATTAGTCTAGTCCAAGTTGGTTGGTCGCAAGCGCTACTGCTGAGCATGAGGTTCTGGTTTCGATTCTCCAGTTTTCCATCTGGAATTTCTCAGTAGCAGCCCGGAGTTTGAATTTGAGCCCGGTTATTACATGGGACTTAAACATAACTGGCGAAATGTGGGTGTACTACAGGTACACCTCTGCCTAATCCCTCGAGGAATACAGGCGTGATGATATGTTGTTGTTATCTTATTAGGTATTTATCATGGTGGACATTTCATGTATTCCAGTGCCCAAAAAGTTCAATATTTATTTAGTGTTGCCTGTTCACAACATTCAATGAGGTTATTTCGAATTCCGTAGTAAATTTCCAACTAGAGCTGTCCCCAATAAAATTCCCAATTTATTCACATGACGCGTAAAACAGTCATCGTTAAAGTTTAAGTGTATTCCAGCACTTTTCTCATCCCTTCGAGAAACATGGTTTTTATGTTGCGTCTATACGTTATTAAATAGGGATTTATAGGTTTTTATTTCCATCAACATCATCTAAATCCTTTTACGAGCAATAAAAGTAAAAGTAAAATGACAATAAACAAAGATAGTCGGGCTCCCGGGCTATTTGAACATTTGTAAAAATAGTTGCGACTCGAACCAAACTCAACATCAGTTTATTGCAAGCCACAGGCGGAAAGCAACCGAGTTTCCCGCCGTGCCAAATTTGAATAGTCGGATTCGGAATTCGAAATTGTGAAGTGTATTTATTTTTTTTTCTATAAAGTGTCAAGACGTGTTCTTTTCGACGGAGGTTTTTAATTAAAGATTGTTGTTTTTTGTGCAATAAGGATGTATTCAAAACTTTTTGTTAGTGTTTGCTAGTGAATGGCAGTGATTTTTTTGCAAAGAATTTGTGCTAATGTGTTAATTAGGAGTGACAGGAAATTGAGTTTCAATTGTGACAAGCTTTTACAAGATTTTAGGTTATACAGTAATTTTAATGCAAAATCAAGTAAGTCATAGTATCTCTATTCAAAATTTTACTTCCCTTTTACAATTATCCAACTTATGAGGTTAATTAAAACTTAACAAAGGAATCTTAGGTATCTGAAATTGCTTTATTTAATATAATAATAAGCTATACAACTTTCAGTAACCAACAAGACCAACGAAGGTTCTAGATTCCCTTTGAATATCTTGTTCCAAGAAATTGTTTATGCAAGCAGCATAAACAAGAAAATACATAATCGCACCGTATTCTGAGATGCCGTAAGCATTCCCGTCAGAGGATTTAGAGGTAATAGTATCTACGCTTTAAACTCAGGATTTTTAATAAAGAAAGAGGTCGGTATGTTAGTAAATTGTAAAAGTTTTCTGTAAACTAGGATGTCTGAAATGCATAAATAACGTAATATATACAAATAAATAAAATTGAAGTGTCTGTTTGTAATGTCAAAATAACAGTTTTTTACTAAATGCATATGAAAGTATATACGGTACATATATCAAAAAATCTATTTTTTAAATGTTTGTCGGTGTGTATGTCGGTCTGTCTGTATGTATGTCTTTCTGTCTGTTTGTTCTGGCTAATCTCCGAGACGGCTTGACCGATTTTGACGGGACTTTCACTGTCAGATAGCCGATGTTACCAGGATTAACTTAGGCTATTTTAATGGGAGAATATTCCCCAACATCGCCTCCGAAACCTCTTCTTTAGTATGCCAAATTCGACTCGAATCTGTGCTCGAGGAGGCAATACCAGTTATGAAAATGTAAATAAGGCGTAAAACATACTTATAAGCGTTGTTTGAGTTGTCAGTAAGTTAAACATGGTTTTTTTTTGGTTTTTATCTTTTTTAAATGTAATAAACTATTATTTTAATTATTTCAAAACTCTGACTTCTATAGTTTAGGCGATGTTGTAATTTTAAAAGTTTGGTTCTAAATTTTGAAGGCCAGTGTATTACCTACCTCTATAAGTCCAGGTTTCCTCATGATGTTTTCCTTCACCGATGTCAGTAATGTTCAAGATAAAGATTAAAAATTATATACACTTTTTCTCTCAAATCTTCACAAACGCCACAGGTGTCTCATAAGACGCAACTCATCTCACGTACTCGGAAAATGTCTTGAAAGATGTTCTTGACATACAAATTATAATAGACTTTCTTAGAAGTTTCCTTACCATCCGGTGGTTGGGAAGTTTTAATTCTCGGTATATTATAATTTATTATCAAAGAGTTTGTGTTTGACAGCTTCATAATCTGATGAATATTTTGTCATCCCTGAAGTTTGTTTTTAATTATGTGGTTTTGATTGTATTTAATACAAATTAATATAAATGTCGATTAATCAAATAGGACTACTTCGAAAGTTTGTCTGGCTTACTGTAGTAGTCTTCATGAAGAATAAATTTGTAGTGCATGGTTAGCAAAACGTTTCTGATATTTTTAATGTTTTTCTACCCTTGTGAAAATGCACCTTTTAACGCATTCATTTTTTTCATAGCTAGACCATGCAGAGAATGGAAAAATGATTTGTTTGTTTTTCTACCATCTCTAAAGTGGTTTCTTAACTCTGAGACTAAAACACATATAAATATATCATACAATTCATGTGTACAAAATATTGTAAAACATTTTAAAAGAGTAACGGTGGAGTTTCTTGGCCATTCTTATCCACACGAAACTATTGCACCTTTTGGCGTTTGCAATAGGTAGTTTCGTATGGAGAAGAATGGGCAACTAGAATCAATTCTATTTTCTTGTAAATTTTGACGTTCAAAAGAGCCTTTTATTTGAAATAAATTATTTGTCTTTGGCTTTGAAAACATACTATTATATCTGGTACATTTATTAATCATTGTGCAACGAGAAGAAAGTTTTAAACATTAAGATTTTCACTCACTAAGATTGCCGTCTACATACAAAAATTACCATTTACACGCCACTTTACTGCTATACCCATAAAGTAATATCCCGGAGCTATAAGTTAATAAATACCTTTAAAAAGGATCCTTCGTGAATTAGGGTACACCCTTTGGCTAAAGATGGGATGCTGCCGATATCCCCTTAATCCGTATGCCTTATAAGTGCCAGTCAGAATGGAGAGCGAAGTGTTTGGCTAAGATCGCGGGGTGTTGGAAGATGTGCGACGGTGAGCGGGAAAGAAGAAAAGAAAGAAAATACCTTTATTTGCGGCAAACATGACGCAAAGAAAGAACTCAAACACAAAAAGAACAAGTTGGGGGAAATATGCGTCACATCCACGCAAAACGGCTATCGCTCAGCAAAATACTGCGACCCTATGCGAGAAGGAGCCCCAGCGCTGATTTTCAGTGGCAGCCATCAATGAATTTCTTGTTCTTTGATGTAGCTGGTTAAAACACACACGCACATACATAAACTCACGCCTTCTTCCCATGGGGTAGGCAAAAACCACAGAACGCCACCTGCTACGATCCTTACATACTCCTTTTGTCTCGATCACGTTCATACATCTGGTCATACACGCACGCCGGTTGCGAGTACTACGCTACCTGTCCTTTCTGAAGAACATCACCAATAAGATCACTATATGTCTTCCTAGGGCGTCCCCGGCGTTTCCACTCACATCTGCCATGCATCCCTTTTGTTAGTCGACTTTATTCATCCTCTCAACATGAGCAAACCATCTAAGCATACTCTTTTATTTATTTTTTTTTACTAAATAGTTAATGTTAGAGCTAATAAGAATGTTACAATAAGATCACGCCTGTATTTCCCGACGGGTGAGGCAGGGGTGTACCTATAGTAGGTACACCTTTATTTCGCCAGTATGCTTTTAGTCTCACGTAGATACCAGGGGGCGAGGCTATTGGCATCAACCGAGCACTAATCCAGGCTCCGGGTTGCTACTGAGAAATTCATAACTAGATGGAAAAATCCAATAACACTTTGCCCGACCCGGGAATCGAACCTCATACTCAGCAGTAGCGCTTGCGACCACCAAACCAGCACCCTAATTGCGTAACACACTATCAATCACAATCTGAATCATTTTGAAGCAAATTGCTAATCCATTGCTACATATGTACGAAAAATTTGTCTGCTCAACAACGTAAATAACGCAATGAATGTTGTTGAACTGTCAAAATGAAACCCATTCCTACTGTAAGTGTGTTACGCAATCGCTCGGCTGATATTTGACTAGGAGTTCCATTACTTAAGCGCAGGCCACACGGGAACGCAGCGTTACGAAGCTACATAAGTTCATCCGCTTAGCTTTCCTCCGCGTCTTTTCATACTTACGTTTTCTTTTCGTTTAGTATGAAAAGACGCGAAAGAAAGCGAAACGAACTTAGCTTTGTTTCGCGTCATTCCCAGTGTGGCATGCGCTCTATGTGTCTTAGGGCCAGTTTCCCGAACGAAAATTCAACAAATATAACTACTACAAACTAACATACAACTAAAGAAATAAACAATGTCATATAACCTGAGAAATAGAATAAAAACAAACAAAGAAGAAGCGTACGCACTAATTACAGTAGAAAGACTATTTATTATTTGAAGGAGCACAGCTGTACAATGGATTGCCAGACGATATAAAAAAGTGCGATAACGTGAATATGTACATTTGAGAATAAGCTTAAGAAACATGTATGTCTATTATAACTATTATTTCCTTTATTAAAATAAATACTAACTTATTACAACTTATTATTATTTATTTATTTAAGATACATTTGCTCTTGACTATAGTCTAGGTCAGAGATGACAGAGACAAAGTCGATGATGGAGCGAGCTTACCCAGAAGAAGCCTGTTAACTCTCACTTTGAAGAGATCGGGGTTGTATACGTTCGGAAACACAGACACAGGCAGAGAGTTCCACTCCTTTGCTGTGCGCATCACAAAAGACATTTAGAAACGCTTAGTGCGAATTGGTGGAATAGCAACTAGGTAGGGATGGTAACCTGCAGTGCGTCTAGATGTCCGATGGTAGAAGGGGGCATGCGGAATGAGGTCGTGGAGTTCTCGAGCACACTCACCGAAGTACAATCTGTAGAAGACCAACAAGCAGGCAGCCGGGCGGCGATGAGCCAAGCTGTGAAGCTTGGCATTCACCAGTCTTACGTCGCCAATGAGCCTGTTAGCTCTGCGTTCCACCGAATCAAGCGCGGCAAGTTGGTATTTAGCTGAGCCTACCTAACTTCTAATACTCTGGAGGAATTTGTATTGTACTGTAACATCATACTAACTACTTTGTCATTATTTAATAAGCGAACTGTAAGTTCTTATGAGAAATAAATTTCTTTAAACCGAAATTATCGCAAAATAAATTTTACAATTTGTCATGCGCACGTTAACTGACGTGATAGGTTGATTATCAACAGACAATCGCATTACGTGACTTGCGGTAATTTTGACACGTTGATAAAGTTCGTTCCAGTTAAACTGTTAACTAAATTTTCTGTACTTAAGTGTATTTTAATACCAGCCTATTATTGTCCGACTATAGGACAAAGGCCTCTTCTCACACAGAGAAGGCACGAGCATTGATCACCACGCTTGCTCAAGACGGGTTGGCGATTTCAAACATAATATTAACTATAAGCCCAGGTTTCCTAACGATGTTTTTCCTTCACCGGTGTTGCATGCAATAAATAATTTTTTTGTAAAATAGTATAAAAACCTGGCCTATTTGTAATCCCTAGGTATATCTCATAATTTTCCAAGATGTCTGTGGCTAAACACATAATCTGTGAATTATCTGACTAGCTATCTGTCACAGTTCGTACTAAGATAAAATCTTGCGATGTGACAGACATTAACGATGACTTTTGTCATCGTTTTTGGCAGCGTTCGCATCCTATGAGTACCTACTGAACACTGAAGAAAACCTATTAAAAACATTTTGAGTATTATCAAATAGCAGAGATGATATTTGTTATGCACCTACAGAATACAATTATTAAATCGACGTTTTATTTTTTACCGTCCATTCCTGCTTCAACCATTAGAATAACTAGTTTTAGTTGGTAATTTTAGCAGCAAGATACGCTACAGCCATTGCTAAGTGCCCGGCCGACAAAGGAATGCGTTCCTGACACCTGTCAGTTGGACAATTTCTACATAGTTGTAATAAGGATCAAATTCGCAAAACACATATTTGTTAGTATGAAACTGACAGGTTCTCTCGACGACGGCCGGACTGTACTTCTGAAGAGCAATTCTCGTAATTTTAAGAACGTTCACAGTCTGATCTCAGTTTCAATATGCCAATTATACCTATGATTTCCCTACATTTTTGACAAGTTTTTGACATTGACTGTCGCTGAGATGAGATTGCGACTAGATTTTGATCGTTTTTAGTTATGGGAATTGGGCTTCTGATTTGTTTTGTTTGTTATGACAAAACTATTAAGTCAAAGTAAAAGTGTTATTATAATGGTTCTAGGATACATAATATACGTAGCAATATTTTATTTTAAAGCTGCTTATTGACACTTCTCTGTGAGAGAATTGGAACGAAAGAAAATACGTTTAGTTGCGGTTAACATGACGCAAAGAAAGAACACAAACACGAAAAGAACAAGTTTGTAACACGCATTTGTAATTCTTTTGAGAAATAAATATATGTAACCGTACTTGAGCCAATGCATGACACCTAAGACAGTCATTTATAAAAAAAACATTATGCTACAAGTGCGGAAAGTAGGTGATTTCCGGCGAGTGGCATTTTTATTCACGAGCGAGCGAGTGTATAAGTCGACACGAGTCGGAAATCATCTTACGCAAGTGTATCATACAACGTTTTACTATGCATTGTGCGAGCAGATAAAAAAATATATAGGTATTGAAAATTAATTTATTGAATAAAATGTAAATCTAGAGTAATTAATAACGCGTTTAATGAAGTCATAGTTTTATTGTTCTTTTTTATGAATAATTATCAGTACTTGACTAATTTGTCAAATAATAAAAGCTCTTTGCGTCTGGCTGGCGATGGAGTTAAAACTTGAAACTGAAAAGTAAAAAGCACTAGTGTGAAAAGTGGCACTTCCCGCACAATTTGGCTGCTTGGAAAACGCTCTTTTCGAGCACATGCATTGTAAACAATATTATTTTTCCAATTCACCTGAGCACCCTATAGGTACAAGGAAACTCGAGCTGTATGAAGAAAACGTCAGTCACCGGCCACTTGGCGCGTCATATATCTATGTCGTGCATTTCATGCCCGACATGACACGACAGCGCTCTCTGTCGCCGCCGACGATATGGCACACAAACGATTGTCTTTTAATATGAATGGGTGCCGGGTGTGTGCAATATGAGCCAGTGAAAGCCAACAAATGAGCATCGGTTATAATTTGCACGTGATGTTTCTCATCTGTCATTAGTCTAAAAATGGCACTGGTAAATATGACTTACCTTGTAATTCTGGCTATGAATGAAGAAAACGTCCAAAGAAGCTCAAACTCAAACCATTTATTTCAATTAGGTGTACCAATATATGCATATAAATGCTCTTTTGAATTTTCAAGGGGTCGATCAGTCAGAAATATGAAGCTAGTTGCCCATTCCAAAGTGTAGTAGGTTCCTATGGAGAAGAACGGGCAAACAATTCCATGGACACTCTTTTAAATCAAGTCTGGCAAAATGATTATTTAGCCACCAAGTTACATTTATATGTAGTCGTACACGCTTTTTGGTATACAGGAAGCCATCTTGAAATTAATTCAATGTTGTGAATGTACTGAGTAGGCAATGAGGGTTTTGATGAAAATTGGCGCCACTTTGACAAGAGGTCTTCCATTTCGACAATGAATATAAAATATATGATGACGTTCATCATTCATTTTCATTAATTCGTTCATCATTCAGTCACGATTAAGGAAAATATAGGCGTTTTGACACTTGACGGATTCCCGGACCTGACGTCTCAGTGCTGCCACCTAGTGAACATCATTTCAGAAAACCCTCATTCTTTTGCATCGCTCTCATTAGTAGGTATGTCATCAGCTTAAAATGCTATTACGCAAAGAATAAAAATTAATATTGACAGTGTAGCACGGGTCGATCAGTCAGGTCAAGCTACACTTGCCGCGGTTGGTATGGGTGACCAACTTTACATACAAAAACCCCTCCGTGCCCCGGAAAGCACGTTAAACCGTTGGTCCCGGCTGTTGTTCGTGGATCTTTGACAGTCGTAACAGGTCGTCAGAAGCCTGAAAGTCTGACAACCACTCTTTGCAAGGGGTATATATAGTATTACTCAGTTAGTGGGTTGTGGAGATCAGATCGGCAGTCGCTCCATGTAAAATACTGGTATTCAGCTGCATCTGGTTTGACTGGAAGCCGACACAAACATGGTTGGTAAAAGGCTAGGCTACATGACATGACAAACAAAAGTATAGTATAGTGAAAAGACGAACATTTTTAGCTTGTTAATCTGTACATAATATTGGTAAAGTGATAGTGAAATAACATGCACATGACACTTTAACTTTGCCTAATAAGTAGAATCAGTAGAAGTTGCACTATTTTTGCAGGCAAGAAAATTGCATCGTGTAAATGGGGCTCAGGTTGGCAAAGCGACTTTGCCCTCGGTATTCTAGATGCCCTTTACTTTCATCTGGAAGCAGTGGTGGCCCAGTGGTGAGGGTCCCGACTTACGAGTGTAGGTTGTTGGCTGGTACCCAGGCAGGCGCTTTACTTTGTGTAATTTATTTCATCACCACTGCTCTCAAAACGGTGAAGCAAAACATCGCGAGGAAATCGGCATGTCTTAGAACCAGAAATTCAAATAGATGTGACATCTATCAATCCGCACTGGGGTCGCGTGGTGGAATACCCACTCCCTCTCTCTCTGTGTTCCAGCAGTGGGAACATTATTGGTTGATTATGCTTAATTTTAATTCGATTTCCCCAAAACTAGAGCAAAGTACTTCAAAATATAATAAGAAAACAAATAATACAATAAAGGAAATGTCAGTCAGTGCCACTTGGCACGACGTGTATGTGTGACGTCAGGACGCTTAGTTTACGAGCGACGCCCGGACATATAATACGTTTAAATATATTTAAAGCCGTGTCCATTCAAATCGCTGTACTATTGTCGTAAGAGTATCAGTGGTAGGAATATTAGTCGAGTTTGTTGGAACAGTTATGTAATTTTCGTTGGAGTAGTCGTAAATTATAATGTTATCGTTTTGGTTATAGAGGTAAGAGGAACAGGGTGAAAAGTTCACTCATCCTCCATAGAAAAGGGAGGATGCTCCGATCAGACGTGTGTTGTGTCTGGTGGGCTACTGCTCGACGGTTGATGACAGGATGTCAAATATATCCCAGTCGCACGGTAAACTCTGCTTGCGCGATGCAGGATTTTTGTGACGTCGGGTCTTTGATGCATAGTTCGCATGAGGTGTTGTAGATGCCGCCACACGGTTAGTGTTTTCTTGGACTAGTTAGTCGTGATCTCTGAACGTTGCACCATTCCCCAAAATTAACCAAACCGTAGCAAGCATGGCTTTGCTTAGTGGAGTAGTTTAATGTGACCAACTCTGCTTCAAATGGGTGATTCCCGTTTGATTAATTTTTACTTAAATCCGGGCAAGTACCAATGTGACTTTTTCAATTCATATGTAATTTCTGAGTTTATCTTAAACATTACTGACATCGGTCAAGGAATAACGTCGTGAGGAAACTTGGACTTATAGTTATTATAAGTCTGAAATCGCCAAGCCGTCTTGAGCAAGCGTGGTGATCAATGCTCGTGCCTTCTCTGTGTGAGAAGAGGCCTTTGCCCTGCAATGGGACAATAATTGGCTATTATTTACTGTCATGTCAACTAGTGTCATTTTTGTACGACTTGTCCTAAACTGTTCTCTTCTTTCATTAATGTTGATAGTGATTGGTTTCATTCAGAATGCGCCAGACGTAGATAGATAGGATACTCTTTTTTAACATTGTATTTAATTAAGTATAATATTAATTACAGTATATAAGCTAACACTAAAATATATATATATATATTATGTACAAGTATATAATAACAAATAAAAAAAAGGGTAAGAGGTCATTGGGCACCAAAAGATTCGTCCGCATGGCTGTCAATGAGAAAAGTGTTCAAAAGGCTGGCGGCATTGCCACGTTGGATGGCAATGCTGATTCTTATAGGCCAGCCCTCTGGTTCCATGAAGAGTCGACCAACCGCTTGGCGATGTCCCGAAATACTCGATGAGCTCTCGTGATTCAACTCCAAACGGATCAAACATATAGCTTCTAATAAGGTTGTTATATTTGCACCGCTTGGGGTTTTCTGCTCCTGCAGCAGCTGCCCCAGCACAGCTCACCGTGCTAGAAAGATGGGATAGCGCGAGGGTGTCGACACAGGTTGCATCCCACACCAAAGGCCTACCCAACTTCCAAGTCATTATGGTAATTCCGTCTGGCCTCTTCCCATGGTCGCGTGCCAAGCCATTGAGTTCTAAAACAGCTGGCACTCCGGCGGTGACAAGAGCCCGACGGATGATGTCGTTAATTCTGGCGTGCCGTGCCATCCGACCAGCGCTCTTGCTGCAGGATAGGCCATACTCTTTATTAAGTTCTAAGGCATCAAAGCATTGATATTCGTTACTTGTGGAGACTGTTTTAATACACGTAGAATTGTTGACCCTATTTATATTCATCAAGGAAGTACTTACATTGCCAAAACATTGGCACTGAACTACACACAAACTGGAGGTAGGTATTCTAAAACTATAGTCGCAACGTTTAACAATCTTTTGGCACAATCCGCACAATGTATCGATAATACGACTCAAGTTTATTGCCATAGTGACATCTGAAGCTCAAACCTTTGTAGGAAGACATTCTTTGTAGACACGTTTGTAACTACATTTATTATTGTTACCTGTTGTTTGTGTAGCATACAGAGCACGGAGACGCCTTCGCGCTGCTAATGAGGACACTGTCATCTCACTTTTTACGGTTCCGTACGTCCGAATGAAAAAACGGAACTCTTAGGGTGAAGCCAGACGAGCGTAATTTTTTGAGTTGTGCGTCGCGTAATTTCTGCTACATTCGGTTTCATACAAAAGTCCTGTTTCGTTCACACGGCGATGCAAAATGAGTTGTCTGCCGACTCACGCACACATTCCTGGCTGAATTACGTTGCGAGAGGGCGAGGGAATCGACAGTCAATCACGGAACGCGTGGGAGTCAATACGTTAATTTCTTTGTCACAATGTTTGTAGACACGGAAAAATTGATAATTGAAGTCGAACAACGGCCATGTCTGTGGAATTTATCAAAAAAGTCGTATAGTGACTAGTTTGTAAAACAGAGGCCATGGCAAGGGGTTGCAGAAAATTGTTTCGAAGATTGGAACAATTTCACTAATGAGGAGAAAAGTAATAACTGTCCATTTCACTACACAAACACCCAATACAAGCGTTGAAACTACGCTGCTACGCAACTGAATAAATTACGCTCGTCTGGCGGCCCAACAGAATTTCTGTCGAGCAGAAATTACGCGACTCACAACTCTAAACATTACGCTCGTGTGGCTACACCCTTATAGAATCACTCTTGTGTCTGTCTGTCACAGGCAATTTGCTCCGAATCTAATAGACCGATTAAATTGTTTGGTATATAGGTATACATATGTAGGCAGTCGCTCCATGTAAAATACTGGTATTCAGCTGTATCCAGTGTGACTGGAAGCCGACCCTAACATAGTTGGGAAAAGGCTAGGCAGATGATGATGATGATGATATAGGTATACATATGAATTTCTGTGACCCAAACACGTATGTGTCACTTTTGGGCGATAAATTAGAAAATTTTAAAATGGTTTTGCAAACTGTACCGTGTGACTTATCAAATGAAAGGGCTTACTGTGAGGGTCTCACATATATTTTTCGTAATTATAAAATAAATAGCTTTAATGTTATTTAAGAAAATAGATGAAAATTGACCATAGCCCTAACCCTCCCCATACAATGAAATAAAAAAAAAATATATACTGGATGATTTTTTGCAGTCTCGGAATTTTTACAGGGTGTTTTACCCATTGTTCTAGATACTATCGGACCAACTCTGAAATCACGAAAAAAAAATCTGCTATTTAATACAAAAGTTCAATACCTACTTAACCAAAATGTATGAAACAGCTGATTTTTTTCGTGATCTCATAGTTGGTCCCATAGTGAAAGTTGTTCATATTCATGGGTAGAACACCCTGTAAAAAATTTGAGACGGTAGAAAAAATCATCCAGTATAATGAAAAGATGCTTTATTGAAAAATTTAATCGATTGGCGAACTATTAAATTAATATGATTTATTAGTTCGTCAATTGATTACATTTTTCAAAAAAACACCTTTTCATTTAACATTCTTAAAATTACGGACCTGTGTGAGCGAGAGAGGTAACAAAATGTGACAGCCCTCTTAATAAAAAATGACGGCTCTTGACAATTCTAACAATGTCTTGTGATAATTTAACTAGCTTGCACTCAGTTGCGCCAATTCAGAGACGAATATTATTCGGACTGCCTCGTTGTTCTAGTGGTCAGAAGCGCTACTACAGAGCATGAGGTCCTGGGTTCGATTCCCAGGTCGGGCAAAGTATTATTGGGCTTTTCAGTCAGGAAATTCTCAGTAGCAGCTCGGAGTCTGGATTTGTGCCCGGTTGTTAGTAATAGGCTCGCCCCCTATTACATGGCATTTAAACATAACTGGGGAAATGTGGGCATACTATAGATACACCTCTGCCTAACCCTTCTGGGATTACAGGTGTGATGTTATGTATGTAGGTATATTATTCGTAAATGCGTCTCGCTGCCGGCGGACGCAGCGATTTCGTGCATAAAATTTTGTGATTGGATTATATTGAAAGATATTACTAGCTTTATTTATTATAATCTAATTATAAACAGAGCAGTGTATTAGAAGATAGTATTATTATTCATTCCTTTATAACATGTTTATTAGCAAACTACATGTGTGGTTGGCGTAGTAGTATTACATATTCTGAATAATCACATTTGCTGGTACATACCTACAGAAAGATAACATGGGTGTTACAGGAAGATCTTATTGCCCGGTAACTGGATTGTGAAGGTCAGATAGGCAGTCGCTCCATGTAAAATAGAACTGGTATTCAGTTGCATCTGGTCAGACAGAAAGCTGACCCCAACATTCTTGGGAAAAGGGTAGGCAGATGAAGACGATACAGGAAGTATGATGGTCTCTAACGAGTCGGTCGAGTGGATGGCGTGCAATGCTGTAGGCTGATGATGATGAGGATCATGGTTCCTAAAGTATCTTGCTCATTGTTTTTAGCTTAATCAGCCTACAATGTTCCCACTGCTTGCTGGGATACAGGCCTCCTCTCTGTGAGAGGGAGTGGGCCGTAATCCACCACGTGGGCCTAGTGCAGATTTGTAGATGTCACATGTCTTCGAATTTTTGTTTCGCATGCCGGTTTCCTCACGATGTCTTCCTTCACCGTTTTGAGAGCAATGGTGATGAAATAATTTACACAAAGTAAAGCGCCTGCCTGGGTTCGAACCTACGACCTACAACTCGCAAGTTACGGTAGTTACCATTGGGCCACCGCTGCTCTTATTGTTATTAAATCGATATAATTGACAAGCAGTAACTGTACGCGGCCGTTTGTATGGCACATCATAGAAAAAACGTGTGCGGTCGGGAGACCCCCGTTAGGAACGAAGTTCCTTCTCACGTATGCAGCCGCCATCTTGATTTATATTTGACTTCACAATCGCCTTTAACACCTTCGAAAACAATGAAAACGATACCCATGACGAAAAATTTGAAAATTTACGCAGCCGCCAACTTGAATGTTCATTTTGACCAAATTCACACAAATGATAGTCGCATAACGCTTTTTGGTTACGTGACGATTTCTACCAGTTAGCTCCTACGGCTGGTTCGAGGTGGCGGGGGGGAAAAAGTTCCTGGAAGAACTTGAGGGAGGCTGTTGCTCATCAGTAGCACGGTATAGGCTAAGTAAAATAAAAACTTCTACCGCAAGCCGCGCTAGAGAACTTCGTTCCAAAAAGTTTAGCAATGTAGACCATCATCTCTGTCAATCATATCAGAGCGACGTCGCCTTCTGAAGCACGACGTGTCACATTTACGCCAGGGTGTTGTACGTATTTTTTTGGTCAAAACTCCGTAAATATATTAAAGCGATAAATGCTAGCTCCCACAGGAAGTGAAGCTTTAGGGTTGCTCCCTTCTGGCTTACACTTAATTTGATAATTTAATAAAAAAAATATTTCCCTAAAAAGTTTTTAATGGGGCCCTTTGAGAAATTCTTTGATATCCATACTTGAAACTTTTTTATGAGAAGGGATGTTATGAGTTCATATTGTTTTCCAGTTTGATGAAAGAGTTACTTAGTCAGTAGAAATAGAGAGGTTTTTGTTATAGCCTCTAATGTTCCCATTGCTTCAAACCATTGGGAAAATTATGCTATGACAAAACCTTCCTATTCCCTCTTCTTTCACAGGGCTTTCTGTGAGAGGGAACAGGCCATAATTTAGTACGCGGGCCTAGTGCGGGTTGGTTAAGTCATATGCAGAAGTTTTTCTTACATTTAGTCATATTGTGATCGTTTATTTTGAGAAGATCAGGCGTTGTGACATTGTTAATTATGATTTACTTGTGTCATTCTCATGTCACAGTGTAGTGATTTATTACTTTGAATGTGCCAAACGGTTGATGTATTTACATAATATCTAAGTATAGGGTAGATCTGACTGTTGACAACTTTCATTTCATTTTTATTTTGACATCTTAGAATTTGTTGGAAATAAAGTTGAATATTGCTCTGGCAACAATTCTGCGCGACTTTTGTTTACCTGTAGGTATCTGTATACCTTATACGTTATGTAACGTTGGCATTTGTTATCAAACTGTAACGTTCCATGTAGCCAGCAACATATTTTACGCAACACTAAAACAATATTGTGCAACTTTATGCAAGATTGCGCAATTTGTGGGAATGTCTTTTGTAATCAATCAATCTGTCTATGCTTTTTCCAACTATATTGGGGTCAGCTTTCAGTCTAACCGGATGCAGCTGAATACCAGCATTTTACATGGAGCGGGTGTCTATCTGACCTCCACAAACAGGTTAATGGGTAACGCCTTGGTAAGACTGATTATCAGACTTTTGAGCTTATGACTACCCGTAACGACTATCAAAGATCTGCAAATGACAGAAGGCACAGAGGGGTCTCGAATAGTCTCGCTATGTAATGGATGATCACTCATCCACGAACCGACCGCGGCAAGCGTAGCTTAACCTTCGATCAACTTAAAGTTTAATCATTTTCATTTGTTCTAACAACAATTTTCTCTCTTTCCAGGTACAGTGCTGTGAGTGTAAAGTGATGAGTGGCAAGTGAGTTAGTGAGTGAGTGTTGTGATGGAGGCGACCCCGCTGCCTCTTGAGGTGGACGAGGAAGGACGTCCTCAGCAGGGGTCTTCCACTGGGAGTGGATCTTCGTCGGGAACTGGGTACTATGCGCATAAGAACGGTGAGTGGAGATTTTTTTTATATTTGAATTCAGAATCTCAGATAATTATCAGGTTTTGGGTACACAGACTCAAAGCCTTACACTACAAAGTTCAAATTCCATTGCAACAGATTTAGGATATTTTTATTACAAACGTTGAATCAAAAATCCACTACGCTCAAATAGATAGTTGATACACCATGTAAATCAGGGGTTCCCAGACTTATTTTGTCTACTGCCCACTTTGAGAATAAATTATTTTTTAGCGCCCCCATCTTTTTACCTACTTAAAAACTACTACCTAGATGAAATTACAAATCGCCCCTAAGCCCAACGCCCCCATTTTTTTCTGGGTCTCTTACTGCC
The DNA here is from genome assembly GCA_947568875.1 of Fissipunctia ypsillon. Taxonomy (NCBI): domain Eukaryota; kingdom Metazoa; phylum Arthropoda; class Insecta; order Lepidoptera; family Noctuidae; genus Fissipunctia; species Fissipunctia ypsillon. The sequence continues at coordinate 16,954,421 of OX387663.1, read as the reverse complement.
CCCCTTTAGGCCTGCAGCGCCCACAATGGGGCGTTATCGCCCACTTTGGGAAATGCTGATGTAAATTATGAAGATGTAGCTGGCATAGTGTGCTGTCTTAAGCCTACCATACGGGGAAAAGGTCTATCTGAGCTGACCAATCAGGGTCTGATCAGTCTGACGATATTCGATATGATGAGACTATTTAGTATTAACATTTGCTTCCAGTAGTAATCGTACCGTACCGGCTGTCGCGTTGCAGGCCTTTCGTAGGCAAGTAAGATGGCTCGTAGGCGCAGGCCAGGCCTTTCATAGGCGCGTAGGCCTTTTGTAGACGCGTGGAGCTTATGGATATTTTCTGAGGTTATAGTTAGTGGCGCGGGAAAAGAGTTCCTGGACGGATTTGGGTGAGGCCTTTGCCCAGCAGTGGGACAGTATAGGCTAAGTAAAAAAAAAATAGACGAATCTGGACATTCTGAACGTAAAACTAAATTTGGTAGGTAGCTTAAGGGCGAATTTCACCAATGCAACTGAGCGCGATCTGCACATCTAAACCGCGTTCGAGAGCTATCAGTGTCATCATTGTTGTGGAATATTTGACACTGACAGCTCTTGAACGTGGTTTAAATGCGCTGATTGCGTTCAGTTTCATTGGCGAAATCCGCCCATAAAAATGAACCCCAATGTTTATACTACATCTAGAAAATTTTAAACTAGCTACATTATTATTAAAACCGATTTAGGAACAGGTAACCGTGGGCGCAACGTAAGTATGATTATCCAAGTCATTACAACAGACTTGAGTATGATTATACCTTCGAATAATGACGAAAATCACAGAATATTAAGCTTACAGAAACCCGAAAACTAACATAATGACAGACTATGTGGCGACTTTCGTCGTAAATAGCTTGAAAGTCAACACAAAGTCGACTTATCTGATTCACTTATATTTTATGAGCTTTGTGACCGAATCTAAGCTACGAAGTAAAGGCACAGTTCCACAGCTGCCCACGATTAAGCTACACACATCGTGTTAGCTTCGCTTTGTATATGAAAATAGGCAATCATGGAGACTACCGAGAGAAGTGAAAACTTAAAACTATGAAATTAAGTAAATGAAATCTTGTGTGCTGTGTTGCTCAGCATCGGTGTCACTGCGGTGAAGCTGTCGACAACCTCGGACACCACGGCCTGTCCTACTGCAGGAGTGCATGCCGCATAGCATGGCATGCCAGCATCAACGATATTATTCGTCGAACTCTTGTCACCGCCGGCGTACCAGCGGTATTAGAACCAAACGGCTTGGTACGTGACGATGGGAAGAGACCAGACGGCATGACATTGTTGTCTTGGAAGGTGGGTAGACCTCTGGTGTGGGACGCAACCTGTGTCGACACCCTTGTGCCATCTCATGTTCCAAGCACGGCGTGCTCTACTGGCGCCGCTGCTGCGGCTGCTGAGACCCTAAACCGGCGCAAATACTGTAACCTTATCGGTAACTACAGTTTTGAGTCGTTTGGGGTCATGAGGCCCGAGTGTGCGTCTCCTTTTTAAGGAAATCTCTCGTCGACTGGTCGACACTTCGCGTGACCAGAGGGCTGGCTCGTTCTTTGTCCAAAGAATTAGCATTGCCATTCAACGTGGCAATGCTGCCAGTCTTCTGGGCACGTTTCCGGATGACAGCGATGCGGACGAGTACTTCGACGCCTAAGTTTTCTTTTGTTTTGTATATTTATTTGTATAGTTAGTTAGTTCGTTAGTTAGTAATTGTATATAGTAAAAGATGATCGATAATGGAATCCAAATAAATATTTAATTAAATCTTTATTTTCGAGATGTAAATCCACATACAAGTACTTTGAAATAACAGTGGTCATTCTTATAGCTACAGATATACTTTTAACATTAACATGTAGAAGACGCGAACCCATAAGATTGTCCCCTACATTTTAGAAGTGTAACGGTGGAATTTCTTGCCCATTCTTCTCCATACGAAACTACCTTTTGGAAGGGGCAACTAGAATCAATTCTGTTTTCTTGTTAATGTTTGACGTTCAAAAGTGTTTTTTATGCTTTTTATTTGGGTGATCTGTAACCTTCCTACGTCAGACACTTTCACTATTTAAAATTGTGCATTTTATCAACCAGTGCCTGTAATATGATGTTGAGATAAATAAATATTTATGATTTAAACCAATTTGAAATAAACGATATGACTTTGACCCTACCAAAAATCGCTCAACGCGCATGAAGAAAATTAAAATGAAAAAAGAAATGATATAATGATAAATGAAAATGATAGCCGACAGAATGGACTCGGCGGTCATGCGTCGCTTCACTGACCTGCATGTGACAGGTGCAGGTTAGTGAAGAATCATTGTTTTTCCAACTCTATTCCCATTTTTTATTTTTATTTTTGTGCACTAACATAGTTTATAAGATCTCTATTACTAACCTCTGATACTAAACTCATCTATGGACTATGTAGTTGTCTGAGAATAAACAATGTTTTTTTATAAAGAAGTTTTCACTTCAAAAATGTAGGCAGGATCGGCTACGTTTGAATGCGTGCTGGTAAACAAATGAACAGCGCAACTAGCATGTGAAAACTGTCCGTGCACATGTTACGCAGCAGTGGAATGGCGCCTTAATGCTAGATTTTCTAGATTGTCGTCGATACGGTTTTCGGGTCAAACTCTCGTCGCCAAATGTCGTTTGAGCGTAGTGCGTGAAATTGTAAAAGATTTGCTTTTTGATAAATTGGTGTTATTCGGTACGGGGAAGTTTAGGTAAGTACTTAGTGTACCTACAATATGCGGTCGTTAATATGGATATCGAGGTTAAAAAAATTGTTCTATTTTGTCTTCCTCTTTTGGTAAAAATGTTAATACAGCATGATCAAAAAGGTGTGGTCATGTTTAAGGATGTGGTACAGACCATCAAACTGAACAACTTTCTCCATGGGACCAACATCGTAATCGCAAAATTATCAACTGTCCCATACAAAACTACAAACTCGACCAAAAATGGGGCGGCTGATTATTTTACGATGTTGGTCCCATGGAGAAAGTTGTTCAGTTTGATGGTCTGTACCACACCCTTAAATATGACCACAACTTTCTGATTCATGCTGTACATTGTAATGTTAGACTAGCTGTTGCCCGCGGCTTCGCCCGCGTGGATGTCATACTTCCCTGTTTGAATCGGATTTTGTTCACAATTTCATGATTTCTTTTTTTGCGCGGAGCACCTATTATTTTTCTGAAATAAAAGTAGCCTAAGTTACTCCTTATAACATCAGCTATCTGCCAGTGAAAGTCTCGTCAAAATCGGTCCAGCCATTTCGAAGATAAGCCGGAACAAACAGACAGACGGACAGACAGACAAATCATATGCATTTAGTAAAAAGCTGTTATTTTGACATTACAAACAGACACTTTAATTTTATTTATTTGTATTTATAACGGGTTCAGTAGGTGGTTACGCCAATCTCGGCATTAGTGGGGTTATAAAGGTCCTTAGAGGACACTAATATAATGGCGCATGGTTTGGACAGGAACACCGCATACGCACTACGAGTGTCGTATGGGTCAATGATCCCCCATTTCGCTAGATTGTGCTGTGTGCAGCGGCCTGCTTTTTTTTGTGGATGGGAAATCATCAAATGACTTCTCCCGCTCTGGGCGGAGCGGGAGAGCGTGTCAGACTTTTACTGACTAAAACCCACTCGTGTTCCTTCAGTTGCCTGTGCCGGGGCCACGGTAACTTTTTCGAACATCCCGCAACCCTGGCTGACAGCGGCCTGCTTGGATCCACAGTCGACTGATTGTTTTCTATATAGGCCACTGCAGGTCATGTCCGGGTGGCGGATGCTCCTGGGGCTGAACAAAGTTGGTGGATCGATTTTGTGGAGCGTTGACTCTGTCACGCTAACATGAGAGTCTCTTTCTGTTACTAGAAGTGCCATTATGCTACCTACATTGCCATATTTTAGATTTTCTGCCGAATCATTTTTCTCATCGCGGGTAGAACCTGGATGAGGCTGACACAGGAGCATGGGTATTGATACAAGGAAAGAGAGGCCTGTTCTCAGCAGTGGGTGAAGTCGGGCTGTGGATAACGCTGATGCCGAGTCGTGGAAAATTCTAACATTCGAAATAAGGTTACAACTTTCAACAAAACATACTAATATCACAATGTATTTGTTCACCTTGCGACAAACAAAGTCGAAGTCAATCACACTCGTATATCATTACGAAGTAACGACATTATGATGACCATTGATTCTGAGAAATGAAGGGTTATTTACAAATATAGGGGAGATTGTAATCAAGACACTATTACACCACTCTTACACAGTTGCGCTTTAACTAGCTAGAACATCGAAGTGAATTAATTAATTATAAAAATGTACAAAAAGTGCGTGGTCGGGGGTCCCGTCAGGAAAGAAAGTTCCTTCTGACGTATAATTTAAAACGAAAACAAAATTTTCGCAGCCACCATCTTGGATTTACATTTTGACCTCACTATCGACTTTAGCACCCTCGAAAACTATGAAAACGACATCCATGACGAAATTTTTTCTTGGATTTATATTTTGATGTCACTACCGGCTTTAACATCCTCGAAAACTATGAAAACGACACTCATGCCGAAGAATTTGAAAATTTTCACAACCGCCACCTTTTTTTTTCTTTTTTTTTTTTTTTTGTGGATGGGAAATCATCAAATGACTTCTCCCGCTCTGGGCGGAGCGGGAGGGCGTGTCAGACTTTTACTGACTAAAACCCACCCGTGTTCCTTCCGTTGCCTGTGCCGGGGCCAGGGTAACTCTTTCGAACATCCCGCAACCCTAGCTGGCATCGGCCCTAGCGGACCCCGTCAATAGTGCTGACATCTCTTTGAGGCGCGCGTGGAACACGACGCGCCGTCGACTCGGGCTTGGTCCTTACCGGACGGCGAGCTACCCATTGCTCGCCGTCCGCAAGCCCGCGCCTACGGTGGCCGGGAATCGGCTGCCAATTCCCGACGCCCAGGGCGTCTCCTGCGGCGACTAGGGGCGTGAGGGCGCAAAGCTTGCCTCTCCCTCACGCGTCCCGCCTCCTCCTTCACGAGCATTACTGCTTCGCAGAAGGAGGTAATGGCTTCCCATGCACTCTCGCTCCGTACCATGGCCTGGACCAGGGCCGGACGCGAGAGATCGCCGCCGCCGATCGCTTCCGCGAGGACACGGCGGTGCTCCGCCCAAGCCGGGCAGACCTCCACCGTATGCTCCACCGTGTCCTCCGGGCGATCCGCACAGTGGTGACACCCGGGCGACAACCGCCACCTTGGATTTATATTTTGACGTCGTTATCGACTTTAGCACCCTCGAAAACTATGAAAACGACACCCATGACGAAAAATTTGAAAATTTTCATAGCCGCCATCTGTAATTTTAATTTTGACCAAATTCATAGAGAGAGTGTATTCGAAAGAAGAAAGTTGCATGGAGGGGGCATACAATTATGAACGCTTTTTCGCGGGACGATTTCTGCCAGTTTACTCCTACCGCAAACTGCATAAAAGAACTTCGTTCCAATAATTAACAGAATTTAAGCACGCCCTAGAAAGACATTCAGTGACTTTATTGGTGATAATCTTCAGAAAGGTCAATTGCGTAGTACTCGCAGCAGGCGTGTGTATAAGACCAGATGTATGAATGTAAACAAAGAAAAAGGAGTATGTTAGGAACGTAACAGGTGGTGCTCTGTAGTTTCTGCCTACCCTGCCTCCATGGAAAGAAGGCGTGAGTTTATGTATGAATATACCTATTCAAAAAAGTATTTAAAAAGTAGTGGTTATAACGTTGTGTTCCTACCGGTTTATGCCAAAATCATAGCGTATAGGAAACACAGAGATTACCACCGGAGATTCCGGGACAACTTTTATGTGCTGAAAACTGGTCACGACGTAGTTTTAATCGACATATTCCTCAGCTATCTAGATAGATAGAATACTCTTTATTATGCACATCATAAATAGTACAGTTATAAAAGTAGAAAACAAGTGTGACACAATGGGCGGTCTTATCGCTAAGAGCGATCTTTTAAAGACAACCTTTGGATGCATTAAGGGAGAAAGGAGAGACAGTACTGCAGGTCTAGTCTATGGTGTACCATTAACATAATATACAATAAATGTATGAAACATTTACTTATCTATATCAATATAATTATATAAACCATGCCATGCCATCTACGACAACTATTCTTTGTAGCCTGAAGAAAAACAGACCTATAACTGTCTATGAATATGCAGCGACAATCTCATACACAGCCAGTCTGTTTGCCAAACCATTAAATAAATAGACCAACAGATGGGAACAGGAGCTAGACCACCACCTCTTAACGCAGTATTATTGTAATTTTACTTGAGTGCGGGAAAGAGATGGAGCTAGACGTCCTGTATAGCTTCATCTCTTTCACACACTGAAGTAATATTAAAATAATACTGCTGTAAGAGGTGGTGGTTGGCCCCCTGACCATAAGTTTTGACGTCTCAGGTATGAAACCTTAATGTTTTCCAGTAACCAAGTTGTGGAGGTCAGTTAGGGAGTCGCTACATGTAAAATCGCTACCACGCCTACGCTCATGCATGGCTTAGCTACGGCGTAATAATGTGGGGAAACAGCACAGACGCACCGGCACTGTTCACATGGCTTAGCTACGGCGTAATAATGTGGGTAAACAGCACAGACGCACCGGCACTGTTCACATGGCTTAGCTACGGCGTAATAATGTGGGGAAACAGCACAGACGCACCGGCACTGTTCACATGGCTTAGCTACGGCGTAATAATGTGGGGAAACAGCACAGACGCACCGGCACTGTTCACAACTCAAAAAAAGTTAATTCGTATTTTAGTTAATTTAGAACAAACGGATAGCTGTAAACCCCATTTCAAAAAACTAAACATTCTAACTCTGCCTTGTATATACATACTGGAAATCTGTAAATTCGCACACACACACCAAGACTTTTACACAAAACGCGAAGACATATAAGCAAGATACACACTGCGACACAAAACACGATTAAACCTACCGATATCCCGTTTAAAAATGCACTCATCTAGTCCACTGGTTATGTCGATAAAATATATAACAAACTACCCGAGGTACTCAGAAATGAGAAAAAGATTGCCGTTTTTACGAACAAATTAAAAAAGTTATTACTAAATAAATGTTATTATAGCATAAATGAATATTTAATTGACAAATGTATAGAACTGACATGATTATATAAATTAATAAAAAAAAATATTGATTAAAATAATAATTAAGTAATAAAATGTAACCTCAGTAGATTATACTTAGAATAAGTTAGTTGCATGTATACTTAAATAAGTCCTCTTCCTTCAAACTTTTCTTTTGCTGTGCCCGACAGGGTCCACGATTGTTTCAGCAAATATTTACTTACCACCTAAGCATATACATTGTGGAATGCAATAAATGATTGAGTATTGAGTATTGAGTAAAATACTGGTATTCAGATGCATCTGCACCCTAATTGCGTATCACTATCAATCACAATCTGAATGATTTTGAAGCAAATTGTTAATTCATTGCTTCATATGTTCAAAAAATGTTCTGCTCCAGAACGTAAATAACACAATGAATGTTATTGAACTGTCAAAATGAAACCGATACTTATTGTGTGTTACGCAATTAGGGTGCTGGTTAGGATATTTTTTGTTGGTATATTGGCGTGTGCTAGCTAACAGAGGTTGTTGTGGCGCAGTCTGGGAGAGGCCTATGTCCAGCAGTGGACTGAGATTGTCTGAGTTGATGATGATTGAGCTGACTTATGACACATAATTTAATTTATTGTTTCTTTGTTTTGTAATATTAATTACTTTCCATACTATTGAATATAATCAAGTTTTCCTAACTGAACAGACAGCTGTGCTGCTGGGGAGTTTGTTGCGCCACTTCTTCTCCCCAGTTAAAGCACTAGGAAATGGTGAAGGGCGGGCGATTCGGGGATTGTCTTATTCAATTTTGACGGTCAAAAAGTGCTGATTCTCAGCCAAATTTGATTATATGATGATTTAGATTTAAACTGAAGCCGACCCCAACAAAGTTGAGAAAAGGCTAAACGGAATAATAAACGATGAGGTACGGAATCTTCTAAAAGAAAGCCATTAGGTAGTTGTAATACCATAGCCTACACCTAATTTATTTTTAAACCAACCCAAATGAACCAAAACATAACGCATTTTCTCATTTCTCACACACCTGAACAATACTCTTTAGAGAAAAAACTCCCAAATGAATGGTTTCTAATTGATTTAAAGTTAACAAAGAGAGTAATGTAGTGTGACGTCACAACACCTGGGCTTAATGGCTTTTAGATCTGCGCTCTGGATTATTTTGGTGGTTATAATAATGAAAATGGAAGGTTTTGTTTAAAGGAAAATTATTATAATCCAGTATTTAATAAGACTGCTTATTAATTGGTCGGGTGCCCAATTAATGGCAATAATAGAAAATTGAAAGAAATGTGGGTTTTGCAATATACGCCTCTGGGGGCAGAGGCGTATATTGCAAAACCCACATTTCGGGGAATACGATGTTATTTTAAAAAGAGTATAAAACTTTTGTTAGGACGTGGCATAGGTTCTATATTGTGATGAAATGAAATGTTGATTTAGTGTTACACAATGAGTTTAATAATAGAGTTACTAAGGAAACACGGTTTATAAACAATAACTGAAATTAGGAAGATTATAAAATGGCACGTATGACGTGAGCAACGACTAGTAACGATTGCTGTATTCGAACTCAGCAGACGTGTGACGTCATAGCTACTTGAGTTCACAAGAATGTGTGCATGTGTGCGTTACATACCACTACAAAAGTATGCATGAAGTTCCCTAATAGTTATAGATATCCATTGCATTAGGCTTAGCTTTGAAGTTAAAAAAAATTACCTGTATATTATGCAATATTTCTAAGCAAAAACCTTTCACAATTTCGTATTAAAAGAACAAGATTACAATAATTACGTAAAATATATTTTTTTAAACACAAAATAAAATAATGTGTTAGAGAAATTAACACGTGTACACACGGCTAGATATCAAGCTATACATTTAAGATGTCCTCTCCTTGAACGGACCTCCTATACACTGCGAGATCAGCTTATACTGGAAATTTGCAGCTTGATAAACGCTTGATAGCCGTGTGTACCATAATTAAATCTTTTAATTTATTCAAATAAGAAAGCTTTATTTCGGAATATATAATATACAAGATTTAACATAAATAACGCACAACCTCTTAAGGGATCATTGTACTTATCATTATGAACAACTTTTACTATGGGACCAAACCTGAAATCGCGAAAACAAAATCAGCTGTTCCCTACATTTTGACGAGTTATGCGAACATAAATGTAGGGAGCAGCTGATTATTTTTTTGCGATTTCAGGTTTGGTCTCATAGTAAAAGTTGTTCATGATGATGAGTACAATGACCCCTTAAGAAGTTGTGCGTTAATTATGTTACACCTTGTATATTTAAGCTAACAGACTTAAAATAATAATATGTACCACATAATATATATAAAAAAGTGAAAGAAATCATAAAGCATCAAAAAATTCGTCCCCATTGCTGTCAACAGGAAAAGTGCCCAAAAGACTGGCAGCGACAAATTGTAGTTTCCAAAATTATTTAAAAATGAGAAAAAAGTCACAAAATTTCCACTTAAAATAGTGTCACGAAAACGCTATTTTCTTGAACAATCCGATATTTCTTTTAACAAAAACGTTACTTTTGTTCAATCTTCAAGCAAAAGTGACGTAACGTTATTTAAATCAAATTAATATGTCTATTACGTCTTCTTAACATCGAATTAGTAAAGAATACGATTTCAATGGATGTCTTTAACTATGCCATATGTTACGATAACTAATGGGCAATAAAATCAAAGAATTCCCTACAATTTACTGGACCCATGATATATTTTTATTGTCTTAGATAACCATGTTGAAATATTATGAAAGATTAATGCAATCGCATCTGAACACTGCAATTTCGACCTTATTTTACCAGAGTTAAAGTATAATTAGTGACCGAAATTAAGCAAGTATAGGAAATATCAAGACTATATTATACCATTTAGTGAACTTTAAATCTTAGGAAGATTAAAATAAAATTCGAAATAATTGTGATTGGTTTTTACTATTGAGAGATCTCGACTACTGTGTACCTAATTAATGTTTGTTTATTCTGAAACTTTGTTCAATTGATTTGTCTATTTGATATAGTATTAAAGACAAATTACAACATACATACATACATAAACTCACGCATTCTTCCCATAGGGGTAGGCAGAAACGACAGAACGCCACCTGCTACGATCTTTACATTCTCCTTTTGCTTCGTTTACGTTCATAATTACATATATCAGAAGCCCAGTTCTCGTAACTAAAAACGTTCAAAATCTAGTCGCTATCTCATCTCAGCGATAATCAAATGTCAAAAATGCAGGGAAATTATAGGTATTTTTGACATATTGAGACTGAGATCAGATTGGGAATGATCTTAAAATTAGGAGAATTGCCCCTCTGCTCATACACGCACGCCGGTTATGAGTACAAAATACAAGAACTTCGATAATTGACTAAGTTATAAATAGATTTTTTGGCCCTAGACTGACAAAATTCTAGGCCAAAGTCTTATTCTATTTATAGTCGGTTCATATATCTGCATAGTTTTTTATACTAAATATAAAAAAGAGGTTAATCAATCTGCCTAGCTTTTTCCCAACTATGTTGGGGTCGGCTTCCAGTCTAACCGGAAGCAGCTGGATACCAGTGTTTTACATGAAGCGACTACCTATCTGACCCGGAATTAACGCACAACCTCTTAAGGGGTCATTGTACTCATCATTACGAACAACATTTACTATGTGACCAAACCTGAGATCGCGAAAAAAAAATTTGCTGTTCCCATGTTCGCATAACTCTTCAAAATGTAGGGAATAGCTGATTTTTATTTCGCAATATCAGGTTTGGTCCCATAGTAAAAGTTCTTCATAAAGATGAGTACAATGACCCATTAAGAGGTAGTGCGTTAATTCCGGGACATGGTGTATATTATGTAAAGCAAGAAATGTCACAAACATCTCCTAGTCAACAAAACAATATCATCAACAATAGGGCTATAAGAAATTCCTGTCTCGTTGGCGAATTGTTGTGTCTACTGAAGCTGAAATAAAAAACGTTTATTGGTATACTAGTGCCCCGCCCCTGCTTCGCATAGGTTTTACGACTAGACAAAACATCGACATTTCTTTATTATATGTAAGTTAAATAGTAATATTTTAAACACATAAACCTTCCGGAACACATTCTATAAATAAAGGTGAAAACCACATCAAAACCCGCTGCGTAGTTTACAAGAACAACGCGTTCGCACAGACAGACACGAAAAGCGATTTTAATTTATAATATGTGTAGATGAGACCCTTCATCGCCCAAGAGATTATTGGATACGCATCAGCAGTATTTATTCTACTATATTGCCTCTAAATTCTTTTGTTTTTTGTGTCTGATGTAAGAAATGTTGCCAGCTATAAAAATGGTGGTGACGTTTATGGGGAACTAAAAATAAAACTATTGTTGCTAAATATTATAAAATAGTAGTTTAAGAAACTGTTGCATAACGAGGGGTATTAAAACATTAGGGCTCGGTTTTTAATAGTATCAGACAAGTGTTTTAACACCTAGTTATTTGCAGTTTCATACACTACTTTATCTACTGTCATACATTGGGACTGAATCTATTAAATAAAAAATCATAGCCTTTTTTGCATTTTTCATGCCATCATAGAGTCGTGATAGCATTTATCATAATTGCATAATTTTCTCGACTTTGGTAATAAATTATGAGTCATTTCCGTCGCCGCGTCTAAAATATCGGCTGGGGTCAAATTTTCTTCACATCCACTGATATCAGACATTTTTAAGCAGAATTAAAAGTTTTCCCACGAAATTCAGTACAACAAGACGTATGAATGGCGCCAAAACCCAGCACATCAGCGCACATGCGCTAAAGCGGGCACTGCCATAGACAAGTAATAATTGGAATCAAAACTTTTTTGTAATGCTATAAAAATGGCGCGCCCCGCATATGCGTTCCATTAGAAAAAAATAATTAATGGAAACTCCTTGGTGATATTAACTTCTTGGATTTGCCATGATTTGTTTGGATTGTATTGATAAAAAAATATATTTTATAACATTATTTTGTTATAGAAAGTGTTATAAGATCATTCTATTTTTAAATCTCGGTATTGTATTTATAAAGTATGTCAATATATAAACTCCTTTTGAAGTTTATAAGATTCTAATTTTACGATATGAGAGTAAATACAACATTTTATTAATTAGTTCTGTTAGTGTTGGAATGTTTCTATTGTTATAAATATTATACAGTTTGACGTGTTGATGAAAGTCATTACAGATAGTAAATGCCCGAAAGTCTGACAACCAATCTTACTAAGGGGTATCGTATTACCCAGTAACGGGGTTGTGGAAGTCAGATAGGCAGTCGTTCCGTGTAAAATACTGGTATTCAGCTGCATCCGTTTAGGCTGGAAGCCGATCCCAACATAGTTGGGAAGAGGCTAGGCAGATGATGATAATGATGATTGACGTGATGAGAAAGCGTGTTGAAGAATGCTCGTTCAGCAGAATATCAGCGTCAAGTATATTTGCCTGACACATGCTGAGCTGGACTCCCATTACCTTGAGACGCACACCGCACCTTGTCTCGTTATTTGATTTGAAGTTGATCATCATGTCACTCTTTTTCTTTTTTTGTATATTGGCACATTGTTTTTATATGTTGTATATTCATGTAAGTTGTCATCATCATTTATGTATGCTTTTGTGTGTTGTACTATGTCTTTTGTGTGCACTGAATAAATGTTTTATATATGTATCTATTTATCTACATATCTTCCTTAATTTTAATGAAAAGATAAATAGAAGCCGATAGAGGTATATTGTAGAGATCCAGGCATAAATGTGACTAACAGCCATTAATAGCGATAATGCTCTTTCTAAATTAAATCATTCTACCGCTGGGATTGCAAACACATAAATCAATAATAGATATTATACTATATCTATCTTTAAATTATTATAAGTATATATTTTTATATATACTTAAATATAAAGTTAAAAAAATCTTTTTGCATTTAGTAGCCCAATTCTTGAGCAAGGCTATAGGCCATTTAACATAACGCTAAGACCCATAGGAGCTGAGCAAAAAGAAAAAAAGTCAGAAACAACGCTAAGCGAAAACGAAGTAATAGCACGGGCAGGCAGGCAGTGCGATGCGACGGGGTGTGTCGGGGAGCCAGAAACTTCAAGAGCACTTAGGAAGAATTTTAGAAAATTCATTCCATAAAGTAGCTAAATAGGGGATGCAGGTTTGTATGAACGTTCATCATTTCTGCTGATGAGAAATCCCATCGGACTCACGGCTTAATAATTACTGTTGGAATATGTTTATCTTTACAAACAAGCAGTTCAAAAAAGGTACATAAAATGTAATATGCATTGATTAACTCGCTGAACAAGCAGGTTATAACAGAAGGTACCAGCTGTGAGGCAGCTACTAACAGACAGTTTGAAGAGTCCCTTACATTACAGCGGCAGCTATAAATGGCAATAACAACATTATCAGCCTATAATGTTCCCACTGCTGGGACACAGGCTTCCTCTCTGTGAGAGGGAGTCGGCTGTAATCCACCACGTGGGCCCAGTGCAGGTTGGTAGATGTCACATGTCTTTGAATTTTTGGTTCGCATGCCGGTTTCTTCACGATGTTTTCCTTCATCTTTTTGAGAGTAGTGGTGATGAAATTGTTTATACAAAGTAAAGCGTCTGCTTGGGTTCGAACCCGCGACCTACAACTTGTAAGTCGGGGCCATTATCGGTGAGCCACCACTGCTCTCAAATGGTGATAATGCATCTTCTAAATGAAATCATTCTGCCACTGCGATGGCAAATACACCCATAATTTCTTTAAAAACAGAACAGAACAGATGCAGAACAAACAATAATCCCTTGTCTGCCAGTTGGTGCGCAGTTGTATTCACAATCATGTGATCAACCCCCCTTCACTTACCCCTCCACTCCCCTCACTGAATGTGGGTCAATCACAACCCTTTATTAATCAGACTGACTGCAAATCATGGACGTCATTCACTGATAAGAATTGTATGGAGTGGCTTTTAAATTGAAATTGAAGATTTTAAAACTGATTTTAGTTTCTGAAGCTATCTGTAAGATAGTTTTGAAGCTGTTGAAAATAGGTTTTTTATTTTATTTTAGACTGTCGCACATTTCTAAAACTTTGTCATTTTTTAAGAATGCCGGGGACCTGTTAGTTCCTTGTTATTACAAAATATTATAACAAGGAACTCTTGTTTATTACTTACATGTTTTACCACGTCCTCTTTCGAAAAACGCTAAAAAACTTGCAATGCAATATTATTTAGTAAGTTTTGATATTTTTAAAGGTTTTTCACTGTGATGTAATGTTTTTATTTAATTTTATAAAAACGGTTACAAATCAAAAACAATAATTAAAGCCACAAAATAGTTAATACAATATTTATGTCAGCTCCGTTTAATTTCATTGAGTCGGTCCCGCGTTGGGCGCCAGTTCGACCGCAGTATCCGATGTTTACGTGTTGTTGTTTGTTGTTTCACGGAGGCGTATGAACATAAATAAGTTCATGGATAATAAATTGGTATAAAGATATTAAATTAAATAACAGCTCCTTCAACAAATTTGTGAATAGTCCCACGGTGGGCGCCAATAAATGACGTCACATCATGAGCGTGACTGAAATGGACGTTTAAACTGTAGTAGAAAATTGTCGGAGTTTCAAAATTTTTTTGAGCAACAAGCAGTAATTGAATTTAACTTTTAATTTATTTTTGGGTATCATTATTACGGTCTTTTATTGATTTTGTGGATAAAAAATTACATGCACATTTCCTATTCTGTTCACATAGATCGCAGTAGTCGCCGATTACATATTTTTTGTTTGTGGTTTACAGAGGTAATTATGTACATTCATTATTACACACGACTAGCTTTTGCCCGCGGCTTCGCACGCGTGGTGGTCTGAAATTATTCCTCGGGAACGTACTACCGCGATAAAAAGTATTCTTTATCCTAACCCAGGTATGCATGTTTATATGCCTTTCATCGAAATCCGTTCAGCCGTTAAGGCAAGAAAAGGTTGCAGACAGAAAATAAAATGAAATAATATTTTTTTTAAATAAATAAACCAGATTTCAATCATTCTAAGCCCTCGTACCTACGGGCGGTTTTACATCATGCACTGCATTTTCAACGTACTGCTTACCGCCTAAAGTTGAAAATCCAATAGTGTATTTATGTGACGCGCTGGGATTTTCAATGCTAGGCTCAATACCAAGTGTTGAAAATCGAGTGTGCGATAAAAAATTATCGCGTAAAAAATTGCCCGTGCACACCTTGGCTAAATGTGTAACATAAAAATAATAATAAATTTATAAATTTTAATATTTTCACCATTAATTTGAAATAATCTGAGCGCCGCCATTGACTTATAGAGGCATGAGGAACAGGGTGTAAAGTTCACTCATCCTCCATAGAAAAGGGAGGATCCTCCGACCAGACGGGTGTTGTGTCTGGTGGGCTACTGCCCGACGGTTGATGTCGGGATGTTGTATATATGCTAGTCGCGCGGTAAACTCTGTTTGCGCGATGCAGGATTTTGCGTGACGTCAGTGTGATGCGTTCCAATGTGGCGATGTAGATGTGCCGCCACATCACTCCCCTCCGGAGACCGGAGGTCGATAGTGGGCTGAGTCGTGTATCTTGCGATGCTTGCCAGGGCCAGTTGAGGTTCCAGGGAGTCGGAACCGGGTGCCGCATAGTTCGCGGTGAGTCGGAACTGTCTGCGGAGATGCCCCCAGTGAGTCGGGGTGGCGCTGCGTTATGCTTCAGTGCGTCGGAGGTGGTACAGCGCCGGGTTGAGGCTGACTGCTGGCGTCGACCAGGAGAGGTTTGAAGGGCTCTGCTTGTTTGACCGGCCGAGAGTGCAGTGTGCTGTGCCAAGGTTGCTGATGAGGCTGAGGGTGATGACCAGGTATGCGCGGTCGCTGCATGCTTGTGGTCAGGATACCCGTTGTAGCCGTGGGTGCTGGCTGGCTGTGTGACTCGCTGCTCGAAAGCTCGAGGAAGTGATGCTGATGACGTCACGCTGTAGTAGTTGCACGAAGGCTGCGCTGACGTTCATGTTCGGGGTCACCAGTATAGAGGCATGAGGAACAGGGTGTAAAGTTCACTCATCCTCCATAGAAAAGGGAGGATCCTCCGACCAGACGGGTGTTGTGTCTGGTGGGCTACTGCCCGACGGTTGATGTCGGGATGTTGTATATATGCTAGTCGCGCGGTAAACTCTGTTTGCGCGATGCAGGATTTTGCGTGACGTCAGTGTGATGCGTTCCAATGTGGCGATGTAGATGTGCCGCCACAGACTACGTAATACCTACATACATGTTAGCCAAGTTATATTGGAATAGATTTTGACGAAGGTGACCGATTTCAATTTAATAAAGACTAAATGTTACCTCAAGATATGTAATATGACTATATATTTAAAAATCTCTTAAAAAGTACATATATATATACAAAAATTACAATATTACAAGTGTATTTTCAAATCGTCCCCTATTTTAACCCCTTGGGAGATGATTTTTACAAAAATGCTGAATCATGTAATTTTATATTTCTTACCAAAAGCTTAATTTAAATTTTCATGTTCCCAACTTGAGAAATGCCGGATTTCCCATACAAACTTTCATCACCCTTTAGGATTATTTTTAAGTCAAAAAGTAGCCTATGTCCTTTTCCACGATGCCATCTATCTCCTTGTCAAATTTTATTGAAATCTATTCAGTGACTTAGGTTTCAAAAGAATACTATTTTCAAATTTATAATATTAGTATGGATTTAAGAACGTATTTAATAACTCTGGCGTCAAATCTATATTCATTCGCATAGTAAGACCACAGGTAGTTGATGAAAATTTCTTGAACTGTATTTTGGAATTAACTAGCCTTTTCTAATAACTAAAATTTAGGGTAGATTTAACATTTCTATCAAATCTGTGCGTACTCCTTCTAGTCCCATGTTGGGCGCCATTTCTACTTCTTTTGAATCAACATAAACTTTATGGGAATGGCTCATGTTTTGGTAAAACTATGTTAGTTATGTGGAATAGAGGAGTGGACTGTAAGATTACGCTGGTTGTAGAATGGAAATAGGCAGTTCTGTACGAACGGAGTTCTGCTCGTTCTGCCAACCAAGGAACAAATTCAACAGACAAAAATCTGAGTACGACTCACATTTTACACTCCTCACAACAAAACACGGTAGTGCACAACTTGTCCTTGGTTTATCAATTTTTACTCACGGAGTCAAAAAATATATCGTATTTGGGCGAATAATGGCGGCAAAACTCTTTAGTTCTACGCGCGCGGAAATTTCTTGGTATATGGCGCTCTCGTCGCGTTGCCATTGTCGGGAAGATATGAGTACGGCATAAGCACAGTACAGCCAATCGCGTGCCGACTTAACGAGCGTACAGAAATATTTTGTATTAAATTCGTCCAATCATGGGCTATAAACAGAACAAGTTATAACTACCGAACCAAGATACATCATGCTGTACATATGCATTATTTTCTATTTCCTCATTTTATACAGACCTTTGTCGTAGAACGATCCTACGAACATGGTAACGATTCTCTATTAATTTTGCAGTTGACAAATCTATTCTCCATTCAAATCTATTTTTAAAACCTCCAGGTTCATTATCCTCTAGGCAGTCATGACTGAGTATCATTCTATCGTTTAACTTTGCAGGTTATTGTATGCATATCATTGTTTTTTTATGTAATTTCTTGTATGAATGCGTGTATACTTACATATTCTTTTTTTACAAAGTAATAAATAATAATTTAACAACGGCTGAATGGTCACGCGAGCCTGTTACGTCATGAGCCACGTAACCGGTCATTTCTCATAGTTACCGACCAAGATACAGATTAATAGTTTTAAGTGTTGGTTCAAAGTTATTATTTTGTTAAACTAGGGGGGTAAAGATTTGAAAGATTTTCATGTTTAGAGTATCTACTGGTTAGCTTTATATTACAGTTAAAAGATATATTCTGAAAATGGAATATCGAGCTCACAGTTGTAGTTAGAACTTAGTTTTTTTGGCACTTAAGAGTGTTTACGACGTACAGTATTTCATCAAAACTCACTTTATATGCATAAGCAGGATACAAAGGTATAAAAACTTAGTTAAGAATATTTTCGAAAAGTCTTATTTAAAAAAAGTTATTTGGAAATCTCTGTTTCCATGGAAAATTTGAATCGGTCGAATTTAGCTGTAACACTATTTTTCGAAAATGTTCTTAACTAACTTTTTAGACCTATGTAGCTTGATTATGCATTAATGAAGTTTCATTAAAATCGGTTCATTGAAAGTTTGTATGAAATTCCGTACGTCGCAAATGCTCTTAACCACAATAATCACTGATCAACTAAATCCAGACAGCTCATCAGCTTGTACCTGTTAATTGGTGCAGTGATGATACTTCTATGAATGAAGCTAAATCAAGGTTAAACATTAAGGAACATGAAGACAAAAACAATTTAAGCCATGTTTATCCCATCCTACTAATATTATAAACGCGAAAATTTGTGAGGATGGATGGATGGATGTTTGTTACTATTTCACGAAAAAACCATTAAACGGATTTGAATGAAATTCGGCACACAGACAGTTTATAACATGGATTAACATCTATAATACTTTTTATTCCGATATTCTTATGGAATCGAGACTTATGCGGGTTAAATCGTGGGGCGCTGCTGGTATCCCATATTTCAACAGTTATGAAAGACAGCAGTGTTCTGCCAGAGCTGAGATTAACACTGAAAAGGCAGCATTTAAAGCATACTACGATGTATTTGCCTAACCAATTTCAAGCGTGGTTACAGAATTTCGAGCAATCTTTATAGCGATTTATTACCAAAAATTCGACTTTTACAGCCTAATATAATTAACCCGGTAAAACAATAAAAAACACTATAAAAGTCACATTGTTTTAGCAGCAGGAACGGTTATTTCACTGTATTATTTTGTAACAGCTGTCACGGTGATAAATACTCGCTGTGACAAATTAATATAATTAGTTATGTTAGAAACGCCGCCGGTTGTTTTAATACGTTTGCGTACTGTTATTTTGTGCAACAATGTATGAGACCTACGTTGTGATTTATTATACAGTTTTATATACGGATCTGCTAGACTGATAAAATCAAGTCCATCTGTAATCTTTGGCTTCTTTGGTTTCTTTTTCTTTTCTCTCAGCTTTAATCTAGTCTGCCAGTTTGAGTAAATTATGTGGCCTACCCAAATATCCTTTCTTTGGTATTGTTCATCGAATCGTTGAGCTCCTTAACTTTTTAAGTTCAGCTGTACGATTACTGACAGATGCTTGCACTGACTGGACAGGTCCACTCAATCTGTGTGGTTCTTTCCTCAAAAGACCATTTCAGACACCAACCTACATGGTCTTCACATGATCTGACCAAGATTATGTCTGGACTTTAAAAGAGACTGTGACCTCTGAGTTTGTTGCGGCCTTTCTTCTCAGAGTAGTCAGATAGGAAACGCCGGCCTCATCTAGTTAAAAAAAAAATGTTTGACGTGTAAAAGTGTTTGTATAAACCTACTTACAGAAATAAAATCATTTATCATTTATCATTTCGCTTGACAACTTTTCTGTCAAACTGTACTCAAACCAGTTGTCAGCAAAGTTGGAATCTGAATGTCAGATAAGATTCCCTCGAGGTACCCAGGAGATAAATTGTCAATATTATCGAGATTTCATTAAATCATGTCTTTTTTCAACTTCATCATCACCATTGGCAGCCTTGGTTCCACCCTCTGTTGAGTACAGGCTTCTGCCCTTTTGTGCCATGCTTCCGTAAATCATCAAAAGATCTCCCGCTCTGGGCGGAGCGGGAGGGCGTGACAGACTTTTACTGAGTAAAACCCACCCGTGTTCCTTCAGTTGCCTGTACCTAGGCCACGGTAACTCTTTCGAACGTCCCGCAACCCTGGGACCCAGTCAATGGTTACGTAGTTGCTATCCAACCAATTCACACTAAGCGTTTCCAAATGTCTTTTGTGATGCGCACACCAAAGGAGTGGAACTCTCTGCCTGCGTCTGTGTTTCCGAATGCATACAACCCCGATCTCTTCAAAGTGAGAGTGAACAGGCTTCTTCTGGGTAAGCTCGCTCCATCGTCGACTTTGTCTCTGTCATCTCTGACCTAGACTAGAGTCAAGAGCAAACCTATCTCAAATAAAAATAAAAAAAAAAATGGTGCTGACATCTCTTTAAGTGCCATGCTTCCCTGGGTCTGTGCGAGTCTGATCTAGGTCTTCACCGCGATCTTCTGTAGGGCGTCCACTCACCTGGCGGTTGCTTCTGGCTTTTTTATCGTGTGGAAATTCTCATCTGAGTGAGACACACGGTGCTGTGTGAGGACCCCAATACACTTCACTGAGTTATGTTCATCACACACAACACACTATAAATCACAATCTGAATGATTTTGAAGCAAATTGCTAATACATTGCTTCATATATTCGAAAAATTTATCTGCTCAGCAACGTAAATAACGCAATGAATGTTGTTGAACTGTCAAAATGAAACTGATTCCTACTGTAATTATGTTACGCAATTGCTCCGCTGTCTTCAGAATAAGCCTATAGGTATCTGCTGTTCATTGCAAGACATTAATTTATTCCAGTTTACCCAACATGGTACACTACTGACTACCTGCAGTATTGTCTCTCCTCCTCCCTTTAATCCTACTAAAGGTTGTTTGTAAAAGATCGCTTTTTGCCATAAGACCGCCCATTGTATCACACTATGTAAAATTTCTTCATTTATATCTTCCATATGGTGTACAAAATATTCTATTCTATTCTATTATGTAAGTATCTGCTGTTTATTGCAAGATATTCATATTATTATAATCAAGCTTACTACAGTAGGACACTATTACAAACTCCAAAATTTAAAAAAAAGCCAGCTGCTTTTACCGTCCCTTTTCCTTCCAAAATTTGTTCGCGCATCGAAATCCCTACCCCACACTATATTTCGTAGTAAACATTTACGAGTATTGTTATTAATACACCCATAACGATTGCGTGATTCGACCCCGTTCATTTTTCGTGGGTAGTATGCAAAAGTGCTGGCTTGATTGATCGGTTGAACATTGCTGTACTGGACGTGTTGTGTTAACATAAGGCATGTATACAATTCAATCGAACATCTAATAATTCCCATTTTGCGCTCCTAAAAGTATTATTGAACACTCTAATATAATGATTGCACCTCTTTTTGTGAATCTCAAATAATTCCTATTTTGGGGTCAAAAAATATTAAATAGCCAAGTGACTGTGACCAACTTGAATGTATCGCTCGCTCGGCTCGCGCGCAGTGGTTCACAGTTCTAACCTGTTTGATTGAGGTGCCTTAGCTTAATTACTGTGACTAATTGTGAGCGCTTACCATGTTTTATGGAGTGACTGCCAATCTGCAGAATTCATTTCGGGGGGGGTGTAGGGTTGCAAACTTTCCAGCCCACAGGCCCACGGGGAGGTTTCCTGTCCAAGCACCGCAGAGGAGTGCGGAGTGTCCGCAGGAGACGCCTTGGGCGTCGGGGTAGCCGATTCCAGGCCACCGTAGCCGCGGGCTTGCGGACGGCGAGCAATGGGTAGCTAGCCGGCCGGTAAGGACCAAGCCCGAGTCGACGGCGCGTTGTGTTTCACGCGCGCCTCAAAGAGATGTCAGCACTACTGACGGGGTCCGCTAGGGCCGATGCCAGCCAGGGTTGCGGGATGTTCAAAAAAGAAAGAGTTACCGTGGCCCCGGCACAGGCAACTGAAGGAACACGGGTGGGTTTTAGTCAGTAAAAGTCTGACACGCCGTCCTATAGATTTATGTATAAGCAATGATTTTTATTTTTAAAACACCATTTTTAGTTATTTTTGCGGAACGTCATTTTTAAATAATGTTAGCATTCCGCTTGGGATAGGTTAGACTCTCTCAGAAAATGCAGAAGTTGCAGGAATTCTTTCAATTCAAAATCAATGTCAATAAAAATATAATATTATTTAATAATAATAATAATAAGGAGGCTCTCGTCAGGCAGCTGGATCAAGAGCTTGATCCAGAAAGCGGTAGTTCTCCATACGGCACGTATCGTTAGGAGGCTCCTCTCTCAGGAGCCCTGACCACAGGCAGCTTGGACCCTATTCCCGATACCGGTGGGCTACTATTTTTTATATTTTTAAATGTTTTTATAAAAATATTTTAAAATGTAAATTATATGTTTGTAAATTAAATAAAGGAAATAATAATAATAATAAATTGTTTATTCATTATAACAGCATTGTAGTACATGGTAATTTACAGGGTTGATAAATTAGTGTACTAAAACTACAACTGAAATGGTAGTGGTTATTTAAGCGTACTCTGGACCAGAGACAACAAGGAACCACTTAATTTTAAAATAAGCTAATAGCCATAATATAGTTTGACCGATACCGCTGTACCGCGCCTTAGGAATGCGCGGCAAGGCGCGGGGTGGGACTGACGAATGAACGGCGGGATGCCGTGAGCGTTAACGAATGAGCGGCCTGCACTGCCCCCTGTCTCACCGCGCATATACCTAAGGCGCGGTACAGCGGTATCGGTCAAACTATATGTATTATAATTTATGTACCTATATAAACAAATTGAATTATCAGAAATAAACCGAGTGGCAACGATCTCTGGATTGAGATTCTGTTTTCTCTCATATCAGGGTGCTTGACCCCCGCACCCCTGCCTTGCCTATCTGCCCTCCTCAACCCAGAACCCACTTAGGGTAGAGGAACTAAACGACGCTAATTAATCCACCTAAAACCTTAGTATCACAAGATTAATTTTATATAAAAGCACGCCATCTAATTTATAATCAAAACGACCCCAATCAAAGATGGCGGCTCTCCTCGTAAACGATTAAATAAATAAGAAACCCAACTTCACTTAAAAATTATTTGGGATTCCATTCACCATAACGTAAACGCTTGGATTAAAAAAAAAATACTTAGCAAAACATACAAATTAATATCAAACGACCTGCATAATACTCCACTTTGGCACCATGTCGGCCATATTGAAAATGTTGTCGTGACACAAGTAAATTAACATAAAACACTCTGATTGTATGAATATTTACAAACCGTCGATCTTACGCTTTATTATATTCAAATAAGACAACATTTCCCTGTAATCTGCATCGTACTGCGTTCCCCTAGAGAATGTTAAACGACCGAATAACCTGACCTATTCGCGGTAAAGTAATTCGAAGTCACAGAGCTCAACCGAAAATGGATGCCGAATATGCCTTTATAGCTGTCATTAGCATAAAATAATACGTAAGTAATATTTTCTTATATTATTTTTACGCTACGCATAACAAATTCGTAATAAGAACACACCGTGAGTCGTTTTATTATTTTGCGTAAAATTAAAATTGTCTGGAATAAATTGGAACGTTTGCGTAATTTTCAAAATGGATTAGACTTTCAAGGAGGACGATAAAAATGTGACATGATGTATTTTCTCGTTTATACAGAATTAATTTTGAGAAATTAAGACACGGCTGAGTAATAAAACGGTTAAAGAGCAGATGTTACTCTTACCTAAAATTTTTGTAAAATATCTTAGACTTTATTCTACTTTGTATTTCCCAAAATAATAAAATAAAAGTTGCATTGACTACTTAGCTCTTCTCTAACGTCGACGCTAGCTCGAAGTTTTTCTTTTTTATTCTTGTATAACTGATAACATCACGCCTGTAATCCCTGAAGGGTTAGGCAGAGGTGTATCTATAGTACCTACACCCACATTTCGCCAGTTACATTTAAGTCCCATGTAATAGGGAGCCAGCCTATTGCCATCAACCGAGCACAAATCCAGACTCCAGGGGCCTATTTAATAAACGTGATAATCCGACAATGGACAATGCCAGAGACTCTATAGAGCTTTGACCCATCAAATAAATGTTGGTTTACAAGTATGCCAAATGTAGCATTCTATTGCTGCTTTATTAGTGATAACTAAAAACACGTTTAAATATCTTTAGATTTTGCATTTTCTGTTTAAATCTAAGAACAATTATTACATTTAGGTTAGGTATCTTAAGTTTAGGTTAATTGCAGTTATAATTGTAGAAATAATTAAATAAGTGCTGTATATTGTTACAACGCTATCCTAGGATGTTTGGCTATGAAAGGAAGGAATGACATAACACCGTCATCAACCTTAGTAATAGTTTTGACTTAGGACATAATTGTAGTACCTACATAGTAGTACGTAGTACCTACATACCTGTTGCAACGATTTCCATTTTACGAGAAGTATTTGCAGTGCAGATTGTAATGAAGACACAACATGTCTTTGCATCCTGTCGACGCACAAGTGCCAATTTAAGCACCTCAACATCGTTAACCAAGTCGAAAGCAATGGTCAGAATCCGTAGCAAATAGCACAACGTCGGCGAGTAGGCGAGATCGAGTCCGTGTACAAAAGCGAAAATCGACGTGAAAATATAACAGTAATATGATCGCAGAGAGATTAGGGAGCTTAAAAAACAAACAACAATGCAAACAGAACAGAGCGAATGTCAATGAATGACTTTTTGACATAACTAATCACGTCAATGACGTTTCATTACACCTAATCACCTACGAGGGCTCAAATGCGAAATAATGATGAGAATATACATTCTTAATAATATATATTATTTAAAAAAACATTATTTTCATGAACTATGTGTATTTAAACCAAATCCATGTTAAAATCCATTCATAATACATTAATAGATGTTATTTTTTTATGAAATATCTCATTTTGTTCCACGTGTATGTATACGTACTAAGTAACGCAGATAGTCGCGATATAAACAGGAAATGGGCCTTGGGGTTTTAAATTCCTTTTATCATTAACTTTTTAGCCGCATCATTAAAAGAATAATAGTTAAGTAACCAAGGGTCCTATTTTCATGCGATAATTTTGATAAATTTACATTTCTTGGAAATTAATGTAAGGGTGGGGCAGGATCTGGCATTGTCATTTGTCACCTTTTTACAAATAAGTCGAATTGTCGCGACATGTGCGGTTTAATAAAGATGACAATTATGTCCAAATGCGACAAGTAAATACTGACAAAATAGACTAAAAACCCTTTTAATAAATGTGACAATTTTCAGGTTTTACATGTCAAATCTCTTAAGAAAATTTTCTCTGACTGACTGTCATGGTAATTAACAAATTTGTCACGTTTTGTGACATATTTGTCAAAACACACATTAAAAAAAATAAAACATTTTTTCTTTAAGCTTTGACTTGAGCATCTATTATTGTTTACTATTTGAAATCGACGCCAAATTAACAATTTAAGGCCTTGTCTATGAAAACGACGACGACGTTAACGCAATTTGCTTTTTATTATTCGTATTAATTGAATAAATTGAATTGAAATTAAGAATTAATGTAACTGTCGAACTAATTGACATTAACTATGTCAAGTAGTTCGACAGTTAATTTAATTTCAATTCAATTCGATTTATTCAATTAATACGAATAATAAAAAGCAAATGGCGTTAACGTCGTCGTCGTTTTCATAGAGAAGGCCTAAAATTGTAAATAGAGTAAATAGATATTTTCGACAGGCACCCTCACCCAATGTCAAGTTGACATTGGGTGAGGGTGCCTGTCGAAAATCTCTGACAATAAGACAAATATGTCCACCTGTCATGACAATTAAGTGTATAACTTTGACAAGTTTTTCCGAACAAATAGAACCTTACCACACCCTAAACACTACCTGTCGCCTGTCAAGGGAAATTGTTTATTAAACAGAAATATGTCAAATTATCACGACAAAGCGACATATTTGTAGATTTTCCACCGTGACAAATTTGTTTGTCAAATCTTTATTAAACAAAAAATTGTCAAATTGCCGAATTGTTACCTGGCACCTGTCACCTGTCATTGTTGCGTTTGTTAAATAGGCCCCAGGCTGCTACTGAGAAATGCCAGATGGAAAAACCCAATAATACTTTGCCTGACCTGAGAATCGAACTCAGGACCTCTTGCTCACCAGTAGCGCTTGCGATCACTAGACCAACGAGACAGACTTGTATAGCTCATGCTCTGGTAAAAAAAAGCGGCCAGGAGCGAGTCGGACTGTCACACGAAGGGTCCCGTACCACAGAACAATATTTAACACTATTTCAAAAACGTCGAAAAAAACACGTCTCTTTGGACCCCCTTTAATTTCTGACTTTTATATTTTTTCGTTATAGCGGCCGGAACACACTCTGTGAAAATTTCAAGTGTTTACCTATTACGGTTCATAAGATGCAGACGTGTTACAGACGGACGCACGGACAGCGGAGCCTTAGCAATTGGATAACGTTGGCACCCTTTGGGTACGGAATATTTAAAAAAATGATAAACAACTCAAAACTCAAACTCAAAGCATTTCTTTCAAATAAACCAATTACAGGCACTTTTGAATTGTCAAAGAGTCGGTCAGTTAGTCAGAAAGTTGAAGCTAGTTGCCCATTCCAAAGCGTAGATCTCTATGGAGAACAATGGGCAAGAAACTCCACGGACACTCTTTTAAATCAAAATATTGTTACAAAATATTGGTTACATCATTCATGTTGAAATTAAGTATGTGAGAACAATGTAGAAAGACGTGCACGTTAAAAGCGTCCGCAACAAAAAGGTAAAAATCAAAACGATTCAAAAATTAAAATAAGCCGTGGTAGCTAAGAGATGACCAGTCCCTACTGACGGCGCCCGTTCACGAACATGACGCATGAATTAGCACCATTCAGCTCAACCATTTTGAAGGGAACTTAATGATCCAACACACGTTAGTAGCAGGGCTGACTGCTTAGTGCCAGCACATATCTAAACTTTCAACACTGATGCGTTGCAATCTCCTTATTCCCGACAAATGTCACAAACATAACACAAAACAAACTATTTACCTCACAAACAATAATTAACCAAAACAAACATCAGGTCAAATAGAATACTCCGGTTCAATTATCAAATTCCCATAATAAAGCTGGTTTTAAAATTACTTCGAGCTAACCAGTATTATACCTACTAATTATCATGCAATCAAGGACCGGCAAAAAAATTATTGGCATGCAAATTAAACAGGACGCGGAAATATTTCCATTGCACATTTGCATAATACCGACCATCCGTGTAATGACGTCGGCGGCATGGCGTGTTGTGATTGGTGGATAATCAAGCGGCCGGTGCTATGCAAGAGTAATCCAGCTTCGTTTTCAATTTTGTATTTCGTGATTAATTTTGAATGCAAATTAAGAATGCGTTTTATAAAGTTGGATTAGTGTTGATAGTATTATTGTATTAATGTTTATTGGGCTCATAGTCAATGTAGTACGCATATTTGTTAAATATTTTTCAATTTCTGTTTTTTTTTCGAGTCGATGGCAAAGGTATTTTATTATGTTAGATGAGCTGGGCCCAGTAGGTGGTCACGCCAGTTACGGCATTAGTGGCATTTTAAGTCCTCAGAATTGTCGGTATGGAACTTTGGAGACTCTAATACTAAGGGAAATGGTTTGGTCAGGAGCACCGCATTCGCACTGGGTATCAATTGAGCCAATGAGCCCCATTTCGCAAGATTGTGCTTTCAGCCGCCAATTTGGGCCCGCAGTCGATTGATTGTTTTCTATAATATAGGCCACTGAAGGTCACATCCGGATGGTGGGTGCTCATGGGGCTAGACGAAGTTGGGTGGTGGCGATTATTTTATGATCCTTCGTTTTTATAAAGCGGACATTTATTTTAAATGCATACTTGGTAGCTGTGTAAAACCTAGATTTAATACCGTAGCTGCCATGGTAATCGAGTGCCGTAAGAAAGCTTTAAATGATAAAACCCATGGCTTGTGTTTAACCGACCCTGAAATATTTTTTTTACCCTTAAAACATTACTGCGATCAATTCAGGTTGCGCGTGGTTGGTCACAGTTCTAACCGAACCGTTTTTATTATTTTTTTGGATGGGAAATCATCAAATGACTTCTCCCACTCTGGGCGGAGTGGGAGGGCGTGTCAGGCTTTAACTGACTAAATCCCACCCGTGTTCCTTCTGTTGCCTGTGCCAGGGGCCACGGTAACTCTTTCGAACATCCCGCAACCCTGGCTGGTATCGGCCCTAGCGAACCCCGTCAATAGTGCTGACATCTCTTCGAGGCGCGCGTGGAACACAACGCGTCGTCGCTAACCTAACCAGTTTGATCGGGGTATTACTGCGAGCAACTGTGAGAAAAGACCAGAAATTTAAAACGAGTCTCCATTTTTTAGAGGATCATTTAAATATTTGCCACTAGCTTTTGCCCGCGTCTTCGCCCGCGTTGAAATTGGAAATTATCCCACGGGAACGTACTATCAGGATAAGAAGTATCCTATGTCCTAACCTAGGTCATGGTCTACCCATGTGCCAAATAAGTAAATCCGTTCAGTCGTTGTAGCGTGAAATCGTATCAAACAAATGAACAAACAAACTCACTTACACATTTATAATATTACAGGATAATCTATGCTGGTACTGTTTACCTCCTCACCATCTCACATTCATTAGTAAATAACCCAGTATGAAAAGACACAACCTTCCTACTTGAACCATTAAATCAAACCGATCCCTAAACAACCAACGAAAATCAAAGTTCAAACCCCTATAATGAAGTGAACACCCCAAAATAATGGAATTATTAATTAATATACGAGTTTAAATTGAAACCCATTGAAACGCATTAATTTATTACCCTGCCCGCTTTGATTGGCGACAAATGACACTAATTGGACCAATTAGTCCATGATTATTTTATTGAAGACTTGTCGTAATTAATATTAATGTTTGAAGTGGTTTGGGATATTAGACATGAGGCTAATGGTTGAGTGTCTTTTTTATTCAGTTTCAACCTTCATTAGTTATGGGAATATTTGACTGCCCTGCCTTGTTGGTCTAGGGTCAATGCCCCCAGCCGGGGGTTGCGGAAGGATCGTAAGTTCCCGCGACCTTCGGCGTAGGTGTGAGATGGAACACCGGCACCGGGGTGGTTTTTCGCCAGTAAGAGTCTGACAGACCCCTCCGCCCGCCCCAAGGCGAAGGACATCCATGAGGATTTTCCACCCCGAAACAAAAAAAAAAGGGTTAATGCCCCAGGTCGGGCAATATGCTCTAACGGTTGAACCCAATAACCTATTTTCAGTAAAATACAGATCGCTATTGACGGTAGACAGTTTAATTCTATATGTCCTTATGTCAGGCCGGTAAGATTCCATAATCTTCTTATAGATTATTGGGACGTTAAAACCATATAGGTTTTTCTATCTCCAGTATGGCAAAGCTGGTGATTGATAGGTTATTGGGTTCGGCCGTTAGGTTTTGTCGGTTAGGAAGTTCTCAGTAGGACAGCAGCTAGGAGTTTGGATTTTTGGCAATAGGCAGGCTCCCGATTAATTTCTTGAAAACGTCATTTGCGAAAAATGTGAATGCACTACAAGCATATCAAAGGCCTAGCATGAACTCATGACTTTGACATGAACACGATTTTTAAATCGAAAATACAACAGTAACTATAATTATATGTAGTTACTTAGAGCATTATGTATTTCTTTTGTGATAACCACAAAAGTAAAGACTAGCTATAGAAGTGAATAAAATCTAATACAACGTTATTACGCGATCATCGCAAATTCGCGCGAATTTTAGCCCTACGAATAAGCGAACATACGCACTGATGTCGCTTAGGTGTCCTAATTGGCATTCGCGCGATGCGGTCGCGCGACAAAAATTATTGTAATCTATTCGCGAGAACTAAGTTCGTACGAACGCACGATCAAACATATTGATGTAGAAGTGTCTAAATTGAATTCGCGTGATAATCGCGTTGCGTCGGGGAGCGGGGTGAGCGGCAGGGTGGGACCCAACCGAGGTGTCGTTAATTCGCGCGATGATCGCGTATTCGCGTTCTATTAGGACACCCAGATTTCGTTATCGCGCGACCACGCGAACAAAATAATTTAATGGAACTTAGAAACTCAATCATTTTGTATTTGAACATAGCTACAACAAATAAGTCAAATGGCAAAAAGGAATCAATAGGTCAATGTGACCATAAACAAACTTCAACCGAGATATTATTTGATACGATATCACAAATATTTTCTATTTTTTTAAATCGTTCGAATTTACGATACGGTTACTCCGCGTGCTCGTTCTAGACCCAAAGACTGCTTCATCGGACAAAACAAGCGTGGTAGGACTATCTTATAACATGTATCACGCGATGGCTTTTCACCAAGATTGTAATTTTTAAAGTCGCCTTTTGTATGCAAAAAAAAACCTGATATTATTCTACCAATAAAATACTATTTTTGCGAGAGAAAAAAGTCCTGACACGGAATTAATTGTAGCTAGCAAATAAATATGGCGTCTCTTTTATTTGATTAATTAGAATCGGGAATTGGAGCGAAATGAATTGGTATCGAATCGCGGCTATTTTAATAAAATAACTATCCAATTTTATTTCAAACGGTTTTTATTTTTACTTCGATAAATTATTGCTAGTTGAGTACCTACATAATATCATATCTCTCGGATATTATGCGATAATATTTACATTGAAATATCAAAATATTAGGAATTAGGTATTAGAATTAAGCTTAATGCTTTTCCACCAGAGATGTGCTATACTACGCTGCTATGGATGCGTTTGATGTCCACCAATCATATCCAATAGTCCACTTAGCAAAGCACTGGTAAAAACGAGTTCAATTAAGCTATGTTTTTTATATGGAAGGATGCTTGCTATGGATGGGAGCTATGGATGCGCGAGGTGTAGCTATATGTTATGGCCTTCTCTAGTGTCGATGCATCGCACAGCTCGAGCTGCACATCTTACTCGCTCCGCTACACAGCTTAGCATTAGTGGAAACGGTCACATAGTTTCGTAGCTTAGCTTTCACATCCTCGCAGCATAGCTGCATAGCACATCTCTGATGGAAAAGCAGCCTAACAACTCGGAGTTTGGATCGGTGTCCGGTTAATGGTAATAGGCTCACCCCCTATTACATGGGACTTCATTATTTTCGAAATTATGTGAATCTAGTCTACCATCTCTGCCAAAAGCTTCGGGAAATACAGGCGTAATGATTCATATTTTATGGACAACAGTCTGTCCAGTTGGCTTTTATATCAAAACTGCCAAAAAGACACCCAAATGTGAAATGTAAAAGATACAAAAAAAAGTCATCTCCATCCCATTAAAACATCAAAACACCCTCCATTACGCAAACAAAATACCGTGATGAACTTCCAACCAACCTATTTCCCGGCTGAACTCATTCAGATTCCTATATTATGAAGAGAAACTTGGTCTCGGAGTACTAGGAGCTCATGAAACAACAAGATAGATGCCGAAGTGCGAACTGTATCAGAACTAGCAGCTCTGTGGGTATCTTGTAAAAGTTCTGGAAAGTTCGGCGTAGGTTGTAATCTTGTATTCATATTGATATTGTTGGTTGAAGCGTGGTAAATGTGTTTTTGTGGTTGAATGGAGATGCTTTTTGAGTTTTGTTGTACGTGGGGCTTAAAAGAATAGGGACGATGACTAAAATTTTTTTTCTAAATTAAATTATTAAAGAATATTGGACACGTATTTTTTCTTTTTTTACGTAATCAAAAGATTACGGCGTTACATTGAGTTCAAATGTGCCATGACGTCACACGCCTTGCTAGATTTGACGTAGTAGCGAGCTCCCACTCCCCAACTTTAATGCGTTTTATCTAAGTATTTTTTTATTAATATGATAAAAGAAAAAATACGTGTCTAATATTTTTTTTATTATCTGACAGACGGACTAAATAGAATTTCTTTTGTTTTACCCAGGTATCATCCCTATTCGTTACTGAACCGTCTGTGTAGACTTCAAATAAGATAACGTTAAGAAAGTTGAAGGAAGTTTGTTGCGAAACTTCTTCTTACGAGCCTGATCACAAGGAACTGATGAAAGGTGGGTATTTTGAGGGCTGTCTCTTCAAACTTTTTACCGTTTCACTGGGCAGGTTATTAATTTATTAGTATTAGTAGCAGACCGGAGCTAAATTTGTGCGCGGTTGATGGCAATCGGCTCGCCCCCTATTATATGGGACTTAAACATAACTGGCGAAATATGGGTTTACACTTCTGGCTGACCCTTCGGGAATTACAGGCGTGATGTTATGATGATGATGATGATATTAGTTGCAAACCATATGGTTCAGAATTGCTTGATATTTCACATGACACCCTTCCTTTGGTCACTTGTTTTATCAAATATTGGCCTGCTGTACAAGGTGTAATTTGAATAACGCACAACCTTTTAAGGGATCATTGTACTCATATCATGAGCAACTTTTACTATGCGACCAAACCTGAAATCGCAAAAAAAATCAGCTGTTCCCTACATTTATGTTTGCAAAACTCATCAAAATGTAAGGAACAGCTGATTTTTTTACGCGATTTCAGGTTTGGTGCCTTAGTAAAAGATCTGATAAGATGACGTAATGATGAAGACAATGACTCTTTGAGAGGTTTTGCGTTATTTAAATTATATCTTGTATAATACTGCCCTCTAGAAAGTTTTGATTCTCATCCTAATTTTGAATTCAGAGTAGCTACCGTCGTGCAAAGATAAGTGACGTCTGATTCTGAATAATCCGGCCTTGTAAAGGTAAAGTGTCGGCTTATACTGTCTATTGTAACTTTAGAAAGTGCTACCTTTCAGCCGATTTAGTATAAGATAACTTTAGATTTTTTTACACTTTCTCGAGAATAGCACTGGCTTAGAATAAATAATAATAATAATATCTTGACCTAGCTCGCGAGCTTGTCGACATGTGGGATGTGGATACAGCAGTCATTGTGCCGATAGTCGTGACGGCAAATGGCATAATTGCCAAGAGTCTCGAACATCATCTGAGGAGGCTCTCGTTAGGCAGCTGGATCAAGGACTTGATCCAGAAAGCGACAGTTCTCGATACGGCACGTATCGTTAGGAGGTTCCTCTCTCAGGAGCCCTGACCACCAGTAGCTTGGACCCGCTATTCCCGATACCGGTGGGCTACTATTTTTATATTTTTAAATGTATTCTTTTTTAATGTGTTTATAAAAGTATTTAAAAATATAAATAATATGTTTGTAAATGAAATAAAAGAATAATAATAAACATTTATTTCGGACTTTCCATCCATAGGTACACTTACAAAACATAGAATGAAACGTACAATAAAAATACACATAATAACAAACTCTCAAAATACACAACACAAAAATACAACACATAAAAAGATACAAATAATAAGATAGCAGTAACAACACAGAAGAAGCAACACATTAAATTTGATGAGTAGGAAATGTCCACTGCTCACAAGACAGTGTGCAGGCGCATCCAGTGGCGCAGCAGCGGAGACTCCCACCTGTCCGCGAACACGCTTAATAAGCTGTTGCTGCTGGATCTAACACGACTCAGCAGCGACGACCATTGCTTCCTTATTAGGGCATGAAAGCTATCAGTGTGCGCCTCTGCGAACATCGTCGACGTACTGCAGAATCGTGGTAGCCCCAGCAGCACCCTGAACGCGTTGTTGTATTGAACACGCAAGGCGTTGTAAGTTCTCAGTGTGTTTAACCCACAGGCTGCACGTGTAAAGTGTTTGGCAGTAAGACTTAAAAAGCGTAACTTTGGCTTCATTACTAATGCGTGCGAACCTGCGAGCCAACATATTATACCGGACAGCCAACGCCCTACGTGCTCTTTCCACATCTGTGTTGTCTTTAAAGTAAAGCTAGAACTGCTTTCAATATTTCCTTAATATGTCAACATAATCAGCCTGTAATGTTCCCACTGATGGGACATAGGCCTTCTGTGAGAGGGGCTGAGCCGTCACCCACCACGCGGGCCCAGTGTGGGTTGGTGGATGTGCCACGTCTTCGAATTTTTGGTTCTAGGACATGGTGATTTCCTCACGATGTTTTTTTTTTGACCGTTTTGAGAGCAGTGGTGATGTAATAATTTACACAAAGTGAAGTGCCTGATTGGATTTGACCCCACGACCTACAACTCGTATGTCGCGGCCGTTACCACTGGGCTACCACTATATACTCTAATTTATTAGAAGAAGTGACTACAAATTAGCCCGAATTTGTAGTCACTGACAAAAAAGTTTTGTAGCCACTTCTATGAGTAAGTTTGTCTAAAGTCATAAGTATTCAAAAATAGACTAACCAGCGTAACTCGAAGCCACTTCCGAAACTAGGGCCAAACGAGCGCAACAAATTGCATAAAAGTTAAAGTTTGAAGTTAACAATAATTTAATTTCCTAACCCGTCTTAAACTTGGTAACATCTGTTTCTAACGTCTCGCTGAACCTTGAATAGCTTTGATTAATTTCAACACAACGACTTCTAAGGGTCAGCGTAGACAGAGGAGCAAAATGCTCGAGCAGTTTCTCTTTGGTTTATTGAAAATGAATGAAATGTTGTTGAACTGGCCTGTACACGGTGCATGTAGCAAGCGCGAGTACAGGTACATACACAAGTTTAATTAAAATAGATTTAAAAATAACGTGCAACAGATGATTCCCTATGGTATGTGTTTTAGCTTGCTCGCGCAAAATTTCTCTCAAAACCACCCACGTATAACATTAAACTGGTATAACACATGGAAAAAGAGTTATATTATTATATCAAATTCTAAGAAAGTGGAACGGGACTTGTGTAAAGTGCAAATCGACAATATTTTAAGTTTTAAAATAATCATCTCGTATAGATTTTTAGTTACGTACCTATAGATTAAAATTGCTTATCAGTTTTATATGCCAGATTGTATTTAATTATTATGAAACTGGGCTCTTTTTATTATATAAATTATTAAAAAAAACTTAAAACTTGACAACAAAGAGTATGTTCGAGCAATTTGTGCTCGGCCTACGCTGACCCACAGGCCTACAAAATGCTAGCCTTGATTAAGAAATATTGGCACATTGTTTTAAACTCGATTTGAATTGAACACGTTAACAAAGGGAATTTAGTTAATACTGTATTTTTTATAATTTTATAAATATTTTATAATATTACCATTTTAAAAGCCTCTTATGCTAAACACGGACTATTGACTATGCTTCTTAGTTTCAACCTTTGTTGAAGTGACATTTATGACGACACCTATTTATTAATTTCACAAGAACCATTAACATTTACAAAGTGTTATTTAAATAAATGAAAACCTCATATGCTATCATTACATAATATAACATAACATCACGCCAGTATTCCCCATAGGGTTAGGCAGAGTATCGCTAGTTATGTTTAAGTCCCATGTAACAGGGCGCGACCCTATTGCCATCAACCGGGTACAAATCCAGGCAGGCTGCTACTGAGAAATCCCGAATGAAAAAACACTTTGCCCGACCCGGGAATCGAACCCAGGACCCCATGCTCAGCAGTAGCGCTTGCGACCACTAAACCAACAAGGTCCTCATTATTCTGAACAATTTTTACTATGAAACCAACACTGAAATCGTGAAAAAACCAGCTGTTTCCTACATTTTGTCGAGTTATGAGAACATAAATTTATGGAGCAGCAGATTTTTTTTTAAACTGAATTTCTCTTAGCTGGCCTACAAGGATTTCAGCTATTTCAATGAAGTTTATTGCTAATCCATTGCTTCATATGTTCGAAAAATTTGTCAGCTTAACGACGTAAATAACGCAACGAATGTTGTTGAACTGTCAAAATGAAAGCCATTGCTACTGTAAGCGTGTTACGCAATTACCCAGCTCATTGAGTTGATAATTGTGCACTCCGGTGTAATTTTGATGTCAGTATTATATACAAGCTGTACCATAATTAACGCACACCCTCTTAAGGGGTCATTGTACTCATCATTATGAACAACTTTTACTTTGGGACTAAACCTGAAATCGCAAAAAAAAATCAGCTGCTCCCTACATTTATGTTCGCATAACTCGTCAAAATGTAGAAAACAGCTGATTTTTTTTTTCACGATTTCAGTCTTGGTTCCATAGTAAAAATTGTTCAGAATAATGAGGACCTCGTTGGTTTAGTGGTCGCAAGCGTTCACATAGGGACCTTTTGGCCTCGTCAAGAACTTTAACTTTGAACATTACATCACGCCTGTAATCCCCAAAGGGTTAGGCAGAAGTATGCCTATTTGACACAGACATTTCAACTGTTAAGTCCCAAGTAGTAAGGGGCGAGCTTGTAATTTATTTAAATTTTTGTTTTTTATACTTTTGATTTTAATTTTTTAATTTGTCTATGGTTGTTAGCTTTATTTAGATTGTGTTCTTCCTGTGCGAGGCCTAATTAATACTTTTTCATTCTTTCTTATATTGCAAAAAGTGTTACGACCCTTCAAGAAGCCCTCATCTACGCATACTGTACATCAAACAGTGAATGAATTAATGAAATGCACCGAACCCAGCGTGGTTTGACCAGACTCGATTACTCTAACCCAAAGATTCACACTAGCCCATGTAGCCTCATGCTTCATGGTGCAATAGAGACCATTGCATATTTAGGAGTAGAAGCTAAGTAGCTTTGTGCAAAAATAATTTCTGGGTCACGGCTTTTATTTTTTGTGTGAAACTTCGCTGTTTACGGTAGTGCGCAGTGCAACGCTCGCAAAACATTCTACATCTGTGTGGTGCTGGTACAGGGATAAACGTGGGAGCATTTAAAAATAAGTTTATAACATTGTAAACTTGTTTTCGTAAAAAAAAAAACATCAAGAAAAGTTGGAACTTTGACGTTCAATATATCCGTAACCAGAAGGTACCCAGGTATGGTCCAGGACAAAAAAAAACAATAACGGGAAAAACAAGTGACACTCGGCTCCGATAAGGGTATTTTTACACCCGTTATAATAATATGAAAGAGTTAAATGTTTTATGGTGTACATAATAAAGAGTATTCTATCTGTCTATCTTAAATGAATGCCTGAGATGGACACTTTCAAGCCTAAAGTGTCCAAGTTACCCATGTTCGAAACACAGAGAGAAAAAAAACAC
Organism: Fissipunctia ypsillon; assembly: GCA_947568875.1. NCBI lineage: Eukaryota > Metazoa > Arthropoda > Insecta > Lepidoptera > Noctuidae > Fissipunctia > Fissipunctia ypsillon. Next base: position 16,917,048 of record OX387663.1, on the reverse strand, counting down.
ATTTCATATCAACATTGAAACTACAAACATAACATCACGCCTTGTTTCCCCGAAGGGTTAGGCAGAGGTGTACCTATAGTAACACCCACGTTTTGCCAGTTATGTTTTTAAGACCCATGTAATAGGGAGCGAGCCTATTGCCATCTACCGGGCACAAATCCAGACTCCGGGCTACTACTAAGAAATTCCAGATAGAAAAATCCAATAAACACTGCCCGACCTGGGAATCGAACTCAGGACCTCATGCTCAGCAGTAGTGCTTGCGACCACTAGACCAACGAGGCAGTCATTGAAACTACAAAACATACAAAATTCCTAGTCATCCCATCTAAATTACGAGCAGCTTTCTTCCAGTTTATTTACCTACATTGGAAGACACAATACATCAATTTGCCTCTAATTCCGCCTGTGCCTCGGTATTGGACAGAGGCTGTAAATCTTTTTATTGTCCTCCTGGGCGTCGGTTTATGCCTCGCGAGTGAGTTTGGTGTGAATAATAAAAAGAAGGTAAGTAACCTTGAAAGTTTTTTGTTGAGGTCGGGTAACTGCACATTGAGTAGATGTGTAGAACCTATGTATTCTGGTGCTGAATTCTTGCGATATGCAACGCATTGTTGTAACTAGCTCTCCTCGGGTTAAAAGGGCCTTCAGAATCGCATAAAGCATATTAATCATATAATGTTCCCACTGCTGAGATACAGGCCTCCTCTGTATGAGAGGGAGTGGGCCGTAATCTACCACGCGGGCCCAGTGCGGGCTGGTAAATCGAATCACATAAAGATGGCAATATCAAGAACAGATGGATGTCCAAAGGCATACAAAGGTCTCGAATAAGAAAAGTACAAAGATTTGTTGACACAATCACGCTCGTTCGCGGATATAAACCCTAGAAAGTAAAAAGACAAAAGCGTATGCGCAACACAATGTTGCAAATCTATTTGAAGGCCGTTAACCAGATCAGGGAAACTCATCGTTAAGTAAATGGACACCCTACGTCATTTTATCGTGTTATAGCTATTTCATACAGCTGTCAAAGAAGGACTTGTAAAAAAAAACTACATCTGACACGTGACACTACCAACTTCTCGAAAAATGGGTTTTTACCATCTGACGGCCAACTCTAGCACAGCGCGCGCTCATTGGTTAAATGACATAGCGCGCGCTTCCCCGGCTTCCTGTTACACACTTCCGTCCCGTTTCACGATATCACTCCCACAAATTGCAGAAAAGCGAAAGTAAAGATGTTACATATAAAAAAAATCGCACATTGTTTTTGACACGTTTTCTAAAAAAAAAAAAAAACATCTGACGCTGATGTTTTGTTCTCAATAATAATAAATACGTTGTTCGGTTTGTTGGTCTGTAACACACCCATAACCCCACCTTTCTGATAGTGCTGTTTATTCTATTCTACATAACATCACGCCTTGTTTCCCCGAAGGGTTAGGCAGAGGTGTACCTTAGTACACCCACATTTCGCCAGTTATGTTTAAGTCCCATGTAATAGGGGGCGAGCCTATTGCCATCAACCGGGCACAAATCCAGACTCCGGGCTACGACTGAGAAATTCTAGATAGAAAAACCTAATAACACTGCCCGACCTGAGAATCGAACCCAGGACCTCATGCTCAGCAGTAGCGCTTGCCACCACTAGACCAACGAGGCAGTCATTATATTCTGTGCAGAAAAATATAAATTACACCGCAAGACTCTAATGTCACACCACCCGCACCATTTACGTTATTTCTTAACAAATGACATGTTCTGAACAAAAGTAATGCGAGGCCAAATTGTTTTCGTCTCACAAAAGAAATGGACATCGGACACAATGACATTTAATATCTTTATAGGGATAAGTTTCTCTTATAGTACGGAATGGTTTTAGTTTGTCTTCGAGGTGTTGTTTTTGAAGCGAAAGGCTGTCAGATATATAGGTTATGAGACTGAGTGTTGCCAGTTACCTAAGGGGCGATTCTCGTAATTTTAAGAGCGTTGTCACATTTTGCACCTCTCTCGCTCACACAGAACCAAATTTTTAAGAATGTTAAATGAAAAAATGCTTTTATGAAAAATGTAATCAATGGGCGGTCTACAAAATAATATTAATTTAATAGGTAGTTATCAAAAAACACATTTCTATTGTGTTATCTAATAAACATATGTAATTAAGTATTATGATCTGTTTTTGAGATGATGTAAATAAATGCCGCAATAAAAATGTGTTTTTAATAATTACCTATTAAATTAATATTATTTTGTAGACCGCCCATTGAATACATTTTTCAAAAATGCATCTTTTCATTTAATATTATTAAACATTTGGTCCCGTATGAGCGAGAGCGATGTAAAATGTGACAACCCTCTTAATAACGTTCACAGTCTGATCTCAGTCTCAATATGTCTAAAATACCTCTAAATTCCCTACATTTTTGACAAGTTTTTGACATTGATTGTCACTGAGTTGAGATTGAGACTAGATTTTGAACGTTTTTAAATTACGGAAATTGGGCTTCTTCGGTTCTTTTCTCAAAAGACCATTTCAGTGGCCAATCGACATGGTCGTCACATGATCTGACCAAAATTATGTCTGGACTTTAAAAGAGACTGTGACCTGTGAGTTTGTTTCGCCCTTTAATCTCAGAGTAGTCAGATAGAGGGGAGGGGGGGGGGGGGTTGTCAGTCAGACGAATAATTATGATAGCGCTTAGGTTTGTGCGTTGTTCGAGGGAGGTAAAATAACGCTCTTTAGAGCTTATTGTACCTCCCTCTACACGTGCAGCCTGTGGGCAAAGTATACTCGTGCGGCATACAGCGCCCTCATAACGCGTTCAAGGTGAGGTTGGGGCTGCCCCGCCACTGTAGCTCCTCGGGCATGTTCGTGGAGGCGCGCACCGACTGCTTTCACGCGACGATGCGCAAGCGGTTCGCGTCTCGGGTGCGCAGAGTGCGGGGCAGCGCCGATACTGTCCTGGAGATGATTGCCGACAGACTGGATTGCCCTTATATCCGGCAATACTGTAGCAGATATACTGTTACCTTGTGAGTGTTCGTTTTTGTCTGTGCTTGTTATCCTGTCTGTATCCTTTAATATATCTGTTCAGTAATTGAAATAAACTAATTTTATTTTTATTTTATTTTATTTTATTTTATTTTATTTTATTTTATTTTATTTTATTTTATTTTATTTTATAGGAAACGCCAACTTCTTCTAGTTTTTAAAATATGACTGTCATGTAAAAGTGTTTGTACAAACCTACTTACAGAAATAAAATCATTTATCAGTTACCTATATGATTCAACTTTTGTATAGCGTTCTACTTTCCTACCTATTTGTCTAATTTAATTTCACTATACGAGTGAAAAACTATTTTTTTTTTCATTTTTTCAGCAAATCAAGATTTTTAATGCATGTAGCTACACCATATAAATGTTATTTAAGTAATAAATCTATGAGCTACACTCCATATTTACCATTTGCACTTCCAACATCAAATTACACCTTCAAACACACACACACACACACACACACACAAACCGACCCACACAGCACACACACACACAGGCACGGGCCAAACTTCACCTCGGACACTGTAGGCACCTCTCAAAACGTTTAATTATCACTCGGTCCAACTTTGATGTGCAATGTACGGAACACTAGTCATGTGGAACCGACTCGTGCTTAGTTCTTGCACTGAGAATTCCCACGTGTTGTCAAGGCTAATACCGTGTGGTCCCAGGATAAAAAACTTCTGCTAGCTTTTGCTAAGGACTGCTTGCGTGTAATGCTACGGCTACACTGTCGCGAACTTGTACTTCGCGCGCTCTCTCTCCTACACTGCTCGACGTCTCGCTGTACAACAGATAGCACGCGAAGTGTACTTCGCATTATCGCGACAATGTAGCCGTAGAATTAGTGTGAAAAGGCGTGTTAGTATCAAAAGAAGCTTTGGTATGTTCGTTTCAATGTTCTGTGACTAATGCTACGGCTACATTGTTGCGATAATGCAAACTACACTCCGTACGCTCTCTCACGCAAACCGCTCGACGTCTCGGTGTACAACAGAGAGCGCGCGAAGTGTAGTTCGCGTTATCGCAACAATGTAGTCGTAGCATTATAAAGATTTTAATCGTTAGATTCACTCTACCGCGTCAAAATTAGTTCGCGTTATCGCGACAACGTAGCCGTAGCATTACACACACAATGACGCAGTGACCTGGAAACGCCATCATTATTGTGTGAGCTCACTCTTCTCAGTATGGAGTATGTTTTGCACTTAAGTACGGCGAAGGTAAATCTAACGATTCAGTTTTGATTGCTCCCTCTCATATTTTAATGTTCATTCACTCTTTAAAAAAAAATCAAAATATTTTATTTCACATAAGCCTACATGGACACTTATGAAACGTCAGAAGCTAGGTGCACGGTTCCAATTGGTCGTTTCCTATGGAGAAGAGCCGGCAAGAAACTCTACGGTTAGGGTGCTTACATAAAGAAACAGGTTTCCGGTACAGACAAACCCGTGCGGGTCGGTACCGCTCGGTACAGGGTTGATAAGGTAGTCGGCACCGACAAGTTTAAACCTGTTTCTTTATAAGTGAGCACATAAGATAACATGGGAATATTATACCTGCACCGATCGGTACCGACCCGCACAGACTCGCCTGTACCGGAAATATTGTACCTGCACCGATCGGTACCGACCCGCACAGACTCACCTGTACCGGAAATATTGTACCTGCACCGATCGGTACCGACCCGCACAGACTCGCCTGTACCGGAAATATTGTACCTGCACCGATCGGTACCGACCCGCACAGACTCGCCTGTACCGGAAATATTGTACCTGCACCGATCGGTACCGACCTGCACAGACTCGCCTGTACCGGAAATATTATACCTGCACCGATCGGTACCGACCCGCACAGACTCGCCTGTACCGGAAACCTGTTTCTTTATGTGTAAGCACCTTAACTCTTTTAAAAATAATTGGCTTTTACAATGTTTTCAAATTACAACATTATTAGGTATTAGAGGACAGTGTAGGCCTGTCAACAAGTACCAGGTATTTAACCTGTTTAACCCAGGGGTACTTTATGGCTTCAGTGAATTCAGCAGGTCAAGGGCTCCCACACAAAACTACGAATTCGCGTTGCATCGCGTTTTTGTGTGAGGGCCCTAAGGGAGGAGGAGCCAAAAATAGAAAATGGTCTACAAATCTACAGTAAGCCTACAACGTTCTCACATTCACAAAATATAAAAGAATCTATTTAAAACACAAGAATTTATCATGGAAGTATTTAAAAAATTTAAAGTAATTAGGGAGCAGTTATTAATTAGTCTCTGTTCTGTTGATTGATACTGCACATACAGAAACTTCCCTTACCGCTGTTTTATTACGCTAAGTAAAAAAAACGTAAAAAGTCGAATAAGCGTAAAGATAAAAGTTTAACTATGTATTTATTTAATTAAATCACTATAGGCACTTTTGAAAGTCAAAAAGTACAAAAAAAAAGAATTGACTGTGTACTTTCCTATTAAGAATAATTCGCAGAAAAAACTCCATGATCGACAATCTAATTTAAGTGCCTATAAAAATATAAAATTGTTTAAAAAATACAGTGCTATCCATAATATGAACACTAGGAACAAACAAAAATTTGTTGTACCTACAACAAGGCTCAAGAAAATAGGTGGCTTGTTCTGATGTCAATTTATACGTTTTTATAATAAACTTCCAAGCCCCGTTCAAGATCTGAGCCTTAATAAATTCAAATCATTTATTAAACGTAAGTTGTGCCAGAAAGCCTTTTATACCGTTAAGGATTACATTGATGACAAAAAGGCGTGGGATTGAGCTGCTCCAATTAATTTCTTTTTTTTTTTTTTATATACATACTGATTTTTTTTGTTCTTTTCTTTTTGCAATTTTTTTTTCTTATATACACATTGTCATTGATGAATTTTATATATACAATGACATGAATATTTAATTTGTAAAATGTTATATTATTTTAATTACTGTGAATGTGAAGACTATGTGGGTCCCTGGTTTTTTTTTTCTCTCAGCTTTAATCATAGTTTGCCAGTTTGAGTAAATTATGCGGCCTACCCAAATGTCCTTTCTCTGGTATTGTTCGTCGAATCGTTGAGCTCCTTAACTTTTATGTTGAGCTGTACGATTACTGACAGATGCTTGCACTAACTGGACAGGTCCACTCAATCTGTGTGGTTCTTTCCTCAAAAGACCATTTCAGACACCAACCTACATGGTCTTCACATGATCTGACCAAAATTATGTCTGGACTTTAAAAGAGACTGTGACCTCTGAGTTTGTTTCGGCCTTTCTTCTCAGAGTAGTCAGATAGGAAACGCCGGCCTCATCTAGTTTTAAAAAAAAATGTTTGACGTGTAAAAGTGTTTGTATAAACCTACTTACGGAAATAAAATCATTTATCATTTAAGAATCACCAATAATAACTTACTCGGTTCTAAAATAAGCATTTAGCATTGTGACACAAACAATCATGTTAAATTATCAGAGTATTCCGAGTGCCAAATTATACGTTGGCTGGTTTAAACCGTTCAGTCGTGAAAGGGCGGACAAACAAAAACAATCTGAGTTTCACATTAACCTCCTTACTAATAAACGTATTATATCAGGTGAATAGACACACACCGATTTTTCTCTTTCAGTCGTCAGTAATTTGGCTTTCGAAAGAAGAAGACAAAGCGTTGTGTCTACACAGACGCTACACAACGTTTATTAATAAGGAGGTTAGAATATTAGCACAGTATAGTAAAGTTTTTATAAATTATATATATCATAACATAACATCACGCCTTGTATCCCCGAAGGGTTAGGCAGAGTTGTTCCTAATAGTACACCCACATTTCGCCAGTTATGTTTAAGTCCCATGTAATAGGGGGCGAGCCTATTGCCATCAACCGAGCACAAATCCCGACTCGGGCTGCTACTGAGAAATTCCAGATATAAAACCCCAATAACACTTTGCCCAACCTGAGAATCGAATCCAGGACCTCATCCTCAGTTTCCAAAGTAAATATTAAGAGCATTCGCGTAAAACAGTTAATCAATCTTGTCATTCCCTGGGGTTCTGGTAACCTTACTTCTCTGTTGGTCCTTCGGTTTGAGTTACATTCATCAATCTTCACATTCATTTGGGGTAGGTAGGACTTGAGTGTATCAATTATAGGTTCAAGTTGCCTACAGTTTATTATGAACTCGACTGTTCAGTGTAGCTTCCCGGGTTCTATTACCGATTGGAGTTTTCCTTATGGAAATTCTGAGAACCTATAGCGGCCATGAACTGGGCACAAAGTCAAACTCCAGGCTGCTACTAAGAAACCTCAGATAGAAAAACCAATAGTACTCTGTCCGACGCGGGAATCGAACCCAGGACCTCATGCTCAGCAGTAGCGCTTGCGACCACTAGACTAACGAGGCAGTCATAAATTATTTATCTTAATAAATTAGTAAGGATGTACTACATGCTTAGGTTAAGACGTTAATGGTCTTTCGAATATCCTACTTAATAATAATAATAATATGCAACTTGCTCTGAAATACAGTCTTGTGGAATCGGAAGTGTCGTACTACAGGTATGTGCCCGACCCAGTTCTCGAAAATGGACATATCACATTGTACTGGGATCGATCCATCATCACTGACAGGACTATTGTTGCCAATAAGCCTGATATAGTGGTGGTGGATCGAATAGAGCGGCGCGCAATGATTATTGACGTAACTGTCCCGCATGACGGGAACCTCGTGAAAGCCGAGAAAGATAAACAAATCAAGTATCTTGACTTGGCCCGCGAGGTCGTCGACATATGGGATGTGGACTCCGCGATCATTGTGCCGATAGTTGTATCAGCCAATGGCTTAATTGCCAAGAGCCTCGACCAACACCTAAGGAGGCTCTCGTTGGGCAGCTGGATTAAGGGCTTGATTCAGAAAGTGGTACTTCTGGACACGGCTCGCATTGTTAGGAGGTTCCTCTCTCTAGAGCCCTGACCGCCGGTAGCTTGGACCCTGTTCCCGATACCGGTGGGCTACTATTTTTTTATATTTTTAAATGTTTTTATACTTTTTATATTCTAATATTTAAAAATATAATTTATTTGTATTTAATTAAATAAAGGAAATAATAATATTATAAATGTGGAAGTTCATATGTTTGGATGTTTGTTTACACAGTCACGCAAAAACGGCTGAACGGATTTGAATGAAATTTGGCACATAGATAGACCATGACATGTGTAAGGACGTAGGCTAGTTTTGATCCTGGATAGCAGACGAAGTCGTGGGCAACAGCTAGTTTTGTTATAATGATCACCACGCTTGTGGCATGAATCGGTGATCGCAGATATCTAAATTACGATACGACGACAACACGACGACAACGATATTTAATTTATTTTTATTAATATTTTTTTGTTTTTACGAAGGAAAAAAAATAAACTGTCTACCATAATCATCGTGGTCTTCAATAGTTTTTCTTCTTTGCCAAAAAACCGTGATAAAAAAAAATCAAAAGTTGTAGAGCATCATCATCTGCCTAGCCTTTTCCCAACTATGTTGAGGTCGGCTTCCAGTCTAACCGGATGCAGCTGAACACCAGTATTTTACATGGAGCGACTGCCTATCTGACCTCCACAACCCAGTTACTGGGTAATACGATACCCCTTGGTAAGACTGGTTGTCATATTTTCAGGCTTCTGACGACCCGTAACGACTGTCAAAGATCCACGAATGACAGCTGGGACCAACGGCTTAACGTGCTTTCCGAGGCACTTGGTATGTAAAGATGGTCATATCCACGGAACAACCGCGGCAGGCGTAGCTTAACCTGGTCGATGGAGCGGTGCGGCTGTTATTACTTAGCCACAAGCCCCATACGTTGAAGATGAATGTTAGTACCAGGACCAAGGACCGAAACCAGTTCATACCGGTTTCGGTCCCTGGTACTGATATTCATCAATACAGGTATTTATTCGGTTACAACCTTTATTTTATTTCCAGGTATTTTTTTAATGAAATTGAATGCAACCGGTAATAATACCGGTAACCAAAATAAAAGTTAGTTCTACCTTACACGTACCCGTCAGCATTATTAAAATGGCGCGCATAGCTGTGTGTGTTTCAAACAGTCGAGTCGACCCGCGCGCCGGCGAACGCTGACCAATCACGGCCCTGGCTGGCAATTTTCCGTTTCTTTCTCGTAATCACACAGGCTTCTTCTGGGTAAGCTCGCTCCATTGTCGACTTTGTCTCTGTCATCTCTGACCTAGACTAGAGTCAAGAGCAAACCTATCTCAAATAAAAAAAATAAAATATCAAGATAATTTTTAGATAACCGGTATTAACACGGTAACCTACATAGAGGTAACGTGTTTCTTCTTCTTGGTTACCCAGACAGCGGTAACCTTAGTCGTAGAAGTAACCAAAATTCTTCTATACCCGTACCGTAATTTATAAAGGTTTTCAGTCCCTGATTTGTACCTATTTTAATTCAATACAGACATCAACTAGTGATGGAACCGGTATCCTAATGCTAAATCAGACATTTCGAGCTTGCGACTGACCGACGACCGTGACGCTTATCATAGATTAACATCAAGAACAGGTCGGCTTGCCAATAGCAGTGTTTAATCTTGTTGAGCAATCGGTTTTCACTGGTCCCAATTTGCTTCGAGCCTATTAGAATGTAGACATAGCGAGTGTGGGGCCATGAAATATGAGTGCAGCGAAGTGACGAGCTGTGGCGATGTGGGTATGACATGTTCCCAGCTTCCCGTAGCGTCTAAAGCTACGGAAGAAGAGTGGTGGCCACATAGTGTCCGCAATTTACCATCGAATGACGTCACTGTGACGTTATTTATAAAAGTAAGTTGGTGTGTTTTCGTAGAGAGTGTTTCATGACGGCCGTCACGGCGTTATTTAAAAACGTAAAATACAGTTCCAAAGACACCGTAGTGTTTTTTTTTTTGAAGCCGGTTGTTTTTTTTTTTTGTTTGCACAAAAGTTTCAAACCAATGACACGCGTGCCATTGATGAAATGCGACAAAATATTTTGGGCACGCCACCGATCGAAACGGTTAGCATTTTAGTTCAAACTGTTGACTAGTAGTTAGTATTTGTTGGACAGTTCTAACGTAGAAGGAAAACTCTGTGAGGAAACCATGAAGGCTTTTAAAGATTTAACCAAACACGCAATAACCAAGAGTGGTGATCAATGCTCGTTCGTTCGCATTAGAAGAGGTCTATGGCTAATAAAAAACTGGCCAAGTGCGTGTCGGACAAGCACAATGAAGGGTTCCGTAACTGGGATGAATTTATCCCAAAAACAAACTTAACAGGTTCACGTGCGGTAAACGTTACATAGGTAATAGAAGTTTTATTCTTATGACTATATCGCCGTATAGTGACAAAAAAAAGTTCACAATTGCCGCGGGCACATTGTCACGGTAAGGCTTACTACACTTTGCGCGCTCTCTCTCGCACACCGCTCGGCATTTCACTGTGTAACAGAGAGCGCGCGAAGTGTAGTTCGCTTTATTGCGACAATGTAGCCGTAGCAATGAACTATTACGAACGAACGCAAGTGAGCCTACGCTGCGGAGCACAAGAATATTATAATATTGGTTTTATATTTACGATTTTTAACTGTTATTTAACATGGCTAGTTCAGCAAAAAAAAAAAAGAAAGTGCGAGGAACCGTTACGCAAACTGATTCAGCACCCTAATTGCGTAACACACTATCAATCGGAATCTGAATCATTTTGAAGCAAATTGTTAATCCATCGCTTCATACGTTCGAAAAATTTGTCTGCAAGACACGTAAATAACGCAATGAATGTTGTTGAACTATCAAAATGAAACCGATTCCGATTGATAATGTGTTACGCAATTGCCCCGCAGTTCGGTAACAATAGAACAATTGTGTCTCATAACATACAGTTATTGGTCATCTAATCTAACACTAATGTATACAGTGTGAGTCTTTATAATCTGCACATATCGAAATGAGGGAATCTATGCTTAATTTTATCGACGGAAAAAATGTTAAAAAAAATCTAAATATTTATTAATATTTTTTATGGATTTTTAAAAAAAATTGTTTGCTTTTGTGACCCCAGTGTATACAAAACTGTGTAACTTTTAAACTAAACGATTTATCACGATGAAACAAACTCCATAATGTTTGGAAGTAATTAGGTGTCGTCATAAAATAAAAATTATGGAAAAAAAATAGCCATAATCAAATATAAACATTTTTTTTTGGCAAAAATCTGATTTTTTTTCATTAATTTTTACAAAAATTGTAAAATTTCTCAATAACATGCCCCCATCACCTTCTTTTTTTATAACTTTAAGTTATTCTTCATTGTATTAGGAACCTAACGGTAAAAATTGCATGTTTTTAACTCAACCCCAACATTTTTTATCAAATGTCAAAGAAAGGCCCAACGCATAGCTACGCACATTGTTTAGCAGGTAGATAAACTTTTTTTTGTTAACTTTGTTGTGAATGCGCGCGGGTCGTTTCAAAGATGGCACTCCGAACGCGGAATCGTATTGTTCTCATAAGGGTTGTTTGTTTGGGATGATAATTAATGCAAAAGAGTTCAATTGAAACCCATTTATTATTAAATACAAAATTTAATGCATCAGGTTCTCAAAATGTCCACCTCGTTGTTGTAAACACAAAGCCGCGCGAATTAGAATTTGGTGTGTCGCTCTCCTTATCATTTCGGGATCATTGCGAATATCATTCGCACAGTTTATTATGCGGTCACGCAAATCGGCCTCACTGTGGATGGGGGTACTGTAGACGCGTTGCTTCATGGTCCCCCATAGGAAATAATCAAGGGGCGTCAAATCGGGTGAACGCGCAGGCCACCCTACAGGTCCTTGCCGGCCGATCCATTTGTCATGATAATTTTCGTTTAAAAATCTTCTTACATTTGTAGCGTAATGGGCAGGACATCCGTCCATCTGAAGAAACATCCTTTGACGCACAGCCAGTGGGACATCTTCCAATAACTGAGGCATATCATCTCTCAATAGACTTAAAAATCTTTCACCAGTCAACGTTCTCGGCAATATGACTGGTCCAATCAACATGTTATCGATAAGACCAGCCCAAACATTTATCGAAAATCTTACTTGGAAAGTAGATGACCGTTTCAGTTTCGGGTTTTCACCTGCGCGGCACCATCTGTGTAAATTTCGACAGTTAGTAATACCGTCTCTAGTGAATGTCGCTTCGTCCATCCATAGTATTTTTCTTGGAAAGTTTGGGTTTGCTCTGGTTTTTCTTTGAATCCATGTGGACATCACACACCTTGGACGCCAGTCTACGTCTTCATGTAGATGTTGCACCCTTTGATAGTGATAAGGATGCAATCCTTCTTTCTTTAAAATACGCCACACTGATTTTTGGGATATTCCGTGACGAAGAGCCAGTCGTCTATTACTTATGGATGGATCAGCAAACAAATCACTTAATACTGCTTGTTCAGTAGCCGCATCAATAATTACTTGAGGTGGCTCGCGACGATCTCTACTTGATCCAAGTCCAGTGATCGACAACCTTCTGTGAACTTCCTGGAAGTTTCGGGCAGATGGCACTGGTTGCCTGTTAGGATACGCAGCTATGTAAGCCGCGCGCGCAGCTCTGGCACTTCCTTGTCCCACTCCATAATAAAAATGTATGTCGGCGATGTGTGCCGGGGAAAATTCACTTAAACGCGGCATCATGTAGCAGCGAACGAAAGTTATGAAAGTCCAGCGAACGAAAGTACCGAAACACATGTAGCAGCGGCGAATAATTCGGAGCGACTGCCAGTCTGACATCTGTCATAATTCAAGTTCCTTTGGCTGGCCCTACCTCCCCGACCTGCGCACATTTTTTTTTTTTTTTTTTTTGTAGTAAATGAAGAATAATAGTACCTATTTAGTTTTATTATTTTCCCAATAATTACTAAGTCAACATTATTTTACTGCACGTCTATGGCATCATTAAACATTTCTTTAGAAAATATTGCACGTTGATCCATAAAGGTTCGCCACCCCTGCCCTAGGCTGTCAACTTCTCTTCCAACCTCGCCGAGTGAATAGTTATTTTTTATTTAGGATGAGTGAGATATGTTACTCCTGCCGAGTCCTGACATTTCCATTGCCACAAGTATGAAAGAGGGTTTTACTTGCTCTGAAAGAGGCTCCAGTGCAACCTCAGATTGGCATAGATTCTTCAATTCTTCAGCGTGTTAGGATTATGTTTTCAGGATACTGATCACTCATTACTTATTATTAAGTACTGGCCATATAATGACAATAAGGCTTTTGTTTTGCACTATGGTGTAGACCTTAGGAAACACGCTACAACCGTTGAAATGCACCCTTTGTGTAAAGGTACGAGTTCGTAGCCAACTGCAGACAGCAGCAGCAAACGACATGACATGTCATGTCGCTGCAGTGATGATTCCGAACCCAACTGCAAATGGCTGCAGCAGACGGCAGCGCTGTATTCCAGTTAGTTCTGAATGTTCGGAAATCGGAAAAACTCATTTTTTGAGAAAGATTCAACGTTTTGTCGTTCCAGTGCGCAGCGTCGGTAGCGCTACTGATCTGCGGTCGGGCGACACGTCGTCTGCGATCGTGCGACGTGTAGTCGGGCGATGACGTGTCACTAGCTGCGGAAGGTATTTCATAGAAATACATAGAAACCAGTAGTGTCGCAGCGACACGTCGTTTGCTGCTGCTGTCTGCAGTCGGCTAAGAACTCGTACCTTAAAACTACCTTCTTCTGATAGTAAAAGTTAAATTGTTATTATAATGTTACTTTTAAGATACGTACTATGTGTAGCAATATTTTATTTTAAGCTACGTTATGGTTTGACTTTTTTTTTTCAGATAGGTTTGCTCTTGACTCTAGTCTAGGTCAGAGATTACAGAGACAAAGTCGACGATGGAGCGAGCTTACCCAGAAGAAGCCTGTTCACTCTCACTTTGTACAGATCGGGGTTGTATGCGTTCGGAAACACAGACGCAGGCAGAGAGTTCGACTCCTTTGCTGTGCGCATCACAAAAGACATTTGGAAACGCTTAGTGCAAATTGGTGGGATAGCAACTAGGTAAGGATGGTAACCTGCAGTGCGTCTAGATGTCCGCTGATAGAAGGGGGCCGGCGGAATGAGGTCGTGGAGTTCTTGAGCACACTCCCCGAAGTATAATCTGTAGAAGACCGTCAAGCAGGCAACCTTGCGGCGATGAGCCAAGCTGTGAAGCTTGGCATCCACCAGTCTTACCCGACAACCCGTCCTCCCAGAGACGGTCGGACGTGGTACTCAGCAATATATACGGAATGCTCTCGTAAACACGTCACCTAATACTGTTGAGCGTGCTCGTCTGCTGTCTGTGGGAGAATGGGAGTCAGGCTTTTGGCTTCAGGCACTCCAGTCATACCACCAGACCGACCAGAAGACATGACGTTGTTGCCTTGGAAAGTGGGTAGGCCCTGGTGTGGGACGCAACCTGTGTCGACACCCTTGTGCCATCTCATGTTCTAAGAACGGCGTGTTGTGCTGGCGCCGCTGCTGCGGCTACTGAGACCCATAAGCAGCGCAAAAACTGTAACCTTATCGGTAACTACAGTTTAGAGCCATTTGGGGTCGAACCGTTCGGGTCATGGGGCCCGAGTGCGCGACTCTTTTTAAGCCGGATTTACATTACGAAACTTAGATATTCATTGATAGTTTCACGTGTAAATAGATGATTATTTACACGCAACACTTCACGTGACCAGAGGACTGGCTCGTTCTTTGGCCAAAGAATCGGCATTGCCATTCAACGTGGCAATGCTGCCAGTCTTCTGGGCACGTTTCCCGATGACAGCGATGCGGACGAGTACTTCGACGCCTAAACGTCCTTTTGTTTTTATATTAATTTGTATAGTTAGTTAATCATTTAATTTAGTACCTAGTATAAATAGTTAATTGTGTTAAACATTGTACGTATCAATCAATCTGCCTAGCCTTTTCCCAACTATGTTGGAGTCGGCTTCCAGTCTAACCGGATGCAGCTGAATACCAGTATTTTACATGGAGCGACTGCCTATCTGACCTCCACAACTCAGTAACTGGGTAATACGACACCCCTTGGTAAGACTGGTTGTCAGACTTTCGAGCTTCTGACGACCCGTAACGACTGTCAAAGATCTACGAATAACAGCCGGGACCAACGGCTTAACGTGCTTTCCGAGGCACGGAGGAGTCTCGGTATGTAAAGATGGTCACCCATCTACGGACAAACCCGGCAAGCGTAGCTTAACCTGATGGATCAACCCGTGCGGCTGTTATTACTTAGCCACGAGCTCCTCAAATATTGTACGTATATAAAAGGATATTAACGTTTTAAGTCAGCTACGCTTAATGGCACATAATGTTGTTTAAATCTATTGTGAATTTGAAATTATTTTGTGAAATATATAGGTATCTTTAACCGTAATACAAGTTCATTGTGAGGTTTTATTTTCAGGTGCATTAATTTCTGCCTGCCATAAGCGTAACCTCATATCCATACCGCTATTAAACTCACATACCTAATCTCCTCCACTTATCTCTGAAGATCTGATGATAATCAAAGGCACAGGTGTGTTGGCACTGTTGCCGTTCTACAGACGAGCTGGCAACGCGTGGCTGCCCGTGGCTTGCTGCCAGCCGTAATGGCCCGTTAAGTAATGTAATATCGGTATAAAATCTTAAATGTTCGAGTGAATGCCGGAAACGGTGCGTGGTTTAAGGAGAAAAGTTATGTTTAGATTTAGATTTTAATGCTCGTTTAGATTTTCCGATTTGGAACTCCTTGAGAAATGTCTTTTGGTTGATTCTGGTGAATTTATTGCTAAACTAGCGACCCGTCCATACATCGCACGGGTGCAATTTACCGATGTGGCGACATGTTAAAACATTGAGATTTCTGTGTTACATAGATACACTTATAGCAACCGTAATAAATCCTCTAAATTATAGTGAAAGCCGCATCAAAATCCGTTGCGTAGTTTAGAAGAACAACACGGTCATACAGACAGACACGTCTTAAATTATTAATAGACTAGCTCTTGCCTGCGCGCGGCTTCGCTCGCGTGTATGTCGCAAAATATCCTACGGGAATGCACTACCACGATTAAAAGTACTCTATCTGTGTGCCCATTCAAATCCGTTCAGCCGTTTTTGCGCCAAACCTGAACGTGCATCCATACAAACAGACAAAAATTCTTCGTTACTGTTTTGTTATTGGAACGAAGTTCTTTAACGCGACTTGCAATAGGAGTACACTGGTAGAAATCGTCACGTAACGAAAAAGCGTTATGCCCCTCCATGCGACTTTCTCTATTCACAAAAAAATAATGTGTGAATTTGGTCAAAATGAAAATCCAAAATGGCGGCTAGAAAATTTTTCAATTTTTTCATCATGGTTGTCGTTTTCGTGGTTTTCGAGGGTGTTAAAGCCGATAGTGCCGTTAAAATGTAAATCCAAGATGGTGGCTGCAAGAAGGACAGGAAGGTAGGTAAAGAAGAGATAAGGTAGGTACAGAACACAAAACGGCCTTCCGTCTTGTGTTCTGTACCTACCTTACTCCGAACTGACTAATAATTGGCAAAAGTCGTGTTAGTAGCAAAGGTTCTCCTTGAAAAGTTCTTTCCATTGGTGTATAATTATCATAGAGCTATTGGGCTTCAGAGCAGAAACCCATAGTTCTGTACCTTTACAGAACTGTACTTCTACCTTCGGGAATAAGTTCTCGAAATTATGGTGAAGAACTAGACAGTAAGTAGTTTAGAAGAACTAAGCGAACACACACAGAGAGACACAAAAAACGACTTTGTTTTATACTTGTAGATAGAAGAGAACATTTTGGCTAAAGACGTATTTTACCACGGGGTCTACTCCCAAAGCACGAAGTCCATAGTTTCGGCCGAAGTGACGGGCGTTTCCTACTTCGTATCACTTACGGACATAAGATTAGTTCGGTTTCCGAACTAAGAATGAATGACAACACGATTTTACAGTTGTCCCTACGCCCGATGTGTTTTTGCCCGTCCGAAAATGTTAATTTTACACTTGTTTTGACAGAATATCTACTTTCGGACGGACTCGTATCTTCGTTGACGGAGGGAGTAGACCTCAAGATACAGCCTTTTCCCAGCACCAGATTATTCAATACAAGACGAACAGAAATTCACCATGTTCACTCTAAAATTATTAAGCCAAAAAACATATCCATTCATAACCAAAAAGTAGGTTATTTGAAAAGAGATTGAAATTAACACAACGTTTTGAATACCGAAAAAAATATCATGGATATAATTCCTGTACGGCTTTCATTGAATGTTTTCAGATATTTTTTCAGCGTTTATTTGTTTTAAAGCAATATTTTTTTACGCAAATGATTTTGGTTCTGCGAGTTGAATTTTTGCGACGTTTGTTTTTATTTTACTTCTTACAGAGAACAGTTTCAGGAATTTTTCTATCACAACATTTTGTTTTTTAGAAGGTCTAAGCGGTCACACAGACACGAAACACGACTTTGTTTTTAAACTACATATGCATAGATTTTGTTTACAACGGTTTAATAACCTTCCTTTATTTTATTTTCAGGTAAGGCGTCATTCAAATACCTCCTGAGTACAGGTAAATTAGATAAAGATCATTTTAGTCAAAACATGCGTATACATGCAAATTAAGCATGCAGGATGTCACAATATTAATATTTCGTACGTACATGTTTCACCCGTAAGGCGTCCAAATTTATAAATGATAAATGATTTTATTTCTGTAAGTAGGTTTATACAAACACTTTTACACGTCAAATTTTTTTTTAAACTAGATGAGGCCGGCTTTTCCTATCTGACTGCTCTGAGAAGAAAGGCTGAAACAAACTCAGAGGTCACAGTCTCTTTTAAAGTCCAGACATAATCTTGGTCAGATCATGTGAAGACCATGTGAAAATTTCAAAAAATAAAAAACCAAATTACTAAAGTCATTTCAATCCAAGTACATAATAATCAGCAATAAACAATGATAACTCAGTAAAATAAAGGAATCGTAATAAAATGTCAAAAAATTAAGGATTAATAAAATATGTAAAATAAAAATAAAAAATGTCAAATAGTGTCATTCAAAAAATCATTTATATTAATAATAACACTTGTCCATTAATAAATCTCAAAACTTTTTTTTAAACAAATTTACCGGCAATCCTTTCTAAGATGACTGTGGTATTTTATTATACATTTTAGGAGCCATACAGAAAACGCTTTTTCCCATGAATACAGTCTTTGACGTATGCGAACTCAGTTGATTATTGTCACGTCTGTTACGGGGGAAGGTGTCAGCTACTCGTGGAAATAGAAATTTGATTTACCCTAACAAATGCCGCAATTTCAAAAATACACAGAAATAGTAAGAGTTAATAATTTGTAAATATAATAAAAAAGAATTTTTCAAATCGGTTTATAAATGACAGAGTTCTGAGATAACAAACATTAAAAAAAAAACAACCGAAATGAGAACCTTTTTCCTTTTTTGAAGTCGATTAAAATCAAAATGGTGACATGAGGCGAACATGCGCGAAAGTTCGGAGAGCCTATGTTTAGGCCGATCATGATTCATCGGTCGTATTGTACGAGTGCATTGACACGACAATAATAATAATTAAATCTCAAAATAATAATAATAAGACATTTATTTCAGACGTAGTCCATATACTGTTAGTAACACACAAAACCTTATGAAGCTATTGTTATTAGACACAAAAACAAAGCCACAGAAATCACAAAGTGGTACCGCACAGGAGCGCCAGTTTATGCCAAGCCTTGGACGCGACCACCCTCAGTTTGTGGCATCCAGTGCCGCCACATCGGCGAGTCCCAGCGACCCATGAACACGATCAGAAAGCTGTTCAAGCTGGCCTGCATGCGCTTCCTAATAGACGCACAACGCTTCCGCATGATGGCATGAAAACCATCCACGCTTTTCACCGCAAATATTGCTGAAGCGCTGCAGTGGCGCGGCAGCTCGAACAGCACCCTAAACGCGTTATTATACTGTACTCGCAGAGCACTGTATGTACGCTGCGTGTACTTAGTCTACAGGCCTTAAATAATAAGGCCTGTGGCCTAAGAAGGCCTTAAATAATGTCAATTTGACTTCCTTGGTACACCGTACAAACCTGCGTACCAGCATGTTACAGCGCACAGACAGTGCCCTGCGCTCCTTCTCCAAATCAATGTTGTCACACAGATTCTCAGAGACCCAACGACCCAGATATTTAAAATTAGACTCTCTCTCTCTTACTAAATTGCTTCTTATATTTAAGGAAAATGTTTACGAAACAAGTTAATCCTTATCGAGCCTGTAATCAAACTAATGACCAAGCCATTAAAGTATAATTGCAACCCACGAAAAGATATTTATCTTTGTTAAAGGATACTTTCGCTAAAGTTTAATAGCTGTCATATTTTTGAGGTCTGCTCGTTTCTTTATCATTAATATTTATGAATTAATGATGAATTTACTTCAATATTTAAGGTAGGTACTGTGGATGACTAAGTCGTTACGGGTCGTCAGAAGCCCGAAAGTCTGACAACCAGTTTTACCAAGGGGTATCGTATTACCCAGTTACTGGGTTGTGGAGGTCAGATAGGCAGTCGCTCCATGTAAAATACTGGTATTCAGCTGCATCCGGTTAGACTGGAAGCCGACCCCAACATAGTTGGGAAAAGGCTAGGCAGATTGATTGACTGTGGATGACTCTAAGACTAGGAGAAGAATAAAGATGTAACAACAAGGTGTAACATAAATAACGCACAACCTCTTAAGAGGTCATTGTACTCATCATTATGAACAACTTTTACTATGGGACCAAACCTGAAATCGCGAGAAAAAAAAATCTGATTTTTTTTTCTCGCGATTTAATTCAAATAGTTCCCATTTTCATTTTCTATGAAAATATTATTGAAGACTCTAATTATAATGATTGCGCTCCTTTTTGGGAATCTCTGATTATTTCCATTGTAGAGTCCAAAAATACTAAATATCCAAGTAACTACGACCGACTTAAATGCTTCATTATTCAAAACAGTGTGCATCATTAGAAGCCCAAAAAAATTTTAGGGGATCAGTTAAATATTTCCCAAATTAAATTACTTGGCGAAACATCCCAGACGAGATGGGTATAGATGGATATTTTTTTTTATTATTTGAGATAGGTTTGCTCTTGACTCTAGTCTAGGTCACAGATGACAGAGACAAAGTCGACGATGGAGCGAGCTTCCCCAGAAGAAGCCTGTTCACTCTCACTTTGAAGAGATCGGGATTGTATGCGTTCGGAAACACAGACGCAGGCAGAGAGTTCCACTCCTTTGCTGTGCGCATCACAAAAGACATTTGGAAATGCTTAGTGTGAATTGGTGGAATAGCAACTAGGTAGGGATGGTAACCTGCAGTGCGTCTAGATGTTCGATGGTAGAAGGGGGCTGGCGGAATGAGGTCGTGGAGTTCTTGAGTACACTCACTGAAGTATAATCTGTAGAAGACCGTCAAGCAGGCAACCTTGCGGCGATGAGCCAAGCTGTGAAGCTGGCATCCACCAGTCTAACGTTATTTGGATGTAAAACTCAAAAACATTCAATTTTGAAAACGATTCCAATGTTATAAAGCAATCAGATAAACAAAGCACAATATGGATAACTGTAAAATATTTTAAGCACCCCAATAAAATTTCGTAACACACTTTGAATATCAATCCGAAGAATTTTGTAGGAAATGGCCACTCCATTCAAATACAAATTCAATTTTATTTATTTGTGCAGACACATAGGTATTATGTCGTGGTACATGTTGTTAAAAATAAAATAAAATATTGTATCACTATGCGCTGCCTTGCAAGGCGTACAAATATTGCTTATGTACACAGTAATAGTTGTACAGGTAGTAGATATAGCCTAGAAAATTATTAAAAAAATACTGCTAAATAATAGCAATAATATAAACATAAACAAAACAATACAAGGTAACGATGTTAATAGCTATATCTAAACTTATTAACTAAAGTAAGTAGGTAACAAATATATCTGAGAATAAGAAATAACGGACTTTTTTTTTTTCTCCTAAATATTCATGTATGGTGTAGGTAATATACTTGCTGTATTAGGAACTAATGGAGTGTTTTTTTTTTAAAGTAGGATCGTCGCCTTTGAAGGGCAATGGAGCTAAGCCACAATTTTTGCAAAATTGATTTATGTGCATTAACGTGTTGAGAAAGAGCCATAGTTTATATTAGACAATAAATCTAACAGATATCATGACTGATACTAGAATATGACGCTGATTTATGTTAAAATAGCTGTTCTTACGCGCATCATTTATTTTTTAAACGTCCATAACTCAGAAGTGTAGTTTTGTGGAATAGCTCCATTACCCTCCAACGCGACGGTATTTAAGTCTTTTGAAGCTTTTATAGGTTTACGTAGTTTTTTTAAATATTTTTGGAGCCATTCCTAGAAAACTTTTTGATTGCTTCATATGTTTGAAAAGTTCACCTGCTCGACAACGTAAATGACGCAATGTATGTTGTCGAATTGTCAAAATGAAAGGCCATTGCCATAGCGAGGCCATTGTAAGTCAATTAATCTGCCTAACCTTTTCCCAACTATATTGGGGCCGGCTTCCAGTCTACCCGGATGCAGCTAAATACCAGTATTTTACATGGAACGACTGCCTATCTGACCTTCACAACCGAGTTACTGAGAAGCATGACACCCCTTGGTAAGACTGGTTGTCAGACATTTTTGTCATTGTTATTCCAAAATGTTTTCTACCATTACCATTAACGCTACCTACGCCCACAAAACAATAGACCAAAAACACTAACACTTTTCACAAAAATACCCTCTCGCACTAACACTAAACTATATACAAAGAGAAGCACTCTACGATTGTATTTAGTAATGGCGACCGATACAAGTACGTCTCCCGCCAAAATGACTTTCGCGCCAAAGCGACCGCAACATTTGCAATTTGTTTGTGAGAACGCGTTTGAAGAGGCTGGGAGATACTGGTGACATTTTTGTGGAGCAAAGGTCGAGGGGAATAATGTATTGTCTTTCCAGAACTAATGTAAGGCCACATCCGAAAGACAAATATTTTAGAGCGACACTTCACGTGACCAGAGGGCTGGCTCGTTCTTTGGCCAAAGAATTAGCATTGCCATTCAATGTGGCAATGCTGCCAGTCTTCTGGGCACGTTTCCGGATGACAGCGATGCGGACGAGTACTTCGACGCCTAAGTGTCCTTTTGTTTTGTATATTTATTTGTATAGTTAGTTAGTTCGTTAGTTAGTGGAAAAATATGTTTTAAGTTTTTTTTATAATTTGTATAGATTTAGATTATGAAATTAAAAAATTAAGCCAAGGCGAGTAAATTTTAGAGCTGTAAGGTATCTGTTAATATGGCTCGAAAGGGGGTGATTGCTGAGATGAAGGCTGATAGAATGTATGGATGAAAAATGAGGTGCGGCGTCAACAAAATGTATATACCTAAAGAAAGGTGATGATGACAAAGTATAACAGATAACAATAAAATTCAATATTCAATCTACTGATTTATTAAAAATAAAATATTTTTTTGTATGGGCTATTCAAGTTTCATAAAATTCCATCGAGGACAAAGCCCAAACTGCGGCCAAGAAACTGGGCATCCTAAATAGAGTGAAGCGATACTTTACGCCTGGACAGCTTTTAATTCTCTACAAAGCGCAAGTCCGATCCTGCATGGAGTATTGCAGCCACCTTTGGGATGGCTCAGCCAAATACCAACTTGCCGCGCTTGACTCGGTGGAACGCAGAGCTAAGAGGCTCATGGGCGACGTAAGACTGGTGGATGCCAAGCTTCACAGCTTGGCTCATCGCCGCAAGGTTGCCTGCTTGTCGGTCTTCTACAGATTATACTTCGGGGAGTGTGCTCAAGAACTCCACGACCTCATTCCGCTGGCCCCCTTCTATCAGCGGACATCTAGACGCACTGCAGGTTACCATCCCTACCTAGTTGCTATCCCAGCAATTCGCACTAAGCGTTTCCAAATGTCTTTTGTGATGCGCATAGCAAAGGAGTGGCACTCTCTGCCTGCGTCTGTGTTTCCGAACGCATACAACCCCGATCGCTTCAAAGTGAGAGTGAACAGGCTTCTTCTGGGTAAGCTCGCTCAATCGTCGACTTTGTCTCTGTCATCTCTGACCTAGACTTGAGTCAAGAGCAAACCTATCTCAAATAAAAAAAATAAAAAATTCAAACCTTTTAAATCTAACTTCTGTTACTACGATGGGATGTTACTATTTTAATCACTTATCATCAGTTAGAAAATTTCGATAAACTTATTTTTTAACACTCAACGTTCTGTAAAATATAGGAACTCAGCATGAATCAACAGGCGTCTCACAATATTCCATTTTGGCAGTTTATTTTTGTCTACAATCGGCAAAGACAGCAATAATATTCATTATCAAACAGCTAAGATATTTAATTGAGTGAGTTAACTCTCACAGAATGTTTGGCACTTGCTCTCTCAATTCTCAAATTAATTGATCACTGTTTATTCCTGGCATTTGTTATTGTAATGCGATTTGATTGTGTATTTTACAATTTGATGAGATTGTTGGAATCATAATAATTCGCTTTGTCTAATTAATTCGGAAACTGGTGATAATACTAGCTGTTGCTCGAGACTTCGTCTGCGATCCAGGATAGAAAGTAGCCAAAGTCCTTCTCCAGGTCCCAGGCTACATATCTGACAAAGTTTTATACCGATATTAAGTTCAATAGTTTAGGCGTTAAAAAGTTAAATTGAATAATCAAGAAAACTTTCATTTACAATACTTCAGACAAATAACTAATATTATTTACTTCCTATGTTAAACAGTCTGCCGCAATATTTACATGGTGTGTAATCTGATTTTATTGAATTAATAAAAAACAAAAAAAAACTGGACTGCAAATAAAAAGTTCAATCTAAGTTCTGCACTTTTCAAGCAGTTGATGCACTTAGTGAAAGTTATTTTTATTTTATTTTATTGTAACAGGAAAACAAACAGAATTAACAACTACAAATTTAACAACAAATTATGCAACTAAAAACCAATTACATGTTTTCGCATTTAAACTGCTAAATATGAAGAGCATGCTTGATGGAGAGAACAATAAAAAAAGTAAATTAACAATGACGCTGTACGTAAACAATATTATACAGTCAAAAATGATACGTAGTTAAGTGCTAAAGAAAAACAGTTAGTGAACCAATTCGAACCAATGTTTAGTAAGTATTCGATTGAATACATTCGGCTTAGTAGTAAATAAGTCAAGTTCAGAAAGTTCAACCAAATTGTTGTAAGACTTTGCGCATCTTATAAAGAATGAATTCTGTCTGTAATTTGTATAGCAGCGGGGGACGTTAAGAAGAAGAAAGGGTATTCTAGCAGATCTAGTAGGGGCGCGTAAATTAATTTTGGAAAGAAGTTATTGTAGTGCAATCTCAGATTGGGTGCCACCAACTGCATCAGACAGCTTGAAAAGAGTTTAGAACTTTTTGCAGCTTTTGCGCAGTCTGGTAAAAATATCACCCTTTCTTTCCCCATGCCCGTGTGTCTCTCACAAAGATGCCACGTCAAGATATCTCCGCTGACATACGTTCACTGTTTACTTAAACAGTCAGCCATACACATACACGTCACCCTCCAGACATTTTTATAGAAGCCCGTATCTTACTGTGGAGTACTGTGAGCTTAACGGAGTATGTTGGACTTGAATAAAAGTCAAATTTTAGTAAGCGCAAATATTTTAAGGGGTTTATCCACTCATAAAACTGAACAACTTTTCCCAATAAACATGGGTCACAATTCGGTTTTTTTTTTGACTGTTCATTTAAATAGTACGCTCATCTGACTGGTTTAGTCTCGGGTTAGAATTTTTTTTTCCACATTTTGACCCATGTTTATTGGGAAAAGTTGTTAAGTTTTATGAGTAAATAAACTCCTTAAAATATTTGCGCTTACTAATATTTGACCTTATATGATAGATGTCGCAGGATCCTAATTGGAAAACTCAGACAGATTTTCGTAAATATACCTAAGAGTTAATATAAAAAATACAGTATTTTTAGGTTAATTAGAAACTTGAATACTATTTGACTAATCTAAGAGTCAAGTCCTAAATATCTAGTTTGGTGGGTCAGAACATGGCTCGAATGTAGCTGTTAAACAATTAGAGCATCTGTCATCGTCAGTGCAAAACGTGAATATCAGATAATCATCATTTGTACTCATCGTCGTTATTCGCGATTAACCTGTTACAAGATAAGCTGTTTCTTTTTGCAAAAATCCTGGTATAATTAGCTTGTTTTATTAAACCTCGCCTCAGGGCTGTATCTCTACGATGACATCGTGTTGGGGCTGACGCGCTCCTGAACTCTAGGTCTATACCGGTAGAGTTTACTTTGCCGAAACAAGTCAGACCAAGATCTCTTGGTCTCTTGTATCTCTATACAGAAACCTGCAGGGTAGCATGTGGCGAGCTGTTGGGCAGTAGCGATCCCACGGACCGTATCTCCCGGGAGAAGTCTTGTTCCTCATCTCTGGCTTGCCTTTATTGGCCGACTGGAGAGAACACTGACGAGGAACAGAGCTCCGACCTCTTTCTTGCCTTTATTGTCCGGTTTGAGTGGAGATATTAGCTCGTATTATTAAACCTCGTATCGAAAATCTTGCTTGCTTTCCAATAATCCGGTCTCTTGCAAAAATCTTAGGATTTTCTTATTTTAAGAAGGCAAAGGTTTATAATAAGGACCTATTTTCCACGTTTTGCCACTTATATGTTTACCTAACTAGTAGTTGCCGCGGCTTCGCCCGCGTGGAAGTCAGTACATCCCTATTTGAATTGGATTTTGTTCACAATTTCATGGGTTTTTAATTTTATCGCGCGGAACACTAATTCTTTTTCTAAAATAAAAGTAGCCTAAGTTACTTCTTAAATAACATCAGCTATCTGCCAATGAGTCTTGACAAAATCGGTCCAGCCGTTTCGAGCATTTAGTAAAAAGCTGTTATTTTGATATTACAAACAGACACTTAAATTAGATTTCTTTGTATAGAAAATACAAGATACTCTCTCGTTGGCCTAGTGGTTGCAAGCGCTACTGCTGAGCATGAGGTCCTGGGTTCGATTCCCGCGTCGGACAGAGTACTATTGGTTTTTCTATCTGGGGTTTCTTAGTAGCAGCCTGGAGTTTGACTTTGTGCCCAGTTGATGGCAATAGGCTCGCCCCGTATTACATGGGACTTAAACATATCTGGCGAAATATGGGTGTACTATAGGCACACCTCTGCCTAACAGCCTTCGGACAGGCGTGATGTTATGTTGTTTTATGTTTATGTATAGAAGATATACAATTTTAAGATTGGTAGAGGGCGAGCCTTTTGCTTACCTGTCAGAAATCTAAACTCATGGCCGCTATAGGTTCTCAGAATTTCCATAAGGAAAACCCCAATCGGTAATAGAACCCGGGAAGCTACACTGAGCAGTCGAGTTCATAATAAACTGAAGGCAACCTGAGCCTATAATTGATACACTCAAGTCCTACCTACCCCAAAGGAATGTGAAGATTGATGAATGTAACTCAAACCGATGGACCAACAGAGAAGTAAGGTTACCAGAACCCCGGGGAATGCCAAGATTGATTAACTGTTTTACGCAAATGCTCTTAATATCTACTTTGGAGACGTTATAAGTTATGCACTCTGACTTTTAAGAAAAATTGTAACGGCTAGGGTTTCGCAGGTAGACTGCGGAGGCCGTTAACAAATTAGGTAGTGTATAGAGATGATTAATACCAAAAAAATAGGTTAACACATATAATTAAATAACTAAGCTGACATGGCTTTTTTTTTTTGGATAGGAAATCATCAAATGACTTCTCCCGCTCTGGGCGGAGCGGGAGGGCGTGTCAGACTTTTACTGACTAAAACCCACCCGTGTTCCTTCTGCTGCCTGTGCCGGGGCCATGGTAACTCTTTCGAACATCCCGCAACCCCGGCTGGGGGAAGCTAACATGGCTAGGACGTGGATAAGTCTGTCACTGCACTGAGCACTTTCACACTAGGCAGGATAGGTGGAGTGGTACCGTCCTTGGCTGGAGGTGGCAGACGTAGAGGCCTGTCAGCCGGCGCGGATAGAGGTCCTCGTGGTCGCTCAGCAGCGCCGCGTTGGTCGCGGGCTATGCAGATGCAGTAGCGCACGCCAACTACGCGTGCAGTGCACTGTTTCAGGTAGATTGCAGATAGAGTGTGTCACGAGGTCCTACCTTCAGCCTGGACGTGGCCTGGGCGTGGCGTGGGAGCTTGGGGCACAAAGAATCCTGAGGGTCAGGGATTAACTCCTGCCAGCGAGGCGGTCAGCGATCGAAATTAACGATTGATCCTTAGAACAACTAGTGTTGTACCCTGCTTTTAGAGTTGTAATACTTTACGATTAATTTGTGAAATAATTAGCTCACTCGACTAATTGCTATTTTAGAAGCAATACAACGCTACTAGCTACTGTTTTCTAAAATATTATTATATTGGGCAATTTTTTATCACTATCCAAATTTTCACAGGGTGTTCTACCTATGAATATGAACAACTTTCACTATGGGACCAACTCTGAAATCACGAAAAAAATCATCTGTTTCACTCACAAGAGCTGTTTTTTTTTTCGTATACCAAAATAAGTTAACTTTTAATCCCCATAATTTTCAAAGAGACTACAACATCAAACGGCGCCCAAAAGAATATCTCTCCAAACTTAATCCCCTGCGTAGTTACCGAAAATTCCTGCGACCACACTCTGCTTGTAAATATTAAAACAAGCCCATATTAAACTACAAACTTTCGGCTTTTGACGAAACCACTGTTGCAATACACTTCGTTTGTAAGGGTGAGTGTATGTAGGCTGCGTGGCCGAGACCGCGATGGTTGCCGAAACCGCAATACCACATTTGATGAAGGCAGACGAGGACCGACGTGTTAATTTGCGGTTTTTCTCGCATTGCGACGGAAATTTTCAGTGTGTTTACTGGTATTTCATAGAAGAATATTGTGTAGACCTAGACCAATAATAATAAGTACACCTTCCAGGAAGTCAACCACCACCTCATAAGCAGCATTGTTTTAATCTTACTCCGGTGTGAGAAAGAGATGGAGCTATGCAGGATGTATACCTCCATCTCTTTCTCACACAATACAAACAACTAACAATCATTCCTCACACTAACTAAGTGAACTGAATTAATAATTCACAGTTATTCAGTTTTATAAATTCCCATAAATCTATTTGCTGTTATTCACATGAAATACAATTCCGGCCTCGGTTCTGTTAAGCCGTGAATACAAATTCGACGAAACGATGTTCGCGGAACGCAACAGTGTTTCTGAAATTGGGTTGTGTAAACTAAGCCTTACGGTCTTTACAAATAATTCATAGAGTAAAGTGATGTAAGGAACAAACTCGTAAAGCCTGAGATACACCAGGCTAGTTTCTCAAGCCAAGATAGTAAGCTAGTGTTAGTAAGCTAGCAAACTAGTAACGCTGGCTTTGTGTAGGATATGTCGTAGTAAGAGAGTTGTAGCCGTCATTTAGTTATATCCCTATGGATATAGCTATATACCGTAATATAGTTATATGAAAGCGTTTCATAACTAACTTACTAGAGATATAACTATGATACGAGCACGATCTAGTAATATAGCTATTAGGGCACTCCAAACAAATAGGTTAGGTTCAGTAGCGGTAGCTTCATAGAAGCCAAAAAGCCGGACTTGCCTTAATAAAATCATAATTTACAACAACAAACGTAAGCCTATCAATAAGAAAATGTACTCTTCGTATTTTAAAGGTTTTCGTACTACTAACAACCATGAACACCATAAGAAAATCCCTCAGTTGCCCGTTTTTTTAAATCGTAAAAAATCGTCGGCTTGCCCTAATTTTCATCCTTAGGCACGCCACCGGTTAGGTTAGGTTAGAACTGTGACCATACACGCGAGCCGAGTGAGCTAGCGAGTGAGCGAGTGGCAGCGGCTGGCGAGCACTACGTCGAAATTGGTCGCAGTAACAAAATTAAGGTACTCCAACAGTTATGAACAGCTTTCATATAACTATATAATCATCTTACTGCCACTATACAGAGCTTGCTAAAATTTCTAGACTAGTAAGCTACTGAGAAAGCTAGTAAGCTAGCGTCTCAAGCTAGTTTAATAGAATGAGTTTCTATTTTTTGAGCTAGTAGCTCCCCACCACTGATTTTACTATCCTGGCTTGTGCACTAGCTCCATGTGGCCCGCTAGCAAGCTAGTATTCGATTGGCTGGTGTGCAATAAAATTATGACTACGCGTTTTGTTTTTCTGACCACAACCACGTATTGCACTACCAATCAATCAAATCAATCAACTGAGCCTATCGCAGTCCACTGCTGGACATAGACCTCTCCCAGGCTGGGACACAACACGCTCCGCCTTCCGATCCAGTTTATTGTACTGTACTGGCTTAAAATTATCTGGCATCATGTAAACAGCACTGCATGTAGCAGTATGTGTCAAGCCAGCACCCTAATTGTTTAACACACTTTCAATCACAATCTGAATGATTTTGAAGCATATAGCTAATCCATTGCTTCATGTGTTCGAAAAATTTGTCTGCTCAACGACGTTAATAACGCAATGAATGTTGTTGAACTGTCAAAATGAAAGCCATTGCTACTGTAAGTGTGTTACACAATTACCCCGCTGGACAACAAGCAAGAACATATTGATATTCATTTATTTGAGTTCCACAAGGTAAAACAAGATGTTAACAAAAGGCTTAGAGCCAAAAGCCGTTGTAGACCTTGTCAGGGCACGCCAAAACTTAAAGTTAAAAGTCTAAGTTATAGAAAACATAACATAACATCAATAATAAACATCATCATGTGTTATTATAGAAAACTAAAAATTAAGTTTAAATTATACATGAAAACAGACTGCCTCGTTGGTCTAGTGGTCGCAAGCGCTACTGCTGAGCATGAGGTCCTGGTTCGATTCCCAGGTCGGGCAGTGTTATTGGGTTTTTCTATCAGGAATTTCTCAGTAGCAGCCCGGAGTCTGGATTTGTGCCCGGTAGATGGCAATAGGCTCGCCCCCTATTACATGGGACTTAAACATAACTGGCGAAATGTGGGTGTACTATAGGTTCACCTCTGCCTAACCCATCGGGGAAACAAGGCGTGATGTTAGGTTATGAAAACAGAATAATTCGCAATAAAAGTTTATAACAATAACATAATTAATTCTATTATTGGCAAGTAGGTAGCTATTTTCTTAAAATATTACTACATTTAGATAAAGTTAAAATTATTTACTTAGGTAATATTATTAGACAGTACACCTCGTGTATCTCGGGCGAAAGTAGGTACTGAATTTTACACTAGCTTTGACGTACGTCACATTTGGACAAACATCTTGTAGCGTAGTGGAATATCTTTACGACTTTTACACCTTTGACGGTTT
Source organism: Fissipunctia ypsillon (assembly GCA_947568875.1). Lineage (NCBI taxonomy): Eukaryota > Metazoa > Arthropoda > Insecta > Lepidoptera > Noctuidae > Fissipunctia > Fissipunctia ypsillon. The sequence continues at coordinate 16,886,387 of OX387663.1, read as the reverse complement.
TACTGCTTTCGCTTTATGAGGATGTTTTTGCATGCAAATAATAAATTCGGTAAGTAATGTCGACTTTCTGATATTTTTCAAGGTTTCAGCTAAGGTCTTCATTCAGACGAATGTTTTTTTTTTTTTTTAATATTATAGTGTGTCTTGATGTCCTTAAGAAACATCTGCACCCTAATTACGTAAAAAACTTTCAATCACAATCCGAAAGATTTTGAAGAAAATTGCTAATCCATTGCTTAATATGTTTGAAGAATCCGTCTGCTCAACAACGTAACCAACGTAATGAATGTTACGTGAATATGAATGTTAACGTAATAAATGTAAATGTGTTACGCAAATACTCTGCAGGTGCGTAGCACTCGCAACCGGCGTGCGTGTATGACCAGGGTGCCATATTATGACGTTCTAATGCCATCATGATTCCAGTGCCCGAGAGACACATATACATGACCGATAACACCATCTCTTTTTCGGACTGGAATCATGATGGCATTAAAACTTCATAATACGGCCACTTTTTTTTTTTGTGGATGGGAAATCATCAAATGACTTCTCCCGCTCTGGGTGGAGCGGGAGGGCGTGTCAGACTTTTACTGACTAAAACCCACCCGTGTTCCTTCTGTTGCCTGTGCCAGGGCCACGGTAACTCTTTCGAACATCCCGCAACCCCGGCTGGCATCGGTCCTAGCGGACCCCTTCAATGCTGCTGACATCTCTTTGAGGCGCGCGTGGAACACAACGCGCCGTCGACTCGGGCCTGGTCCTTACCGGACGGCGAGCTACCCATTGCTCGCCGTCCGCAAGCCCGCGCCTACGGTGGCCGGGAATCGGCTGCCAATTCCCGACGTCCAGGGCGTCTCCTGCGGCGACTAAGGGCGTGAGGGCGCAAAGTTTGCCTCTCCCTCAAGCGTCCCGCCTCCTCCTTCGCGAGCATTACTGCTTCGCAGAAGGAGGTAATGGCTTCCCATGTACTCTCGCTCCGTACCATGGCCTGGACCAGGGCCGGACGCGAGAGATCGCCGCCGCCGATCGCTTCCGCGAGGACACGGCGGTGCTCCGCCCAAGCCGGGCAGACCTCCACCGTATGCTCCACCGTGTCCTCCGGGCGATTCACACAGTGGTGACACCCGGGCGTTTCCTCCCGCCTTATTCGGAACAGGTACCTCCCGAAGCACCCGTGTCCGGTGAGGACCTGCGTCAGGCGGAAGGTGAAGACGCCGTGGCGCCTCTCCAGCCACTTCTCAAAGAGGGGACTTATCGCCGCAATTGTGGCGTGCCCAGCGCTGGGTTGTGACAATCGCACTCTCCATGCCGCCATGAGATCCTGCCGGAGCTCAGTCCGCCGTGCCGCGATTTCTCGCGGCAACGGAGTTACGCCCCGGCGTCCTGCCTCCTCGCACCACTCCCACATGTGCGCGAGGACTTTTACCTCCAGATCCCATGGCGGTAATCCGGCAAGGAGGTTCGCCGCCTCCCCGGTGACCGTGCGGTATCCCCGGGCTAACCGGATGGCCATGACCCTCTGGGACGCGTCCAACCGATAATACGACCACTGATGTATGAACGTAAACGAAGCAAAAGGAGTATGTAAGGATCGTAGCACGTGGCGTTCTGTAGTTTCTGCCTACCCCCATGGGAAGAAGGCGTGAGTATATGTACTAAATATGTAGTTCTTTGAATCTATTCGACTCTATTCAACATTTTTGCTGCTTATAAATCTAATGAAATTCTGACTCCAAAGTTGACAATAACTTTAAAAAAAACAAGTGTAACAAAAGTATTTTTACTCTAAAACGACTAGTTTCATTTGGAATATATTTAACCTCAAAATGGATACTGATCCTCAAATGGATCTTAAAGTCGTTACCCGAATATCACAAACTGTAAACTGTCTATTGTGACAATTTACAATATTACAGGGATAAAGCAAATAACATGAAACAACAAGAAATTTTGACATTCATTTATATTTCTTTACCAACATCAAATTTAATCGTAGCTAAGTAATAACTGCCGCACGGGTTGATCCATCAGGTTAAGCTACGATTGCCGGGGTTGTCCATGGATGGGTGACCATCTTTACATATCGAGATGTTGTTGGTCTCGGCTGTCATTCGTAGATCTTTGACAGTCGTCACGAATCGTCAGAAGCCCGAAAGTCTGACAACCAGTTTTACCAAGGGGTATCGTTTTACCCAGTTACTGGGTTGTGGATGTCAGATAGGCAATCGCTCCATGTAAATATTCATGTGTATATTCAGCTGCATCCGGTTAGACTGGAAGCCGACCCCAACATAGTTGGGAAAAGGCAGGCAGATTGATAGATTGATTGCCAACATCAAATTCAATATTTTACACCACAACATAGTACCATCACATCTCCTATTCTCCGCATAATAATATCACTGTTTATTTAGTATTCTAATATTTACCTTAAACCTTAATCTACAGCCGATCTCCAACAATTCTGTGCCCATGTAAAGGGTCTGTTTTTTAGAAGCGGAGAACTTTAAATTGAAATAAAACACAGTAAAATGTTTTTAATATCCTTGTAATTGGCTTTATTTGACAGATAATTTTATGGCACTAATATTTAAATATGATTTCGGGCATGTGGCCACCGCAGCTGGCGCGTACATAATGTAATCTGAAGGTCAAGTTTTTACACACTCTTTGCAGTAAATCAGGCTGTGTTTCGGTAATAATGCGTCGAATGTTGGAATGCAAGTGATCGATTGTTAATGGTTTATCGACGCAAACATGTAATTTCACATATCCCCAGAGAAAATAAAGTAATGGCGTCAAATAGCACGAACGGGGTGGCCAGATTTCGTGAAATTAGTCGTTTGACAAATGTTTCCTTTAGTAAATTAAGCCAATAAAAAGTGAAGTTTTCAGTAAATTAGGCCTTGGCGTCAGGCGCGGCGGCCAAATGCGCGAAATCATATTCAAACATTAATTTCATAAAATTATTTATCAAATAAAACCAATTTAATGGATATCAAAAACATTTTTCTGTGTTTTATTTCAATTTAAAGTTCTCCGCCTCAAAAAAAACACCCATTATATTTTAACCAACACAGCCACAAGGAACGTGCTACTTTCGTCAACGCCCGACCAAGAAGGCACGGTTTCGCGTCATTTTACATTTTGAATCACTCGGTGTTGCCAGTACAATTAAACTGTTTTACAGTAAGATGTAAAATATAAAAAATATCATACTAATAACTGCTTTAATGTTGCCAGTAAAATATCAAGCAATTATTATAAATTTCTTTGAAATATCTCCTGGTGTCCCGGACCTTTGGAAGGTATATGAAGAGCCGAAGCCAACTCGCAGAGGCCCGTTAAACGTTTTTAATGTAATGAGGTACCAACCGACGGTTATCCCTGTTCGCACTATGCAAGTGCACCCAAGGACAATACCCAGTTGGTGTAGGACTAGGTAATAGGTAATACGGGCTGGTGTCCGCAACTCCACGTCAGTGCGCGTATTTTGCGTGATGGGTGGGAAAATCGATTATTCGATCCACCCCAGCTCCTCAAGGAAGGCCAGCAACGCCTTGGTGTTACTGACAATCTCACATAGGGTACCTGGGTTACCGAAGTTCTTTGCCCTGTATGTGACGAGCACTGGGCAGTTTAGTAGCACATGAGCTGCTGTCTCGTCGTCCTCCATGCAGGCCCTGCACAGCGGACTGTCTGTGACTCCTATGACAAAGAGGTGTTTATTAAATGACCCGTGGCCAGTTATGGCTGCTGGTGTAGGACTATTGCAGGTTATGGAAACAAAGATATTGGATTATGGGTTAGGGTGTCTAAAGTGAAGTGGTTATCTAAAACTATGGAAAGACTATATATAGCCCTTGCCAGACCAATGTTTTATATAAAATACATAGATAAAATGGCAGGGGGTGACTTGCACACTCAGTAATGGGCCCCCGAGAACGGCTGCTAGCACATAGTGTGTGTAGGGCATTCCACGGCTATCAGGACAATCCCGGAAGTACGGTCAATATGCCCACCAGCATCTTACTGGAATACTTCCTTCCTCGGAGCACGTTTGCTCTTGCGAATCTCCACTTAGGCCGGCCAATAAAAGCAATAATGAGGTGGGAGCTATGTTCCTCTTCAGTATTCACTCCAGCCAGTCAATAAAGGCCAACCAGAGATGAGGAACAAGACTTCTCCAGGATATAGGGTCCGTGGGGTTGCTACTGCCGAACAGCTCACCACATGCTGCCCTGCGGGTTTCTGTATCTCTCTTGGTCTGGCTCCTTACCCTAGACCCGTTTCGGCAAAGTAAACTCTACCGGCACAGACCACGACGTCAACGCAGAGATACGGCGATGGCGTTATTAATATTATTATTTTTAGCCTGAGTTGTCCCACTGCAGGACAAAGGCCTCTCTTTCTTTTTCCACTCCTCTCTCTCTCACTTTTCTCTCATCCAACAATTATGTACCTATTAATAAATTGCAACCTGACACATGTGTGTTGGTTTTACAGACTGATAACATAAAATAATGATCATAAAAATCATTGATATATAAAACCTCCAGCCATCAGTGTAAAGCCATTAAAGATGGTACCCAACACAATAACCACGAACAAAAACCAATAAATCTCTCAGATAATAAAGGCCTTCCACACAACCCATCAAATGAGCATCACGGTAACAGGTGACGTGGCCCATTCAAAATACATTACACCCTACCCGTATGAAAGGGCATAAAACATCGGGTTATGTTCATACGGACGTACGTGAGATGCTTACTTAGCGTGGATGTAGGGAAGAATCAGGTGTCATGGCGGTTAAAATGGCCGCCATGAAAAGTGTCAAACTTGATGTTTAATGACAGTTGCCTTAGGAGCGGTAATTGTAGCGACGATGAGAGGTAGGGGACGTTTTCATGATCGTTATAAATGGTGGAAAAGAGAATTTTCTATTGGCGCATAGGTGTATTGGCCGTAAACGCGATAGCTGAGAGTGGGGTCATAGGTTTTAACCTAGAGTCTGGTAAAGTGTTATTAGGGTTTTCCATAAGGATCTTTTAATTTCCGTAACAGCCGTTAGTCTCAGCCGGGGTTGCGGGATGTTCGAAAGAGTTACCGTGGCCCCGGCACAGGCAACAGAAGGAACACGGGTGGGTTTTAGTCAGTAAAAGTCTGACACGCCCTCCCGCTCCGCCCAGAGCGGGAGAAGTCATTTAACGATTTCCCATCCACAAAAAAAAGCCGTTAGTCTGGCCCTAAGTCCATTTCAGGGCAATATGCTTGGCTACCTATATGAGACTTATAGTGTGTACCACTGCCTGTGAAATTATCTTCGAAATCAACATAATCATTTAACATAGACAAAGTAACATTGATGCGACTGATAGATACAACTGATTGATCACGATATAGGATTGATCAATAAAGTGACAGCCATGTTTTGTACTTCAAGTCTTCGATTGAATGCTGATTGATTATATGCTCAGATTATTCCTTTGTGTGTCTGACAGCCTAATACGTACTGCCTTTATCTTCCTTCAAGTTGATATTTTCATGTAGATAGTCTCTTGTTTCAATTTATTTGTACACTAGCTGTGCCCCGCGACTTCGTTCACTCACGTGGATGTCGTAAGATACACAATATACTAAAATAATAGCCACATTTTAATAAAACTCGCTCGTCTCCCGACCCGTCGCGTTGCATCGTCCGTCTGCGCTTTTACTTCGTTTTCGCTTAGTGTACTTTCTGACTTTTTTCGTTTTGCTCGGCTCCTAAGGGTCGTAGCGTGATATTAAATAGCCTATAGCTATCCTCGAGAATTGGGCTACCAAATGCAAAAAGAATTTTTCAAATCTGACTTTTTTTTTCACAATTACGTGGGTTTTAATTTTATTGCGTGGAACCCTAATTATTTTTCTAAAATAAAAGTAGCTTTATTTATTCCTTGTAACATCAGCTATCTGCCAGTTTAAGTCCCGTCAAAATCGGTTGAGCCGTTTTGGAAATTACCCGAATAAACAGACAGACAGACAAAAATTTTAAAATTAGCTTTTTTGTTTTAAGTACCATAGATACTTTTATATGCATTGAGTAAAAAGTTGTTATTTTAACATAACAAACAGACACTTCAATTTTATTTGTTTGTATAGAAGATATTGTGAAATACATAATATTTTACACGCGTCGTCTTGATTTTGATGTAAAAGAAGATTGGTTTTGTTTCTTTTGTGGATTTTGTAGGTTAATCTTTGTCTCGTGTTGGTTTGTGGTATATTTCAATGTCATGGTAAAAATATTTAGTCCAGCTAACTAGTTTCTGCTCAAGGTGCGCCAGACGTACGTCTATTATTTTTATATCACGAAGCGACACGTGCTTTACTTGTGTTAACCAAGTGTACAAGCACGCTGTAAATGTGTGCGTGGAGACGAGTAGCGTCAGCACATAACACACACACTCACACACACTTCCAACTTCACCATTTAATTGTCTCGGACGGTACCAAGAGCTCCTGCGCTTACACACACATTCACAGCGTGTTTGTACACTTGGTAACCACATGTAAAGCGCGTGTCGCTTCGTGAGATTTAAATACTCTACATTAAATCATCGTATCTCGTGGAGGCTTTTATAACCCACACGTGATTTGAATTGTTTAAGGTGAAAGCTCCAGGGTAGCCCGCGAAATTCAAATTTTCTTACGTTTTTTGCAATTTGCAACCTATGTTGATTAAAATATTATTCACGACCGTAACAAATATGTATTTACATAATTATAATCATTAAAGTCATCAATACAACTCTCTAAGACCAAGTAATTCTATTGAATGACTATTTCATGAAATATTAACATTTCAGAATTATACAATTATAATTTTGTTAATACATATTTGTTATGCTCGCAAATCATACTTTAATTAACATATACCCAGACACATAGCTGCAAATTGCAAAAATCGTAAGAAAATTTGAATTTCGCGGGCTACCTTGGCGCTTCCCCCTTAAAATGATTCGCCAAAATTGGAAGAATTACTTATCCAGCAGTTGTAGGCATTTATATATTTTCTTACACTTTAGTTAAAAGTTAAGTACAAGTGCAGTAGACCGAACGTTTGTGACCTTGAGTTCTCCTAGCGTATACGGAGTTTCAATAGAATAAGAGGCCGGGAGAAATCGCAAAAAAAAAATCAGCTCTTCCTTACATTTATGTTCGCATACCTCGTCAAAATGTAGGGACCAGCTGATTTTTTTTTCGCGATTTCAGGATTGGTGCCATAGTAAAAGTTGCTTGTTATCATGTGTAAAATCATGTGTTTAAGTATCGGTCACTAATTAACAGTCATCCTATATAAACAAAAACGAATCGCTTTCCTTACCAATGGTAACATTTTTATTGCTAAACTGGGCATATAAATAGATTCGTAAGCAAATTTTACCCGTGATAGATACTTCCATGGGAGGGTCTACTATGCAAAGCTATGAGGTCTTTGCTTCATTATTGGTAAAGATACAAGAGTCTTAAATTTAACCAATAACGGTCCATAAATTATAGGTATCGGCCATAAGCCGTTTGAAGGAGCTACAGGATGAACAAGTTGATGACCTTTCACTACGAGTTAAGTATACTGTCCTACTTATAAGCTTGACTAAGTTCTAATCACAGAACTGTTTGATACTCTGTTACAACTTCACAATATAATATTTAGTTGAACCTCTAATGACTAATAAGCGACTCAAAACGTGCAAACAATAAGTTTACTTCAAGAGCCAAACTGTTGCAAAGTGATTAAGTCACCACACATGTAGATGTCTAGATTAAACTATAAGACTCAGAATGCAAAACAGCCATGAGCTATTCTGTTAAACTTAGGAACACACTTCTGCAAACGTCAGAACTCTGTTTTCTGTCAAAAGAATCCGAGCTCGACGGTCAGTTTTTTTAGAATACATGAAAAGGAAAAATGCATTTTAATTGCACAAGTTTTTAATGTAGGTATGCCTCAACTTGTTTTTAGTATTTGCGCTAGCTTTAATATTATGTTTGAAACGACTCACACATACCCGAAAAGCGTGGTAAAGCCATGTACCTACTTTGTAAACATACAAATGTCTTTCACTCACGAAATGTTATGATATGTCTGTATCCATTTCCTTTTTGCCTAGTGTTTTAAAATTTAGATTGTTTTTATGCAAAACATATTGTAGTTCGTCGTGTCGGAAATTTTGTTCGCGAACAGAGAATTTATACTCTTAAAAAGTACAAAGGCGGACTTAATGCCTAAGGCATTCTCTACCAGTCAACCAAGGGTGGTGAAGAGATTAGATGGCAGGTGCTCTGTTAGAAAGGAACAATTTGTACATACATAAGTTACAAACTTACAATAAACATACATACATATTTACTATAATATATACCTATATTATATATACTCGTACATATATACAAATTCAAGAGAGAGAGGTTTTGAGATGACTCTACGCTATTTATTTTGAAAATAACTCCGCAATCTCCGTTTAAATGCATACCGACTGGTGGCCATCCTGATGTCAAGAGGTAGCGCATTCCAAAGAAGAATGGACTGAATATGAAAGGAAGAATGAACAAAGTCAGAAGTATGCAAATTGTAGTAGGTAGTAGGTAATACTTTGTAAGAACATAAACATCACGGATGTATTCCCTGAAGTGGTAAGCAGAGTCGTATAGTGCACCATTTGCGTATACTTTCTAAGTTTCTTGAAGTGAAAACTTCTTTAGGCGCGTTGAGCGCTTTAAATCTTACAGATCCGCGACATGCGACATGCTCCAACGAGTTCAACTACTCAACGCTAGAGGGCGCTGTAACCAAATTACTCTATTTAGCACGCTAATGTCTTTGAAATAGATGTCATATTCGCATGCAACTGTTATATATTTTTATACATGTTATACAATGTGACGTGTTGCGCCATACTGGTGACGCGCAGCGGCCTGTGTACATATTATTGTTTTAAGTTTTCACTTCTGTCGGCAGTCCCCATGACTATGCCTATTTTTTTTTACTTAGCTATGTATTTTTTTCAATTTCCAAGATTATCTATACTAATATTACAAAGCTGAAGAGTTTGTTTGTTTGGTTGAACGTGCTAATCTCAGGAACTACTGGGTCGAATTCAAAAGTTCTTTTAGTGTTAGATAGTCCATTTATCGAGAAAGGCTATAAAATATATAATATCACGCTACGACCAATAGTAGCGGAGCATCAATGAAAAATGTTGCAAAAACGGGGAAAATTTATTCTTTTTGAGAGCTTCCGTTGCGTGCGCTGCTAAACGGTTAAAGTTGCGTAAAAATCATGTATGACGGGATTGTTTCTCTTAAAAAGTTCTAAAAAAAGTCCGCAATAGCATATATATATCTTTTAAGGCTGGCTCACTATAACTCTTTTAATGGTAATCTACTTTGTTACAAAATAATGCATTATTTGCGAAGGTGTTTTCATAAACATGGTGTTAATCCTTATCAAAATAAATAATTTCATAATCAAGGTTGATTAAGTATATATAAATTGCTCTTTAAATTATTCGAATCGGACCTACCGTTTCGAAATTACGACGGGTATAAAAAATGCTTAAAGTAAGAAAAATACGCTTAGTCTATTAGTTACCTACACATTTTATATTTTATTGACTGTTTGAACGCACTAATGTCTGTCACTACCAGTCGGTTTTGAAAAATTATTTTTGCATTTTATAGCGCAGTTCTTGAGGAAGGCTATAGGATATGTAACATTACGCTAGGACCCTTAGAAGCCGAGCAAAAAGAAAAAAAAGTATGAACGAGCGCTAAGTGAAAACGAAGTAATAGCGCGGGCAGGCGATGTGACGCGACGCGGTGGGTAGGGGGAATCAGAAATTTCACGCGCACGAAGTCGCGGGCGGAAGCTAGTATTTACAAAATTTAAAAAGCTGTCAGTCTTAAAAATTAATAATAATATGCACTGACTCATTGGAGCGCTGGAGTTGTACAAAATAGACGAAAATCTACGCACCTTCTTGATGGCATGTATGGGGCAGTGGAGGACGGTCCTTCTCTATCCAGGATGTCGACAGATCCGGGGGATCGATGAAACGATTAGGATTGAGCGGGGAATATTTCAGGGCGATAGTTTGAGTCCGCTTAGGTTTTGCTTAGCCTTGAAGCCTCTAAGAACACGGCTGGAGGATTCAGGTCTAGGCTATTGGTTGAGAAGAGGTGGTCAGGTGTATTCCCTGTATATATCTCCCATGGGTGACTTGAAACTCTTTGCCCCCAACAATTTGCGATGATGGAGCTACTGAAGGTAACAGAAACCTTCAGTAGCGCCATCAGGATGGGATTTGGTGTGGACAAATTTGCAGTCATGCATGTTAAACAAGGGGCGATTATGGAATCCGTGGATACCCTATTCTCGAGTTCCATACGCCTTAGATCCATCTCCTCAACCGAAACCTACAAGTATTTGGGTATGTCGGAAGCGTTGGGTTCAATGTTACTGACATAAAACGATCGTTGAAGGAGCGCTTCTTTGACTGCCTGAACAAAGTATTTAACAGTCTCCTATCAGGCGGAAACAAGGTGCGCGCCTTCTACAGTTGGGTCGTGCCGGTTTTGATGTAGGTACTCTTTCGGCATACTCAAATGGACTCAGACTGAACTTGACACCCTGGATAGGAGGGTCCGTTCGCCGCTGACTGCATATCGCATGCATTACCCACGATCATCGGTAATGAGACTGTATAACCCGCGAAAGTGTGGAGGCTTTTTAAACGCTAAGGCCTTCCACAACCGCGAGATATGCAGTCTCAGGGAATATTTTCTAGAAACCGAGTTGCATCGAGATGTGGTCACGGAGGACAAGGGCCTCACCCCACTCTCCTTGACGACAGAGAACTGGCGCAAATCTGCAGTACTTGATACTAAAGATCGTAAAGAAGTATGGCAAGGCAAAGAGCTTCACGGAAACTTTTTCCGGGCTCTCCATGGCCTGATGTAGACTTTTTGGCGTCTGTATCCTGGCTGCGTTTCGGCGACCTCTTCGGGGAAACAGAAGGTTTTGTCTGTGCGATTATGGATGAAGTTATCATGACGAATAGTTACCGGAAATACATTGTCAAGGACGGTACGGTTGACATCTGTCGGGCATGCCACCGCCCCGGTGAATCAATCCGACATATTGTTTCCGGTTGTTCTCGTCTTGCTAACGGTGAGTACTTGCACAGACACAATCTAGTGGCTAGGATTATCATCACTGACAGGAATATTGTAGCCAATAAGCCTGATAGTGTGGTGATAGATCGACGAGAACGCAGTGCAATGATTGTTGATATCGCTGTTCCTCATGACGAGAATTTCGTGAAAGCTGAGAAAGATAAAAAAATCAAGTATCTTGACTTAGCACACGAGATTTTCGATATGTGGGACGTGGACTCTGCAATCATTGTACCGATAATCGTTACGGTAATAGCGGAGAGCCTCGACCAACACCTCAGGAGGCTCTCATTACGCGGCTGGGTCAAGGGCTTGACCCAGAAAGCAGTACTGCTGGACACAACACGCATAGTGAGGAAGTTCCTCTCTCTAGAACCCCGGCCACCGGCACCTTGGACCCTGTTCTTGATGCCGATGGGCTACTATTTTTTATATTTTTAAATGTTTTTATAAAAATATTCAAAAATGTATATTATATGTACAGTAAATGAAATAAAAAATAATAATGTGTACAAGTATATAAAAAAACCGGGTTGGGTCATAGTAGTTTCATTAGCCCCTTCGAGAATTAATTACGTTTCAATGAATATTAGTAATCGAAGAAGTAATGGAACTTGGTAAAACTGGATGTCCAATCGCTCCATTTGACTTTAGTCATTTAGAGCCACGCCAAATGGCGCTATCGATAAACGCATTTTCTTTCTTCTTATTTCTTTCATTGTGAACAGCATTTTGTGTAGGTGTTTCCTAGTAATTCCCATTCCTAGGCACACATTACAACTTCACAGTAAAGTAGAAACGATTTACAGCCGTTACTTCATACTTTAACAACACAATACATTTTTGTCACGACTCTCTTCCTGCCATTACCGTAATTTGTATAATAAAAATATTATGGCACAGTTAATGGTGAACCTTATTTGAGGACGGAGTGATTTAAAAAATGTATCCCTAATGATGGAACTACGTGTTATGACGTGGATCAAATTAATTATAATGGGGTTAATATAGGTAAGGATTATTTTACATGCTCGTTTTGCGAATGAAAATAATATCAATATCAGCCTATCGCAGCCCACTGATGGACTTCCTACTATAATAATATTATAAACGCGAAAGTTTGTGAGGATGGATAGATGGATGGATGGATGGATGTTTGTTACTCTTTCACGCAAAAACTACAGAACGGATTTGGATGAAATTTGGCACACATATAGTTTATAATCTGGATTACCATATAAGATGATTTTTATTCCGATATTTTTACGGAATCGAGACTTATGCGGGTAAAACCGCGGAGCGCTGCTAGTAGGTAACAACTTATCCCAAGTTGTACCAAATCACTGGTTCTGTACATACTTCGTATCCAATCTTTCCCAATATTTCTGTCACACTTAGAGCCAGGTTATATCACGCCTGTTTTCTCCGAAGGGTTGGGCAGAGGTGTACCTATAATACACCCACTTTCACCAGTTATGTTTAAGTCTCATGTAGGGGCGGGCCTATTGCCATCAATCGGGTACAAATCTAGACTCCGAGCTGCTGCTGAGAAATTCCAGATAAAAAACACAATAACACTTTTTCCGACCTTGGAATCGAACCATGGACCTCATGCTCAGCAGTAGCGTTTGTGACCACTAGACCAACGGCAGTCAAATTCCAATCAATCAATTGAAAATAGGTAACGAGTTATTATTTTTTTAATATTCTTTGCTTTAAAAATGATTAATGCCGCGTTAACCTACCTTACATACTAATTTGAGCTGTCTCGTAAGTGCAATCAAACAAAAACTCCTATTTTTTTTGCGCAAACACCCAGATCCATATTGTTTCGTGTGGGCACTGAGCGCGCGACCCGTAGTGCAGAATCAATCACCTATCTACTGCACTAATCAAGCCTTCATTCATTTCAAGATTGGTCTAACAAGTTGTATCTACCATAAAAATTAAATCAATAGGGAACCTTACTGACAATTTATCCCGCTAGAGGGGGCACCCGAAAAGCGTAGTAAACAAAACAACATGGCGTCCGTCTATGGTAAGACTAGCTAGCAAAAAGGTCGTAGTAAACAGGTTAAAAATCTTAATAATTTTAAATTGTACATAATTTTAATAATAAATTCATTTTATGAGACCGTACAATTGCATTAGGTAATGCTATCTGTAATGATATTTATAAGGGGAATAAATAAATAAATAACGCAAACTGAAAAACAAACTCAATGTTTATGCCTCCTTTTTCATATAAAAAAAAATTATCTATGGTCAGATGACTGTTAATTAGAAATCTAGTGTGTATACAATCTATTGATATATTATTTTAGTGATATACGTTCGTCAGGAATATTCTGTAATAGATAGTAACAATGCATCAGTCAGTGAGTTAGTGTTGTGCCATTAGGTAGTGTATGCAGGAACGAAGGTGTTCATTAAATTCACTAAAAACGGATAACTTCGCAAGCAGTGGTAAATTGCTACGTTGCAAGCATTTTACAGTCACAAAACATTAAAGGTTGTTTTTTGAACATTTTAGAGCTGAAACTAAAAGAATGAAAGATATTTTACAGGTCAGAGTATTAGCCTAATTTAAAAACACAATATTTTGAGTGCTATTTACTTGAATGTAACGTCAAAAGTTTATTGTAAAGTAGTTCAATATCACAAAAACAAATATATTTGAAACTCTTATAAGCATCTTTTTTAACCTTTTCTTATTATTTTAACCTACAATTACAGTAATAAGGATGAGATAAAGCTGAAATTGTATTGAAAAACGCAGAAAAATGTTGGCGCTTGCATTTGACAGTTTGCTTTGTTTACTTCGTGTTTATGTGGCACCATCTGCTGTCTCAGCTTTCCGTAATATTCCCTATTGATTCAAAACGGACCGTGTGATCTAAGCGTTAAGTTTACACGTCCCTGATAATATTGTTAATTACTTTATTAAGCATAGTCCTTTTACCAACAAAAACCTATATTAGCATGCACAAAACACGCTATTTCAAACTTAGGAGTCATATCTGTACCTATACTTAAAGTCAAACAGCTGTCGAATCTTTTAATTAAATGTTTGTTACTTTGACACACGATTTAACTGCTTTACTGTTATTTGAAATTTGAACGGTGTAGAAGTGTGAATAGAACAGGTATTATTGTTAAACCAGAAAAAGTATGCGCTTCAGTAATCATCGTGTTTCCGAATTAGCACGAACGACGCGCCGCAGAGTAAGTCCCCACAGAGGCAAAACTTCTAAGTTTTGCTCTTATATCTAAGTAATAAGTTTTGCTATATATTATTCTATCATTGCATATTTTAACGAAGTTTTCTCTCTGTCGGGCGGGCTACATGTTCTGGTCGCACATCGAAATCTGTCACTCAAAAGGTTTGAAAAGTTTTCAAACCATGGTAATGCAAAATAGATAAGTACCGTCATGGTTATATCAGCTCTATATTAAATCTCATCATCACGTGTTCGTATTTTCTAAGGCATTCGATGACCTCATTTTAGAGACCGCACGTGATTGAAAAGCGAATTCACTAGTTTTTATTATCATTAAGGGGGAAGCGCTAAGGTAGCCCGCAAAATTCAAATTTTCTTACGTTTTTTTGCAATTTGCAGGTCAGGTTGTATGTTGATTGAAATATGATTCGCGACGGTAACAAATACGTATTTACAAAAGCTATTTACACGGCAGATTGAATGGAAATGCCGGGAGGGGACGCCCTAGGAAGACATATTTATTTTATTTTATTTATTTGGGAAAATAAACACTTACACATTATTGTTATACACAAAAATTGAGTTAAAGAGTGAGTAAATGTATAACCCACGACATTTTCCACATATTATAAAAACAAATTATAAAATTAATGTGATGTGCGCTTACAATTTGATAAATGTAATAAAAGTACATGTGTTAACGATAAAATTAAAAAAAGGCATGCAATAAAAAAAATTAAACAAGGAATTATAAAAATACAGTCTAAGAGTTAAATATTATGGAGTAATATCCAAAACAGTTTGCCAAACAAGGCCCCTAAATATAATAATAATAATATAGTGATCTTATTGGTGATGTTCTTCAGCAAGGTCAGGTGCGTAGTATTCGCAACCGGCGTGCGTGTGGCCAGATGTATGAATGTAAACGAGGCAAAAGGAGTATGTAAGGTTCGTAGCAGGTGGCGTTCTGTGGTTTCTGCCTACCCCCATGGGAAGACGGCGTGAGTTTATGTATGTATGTAATCATTAATGTCATCGATACAACTCTCTAAGACTAAGTAATCCTACTGAATGACTATTTCATGAAATCTTAACATTTCAGGATTACACTAACTGAAGAATTTGTATATTTGTTACGGTCCCGAATCATACTTTAATCAAAATTCACCCCGACACTGAGCTGCAAATTGCAAACACCGTAAGAAAATTTGAATTTCGCGGACTACCTTAGCGCTTCCCCCTTAATGGTAATAAAAACAAGTGAATTCGCTTTTCAACCGCGTGTGGTCATTTAAATGAGGTTCGAAGTTAACTTTATAGGATTGCACTACTCTAGTTAAATAGAAGTAGGTTTGCAGTATATGGAGTAAGTTTCATAGCCGTGGTGGCAAGTTTGTTTTCATTAAGCAGCTTACGACATGCTTTAAGTACATATTTGGCAAGATTCATATGTTATAGTTGTGGTCAGCTACTGGGGAAGCAATTTCGTCAAAGAGATCTTATTAATGATAGTTTCACGAGCTCTTAGTTTTCCCTCTCCTACAATTATAACCTATTCTCATATTTACATATGCAACATGTCCCGGAATTAACGCCCGACCTCTTAAGGGGTCATTGTACTCATCATTATGAACAACTTTTATTTAGGGACCAAACCTGAAATCGCGAAAAAAACAGCTGTTCCCTACATTTATGTTCGCATAACTCGTCAAAATTTAGGGAACAGCAGATTTTTTTTCGCCCCTTAAGAGATTCGTGTATGAAAAGATAGACCGTATAGAGATTAATGTACACGGCAAGCGTAGCTTAACCTGATCGATCGACCCGTGCGGCTGTTATTACTTAGCCACAAGCTCCTTTGTGCTCAGTATTTAGTTACTATATAATCCTAACCAAAAATATCGAAGCATAACTTATAATAGACCCTTTTTAATTCACAAAAGTTCACGGTCTCGCGTGTTGTTCTAAAACCTAAAGCAAGCACGTATAATGGTAGTCAAAGTTAATTGCCACCAGTTTGTAACTTAGGGAGTTAAGTTAAAGCGGCTAAGTTGAAGGGCGCTTTGGCCCAATACCCTAGTTTATAGCCCGCTGGGACCAAGACCAGATCTTGGAGATAACACGGAGTTAGTAATAATAAACAAATGAAATACGGCGCCTGAAACAAAAGTTGTGGTAGTGCTTTTTGTGAACTAGTTCGTCAGGCAATTTGTACCACCGTTGGTAAAAATAAAGATTGCGGGGAAGACCTGGATGAGACTCGCACTGACCAGGGAAGCATGGGACCAAAGAGAGGAGGTTTATACTCAACAGAGGGTAGAACAATGCTGCCACTGATGATGATGACGTAAAAATAAATAAAAATAAATTAGTTTTGACATTGAAGAAGGCTACAGAAGGTAAGTAGGTAGGTAAATACATAATAGGTACTGTTGCCAAACAGCGTTGCTATGTTCCAGTTTAAGGGCTTTTCTTGGTCACTCAGTCAACTCAGTCCACTGCTGTACATAAGGCTCTCCCAGACTGCGCCACAACACCCTGTCCTCCACCTTCCGCATCCAGTCTCTCCCAACCACCTTTTTAGATCGTCGGTCCATCTAGCTGTGGGGCGTCCCACACTACGCTTGCTTGGGGTCTTCACTCCAGGGGATTTACTCCCTAAGCACGAAGTCCGTAGTGTCGGCCGAAGTTACGGGCGTTACCTACAGCGTATCACTTACGGACAAAAGAATAGTTCGGTTACCGAACTAAAAATGAATGGCAACACGATTTTACAATAGTCCCTACGCCCGATGTGTTTTTGCCCGTCCGAAAAATTTAATTTTACAGTTGTTATGACGGATTAACTACCTTCGGACGGGCCCGTATCTTCGTTGACGGACTTAGAGAGTAGATCCCCAGGACTCGTCTGCTACACCGGCCATCGGTCCTTCGACAATAATGGCCTGCAGTCCACTGACATAATAGCTTGCTTACTCTGCACACTATGGTAACTGCGATTCTTTCCCGGATAACTTCATTTTCTGATTTTACCCATCAAAGAAATCCTTTTTTATGGGTTCCGGTGTAATGTCAGGCACTGTATGAGATATTTCAGCTTTGCTGGGATAGCAACGCATTTCCAATGCCTTTGGTAGATTTTGTAGATGAACCATAAAAAAATAATAAGCAGATTTAAAATGACCGTCAAAATATGCAAACATATTAGATTCGTCTTACAATTTAATTTTGTCCCAAACACGCTGTGAATATGTGTGTAAGCGCATGAGCTCTCGGTACCGTCCGACACAATGGTGAAGTGTGTGTGTGCGTGTGTGTGTTATATGCTGACGCTACTCGTCTTCACGCACACATTCACAGCGTGCTTCTACACTTGGTTAACACAAGTAAAGCACGTGTCTCTTCGTGAGATAATAATACTACCTAAACCTACTTATAAAAACACTCTGGTACAGAATAACATACCCAAACCCAACTATGTTTGTTTTGCGCATATTCAGCACATTACCTTTGTATATTTCAAACATCTAATATATTTTGATAGTAAGGATAAAGATCTTAAGTGAATGCGGCTAAATTAGGGTGAATACTTGTACTTGATTTGAAGGGTTCCGTACCTTTGCCCGTTTAATTTACTTACGGAGACAAGAAAAGGTTTTTCTCTTTGTGCTTAGGGGATCTGTTGAGTAGTGTAAATGCGTCTTTGTATATTCCGTCATTTATTTTAGGTGGTGTTGATAAACAAAATAACTTGAATTTTATAATAGACCCTTGAATCTACTCCTGTCTTATACAACATGTATCAGAAAGGTGCGGTCATATTTAAGGGTGGGGTACAGACCATCAAACTGAACAACTTTCTCCACGGAACCTACAATGCAATCGCGGAAAAATTATCATCTGTCCCATACAAAACTTCAATACCTATGTATATAGAGGCATGAGGAACAGGGTGTAAACTTCACTCATCCTTCAAAGAAAAGGGACGATCCTCCGACCAGACGGGTGTTGTGTCTGGTGGGCTACTGCCCGACGGTTGCTGTCGGGACGTTGTATACTGGATGATCAGCTGATTCATACAAAAGTTCAATACCTACTCGACCAAAATGTATGAATCAGCAGATTTTTTTTTCGTGATTTCAGAGTTGGTCCCATAGTGAAAGTTGTTCATATTCATGGGTAGAACACCCTGTAAAAATTTCGAGACGGTAAAAAAAAACATCCAGCATATGCTAGTCGTGCGGTAAACTCTGCTTGAGCGATGCAGGATTTTGCGTGACGTCAGTGTGACGCGTTCGCAGGTGGCGATGTAGGACCCAAATGTATGGGAAGGCTAATAATTTTTCGCGCTTACTCTCCTGGTCCCATGAAGAAAGTTGTTCAGTTGGATGGTCTGTACCACCCCCTTAAATATGACTTTTTTGATACATGATGTATAATATGTATATCAGCTACAGGAAAATAAATTAGCATTACATTTTCTCTAACCCAATTATTAATTCAAATCACAAATAACACCAAAATGCCAAAAGTCCTACCAAGGCTGTATGTTCGTATGTCACTTGTTCCATCCTAAACAAACATAGCCGGAGTCAAAACATAATATAGGGGTTACAATGAAAAATTATTCCCGTTTTCTTGGGTACGGTCGGCGAAAAAAAAAACAACAGAACATCGTGAATTTATGTCCGCACTTTGTATTTGTTGGGTTCTGGAACTTTTTGCCACAATTATGCGAAGTCACGGTCGACTTCTTTTTTTGCTGACCGTATTTGGTGAGGCAGTAAATTTGCCCGTATTTTTATTTATTATTTTGTTGTCTTCTTATTTGAGTCGATGACTGGATTTAAGATGTTTTAAAAGAGTTCTTACAAAATAGTCCTCTTATTCGCGCCTTTGTCACTGATTTCCAAAACTTATCTTTGGGTAAGAGAAGGTTATTCAATTATTCATATCACGTGTAATTGACAGCCAGGCCTTTTTAGAGGACAAAATGTCCTTCAAAAGAGCCTTGAGTATCAGACCTCGTTAAACTTTAAATGAGTTGTCACTGACATGTCCAAGAACAGGCTAGACCCTAGTTAGTCTACGGCTGACTTTCTGAGACGTTGAATGTTATTCAAAACAGAGATCCTATTCTTAACACAAATGTGATTTCTTGTTCACACTGTCTAACAATGGCGAAGCCTTCATACAACCCGATTCCTATCGGCTTCCTTTTGGAACCACCACTTTTCTTAATGTCTTATATTGCAAAATAATATGGTACAACTGTATGTGTAACTGTGTATCACATCACATTATACATATTTAATACCAGTTTAATACAGTCATCATAAGATTAAAAACATTACAAAAATTCCTATAATTTTTTGTCTGAGTTTATAAAAAATGAAAATGTTTTTCTTCGGCTTCCCTCTAATGATAATTGTAGCTGCACCACTGCTGTCTAAAGCATCTAAAAAACAAAAAAGGTCCTTCTATCCATGAGGATGTCTGGCCCAGAGGTTGATATAATTATTATTATTATTGTATCTTATTAGGGAAAACAAACAATTGTATATTTTGTCTTACATCTAAGTAAGTTAACCTACAATCAAAAACGATTCCATATATTTATATAAGTATTATTTACTTACATACAGTACTGGTATGGATGAACAGGTGGACTAATTTTAATATTATACAAAATAACGAAACTTGAGTTCACACACTTTTCAGTGCCATTTATTAAGTGTCTTCAGCTTACAAGTTTCCCACTGCTGGAACACAGGCCTCCTCTCTGTCAGAGGAAATGGGCCATAATCCACCACGCGAGCCCAGCGCAGGTTGGTGGACAATGCCACTAGTTTAAAGGAAATGTTTAGCAGTTCCTCTAGCGTTTTTTTAAATTAATGAACTTCTAAAAATTTCACAACGGCCGGCGAGCGCTACATCCAAGTTAGTCGCAGTTACTTAGTATTTTTAGGTCCCCAAAATCGGAATTATTGGAGTTCACAAAAAGAGTCATTATATTTTTTTTTCGTTTATTAATTTTTGTTTCTTATATAATTACATTTTTAAATATTTCTTAAAATACAAAATATAAAAAAAAACATTTAAAAATATAAAAAATAGAATTCCACCGGTATCGGGAGCAGGGTCCAAGCTACCGGTGGTTAGGGCTGCAGAGACAGGAACCTCCTCACAATACGAGCCGTATCGAGGAGTACTGCCTTCTGGATCAGGCTCTTGATCCAACCGCCTAACGACAGCCTCGAGAGATGTTGGTCGAGGCTTTCGGCCATCAGGCCATTGGCCGTTACGACAATCGGCACAATGACAGCCGAGGTCACATTCCACATGTCAACAACCTCGTGTGCTAAGTCGAGATATTTTATTTGTTTCTCTTTCTCAGCTTTCACGAGGTTTTCGTCATGCGGAACGGTAACATCGATTATCATTGCGCGGCGCGCTAATCGATCTATCACCACTATATCAGGCTTATTGGCGACAATAGTCCTGTCAGTGATGATAGACCGATCCCAGTACAACGTGGCATGGTCATTTTCAAGAACTGGGTCGGGCACATACTTGTAATACGGTACCTCAGAGTCCACAAGTTTGTATTTCAAAGCAAGTTGCTGGTGAATAATTATATTATCATTATATTCATTATTATTTTGATATTTCTCGGGACCCTGGGGTCCCGGACCTTTGGAAGGCGTGTGAGGGGCCGAAACCAACTCGCAGAGGCCCGTTAGACGCTTTCAATGGAAATGAGGCACCAACCGACGATTATCCCTGTGCGTACTATGCAAGTGCACCCAAGGACAACCCCCGGTTGGTGTAGGACTATTGCAGGATATGGAGACAAAAAAAATATTGGGCTATAGGTTTGGATGGCTAAAGTGGACTGGTTATCTAAAACTATGGAAGGACTATGGCCCCTGCCTGACCAATGTTTGATAAATATAATACACGGATAAAATGGCAGGGGACATAACAAAAAATATTCATTATAATTATTAGAGTGTTCAATAATATTTTTATATAAATTCTTGCCTTACTGCTGCCTTAATGCATAATTGATATTTATTTAGTAACTCGTCCAAATATTCCTTGACTCCAACATCTAGGAACAGCTGTTATGATCAAACTAAACCAAGTCCTCTAAGTAGGATCAAGGACACCACTTAAAGGCATAGTATAGTAGAAGCAACTACAATGTCTTCGCTATCTTAACGACAGTTAGGAAGACGGATGGTTTAAACACATTACTGTTGCCATGCAACCCGTTCACCTTATATCTTTCAATGTATCATCATGACTTTGTATCAACACATAAATTTTCACGTAAACGTGTCCTAGTATTAAAGCTCGTAGTTTCTGACAGGAAATTCTACTATTTACTTCTTCATTTTCACGTATATGTTTTGGCAAGAAGATGGCTTGCAGTCGAAAGCAATAAATTTAGTTTCCGTGATCTATCACGCCAGCATCAATAAAGCAGGTGTTTGAGAATAGCTTATGCCAGAAAAAAATAACCAGTCAACTATATAAAATCAAATTAAATTAGGTAGCGAAACTCCGCAATCGTAACAAATCACGATCATCATCTGCCTAGCTTTTTCCCAACTATGTTGGGGCCGGCTTCCAGTCAGACCGGACACAGCTGAATACCAGTATTTTACATGCAGCCTATCTGACAAATCGTAGCAAAACACGATAAAACAAAAAAAAAACCGGCCAAGTGCGTGTCGGACCAAGCACAATGAAGGATTCCGTAGTTGGGATGAATTTATCCCAAGAGAAAACTTAACAATGTAGTTCAAAACATGTTCTCTCATACATTCCAACTGCAAATGTAAGTTGGCCGACTATTACTCGTTAACTTGTAAAGCCTACTTAGCTGTGATAGTTTTCTTTGTAACTTCGTTACATATAATATACTAATGCTGTATTCTTTTACACATCTAAAAACAACTATTTAGGTGGCAGGTGGGCCCGACACTTGACTCTGACAAAAATTAGCACTTTAAAGTGTGAATCGAAAAATAGTTTTCACAAACCCGCAATATTTTTGAACGGCCTATCGAACGACTCCCCACACCATGTCATCCCCACTTTACATGTAGGGAACGCTAATTTTATTTTAACGCTTTGTCAGCGTGATTAATATGCATACCCGTGCAAAAATACAGCTTTCTAGTACTAAGAGTCTCTGAGCTAAGCCGCGGACAGACAGAAAGACATGGCGAAACTATAAGAGTTCCTTGTTGAAAAAAATTAACATCAAACCTATTTAGGGTTCCATACCCTAAAAAGGTTTTATTTTAATTTTTTTTTTTTGGTCAACAACCGCAGGTACTTGAAGTACGAGTTGAGAAATGAGTTTTATTTTATTTTATCGCGTTTAGAAATCGATATCCATCACGCCTGCGGAAATTCGTTAGATAATTTCATTTAACCCTGTGTAAATTGGTAGGTATCGGATTTGCCTTAAGCGCTCAGGACGAATCTGAACATTTTCATTCGTATAGAATTAACTGCTGTCATATATCCCGATCTGATCGAAAGGTAGGTATTTGGGTCGAATAGTATTGAAGAATTGTTTTAGTCCCATGAAGAAAGTTGTTCAGTTTGATTGTCTGTACCGCACCCTTAAATTATGATCACCCATCTCTCATACACGCTGTTTATAAGCTCTTTTACAAAGACAAAATTTTGCTGCAGTAAACACATGAAAAAGAAACAGAGAGCCAGGTTCAAAAACTAACGACGTCAAAAGCAAGTATACACTATTTTACCCAAGACCCAAAACTGCCTTATAACCTAAAAATAAAACCTTCTTTCAACCAACTTTATCGATACGTCGTATCTTTCAGGGGCTCATTATTTCTCCAAGACTTTTTTTTTTTTTTGTAAAAAGCTTTATTTGTCCAATGTATTTGCTGACGGTACGTGTAAGTGGTAACTTCTGACATAAACAAGTTTGTTTATTGAGTCGTCTGGATTGTAGTGGCGGTGTCACTACACTTTAGTTTTTTATTTGTCTGATTTATCTTTTTCTAGGGTTTTAATAGATAAGATGTCTATTGGATTATGTTATGAATGTCATGGCCAGACAAGTAATGTCAAAGTAACCATATTTATTTTTAATCGACGAAATAAAAAGGAGGAGGTTAAGTCGACGCGTATGTATTTTTTTCTATGCATGACCATGCGTAACTTTTTATAGAGTAGTCCGATTTGAACGATTCTTGTCTTATTCGGGAGGGTATACCTCGAAGTTGGTCCCACGTAAAATTTATTAACTTTGCTTGGGTGTTTTTTGAGTTAGCTTCAATGATACGTATTTTTCCCACTTAGTCTATGTGGATGACTGTCATTTACATACATAGCAGGTAGTGGTATTCACTAGTGTTTTTTTTTTTACAAAAAATAAAACCGACTTCCAAAAAAACACTACAAAGTGAAAAATAACTTTGATTTCCGAAGTCGGTGTCAAAAAATGAAATTACAAAACCAAAGATACCGACTTCGGAAATCAAAGTTATTTTTCACTTTGTAAGTAGTGTTTTTTTTTTTGGAAGAAGACTTTATTTTTTGTAAAAAGGTTTTTATATTTAAATTTTACAGATATTTTATGATTTCATCATCTTTTCATGAAACAATTTGAACAATGTTCGCCTTTTATTTGAATACTAGCGACGCGTCCCTGCTTGGTACAGTTTTTACTACTTGACAAAACATTTAGATTCCTATATTATAATTAAGTATGTAAGTTTAATTTGTATGTATTACACACATAAACCTTCGTAAAAAATAAACGAATTATAAATCGTAATAATAAATGATGGTGAACACCGACAGGACTATTGTTGCCACTAGGCCAGACATAGTGGTGATAGATCGAATAGACCGTTGCACAATGATTATTGATATAGAGGTTCCGCATGACGAGAACCTCGTGAAAGCTGAAAAAAATAAACAGATTAAGTATCTTGACCTGGATCGCGAGATTGTCGACATGTGGGATGTGGATACAGCAGTCATTGTGCCAATAGTCGTGACGGCAAATGGCATAATAGCTAAGAGTCTCGACCAACATCTGAGGAGGCTCTCGTTAGGCAGCTGGATCAAGGACTTGATCCAGAAAGCGGTACGATACGGCACGTATCGTTAAGAGGTTCCTCTCTCAGGAGCCCTGACCACCAGTAGCTTGGACCCTATTCGCGATACCGGTGGGCTACTATTTTTTATATTTTTAAATGTTTTTATAAAAATATTTAGAAATTGAAATAATATGTATAGAAAATGAAAAAAAAGATAATAATAATGATGGTAAAGCCCACTTTAGCCATCCAAACCCATAGCCCAATATATTTTTTTTTGTCTCCATATCCTGCAATAGTCCTACACCAACCGGGGGTTGTCCTTGGGTGCACTTGCATAGTACGCACAGGGATAATCGTCGGTTGGTGCCTCATTTCCGTTGAAAGCGTCTAACGGGCCTCTGCGAGTTGGCTTCGGCCCCTCATATGTCTTCCAAAGGTCCGGGACCCTAGGGTCCCGAGAAATATAAAGAAATGATGGTAAAAACTACATCAAAATCCGTTGCGCAGTTTAGAAGGACAACGTGGTCATAAAGGCAGACACGAAAAGCGACATTCATTTTTATGTTACAGATAGATCATGTTATAAGTATATATAAATGTAATAGTCACATTCTAGTTAAAATAATTACCCTCCTTTTGGGTTTAGATAGTAATTTTTCATCTTTAACCAGCTAACTTAATCTCTTCTTCATTCAATCCAATTCACCGTGTTTTATGGAGGTCAACACTTATAAAAAATGCTACGAAGGTCACATAAGATAAAGCCTGTAAAAAATTGGCAATGTTCTCACAAGAGTTGGGGGTGACCCCATAAAACATTTTATGTGACGCTTTGGCTCTTGTAAATAACTCTCAAAGTCAAGATAAGAAAGAAGATAAATAAATAAGAGTCTTCAATGGGGTGTTTTGCCTTTGACCCTTTGGAGGACATTGGTCAAATCTCTTTTACAAAATAGATTCGACATTACAAAATATCGGCAGGATGTCAGAGATACTAAATATAGCGACAAGACTCAGACAAGACAAGACTATTTTACTAAGTTTTATATTAGTTTATAGACACAGTTTGAAACCTAACGCCAAGAGCCTTCCTCGAGGGTTCACTTTAGTGCAAACGAAATGCCAGCGACCCTCCTAGAGGGTCCACTAGCAATATGTACGGCGGCATGGCATAATTATGAGCTCTATGAAAAGTGGGTGGACTTGAATGTGTGGTAATAAGAGGCTAGCCTGTTCACATTAAGACGAAAGCGCCTGGTAGCCCGCGAAATTAAAATTTTCTTACGTTTTTTCTAATTTGCAGGTCAGTATTAGGTTGTGTGTTGATTAAAATATGATTCGCGACCGTAACAAATATGTATTTACAGAATTGTAATCGTTATAGTCATCAATACAACTCTCTAAGACCAAGTAATCTTATTGAATGACTATTTCATGAAATCTTGACTTTTAAGGATTGTACTAACGTAAGGATTCGTGTTACTGATTCTAATGATTATAATATTATGTAAATACATATTTGTTACGGTCGCGAATCGTACTTTAATCAACATACACCCAGACACTTAGCTGAAAATTGCAAAAAACGTAAGAAAATTTGAATTTCGCGGGCTACCTTAGCGCTTCCCCCTTAACCGAACACAAATCCAGACTATATTAGGATGCTAGTGAAAGTTTCCTTACATGTAGTTAAACTCAATACTTACTACGTGTGACTATAGAGCATTGAAGTAGTCACCTAAAAATAAAAAAATAATTTTTAAAATCGGATAAGTATTACAAGCAAAAACACGTTGGAGCATGTCGCATGTCACGAAACCGTACGTTTTTCCCCTACCAAAAAGTGCTCAGAGAGAGAATAAAGGGACAAAAAGCTATAAAAAAATTCATCCGCATCGCAGTCAATAGGAAAAGTGCCCAAAAAAAAACAGCAATTCCATTCAGCGTGGCAATGCTGATTTTTTTTTTTTCTAAAAATAAGCCATCCCTCTGGTCGCGTGAAGAGTTGACCGACCGCTTAGTTAGATGTAATTTATTATTATTATTTATTTATTTAACAGACAACAAAAGGTCCAGACTGACAAATACACACAAACAAAATACTTAAAAGATGTTAGTAGGTAACAATAATCCTACCTTTTTTTTTTTTTGTGGATGGGAAATCATCAAATGACTTCTCCCGCTCTGGGCGGAGCGGGAGGGCGTGTCAGACTTTTACTGACTAAAACCCACCCGTGTTCCTTCTGTTGCCTGTGCCGGGGCCACGGTAACTCTTTCGAACATCCCGCAACCCTAGCTGGCATCGGCCCTAGCGGACCCCGTCAATAGTGCTGACATCTCTTTGAGGCGCGCGTGGAACACGACGCGCCGTCGACTCGGGCTTGGTCCTTACCGGACGGCGAGCTAACAATAATCCTACCTACGTTAGTATTTATAAACTAGTATGTTTTTTGCTCGAGTACAGAGATGTGCAGTATGCTTTAAATAGCGTGCGTTTGACCGCTTCTGTACATCGAGCGAACCTACGGGCCAACATGTTCGCCCGTACCGCCAATGCCCTGCGTTCCCGTTCAACATCAGCATCATCTTTCAGGTTGTCAGCAATTAAATGTCCTAAGTATTTAAACTGATGTACCCGACGAATCGAAACATCGTTAATTTTTACGGGTGGTACATTTAGTGGACATTTCTTGCCAACAGCCTCAAAAACCATGAGTTCGGACTTCTTCACATTATATAGCAACCCATGGCTGGCAGCATAGTTCTCACAGATTTTGACAAGTTTTCTGAGTGCAATGACCGAGGGAGCCAACAGCACCATGTCATCTGCATAGCTGATGTTGTTAAAACACACACCGTCAACAAAACAGCCCACATGCGCACTGCTGAGTCCCTCGATCAATGCATTCAGATACAAGTTAAAAAGATTTGGGGAGGTTAAGCCCCCCTGCCTCACGCCACACTCCAACCTGTACGGCTGAGAACAGCTATTCCCCCACCTTACAACGTTAGTTTGGTTGCCGTACCAGTACATAAAAACGTTCAGCAGCTCATTGGGTATCCCTGTTTCCTTTAATTTCTCCCAAAGAATGTTGTATGAGACCAGGTCGAAGGCCTTTGAGAGATCCAGGAACGCCGCATAAACTGGTGTACTCCTGTTAGCGTAGTACCCGACAGTGTGCTTAAGGCACGCGATAATTATAACACGGTAATTTGTAACAAATTTTGTTACCAACTGTTTAATATCCTTTCTTTGTTTTATTTACAGGTAAGGCAACGTTCGAATACCTCCTAACGACAGGTAAATTAGATAAAATTAATTGAGTTAACATTCATAATTAATTCTAATTCCTGAATGACGGGTTGTTGGCGTTTAAGGTGTTGACTAAGCAGGCAGAAATCGAAAGTTAATTAATTTAATTAACTTACTGCTTCGTAAAGAGAAGTCTTTATGAAAGAGTAGGTACCAAAGTTCATCATTGTAAAGAACAGTCAACACTGTTCTAAGTTTGAAAAAAATGTTCACGTAAAAATAATTTATGAACAAATTTCCTTATTAGTCATAGAGGCTAGCTCTCCCGCGTGACTTCGTTCGCGTGGGTATTTTAGTATCCCGTTAGGGGTAGATTTTCAAAATACCTGATAAAGAAAAAAGAAAGAACATTTTATTTGGCCCAGGTAAAGGCACACAATATGATACACGTTATCCTTTATTTTCGTTATACTGAGTTTCAAGTTAATCGGACCGCGCGTTAAAATTCTTCCATACAAACTTTGACACCTCTAATCCTCCTAGGGGTAATTTCGAAAAACAAAAAAATGACAAACTTCATAATTTACTTAGATAAATATTCGTGCCAAGTTTCAAGTTTATTAACTCAAGACATAAGATTTTTCATACAAAAAAAAATCCTCCCTTTTCACCCCCTTAAATATCGAATTTCCAAAAATCCTTCCTTAGTGGATGCTTACAACAAAAAAGGGATCAACTGCCAAAATTTCAAGTTTTTAACCCCAGCGGTTTAGGCTCTGCGTTGATTAATCAGTCACGACAAGTAATTATATATTGTAAGAAATAATGGGGTTACAGAACCTTGTGTGGTGCTACGCTATGACGTCATGTGCTACGTCATGACGTCAGTGAGACGCCGTAGTCATCCCAGAGCTACGCGAGGGGAAGATACGGGGAAGGACGACAGTCCTAATTGAGCTATCACAGCGGACACACGTGTATCAATTGTTTATAATATTAATAGGTAAGTGATTAGAATCCCCGTGAGTTGTCTCATTTCTGGATTTTAACGATACATATGTATAGATAATAACCTGGTACTTTTTTTAATATTTATTTTTTATTTGAGATAGGTTTGCTCTTGACTCTAGTCTAGGTCAGAGATGACAGAGACAAAGTCGACGATGGAGCGAGCTTACCCAGAAGAAGCCTGTTCACTCTCACATTGAAGAGATCGGTACTTTTTAATAACGAATAAAAATAATAATGAGAAGACAGTAAAAGAAAACGATGCAGCATTTTTATTAAGAGTGTAAACGCGCGTGCGTGCTAGTAAAAAGAAATATCTGAAAAAGGGAATTTGATTATGTAACACACAATAGTGTCCCTACACACAGTAAACACAATAGACTATTGTATCTACACTACAAATCCTCTTATTCTTACTATGTAAAGACACAATATTCTTTCAGTGGTTAGCTTTAGAGGTAAGCTTTATGAACCAAGTAGATAGGTATTTCTATTAAAGTTCCTAACATTATCATTAAATGATATTAACAGTTAAAGACAGGTAAGTATGTCGTTTTTCATTGCATAATTTTGGAGACAAAAAACTACCTAAAGATTTTGCATCATTTGCCGTAGTTGGTGCTCGAAAATAACAATTAAAATCAGAGAAATTTGTAAAGCATTTATGTGTGCAACTCATGAAATAATTAAGCTATAGGCTTGAAAAACAAGGCTCTATATATGTCGTGGCCAGATCTTAGAATTGATCCTTTCATGTAGTATTCGACCATTTCATGAAATGATTGTATTTCATGAAATAGAACATCGACCGCTGGTCACATCATGATGTGATCTGGCCAGATCATTGAATACTCAACGTTTGACGATATTAAAAGATAAACGCACGACTACTTCGTGATGTAGCCAAACAATAGTGATCATATCGTAATAGTTAGATTATCCACCGATAGAGGCGTTGATGTCGCTTTGATTTTGTTGCGCATCTATTCCTGCTCGAATAATTCCTATTTTAGGGTCCTAAAAATACTAAATAGCCAAGTAACTGCGACTAACTTGGATGTATCGCTCGCTCGGCTCGCGCGCGGTCGATCACAGTTCTAACCTAACCTAACCTATTTGGTCGGGGTCTCACTAGAGGCGTGTAATGCAACTACTTTGCGAAATGCCCAGTTGTCAGCTGGGAATGTCAATAAATAGGTTGCTTTCGTCGATCCACCCGCCTTTCAACCACGAAATGACCATTTCTATACGATCGGACATCGACAGATATTTCCTACATGATACCATGATATGGCCAAATGTCGACTGAAATATTATTAAACGATATTATGGTCAATTTTAGCTGGCCTTTTAATTCTAAGATCTGTCCACGACATAAACACTAATCCCTTTTAAAAACCAAACTGCTATATAAAATACCTAATTCACTTAATTTAAGGACCCATATACACCTGTCCCTTAAAAGGTGAAACAAAAAGGACAAACTCATTAACGTCGTTTGACTTTTAAAGTTTCGGAGAAAAAAATACATTATTATTCGTATAAAAACACTCCGATGGGGAACATTGTTCTTAACAAAGTTTGGTTAAAAAATGGATTTAAAAAGTTCCTTTTGGGGTTCAGTAATGAAATAAGGGGACGCAAGCTTTTATGAAAATTTTTCGTTGGAGCCTTGTTTGCAAGTCATTTAGCTTCCGTTTAGTGCTAACTTACATAAGTATACATACATAAAACTCACGCCTTCTTCCCATGGGGGTAGGCAGAAACTACAGAACGCCACCTGCTACGATCCTTACATACTCCTTTTGCCTCGATTACTGACAAATGCTTGCACTGACTAGACAGGTCCACTCAAATTTTTGTGATTCTTTCCTCAAAAGACCATTTCAAACACGGATCTACATGGTCCTCACATGATTTGACCAAGATTATGTCTGGACTTTAAAAGAGACTTTGATCCCTGAGTTTGTTTCGCCATTTCTTCTCAGGGATAGTCAGATAGGAAATGTCAACTCCATCTAGCTTTAATTTTTTTAATATGACGTGTAAAAGTGACTCTCGTGTAAAACTTTTGACTGCCTCGTTGGTCTTGTGGTCGCAAGCACTACTGCTGACATGAGGTCCTGGATTCGATTCCCAGGTCGGGCAAAGTGTCATTGGGTTTTTCTATAAGGAATTTCTCAATAGCAGCCCGGTGTCTGGGTTTGTGCCCAGTTGATGTCAACAGGCTGGCCCTCTATTACATGGAACTTAGACAACTGGTGAAATGTGGGTGTACTATAGGTACACTTCTGCCTAACCCTTCAGGGATTACAGGCGTGATGTTATGTTATGTTAAACCTGTGTCAAATTTATATGTAACGTATCGTACAGCTTATTAAATTAAAGACAAAACAGGCTTAACTGGACTGAAAGTGATTTATTTCAATCCAGTCCTTCTACAAAAGTCACACACGTAAAAAGTCGATTTAAGAAAATAACAAACATTTGATTAATTTTGCATTCCTATTAAAAACATAAAACATTTACATCAATTACTTTTTACACATTATCTAACTAAACATTTATACTATGAAAATATTTACAGAATGTTTAAAAAAATCTCAACACTTTTCAGACTTATGCATATTTGTATATCTTGCAGAATTTATGAGTGTATAAAAACAGAGTTTACAACGTTTTTTTGGCTAGTAGTTTATTCTTACGACTTTCCTATGACATTGCACGAATAATATGTAAGGTGATAAAACTGAGGAACACAAAATTAGAAGATAATATATGTGTTTGAATTCCTAAACATCTATACTCTATACAAATAAATAAAATTGAAGTGTCTGTTTGTAATATCAAAATAACAGTTTTTTTACTAAATGCATATGAAAGTATAATAACAAAAAAACTATTTTTAAAATGTTTGTCTCTCTGTCTCTGTTTGTTCTGGCTAATCTCCAAAATGGCTGGACTTTCACTGGAAGATAGCTTATGTAACTAAGGCTACTTTTATTTTTTTTATAAATTAGGGTTACGCGTTAAAAAAATCAAAACCCATGAAATTATGAACAATAAACCGGATATGAAAATATCTTTTTGCATTTTGTAGCCCAATTCTTGAAGATGGTTATACACTATTTAACATCACGCTACGACCCTTAGGCGCCGAGCAAAAGGAAACAAATCAGTAAGAACGCTAAGCGAAAACGAAGTAATAGCGCGGGAGGGTGATGCAACGCGGCGGGTCGGGGGACGAGGGAGTTTTATTAAAATGTGACTGTTATTTTATTATCTTGTGTATCTTACGACTTCCACGAGAATGAAGTCACGGGTCAAACTAGTTTAAAATAAAAGTTTTGTTTTCTCCCACAGCTTCCTTTTCACACTCGTCTATTTCAAGACTATTAAAAATGAAGCATTATTCTATTTCACTCCAATTTCACAAACAAAAAACTCCTTCAACAATTTTAACAGAAATAAACAAAAAGAAAACTCAGTCGGATGTTCCCGCTAAAAACTCGACTCACGCTTGCCTTTTTAAAAGACTCTTTTAGAGTCAAACAAAAAGCCAGAGATGCACAGATAAAACTTTGTCAAAGCAGTAAACTGTCCCATTGGTCTTTGTCCCAAAGTTGCGCCGATCCAGAGAAATTATATTAAAGGGACAAACACTTGGATGTTAGATGGGACTGAATAATTACAGACTGTTGCTGAAATTGGGGCTTCCGGCGTCTAGGGTTGGGCTACGCTTTGGGGCGCGTAGTTGCGTCAGTAGTGGGGCTATTCGACGGCGAAGTGCCAATACCTCCTAACTGACTCCTAACAAACATGCGAATAACGTCTTTTAATTCAAAACGATAAGGCGTTATTCGCATGTTTGTTAGGAGTCAGTTAGCAGGTATTAGCACTTTGCCGTCGAATTGTTTGTAAGCAATTCGGTACACATGCTGATTTTTCACGGTTCAGTATGTTTTGACATGGTTTCGTAAGTAATGCCATTACATACATAAACCCACGCCTTCTTCCCATGGGGGTAGGCAAAAAGTGCTACGATCCTCACATATACCTACTCCTTTTGCTTCGTTTACGTTTATTCCTGGTCGTACACGCATGCCATCAATTGTTGACAACGCGGAATTTAATACAGCGCCATCTAGTATATTTTTATGCCAACTTTCATAGAATTACGGTACTGTTTAGTCGATTTTTTCGGAACAACTCCCCGCTGACACATTTGTGGAATAAACATACTAGTGGAGAAATTATTTGTTCACATTTGTGGAGCAAACAGAACAGCGGTTATCATTACTTTTCTCAATAATGCATTCAAATTGAAAACTATAATACATGACATACATCATGTCGCACAACCTCTTAACCGCGACCAATTCGGCTCGCGCGTGATTGGTCACACCGTCACAGTTCCAACTTAACCTAAACCATTTGGTCAGGGTACTCTAGACTGCGACCAACTGTTAGAAAAAGCCAGAATATTAAAAAGAGGTCCAATTATTAAAAAAGTGTGCATTATTAGAAGCACCAAAAGTTTTCAGAGGTGTGGGAAAGAGATGGAGCTAGAGGCCCTGTACAGCTCCATCTCTTTCTCACACGGAAGTAACATTAAAATAATAACTGCTTTAAGAGATGGTGGTTGGCCCCCTGTAATTTAAAAGAGTGTCCATCAAATGTCCATCATTGTAAGGTTTATAAGTTTTTACAGGATTATTTACATCTTTCCCCCTCGTTTTCATTACTAATTAACAAAAGTATGAACCGAATATAACCAGTTGTGAATTTTCTATCTAAAAAAAATCCTCTATCAACTCAACCTTAATTACTTACATGTTAATGACAATTAAATTATTCAAAACACATTTGCGTATTGTCAAACCTGATATTGCACTACCCTAAACATTTTGCAATTCGGCAAACGACACCGTGTTACCACAGTTATACATATATTGTCAAAACCCGCGCTTTTGGGTACCTATTCTAAAATTGAATTAAACTGTCACTTAAGACAAAATGGTGGCTGTAGAACGGTAATGGGGACGGGTTTGGAGGGTGCAGTCATGGAATTAAATAGAAAATAGTCTAGAATAAAACGTAAATTGTTTTTAATTTATTTTTCTTCTCTGAAAAGATTTTCTGTTTGATGCTCAATGGTGTAATCGTATTGCCCAGTAACTGGTTTGTGGAGGTCAGTTATGCAGTCGTTACATACATATAAAATACTGCTATTCAGCTGCATACGGTAAGTCTGAAAGCTGACCTCAACGTAGTTGGGAAAAGGCAGGCAGATGATGATGGCTCAATGCTCGAAGAATCATTTTTATTCTAAGCTTATTACTCAATACTTCTAAAATCCAGCAGTTTCGATTACAAAATGGTTGCACTATCACAAGATAAGTAATCGACATGTTAGACAAAGTAATTAAACTTTTAAGTCAAAACTTGCACAGCTCGATTATAATTATTATCCTGTCCCGACTGTCATCGATTTAGTACCACTCTCATACTTAAAAGCGCTCAAAATTGTTAATCCTTATTTAACTAATACATATAAAGTGAGTTTTTTTTTTTTATTGTTTGTTTGTTTGTTACGCTTTCACGCTAAAACAGCTTAACGGATTTGGATGACATTTTGCACATCTGATAGACCATGACCTGGGTTAGGTCATAGGATAATTTTTATACCAATAGTACTTTCCCATGGGATATGTTCCTACATCCACGCGGGCGAAGCCACGGGCTAAAGCTAGC
The DNA here is from genome assembly GCA_947568875.1 of Fissipunctia ypsillon. Classification (NCBI taxonomy): domain Eukaryota; kingdom Metazoa; phylum Arthropoda; class Insecta; order Lepidoptera; family Noctuidae; genus Fissipunctia; species Fissipunctia ypsillon. The sequence goes on along the minus strand of OX387663.1, from coordinate 16,851,828 downwards.
GTATGATAAGCAACAACTGCATATTATGATTTTTTCGATAATCTTATTTTGTCCCACTGCATGGCAAAGGCCTCCCTTCCCTATTTCCACTTTTCCCGGTCTGTTGCGAAGAATATAATACAAGTATTTAAAAATGAATTACCTTTTTTTCCTCTTTATTTATTATTAGGGACTTTTATACAGGTGTACATGCCAGTCCCATCGGACCTTATAATTATGTAAAACGTAACAACACAAACTTAATTAAAGTATGAGCAGCTCTAGAATTAGGTGAGAAAAATATGTGATGGAACATGCTAACATCGTACACATTTATCTCAAGCTCTCTAAGTAGATCCTCTCTTGCAGACTGAAATCTGACACACTCCGTCGATAAATGTATCACATCCTCCAGTGTGCCACACACATCACAATTAGGTGAATCAATCTTTTTCATTAAAAATCCAAAATTATTGAGCGGCATGTGTCCAGATCTCAGTCTGTGAGCTGTAACAATAATTTTCCTGCTAAGCCCCGGTACATGAGGAGGCTCCGAAACTATAGATCTATACCAAATTCCTTTTTCTTTTGATCTTTGATTAAAATATTCATTCCAAACTTCATGACATTTAATTTTGTACCTAGGCAAATGAATTACTTAAAGTTAAAAACTTACATCTTATATTTATATTAAAACCATTAAAATACGCTGTCACTTTGTCTGAACGTAACATGGAACAACCAAGAAGTGAAATTCATTCATTGTCTGTGGTAAAATGTCAAAAAATGACAATTTTATTTCATAATTATGTTTAAGTTTTTGAAACTTTACTATTTATTTTCTCGAAAACTGTGCATTTGCTGGCTCTGTCATTATGCAAAAGTGTTTTACATGAAGACATCTATATACGCAAAAAATTTTGAAGCTTCTCACGCGCGGGTTATAAAGTACAGAGGAGCCGAGGCCTCCCCCTCTTTCTTTTCTACTTTTCCTGGTCTATTGCGAAGAATATAAAATACAAGCTACTAAATCAAGTCACAGATATCCCAATACATACATTATATTATGCTTTATGTATTTACTATTTATGTAAATGGTATACCACAGATTACCTACAGTTTTGCTCTCCTTCTCCATTTACGGCCAAACCCAGTTTCCTATTTTCAGTAAGAGACAGATCGCTATTTAAGTTTATGTCAGGCTGGTAAGATTCTTTGATCTCTTCTAGATTATTGGGACGTTAAACCATAGATAGGTATGTTTTTCTATCGCCAGTATGCCAAAACTGGTGATGGATAGGTTTTTGGGTTCGGTCGTTAATACATCCAAAGGATGTCTTTAAATTATCCTTATTAGCGATAAGACCGCCCATTGTTTCACCCTATGTAATAAATAATTTCCCTAATTTCTACATGAATTGAAATACGTAATTTAGATGATTCTATTTGAATCTGTTCTATAACTCATAAACGAATCTGACTGGAATCCCGACTTATATCTAAGAAAAATACAACACTGACACATTATGTCAATTCAACAACCAAACAAAACAAAAAACGAATCAATCCGACACGACATTCCATAAAGATTCCATTTTCAAATCAACTTGAAAGCAACCTCTACAACATAACCTCAAAAGAGAGCAAAAACATTCAAGCCAATTCATAAATCCGACTACAAGATAAATGGTCTCTATTGTGTGAAAAGTGGAGACAAAGTCTTGGACTCCACCTTCGTTCGATGGCTTAGGCCTTCGCCCCGGGTCCCTTTTGAGGCTTATCACCGCCCGAGTAATATGAATGGATGGTAAGTAATAGTTTTGGGACATAGAGGTCTGTTGGTTGGGCAGCAAATTGTGATTTAGAATTGGAATTGTTTTTTTGTATGGGGATCGTAATACAAACAGGTATTGATGCTTTTATTCCATAGACTGAAGACTAGCAACCCGCCCTTATTTTGCACGGGTTTACGATTTAACATTGAGATTTTTTTAATCAAATGTAAGTTTAACATTAAAGTTTTGTACACAATAAGAACCTTTCGCAATAAATACTTTAAATGATGGTAAAAACCACATTTCAATCCATTTTGTAATATCTATTTATACAAATAGATTCAAAAGTATGTTGGCTCAAACTAAACACAATTAACATATATTGTACGGCCCAAAAGAAAAGGTAGAGATAATTCACTGTGGCAAGTTTCAGTGCGGTATTATAAGAGTCTACGCCGGCCGCCGTATTACTGGGCTCAATAAATTAAAATCAAAATCAAAAGTCATTTATTCAAACTTGGCTGAGAATCAGCGCCTTTAGAACATAAGACAGTCTCCCAAAACGGCCGCCCTTCACCACTTCCAAAGTTTCTAATACTTTAGCTGGGAAGAAGAAGTGGAACAACAAACTTCCCAGTAGCACAGATTAATAATTCTACCTTCGACATTTTACCCAAATTCTCGTCAGAATCTTGTTCCCCGAAAACAAAACATCTTCCCACAAAATATCGTACAAAAACCTCAAAAAATTTAACAATATCTTCCCCCCACCATAATTTTTATCTGATTCAGTAATATTTTAACAATTTATCACGACTATCTTATTTTTTCATTACAATGCTCGACGAATTATGTGGCAGTGAGTATCGTGTCTCCCAATCCAAGCATAGGATATCAGCCTTGTGAATGTAATGATAGAGTTCAGTTTTGTTTGCAAGGGAATAAAATGTTTTTCATGAAAGACATTCGTTTTTATTTATTTTAGTTTCAGGGGTAATCTAGTTGGTGATCATTTTGTTTGGCCCGTAGGGATTGTTTCTATTGGTTAGAGCTATTTGTTGGATATTCTGTGATTCTGTGTGGGACTGTGAAGTGATTTTCTTCTGTTTTTGTCTCGCTGTGTTTTCGGAGTTTGTAGCTCTCAAAAGTGCTGGTTATATAGAATAAGGGTGGAGGAATGAGGAAAACTAAGCAATTTAGTATTGATAAGATTTTTCTGTTTGCTGTTAAGTGAAAATAATACCAGCACCCTAATTGAGTAACACACTATCAATCAGAATCTGAATGATTTTGAAGCTTATCGCTAATCCATTGCTTTATATGTTCGAAAAATTTGTCTGCACAACAACGTAAATTACGCAATGAATGTTGTTGAACTGTCAAAATGAAACCGATTCTTACTGCAAGCGCAGCTTGTCCCACTGCAGGGGCCTCTTCTCACACAGAGAAGGCACGAGCATTGATCATCACGCTTGCTCAAGACAGGTTGGCGATTTCAGACTTATATTAATTGTTACTAGTTTCTAGAGCGACTTCGACCACGTAAAATTTCGTGTCCCCTTGACCAAAACAACAAAGATATCCTATTTAAGATAAGTTACAACACAATATCTTTAATTTTATCGCTCAACTCAATGAATACCTATTGTGTTGGCTTTCGTAAGTGGCTTTGTTTGTAATAAGGGCTAAAACAATAGTAATAATGTTTGTGAGGGTTGAAACTGTATTAGTTATATGTGTTATAACGAAACTAATAATAACCTGTTTCATTTCTTACATACCTCGCACGTAGTGTTGTCGTACATCAAAATGACCGAAATTTAAGAATGAACGAAACGAAATGCGAAGACTTAAAAAGTACTACGTATTACTATTGCAATATCGACTAAAATGGAGGCACTACAAGTATGGTGAAATATAGTGCAGGATCCACACCGGCTGTTTTTACGGTTTAATAAACGGTGTGCTTGATACACCGCCGCGTTATTAGCGGGTAATAATCATGGATATACGTTTTTTGTTTATCAATGGTAACAATGTTAGTCCAATTAGAGTAGATAGGTGAAATGAAATGAAATTATTTATTCTGTAAATAGGATATCGGAATCACTTTAACACATAACATAACATCACGCCTTGTTTTCCCCGAAGGATTAGGCAGAGGTGTACCTATAGTACACCCTCATTTCGCCAGTTATGTTTAAGTCCCATGTAATAGGGAGCGAGCCTATTGCCATCTACCAGGCACAAATCCAGACTCCGAGCTGCTACTGAGAAATTCCAGATAGAAAAACCCAATAACATTTTGCCCGACCTGGGAATCAAACCCAGGACCTCATGCTCAGCAGTAGCGCTTGCGACCACTAGACCAACGAGGCAGTCAAAAGTTTTACACGAGAGGCACTTTTACACGTCATATTAAAAAAAAATAAAGTTAGATGGAGTTGACATTTCCTATCTGACTACTCCTGAGAAGAAATGGCGAAACAAACTCAGGGGTCAAAGTCTCTTTTAAAGTCCAGACATAATCTTGGTCAAATCATGTGAGGACCATGTAGATCCGTGTTTGAAATGGTCCTTTGAGGAAAGAACCACACAAATTGAGTGGACCTGTCTTGTCAGTGCAAGCATTTGTCAGTAATCGTGTAGCTCAACTCAGGACTTAAGGAGCTCAACGACTTGACGAACAATACCACAGAAAGGACATTTGAGTAGGCCGCTTATAGTACTCAAAATGCCAGACCATCATTAAAACTAACTGAGAAAAAAAAAATAGATGACACATAGTGTTCACATTCACAATAATTAAAGTAATATAATACTTTTCAAGGCCAATATTCATCTCATTTTGTATATAATATTCAACAATGTCAATATGTTTATAAAATGGTATCTATATAATAATGATTTTGCATAATAATTAAAATGTATTACGTATATTACTTAGTTACCACAGAAAACATAACATAACATCACGCCTGTATTCCTCGAAGGGTTAGGCAGAGGTGTACCTACAGGGTGTAAGGGACAGCCCTCTGCAAACTAACATGGTGCATTCAGCTCCTTATTTTGAATCATATTCCACCGGAAATATTCTCAGGAAAATTTTAATTTTTTATCATTTTTTCAGTTACTATTCCTTGATTTGAATGTAAAATTACATTCTCAGTACACAGCACTCCATTTATGTAAATAAAACAGCTAAAACCAAAAAATCAGCAATGAATGTTGAAATACTCGTCGGCCGAAGGCTCGCTGCGCTGCCGTTCGCTTCGCGCATTTTGCCACGGTAACGATACATTGCGTGTGAGGTAATAAAACAAATCAGGTTTATTCAATTCACATAACGTTCCTGAAATAATTTAATGTATCGGTCATCTTTGTATGACATACTGAACCCCATCAGTCTGCGGAAGGCTGACCCTTACACCCTGTATAGTACACCCACATTTTGCCAGTTATGTTTAAGTCCCATATCAAAGGGAGCGAGCCTGTTGCCATCAGCCGGGCACAAATCCAGACTCTGGGCTGCTACTGAGAAATTCCAGAAAGAAAAACCCAATAACACTTAGCTTGACCCGGAATCGAACCCAGTACCTCTCAGCAGTAGCACTTGCGACCACTAGACCAACAAGGCAGTCACTAGATCAACGAGAAGTAATGGCTAGTTTACATGGAGCGAGCTGGCGTGCGAGTCGGCCTACCGAGTAGCTGCAATGCAGCAACTCGCACTGTGTGGACGTATTATGCGAGTTACTCGCACTTGCAGTAGCTCGCATCCAAGTAACTTCAGCATATTTTGTTTTCACTCGCCTGATCGCCTTCCCTCATCACTCGCATCATTCGGACGCTTCCAGTAGCTCGCTGTTATTTTATTTTATTGTTATACGTTTGTATCGTTACTATTTTACACAAGAGGCTAGTAGGCTAACTAGTCATAGTACTTGTCTTTATCAACACGAGCCGTTTGTCCATCGCCACGTCAATGAGACGTCAATTAGAACGAGATGGCATCGAAGTAGCGATACATTTATTATGGTCGGGTGTTCACCGGACAGTACCTCCGGGACGTTATGTTCGGTTCGCTTAATCTCGTTTCTCGTTGACGTCCTGTTGACGGTGTGTGGTGGACAAACAGCGTAAGACCCGCTAGCATCACGAAACACTAAAAACGTTTAGCGCTAAATGTATTTATTTTCACCATTCTTTCTCTGTCAAATTCAAATAATTGAATGCAATAGCACGATGTTTTAAATCCGTTTAGTGTTAAATGTATTTAGTGATTTGTGCTGCGAGCGATCCTTAGAATCCTTATTCATCCCGGAAATTACCAGCTGAAATCTTGCTTCATACACAAATAATTAATTACCCAATCAATCTGCCCAGCCTTTTCCCAACTATTTTGGGGTCGGCTTCCAGTCTTACCGGATCCAACTGGATACCAGTATTTTACATGGAGGGACTGCCTGTCTGACCTCCACAATCCAGTTACTACGTAACAAGATACCCCTTGGCAAGACTGGTTGTCAGACTTTCGGCCTTCTGACGACCAGTAACGAGTGTCATAGATCTACGAATGACAGTCAGAACCAACTGCCTATCGTGCTTTCCGAGGCACGGAGGGGTCTCGGTATGTTATGGATGGTCACCCATCCACGGACTGACCTCGGCAAGCTTTGCTTAACCTTGAAGATCGACTCGTGCAGCTGTTAGCCACGAGCCTTTCTATTTACCAATAGTTACGCATTACCTTAAAAACCCTTACCGATACACTTAGTTTTAGACTGAGTCTCTGGTTCCGCATGCCCGGTGCTAGGAACCGCAAGGCATTTTTTTTTTTTGTGGATGGGAAATCATCAAATGACTTCTCCCGCTCTGGGCGGAGCGGGAGGGCGTGTCAGACTTTTACTGACTAAAACCCACCCGTGTTCCTTCTGTTGCCTGTGTCAGGGCCACGGTAACTCTTTCGAACATCCCGCAACCCTGGCTGAAGGCTATCAATTATCTCGACGCCCCGAGCTCTGAAGTTCGTGGCCGAGGTAGTTGCATTTTACGTAAATATACATGGTTTACTAACAGAGTTGCTTTGTGATTGTAAAGTGTAGATGTTTTAATGTTTATTAAGGAGACGATAACCGACTTTTAATGATTTTAAACTGAAGATCACGTCTAAACGAGTAGTGTTAATAATTTGGAAACAGTCAATCAATCTGCCTAGCCTTTTCCCAACTATGTTGGGGTCAGCTTCCAGTCTAACCGGATGCAGCTGAATACCAGTATTTTACATGGAGCGACTGCCTATCTGACCTCCACAACCCAGTAACTGGGTGATACGATACCCCTTGGTAAGACTGGTTGTCAGACTTTCGGGCTTCTGACGACCCGTAACGACTGACAAAGATTTACGAATAACAGCCGGGACCAACGGCTTAACGTGCTTTCCGAGGCACGGAGGAGTCTCGGTATGTAAAGATGGTCACCCATCCACAGACAACCCCGGCAAGCGTAGCTTAACCTGATGGATCGACCCGTGCGGCTGTTATTACTTAGCCACGAGCTCCTCTCAATAATTTGGAAACAGTATATGTGTTAAATTAGAGCATTTTCTTAATATGTGGATTTGTAAATATGAACATAATCTAAAACATCCACTGTTTTAGATTTTGTTTATATTTACATAGTACACTATGTCTAACGCGAATAAAAAACTGAGAATCACGCAAAAACTCAAATTCAAATTCAAATTCAAAATATTTTATTGTGGATCATAGGTAGGTACAGTTCTCAAATAGTTGGAAATTATGATCAGCTATGTCCCGCCCGTAGGGCATACAATAATCACATATAAACTAGCTGTTCAATATAATTAACATAATTACTAATTATTATTACTTTCCCTCTAGCCCAATAAATAGAAAATAAGAAAAACCAAAAGGGCTCACATTAAGAGAAATGTCAAATTCAATTATATAGAAAATAAAATTAATTACATATAACATTCAAAGATAAAAAGATAAAGTCAAACATAACAAATTGAGATAGGTAGGAACATGTCAAATTATGGGTACACATCAAATTCATAAAAAATAAAATTATTTATAACAAATTAAAATGTCAAATTGTAAAAATCATACATCAAATTAAAAAATAGATTATACTGAAAAGAACAAAATTAATTAAAGTCTGGGTCGTCGAACGCATCATGACTGGGTGGGACTATATTTAAGCAAAGACTTGTCAGACAGAAATTCTTTTACAGAGTAGTAACTTTTGTTTACTAACAGATCATGGAGAGTCCTTTTAAAATTTTCCTTTTCCATAATTGTTCTAATAGGTGCCGGAATATTATTAAAGATGCGAGAAGCTGAACAAAAGATACTCTCATGCATAAGATGAGTTTTACTGGCTGCTGTACGTAATTTGTCCTTACGCCGTATACGCGTGTAGTAGCTAAACATGTGGATATTGTTTTTAACAAATACTGCTGCCTCAAGTATATAGATACATGGTAGTGTTAATAAATTATTATTTTTAAAAAATGGCTTACAGGAGTCAGTTCCGCATAAATTAAATATAGCCCTGATGCAACGTTTTTGAGCAATGAAAGCGCGCTCTTTTTCCGTACTGTTGCCCCAAAATATTACACCGTATCTGAGAATAGAGCCAACGTAACCATGGTAAGCTGTCAGCAAAGTACTCAGATTCGCTATTTTGCCTAATCTATATAGTGCATATGAAAATTGTCCCAGCTTTTTGCAAACATGCTCAATATGAAATTTCCAATTAAGTTTGTGGTCAATATGTAACCCTAGAAATTTCGTTACTTCCGTTTCCTCAATGTCACTATCTAGGTAATGAATTTTTAAAGCACCGGTACGTCGAGTTCTTATTTTAAAATCCATTATTTTAGTTTTATCAATATTAATCATTAAATTATTCATTTTAAGCCAATCTATAATCAATAGTATTGTTTGGTTAATGTCAGATTCTAAATCCATTGAATTATCATTAGCAAATAAAACGGTGCTATCATCAGCAAACAGTGTAATGTCATGAATAGTTACCGAAGGCATGTCATTTATATAGATGAGAAAGAGTAGAGGGCCGATAATACTCCCTTGAGGAACGCCGAATTTAACTGTTCTAGATTCAGAAACATATAGTTCTTCTGTTTTAGTACTAAGATTTATCCTCCTTACTTCTGTGAATTGTTGCCTGTTGCTAAGGTACGATTCTATGAGTTTGTACACATTTCCTCTTACTCCATATGCATACAACTTTCTTAAGAGGATTTTGTGATCGACACGATCGAAAGCTTTCGACATGTCCATGTATAATGCGACAGCTGACAGCCCTTTATCCAAGTTAATCATTACCTTATGTAAGAAGTTATAAACTGCTACATTTATGGATTTGTTTTTCCTGAAACCATATTGATTGGGCGTTAGGATGTTTTTTGACTCAAAGAAATTGTAAAGACAGTTGAAGATCATCTTTTCAAAGATTTTCCCAAAAATAGGTATTAATGCAATGGGCCTGTAATTACTCATGTTGGTTTTGTCTCCTTTTTTAAACACTGGCTTTATAACCGATATTTTCAGTTTTTCTGGGAAAGTGCCTTCTTCTATAGATAAATTGACAATGAAGCTAAGTGGTTCTGATATAATATGGGCTACATCTTTGACAATACTTGTCATAATGTTATCATAACCGGCACTGTTTTTATTTTTTAGAGCAATTATTATTTTATTAATGTCATCAGGGATCGTCGGTGTCATAAAGATTGAATTAGAATTACATGTCAATTTATTGAATGATTCCTGAGGTACACTAGTATTGTTATTGCTGATGTCAAGAAAGAAGTCATTAAACGAATTAGCTATATCTTGAGGATTATTTATGGTTACGCCATTTGTAATTAATTGAGCCACGCCTTCATTTGGAAACTTAGATTTGATGTCATTTATTACTTTCCAAGTAGCTTTGTTCTTATTTATTGCAGATTTAATAAAGTAGTCGTTTTGAGATTTTTTAGTCAGTCTAATTATAGTTTTATATCTCTTTGCATATGCTTTGAACGCAGTTTTTGTGGTTTGATTTGGATTAATTCTATATTGCCACAATAGTTGACACTTACGTTTGCTACATATTTTTAATCCACGTGAAATCCATTTCGGTCTAGATCTGTTATGTATCTTGACTTTCTTAATAGGAAAACAGAGATTATATAGCATAACGAAATTATCATGGAATATGTTGTAGGCAGTATTCGCATCCGAGCAACTATAGACGTCACTATTGGTTAGCTGATTTAAATATTTTATAAATATTGCTCTGTTGCCTTGAGAGTAATCACGTTTTAAAATAGACCAGTATTTTATGTTGCAGGTCTTTTTAACTGGAACCTTTACCATTTGCGCATTATGGTCTGATAGCGCTAATTCCTTCATAGTGCCTTTACAAGCTCTTATGTTATGGGCTATGTTGTCTATGCACGTTTTACTAGCAAATCGCGTTATTTGATTGAATTTTAGTTTTAAATTATATCTGGTTAAGATTTCTGTAAATTCGATGGAAGGTTTTGTATGCTTCAAAGTATCTATGTTGAAATCTCCTGACATAACGATCTTTCTACCGTGTGAGCAAACGTTATTTAATATTTTATTTAGAGTGGTGAAAAAGCTGTCTATAGTGCCTGCGGAGTTATTAGGTGGCCTGTAAATGCATAGAACAACTATTTGATGTTCCAACAGCTCAATTGCAGAACATTCTATCGTGTTACATATGGAAAGTTTTGTGATGTCATTAAGAATTCTGTATTCCAAGTTGTTTTTAATTAATATACAGGAGCCTCCGTGTCTGCTATCTCTCATATAATAGGACGCAAGTTTATAATTTGGTATTGTTAGGTACACTTCGTCACCGTCCGTCATGTTGTGTTCAGTGATACAAAGTAGGTCAACAGGATTGTTCTGGGCAGCCAAATCGTTAATACAAACCGAAAGCATATCAGATTTATTGAGCAATCCGTTAATGTTTTGGTGAAGGATAGTTACAAATTTATAAACGAAATAAATCATTCGAGTTAGGTTTTTCGATTTTGCTGCATTCCGATTCACCGCGCTCATTGATTGAATCATTTATACAGTCTGTATTAATTCTATTTACTACACTTTGGTTCAGATTTAAATTAACTTGCACGTATTTATTTTCAAAACACTTTTTATTTTTAATTTGACACATCTGTTCGTACTGCGATGCTTTGAAATGATAATGAATGCACAATATTTCTTTTAATAAAGACCTTGCAAGGTTTAGTACATAATTTCGTCTACTTGGTGAGAACCTAGCATAATTCATGTCCATGAACAATACATTTTTATATTTCTTACAGATAAATCGTAGTAAATAATTAATTTTTGATTCCTTAAGAAACCTGTTACTGGGTACTTCACTTATAATGACATTTGTATTTGCAGTTGACGATAACCAACGATGTAAATTTATATCGATATCAAGAGGGTTTTTATCGCAGCATCCGCCCAATATAACCACGTAGTCGCTTTTTGTCAGTGCGCTTATTTCAGTCTTCGGGTGATCTAGGATCTTACTCAATATAGCACCTGGTTTTATGTAGGATACCACGTCGTAATCAAACTACTAAGCTTATTTCTTTATCAAAACCATAGCCACCATTACCATACCATAACATCAACCATCACCACCATACCATTTACCATTACCATTTTTTATACCATTTTAAAGATAATTTAATTATTCATCTTTTAGAATACCTTTTGTTTCATGTATAATAAATAAATAAATAAATAAATAAATATCTTGGGACAACTCACACACGGCCATCTGATCCCAAGTTAAGCAGAGCTTGTGTTATGGTAACCAGACAACTGATATACATACTTATATAATTTATAAATACATACATATTATAGATAAATTACACCCAGACACAGAACAAACAATATGCTCATCACACAAAGTTTGTCCTGGGTGGGAATCGAACCCACGACCTCCGGCTTTGCAGTCAGGGTCACTAACCACTAGACCAACAGGCCTGTCATAATAAATTAATAATGCGTCTAATTTAGGTCAGCGCTCCTTGCTAGACGAGTCCTATTACTGGGTGGACGTACAACGCGTTGCGTGTGCTCAGCACAGAAAACGCTAGCTATGCACTCAAGGCCGTTGGCATATATCTGCGTCTTAATATTGTGTGGAAATAAGTTATCATGGTATGGGTTTTTGATGCGGAGGAATGAGGAAAATGTCGTGAGGAAAGCTTTGAGTATGAATAGGCCAAAAAAACGATGGATGGACTGTGTGAAAGATGATATGTTTAGAAAGGGGGTGACTACCGAGATGACGACTAATAGAGAAGTCTGGAGGAAAAATACATGTTGCGCCGACCCCAAATAAATTGGTATAAGGACAGGAGAGTAATGATAATGCGCAGATATAAACAATAATAGTTACAGTAACAACGTTTGATGAGGTTCAGGGGGCCAACCACCTCCTCTTAAAGCAGTATTATTTTAAAGTTACTTCAGTGTGAGAAAGAGATGGAGCTATACAGGACGTCTAGCTCCATCTCTTTCCCACACTCAAGTAAGATTAAAATAATACTGCTTTAAGAGGTGGTGGTCTAGCTCCTGTTGTTTTTCGGGACTTTTTATTTAATCCTCTAAATACTTTTTGAATTTCAAAAAAATTTTTTTTTTAAATGAACTGTGCGTTAAGGCTGGTAGCAGTTACTAGGCTAGCGCAGATCACAAAAAGAAGATCAGTAAGTAATTATATGTATGTGTGAGTACCCGGAACCCTATTTTTCTAAAATAAACGTAGCCTTAGTTACTCCATATAACATCAGCTGTCTGCCAGTGAAAGTCACGTCAAAATCGGTTCAGCCGTTTAGGAGATTAGCCGCAACAAACAAACAGACAGACAGACAAAATTTTTTTTTTTTGCTATAAGTACCGTCTATACTTTCATTAAGTACACTTAGTAAGAAGCTGTTATTTTGACATTACAGACATTTCAATTTGATTTTTTGTACAGAAGATGTAGGTAATTCTAAGTAGATATATATATGAATAATAATAATTATTATAAGTACAATATCTAGTCGATTGGTATTTTAAAAGGAAATCAAAATAGGAATTATTTGGGAACCGAACTAATATTGTTTTAGACTAGATTCTAAATTTAAAAAATATAATAAATGAAAATAAAAATGTCGGGAAGTGTCGTGAGACGCGGTTGGAATGAAGTTTATTTAGCTGTATATTTATCATTATGTATTTAATACAGAGCCATCTACTATGGTCTCAAATTTTAAAATAATGTCAAAAGTTTTAGCTTTTGTTTTTTTTTTTATTTGAGATAGGTTTGCTCTTGACGCTAGTCTAGGTCAGAGGTGACAGAGACAAAGTCGACGATGGAGCGAGCTTACCCAGAAGAAGCCAACTCTCACTTTGAAGAGATCGGGGTTGTATGCGTTCGGAAACACAGACGCAGGCAGAGAGTTCCACTCCTTTGCTGTGTGCATCACAAAAGACTGTTTTTCTAAATACAGAGTCATCTATAGTAGGTGCCTATAGTTTTTAGCTTTCTTTTGCTTTTAGCTTGAAACTGATGGCATAACGCTTTTTCCTTACGTCTCAATTTCTGCCAGTTTATTCCTACCACAAGCCGCTTTAAAGAACTTCATTCTCATAAATCTACTAAGAAATACTCATTCTTATTCTATATTGGACAGACGCATAAAAACCCCGTGTTCCTATTAGTTCCGTTTATTTTTAAATGCTGCGCAAGACAGCCTCTAGTCCCCTTAACTTTTTTATTTTACCCGAAGCCTCCTGTTTGCAAGAGCCTTGCACCGCTGTCTTTTTTAAACGGTTTTTATACTTTTATATGGAAAGAGGTTTCGTAAACTCTGTTGATGACGCGGCTAAATTCCGGCTTAATTGCTGTTAATAAAATGTGATAGGTATTTATTTAAAAGAACTGGTGACTGTTGAAAACATAACATTACGCCTGTATTCCCCGAAGGATTAGGCAGAAGCGTACCTATAGTACCTACACCCATATTTCACCAGTTACGTTTAAGTCCCATGTAATAGGGGGCGAGCCTATTGCTATCATCTGAGCCCAAATTCATACTCCGGGCTGCGGGCTGCTACTGAGAAATTTATGATGAAAAAATTCACTTACACTTTGTCCGACCTGGAAGTCGAACCCAGGACCTCATGCTTCAGGCGCGCCTCAAAAAGATGTCAGCAATATTGAAGGGGTCCGCTAGGGCCGATGCCAGTCAGGGTTGCGGGATGTTCGAAAGAGTTACCGTGGCCCCGGCACAGGCAACTGAAGGAACACGGGTGGGTTTGTATGATTTCCCATAAGAAAGGACCTCATGCTCAGAAGTATAAAGCTTCCAACCACTAGACCAACGAGGCAGTCATTATCTGTCGATTAATTGTAAAGAAATTAAAATTTGTTTGTATATTTGGATCATGCTATATCCACATGTTTTAATGCAAGCATTATTTTATCAATAATTCATACAAAAGTATGCCTTTAGTCTCCTTAAAAGGGCACTTGCTCCACCACATGTTGGTTCCAATTTTATATATTTTCTAAGCTCGTTCCCGCTAAGTGCACTCGCCGCAATTTTAACACAATGTAAGCTTAATGAACAACGGGCTTGTGGCTAAGTAATAACAGCCGCATAGGTCGATCAATTAAGTTAACGGCTGATTATGCTAAATGTAATTTAATTTTAGTTTATATACTGTAATTTTGTAATTTTGTGTGTAAATTCAGATACAAGTTACAGGAGCTATACCTCTTAAAGCAGTATTATTGTAATCTTACTTCAGTGTGGGAAAGAGATGGAGCTAGATGTCCTGTATAGCTCCATCTCTTTCTCACCCTGAAGTAACATTCAAATAAAACTGCTTAAAGAGGTGGTGATTGGCTCACATGCCTGAGCAGACTGAATGCGTGCGCATAGCGTATGCGCGACGTGTATGTGCACGCAGTAGTTGTAATGTATGAAACTCTATAGAAAATGCCTTCCCATTCCCGTTTAATTTAATTCACACATCAAACACGAAAAATTCTATTAGAAAATGTAAAAAAAATATAACAGAGGTTGGATGTTTACCTACCCTTGAAACGCTGCCCACCCTAAATATGATACAGGCGCTAAGCCCACATTAATCCCATACAAATTGAGCCCTGTTTAAAAACAGCACCCTTAAGTCACACGACAGAATAGGAAGAAGTATCACTAAGATACAACTCTCAAAAATATGTCAAAATATTTGTATGCACATCTTTCAAAGTCAAAGTTTTTTATTAATGCGATTTTTAGTGATGCAACATGGTCTTAAAAATATTTTACAGTAGCCCAAAAATTCATATAAGGCATGCATTGTTAAATTACAATATTAGAGTATAGAAATTAAAATACAAGATATAATATATTGTAATAAAATAGACATATGAATATGAATATTACATTAAAACACATTACAGAAAATGGTCAGTCACGTGAAATTTTGTCAACTAGAAATTCGACAATCAATCAATCAAAATAAATCAATCAATGGTATAGTAGCATTTGTCTATTAAAAATTTATTTAGTTTACGTTTAAATTGTGTCAAGTTTAAATCTTTTATATCATGTCTTTAATCAAGTATCTGACACAAAACCTGCAAAGTGTGAGTATCCGACACGTGCATATGAGAGTCTTAAACTTCGGTCGTATGCCTGTGGGTTGCAAGCTGGTGAGTATCTGACATTCGAAAGCTGATTGCTAATATGATAGTAGACAGCTGAGTGACGCAGGTCGTGAGCGTCTGACACAAGCCGGTGAGTGTCACATACCTGAGCAAGGCAAGTCGTGAGTGTGTGAGTGTCTATCATGACACTGTGAGCAGAACGACTATCTGTCATCATAACACAAAAGAAACAATAGCTGGAACTTCTGCGTTTCACTATCTTGTACACTGATCCCCAAAAAGTAATTACGTCAGCAAATTACGCGGGTTCCGTATAATTTCATTTATTTTGTTGGTCCGTCTGCCGGTGCTTATTATAACATTTTGTTGTGGCTTCATTTCTGGATTAACGGATATGCTGGTAGATTTACGATTAACGTTTTGGAGAAGGCAACATTGCTTATTGATAATTTTATTATGTTTAACAATTAATATTATGGACTGTACTATCAGAAGGAGTGGACTAAGGTGTAAACCTAGTATACCCACATTCAGAATATGGGTTCCTATGTTTACACCTCAGTCCACTCCTTCTGATAATACAGTATTTAGTGCTTAAAGAATATAATATAATAAATAAAGAGAGTACCTCGTTGGTCTAGTGGTCGCAAGCGCTACTGCTGAGCATGAGGTCCTGGGTTCGATTCCCGGGTCAGGCAAAGTGTTATTCAGTAGCAGCCCGGAGTCTGGATCTGTGTCCAGTTGCTGGCAATAAGCTCGCCCCCTATTACATGGGGCATAAACATAACTGGCGAAATTGTGGGTGTAATATAGGTACATTCGCACGATTTGGCTGCTAAGAAAACGCTCTTTTCGAGCACATGCATTATACAGTATCTTTTAATAGGATGTGGGTATATCTAGCACTGTTGCCGCTAACTGGGCATTTTTTTTAATGTATTGAAGTTGTTTACCTAATAACAAGTATGAGTCTATTGTTACACGATAATTTAACAAATAATAATAAACCTAGACTGCTTTAGTAAAAATCCTAGCGGAAAAACATAATGCTTTTCTCGATACGAAATGCGAACTGAACACACAGAACTCGCACTAGCGTCTACTAGAACCACAAAGCAATAAATACCTACCTACATGACTTAGAAATTAAATAGGAAATAATCTCGCATAAATAAGCTGACAAAATAATAATAGTCCTTCAGACCGAGTTTCGATCATGGCGGCCAATCTCAGCAGAGACTAACCATCGACGCGGGAGATATAATGCACAAGACATGTGTGCGCAAGCACAGGTGCACTCTCTCTTCCCTCACTCTCATAGTCCGATGGGACGGCGATTCGACACGACCGGAGAGAGATCAGGCTCAGGACCAACGGCTTAACGAGCTTTCAGAGGCACGGGGGTATCACACCGCCAACTTCCTAATTCCGAGCTGTTCCTAAGAAATTCACACAAAAACGAAACAAACTGACGAAATTTGGATGTCTGCGCTGCACATGTTATTCATTTATCTGCCTTATCCAATGTCTACCAAAAAATAACAAAATAATCATTCCATGTTTTCCTTTCGCCCCATAACACATCGTCCGTTTGTTTATTGGACAAATTAATAAATGGGCTTCAAATTAAATTCAATACGATCCACTCTGAGCACAGAGAGGGGGAAATAAAAGACAAATTATTGAAACTTATTATGGAAACTGAAACTTTTTGACGGACGAGTTATTAATTACGAATAATTATGAAAATTGATTTGGTTTTCTTCTTCAAATCATTTAAACCCTTTGCTTGGTTTGGTTGTACAAATCTCTCTGTCGAATTTCTTGACCTTAATTCAAGCTTATCCTATTGATTTCTCAATATTTTCCAAAACTATCAATGCACGTCAAACACAAGAGGCCTTAGCTTAGCTCAAGCAAATAAGATACGAAAGCTCAAGTTATCATGTTGACGATTTATGACCATTATGGCGTTTTCCAACGATCCACCGCACGACACGACAAAATGCGGTGACGACTCCGGACACCATACATTGCTATGAACCGTTTACTCACACAACGACACCGCACAGCACGACACACGTTTTTCAAACGACAGTTCGCTGTGTGGTTAGCTGCGGCTAGGTTGTGACGTTTTTTTTTTGCGGTGACGACATGATGACGATGATGCGATCCGACAGATTTCGGCCAAGGCGATTGTTTCAACTCCGCAGTAGTTGTCGTTCGTGAGCTCGCATGTGGCTTATGTAACCAATCCTTTTTGTGAAAATCTTCGCACATTGCGGGCACGTGAGACCATCTATGTAGTTATAGTTAATTACCGTAGTTGGTCACGCTTGGCATCAAGCTCAAGGCGCCGCTGTAATTCAAAATTGTGAACTTTAGTTTTAACCAAAATCCTCCACTCAAGTCTTTGAGCAGCTTGCTGCTCCCACCGAGACGGCTCTAAGTCGCACTTGCTAAAGTGACGCTTAAGCACATCTTTGTGCTTAAGCGGTGTTCCGCATGTGATCAGACCATCGGATCTTAAGAATCCTCCTAAGACATCGAAGGTGGAACCGGTCCAGCATGCGGATGTGCCAGTGAAGCCACTGTCCGGACCCTGTATGAACTTGCTCACAAGACACGACGCGACGGACCACACGACTTGACAGTTTAGTTTGTTTTGATTGTAGGATTGCAAGGTACGCGACTGCTGTGTTGTTGCTGGAATCTTTGTCGCTCGTGGGAAAACGTATAATCGACAGGTCGTGTGTCGTGCATCGTGTGTTGGTTAAATCGTCTTGTACCCTAAGGGCGCTGTCCCACGAGGTGGCTCGTGGGACAGCGCCCTTAGGGTCACATTCGTAGATATTATTATATAACCACGGAACAGTGAACAGGCTTCTTCTGGGTAAGCTCGCTCCATCGTCGACTTTGTCTCTGTCATCTCTGACCTAGACTAGAGTCAAGAGCAAACCTATCTTAAAAAAAAAAAATTGTTTGACTAATACTTCCGGACCCATTTTTGAAATACAACATAACATGACACCTGTATTCCTCAAAGGGATAGGCAGAAGAGTACCTATTAGAACACCCACATTTTCGCCATTTAAAATGAAAATAAGAGGAAAATGATTTTGATCAAAATATTTTTAAATTCAATATTGTCACTTGAAACCTAACATTAACGAATACACAAGGGCTTTTAAGACCAAAGAATAAAAGACATCGGTTGAATGCCATGCAAACAATAAGATACTTTAACAATGTTGTGATAGAGTCTTCACTGGAATGGATGTGGATTTGATATTTCCCGTCTAATGGTAGGAAATAAACTTTTGCTTTATTTTTGTTTCTATTATACTTTTCTTTATGAATTATTAAAAGTTCAAGGCAATCAGCAGAAACATTTGACTGTGTAGCATATTGAATGATTAACTTTATTTTTGGTTTCTATAATAGCCTTAGAGAAGGTAGCCCGCGAAACTCAAATTTTCTTACATTTTTTGCAATTTGCAGATCAGTATTAGGTTGTATGTTGATTAAAATATGATTCGCGACCGTAACAAATATGAGTTTACAGAATCATAATTATTAAAGTCATCGATACAACTCTCTAAGACCAAACAAGTCTATTGAATGACTATTTCATGAAATCTTAACAATTCAGGATTATACTAACTTAAGGAATTATATTACTAACTCTAATATTATAATTCTGTAAATACATATTTGTTACGGTCGCGTATCATACCTTGATCAACATACACTCAGACACTGAGCTGCAAATCGCAAAAATCGTAAGAAAATTTGAATTTCGCGGGCTACCTTAGCGCTTCCCCCTTAAAAGAGTATTGTACTCTATTCTATTTGTAAGAGGATATAGCGCGCGCAGTGGCGCCCTCATCGTTTGTATGGTTATTTTTTTTGTTCTACAATTAAAATTAAGAAAATAAGCACGTTATGTTGTCCTGCACAAGATTATACGTTATTATTATTATTACAAACAGTAGTTTTATATCGTTAAGTTTTATTATAATCCTTAAAACGGAGCTTAAAATGGCCACTTTTTCCGTTTTAAGGATTATAATGAAACTTAACAATGTAAAACTACCGTTTGTAATAATAATAACGTATTGTCTTGTGGAGCACAACGTAACCTGCTTATTTTCTGCATTTTCATCTATATGTGTATACAAATAAATAAAATTGAAGTGTCTGTAATGTCAAAATAACAACTCTTTACTAAATGCATAAGAAAGTATATACGGTACTTATAACAAAAAATAAAATTTTGTCTGTCTGACTCTATGTTTCTAATCTCCGAAACGGCTAGACCGATTTTGACGGGATTTTCACTGGCAGATAGCTGATGTTACGGGGAGTACTTTAAGCTACTTTTATTTTAGAAAAATAATTATGGTTCCGCGCAAAAAAATTAAAATCCATGAAATTGTGAACAAAAAGTCGGAAAAATTCTTTTTCCATTTTGTAGCTCAGATCTCGATGATAGTTATAGGCTATTTAACATCACGATATAACCCTAAGGAGCCGAGCAAAAATAAAAAAGTCAGAAAGAACACTAAGTGAAAACGAAGTAATAGCGCGGGCGGGTGATGCAACGCGACGGGTCGGGGGACGAAGGAGTTTTATTAAAATGACTATCTTACGACTTCCACGCGAACGAAGTTGCAGGGTACAGCTAATTCTAAAATAATAGAAATAACCAAACAAACGATGAGGGCACCACTGCACGCGCGGTGTCGTCTTAAGTAGTTGGGCATTAACAAAAATAATAATGACTTGCTTGTGACGTCATCTACAGCATCGCATGCAACAACAACATTACACCTGACGTCACGCAAATCCTACACCACGCAACCAGCACCCTAATTGCGTAACACACTATCAATCACAATCTGAATGATATCCATTGCTTCATATGTTCGAAAAATTTGTCTGCACAACAACGTAAATAACGCAATGAATGTTGTTGAACTGTCAAAATGAAACAGATTCCTACTGTGTGTTACGCAATTGCCCCCCTGATCTATAGCTTGTATCAGAAAGGTATGGTCATTACAGACCATCAAACTGCACTACGTTTTCCATGGGATCAACATCGTAATCGAAAAAAAATAATCAGCCGTCCCATACAATTGGATCGAGTATTGAAGTTTTGTATGGGGCAGCTGACAATATTTCGCGTGTACGATATTTTTTATTTTTATTTGAGATAGGTTTGCTCTTGACTCTAGTCTAGGTCAGAGATGACAGAGACAAAGTAGACGATGGAGCGAGCTTACCCAGAAGAAGCCTGTTCATTCTCACTTTGAAGAAATCGGGGTTGTATGCGTTCGGAAACACAGTCGCAGGCAGAGAGTTCCACTCCTTTGCTGTGCGCATCAGAAAAGACATTGGGAAACGCTTAGTGCGAATTGGTGGAATAGCAACTAGGTAGGGATGGTGACCTGTAGTGCGTCTAGATGTCCGATGGTATAAGTGGGCCGGCGGAATGAGGTCTTGGAGTTCTTGAGCACACTCCCCGAAGTATAATCTGTAGAAGACCGACAAGCAGGCAACCTTGCGGCGATGAGCCAAGCTGTGAATCTATCAGCTATTGATCCCATGGAGAATGTTGTTCAGTTTGATGGTCTGTACCACACGCTTAAAAATATGACCACACATTTCTGGTACACGCTGTATGTGCCAATGGTAGAGAAAACAAATTTAGGATAATTTTCGGCTATTCTCGTATATAAATAAAAATCACATTCTCAAATCTAAAACCTATTAAAACTCCAAACAATTTCTATAATAATTGGCGTGCGTGAACAAATTATCTACAACTAAAAATACAAAAATATTAGGCAACTAATTGGTACGTAAAAAAAGCCTTAATAACACTCCACGCTGTGATAATAATCTAAGGCGACAGAATGTATAAATAAATCTATACTAATAATACGTAATATTAAAGCTGAAGAGTTTGTTTGTTTGACTGCGCTAATCTCTGAAACTACCAGTCGGATTTGAAAAAAACTTTTTGCATTTGATAGTCCAATTCTTGAGGAAGGTTATAGGCTATTTAATATCACGCTATGACCCTTAGGAGCCCGGCAAAAAGGAAAAAAGTCTGAAAGAACGATAATTGAAAACGAAGTTATAGCGCGGGCGGACGATGCGATGCGACGCAGTGAATCGGGGCTCAAAATTTCACGCGGGCGAAGTTGCCAACAGAAGGTAGTACTTAAAATATTATGCGAACATAATTATAATAGGATTATGATTGACCTTTCAGCAAATTGTGACGTCATACGTTGCCGTAGCTGTGAAACTAATTTCAGGAAAGTTTCGCTATGTGAAAACGTAGGCACCGCTTGAAACTAGGTGTGAAAACTAGAAAAAAGCAGTATTTTAATTCATGTTGAAAATGCGAAGAAATTTTCTGGAAAATGCATTTTTTTTTCTTGTTTCTGTTTTTTAATAATCCCTCAGAGTATTTGTGATTTTTTCTCAAACCAGACTTACTTTCATTTCTATTTTCCACAACAAAAAAAAAACTATTAGGTACAAAAAATATTTTGTAATTCCCGAAATGTAATTCCCGAAACAACATTCAATTCAGAGCTCAATTTTCCACAAAAAAAAAACTATTAGGTACAAAAAATATTTTGTAAATCCCAAAACAAAGTTCAATTCAGAGCTCTATTTTCCACAAAAAAAAAACTATTAGGTACAAAAAATATTTTGTAATTCCCAAAACAACGTTCAATTCAGAGCTCAGTATGTTATAGTAATTATTGTTAATTCCCATCCATTTCTAACTTTCGATCTCCAGTGTGGCCACGAAGCCAGCGTAGACCATTGTCCTTAGAACGCCACTAACACTATAGTCTGACCGCCGTAAGTGCGACCCACTGCAAAAGTATGGTTCACGAGAAGGTCGCGCTTACGCCGGTCGGGCTGTAGACTAGCAAATAGACAGATTCAAAATGGAGTGTGTGTTATTTGTATGCGCCACGGGCCTGGGCTCGCAATTTCACGTGTGCCGTGCAGTCAGTGAACATGGCTTAACGGTTAGGTGTGCACTGCCTTTAAATGCGAAATTAAGGGTTCGCACTTATGACACTGGGATTATATGGTGTATCATATGCTGTGTGTAATATGCATATTTTAAAATATGTAAATTAGTAAGAGTTCTTAATTTAAACAAATATCTAGTTCTAGGTGATCATTTATCATCTTCTCAGTCTTTCCTCAACTATGTTGGGGTCGGCTTCCTGTCTGACCAGATGCAGCTGAATACCAGTATTTTACATGGAACGACTGTCTATCTGACCTCCATAACCTAAGTTCTTGATAACTAATATTTTTCGGGTAGAAATCAAAAAGCTTTATTTTCTGTACGCTTTTTAAGCTCACGATTAAAAAAATAATATATTAGCCTCGGCTTTTTTGGCAGCCTATTATGTTACACTACCACTTCCCCCGCGACTTCGTCCGCGTGGTTTTCGTACTTTAGTACCCTGTTAGGGGTAGATTTTCAAAAAACCCTGATACAAATTATTCATTATTTTCGATCTTAAGTATGAAAACTGAGTTTCGAGGTAATCGGACCCATACCATATCAACTTTAACACCCCCCAACCCTTTAGTTTAGAAAAACAAAAAATGACAAACTTCATAATTTACTTAGATGTATTCGTGCCGAGTTTCAAGTTTATTAACTCAAGAAATAAGATTTTTCATACAAACAAAACCCCCCCTTTTTATCCCTTTAAATGGCGAATTTCCAAAAATCCTTCCTTAGTGGAGCTTACAACATAAAAGGCATCAACTGCCAAAATTTCAAGGTACCACAGCATTTACAGACAGGCAGCCACAGAGGTTTAGGCTCTGCGTTGATGAATCAGTCAGGACAAGTAATTATATTTGTATAGATGACATGTTTCCATCATGTCCTCTATTTCCTGACGCTTATGAAAACTAACTTGAGCCATAGTAAGGGACTATTTTTGAAAACGTAGAGGCATAGACATAGTCGGTAACTTGGAGACCAAATTATTGATCTCAGTAGGTATTAAGTTTATTTATTTAAGGATTACCAACGAGATAATTACAATTATCTTATACATTAATAAATCTTGTATAATAAATTCGATATCCTGTAATGCACACTCAATTACAGGTAACCACAGCTTACACATTATCGAGTAATTTCTCATGCTCTGAATACATAATTAAATTAAGAATACATAAATTTAAAAAAAGTTATTAACCTAAAGAAATACTCTGGGGCTCATATTCTACATATGAATGTTGATAAACAAACGAAATATGAAAAGGGACTGACCCCAGCGCTATAATTATCATGCTTAACAGCCAAAAAGGGATAAGCGACAGTTTTTGCTAAATCGACTTATACACATGTATGTATCGATGCCTAACAGCCAAAAAGCCGATTCTAATTATATAAGTCAATGTCGCAAAAAATGTCGCATATCCCTTTTTGGCTGTTAGGCATCGATATAGTTTAACAGCTGAGAAAAGAAAGACTTTGGCTTTCTGCCTTCAAAACCCCTAATTTAAACCTAACAACAAAACAAGTACTGTTTTTTTTTTTTTTTTTATCCTTAACTAAATAGTATGTGAACAAGATATTATCTATGCAAATCAACTAGTACATGGCAGTGGTACCCCTACCGCCAGTGGTACAGTGACCTGAATTGACTGAATTACGTATTCTAGCTACGCGGTCAGCCGGTGCGCGACTGTCAATGAAATTTTGAAAGACTGGTTAGTACCAATTTTACTGTAGGCAGTCGGAGTTTTAATTTGTCGTGCGGAATAGAGCACAATTTTAGGAAAACAGCTATACTGGGGTCGGCTTCCAGTCTAACTGGATGCAGCTGAATACCAGTATTTTACATGGAGCGACTGCCTATCTGACCTCCACAACATAGTTACTGGATAATACGATCTCCCTTAGTAATACTGGTTGTCAGACTTATGGGCTTTTGACTACCCGTAACGACTGTCAACGATCTACAAATGACAGCCGGGACCAACGATTTAACGTGCTTTCCGAGGCACGGAGGGTCTCGATATGTTATGGATGGTCACCCATCCACGGACTGGCCTCGGCAGGCGTAGCTAACCTTCGATCGACCCGTGCGGCAGTTATTATTTAGCCACGAGACCCCGCAATTTTGAAGAAAGAAAGGTGAAAATATTTATAGCTGTTTAGAATCTACACTCAAAGATTTTCCATAGAAAAAAATAAGCCATTATTCTCCAATTCTTATTTTTCATCGTGCAGTTCTGCTTCGGTTATCGCCAAAATTAAAAAATATAGTTTCATATGAACGTAGCGATCGCGTATTCGCGTGACGAGCGCTTTTGTTTATGACGTGGCCGAATAGTCATAATCATAAATCTTTATTTACATTTAATAACCTGCATAATCATTATCAGCCTATAATGTTCCCACTGCTGGGACACAAGCCTCCTCTCGGTGAGAGGGAGTTGGCCGTAATCCAGCACGCGAACCCAGTGCGGGTTAGTAAATGTCACATGTCTTCGAATGTTTGGTTCTAGGACATGCCAGTTTCCTCAAGATGTTTTCCTTCACAGTTTTGAGAGCAATAACCTGTATCATAAAGCATTTTAAAAAGTAGACATATAGTCACTAGGAACCGTATATCAAAAAACAAAGTGGAGAATGATAGCAGAGCGCCATCAAACGGTTTCAATACAAAAACAACGAAAAAAGCATCTCTATCCTTTCAAATCCCTTTTACACCTCACATTCCTCTTATTCCCTCCCCCATCGAATCTTGTTGGA
The DNA here is from genome assembly GCA_947568875.1 of Fissipunctia ypsillon. Classification (NCBI taxonomy): domain Eukaryota; kingdom Metazoa; phylum Arthropoda; class Insecta; order Lepidoptera; family Noctuidae; genus Fissipunctia; species Fissipunctia ypsillon. Next base: position 16,826,481 of record OX387663.1, on the reverse strand, counting down.
AATATCCAATTTTCCTCACATTATGTTTCCTAACCTAATTTCCTTGCTGCCATCACGAAATGCTTCGATTATTGCACAATTTTAAATTGAAACTGTCGTACAATAGAAATAATGTTACCTCGTACCATGGTGGGCCATAAAATCAGCGGGGGTATTTTTACGTAAATATGTTTAACAGTCGATCTAGCCGATTTCAGTAAAAATATCGAAGTCAAGCTAGTAATGGTTATTGCTTTTTTTGAAAGATTGCTGTTTGTTATCATAGTCACCTAGAGTGAGCGCCAGTAGGTACTTTTATTCTGTGGCTAGAGGTCTCTTCCTTACCCTACTAATTATGATTGTCTCTCCAATAGTGTACATGGTTTAAAGTTGTACTGCTAGAGCGCTTACGGCGTAGTGGATGATTAATTTATAGTGTGTGTAGTGTCTTGGTTTAGGTTAGATAGGTACAATAAAACACTGTTTCCAATATTAGTGCGTTAGGCGTGCAATCGCTACGGCTGCTAAATAAATAATTACAGATAAGACTTATCTATTATCTGAAGCCTAATTCCCGTAACTAAAAACGTTCAAAATCTAGTCGCAATCTCATCTCAGCGACAATCAAATGTCAAAAACGTGTCAAAAATGTAAGGATAATAGGTATTTTTGACATATTAAGACTGAGATCAGACTGTGAACGGTCTTAAAATTATGGGAATTGCCCCTCGGATGGTTAAATAAAACAACAACCTACCAAATAAGTTAACATGAGGTAATATGAAAGTAATGTGACTAATATACTTTCGTATCTTATTATTTTGGGTTCCAAATACATTGAAAAGTCAAGGTTGTTCGAGTTTAAGCATAAAACTTTTAACAAGACAATTCCATTTATCTCATAAGTCATAACTTTTAAGCGATTGTCTCATCTGAAATAGCTTTTGTTCAAAACAAACGCTACTAAGATAAATAGTCTTTTCTATATAAATAAGAAAATAACATTCTCTAAACATGTTTCAGTTTAGTTGAACATTTTATTTCTGTCAAGGATTTAGATATAAATCATACTCTTTCTAAAAATTTAATAAAGGGCACTGACACTGAAAAATGTTTGGGTTTTTGCCAAAAAATGTTTTTGCAAATACATGTCATATGAAACTTTATTATTTATTTAATATAGGTACAGACGAAATATGTAGAACCGTAGATATAGTATTATTTTTTCAATACAGACAACCCACACTCTACATTTTTCATTAAATTAAATAAAATATAATGTTTTCTTAAATGTAATTTGTAATATGTCCCAGAATGTTTTTGGGATAATAAAGAAATTATCAGTTGTTTAAAAAGTGGTAAAATGAGTTTTTTTGATGATTTTAAATAGTATGGCGGAAAATAAAAGATGGCCTACGTCATTATAGATGTTTATGTTATTTTTATGATGTCTGGAATGAGGATGAAAATTCTGCACATAGTCGTGTAAAGACTAAACATAGAAAATAGAGCATTTTGAATGGATTTTAGATAGTAGCTATACTTTTCTCTTAAATAAAAAAAGGAAAAAAAATACGGACTTTTCCTATTTAGAGCTAGATTCTCCTTAAGCCCAATTCTCGTAACTAAAAACGTTTAAAATCTAGTCGCAATCTCATCTCAGCGACACTCAAATGTCAAAAATGTAGGGAAATTAATAGGTATTTTTGACATACTGAGACTGAGATCAGACCGTGAACGTTCTTAAAATTACGGGAATTGCCGCTCTTGTTATGCAGCCTTTTTTTGAACATAAATAGTGATATTTTTACTTTATTTATATTTTATTCAAACAAATAGGTAAGCTCTTTTGTTTGCAACACTAAAACACACCTATTTCAATCTGCTAAAACCACACTCCACAAACTTTGAAAACTAAAACTTTCTTTCAACGATACTATGATTTAAAAACTCTAAAACCTTACCTTACAATATTTCCTAGTCGACGCGACAAAGCAAAAGTTTTCATATAAATCCGCTGGTTTTATGGCCCCACAGCGAGCTGCTCGTGGTGTTATTACTTGCTATTTTTCAAGCTATTGTGATGATCGGTGCTCGTGAACTGCTTACTGAACGGCATTTGGCCGACTTCGAAGCGAAATATTGTGTATTTAGCACATTTCTGGATGTTCTTTTCGCTTAGATAATTAATGAAATTGCATTGGACGAATGTGGGTCTGAACTGAGTGGCTGAAGCAGTGTAATAACAAAAATATTTTCAGTTCAGTTAGGTACTTACTTGTGAAATACTACGGGACTTTCACTGGCAGATAGCTGATGTTACAGGAAGTAACTTAAGCTACTTTTATTTAAGAAAAATAATTAGAGTTCCGCGCAAAAAATCAAAACCCATGAAAATGCGAACAAAAAGTCGGATTTGAAAAATTGTTTTTGCATTTGGTAGCCCAATTCTCGAGGATAGTTAAAGGCTATTTACCACCACGCTACGACCCTTAGAAGCCGAGCAAAAAAAAAAGTCAGAGAGAACACTAAGCGAAAACGAAGTCTATTACTTCGCGGGCGGGCGGTGCAACGCGACGGGTCGGGGGACGAGGGAGTTTTATTAAAATGTGGCTGATTTTATTGTACTGAGTATCTTACGACTTCCACGCAAAAGAAGTCACGGGGCATTGCTAGTGAAAAATATGTTTAGCGAGTCAATAATGAGAACAAACTTTTTTACATGTTACATCTACGAACATTACTAAGGTTTACCCTGTCAGTTAGTCAGTCTCGAAACTGTTCTCTATTTTTCTGCATAGTTTCGTTATTTCTCACTCCCGCTAGCCTTTCACGGCACAATTTGAAACGAGTACAACATGAGTGCATTTGTTATTTCTTCGTGACAAGGAGTGATCTCTAGCGAGCACTCGGTACAAATGTGGCGATATTATGTGAGCTACGGCCGTGGTTACTGCTGTACTGTATTGCGTGCTCTGTGGCTTTGAAGTTCGCGGGAGCAGTTGATAATGTGCAGAAATGTCTATAAAATTGTGGCAATAACAGGCAGTATATTCTGTAAAGATCTCACCGTGAGAACGTAGGTGAAGTGAGCTTGAAGTGCGCTGTCATTCCACCCGAAACCAGGGATCACTTTAAGCTCACTTCACCTGTTTTCACGATGAGATTTTTACAGAATAGATTGGCAGGATTAGAAGCGATCGGCGGCGGCGATCTCTCGCGTCCGGCCCTAGTCCAGGCCATGGTACGGAGCAAGAGTAAATGGGAAGCCATCACCTCCTTCTGCGAGACAGTAATGTTCGCGAAGGAGGAGGCGGAACGCGTGAGGGAGAGGCAAGCTTTGCGCCCTCACGCCCTTAGTCGCCGCTGGAGAAGCCCTGGGCGTCGGGAATTGGTAGCCAATTCCCGGCCACCTTAGGCGCGGGCTTGCGGACGGCGAGCAATGGGTAACTCGCCGTCCGGTAAGGACCAAGCCCGAGTCGACGGCGCGTTGTGTTCCACGCGCGCCTCAAAGAGATGTCAGCACTATTGACGAGGTCCTCTAGGACCGATGCCAGCTAGGGTTGCGGGATGTTCGAAAGAGTTACCGTGGCCCCGGCACAGGCAACTGAAGGAACACGGGTGGGTTTTAGTCAGTAAAATTCGGACACGCCCTACCGCTCCGCCCAGAGCGGGAGAAGTCATTTGATGATTTCCCATCCAAAAAAAAAAGGTACACTACCCTTCCTTGTATCTCTTTCGCACAACACAAAAATATAGTCTCTGTCTTTTCTAATATTTAAGTATATTTTTGTATTTTCCACTTCACGCTGACCTTTCACAGTACAGTTTCAAACGAGTACAACATGAGTGCATTTGTTATTTCGTCGTGACAAGGAGTGATGCGAGCACTCGGTACAAATGTGGCGATATTATGTGAGCTACAGCCGTGGTCACTGGTGTACTGTATTGCGTGCGCTGTGGCTTTGAAGTTCGCGGGAGAAACGGATAAATGCGTAGAGTGATCTTTAAATAAGAAAAATTGAAATTACCTCGAACATATCCTTCCCTATTACCTAACCTATTAATTGACCTGCCTCCTTAGTCTAGTGGTCGCAAGCACTACTGCTGACCAAAAGGTCCTGGGATCGATTCCCAGGTCGGGCAAAGTGTTATTGGATTGTTCTATCTAGAATTTTTCAATAGCAGCCCGGAGTCTGGATCTGTGCCCGGTTGATGGCAATAGGCTCGCCCCCTATTACATGGGACTTAAACATAACTGGCGAAATGTGGGTGTACTATAGACTGCTCTGCCCAAACCTTCGGGGAAATAAGGCGTGATATTATGTGTGTAAATTGAAATTAATATGGGTCTAAAAATGAAGGATGTCTGCCTGCCTTTCAAAGATTTTGGGGGATTTTTATGAAATAAAATCTAATTTATAGCAGTTTTATTTTTTTAGACAGAGAAAGCAGACATTTTGTTTTAACTAAGTATCTTATATAAGTCTCTTTCACACATTAAAAATTAGTTATTTTTAATGCTTTCGCTGTGGCTGTGAAGTTCTAAGATGAAACGGAAAAATGTGTTGATAGATTTTGAAATATCCCTCTCTCTGCTGTAATCGAGTACCTACTTAAATAAGAAGAATCTCAATAATGTCGGTTTGTGAAATTGATGAGATGAACGCTTTCTAGCCATTTCGGATAGTGTATTTCTGTTTGTTGTGTGCGTATACATAAATTCCTGGATATATTATGAAAATACAGTGCCTCCTGCTGACGTCTTTGCCTGGAAAACTATTTAAAACTCCTTTATTACCATAATCTATGTATTTTGAGCATTTCTAAAAATTCATTCGTTCGTATAGCACGAAATATTGGCTTTGCTTTAGTTTTGTCGAGAAAGTAATTATGATTTTTAATAATAGAAAACAATTGGCAAACACCGTATTTGTTAACTCAAGAACACACAACAACGTTACTAATCAATACCTACGTATTTTCTTCACATAGCTGCACCACTATGCACCATGAGAGAAACGAACATCTATAGACCGTAAGGACTATTCTTGCTTTCAGCGCTCGGCAACTGCAGTAACGCTTGCTAACAGATTTTGTTTTCAAATTGGTCAATTGTAAGTTTTCTTGATAGTACATTGGTTTGTAAATTTTGGCTTTGTCTTCATCCCTGTCACTCATTGTTTGACTATCCCTTTTTTTTAATGATCGATCTGTCACATTTTACGCACGGGTACTGTACCTAACATAGTGTGTACCAACAAAAAGTCAAGCAGAAATCGCCCCCGCTCGTTTCCCAGCCCCACACTCCGGCTGTTAACTATCAGTCTAGTTTTCTGCTGTTTTGTTTCACCGCAGACACTTGAGGTTTACCAACTGTTGTTTTTGTTATCTGTGGCACTAGCTATGGAATGAGAGCGCGTGTCACTAATTGAGAACATTTAGTATGTGCGAAGAGTGGGATAATATTTGCGAGGTTATTTTTGTTAGAACTTATATAAGAAATGAAACAATCGGTAGAGATATTCTCGTGATATTTTTCCGTAAGTTTAGGAAAAAATTAGGATTTAGATCAAAGCAACCTTTCAGGAGTTTAATCAAAACCTGAACTCAATATTATCTAAATTTTGATTTTCTCAAATTTAAGATTTGAGAAAATCAAAATTTTTTTTTTTTTAATGAGGAAATTTGAAGCTATATTTTTAATTTTTATTTATAGGTAACCTTTAAACTTTTTAAAGGAAAGCTGACTTTTATTAGTCTTTTATGTAATATTAATGCCAAAAGTTACAAAGCTTAGATTTTATACAGGTTTAATTTTTATAGCTACCTTCAGACATCTATACGTATCTATACTAATATTATAAAGATGAAGAGTTTGTTTGTTTGTTTGGTTGAACGCGCTAATCTCAGGAACTACTGGTTCGAATTGAAAAATTGTTTTAGTGTTGGATAGCCAGCCTATTTATCGAGGAAGGCTATAGGCTATATAACATCACGCTACGACCAATAGGAGCGGAACATCAATGAAAAATGTTGCAAAAACGGGGAAAATGTATTCCTTTTGAGAGCTTCCATTGCGTGCGCTGCGTAAACGGTTAAAGTTACGCAAAAATCATGTATGACGGAAATGTTCCTCTTAAAAAGTTCTAAAAAAAGTCCGCGATAGCCATATTTTTCTATCTTTTAAGCTCACTATAACTCTTTAATGATAATCAAATTTGTTATAAAATAATGCATTATTTGCGAAGGTGTTTTCATAAACATGGTATTAATCCTTATCCAAACAAATAGTTTCATAATCAAGGTTGATTAAGTACATGTGAATTCCTATTTAAATTATTCGAATCCGACGTTTAGTTAAGAAATTACGACGGGTATAAAAATGCTTAAAGTAAGAAAAATGCGCTTAGTCTATTAGTTACCTACACATTTTACTGACTGTTTGATCGCGTTAATCTCTGTCACTACCAGTCGGATTTGAAAAATTCTTTTTGCATTACAAAGTCCAATTCTCGAGGAAGACTATAGGGTATATAACATTACGCTAGGACCCTCAGAAGCTGAGCAAAAACAAAAAAAAAGAAAGAACGAGCGGTAAGCGAAAACGAAGTAACAGCACGGGCAGGCGATGCGATGCGACGGGGTGGGTTGGGGAAAAAAAAATTTCACGCGAACGAAGTCGCGCGCGGGAGCTAGTAGTAATAGTTTGTTTTTTAGTTGTTTGTTTGAACGCGCTAATCTCCGGAACTACCAGTTGGATATGAAAAATCTTTTTGCATTTGATAGCCCAATTCTTGAAAAAGGCTATAGGCTATTTAACATGACGCTAAGACCCTTAGGAGCCGAGCAAAATGAATAAAAGTCAAAATAAGTAATAGGGCCGGGCTGGCAATGCGATGCAACGGGGAGAGTGAGTCGCGGAAACAATAAATTTCACGCGGACGAAGTCGCGGGTAGAATTTAGTCCATCATAATAATACAATTTTGTTCGTAAACAAATCTGTACAATGAGGTAAGTACTAAAATAAAAAATATACTAATTATTTATTTTTACACAACAAGGCCTTATCTGCCTTCAAAAATAGACATCGATTTGATCATTATCATTAAACTGGAATCATAAAGGTATTGCCTAAATCGAGATACTCGTAACAATCAGTAACTTCACCTGTCCCTTATAATCGCTTAAAAAGGATCATGGAAGGGAAGGGGTACGGTCGGCAACAAAGGTAGCTTTACATAACTTTTACAAAAGTGTTTGTGTATGATTAAATTAGTTGATGAGATTAGTCTAGCATAAGCTGAATCTTTTGTACCTATTGTTTTTAATTTATATCACCTTTACTATAATTTTATATCAATCGATTATATTATTTTTTGCCAATTTTAATTATCAATGTCAAATTTCATTATTTGTAATGCTTATCAAAGTATGCGCTTATTACTGAGTAAGATAACTTAACTTCTGATCTGTTATTAATTTATGCATTTGTTTACCTATAAGTGATTGTTACATTGTAGTTTTATTGTTAAGCATGTGTTTTATAATGAAATTGTGTAAACAATTGTTGGTAAACCTAATAAAATAAAATAAAAATAAGCTCAATTTTCTATATGGTCCAACGTATGATGTCCTAGCTAGAATGATTTCTAAGTTTTGTTTAAGCTGTTGATAAATTAAAAAGTGCCCTACGCGAAATACATATTTGAGTTTCTATAACTTGTTGACCGTAATTATAGCAAAAACCGACCAAGTCCGAGTCGGGTTCGCGGACAAAGAATAGGTACTTACAACCGAAACTAAGTACTACTCAAAATAGTAATAGTTTACCTTTTTTAATGACTATTGACTCAATTTTCCCAAAACAATTTCCATTTTGATAACTTTTCTTTGATTACTTGTTAGTGCATAATATATTTATATTAATTCGTCAAGAAAGAAAGAAAGAAAAATAGGATTATTTGTCACAGAAACACGTGCATACAAAAAGATAAGAATAAACAGAAAAAGAAAACAAAATATATCTACACCAAGAGACTTCTGTTCCCAACTGTACAAGGAGACCATTAATTTAGTTCATCCACAGGAAGTACATAGGTACTGGGCGCAGGTGCTGCCATCTTGGCGATGTACAATAAACGTCCAACGCATTATGTAGGCAACGCCCGCGCCGCGCAGGCAATTAATAGTGAAAGGAGCTCATTTTAATGTAGCTTGAGATGTGTTGATGTTGGTAGTTTAGCTAATGAAATAAGCCTTTATTTCTTCCATATTTTATAAATAGTAGTTAACATTTTAAATAATATAAATGTTAGTATGTGGTTTAGTAGTTTGCTTAAATCTAGTTGTTATTATAAATTACAGGTAGTTTGATATTTTGGTTTGAGACATGAACCCCATCATGGGTGAAGGCATCCTCTAGGATTTTCCATTTAGGATTTTAGGAAATTACTTTCACCAGGTGGCAGCACTGAGACGTCAGGTCCGATAACCTGTCAAAAGTATTAAAACGCCTATATTTTCTTTAGTCGTGACTGAATGATGAACGAATGAATGAAATGAATGATGAACGTTATCATATATTTTATAATCATTGTCGAAATGGAAGACTTCTTGTCAAAGTGGCGCCAACTGGTGGCGTCAATTTTCATAAAAGTCCTCATTTGGGTGATATCGTCGATCCATCGTTAGTTAGGCCTACCAACTTTAGCCTGTCGTTCTGGTCCTTTTCATTTTGTGGTTGTTACGGCAAGTACAAGCAACAAGGCACAGGCAACTGAAGGAACACGGGTGGGTTTTAGTCAGTAAAGGTCTGACACGCCCTCCCGCTCCGCCCAGAGCGGGTGAAGTCATTTGATGATTTCCCATCCACAAAAAAAGGTGCCACTATCTTGGCGATGTATGTACATACAATAAATGTCAAACGCTTTACGTAGGCGCCGCTGCACAGTCGATTAATATTGAATGGAGCTGGTTCTAATGGAGCTTGAGATGTGTTCATGTTGTCAGGTTCAGCTGATGTAATGGGGATTTCATTATTTTGTGTTTTTGATAAAAGGATAAGGAATCACTTTCTGGGATTTCTGCTCATGTTTCTTGGGAAAGACAGTCATTATTAAAAGTGACTTGGAAACCCAATTTTGTTTTCTATTGGGTACATAATTATGTCATTAAAATATTGCCATTTATAAAAGTGACGTGTATTCTCAATTTTGTTTTCTATTAGGTACCTATGATGTTGAGAATACACGTCACTTTTAAAAATAGCAATAATATTATTATTGCTATTTTTAAATAATACAAAAATTTTATAATAAAAAATATTTCAATTCAATTCAATTCGTTTATTCAGTAACAATTCACATTGTGTTCGAATATAGCCCAACATGAAACATAAGTAATTAATGTACAAATATTCAAGAATGCATGCAAAAATTTGAGGAGAAGTATTCGAGAGACGGTACATTTTCTACTTTTACAAAATCCTATAATTTTCTTCTTAGCTTCAGGGAGTCGGATAATATAGGAGAAATGAAAAAATTAGTAGTATCACTACCAGCGCAGAATAAAAATATGTTTGCCAAGACACTCGCAAGCTCCGAGGAGAAATACAGGAAATTATACAGAAGATGAATACATTATTTATATGCAGAAGTGAGACATAATAAATGCAATAAATGTTTCATAAAGTTGCAACTCTGTGTAATTTTAAATACAATTATTGCAAACTATAGTTTTGTATAAATTAGAAGGATTTTTTCAATTTTGTAAATGTGAGTACCATGGAGCGGCTTTATGTTATGATGTAGGTATGTTGACTTGAAAGAGTATGGCAGTTGAGAGTATGTCATGCTCACTTAAATGTCTCGCCGATGGTGGCACGTGTGTTGGATCATTCGGTTCCCTACAAAATGGTTGAGCTGGATGGTGCTGGTCCACGCGTCACGTTCGTGAACGGGCGCCGTCAGTGGAGACTGGTCATCTCTTAACTGCCAGGGCTTATTTTTATTATATTTTGAATTGTTTTTAATTTAATTTTTTACGTTGTTCTCACATATACAAGCAACAAGAACAATGTTCCCAGGATTTTGTAATAATTTTGATTTAAAAGAGTGTCCATGGAATTTCTTGCCCATTCTTCTCCATAGAGATCTACGTTTTGGAATAGGCGACTAGCTTCAATTTTCTGACTAACTGATTGACTCTGTGACAATTCAAAAGTGCCTGTAATTGGTTTAATTGAAATAAATGCTTTGAGTTTGAGTTGAGTTTTGCAGAATAAGTATTTCAATGAGATTGTCGCTATCCCATCGTGGAGTTTTCATATTTTTCATAAATTTCAATAAGGAAAAATTACTTTACATTATATTTTACGAAAGCCTGATTAGCTGCATTTTGTAACTGGCTGGTATGATTGGTTGCCAATAACTATAAATAACCCCTTTTCGACCATAGATTAAATTGATTTGGGTGTTTGAAACCGAAGTAAGACATTCAATATTAAGAGTAGGTACGAGATACTTTTATGACATGTCTTTCTTTTATAGAATCGTCAACATTCATCATCTATATGGACTAATACGTGTAAGTGTGACGGCCTGGCTTATTGATACGAGCTACGGGTGTGGTGTCAAAGGGAAAACATCTCAAAACCTTGGTCAAATTCTAGTGCAATATTTACAACAAAACTAGGTATTAACTACTTATTACAAATAAATATTCCAGGCACTTAAAACTAAACCATACATACTTAAACTCACGCCTTCTTCCCATGGAGGTAGGCAGAAACTACCACGACGCCACCTGCTACGATCCTTACATACTCCTTTTGCCTCGTTTACATTCATACATCTGAGAGGCAATTTCCGTAATTTTAAGAACGTTCACAGTCTGATCTCAGTCTCTGTTGGCGACGTGCGCCGTAGATTTGTTTACTATTAAAACAGTATGGGGGTTTAAATTCCCGGTGGCAGTTTATACGCCCAGCCACACGTATTCAAAATACACCGGGGTTAAACCCAGCGGCAGTTCTCATATAAGTAAACAAAATGTTAGTTCGCGCTGGGGAAAAACCCAACAATTTGTATAAAAGAAACGAGTTTAGGATTATTTAGTCAAAACAGTTTGCAGCTTACTAGCGATACTTATGTGCTAAATAATAAACAGTGTAAATCAAGAAGAAAAGTTTATTTCACCACTTCTTCGCAACCCGTCTCTCATCGAGGTGCTTGTGGTTTGTACCCATACTTACGCATTCAGGGGTGTGTGGGGACATGTGTCGCCAGCAGAGTCACTCGACTCAGGTAGAAGGGAACGCATGTCAAAAACGTGGGAGATTGTCCTAGGAGTAGTCAGATAGGAAACGCCGGCCTCATCTACTTTAAAAAAAAATGTTTGACGTGTAAAAGTGTTTGTATAAACCTACTTACAGAAATAAAATCATTTATCATTTAAGACGATATCGGGTACTGGACGTACCCCTACCGTCCGAAACAGTCTCAATCTGTCAAAAATACCTATAATTTCCCTACATTTTTGACATTTGATTGTTGCTGAGATGAGATTGCGACTAGAATTTGAACGTTTTTAATTACGAGAATTGGGCTTCTGGTCATACACGCATGCCGGTTGCGAGTACCACACGCAGCTGAGCTTTCTGAAGAACATCACCACTAAGATCACTATATATGTCTTCCTAGGGAGTCCACTCCTGGCGTTTCCTTGAAACGTTTTAAAACTGAAAATGACGAAATTAAAATATTAAAAAAATTAAATCGACCTAAATAGAAATTAACTCAAAATTATGAAATAACTTTAATTTCGGAAGTCGGTAGCAAAAAACAGAATACAGATCTCAAGACACCGTCTTCCATAGGTACCCTCCTTTCTTACATCATTTCATCTTTAACACTATCCAGCCATCGTTTCTTTAGTCTTCTTCTACTATAAGAACTTTCTGTCATACCAAAATCTTGCATCACAGCTGCACCTTCAATGTGACCTCACCTTATTACAGCACTTACAAAAACCCACCTGCAACCTCAACTCACTCGCAAAACGCAATGAATACAAATAACAATATTTCAGCCACCTACACTTCTGTTCACCCCCTTTCCAATGTCACAGGTGAAGTCGCTCTGTATAAATATTTCCAGGCTAGTAAATTATTCATGGTTCTTGCAGCGCCATCTCGTGGATGCAAATATCGAGAGACCGATGGTTGCATCGTTGCATCCGTATGCTTGGGTGTTGAAGGTTGTGTTATAAGCGGAAGCGTTTCCAAACAAGAACGATTATATGGTAACCTTTTTTTAAAGTGAAATCTTCTTTAGACGCGTTGAGCTCTTTTTGGTAGAAGAAAATATTACAGGTTCGCGACATGCGAAATGCTCCAACGAGTTCAACTGCTCAACGCTAAAGGGCGCTGTAACCAATTTACTCTATTTAGCACGCTAATGTCTTTGAAATAGATGTCGGCCTGTGTACATGTTAATGTTTTAAGTTTTCACTTCTGTTAGCAGTCCATTAAAACTTCTGTATAGGCCTGAGGACCTAAGAAAAGTGACATTCTACCATGATGGAGTGGTCAAAAATGTATTGGGCTGACATACGCTACCGAAAAGCTTATGTCAATCCTGTTGAAAGCCGTTGTAGAAATACGAAACGGTTTGAAATCGATTGTCACTTGTCTCATTGCTCTGGCTGTTGATCTCATCAGATGGAGAGCGATGGAAGAGGTCTAATAACTTAAAATAAGGGAAAGGCGCTAAGGTTGCCCGCGAAATTTAAATTTCTTACGATTTTTGCAATTTGCAGCTCAGTGTCTAGGTGTATGTTGTCAAGGTATGATTTGCGACCGTAACAAAAATGTGTTTACAGAATTATAATCATTAAAATCAGTAATACAACTCCTTAAGTTAGCATAATTCCCAAATGTCAAGGTTTTATTAAATAGTCATTCAATTGGATTACTTGGTCTTAGAGAGATGTATTGATGACTTTAATGATTATAGTTCAGTAAATACATATTTGTTACGATTGCGAATCATATTTTAGTCAACATACAACCTAATACTGACCTGAAAATTGCAAAAAATGTAAGAAAATTCGAATTCCGCGAGCTACCCTGGCGCTTTCGCCGAACGGATCTATTTGTTTTGGCCATGCGATAAAATTTCAGGCTGAAATATCGGAGTGCCTATCTGTAAGTAACTTACAAGTTAAGTGTAAACCGCGTAACAATCGTTTGGTTTCTACATATGTACTTGTAAGTTACTATTAGGCAGTTTTTCTGTCGGATTTTTCTCTCAGAAGTATTCTTGCATGCGCAATTGCAGCATTTATATTTTTTTATTTTTAGCCTGAGCTATCTCACTGCAGGGCAAAGCCCTCCCTTTCTCCTTTCCACTCCTCTCTGTCTTGAGCTAGTGTGAACCAATCTTGTCAGTGGGCATCAAACTCGTCTCACCGTCTTCTCCTGGGTCTGCCTCGACGTCGACGGACGTTTTTTGGGACCCAAATGGTAGTAGATTTGGCCCATGACTCGTTCGACATGCGGTAAACGTGTCCGGCCCCCACTTAAGCTTGGCTGCTTTTTGGGTGACGTCAGCGATTTGTATTTTGGAGCGCAGCACTGTGTTCCTAACACGGTCCGTTAATCTGACTCCCAGAATGTTGGCCAAGAAAACCTTTGCCCAAATAAAGTAATAAACAGATTTTCGGTATTAAGCATTCATAGTAGCAAGGATGACTGGCTTTATCTTTTTATAAGAAATGATAAAAACAACAGGATTTTTCTTAGTTCTGATTAAAACCTTCAGAAATCTCCTCCCTCTTACATCATGATCATCATCATCATCAGCCTATAGCAGTCCACTGCTGGACAAAGGCTTCTCCAATTACACACCATTCAGCTCGTTTCTCGGAAGCTCTCATCCAGCTGCTACCAGCCACCCTACGAAGATCGTCGCTCCACCTAGCCTGAGGGCGTCCTTCCTTACGTTTGCCGATTCGCGGTCTCCACTCAAGAACACGTCTACCCCAACGGTCATCGGTTATACAGCTAATATGTCCTTCTTGCATAGTCATCTGCTTATGACTTGCACCACACTTAACCTGTAAAATAAGTACCGGTTTGTTTACACTCGGCTCAAGACGTTCCTGAAATTTATGTTGAGCATTAATTTCAGCATTTAATGCGACGTAGGCTTATCTTAGCAAATTAGTGATTACGTACTTTTCTTAAATTACCGATTTTGCTGATAAATAACTTGGAAAATCTTGAAGTGGGAGTACAGACCCACTTATGGAATCCAACAAAAAAAGTTCACCGATTCTTTCTATGGGTTTAGTTGAGTCAGTATCTGCTAACAACAAACTGCGATCACTGATTATTGTCTGCTATATACAAGGTGTAACATACTTAACGCACAACCTCTTAAGAGGTCATTGTACTGTGGTGTGCAGGGTCTCGACTTCGAGGTGTGTTGGGGGAACTTTCTCGAAGATATTTATGAATATAAAGACCGTTGCACTCAATGAACTGGTTTATTAGCTTTAGCAGCTATTATAATATTTTAACAGGCAAAGACTGGGGCTAAAACTATCCTGGCTCGATACAGAACAAAATCACTATCTGTCATTATTTTTCACCTATTCTAAATTCCAATTAAAACCAGCGTTTGTCTAACCAGCCAATGTCATAATCCAAAGAGGATTCTTGCGGAAGGCAGGCTCAACTAAGGCCTCTACAGTACTCATCATTATGAACAACTTTTACTGTGGGACCAAACCTGAAATCGCGAAAAAAAAAATCAGCTGCTGCTCCCTACATTTATGTTCGCATAATTCCTCTCTCGTGACTCGTCAGCCCAATAAACGTAACACGAGCAATATATGTCATACTTTTTCACTTTAATAATAATTTCGTGAACAAAAATAAGAATAAAACATGTATGCGCTTTGTCACCGCGGAAGAGGAATGTCATAAGGGAAAAAATAAGTGAATGAAGCTACATATTACATACATTTTTTCATCGAGAATGAAATATACAGCCGGACAATAAATTGCATAACACACTTACAGTAGGAATCGGTTTCATTTTGACAGTTCAACAACATTATTTGCGTAATTTACGTTGTTGAGTAGACAAATTTTTCGAACATATGAAGCAATAGATTAGCAATTTGCTTCAAAATCATTCAGATTGTGATTGATAGTGTGTTACGCAATTAGGGTGCGGGTTCGGTAGGAGGAGTGAGGAACATAATAAAAAGTTTTGAGAATGAATGTAGATAAAAGAACAGAAGACAAAAAACAATGGAATGATTCGATGATAGATGAAACTGATGACTTCAAAAAAGGAGGTTCTCAGCTCGTCGGAATCTTTTTTTTTTTGTGTATGTTCCCCGATTACCTACTCGAAGACGGCTGGCGATATTTAGTAAATTATTATTTTGTATGAAAGGATATACTTTCCAGGTAGTCCCATTGTCATCAGGTAAGGATCTGATGATGGAATCCTGGAGAAATCGAGGGAACTCTTCAAATATTATAGGCACACACCTAGATATTTTTTATTAAAAAAAAATTAAAAAAAAATTATCGAGGAGCTCGTGGCTAAGTAATAACAACCGCATGGGTCGATCTATCAGGTTAAGCTACGCTTGCCGGGGTTGGTTCGTGCATGGGTGACCATCTTTACATACCGAAACTCCTCCGTGCCTCGGAAAGCACGTTAAGCCGTTGGTCCCGGCTGTCATTCGTGGATCTTTGACAGTCGTTACGGGTCGTCAGAAGCCCGAAAGTCTGACAACCAGTCTTACTTAAGGGGTATCGAATTACCTAGTTACTGGGTTGTGGAGGTCAGATAGGCAGTCGCTCTATGTAAAATACTGGTATTCAGCTGCGTCCGGTTAGACTGGAAGCCGACCCCAACATAGTTGGGAAAAGGCTAGGCAGATGATGATGACCTAGATATTTTTTATAGTAACTTGTGCATTTGCTTTCGGAAAGCACCATTTGGTGAAGTGGAACTGATGATGATGACCACAGATGGCCACGGAAACTACTTAATAAAAAGTATTTTACGGGTTGCGACTCGATTACTTAAAATGGTTGCTAAGCACAATGCTAAAATGGTTAAATGGTTGCTTAGCACAAAGCTCGTCACAATGCATATGGTGAAGTGGAGCTGATGGTGACGTACCAGGAGAACTCCTCAACTATTAACGTCCCTGCATTGGGCAAAGCAATATTTTGTAAAAGGTGATAAGCAATTGTCATTAGGCTATTGTAACTTAGACAAATTGCAATCCACCAAAAAGTGACCCACTAAAAAGTGAAAAATAAAAACTATTTTTCAAAAAAAGAACAACTGATTAAAAAAACAATACAAAGTGAAAAATAACTCAAATTTCGGATGTCGGTTGCAAAAACCTAAAATACAAATCCAAAGACACCGACTTCCGAAATTAGAGTCAGTTTTCACTTTGTAGTGTTTTTTTTTGGAAGTCGGTTGTTGTTTTTGCAAAATGTTTTTTTTTTTAATTTGGTGATTTCTATTTTGTGTTTCACGAACTGTGTTCAAATAAACGTTTCTCTTTCTTTGTATCTATACCTTGAACTTAATCGGTCTTTTAGATTCGGAGCAAATTGGCTGTGACGGACAGACAGACAGACAGACACACGAATGATCCTATAAGGGTTCCGTTTTTTCATTCGGATGTACGGAACCCTAAAATTAAATAAATACTGCCATTCCCCGCAAAACCCTTAACGTTTAACAGCGTAACATAAAAAGGAAATCAACCTTTTCAAGTAACATCTTAATTTGGGGCTCAAATTATCTTTTTTCCGTAAACAAACCCTCCCTATGGTGCTTTAAATTTATGCGCGAAAACCGCCCAGAACGTTGTTTGGCGCAAAATATCGACTTCATTAATATTTTCCTTAAGCTGAAAGCGCCAGGGTAGCCCGCGAAATTCAAATTTTCATACCTTTTTTGCAATCTGCTGGTCAGTATTAGATTGTATATTTATTAAAATATGATTCGCGACCGTAACAAATATGTATTTACATAATCTATATTATTTTTATAATTATTAAAGTCATCAATACAACTCTCTAAGACCAAGTAATTCTATTGAATGACTATTTCATGAAATCTTAACATTTCAGGATTATACTAACTTAAGGGATTGTATTACTGATTCTTATATTATAATTCTGTAAATACATGTTTGTTACGGTCGCGAATCATACTTTAATCAACATACACTCAGACACTGAGCTGCAAATTGCAAAAATCGTAAGAAAATTTGAATTTCGCGGGCTACCTTAGCGCCTCCCCCTTAAGTAAGAGGAACCCTTTAGGTAAGTGGTGGTTTGAGAGATGGTAGGAGCTATGTAAATGCCAGCTGACTTAATCTGTGAAAAACATATATGAAGTGAGCTGTCAATCTGTCAACAATGTCAATCCCCAGTAAGCAAGAGTCGTAGCAGGTGGCTTTTTGTAGTTTCTGTCTACCCACATGGGAAGAAGGCGTGAGTTTTATGTATATAGACAACATGTCCCGGAATTAACGCATAACCTCTTAAGGGGTCATTGTATCATCATCATGAACAACTTTTACTATAGGACCAAACCTGAAATCGCGAAAAATCATCATCTGTCCCCGTACATTTTGACGAGTTATGCGAACATATAAATGTAGGGAGCACTTGATTTTTTTGCGATTTCGGGTTAGGTCCCATAGTAAAAGTTGTTCATAATGATGAGTACAATGACCGCTTGAGAGGTTGTGCGTGTATTCTGGGACATGTTGTGTGTAATTAATGCATTGAGTTACAAATTAATCATCATAACATCAACAGACGGTATGAGATGCATGGTAATACTTCAGTTTCATCTAATGAGCCCTATTGTATTTACTTAAGTGTCAATATTCAAACACCATGATTAATGACGTTTCAACCAATATTACCTTTACTTGATTAGCAGTAGGACAAATCGCTTGCCACAACTCATTTGAATATCAACCTTATCACAGCCCTCCAAGCTTCAAAATCACTTCGATTATTCTAGACCAAACACAATTTTGATTAACTCGATCTGTTCTGAACTTAATTTGATTACAGATAAGGTTCGAAATCGTCTGCAGTTGATTATGCAATTGTAATGAGAAGTTTCAATTATATCGCTCTGTTTAGATCATTAGTGGTTCTATAATTTATGGGCGATTGTAAATTGAGTATGACGTCACCAGGTTAGTTAAATATGTCATCTTTGTATCTATTGAATTTGAAAGACATGAACTAACTCTATGAAAATCAATTACTTACTAAAATGTTATGTTACTAGCAAATCGAAATGTTCTGAATCATGATCACCATCTTCCTAACCTTCTCCCATATACGTAGGGTCGGCTTCCAGTCTAATCAGATGCAGCTGAATACCAGTTTACATTACAACGACTGCCAATCCTTAACTCCACAGCCCAGTAACTGGGTAACACGATACCCCTTACTTGGTAAGACTTTCGAGCTTCTGACGACCCGTAACGACTGTTAAAGTTATACCAAATACGGCCGGGGCCAACGAGGCCAGAGGGGCTTAGTATGTAATTAATGGTCACCAGCGAAGCTTAACCTTAATCGACCCGTGGAGCTGTTATTACTTAGCCACGAGCCTGTTTTGAAATACGATCCATCAGTCCAAATACGGAAGCACGCGATGGCGGATGCAACTATCTAAAACTGATTTGGATATTCACGAGGATGCGAAGGTCAATATTATGAGCCCGGAATCTGGATTTGTGGCCGGTTGATGGCAATAGGCTCGCCCCCTATTACATGGAACCTCGCATGCGTGTATACATGCATGGGTGCATAATCTGAGCATGTGACAAAACTGGCGAAATGTGGGTGTACAATATGTACACCTCTGCCCAACTCTTCGGGGAAACAAGGCATGACGTTACGTAAATTTATTTATTTAAATTTACCAACGTATAATCTCCAGAAAATACAGGAAGCAACAGAAAATAAAAGAACGAAATGTATCAAACAATTTGATAAAAGGAGAGCAGTGGTGGCCCAGTGGTAACGGCCGCGACTTACGAGTTGTGGGTCGTGGGTTCGAACCCAAGCAGGCTTTTGGTTGGTGGTAGGACTTGTTCTAAGTCCCCCTGGCTAGCTACCACCATCTTACCTACGTCTGTCGCCATAACAACAATGTTAACAGCATTGATTCCGGGTGAAGCTCACTTCCACCTTCGGCCTGATCATCGCTTACCATCAGGTGAGATGCAGGCCAAGGGCTTCCACATTGTAGTTAAAAAAAGACACTTTGTGTACTTAGTAAATTATTTCATCGCCATTGCTCTCAAAACGCTGAAGGAAAACATCGTGAGGAAACCGGCATGTCCTAGAACCAAAATGCGGCATCCATCAACCCGCACTAGGCCAGCGTGGTGGATTACGGCCCACTCCCTCTCACAGAGAGAGGAGACCTGTGTCCCAGCAGTGGGAACATTACAGGCTGATTATAAATTAGGTAAATACACTATTTTCTTATTATTATCTACTGGCTGAACAAGCATAAAGCCACAAGCTTTCTTGGCTTATATGACGGAAAAGATTTACGTGGTGGGGATAAAGAAATTAGGCCTCGTTAAGTGTCAACGTAAAACTATCTATATAAATAAATAAAATTTAAGTGTCTGTTTGTAATGTCAAAATAACAACTTTTTACTAAATGCATAAGATAAACGGTACTTATAACGAAACATCAATTTTTAAAATTTTTGTCTGTCTGTCGGTCTGCCTGTCTGTTTGTTCCGGTTAATCTCCAGCTGGACCGATTTTGACGGGTCTTTCACTGGCAGATAGCTGATGTTATAAGGAGTAACTTAGGCTACTTATATTTTAGAAAAAGAATTAGGGTTCCGCGAAAAAAAAATTAAAACCCATGAGATTAAGAACAAAATCCGATTCAAATAGGGAAGTATTGAAATCCACGCGGGCGAAGCCGCGAACAACAGCTAGTATTTTATAAAAAAAGTTGAAAGGGGGTTGGTAAGTCTATGGTCACTAAATTCCTTTAATTCCCATGGAAGTAGCACAGTACTCTCCTGGCTCAGTCTGGTGTGACGAACCGCAAAAGGTGTGCCACGCTGCAGACGCCAAGGATGGTGACGGTTGGCCGATGGTTTTGCCAGACCCGTAGTGGCCACGCGGGTAAAATATGTACCCGGCACGGAGCTTGAAGATAGCCGGAATTCCCGGAAGGTGGTGCCCTGGAACACAGCGTTCGGATGCCAACGACAATTTCGGATTGAACTTCGGTGATGACAAGCCGGAACTTTTCTATGTTAAGTTATTCATTGGACATTGGTAGCCATTACAGTTTCCAAACTCGCTGGTCTAAAGCCACAGATACAAGACATAGTAAAATTTGACTTGACGCATTTCCAAATACTATAAGGATGTTTATAAATATGGTTATGTAATACTTGAGCAAAATGATTCGTTTTGGTTGGGAATCGGGCATCGAACTTTATTTCAGTATTAAGCCAACGGAATTATAAACTTAGGCACCTGTCCCACTGCCGGCGATTAACGAGAAGCGAGAAGAGCTAGCAACTAAAATCGAGGTGAGCTAGTATTCGCTGGTATTCGCAGCGAAAAGAGCTAAGAAGTATCAAAGAAAATACTCGCTCAGCGACGCTCGCTTGGTAGCAGAACACTGGTTGAGAGATTCTCGCTTGTTACATATGCAGGTATTGCAGGTATGCAAGCAGTGGCGCAGATACAATCATCATTAGAGAGAAGCCGAAGAAAAAATTGTCCAGTTCTCAAAAACTCAGACAAAGAACTGTAGGTTTTTAATCTTATGATGACTATTAAACTGGTATTAAATATAATTATGTACTGTGATGTGATACACACACAGGTGTACCATATTATTTGGCAATAGTAGACATTAAGAAGAGTGGTTGTTCCGAAGGGAAGCCGATAAGAATCGGGTTGTATGAAGGCTTCGCCCCTGCCTGCAAGTGACTCGGTAGTCATTCATGGCGACGAAACTATCAGAACTACATACTCGCTGCTCGTTGCTCGCCAACTCGTTTCGTGAATCGCCGATGGAACAGAAGTAGAAAATCTTATTTGTTCGTGTTTTGCTTTATTTTCAGAATCTAACACATCAACATCACCCTAACATTCAAACCAAGATCATACAATGTAAGCACAAAGTAACACGCGACCAAACAATAAATTCATATCACACACATATCTTGCCGAAATGTTTGCGAGTTTATATCAGGAGCTTCCGTGTCACTGGGTCGCTAAATAACGGCTTACAGTGTAAGGAATTGTGCGAATTCGCCGCGTGAAGTGGGGGGGTGCATGGTTACACAGGCAGAGCACGGAATCGCAGCGTCTTGAGGCAGCAGTATTCTACTAATAAAATTCGTGGCGTCGAATATGGGTTGCGCGCACAACTTCAATCGCGGACCGCCTTCGAACTGAACAGTTTTTATACGACATTACTCATTACATTATTGTCGTAGAGCGAGTAAACGGTGAGGGTGATACGCTCTGTTTGTATGGAGTGTTGATAACGCCGCCTTAAGTAGCATCCGCCGAAGCGTCTCCTTACTCTGTTTACATACTATTTGATGATCAGATCAGACTGTGAATGTTTTTTAAATTACGAGCATTGCCCCTCTGGAGCTAGACCACCACATCTTAACGCAATATTATTTTAATCTTGCTTGAGTGTGAGAAGAGATGGAGCTAGACATCCTGTATAGCTTCATCTCTTTCTCACACTGAAGTAACATTAAAATAACACTGCTTTAAGAGGTGGTGGTTGGGCTTGCGGACGGCGAGCAATGGGTAGCTCGCCGTCCGGCAAGGACCAAGCCCGAGTCGACGGCGCGTTGGCACGCGCGCCTCAAAGAGATGTCAGCAGAATTGAAGGGGTCCGCTAAGACCGATGCCAGCCAGGGTTGCGGGATGTTCGAAAGAGTTACCCGTGGCCCCGGCGGCATAGGCAACAGAAGGAACACGGGGGGTTTTAGTCAGTAAAAGTCTGACACGCCCTCCCGGTCCGCCCAGAGCGGGAGAAGTCATTTGATGATTTCCCATCCACAAAAAAAAGAAAGAGGTGGTAGTTAGCCCCCTGATCTCAGTCTCAATATGTCACAAATATCTATAATTTCCCTACATTTTTGACATTTGATTGTCGCTGAGATGAGATTGCGACTAGAGTTTGAACGTTTTTAGTTACGAGAATTGGTCATTTATGTAATAAATTGTTCCTCGTCAAACATAAAATCCCAGTTGCTTTACGTGCGCCAAAACAACGACTAGAACGTAAATCTTAATATATTTAGATTTACAAGCACCACACAACATTTAGCCAGATTTTCCACAATTTTAACCGAGACACTAAACTATAAGTTAGCCGTAAATAACGTTAAACTGCGGTTAGCTAATAAATTGTAGCCGTCATGTTTAATATCGAGCGGCCGCTCAGGACGAGTTTCAGATAAATATCTGACAAATTGTTGCTGCCGCTATTAATTTTGATGTTAAACTTGTGTTTTCTTGCCAGATGTAGCTGGTATGAACGTTTCCTGTTTAGCAATGTATTTAATTGCTGAGTTGTCGTGCCTTGAAATGTGTAAATGACCGATGCTTAGGTATACTGATTCTAATTAAGGCGACGATAACCGACTTTTAATCATTTTAAACTGAAGATCACGTTTTAACGAGTAGTGCTACTGATTTGAAAAAAAATATATGTTAAATTAGAGCATTTTTTTAATAACTTAATTTGTTAGTATTTTAGACTATTTTTATATTACATGGTGTAATTAATTTGTAAAGTTATGTCTAACGCGGATAAAAAACTGAGAATCACGCAAAAACTATCAAGCATATGTAACCTTCACCATTTTAAAGATAATATAATTATTTATCTTGTAGTATACCTACGGGTTTTAATATTGTTTCCTTTTGTTTTATGTATAATAAATTAATAATGTGTCTAATTTGGGACAGCGCTCCTTGATGGACGAGACCAATAGGACTCGCCCATCAAGGAGCGCTAGGAGTGTTTCAACACAGAACACGCAAGCTATGCACTCAAGGCCGTTAGCATATATCTGCGTCTTAAATAGATAGTTTAGAATATGAAATGGGTCTAACATTTTGGAAAATGATTCAAGCGGTTATAATCCGTGGGGTAATTAAGTATCACCCTCACAATAGCAATGCCTCTCATTTTGACAGTTCAACAACATTCATTGCGTTATTTACTCTGTCGAGCAGACGAATTTTTCCAACTTATGACGCAATGGATTAGGAATGTTCTTCAAAAACCTTCGGATTGTGATCTAAAGTGCAATTAGGGTTCAGCACTCTAATTGCGTAACACACCATCGATCACAATCTGAATGATTTTGAAGCATATTGCTAATCCATTGCTTCACATGCTCGAAAAATTCATCTCATCTGCTCAACAAGGTAAATAACGCAATGAATGTTGTTATACTGTCAAAATGAAACCGATTCCTACTGTAATGGCCGAACCCAATAACTTATTTTCAGTAAAAGACAGACCGCTATTGATGGTAGACAGTATAATTCTCTCTGTCTTTATGTCAGGCCGGTAAGATTCCATGATTTCTTATAAATTATTGGGACGTTAAAACCATAGATAGATAGGTTTTTCTATCTCCAGTATGCCAAAACTGGTGATAGATCGATTCTTGGGTTCGGCCGTAAGTGTATTATGCAATTGCCCCACTGATCATGATGAAAGTCTTTAGCCATGTGTACCATTTTTGTCTAGCAGTGGACGTTTTCCGGCTGATGCCTTGCCACAAGCACAATGCTATAGATAATTACAGACAATCATGACAATCAATCTCTATGTCGCCATTAATTCTGTTGTGATAAGAATCGATTTTCCCAACTTGTTAACATATTTCCAATTCAAAATCAAATACCTACACTAATCAAAAAGCTTGTTTGATTAAAATATGTCCCTTGTTTGACAAATTTGAACTCAATACGTTAGAGTTTGACTGCCATCGAATACAAATTGTTCATATTTGTATGCATAGAGCATGTTTTTTTTTAACAACACGTGATAAATGCTTTACTGCAGTAATTTCTAGCTATATTATACCGTATATATATCTGTAGGTACTGTAGAGGCCTTAGTTGAGCCAGCCTTCCGCATGAATCCTCTTTGGATTATGACATTGGCTGATAAGACAAACACTGGTTTCAATTGGAATTTAGAATAGGTGAAAATTATGACGTATAGTCATATTGTTTTATGTCGAGTCAGTGAAATACTAGCCCTGCTAATATAATGTATTGTGCTTTTCATATAAGCAAATAAATCCCATCGATAGTGCTACCGTGTTCATATTTACATATAAACCCCCAAACACACCTCGAAGTCGAGATCCTACAGACAATCTACGTAGTGACCTGCCTGTGTATCGTGCCTGGTCATTACAGTACAGTCTAACAAGCTATTTGGTATAAAAGAAATAATACCAGCCTATTATTGTGCCACTGCAGGACAAAGCCCTCTTTTCATACAGAGAAGGCACGAGCATTGATCACCACGCTTGCTGAAGACGGGTTGGCGATTTCACACTTATATTAATTACTTGCTTCCGCCTGCGACTTCCTCCGCGTGAAATTTCTTGTCCCCCCGACCCACCCCGTCACATCTCATAGCATCGCCCGCCCGCGCGATTACTTCGTTTTCGCTTAGCGTTCTCTCTGACCTTTTTTAACTTTGCTCGGCAGTGTTAAATTGCCTATAACTATCCTCGAGAATTGGGCTACGAAATGCAAAAATATTGGTGATTCCAGAGATTACCCCCTAAATACACACTTACAAACATACCTCTTTCTAATATTAGTATAGATTTAGATAAGTCCAGGTTTCCTCACGATGTTTTCATTCACCGATGTCTGTGATGTCCAAAATAAACCAAGAAAGTACATAATATTATTATGAATAGAAAAAGTTACATTGGTATTTACCGCGGCCTGGGGGCCAACCACCACCTCTTAAAGCAGTATTATTTTAATGTTACTTCAGTGTGAGAAAGAGATGGAGCTATACAGGACGTCTAGTCTATCTCTTTCCCACACTGAAGTAAGATTACAATAAAACTGCTTTAAGAGGTGGTGGTCTAGCTTTTGAACGTACAACCTCGTATAAGAGTGGTCTTAACCACTGTACATTTGGTATACAGGTAGCTAACTCGCAAATCTACTTTTAAATAATGTTTGCGTGTGTGCTGAATAGTCAATATTCTATTACATCACTCTCATAAGAGAGCTGTCACATGTTGTCACCTCTCTCGCTTACACGAGACCAAATTTTTAAGAATGTTAAATGAAAAAAATGCTTTTTTGAAAAATGTAATCAATGGGCGACCTACTAAATGATATTAATTTAATAGGTAGTTATCAAAAACACATTTGTATTGTGTTATCTAATAAACTAGTCATATTATGACCTGTTTTGAGATGATTTAAATAAATGCCACAATTAAAATGTGTTTTTAATAATTACCCATTAAATTAATATTATTCAGTAGGTCGCCCATTGATTACATTTTTCAAAAAAGCATCTTTTCATTTAACATTCTTAAAAATTTGGTCCTGTGTGAGCGAGTTTTTATTTTACCACTTTGTTGGCGCGATTAATATGTATATCCGTGCCAAATTACAGCTTTCTTGTCCTAAGAGTCTCTGAGATAAGCCGCGGACAGACAGTCAGACAGACGGACATGGTGAAACTATAAGGGTTCCTTGTAGACTACGGAGCCATAAAAATGAGATATCGGTCTGTTTAGCTCAATTTCAAAGCTGAACTGCTAACTAACTACAATGTAAACTACAGATTTTACAAAATTTGGAAGAAAGATAAAAGACAGAGAGCGAGAGTTTGATACCTTGAAAAGGACACACTTACCTACTCGTTTTTATTTGTATATTGGCGTGTGCTAGCTGACACATGGCAAATAAATTTATTTAAGGGGGAAGCGCTAAGGTAGCCCGCGAAATTCAAATTTTCTTACGATTTTTGCGATTTGCAGCTCAGTGTTTGAGTGTATGTAGATCAAAGTATGATACGCGACCGTAACAAATATGTATTTATAGAATTATAATATTAGAATTAGTAATACAATTCCTTAGGTGAGTATAATCCTGAAATGTTAAGATTTCATGAAATAGTCATTCAATAGACTTACTTGGTCTTAGAGAGTTGTATTGATGACTTTAATGATTATAATTCTGTAAACCATATTTGTTACGGTCGCGAATCATATTTCAATCAACATACAACCTAATACTGATCTGCAAATTGCAAAAAACCCAAGAAAATTTGAATTTCGCGGGCTACCCTAGCGCTTTCACCTTAATGTTTTTTTTTGTGTTGCGAATTGTTAATAATTTTGCAAACAATTTTTTTTTATTTGAGATAGGTTTGCTCTTGACTCTAGTCTAGGTCAGAGATGATGTGAGCATCACAAAAGACATTTGGAAACGCTATTGTATAGAATCAAGTTTTTCTAACTAATCAGACAGCTGTGCTGCTGGGGAGTTTGTTGCGCCACTTCTTCTTCCCAGCTAAAGCACTAGGAAGTGGTGAAGGGCGGACCTTTTGGGGGACAGTCTTATGTAACTTTTGACGTTCGAAAAGTGCTGATTCTCAGTCTAGTTCGAATAAATGACTTTTGACTTTGACTCAAGGGCTGTAACCACTTTCATTCCGTAAACATTAAGCTAGCTCCGGCAGCCACGCTCACAGCTAGTGCCATAAAAATCAAGCTAGTATTTATGAATGCGAGCTTTGAGCGAGAAAGAAAAACTTTTGTATTTTTCAGTTCCCTTTTAACCGTGTCTCGCCTCTTAAGAAACAATACGACACAACTCCAGTACTTACCTAAACCGTGATTGTCTTTTTGATAACCTTTTCGTAAAAGAAAACGGTGATATCTTTGGAACTAGGGACGGGAAAGACACTTTTATCATTCTCATGTAATGTGTGTTTTATCGCCCGTTTCACACATAAGTTCTTTGTGCGAAAGCCTTAAATGCTGAAAGTATTTTATAGTAAAATAGAACCGTAATAGATACTTAAAATATATTGGGTAATGTACCTATAGTCCTCTGAAAAAGGACGATTCTATTTAGTTTACCCAGGATAGGGAATAAAACCTAGAGGCAATAAAACTCTAAGGGCTCCTGAAAACAGGTGCGACACGCGACGCAACACAGAGGCACCGCGTGTCGCGCGACGAGCGGTGCCTTTGTATCGCACGCGATTCGCGTCACGAGTCACGCCTGTTTGAAGGAGCTTTAATATTGGCGAAGATAAGACAGTTTTGTTTTACCAAATGTGGATTAGTGATGTCAGATGCGGATTAAACACAAACAGCCCATGATAACATAACATAACATCACGCCTGTATTCCTCGAAGGGTTAGGCAGAGGTGTACCTATAGTACACCTACATTTCGCCGTTATGTTCAAGTCCCATGTAATAGGGGCGAGCCTATTGCCATTAAATGGGCACAAATCAAAACTCTGGTCTGCTATTGAGAATTTCCAGACGGAAAAACCCAATAACACCTCTCCCGACCCGGGAATCAAACGTAGGACGTCATGCTCAGCAGTAGCGCTTGTGATCACTAGACCAACGAGACAGTCAATCTAGTTCTACCAAAACTTCATTGGAACAGGACGTTCTCTGAAAACACAATTAATATATCAATAATAGGTACCAATAACAATACGCAGACAAAATCCAGACCAAAACACAGCATAAAATCAAGCAATATATTAAGAAAAACTCTGCAAAGGAACCATGCCGCCCGCGGCTTGCATCGGAAACTATAAAACTTAATATTGCAAGCCTCGGTTGCGTTATTTTTATTTTAGCTTGCTCACTCGCGTGGTTACGTTTCGTTTTTAGGGTTCCGTAAGTGAACGGTGCCAACAGAACCCAATGGGAAAACTGTCAAATAAGTTCCCCGTACTGTCTCGTTGGTCTAGTGGTCGCAAGCGCTAGTGCTGAGCATGAGATCCTGGGTTCGATCCCCAGGGGGCCAACCACCACGTCTTAAAGCAGTATTATTTTAATGTTACTTCAGTGTGAGAAAAAGATGGAGCTATACAGGACGTCTAGCTCCATCTCTTCCCACACTCAAGTAAAATTACAATAATACTGCTTTAACCTTTTAACCGCCCGACTTCATATCAGTTGTCGTGCCCCCAGCGCCGGGCAACTTGAATCATTACGATATTTGGTCGTAAATATACGACCCTGGCGAAATGGACACGAAAATATTTGTCGGATTAATCCGTCGTAGGCGGTTAAAGGGTTAAGAGGTGGTGGTCTAGCTTCAGGTCGGGCAGTGTTATTGGATTTTTCCATCTGGATTTTTTTTAGTAGCAGCCCAGAGTCTGGTTTTGTGCCCGGTTGATGGCATTAGGCCCGTCCCCTATTACATGGGACTTAAACATAACTGGCAAAATGTGGGTGTACTATAGGTACACCTCTGTCTAACCCTTCGGGGAATACAGGCGTGAACATATTATATATATGAACATATTATTATATATATATGTTTTTACCCCATAGATGGCGCTAAGTGTTTGTTACTCTTATTCAGCTGCCAATGAAGGTCCTTACTGAAAACGTTGCCTCAAGATGGCGCCAATTGAAAAATAAAAATAATAATTAGGAGGTTACTCTCTCTGGAGCTCTGACCTGAGCCGGTAGCTTGGACCCTGCTCCCGATACCGGTGGGTTACTATTTTTAATATTTTTAAATGTTTTTATATTCTAATATTTAAAAATGGAACTTCTATGTGTAAAATAAATGATAAATAATGTGTATCTTTATATTTAAATAAATATGTATTCCACAGTTTCTCATAATTGCACCTACCACTGTTTGTCTCTGCATCACCCAAAGGTTGACTGGTAGAAAATGCCTATGGCATTAAGTCCGCCTCTGTACATTTCTGTGCATGAAGTATTAAATAAATAAATAAATACATTATTGAGTATTGGATATTGAATTGTGTTGTCTTGTCACCGATTGGTCACTTTCATTCAAGATGACTTTGACAAGTGACAAACACTCAGCGTTCTCTCACAGCGAGGCTTCCAGCAAACAATCCCATTGCTAAATCTAAGCTGTCTGTCTGTCACGTTGGTGTCTGTATCTTTACACCAGTCAGTCAGTGCAACCAGTTGAAATCACAGAATCCGAGTTACTTAGCAACTATCATAAACAATAATGATAAAAAGTGTGAAATTCGAATCCACAGAATTAACGTCGATAAAATGCATTTTATTAACGTTTCATGATCTTTGAAAGCGATATTATATGTACACTGAATATCAGAATTTTACATGAAAATACGACATATCTGACCTTCACAATCCAGTTACTGGGTAACACGGTACCCTTTGGTTAAACTGATAGTCAGACTTTTGGGCTTCTGCCTACCCGTAATGACGGTCAATGATCTACGAATTATAGCCGGGACCTATCGTGCTTTCCAAGGCACGGAGGGGTCTCAATGTGTAATGGATGGTCACCCGTCCACGAACCGACCGCGGCAAGCCTAACTTAACCTTAGATCGACCCGTGCGGCTGTTATAATTTAAAATAATAATAAAAATAGGGGAAGTCAGTAATGCCACAAATACTATTATGTCTTGGTACGGGACCCTTCATACGCGAGCCCGACACACATTTGACCGGTTTTTCCCAATATTCCGTGCGCTGGGATTGAAGAAAAACATCGCATGTGAGAAATGGTGGAGGCTGCACGTGTTAAACTCTGATAAGTTTGAATGATAAACGTTTCCTTATTGGTAAAATATTGTTGTATGGATTTCCATAAATATTTTTATGTGATTTCACATAAAAATATTTTCTACGGAAATTATATTATCTGCTGTGGAGGTACTTACTGTTTTTTTTTTGTTAAGTGAAAACTTCCTTAGATGCGTAGAGCAAATTTTGGTAGGGGAAAATCTTACGGGTTCGCAACACGCGACATGCTCCAACGAGTTCAACTACTCAACGCTAGAGGGCACTGTAACCAAATTACTCTATTTAGCACGCTTAAGACAGTTGATTGGTACTCTATTATTTTAAGACTGTTGATTGGTACTGCACTATTTTAAGACAGTTGATTGGTCCTGTACTATTTTAGAAAAGAACGAATAATTTTGAAATAAGTTATAATAATTCAAGGTATCAAATATTGTTGTTCAGTGCAGAAGTTTTAAAAATTGTGTCCATACTACTTTTTGATAAATACTTTTACAGGTTTCACGATTTTATTTTATAATAGCCCAAAAAAATAATTACATCCGATTTATTTTGTAAAAATATCACCATGCAAACGTTAAACTCAAAGTATTTATTCTAAAATATGGCGTCGAAAAATTCCTCCGCATCGCTGTCAACTGGTAATGAACCCAAGAGACTGGCGGCATTGCCACGTTGTATGGCAATGCTGAGCCTCTGGCCAAGGTAAAAGCCAGCCCTTGGGTCACGGGAAGTTTCAACCAGCCATTTGGAAATTTCGTTGAACAAACCATGAGCACTCGGACCTTACGGCCCGAAGGTTTCAACCCCAAACGGCTCAAAAATATAATAAATTACCGATAAGGTTATTATACTTTCGCCGCTTGAGGTTTTCCACAGCCGCAACAGCAGCGCCAGCACAGCACACCGAGCCGGGAAGATGGGATGGCGCAAGAGCGCGTCGACACAAGTT
Source organism: Fissipunctia ypsillon (assembly GCA_947568875.1). NCBI lineage: Eukaryota > Metazoa > Arthropoda > Insecta > Lepidoptera > Noctuidae > Fissipunctia > Fissipunctia ypsillon. The sequence goes on along the minus strand of OX387663.1, from coordinate 16,795,639 downwards.
GCGTCCCACACTAAAGACCTACCCACCTTCCATAGAAATAAAGACATGCCGTCCGGTCTCTTGCCATCGTCGCGTGCCAAGCCATTGGGTTCTAATACAGCTGGAACGAAAAAAAAACATATTTAGAGATTCCAAGATCTTTGAATGCGGACTGCTAGTGCAAAAATAGTCTCACCTATTAAAAAACATTTTCACATCAATTCCATCTCACAACTAATTACTTTTACCGCTAATCTACAAAATCCACTATCACTAATCGGTCAAAGTAATAAAATTTTCAACAACTACAAAGTTACACTTGCAGAGCTATTACAATCACAGAATACAAACTCCGAAACAGCCGAGCAATTTGGATAATGTCCAAGTGCATATTTTGATTTAATGCAACAGTATTTGCAGTAAGGAGGGTTTCGCTTAATTTATGACTCTGAATATAATATTGAAATATCCAGTATCCGGGTTGATAAAAAGAAAAAGATAATGATAATATTTTAAGAGCCTATAGCACCTCAAATGGCTTAGCATGATCCTCCGTTACGTCGAAAATACTGCAGCATTAGTTTTGTAATAAATATATGGTAAAGTCGAGGATTCATATTAAGTACTATGTTTGCCGAAAACACGATTCCATAAAATTTTCTCGATAGAAAAAAATTCCGAAGTTACCTCCAAACCGAACAATAAACCGCTGGTATTCAAAAAATGCTTCAAATTAGATCATGAAACTTTGCATACTAACTGAACTACCTATAAAGCAGGTCTTGTGTTTTTATTTTTTTTTTAATTACCATTATTTTCACCATAAAAAGTAATTACCTAAACTATCGGCGCTCCCTGGCGGCCAGCACCGCACTCGGTCCCGCTCTCACTCAGTCCGCGCGCATTATCGTGTGAGCGAGATAGTGAATTTTAGCTGAGGTAGTGCTCTTAAGCCGCATACAGACAGCGCCAAGCATGTGCTACGAATGGTTTGCCAAGTATGCCTCAGGCTGTATAGATGGGATGCTCATTGGGATCATCCGTTACTGCAGCGTTTTTGATTGGCTAATCCCATTGCTGGGACACAGGCCTACTCTTTGTGAGAAAGAGTGGGCCATAATCCACCACGCGGGCCCAGTACGGGTTGGTGGATGTCACAGGTCTTCGTACTTTTGATTCTGGGCATGCCGGTTTTCTCGCGATGTCTGTACGCGTCTTAAAGTACCCGATGTTTTCTATCCAGTAAGATTTATGTCTGTACTGTGGACGCCATTATTTTGATATTGGCTGCAGTTCTATTTGTTGGAATTTTCATTTTAATTCTTGCAATATTTCTTTGCTTTACGGAAATAACTGCGATGTGGTCCGGAACATCTGTGACTATAATATACCCACCTTTTATTTCATTTCTAGCACAATTTTTACGAGGATAACTCAATCATTGTTCAAAATATTTTATTTTCACGGGTTGTGAACTTTTTATCAATCTAAATATTTCTACTTTTTAAAGACAACATTTTAATTATTAACATAACTAACATCGAGCCTTTTCAGGAAGAACATCGTAAGCGACAATTTGCACTTTATACAAGAAAGGCTTTATTCTTTCTTAATCAACGATGTTGTCATTTACGATGATAATTTCTTACAAAATAAAGTCGTATAAATTTAAAATAAAATTTAAGAGCAATCGCGACAGGATGTAAAACTGTTTAATTAAGAGTTTACGAAGAAAAAATAGTTTTGTGATTTTTGGCGCTTACGATGTTTTTCCTGAAAAGGCTTGACATCACGCCTGTAATCCCCGAAGGGTTAGGCAGAGGTGTACCTATAGTACACCCACATTTTGCCAGTTATGTTTAAGTCCCATGTAACAGGGGACGAGCTTATTGTCATCAACCGGCCATAAATCCAGACTCCGGGCTAATTATAAAATCCATTCAAAACCCCACTAAAAGAGGGGTTTGAAAGATAACGGGGAAAATCTTTTGCCTAGCAGTGGGACACAAATAAGACTGAGCAAAAACAACATTCCGAGACTGCTTCAGGAACAGACTGCAATCTTGAGCCTTGACTCAAGATGACAGAGGCTCTAGAGGGGATCCTTCATTACATTCGGCCACGGACCGTATTATAAAGCTGTGTCCTGGAGTACCGCTTTATTTTTATTTTTATTGTTGGCAGTCTGTGTTCAATCTCAAACTCATCAAGGTTCTTCCATTTCCTAGAACAATATAATAATAATAGTGCTGTACTGAACTAATGCCGCGGTCCCACTGCCCGCTTTCTCACAGGCCAGCACGCGCCAGGCCAGGCTGACAGGCCGTGGGAACCGTCGATCCGATGAGGCCTGTGGTGGGAATGCTCGGTACGAGACAGGCCTCGACAGACGTGGCCGCACGCTAGGCCGCGACAGACCTCGAAAGGCCGTGGGACCGCGGCATAAGTCGTAGCCCCTAGCGTACTAAAATGTTTAGTCTCTAAACTTTAGTGCAAGTTGATGCGTGCGCGTCTGAGCTGGAATGCGAACCTGAGTACCAGTAGCGAAAGCACCATATAACACGATTCATACCGGCTTCCGTTCGGAGGATCGCATCAGCAACTCTACCGCAAATTAAAAAAATGAAACATGGCACAGTCAATAGTGTCTACTATTTCCAAAAAAATATACGGTACACTACAGGTATTTAATTCACCATAACATTCAATCAACAAAAACGCCTATTAGCTTGGAATTACAACAAGACTTTTTTTTTTTAAGTTAATAAATTAATTTTTACTTTATTGATAAGTATGTTAGTTAAAACCGGCTTCGCTTCAGCTTCTCTCTTATAAAAATTCACACTTCGCCGCTGCATAGTATTTACGATTTTGTGGTGCAAGTGTAAGCGGTAGCGGGTGATGCCTACAATATGAAATATGTATGTCATTAGAAAAACCAGCCAAATGCCAGTAGGACTCGCGCACGAAGGGTCCCGTACCATCGTACAATATTTAACACTACTTTTTTTTTTTAATATCGCACCTTTAAAGACAAACCGTTACTAAAAGAAATTTTTCAAGAACTGATTTACTATATAATGCTATCTTTCTTTAATTACGTAAACTATACGATGAATAAAATAAACATACCTACGTAAAATATCCATCATTATAATCTCAAAAGATGGCTCAAAGCGCCATGATCTTAAATTCTATTGCGAAAAAGCTGTTTATATTTTTGTTTAGTAACGGTTTGTCTTTAATGGTGCAATATTTTTAAAAAAATACTCCAGTTTAAAAAAAACTAGTTTTTTGTATGGGGACCTCCTTTAATTTTTTACTTTCTATTATTTTTAATACTTGTTGCTACAGCGGCAATAGAAATACACAATCCGTGAACATTTCAACTGTCTATCTATTACGGGTCAAGAGATATAGCCCGCTGACAGACAGACGGACGAACGGATAGCTGAGGCTTATAATAGGGTTTCATTTGGCACCCTTGGAGTACGGAACCCTAAAAATTAGTGGCGACTGAAAATTACTAATTTTTATGATCGCTTGTAATGTGGGTTACATATTTTCTTAATTATTACCTACTAGTATTCCACTACTTAAGTAGGTAAGTAAAAAATCTGCTTTTAAAAGTACTTATAAAATTAGTTTAAGGTAAATGATGAATGATTTCATTTCTGTAAGTAGGTTTGTACAAACACTTTTACACGTCAATCATATTTTTTTAAACTAGGTGAGGAGTTTTCTATCCGACTACTCTGAGAAGAAAGACCGAAACAAACTCAAAGATCACAGTCTCTTTTAAAGTCCAAGACATAATCTTGGTCAAATCTTGTGAAGACCATGTATTGGTGTCTGAAATGGTATGAAATATATTTTTATCAGCAGTTCCTCGTTCTAACTGTGGGGCTATTACCACTTTAACTTCATGCTTAGGTTTTTACAATATTTACAATGATACACTTCCGTAGAGACAGGTACTAGTCAATTTCTTTGCGACGGTTTGTCCCATGTGCAGCGCACCTTGGGCATTACCAAAAACCTTGCGGATTTTCGTTATCCTCTCATGATGAAAAAATAACTGTATGTAATTAAGAAAAAGAAACGGAAAAGCATGGTCACAGAACACTATTACTACGAAGGGCATGGTTGTCGTTTAAGAGCGTTGTCACATTTTGCACCTCTCTCGCTCACACAAAACCTAATTTTTAAGAATGTTAAATGAAAAAATGCTTTTTTGAAAAATGTAATCAATGGGCGGTCTACAAAATAATATTAATTTAATAGGTAGTTATTCAAAAACACATTTCTATTGTGTTATCTAATAAACTTATGTAATTAAGTGTTATGATCTGTTTTTGAGATGATGTAAATAAATGCCACAATAAAAATGTGTTTTTAATAATTACCTATTAAACTAATATTATTTTGTAGACCGCCCATTGATTACATTTTTCAAAAATGCATCTTTTCATTTAACGTTATTAAAAATTTGGTCCCGTGTGAGCGAGAGCGGTGCAAAATGTGACAACCCTCTTAACAACGACATGCCTTGATGCATACCGTTTGCAAATGGCTGCCATCGCAAATATTCCCATTGTTTATGTTAAATTTTATGGTGTAATAATTGAAGTCTTGATTATCTCAATAGAAAGTTTTGTTAGTGTAGTATAGAAATTATAATTACTTACTAAAATAGCTTAAGTATGAAATAAACGACGCAACGTCTAGAATATGGAGTTTTTTAATATATTGTTTATCTACATTGTTTATTTGCATAGATTAAGTATTTTTGTAAAGTTACGAAACAGATATACGTTTTTTTTTTATTTGAGATAGGTTTGCTCTTGACTCTGGTCTAGGTCAGAGATGACAGAGACAAAGCCGACGATGGAGCGAGCTTACCCAGAAAAAGCCTGTTAACTCTCACTTTGAAGAGATCGGGGTTGTATGCGTTCGGAAACACAGACGCAGGCAGAGAGTTCCACTCCTTTGCTGTGCGCATCACAAAAGACATTTTATTTATAAGTACGTACATACTATGTTCAGCTAGAATCACACGTATTTCTGTGGGAAATTTTACTTACCCTATTTGTTAAGTCACACAGGGGGACGTCATTACGTCATCCGCAAGGTAGTTACTGAAAATCAGCGCTGATGACGATAGGTTCGTCCGAAGTCACAGCATTTTGCTGAGCAACAACCTATTCTTGCACAGACGCGGCGCACGGCTTATTGTTCTTGTTAGTGTTGTTTGTTTGTTACAATAGTACTTATTTTGCCACTCCGCAACTCGGTTTTTTGTTTTTGTTTTGATTGTTTTGTTTGCCAGTGTCGCTGGTGTCGCAATACAGAGTTACAGAGTATTATGTTCTGTGCGCAATACCACAGACTATTATAGGTACTCACAGACTATACTCATATCAGAGCGCAATATGCACACAGAGGCAACGTAAATTGTCTTTGGTCCCTGGCTCGGACACATCTCGGATATCAAGCAATGGACAAAAAGTTTGTAAACTTTATGCGGATTGATTATGAGTCTTTTGGATACTTTATATGTGTGTACTTTATGTATTTTTTTTTTTGTAATGTGCGTTTTGTTTTTGCAGAATAAACAATTTTTCTTTTCTTTTAATACGGCCGGGACACCGGTGTGCCGCTGAGACTTGGTTTGCCGGCTGGGACAATAAAGGAAAAACTATTAAAAGGATCTTTTGGCACGTACCAAAAATCGGGCCTAACACCGCCATCTTTCTTTTCACCAACAACCCCCTGTCAATGTTATTCAAGAGTCAAAAAATCCTTGCAACACTTGCATAGTACACTTTTTTTTTGCCAAAACGCCACTACGGTGCTAGTCAGGCAATTCTTAATGAGCACTGACCTTCAAAAAGACCTTAAACATTAAAACCAGAAAGAGCCTGAAAAAATATTTACGAAAACATTTAATTAAAACTTATTGCTCACTCGAATACAAACTCCGTCACACTCTACTAAATAGAACGAATGAATGAATGAACAAGTGAACATAAGCGTTTGTGAACGACGCACCGCTCGTTAGTCAAATGAATGAACGCAAATAATTATCAAAGAAGACATTGTTTTGGTATGCTTTTGTAACTAAATAAACATGAATGGGGCACGAGTAAAGGTTTTGTGCTAAACTAACATAATACAAAAGATGTTGTGAACAAAAGAAAGGACGAGTAAGATGAAGAGTAGTCTTGAGGAAATAATAATGACCCTTCACAGTAACATGCGCTACTGCCTATTAATAGCTTTGCTTGTTTTCATAAGCTTGCGCGAGTGGCGGTACTCAGCATTTGTCCGGCACACAATGCTGCACTGGGTAGTCGCTACCAACCTTCTGACTAACTAATCTTTTGCTTGAGCTAATGGCGCTTCCCCGACCGAACGCAATTGAGCGTTCGGTCCTCGTCTGTCCCGCCGTTCTGACCCGCTCTGTCCCGCTCCCTCCACAAGCCCATTAATCATAGAATTTTTGGAATTATTTTAGTAAAAAAAATAAAACGTGAATTATTTAGATTTTTAAATTATCTATCCATTAGTCCTTAAATTCATCCTTAAATTAAAAATAATAATAATAAAGTATCTACAAGTATATTTTCTGAAATTCACGAACTTCTCTTAATTGTTGACATAAACATGACTGGTGTAAATGCCAGTTTAAACTGCCCGGATTTAGAACAAAAGTATAAAACATTACTAGACCTAATTGAGACACTGGTGAATGCCACTCAATCTGCCCGGATTTAAAACAAAGGTATAAAACATTACTAGACCTAATTGAGACACTGGTGAGTGCCACTCAAATCCGCCCGGATTGAGAACAAAATTATAAAACAATACTAGACCTAATTGAGACACCGGTGAGTGCCACTCAAATTTGCCCGGATTGAGAACAAAATTATAAAACAATACTAGACCTAATTGAGATACCGGTGAGTGTCACTCAAATCTGCCCGGATTTAGAACAAAAGTATAGACCTAATTGAGATCTGGTGAGTGCCACTTAAATCTGCCTGGATTTAGAACAAAAATATAAAACAATACTAGACCTAATTGAGACAAAAGTATAAAACAATACTAGACCTAATTGAGACAAAAGTATAAAACAATACTAGACCTAATTGAGACACCGGTGAGTGCCACTCAAATCTGCCCGGATTTAGAACAAAAGTATAAAACAATACTAGACCTAATTGAGATACCGGTGAGTGCCACTGAAGTAAGAAAGGATGGATGGTCACCTAGTGTGCCCAAACATCTCAAAAATGAGGAAAATTCCAGTGGAGTTAAAGCAGGCAATTACCCAGAGGGAGATTGTAGTAAGATTTCTTACTCTGTATACTCACGGCAAACTAGGTAAAGAATACTCAGAAAAAGATATTGTTCTGGCTATGGCCCATCTTATTCAAACAGATGATGCAAAAACAGCAGAGGATCTTGTATGGGATCCATCGTTGTATTCAGACAAACCTGAAGAGTGTGCCTTTACATTGAGACCTGAGGCAAACATAGTAGAAGAGACTTCGGGATTCAATGCAACTGTTGATTTTTGCATTTTGGGTGATCCAGCTCCTGCTCTTAACATCCATTACGAAACTAAGGCTGCAAGGGAACCTAGACTGGCAGGAATATCTACAGAGAGACCAGAAGAGACTATTGACATTTTGTCTAGACCAGTTGCTCATTTCCATAAAGGATTGACAACAGGAACACTGAAAAGATTTGACCAGACCTGCAAAGAGATCATGGATCACTCTCCAATCTCCAAGGGAGACTAGAACATGTCTCCTAATACAGTATAAATCTCTCAATATGTTAGCCTTGACCTTTCTCAGATCAACAATAAAGGATCTCTCTCAGATGACTTAGGTAAATAGCTTGTTTGCTTAAGCAAACAAGCTATTCGTGCTTGTTGGGGGATCTGCCACCTTGTCCTATTCTCCTCCTTGCAATCTATGTGTGGATTTGGTCACTGCGGCCATCCAAAAGGGAGATCTGGACATCAAGTCCACCGCTGCTAAAATTGTCACTCTCTGGGTTACAGACAAGAATCCAAAGATGAGGGCTATCCTACGGGCTAAAAATACAAGGCGTGAGGTGGTTTTATTTTATTTTTGCGCGTTGTTGTGTTACTAAATACTCCGAAATTGGAGTCCACTATTTCCCAAGAGACCCTAAAATTAAAAGATGGTGGCTAGAAGTTATTAGTAGAGATTTTGAAAAAATTAAACAGCGGGTAGAAACATTTTGAAGAAAGTGATTAAGAGGAAATATTTAAGGTTTTAAATTCTGACACTTTCTATGTCAAATACTTGATAAAAATATTGAAATCGCCGAAATTATAGAAACAGTGAAATAAAACCAAACTCATGAATGAACAAGAAATGGAATGAATGAACGAAATGTGCAATTTATTGTAGGCCGTAGGGACCTAGCTATGATTACACCATCTACAATTAGCTTTGCCCGACTTTCCCTATTGCTGAGGAAACTTTTCAGTATTCAGAAATATGTCATTATGTCACACCAAATTGTGGAACTATACAGCGTATTCGTAATTTGTATCAAAAGGTTAAAGATTTTTCAATAGACGACTATTATGTAGTCTTAATAGGAGAGGAAGATTTCAAAAGAACAGAAATATGTTGAGATTGAAAAAAACAAAACAAGTAGGTACAGCTAAAATAATTTAGACCTTACGGCCTTCATTAAAAAAATTTAACCTATATTCTGCCGCTTACGATGTTTTTCCATAACAGGCTCGGTAAATAGATTGCTGTTAACCCTTAAACAAATGTGAGGCCCTGTGTATGGTATTATGTTCATATATGGGGGTGGTTTCAGGATTAATGAGGGTCATAGATTTCATTTCTATAATAAAAAACTAAAAAAGTTTACGTTTCTCGGTGGTAAATAATTTACCATAACACTAGTTTACAAAATTTCGCAACAGAGTAACCGCATATACTTTTTGGTTAATTAGGCATTACTGATTACTAATATAATCATCAAATATCGCCATCACGTCAATTTAAATAATAAAAAAAAAACAAAAATACGCTGTTTATGGTTAAGTTTCATACAATGCAGTATTTTATAATTTTGTTTTTGAGGGTACATAGGAAATTAAATGTTTATAGTCATTTATTACGTTTTATTGCTTGATTTAACTACACAATATTTTGTTGCTTTTCTATTGTTGGTTAATTTATAAACTTCCTAAGTACAAAATGAGTAAAATTGCTAAACGTGGTTGTGTTAATTCTCCAGATTTTTTAAAATATAGTATTTATTGTTTCTTTAGAAATGGTTTTTGAAATAAATATAGTTTTTTGTAAATTTAGTCGTAATATCAATTTATTTTTCCAATAAACAACAAGACGTACGTAGATATTTGAGAAATAAAAAATAACAATAACTAAAAACCCTGACGTGATGGCGAACTTCTGTTATCAGATTTAGCTTCAGCATTACCGTTTTACCCAGGATACAATATTTTCGTTTCTGTTGCGAACCAAAACTGTTTTTTTGTAGAGTAGTGTAATTATTATTTTGTTGTGTGTATTATTTTGTTTTTTGTGTTGCGAAATGTGGGTATACTATAGGTATACACCTCTGCCGCCCTTCGGGGAAACACAGCGTGATGTTACGTTCCGTTATTATTTTGTCTGTTTAGGACTACACTATTGTAAAAACAGGTGGTAAAATTGAAAAAAAAAACCTTTGGAGGATAAGGTTTATTTTTATTTCTATACTAAGTAAGTAGTTATTTCCTTCGGTTTATCTTGTTTATTTATTTTCAAATAAAAATGTTTCTTTTTTATTACCTTTCATTTTACATCAATTACCTACTTACAATAATCTTATGTATAAAATTAGCTAGTAATTTAACTAACTATGATCTAAATATTTTTTATAAGCATGTTTTCTGCCGGCAGTAAGACCAAGTCTGAAGGACTACTAATGTAAGTACCCACACGGGCGCAGACGACAGCAAAAACTAACCAAAATTTTTTTTATCAACAAACAGTTTTATATGCATGTTTTAGACTTAGCAATTTTGAACGGACATAGGAAAATTGTACAGCGTGCAACTTTAAAGCGACATTAATTTACCACGCTTATACGGTTTGACGTTTTCGGTGTATGAAGATCTTTATTTCATTAAACCTTATTATATATTGATTTATTTACAATTTGTACCTGTACTTAAAGACATCTTAAAGGACTGTAGCGCAGAGGTCACTTGCCGTGGTCACGGATTATAACATCAATTAAATTAAAACGAATAACGTGCAAAGTGTAGGCGAATTGAAGAAGAGTTTTAATAATTAGTTTGTTTGAAAATTTCAATATAGGCATTATTTTGTTAAATATTATAATTAGGTACTGGCCACTACTAGCCCTACCCGTGTGTTAAATTAACGTCGCCATTGTAGCGACATGTTAATATGATATAGATACTATGTTCCACTTTTTTGAATAATAAATAATTATAAAAAAAAATCACTTTTGAAGATGCAAAACTCAGTCCGGCTTTGAGTGAACTCAATACTTCTAAGAACCTGTGTGACCGACTGACGCGAGGGAAGCTGATGACAATGAAAAGAAAGTAATGAACTTGTTAAAAAGGAACCAAAATATGAAATCAGAAACTGGTCGGTTGCATACCTATAGAGAACACGTTGAAGCCGGATATGTTGATATCCGGGACAGGCTCCAGCTCATTGTAGATGGGTCTGACCAGTGCAGTTCTAGACAGTATACAGACTTTAGGAAAACAGCTTCTTGAGGCAAAACAAAATTCATAAATTTTCACAATTAGAATGCACTCAACATAACATCAATGTCTCGTTGAACCAAAGTCTATTCGATGAGTTGGTGTTCGTTGCCCCAAGTATGGTTTCTGCTGCAATTGACATTCAGCCCACAGTCACAAGGTGTAACATAATTAACGCACAACCTCTTAAGGGGGCATTGTACTCATCATTATGAACAACTTTTACTATAGGACCAAACCAGAAATCGCGAAAAAAAATCAGCTGCTCCCTACATTTAGGTTCGCACTCGTCAAAATGTAGGGAACAGCTGATTTTTGTTTCGCGATTTCAGATTTGGTCCCATAGTAAAAGTTGTCATAATGATGAGTACAATGACCCCTTAAGAGGTTGTGCGTTATTTATGTTATATCTTGTATAGATCTGAAATGCGAAGATAATATTAAGATCCACTTGCGTGTTTAACGTGCGGTCCGATTAACTCGAAACTCAGTATTTATACTCAAGACCAAAAATAAAGAATAACGTGTAGTTATCAGGGTTTTTTGAAAAACAACCCCTCACGGGGTACTAAAGTACGAAATTACGACTTAGATTACGAAACTAACTGTTATTGGCCGGCGCGGGCTGCATCCGATCCCGTCCGATGGTGTCCGAATGCATCCGGTTTGGAGCGACGCTAACTCGATTGAACCAGTTGGAACTAGTTAGATCCGGCGGACAATATGGCGGACGGAAGTTCCGGGTCCGTTTGATGGTAAAAGGTATCTTGTAGGTTTCTGGGAACTAGGAACGGTAATGTTTTTTATTTAAAAGCGAGTGGTTTTTGTGTCAGTTTTTAAAAGCCTTTCTTTGATTGCGGCAAATCTCTCTGCATGGTTTCGCTACCAGTGTGTCCGAGTCCTTATTATGCATAACGCGGAGATGCTGACATACTTAATTATGAAGTATTCACTAACTGAATTGTCTTTTTATGTCCGGAACGAATCTTACGAAACCAATGGAAGCTTTTGAAATCGATTATACCTAATGCTTATCAATTGCAGGGTAATTTAAACATTTTTAGAACTACAACGCAGGCAGCACTGCAGTGTCGCGGGATGTTCGAAAGAGTTACCGTGACCCAGCGCAGGCAACTGAAGGAACACGGGTGGGTTTTAGTCATTAAAAGTCTGATACGCCCTCCCGCTCCGCCCAGAGCGGGAGAAGTCATTTGATGATTTCCCATCCAAGAAAAAGACTGCGCTGTAGTAGGTACTAAGTTATGTTCCAAAAACTATAACAATTGGATGGACTAAATATGCAAAATCGCTCACAATTGACGAGTACAAGCTTAGATTAACCCAAATGATGCCTCAAAATCATTATAAACAGAATTCAATGACCAATCAAATCCACTGCTGGTATTAGGACCCCTCCTCACCGTTCTGAGGTACAACCGCGGATTTGTGGTTGACCACTTTTCACGCTTATGCCCTTAGTAATAAGGTTGAAAAGTGGTCAACCGCAAGTGTCCGCAATGGTACGTAGAGTAACGCATTAACGGCCGGAGATGAGCAAAAACGCGGTCACCGTCAGTTCGATCCCGGATAAGAACTAATGGTTTGCAATTACATTTGCATTTAAAATTGGTTTTAAAAAGGTGAAGAGAAAGATGGGTCCGCTCAAAAGGCGTTAAAATTCGCTTTATTTTTTTAGTCATAAGCTAAAGCCGCACGGGTGTGGCAGGACCTTATGACCCGGCATGACCCCGCTCACAAAAATGATCTACTTTTTTATCAACTGCACTCACTTAACGTAAATTGTTTTGTGTTCTTGAATAAACAGACCATACTATAAAATCTAAGCAATACTCGTATTACGAAAGATGTATTTATAAACAAAATATGATGACGACAGAGTATGGCCGAAAGTGTCGTTTGTTTACGTAACATTATTTGCTCAAACAAAATGGTATGTATGATATTATTTCGTGCAAATATTATCTAAAACGATATAATAACTACTTATAAATGAATATTCATCCACTTACCGTCGATTAGACACGAAAACACTTTATTTTCAATATAAAAATACACGGAGATATCAGTCGTATCAAATGTCATTGTCAAAACGTCATTTTAACTTTTTTTTTCAAGTTTCCAAACGAAATTTTACGTTTAGAATCATTTAGTTGACAAGAATATCACCACACCACAGACTAAAATTGCCTGCACAGGATATTAGCCTTGAATTATAATTAAAAAATGGAGATTTAAAGCGCGTGGATCGGGTGGCACACCACCGGTTTGCCAGCGCAGCTTGAAGGTTGGCGGCGAGTGGCACACCGGTGTGCCGGCGTGCCTATAACGGAGATACTTTTATTTTGGAAAAATAATTAGGGTTCCGCGCAAAAAAAAATAAAACCCATGTAAAGTAACTCTGGAACTCGGATGTTGGATTTGAAAAATTATTTTTGCATTTGGTAGCCCAATTCTCGAGGATGGTTATTATAGGCTATTTAACATCACGTTACGACCTTTAGGAGCCGAGCAAAAAGAAAAAGTCAGAAAAAACACTAAGCGAAAATGAAGTAATAGCGCGGGCGAGCAATGCAACGCGACGGGTCGGGGGACGAAGGAGTTATGATTTAAATTCTGTTCGAGAAATTAACGTAGGAAGATTATTAAATACATACCCATATAGATAACCTCGCGGGTTTTTACCGTGAAGGTAAGCAGTAAGTCCAGAACCAGAACTTCACGTGACTTTGACGTGCTTAGTCCTTTACATACTTCTCCTCCATCGTTCTTCCTTTCTGCCTTTATTTTTTAAATTTATTATATTTTTTTCCTTTTCGTATCCTTACATACTTATTCCCTTTGCTTCGTCCACGTTCATATATAGGTATGTACCATGTTATCAATATTTTTTATTGTAATTCGATTTAACCGCCAAATGCCACTTCTCCCAAGAGTTACACGAGATATTAGATGAGGTGAATATATCAGACAGCTAAGCATATTGCGGTTGACTGCTTTGGGAGCACCAGAATCTTCAGATGGACTATTTTAATGCAACCCAATAACTGACACTTCAGAAAAGCCTTTTATGTAAATATAGTTTACCTTTACCAAAACTAAAAGGAGTAGTGGGCGATAGCTTTACTAAGCTATTACTAAGACCATTTAAATGACATATATCACCACTTGATAACTGTATTAAGCCGTAAAGGAGAATGGACGCTTTTGTATGGGCTCCGCCCCCAGTGAGCACTGGGGACGGAAGCCATACAAAAGCGCCCATTTTCCTTTTTGGCTGTAATGACTTATTTAACTGACAAAAGAAGTTTCTTTAGTGTCGGTGAATATTTTATTCACATTACAATCTAGCGTATCAGCTAATAAGTAATTTACATATAACTTAAACTGCTAAGAAATTACAAAATACAAAAGACAAAAAAGTGATACAGATTCTTTAACTAAATAAAAAATCTGTCTATTGCTTGACTCAAGCGGGCCCCAACGTCTGCCTATACTCATATTTTATATGCAGAGGTATCCTCTCAATTCTACGCTCGTTACGTGACACGCGGTTCTTTCGTGTCACGTCGCGTGTCGCGCCTGTTTGCAGTTGCATTTATACGTGAACAGCGTCCTAAAGAGAAGTCACAACAATTAACCCAAACTTCCTTGCAATACAGCAGCAAAACTACACTTCCACTTCCAACGTTTCCCACATTAAAGCCACAGTGTATTCAAACTACAATTAAATTGTTGTGACACTCAATTAAAACACAATGTAAGCGAAGGAACGTTGCGCTGCTGTGGTCTTGTAACGGCAGGCAAGTCCAAGTGGCTTGTGAGATGGGCATTGTTACCCTAATGACAATGTAGTTTATGGGATGGTTGTAAAGTCGGTTACTATGTGGATTTAATGTATGACTAAACATGGACAAAATAATGCGTCTTCTCCTTTTCGTGTCAACGGTGCTTTGGTTTACTTATTTTATATTGCTTGAGACTAACTTGATTGACTGCAACATCAGTGGAATTTTTTAGATTCTTAAAGGTAGACAGTCCAGCAAGTAGGACATTGGTCTGGTCAGAAGCACCGCACTCGCACTGGGTGTTAGCAGCATCTAAATAAAAGTTAAACATGGAAAAATTGAAAAAAAATAAATAAAAAAAAAACCTAGTAACTACTTAAGTGTGTTTCTAAGAACCTAATTAATATGTCACATGGATGATTTTGACAATGTTACCCATTCATACCATAAACCCCAAGATTTGAAATTGATTGGAAGCTGTCAACTTGACAATGAAATAATTATTTTTTCCAAATTAAAATATAAATAATTATAATATAAATTTTTTATCAAGATTTGATAAAAATTGATTAGCATGTGAATATTAGCCATTCCACTATTAAATTGAACTCAAAAACAAAATATGGAGAATTAAACACGTCACGCTGCTACCAGTATAAGAGCGCATTGAAAAAATCTGTGCGATACAGAAGCGGATCAGTATCGGCATTTCCTGCCGATTCCTACAGTTCCACACCATATACCGTGGCACTAAGTGCAAACTGCGATTCTCGAAGCTCAGTTGGAGATCCAGACATAATTTAAAGCAACGCCAACTGACTTTTTGACGCGACGCCGACGCTGTCTCACGGCAACGGTTGCCGGGGCTGCGCCAAAATGACATACGGCGGCGCGGCGCCCCAGGCCGCCAGCGCGACTGCGCAGCTGTCATCGTGCTTCAGTTGGCTTTTGACAGATTTCTTTATTACGTCATTTTTGTTATTTTTGTGTTGTTTTGCTAAAAATCGTGTAAGTAGTCTTTTTTATTATTAATGCTGAACAATGACGACAGTAGTAACGCCGTACGAAGCGCCAGTCAACCTGCCACATCGTTGGATGTCCTAGTAAGATGCCCTCATTGCCCCCAAGCACGCTTTTTTAAAGGTGAACGTGGCTTGAAGGTACATTGGGGTAAGAAACACAAGCTCCACAATGTGCCTTCATCCTGCCCGACAATACCCACTTCCCTTACACCTATTTCACCCGCTCAACCCTTTTGGAAAACACTTGCAAAATTAAAAACTTCAACCCCAGTTTTAAAGAGAGTTCCTCGTGGCGCGAAACCATCCGTGGCTTCAAGTTTAGCGCGTTGTGTTCGCCTCGCCGCCCGAGAGAACTCTCAAAGTGCTTGGGAGCAACTACTCACCTTCCCGTTTAGAATTCTACATGTGCAAAAAAATTTGGCAAATAAAAAATCTTTAACAGCACAAATCAAGGATAATTGTAACATTTCGGCCCAAAGTTTCGACTCTAAATTAACAGCGCACCTCCCCCAAAGAGGCTTATTGCACCATGTGGAATCTAAACTAGGCGAAGGTGATATCAGTGGTGCAGCTAGGATCATCTTTAGCAGCGATGTGGTTGCGCCGTACTCTCCAGAGACACTTACAGCCCTGGAGAGCAAACATCCCGCCCCGGCAGATGACCTCTCCTTCCCTGTCCCTCCCGATCCGGAATCCAACACACTTGAAATTACAGCTCAACAAGTGTGTGCGGCCGTGTGCTCCTTTCGAAGTGGCTCCGCCGGCGGTCTCGACGGCCTGACACCTCAACATTTGAAGGACCTAATGTGTTCAGGCGCCGGGGAAGCTGGTGAGTCTCTTCTGAAGGAGCTGACGGCCCTCATCAATCTCATGCTCTCCGGCAATGTGAACGAATCCGTCATTGATATCTTGTATGGGGCAAGTCTGTGTGCCCTGCGCAAGAAGGATGGCGGCATTCGTCCCATTGCCGTAGGGTCCACTTACCGTCGTACCGCAGCCAAAATTTGCTGTGCTTTCTACAGCGAAACACTGGCCAGCAAATTCCAGCCCCTACAGCTGGGCTTCGGGTCGAAAGGGGGCTGTGAGGCTGCGGTACATGCATTATCGACTTACCTCAACAGCGGTAAAGGTGAGGTCATCCTTAAGGTTGACATTAAAAATGCCTTCAATTCCGTAAACAGGGACACCTTGTTGACAGAAGTCCAAAAAGAAATACCCAAAATTTACAGTTTCCTATATCAATGTTACAGGCACCCCTCTAAATTACTTTATAAAGACAACCTTTTGAAATCAGCCGTTGGATGTCAACAGGGTGACCCTCTTGGGCCTGTCATTTTTAGTTTGGCAATAAATCCAATTATTCGACAACTAAATTCTGAATTCAACGTATGGTATTTGGATGACGGAACCCTAGGAGGTAATGTAGACACAGTCTTAAAAGATTTAGCTTTTATAAAAGAAAAATTTAGTTCCATCGGCCTAGACCTTAACCTTTCAAAATGTGAAATTCATCTTCCCCAAACCACTGACAGACAGACTACCATAGCAAAATTTAATACAATAGCACCAAATATCAAAATTACGGAAAGAAACTCTCTTCACCTCCTAGGGTCCCCAATTTTTGACGAATCCTTTCCAACGTTTGTTGAGGAAAAAATTCAAAATTTTCATGACGTCTCGGAAAGACTATTCAAAATTAACATCCATTCGGCCTTCACACTAATTCGATACTGCTGCTTTGGACCAAAATTTACGTATAGCCTTCGCTCCTCCCATCTATGGAAGCATCCACAACTTTTAGAAAAAGTAGACCAAATTATTAGAAACACACTAACTTCTATTCTAAATGTGGCCCTGGACGACCGAGCGTGGCAGCAAGCTACACTTCCCATTCGCCTGGGTGGTCTCGGCGTCCGCAAAATTTCAAGTATAAGTTTACCGGCCTTCCTCTCTTCGGTCCACGGTACCGACAAATTAACCAGGAAAATTTTATCTTCCTCACTGGTCGATTTTGAGGTACCGTGTTTGACCGATGCGTTGAACGCGTGGAAGATGGCTTGTCCCAATACGGATTTACCTGACAACCCAGCCTCCCAGAAACGGTGGGACGTGCCGCTCTGCAGTATTATACGGAATACCCTAGTAAATACGTCATTTAATACTGCTGAGCGTGCCCGTCTGCTGGCTGTGGGAGAATGGGAGTCAGGCTTGTGGCTTCAAGCGCTTCCGTCATCCACCATAGGCACTATGATGGATGACTCTTCGTTTCGGCTTGCTACGTGTCTCCGCTTAGGCGCACCTTGTGTTGCTCCGCATCGGTGTCACTGCGGTGAAGCTGTCGACAACCTCGGACACCATGGCCTGTCCTGCTGCAGGAGTGCAGGCCGCATAGCACGACACGCCAGCATTAACGATATTATTCGTCGAGCTCTTGTCACCGCCGGCGTACCAGCGATATTAGAACCAAGCGGCTTGGTACGTGACGATGGGAAGAGACCAGACGGCATGACGTTGTTGCCTTGGAAGGTGGGTAGACCTCTGGTGTGGGACGCAACCTGTGTCGACACCCTTGCGCCATCTCATGTTCCAAGCACGGCGAGCTGTGCTGGCGCCGCTGCTGCGGCTGCTGAGACCCTTAAGCGGCGCAAATACTGTAACCTTATCGGTAACTACAGTTTTGAGCCGTTTGGGGTCGAAACGCTCGGGTCATGGGGCCCGAGTGCGCGTCTCCTTTTTAAGGAAATTTCTCGCCGACTGGTCGACACTTCACGTGACCAGAGGGCTGGCTCGTTCTTTGGCCAAAGAATTAGCATTGCCATTCAAC
Source organism: Fissipunctia ypsillon (assembly GCA_947568875.1). NCBI lineage: Eukaryota > Metazoa > Arthropoda > Insecta > Lepidoptera > Noctuidae > Fissipunctia > Fissipunctia ypsillon. Next base: position 16,777,198 of record OX387663.1, on the reverse strand, counting down.
GTGGCAATGCTGCCAGTCTTCTGGGCACGTTTCCGGATGACAGCGATGCGGACGAGTACTTCGACGCCTAAGTTTCCTTTTGTTTTGTATATTTATTTGTATAGTTAGTTAGTTCGTTAGTTAGTAGAAAAAGATATTTTAAGTTTTTTTTAACTTATGTAATTAAATACATTAATAATAAACACGCCCAAAATAGACTTAAACATAACTGGCGAAATGTGGATGTATTACAGGTAGGCACACCTCTGCCTAGCCCTTCAGGGAAACAAGCGTGATGTTGTGTAATGTATTGTAAATAAATAAATAAAACGATTACCCAAATTCATTAGGTTACATGACAGTTTGTACGATAAAACGTAATTCCCCGTTTTTCGGAACAGTAATATGAGAAGATTTGCAGTGCCCACTTGTAATAATTATTATGGTCGAAGGTGTAGAAATTGTATAGTCCCAACTATTTTTAATAACCTCCAGTCGAGTAAATAGTTGTATCACAAAAACCTCCTTTATTAAAAATAAAATACACACCTTAGTACAACTTTAATATATTTTGTCAAAGCCTCACTATAGAGAATATTTAAAAAAAAACTTGTAGGTATATCTGTTTTTTAAATGTGAGGATTTAAAGAATAGTTTTAAACTAGACGTGAAAAAGTGTCATTATAAATATTATGCGTCCTGCCTGTTATGACTTTTGGAGCCAAAACGTGAACACTCACGGTACGGCTGGTCCACAAATTCAAGGTCGCTCAGCGAGCTGTGGAACGAGTTATGCTTTGAAGCTTTCTGAGAGATAGAATCCGGAACGAGGTGATCCAGCAGAGAACCAAAGTTGTCGACATAGATCACAGAATAAGCAAGCTAAGTGGCAATGGGCCAGCCATATTAGCCGTAGAACCGATGATCGTTGTGGTAGACGTGTTCTTGAGTGGAGACCGCAAATCGGCAAACGTAAGGTAGGACGCCCTCAGGCTGGGTGGAGCGACGATCTTCGCAGGGTGGCTGGTAGTAGCTGGATGAGAGTTGCCGAGAATCGATCTGAATGGCGTGTGATTGGAGAGACCTATGTTCAGCAGTGGACTGTCTAGGCTGATGATGAAAAATTGTGTACAAAAAAGGACCTATGTCTGCCAACAAACTTCTTTGCAGTTTGGCAGAGGTAGATAAATAGTATATCTTTTAAAAAAATATTTCTGTGAACACTTTTTCTTGTTTTCTTTTTCAATAAAGTAAAAACTAAAATTGCCAACAAAAATATTCGAATCACACATTGAATTTCACAGTTGGAATTCAAAACTCCCACATAATCTGATTGCCCTAATGTTTCAGTTTCAGTATACACTGTGAAAGTTTAAAAGCTAGTATTTATCTGTGAAACAGATAGCGAAGCCTCATCCTGAGATCTTATCGTCTGTAACTCCCACAGAATTTAAGGCTGTTTACACGGAGCAGTGACAAATGGAGTGTTTACTTTTAGGTTACTTTTGACGAAACCTTACGAGACAGCAATGGAAATGGAGGCATCATTAAAATTTGTTGCAGAAGTCAACGATAAATAATAGATTCAAGGTGATTTGAACTTCTTGTCCTATTGAAAGGCAATGATCAGGAAGTGTTCTTTAATTTGAGAGATCTGTTTCAGATCTCCACGGATGTGAAAAACATTAGAATCGGATTTAATCCTCTCACACTAATTGTGGAAATTAGAGGAAATACTTTATGATACGGAGGTATATAATAAACTCCTTTTGAAGACCATACTAAAAAAAGAGTAAAAAATAAACATCTGGTAACCGGGCACCTATTCATCTTCTAACGCTACGAAACTACACTCGCATTAGCGCTCCGTCCATTGCATACTCCGTGGCACATCTAAAACTTCCGGGGCCTCCTTATCAGTTGGCGCTGACCCAATGCCCGCAGCTGCCTGAAACACAGCTTCCTCTCGTTTGACACCATTTCGGACGATCATTCAGACAATCGCAGCTCAGCTTCTATATTTTCGGTTGGTTATCTGAACTGTTTTTCTCAATTCTTACTTTACTTGGTGGTTTGTTTTTGTAGATTTAACCTATGGTTTCTATCAAGTATGCAACGTATTTGAAAACTTTTAATTTCGTTCGCTCGATACAGAAAGCTTTGTCTGAAAACGTAAAGGTATTATTGACTGTATATTGTATGTTGTACGGTTTACGGTATTCTCAAAAACCATGAGTCATAATTTGCTTTTACTTTACCGTAATCAAAATATTTAAAAAAATATTAGGTATAAAGATTCTCAAAAAAAATACTTTTAAATAAAAACCGACTTCAAAAACCTAAAAGTATATTTTTATAAAAAAATCCATAAAAAACTGAACAACTTCTGAAGTTAGTGCCAAGCTAAGGTGCGTTGAAGAATTGAAGGCTCCGACTTCATTTTTGAAGTCGGTTTTTACTTGTTTTTAAGTTTTATTTTTCCATTTTTAGTTGAATAATTATACAATTACATAAGCCCAAGACGAAACAACCGAAAGAAGAATAATCAAAATCCGCTTATAAATAAATGCTGGAGATACAGAACATGTAACTAGACATATAACTTCGTACATAAGAATAATTACCATTAGATAATTAATACATTAGTATTATGTATTAAAACCTTCCTGAAAGTATGTAGATCACGTTAGTGAAAGAAACTTCAACTTAGGTTAAAATACATAGTCACTTACATGAGACCAATGTTTCTAAGCTAAATTATAAATATGAAGTTCGTCACAATCGTCACTGCATCAATTATTAATATTATACATTTAGTTTTAATTTTTTTTTTATTAAGTTGTTAGGAAGGGTGTTATTTGTGATTAAATTTTCAGCAAATTGAGTCTTCAATGCATTGATTGAGTGTATTTTTTTTTTATGCATTTGAATATCCTGTTGTATAAATTGTGCTCCTTCAAAAGTTTTTTTTTGTCAATATGTTACACAATATATGTACGTTGCTAAATGTAATTTCGAAAAAATAACGTTACCAATCGTACATTCTTACTACCCACACCTATGTACTTCTTATTTTTTTTTAAATATCACAGCTGTACTTGGATCAGACTTTTCCAATTTAATGAATGACGAGATCTTCACGACTAAAGTTTTTTACATTAATTAAAATAGATTCCGACACTTTCTAAACGAAAACTAGGTCAGTCGCAGTTCTAAAGTTTCCACTTTCATCGAACTAGTCTTCATTCTCTCGAACCAGATTGAACTGGTTTCAACCGGTTTACGGCGGCGCGCACCGGATAAGTCCGCCATCGATGTGACGCGAGGGATTTGTCACGCTTTCTGTTATCTAAGCTATTTGGAAAATATGAGCAATGAAGTTGGGTTTGCGGATGTATTTTTACGTCAAAAATTCTGGATACTTCATAATGTAAGCTACTAAAGCTGTCCTCTGCTATAAAATTGTACTATTATACGCTTACTGAACAAACGACCTAAACACGGATGATAAAATGCTTGGTGATCGTGGATTATGGTTTTAAGGACATATTTATTAGCTCCTGCCCGCGACCACCACATCGCATCACATCCCATCGCCCACCCGCACTATTATTTAATTTTCGCTTAGTGTTTATTCTGACTTTTTTTCTTTTTGCTCAGCTTCTAAGGGTCTTAGCGTGATGTTAAATAGCACCGTACCTTCCTCAAGAATTGGGCTATCCAGTGCAAGAAGAATTTTTCAAATCCGACTGGTAGTTTCAGAGATTAGCGCGTCCAAACAAACATAGAAACAAACTCTTCGGCTTTATTATTAGTAGGTATATAGAAAAAAAATCAACACATAAAACTGTAACTTTTATGGTGTAGATAATAAAGAGTATTCTATCTATCTATAGAATTGTGTGATTTTACAAAGCATTATCCATTTTAAGGTTTCTTATTTTTCTGATCATCACACCCAGTCATAAATACATAACTAAGCAACGGCATTCCCACCAAAAAACTGCTACCCGCGTTAAAATCAATTACAGCCACAGTTCCTAAAACCAGTGTTAGTCCAACTAGTCTAGTTTTGTAGATTGACCCAATCGCCGGAGTTGTCAAGTCAAACAACTGTGGGGTGATATAGACCAGGAGTTCGTTTGTTTAGTGCAGGGCCCCAGTTAGCGTGGTCGGGGGGTTGGGTCAGATGTGTCGGTGTTTGAGTTACTAACTGGACATTGAAATTAGATGGTAGTTAGTCCTAGACTTGGAGTGGTCTTGTCTATATATGTGTGGTAAATGGTGAAACAAACTCAGGGGTGACACGATACCCCCTGGTAAGACTGGTTGTCAGACTTTTACTCCTTTGATTAATGTAACGACTGTCAAAGACAGATAGGAAACGCCGGCCTCATCTAGTTTAAAAAAAATGTTTGACATGTAAAAGTGTTTGTATATACCTACTTACAGAATTAAAATCATTTATCATTTAAAGATCTACGAATGACAGCCGGGACAAACGGCTTAGCGTGCTTTCCGAGGCACAAAGGGGTCTCGATGTGTAATGTATCAACCATCCACGAACCGACTTCAGCAAGCATAGCTTTACCTTCAATTGACTCGTGCGGTGTTATTATTTAGCCACGAGCTCAAATTCTTTCACTAAAACAATAACCACAAATTCAAACAAAATATTTTTGTCCGCTGTAACTGACAACCCATCCACATGATCCACTTTAAAACATAAAATTAATTTTTCACACCAAATCAGACTCTATCATCCAGCAAACACCGCTGGTTTTACCATAACTGTTTGCTTTTGAAGTTTGACAGCCGTTGTACGTCGGATTAGGTATGAGGCATACAGAATTAGGGATTCTGAGCTTGAGGCAATAGTTTGTTAATAGTTTAGCTGTTTCTGAATTTGATTGTATGGTAGCCGATGTTTTGTTCATATGATTAACTTGAAACACTGAATTTGGAAACTGAAGCTTGGAATCTGACAGATCTAGTTACCGTTGATTAGAACAAACTAATTTCGGTACGGCCTTATACTGTCCACAATTTACCTACCACTATGATGGAGAGCAAGAAAGAAAGAAGAGAGAAAACTAAGTTAATTTGTCACAGAAACAAGTGTATACAAAAAGATAAGTCAATTCGGTTAATAAAAAAATAAAAACACAATATGTAGATATATAATCACGAGCTCAAAACAAAAATAGTCGGCAGCTGCACGTCGTGATGTTACACATACATAGGACCTACAGCACAGCGCTGATTTTCAGTAGTCACCCGGAAATTACGTTCGGAAACCAAATCAGGTTTGAAGATTTGTGCAAATGAAACAAACAGGTAATAAAGTAATATAAACAATACAAAAGTTGTAGTAAAGGGAAAAGCCTATGATAAAATTTATTTTGTGGTTAATTAAGTAATTGAAAGTGGCATCCGATGGAGCGTAAAAGCGATTAAAGCTGTAAGATGACTGTGGTATATAAGGTATTACTAACATTATGGATCTCTGTTGTCCTAATAAAGAAGTTTTGATTTGATTTGATATATGCTCTCGTGGGATGAAGCTTGTTTCTGAAATGAAAAAAGAAGATAATACGGTTATTTGCGGTAAGACATGACGCAAACAAAAATCACAACCGCAAAAACGAAAAAATCAACCTGTAAAATTTCAACTCCGCAGGATAAGAGGAAGTGGTTTTAATTCCGACACAAATAAGGCAAGCAAAATAAAACCGTTTAAAAAGTTGGAGGAAAATATGCATCTCGTCAATGTAAAACGGCCATCGCTCAGCATAATGCTGTGACCCTATGGACGATAGAGCAAACGAACACAAAAGGATGTTTCTCACTATTGCATTGAGAGAATGTAAAAAGTATTTGTTACAATTTGCTTGTTACAAAACTCCTGAAGAAAGTAAAATAATGTTGGGTAGTAATTAAGTCATCACCATCATTATCATTTCAGCCGAAAGATGTCCACTGCTGGACATAGGCCTCCCCCAAGCACGGCTTTCGGCCCCATCGGCCATCTGTTCTGCAAGCAATATGCCCTGCCCGCTCCTTAAGTTTAGTTAAGTTTGGCAATTCTTCGGGCTATATCGGTTAACTTTGTACTCCTCCGGATCTCTTCCTTAGGTACTAAATACTCTTAAAAAATATCTACAATTTAAAATTGCAATAAATTGCTAAACTATTGCCATTTATTACAAACCATTAACTGGAGTTCAACTAATTGGAATGCTCAGCTCATCGCTGTTCATTCGATACGATTCATTTAATTTCGATTTTTAATTCGCTTGTGATCTCTTATTTCTAGGCAAATAAATACCTTCCTTTTACACAGTGTACCTGCTCCTTATGTAAGACTGGTTTTCAGACTTCTGGGCTTCTAACTACCTGTAACGACTGTCAAAGATCTACGAAGAATAGCCAGGACTAAGGACTTAACGTGCTTTCCGACGCACGGAGGGGTTTCGATATATAATGGTTAGTCACCCATCCACGAACCGACCGCGGCAAGCGCAGCTTAGCCTTCGATCGCCCCATGCGGCTGTGATTATTTAGCCACGAGACCCTGAAAAAACGCACACCATAAAACGCTACTTAAAAATCATCAGCTAACGCCACATTTCTTCAAAAACCGCCAATATAATAAAGATAATGCATAATTCAAATTAATTTGAATATACTGTAAGCTGAAATAAGTATATTCACTACATCTAAAAGTCAATTCTTGACACCGTTCTTTAAAATCCACTTCCGACGCCGGGCCTGTGCCCACGGGCGACACGGCACGGCAAGGGATTTTTATGCCAGGAGAATGGCCAAAGCACTATGGGAAGTGGCGCATTTGGTTATATACCGCGGCTATCGTTGAAATCTTAGTCGGTATTGGAAAAACCTGTCACAAAAATAAATCGATAAATGATCTTTCTACAAATGCAGTCCGAGATATTTGAACTTGACTAAATGTAAAAAATTATGTTTTTTTTATTTGATTTTATTATCTATATAACTCGGTTCAGACCGATGTTAGGTAACATTACCGCATTTTTCGTCATATTAATCTGTATCTAATTAATAAATTTGATAGATGGGCGCGAAAAAAATTAAAATTGCGCCATTTTTGGTCATTGGCTTGACATACTGCAGCTTTTTTTTTGTACCTATGACGATTATCATTGCAATTTCAATTTTATTGTTATATTATTAAGTTAGATTCCTAATCGTTGCATAAAAATCCCTTGTCGTGCCGTGTCGCCAGTGAGCGCAGGCCCTACGTTTACATTCGACGCGGAAAATGTTTCATCTACCTACAGGTATTTGATCTACATTTTGAGTAGCGGCCGCCATGTTGAAGTGGCAATTAGCATGTTTAAAAAAATAGACACGGTTGTTTGATGAAGGTTTTTGGATCAATGTATAAATGTGGTGCGAGCTTCATTTACTGTTTACTCTTTGTTAATTTAACGAGCGGTTTTTGATATTTAAAAGTGCAATGTCTAATGGCAAATGCTAGAAATTAAACATAGCTAGATAAGAAATTGTGTGGTCAAAGAAAAACCTGTAACTATTATTAAGAGGGCCCTACCCGGTCCATCTATCGTCAACGCGGGCATGGTTGAAAAACTTGTTGTTTCATCCAGCGCAAGTGAGAATTAGTAACAAGCAAGTGAGAACGCGATAACATTGAACGAAAAATACTGTGTGGAAATTTCATAAAACTAGTTCCAGGAAATACATGTTTTTGAGTAAGCCTTACAAGTTTGTTCAATAAATGTTTGTCATTTAGAATTTTTATCACATGTGCGAGGTTTCTATGAAGATATTTTCTTTACTTTTACAATTTATGAGTACATTATGAACGGCCAAATTTCATGTAAAATTTGTGCAAAAAAGCAGATTTTTGGAGGCTTAAACTGAATTTGCTTCCCTAAATTTTTATAGTTTGCTTTCATAGAAATCTAGATATAGTACACAAGATACCTTTTAGTTCAAAAATTTCAAAGAAAGATGTGTTACAACGCCATAATCACGTCCGAGCGTTTGTATGAAAATTATGACGGGTTGGCCACTCTTAAGATATATTTTCTGTCCCTTTCTCAAAGAGATCAGAGATATGTATGTAATTCCTGATTAGCCACAAACAATTGTTCACATTTGTGGAATTGTGAAAATGTTTTGTGACACTCCTTCATGCACGTTCCAACTCAGTGCCTCATTAGAACTACCAATCTTGGAAATATTTTTTAATTCTCGTTAACTGCCAGACAATAGACACAATAGAAAATGTATTGATCTTGTTATTTATTGCATTGCAGTGAACCTGTTAACCCTCGGTATGCCTGGTAGGGTCTGTCAGACCCACCTCTGCACACAAACCGTTGTTTTTCATTCAAATTTGAATTTCGCGCCTAACCGCACTCAATAGCTGGCTGTTATGAATCGCTAGACGCCCCCCACCCGCTACATCAGTCCGGAGCACTCACTCATAGTAGTAGGATAGTAAGTGCGTATAGTTCCAAGAGTATGTTATAAGTCTAATATATGACGAGAAACGAAATCTAGTTTTTTGTCAAAAACCAGTACCTGAGTTTAATTAGAAAAATAATTAAATAGTTCTTGATTTGTAATATTTTTTTTATTTTAATTTTTAATATATACCCCTAGCAAAATGATTAACACATTATAATAACTTATTTATCAAAACTTATTAGACAAATAACAAGTTAAAAATCCGGGTCTGACAGACCCACCAGGCATATCGTGTAACTTTTTGCCTCCAGGCATGCCGAGGGTTAACTATTGCTGATATCCATAAAAGCCGATTTATGTAGGTATCAGAAGTAGTATACAAACCAAACTTTGCCTCCAAAATTACCCCAAAATTGCATTGTTTATTGCAAAATCGATACGCACATACAAATTGTCGAAAGCAAGGTATAAAGCCATATACACAAGGATCATTAGTAGACTATCTGCTTGCATTAGCGCTAAGCGGTTCGTTCATTAGTGGTCGAGATATCTTGTGTTCCCGCCTTTAGATGCGTTTTTCCCAACATTGGAATAATGATCAGTGACGTACTTAGATGTACTTTAGCCGTAAGACTGGTGGATGCTAAGCTTCACAGCTTGGCTCATCGCCGCAAGGTTGCCTGCTTGTCGGTCCTCTACAGATTATACTTCGGTGAGTGTGCTCGAGTTCTCCACGACCTAATTCCGCCTGCCCCCTTCTATCAGCGGACATCTAGACGCACTGCAGGTTACCATCCCTACCTAGTTGCTATTCCACCAATTCGCACTAAGCGTTTCCAAATGTCTTTTGTGATGCGCACAGCAAAGGAGTGGAACTCTCTACCTGCGTCTGTGTTTCCGAACGCATACAACCCTGATCTCTTCAAAGTGAGAGTTAACAGGCTTCTTCTGGGTAAGCTCGCTCCGTCGTCGACTTTGTCTCTGTCATCTCTGACCTAAACTAGAGTCAAGAGCAAACCTATCTCAAATAAAAAAAAATGGCTTTTATGTGTTTTACTTCAGGGCAAACATGTTATCATAATTTGCATTATAACTATGGGGTTCGAATCCCGGGTTGGGGAAAGTGTTATTGGGTTTTTCTATCAGGAATTTCTCAGTAGCAGCCCGGAATTTGGATTCGTGCCCGGCTGATGGCAATAAGCTCGCCCCATATTACATAGGACTTCAACATAACTGGCGAAATGTGGGTGTATTATAGGTACACCTCTGCCTAACCCTCCGGCGTAATGTTATGTTATGCAATTAAATGGCTTCCACAAGTGATGGCTTAGTCGACTCATACTTTGCTGACTGGCCACTTATTTGACAACGGCATGCGCCGAGTTTTATACAGGGTGTAAGGGACAGCCCTCCGCAAACTAACAGGGTGCATTCAGCTCCTTATTTTGAATCATATTCCACAGGAAAATTTCTCAGGAGAATTTTAATTTTTTTTATCGTTTTTCCGTTACTATTATTCCTTGAATCCAATGTAAAATTACATTCCCTGTACGCAGCACTCCATTTATGTAAATAAAACAGCTAAAATAATAAAAACAGCAATGGATGTTTAATTAATCGGCGGCCGAAGGCTCGCTGCGCTGCTGTTCGCTACACGCGTTTTACTACGGTGAAGATACATTGCCTGTGAGGTAATAAAACAAATCTGGTTTATTGGATTCCCATAACGTTCCTGAAATAATTTCATGTACTGGTCATCTTAGTATGTGTATGATATACTGAATTCACCCCATCAGTCTGCGGAGGGCTGTCCCTTACACCCTGTATAAACAATACCAGTTCGTGTCGACAAGTTAATTAAATCCTAAAAACCAAAATATATAATACTAGCTTTGCCCGCAGCTTCGCCCGCGTGGATGTCGGAAAATATCCCACGAGAACGTACTACCGGGATTAAAAGTAGGTACCCTATGTATTAATCCATGACAGGTCATCATAACTGGATTTTGATAATAAAGGGACCAATCTGGAAGTATGTCCTTTCAAATAAAAAAAAATCGCTTTTTAAATGACGGAGTACTGAGGTAACAAAGATTTAAAAAAAATAAAAAAAGCATACAACTGAATTGAGAACCTCCTCCTTTTTTTGAAGTCGGTTAAAAATAAAGACTACAATGTTACTTCAAGAAGTCGAGATACACTACATTTCCAATCCCTTAAATATCATAAAAAGAGGTAAGTACACAATTTTTTGAATATTATCCGAGATTTTTAAAATCAACCCCTATTTTACCCCCATAGGGGATGATTTTTCAAAAACTCTGAACCTTATAATTCTTTATTTCCTACCAAAAGCATAAATTTGAATTTTCATATCCCTAACTTAAGAAATGCTGGGTTTCCCGTACAAACTTTCATCCCGTATATCACCCCTGTAGGACTATTTTTGAGACAAAAAGTAGCCTATGTCCTTCTCCAGGATACCATCTATCTCCTTGCCAAATTTTATCGAAATCCGTTCAGTGGTTTAAGCGTGAAAGGGTAACATACAGACAGACAGAGTTACTTTCGAATTTATATTATTAGTATGGAAGTATGGATATAATATTATAAATGCGAAAGTGAGTTTGCTTGTTTGTTTGTTACGCTTTTACGCTACAACGCCTGAACGGATTTGGATGAAATTTGGCACATGACGTGGGTTAGGACATAGGATACTTTTTATTCCGATATTCCTACGGGATCGAGACTTATGCGGGTGAAACCGCGAGGCGCACCTAGTAAGTAATAGAATAAATTGGTTCGTCATTTACCGGGAAAATGAAATGTTTGGATGCATGTGAAACCGCGGTCTCGGCTACTCCTAGCTCTGCATATTTCTGATATGTCCAGATAATGAAGTGATTTTAATCCGGACGGTACTTTCTGAGTTTATCGTGGATATTACCGTCATCGGTGAGGAACAAACCTCGTGAAGAAACGTGGACTTACAGTCATTAACAACCACCAAACCAACTATTTCCAAAGTGACCAATGCAGAGAAAATAACTGTGTTCCAAGTTATCGAGAAAAAACGAGGTAGCTTTGTGAGACTCTCTTTCAAAGTTGATCTCAAAACTATAAGTCCGAAATCGCCAACCCGTCTTGAGCAAGCGTGGTGATCAATGCTCGTGCCTTCTCTGTATGAGAAGAGGCATTTGTCCTGCAGTGGCACAATAAAAGGCTGGTATTATAATCCAGACAGGTATCTTCAAAATCCATTCAGAAACTCAACTCCGGATATCCTGCTCCATTTTGCCGGAAGCGTAAATTATTATTGATTCATACGTTGGCAACACTAGCGTCCGGTTCGGAACGTAGGCAAAGTTGCAGTGTTCAAGTCCCTCCGGTATAGAGGAGGTATGTTCGTTTTAAGTTGCTGTAGCTAGAAATTTTGCTTACCTTACCTAAGGGGAAATGAGATGAGAAAGATGCCTTTCCTTAAGAGCCTATACTACCTCAAATGGCTTAGCATAATCCTCCGTTATGTCGAAAATACTGCTACATTAATTTTGAAATAAATATATGGCAAAATTGAGGATTAAGCTTGTACTATGTTTGTCGAAAACACGATTCTATAAAATTTTCTCGATAGAAAAAAAATCCAAAGTTACCTCCAAACCGAACAATAAACCGCTGGTATTAAAAAAATACTTCTAATTAGATCATGAAACTTTGGCTAACTGAATTAACTATAAAGCAGGTTTTATGTTTTTAATTTTTTTTAATTACTATTATTTTCACCGTAAAAAGCAATTACCTAAACTATCGGCGCTCCCTGCCGCCCAGCATCGCACTCAGTCCCGCTCGCACTCAGTCCACGCGCAGTATCGTGCGAGCGAGATAAAGAGTGAATTTCAGCTGAGGCAGTATAGGCTCTTAAGTGTTTTATTATTATTGTTTTTCTTTGTTCTTTATTTTATTATTAATATTTTTTTCTAAATTAATTAAGTACTTCACCTTAGTAAATGGAAATGTTTGCTTTACTCGGGAAGAGGCTAGGAGCCCACGACACAGGGAATCCTATGTGGGGTCCAGAGAACTTGTAAAAATTTAGGCCGTAAGGCTCCTTTGAATAAAGTTGAATGAAGTTAATTTGTTTGAACGAGCGACTTTAGAAAAACAGACTTAACATAATTGGTGTCAATTAAAAACGAAATAGTGACAGGCAGTAACATCCTGTTCTTTTAATCGCACAACCTATCCATGAAGATAATTTATAGAGTCAAAGTTTTTCCACGTTTAGTTAAATAAAAATGTACACTTGAAGTTATTTGTAGAAGTAAATTAAAATGTGTTAGGTTCTTTTTATTTAGGTAGACATTTAGAGTCCACGCCAATTGTGCGTCTCGTCGAGACGTTCCGTCAAGAGCTGCAATAAAGACGCAGAGATGTCGTTTGCGTCTGCGTCTAGTCGTTACGACAGACGTCGTGCAGAAATCAATCATTTTCTTTGAATATTCGACGCTCTTAGACGTCTGATTTGAAAACATCGACACCGAACGTATCCATGTTGAGAGTCGTAATACAAACACGCGTGCACTTTCCTCAGCGCTCACAGCAAAACTGACGCTGACCTGTCGGGCTGTCGCATGCGACTGTCGTCAGGAGTCGTGCACCGTGCGTCTAGTTGCTGCGATAAGCAGCAAAAGTGTGCAACTCCTAGCCTGTCGTTGCGACTCTGCAACTCGACGCCTAGTGTGCGGCGGAGCTTTGAACAAAATGTATGAAAATTGTCGGCCGCAGTTTGTCGTTGCGATTAATCGTTGAACTGTCGCAGTAGCATGTCGCATAGTGTGCGAGCCAGTTGTCAAGCTGTTTCAAGTTGGCAATAAAGTGTATTTCTGTGCAGTTTATTTCGTGCTTTTTATAATAATATTTAATTAAAGAGTTCATAGCTTGATTTCAGTTCTGTTTTTTATTTTTATTAATAATTTCTAAAGCGAGGTTGAACATTGAACTAGAATTTTTATTTGAAAATTAAAGCTTAACGACTTAAGTTTTTCTTTTTCTTTTCCTTTAAATGGTGATGAGGTTAGTCGCATGTACTTTTTTTACTTAATTAAATTAAGTAATTAGAACATAAACATTTTATGAACGCGGAGAACGCGGTCAAGACCTAATAGTTTTCTGAAGATGTTAGTGGACAAAAACTCACCGATAATGAACCACTTCATGCAGGTGTTGGTTAGCCAGAAGTGATTCATTACATCCGGTAAATGTATGTAAATATTGTTTTTCTATGAGCTTAGAAGTAGATAGATTATTTATAACTATTGTAGCTGTGCCCCGTGACTTCGTTCACGTGGAAGTCGTAAGATACACAATATACTAAAGTAACAGCCACATTTTAATAAAACTCCCGCGCCTGGGTTCCAGCCTGCGACCTTGTAGCCCGTAGGTCGCGACCGTTACCACTGGGCGGTGGCCCATCGACCTGTGTGAACTGTGAGAAGTGGTGACTTCTCACACAGGTTGGTTAATTATCACAAAAAAAATGTTTAAGAATTTTTCCCTGGTTCGACATTGAGTTTGTAAATTTGAACTCACAAATAATATTTCCACTGAAAACGACCAGAACTGTCATGTTTCTATTAAGTTATTAACTTCTATATAAAGGGCTACTATCGGTTCAAACATGTTCAACTGTGTATACTATTTTCATAACAGTTATGTTACCTAAATAGTTGATGATGACGTGGTGTTAATCACGTATATAATCCACGAAGGGTTGGGCAGACGAGTACCTATAGTACACCCACATTTCGCTAGTTATGTTTAAGTCCCATGTAATAGGGGGCGAGCCTATTGCCATCAACCGGGCACAAATCCTGACTCCGGGCTGCTACTGAGAAATTCCAGATGGAGAAACCCAATAACACTTTTCCCGATCTAAGAAATGGAATGAATGGTCTACTCAGCAAGCTTCCTGCTTATGGCATCCCTGCTGATTTTTGTAGCTGGATATCAGACTTCCTTAGTGAACGGTCGATCAGAGTAGTCGTTGACGGCTGCTCTTCCGACCTTATGGCTATTGATGCCGGAGTTCCTCATGGGTCTGTTCTCTCTGCAACTCTTTTCCTGCTGCACATCAATGACCTACTTCAACCTGGTATTGTTGGGTAGGCAGATGATAGTACAGTTTCAGAGAGATACTTGTCCAGCGCAAAAACCAGTGGGGCCGAAGTTCGTTCTTTAAGAGAGGCCATGGTAGAGTGGACAGATTTGATCTTAAGCCTTGTCTCCCAGTGTTGTGATGATAATCTGGTCTGTTTTAACGCCACCAAAACACAGGCGTGTCTTTTTACTGCTAAAAGGAGTCGTTTCGATCAATCTCCTACTTTTCGAGGTACATCTGTTCCTGTAACTGATCGGCTCGAGCTCCTAAGCATGGAGTTGACATCATTTCTCAACTTCGGAGCCAACATTGAGTACAAAGCCCAAACTGCGGCCAAGAAACTGGGCATCCTAAATAGGAAATAGGGTGAAGCGATACTTTGCGCCTGGACAGCTTTTAACTCTCTACAAAGCACAAGTCCGATCCTGCATGGAGTATTGCAGCTACCTTTGGGATGTCTTAGCTAAATACCAACTTGTTGCGCGTGACTCGGTGGAACGCAGAGCTAAGAGGCTCATTGGCGAAGTAAGACTGGTGGTTGCCAAGCTTTACAGCTTGGCTCATCGCCGCAAGGTTGCCTGCTTGTCGGTCTTCTATAGATTATACTTCGGTGGGTGTGCTCGAGAACTCCACGCCACGGCTTCATTCCGCCTGCCCCCTTCTACCATCGGACGTCTAGACGCACTGCAGGTTACCATCCCTACCTAGTTGCTATTCCACCAATTCGCACTAAGCGTTTCCAAATGTGTTTTGTGATGCGCACAGCAAAGGAGTGGAACTCTCTGCCTGCGTCTGTGTTTCCGAATGCATACAACCCCGATCTCTTCAAAGTGAGAGTTAACAGGCTTCTTCTGGGTAAGCTCGCTCCATCGTCGACTTTGTATCTGTCATCTCTGACCTAGACTAGAGTCAAGAGCAAACCTAACTCAAATAAAAAAAAAGGAAAAGAAGCGAACCCAGGATCTCATGCTTGGCAGTAGCCCTTGCGACCACAAGACCAACGAGGCAGTAAAATGTTTAATATAGTCAAATAGGTATTTTAAATGTGGTAACCCTGAGATATAAATGAGTAATGAGAGCTGTATATCTTTGTGAACCTTTGAGTTGACCCTTTACCCAGACCGGTCCCTGGCATTTACCTAAATTGAAGGTGTTTCGTATGTGGGCAGTCCGGTGGCAAATGTGATAGCGGACACGACGTAACCTTATCAAACATTAACTTCTTTGGAAAAAATAACACTAGAATAAAAATTGGAATAGTGGGTAAATTTGACAGGCCTGTTGGTCTAGTGGTTAGTGACCCTGACTGCAAAACCGGAGGTCGTGGGTTCGATTCCCACCCAGGACAAACTTTGTGTGATGAGCATATTGTTTGTTCTGTGTCTGGGTGTAATTTATCTATAATATGTATGTATTTATAAATTATATAAGTATGTATATCAGTTGTCTGGTTACCATAACACAAGCTCTGCTTAACTTGGGATCAGATGGCCGTGTGTGAGTTGTCCCAAGATATTTATTTATTTATTTATTTAAATGTGGCTTGCCTAAACCAATTAAAAATAATAAAATAATTTACATTTCTTCTGATTTCATACATATCATTTATTTTTATTTTATTTATTCAATTTGACAACATTGGTCCACTGGTTAGTAAAAAAAAAAAAAAACTTATCAACTAAGGGTTAGTACTTATTAATATTATAAATATTTTTTTCTTATTCATTCCTGCCGCACGAGCAACCG
This sequence comes from Fissipunctia ypsillon, assembly GCA_947568875.1. NCBI lineage: Eukaryota > Metazoa > Arthropoda > Insecta > Lepidoptera > Noctuidae > Fissipunctia > Fissipunctia ypsillon. The sequence continues at coordinate 16,760,841 of OX387663.1, read as the reverse complement.
GACAGAGTGCCTCAGTATCGGTGCATCATGTTGTTCGGCTAATGTCCTCAAAATACTGTTGCTGCTAGCCCTAATTCTACTTATTAAGGATGCGGTCATTTTCCTCATAATAGCATAAAAGTCGTCAGTTCGTGCTACAGCAAACATGCTAGACGCGCTGCAGAACCGGGGCAGCCTCAACAGCACCCTGAAGCCATTATTATATTGCACACGCAGAGCATCTAGATTTATGGTTTAAACCATAGAATACTCGACAACATTTTTTTTGTCTGATTGTTTGACTCGGAAACAATTCTGAAGAATTCAATTCAATTTATTTATTCAGTATCAATTCATATTGCGTTCGAATTCCAGCACGAAACATAAGTAATTGCCTCATACCTAAAATATTTAATATATTTTTTTTATACATATATATTTATACGCCCAATTAAACACACCTAATAATTCATAATAATATTGAATTGCTTGAATTGCTGCTTAGCCCTCTTCCTCTCTCCTAATGTTGCTGTGCTCGACAGGGTCCATATTGATCTTTTACTTTTTTATACCATCTATGTAATACATATTTAATGCAATTAAAAAACTGAGTATTGAGTATGTACAAATATATAAGAATACATGCAATTCAGTTTAAATTTTAAAATATTATTTAGATAAAAAAATTGTAATATACTATGCAAACATAGAATAAATAAAGCATAAGTCAATAAATTATTAGCAAATTAAACCTAAAAATAATCTAAAAATAAGTCATATGAATTTAAAAAATCTTAAACCTTTTGTAAGACAGAAGATTACCAGGGATATTACTTTAAGATTGGTTGATGAATTCGCTTCTGGGGAGAGCGTAGAACAAGGAAAGTAAGCACTGGTTCGTTCCAACATTTGGAAGACTCGCAAAAAGGTCCACAAGGGAGAAGCGCTAAGGTAGCCCGCGAAATTCTTTTCATACGATTTTTGCAATTTGCAGCTAAGTGTCTGTCTGGGTATATGTTGATTAAAGTATGATTCGCGACCGTAACAAATATGTATTTACAGAATTATAATCATTAGAATCAGTAATACAACTCCTTTAGTTAGTATAATCCTAAAATGTCAAGATTTCATGAAATAGTCATTCAATACGATTGCTTGGTCTTTGAGAGTTGCATTGATGACTTTAACTATTAAAACTTTGTAAATACCAGAGGCGAAGCGTGCTAACAACTCCATTCCTACCGGCTTCCCTTTGGAGGATCGGAAGAGTAACTTTACCTACCACTATTGAAAAATAGCATATTCAGTAATGTCTACGATTGCCAAATAATATATATATTCCAACAACAACACAAATTGTTCTTAATAAGCCGGTGCCATAACGTGACAATCGTATTTGTATAACAGTATAACTGAACAATTTCTTCTTCGGCTTTCCTCCTACGAAATATCAAGCCTCGCCACTGGTAAATACGTATTTGTTACGGTCGCCAATCATAATTCAATCAACATACAACCTAATACTGACCTGCAATTCGCGGGCTACCCTGGCGCTTTCGCCTAAAGTCGACGGTAAGAGATCAAAATTACCCTGCTTCAAACCAAGAGAATCCATTAAATTATTAACACCATAAAAGGTATTATCACATCAACAGTACAGCACACCTGCTCTAAAGTTGGTATATTTTACGCAGAAATAAGAAAAAGTGGCTTAACGTACAACGTAAAGAAAAATAACTATGTAACTAAAATTATTACACTGTTGAAAGACTGTTTGATGACAAGAGGTTTAGGTGCTTTTGGGTTGGGGGGTGTGTGACAGTGTGGGGGGTGTGTGACAGTGTGGGGTGTCTGTAAGGTGTGAGGAAATTAAATAGTTATATTTTAACAGTAATCAAATCACAAATAAAACCTACCATTATTCAAACAAATTCCTAAATAATCCTATCCCTGTCAAAATAATTTGTTTTCACAGCCATGCCTCTAGTTTTGACACGGGATTATGTTGCCATGTGAAAAATAAATGGTCAAAGGTCGAATTGGCGGGCAAAATGACAGGTGTCAGGTGAGAAAATACGGCGGATGTGGGTGAAAACTTGAAAAGCACGATAGGAGCGGAGAGGTATGTCATTATTGGTGTTGATATTGTTGATGTATTAGAGTTTTTACCCGACTATGGTAAAGCCAGTATATATGGCAAAAAGGAAGGTAAAGAAAGGTACGGCAAAGGAACGGTTATATTTTTAGCAGTATATGTATGTTTGTATGGAGTTGGGCTCTTAGCTAAAAGACAACAGCTGCACGGGTCGATCGAAGGTTAAGCTACGCTTGTCGCGGTCGATTCGTGGAATCCATCATTACATATCGAGACCCCTCCGTGCCTCGGAAAGTACGTTATGGCTTTGGTCCCGGCTGTCATTCGTTGATCTTTGACAGTCGGGTAGTCAGAAGACAACCAGTTTTGCCAAAATGGTATCGTGTTACCCAGTAACTGGGTTGTGGAGGTCAGATAGGCAGTCGCTCCATGTAAAATACTGGTATTTAACTGCATCCGGTTAGACTGGAAGCCAACCCCAATATAGTTGGAAAAAGGCTAGGCAGATGATGACGTGAAATGTCAAAATAATATTTATGTAACTGTGATTTACCTATATCTATTGTAGAAATAGGACAGATAACATATCTAGGTTCCTACCCATTTGATAGAGTGTTTGTCTATTGATGTTTTGTTTCGTTTGTTTATTCGATTAATTCAATAAATCTGGAAGTCTATTGGTACAGTGACGAGCAGAAGCTAATATTTATTTAGCCTAGTTAGTTGTTTGGTGTCTGGGTGTTTGTACATAAATAATATTCAATTAATAGAAGTTATTCTTACGCTACCATGAAACAGAAGGAATAAATTGAGCTGAGTTACGTTACTTTACTTGACTAAGGGGGAAGCGCCAAGGTAGCCCGCGAAATTCAAATTTTCTTAAGATTTTTGCAATTTGCAGCTCGTTGTCTGGGTGTATGTTGATTAAAGTATGTTACGCGACCATAACAAATATGTACAATTCCTTAAGTTAGTATAATCCTGAAATGTTAAGATTTCATGAAATAGTCATTCAATAGAATTACTTGGTCTTAGAGAGTTGTATTGATGACTTTAATGATTATAATACTGTAAATACATATTTGTTACGGTCGCGAATCATATTTTAATCAACATACAACCTATTACTGACCTGCAAATTGCAAAAAAACGTATGAAAATTTGAATTTCGCGGGCTACCCTGCCGCTTTTACCTTAAGTCCCTAAAATAGCTAGAACCAAGCTTAGGAAATACTTGCTTTGATAATTTTCTGTTCTATAATAATACCAGCATAATTGTCCCACTGCAGGGCTAAGGCCTCTTCTCACACAGAGAAGGCATGAGCATTGATCACCACGCTTGCTCAAGACTGGTTGGGATTTCAGGCTTATATTAACTACTAACTGTTGCCGTGGCTTCGCCCGCGTGGATGTCAATACTTCCCTATTTGAATCGGGTTTTTTTCACAATGTGGTTTTAAATTTTTTGAGTATTTTTTATAGTTGTTACTTTTTATATAACATCAGCTATCTGTCAGTGAAAGTCCCGTCAAAATCGGTCTAGCCGGTCGGAGATTAGCCGGAACAAACATACAGACAGACAGACAGACAAAAGTTTTAAAAATTGTTTTTCTGTTATATGTACCGTATAAACTTTCACATCATATCATCTGCCTGCCTTTTCCCAACTATGTTGGGGTCGGCTTCCAGTTTAACCGGACGCAGCTGAATACCAATATTTAACATGGAGCGACTGCCTATCTGACCTCCACAACCCAGTTACTGGGTAATACGACACCCCTTGGTAAGACTGGTTGTCAGACTTTCGGGCTTCTAACGACCCGTAACGACTGTCAAAGATCTACGAATGACAGCCGGGACCAACGGCTTAACGTGCTTTCCGAGGCACGGAGGACTCTCGGTATATAAAGATGGTCACCCATCCAAGAACCAACCCCGGCAAGCGTAGCTTAACCTGATGGATCGACCCGTGCGGCTGTTATTACTTAGCCACGATCTCCTAATCTCCTACCGTATAAACTTTCACATGTATTTAGTAAAAAGCTGTTATTTTGAAATTACACATAGACACTTCAATTTTATTTATTTGTATAGTTGTAGATAAGTCCAGGATTCCTCACGATGTTTTCCTTCACCTATGCCAGTAATGTCCAAGATAAACTCAGAAAATACGTATAAATTGAAAAAAAATACATTTTACTTGTGTAGTACTTGGCCGGATTCGAACCCACAACTTCGTGCCTGTCTGGCGAAGCCTTAACCACTGCGCATTAAAACTAGACATTTTATAAAATAAACTACACATTATACTTATCCATGTCACTACACTAAACGGTTTCGGTACTTACTCGGCGATAAAATTGGCGGGCAAAATGACAGCTGTCAAAAGTGAATTAAATATGGCGGAACGGCTCGGAAAAGTCGAGAGGTATAAAATTAAATTTTGCTTTTTATCTGATTCACTGAATATTTGTTTGATGATCAATACGTTTTACTTTAATGATTATATTGACATTAATGACAGGACCTGTCAAAAGGATGTTTTTTTTATGATTTACAATCTTTTAAACTTTACCTATACCTACAACAATCATTTCAATTCTAAAGCCATTAGTTACATTTGCATGATATTACATAACATCACCCCTGTATTTCATGAAGGGGAGGCAGAGGTATTTCTATCTGTTCTTTGTTTAAGTTTTTTGTTAAAGTGTAGTTAAAGAACTTTGTTCTTTGGCGGGCGGAATGTCCAAATAGATTAGCGTTTTGTGTCTTGTGTGCCTATAGATACGTTTAAGTAGTAGCTATGTATACATGTATATTTACAGTCCAGAAAGTTCTAGTCAGTTGCGAATAAACCTGCATAATAATAACTACACGTTGTTTTCTACATAAAAAAATCAAGGCAAACAAAACTCAACCTTATACATTGATCATTTGGTACTACAATCACATTTTGCACCTTTCATTTACTTCGGTGAAATTTTTTTCTCGGTCCTCCCTTGCGTATTTGCCTTTTTTTTTTTTTTTGTATGGGAAATCATCAAATGACTTCTCCCGCTCTGGACGGAGCGGGAGGGCGTGTCAGACTTTTACTGACTAAAACCCACCCGTGTTCCTTCTGTTGCCTGTGCCGGGGCCACGGTAACTCTTTCGAACATCCCGCAACCCTAGCTGGCATCGGCCCTAGCGGACCCCGTCAATAGTGCTGACATCTCTTTGAGGCGCGCGTGGAACACGACGCGCCGTCGACTCGGACTTGGTCCTTACCGGACGGCGAGCTACCCATTGCTCGCCGTCCGCAAGCCCGCGCCTATGGTGGCCGGGAATCGGCTGCCAATTCCCGACGCCCAAGGCGTCTCCTGCGGCGACTAGGGGCGTGAGGGTGCAAAGCTTGCCTCTCCCTCACGCGTCCCGCCTCCTCCTTCACGAGCATTACTGCTTCGCAGAAGGAGGTAATGGCTTCCCATGCACTCTCGCTCCGTACCATGGTCTGGACCAGGGCCGGACGCGAGAGATCGCCGCCGCCGATCGCTTCCGCGAGGACACGGCGGTGCTCCGCCCAAGCCGGGCAGACCTCCACCGTATGCTCCACCGTGTCCTCCGGGCGATCCACACAGTGGTGACACCCGGCGTTTCCTCCCGCCTTATCCGGAACAGGTACCTCCCGAAGCACCCGTGTCCGGTGAGGACCTGCGTCAGGCGGAAGGTGAGGACGCCGTGGCGCCTTTCCAGCCACTCCTCAAAGAGGGGACTTATCGCCGCAATTGTGGCGTGCCCAGCGCTGGGTTGCGATAATCACACTCTCCATGCCGCCATGAGATCCTGCCGGAGCTCTGTCCGCCGTGCCACGATTTCTCGCGGCAACAGAGTTACGCCCCGGCGTCCTGCCTCCTCGCGCCACTCCCACATGTGCGCGAGGACTTTTGCCTCTAGATCCCATGGCGGTAATCCGGCAAGGAGGTTCGCCGGCTCCCCGGAGACCGTGCGGTATCCCCGGGCTAACCGGATGGCCATGACCCTCTGGGACGCGTTCAATCGACGTACCGGTCGTCGCCTCACGGAACGCGCCCACACCGGAGCTCCGTAAAGGGCCATGGACCGCACGACCCCCGCGTAGAGCCTCCGGCAGGAGGCGTTTGGACCCCCCAGATTGGGCAGGAGCCGCCTCAAGGCAGCCCCGGCCCGCTCCAGTCTGGGAGCCAAACGTCAGAAATGCTCCACGAAATTCCACCGGCTGTCGAGGACGAGTCCCAGGTACTTCATCGTCGACTCGACACCGATGAGAACCCCTCCTACCGTTATTTGGGAACCCGATGGTGGCGCGTTCCGAGGACCATGAAAACACATGGCCTCGGACTTGTGCAAGGCCACCTCGAGTCCCAATTGCCGGATCCTCTCTACGATTGTCACAACCCCGCGTGCCGCTAATTCGGCCGCCGCCTGGTGCGACCTCCCCTGCGCCAGGACCAGCGTGTCGTCAGCGTAGCAAACTACGCTGACGCCACCAGGGAGGTCGGCGCGCAGCATCCAGTCGTACCCGATGTCCCACAGATGCGGTCCCAGAACCGATCCCTGCGGGACACCGCACGACATCTCTCGCCGGTTCCACTCTCCCCGGTGACCGGGGTAGATGACGGCCCTGTCCGTCAGATAGGCCTCGACCACGCGACAGAGGTAGGTCGGCACTCGGTGATACCGGAGTGCCTCCCTGGTGCAACTCCAGGGCAGGGTGTTGAAGGCATTGGCGATGTCTAGAGACACCGCCAAGACGACCCCACCCCGGGCCACAGCATCCCCCGTCGTGAGGGCTCGAACGCGCATGATGGCGTCCACCGTAGAGCGCCCCTTGCGGAAACCAAACTGGCTGTCCGCCAAATCCGGCCCCACCCTCACCAGCCGCCCGACGAGGTGCGTATTTGCCTTAAGAGTTTTAGTTTGGTTAATATGCCTAGTGAATTAAATAGGTACTTTTTTATACCTTTTTCAATGGGCACAAATCCAGACACCGGGGTGCTACCAAGAAAGTCCTGAAAAAATAATTCGTACATGCGACCAATAGACCAACGATTTATTTAGACCTAGTTTCACCATACCATGTTAGTTAGTTTAATCTTCTGTTAAAATCTTAACGGGACATTCATAGTAGCGAGTGTTTCACCATGCGCTAATTTTCTTAATCAGGCGTTAAATTTAATTGCTGCCCAGGTCCGATAACTTACTAACCGAAATTTAGTCAGTTGTCAAAAACATGGAAATGAAAAACGCGAGTCTATACTGTACGGCTAGCTAAAAAAATGCGTTGTCAGTGAACATTGACATGTGACATTGCGCCTTATTATTTTGGTTGCTTTGACAACTGACTGATATAAGAGTGAATGATAATTCTGACTAGTGATGTGCCGCTGAGAACGTTCTCGTTGCCGGCAATATTGCCAATGAGAATATTCTCAAGAAACTAGAACGTTTCCGGGAATATTCTCAACGTTCTCGACAAAATAAATTTAGTTTATAATTTGATGCTTTTGTACATTTATAGGTGATATATATAGGATGACTGGTAATTAGTGACCGATACTTAAACACATGATTTTACACATCATAACAAGCAACTTTTAATAAGGCACCAATCCTGAAATCGCGAAAAAAAAATCAGCTGGTCCCTACATTTTGACGAGTTATGCGAACATAAATGTAAGGAAGAGCTGATTTTTTAGTAGAGTAAAAGTTGCTTGTTATCATGTGTTTAAGTATCGGTCACTAATTACCAGTCACCCTATATACAGTGTTTCTATGTTTTATTTTTTGGGCTCTAGCACTAGTCGTTATAAACAACGCACGAAAAGAGTGAGTGAGATATTGCTGTCCTGCTCACTCTTTTCGTGGCGAACGCGCGCCGCCGCCGCGCCGCGGCCGCGTGTTAGTTGATCAGTGTGCTTCTGAGTTTGAAGGCTTAACACGTTGCGAAGATGATGGAAAAATTCATTTAGTTTACCAAGCATTCACAGAAATCGAAGAAATGCTTAATTCCGAAAATGCAAACCAAGTATTCGAAAACCATTTAGAAGACATATTGGCTAAGTTTATACAAAGAAAACAAAATGCATTAAAATCAGTTCATTTTGCGGCCGCTATTTTGGACCCTGGTAACCAAGGTACAACTTTACCTGCTAATGCGAATCTCGAAGGATGCCAGGCAATAATGAATATTGCGCAGTGTGGATACGGGACAAACGGACCAAGAATCCTTGAAGATTTAGCAAATTACAAAGGACGAACTGGCATTTATGATAAAAGTTTTCTTTGGGAATCAGCATGCACCATTCAACCTTTGTCTTGGTGGAACTTATTTTTTCCCAACTCAGATTTGGGAAGAGCTGCTATAAAAATTTTATCAATACCATCAACTTCGGCAACTGTGGAAAGAAGTTTCTCGACATTTTCTAATATACACACCCAGAAAAGAAACAAACTAAAGACTGATCGAGCTGGAAAACTATGTTACGTGGCTCATAATTGGAAGCTCATGAATAAAACTTCTAAGTCTTCAAATAAGACACAAACTCAGAGTCACCAATTATCGTCTACTATTCAATCGTTGGCCGACTCAGCGAACCACGAAAGTGACTCTGAACATGAAGAATCTATGCTTGAATCCATGGAAACGTGTGATTTTGATGAGTTTCAGGATATTCAAGAAGAACCATTACTTCTTGAAGAAAATCTTGCGATAAACTAGAATTATTTTCTCGTACGAAAACGGTTTTGTCATACTATATCAGATTTCAAAGGGTTAATTATATCTCAAAGTCGTTAAATATTGTTAATTTTAGTTTATTCTTTGTTGATTTTTAAATGTTTAATTCTGATTTGATATTTTCTAATTGACTACAATTAGAAAATCGACGATTTTATCTTTAGATAGCGGTTGATTTACTTTGAGTTATTAGCCACTAATACGATTGGGACAAGGGCAGGAAGATGATGACGATTTAATCATCTTTTTAATTTTTCAATCAGATTTCAAAGCGCTCACTCAGTGTTTGTCAATATTGTAATAGTAGTAATTAGTGAAGTTGATGTTTTCTTGTTTTATTAAACGGAGTTGATTGCGAAAAATTGTTTCAATTTGACCATTCCATTTGTACCTAAAAATATATACATTTAATGTCAAGTAAACGAACATTTTAACTATCCATTCTCTTTATCTTTTCGTGTAAAAAGAAAGTTTTATCGTCCATATCAATAAAACAATATTTCACAAAAAAAAATTCTATTAAAGATGCAGTAATGCTGAGAATATTGCCGAGAAAGTTCCCGAGAATATTCTCGAGAATACTTGCTACTACTGGAAACATAGTCTTTTATTGCAAATAGAGTGTATTTTATTATACAAAATTATCTGTCGACTTCATTTGATACTATTTTACTTAAGAAAGGTTGGTTGTTTCCATTTCATAAAAATGATTCTCAACCATTCTCACTTATGAGAACGTTGCCGGGAACGCTGCCGGCAATATTCTCAGGTGGGAGAACGTTCTCGAGAACGGCACATCACTAATCCTGACGCCAGCCGATCTATTCTGTAAACATCACACCGTGAGCACATAGGTGAAGTGAGTTTGAAGTGAGCTCAATCCCTAGTAGAGTAAGGTGGGATGACAGTTCATATCACGCTCACTTCACCTAAATTTTCACGGTGGGATCTTTACAGAATAGGACCACAGAAGGCCTAGACAAATGGCATTCGCTTCGGATCGATTCTACAATCGTTATCGCTTCAACGATAACCTATTCGCTAACATATGATCCCGTGACATTTCGATGGCTTATGTCAACCTCATACATTTTTGACTTTTGAGCGATTGTATAAATAGAATCGCTCCGAAGCGAATGCCTTTTGTCTAGGCCCTCAGGTTTCTTAATGTGGTGTTATATTTTTGTGGAATGTAAATACCATAAACATCGATGTTTATTTTAATGTTCGATTTGCTAATGTCCGATTATGAACAGTTTTGGCTTCTATCTGCCTAGCCTTTTCCAAACTATGTATGTATGTTGGGATTGGCTTTCAGTCTAACTGGATGCAGCCACACCAGTATTTTATATGGAGTTACTTACTGGGCTACATAACCCATTTACCTACTAGACTAGTTGTCAGACTTTCGGGCTTCTGACGACTCATAACGACAGTAATTGATCCACGAATAACAGCCTGGACCAATTATGACTTAAAACGTGCTTTCCGAGGCATGAAGGGGTCTCGGTATGTAAAGATGGTCACCCATCCACGGACCGACCGCGGCAAGCGTAGCTTAATGTGATCGATCGACCCCTGTGGCTGCTATTACTTAGCCACGAGCCCCTCAATGTATAATATATACCACCTTGTTAACATAAAAAGTTTAATCAACCACGATTTATGAGTAATAAAGCCGGACGATTGAATTTTCAGACGGGAGGCATTAAAAATAATTAAAATATCACCGAATTTCATGCATTTCATTACATAATCTCTTTGTTTTAAAGCAATCAAACGTTCTCCGGTTTTCTCTGAGGATAAAAAATATTGTTGAAATATACAAGGTGTACGTTTAATCATTGTAAACCACTTAAGGGGTCATTGTACTCATCATTGTGAACAACTTTTACTAAGGGACCAAACCCGAAATCGCGAAAAAAAATCAGGTGTTCCCTACATTTTGACGAGTTATGCGAACATAAATGTAGGAAAAAACTGATTTCTTTTTCGCGATTTCAGGTCTGGTCCCATAGTAAAAGTTGTTCATAATGATGAGTACAATGACTCCTTAAGAGGTTAGCAGTGATTAAAATAACACCTTGTATATACGTAATTAATTTACTGATTAAATTGTAGGTAGTTTAAGGTTTTATCTCATTTGTGTTTGATGCAATTACATTTTCAATCAGTTGTCATAAACAAACAAATATCAATGAAGTTTCCTGTATTAAAGAATAAAATTATTAGTTATTTTTAGTTTTATTAACGTACAATCAGGGAACATGATTGTTGAGCAGATTGATACACTGCGTCAATTTACCGCAATTCACGACTGACAAAAATGACAGGGGGCCAACCACCAACAAGCAGTATTATTTAAATGTTACTTCAGTGTGAGAAAGAGATGGAGCTATACAGGACGTCTAACTCCATCTCTTTCCCACACTCAAGTAAGATTACAATAATACTGCATTAAGAGGTGGTGGTCTAGCTTCTGGTTATGGTTTGAATTTACGGACAGTAAATTATTACAACCCAATAACGCAGTTGCGATGTCAATTTTCTTCCCATTTGGAAAAAAATTAGGATGTTTTTAATCCATTATTATTGTGGTGAAGGAGAGATATAATTATATTTTATAGATTATTGTGCACTAGCGACCCTTGCCGCGCACGGTTTTTAAGATTTGACTCACAATCTAACTTTCCTTATTATAATTATGTAAGTTTAATTTATTATAAAATTCAACCTTCCGGAACGAACATATATTTTTTTATTCAGTAGGACACAATCATACATATTATAATTTATACATCTAAGATGGTACCAACATAAAAAACTTTAGAGTTTTACCATGCAAATTATGGTGCATCAAAATCTGTTGCGTAGTTTATAAGAACAACTAGGTCACACATACAGACACGGAAAACAACTTTAATTTATATTAATTATGTTTATATAGATAATAATATCTTGGTTAACAAAAGACCTTAACAAGGGTGCTAGGGTCTTTTGTTTATCGCTAATATTATCACTAAAACAACACAAGTGACTTTGTTTGTTTTCTAACTAATTTCAAACTACCCGCGTTCAGAATAACGCGAAACAAACAAACGAATACAGAACATTAAGTATTTACACTATTTGTGTTTTATGGGATTCGCTATTTGAAAAGTTACTGAAGTTGGCCCGACCTTAAGGCCCCTGTCCCACCGTCGGTCGCCGTCGAGGAAGCGACTAGGTATCAACGGTTTTCTCGCTCAAGAAACGTACAAAAGATCCCGAAAAAGAAAGAAGGAAAGAACCCCCGAAACAGTTCCCCTGAAAGTAACAGAATACGTATCTCTTTTACTTCACGGGACCTACAATCTGTGTAATTAATTAATAAATCAATTAATTAATGGTTGATAGCTGACTGTTCGCATCGGTGGTGAGTACTCCTTTTTGGCAGCGACAAGAGGTATAAAAGAGACTACTCGCTCAGCGACGCTCGCTTGGCGGCCAGAACACTCGCTCATTTTTAGTTCCTACAGCTGTACTCGCTTCTCGTTAATCGCTTGCGGTGGGACAGGTGCCTAACACCTGCAGGATTTTAGTCGGCTTGGTTAAATAGCCGAGAGAAGTGGCCCTGGGTCAATTTATAGCTGTAATTTTGGCTGTAAAATGAGTTCTGGCTTCTATAGTTGTCGCGTTTTAGCATTGCAATAGCGGTCATACATACATACATACATAAACTCACGCCTTCTTCCCATGGGGGTAGGCAGAAACTACAGAACGCCACCTGCTACGATCCTTACATACTCCTTTTGCCTCGTTTACATTCATACATCTGGTCATACACGCTCGCCGGTTGCGAGTACTACGCACCTGACCTTTCTGAAGAACATCACCAATAAGATCACTATATGTCTTCCTAGGGCGTCCCCTCCCGGCGTTTCCACTCACTACCTTTTGTTAGTCATAGTGGTCATTGCTATTTAAAACCATTTTTTATTTTAAAAACAAAGAAATTTCGTTAACGTCCTGAACCAATATCCGGCGTGATCTTCAACATGTTCGAATAACGAAAAATCATACATAGTTTATTGTTTGGTTCCTAAGGAGAGCTATTAAGGAAAGAGCAATGACCGCGATTGCCACGCTAAAACGCGACGACTATATCTAGTAGCTTTAATGCAGCTATATGGCTTCGTATAAAGAATAGATTTGTCATCTCCTCCGTAAGTTGTGGGTGATGTTTTCGGGTGTTAAAAATGGCTTGATGTGCCGTCACAATTTCAGTTACTATACTTAGTCATTATAAGTTTTTGTCTTTGTAGTGTTTGTTTACTTAAAACTATGTAGCAATGCGAATATAAATTCAAATTCTAATAATTTTATTGTGGATCACAGGTTCATAAGATGTTGTGTTAAATACAGGTAAGTCTGCTATGTCCCGCCATTAAGGCATATAAAAATCATGACACAAGTTCGGTAAATATGCAGTTAAAATATTTATAATACATCTAATTATAATTAAATTACTGAAATAGTTAAATATTTATGTAAAATTACAAATTATTCATTCAATGGATTCGCTTCAATGTATTGTCATCTAGAAATTCTCTTATAGAGTAATAACATTTACTTATCAATAATTCGTGTATTTTTTTTTTTTGAAGGTATTTATATCGCTCTTAATTCTGAGAAAAGGTGGAAGATTATTAAAGATACGTGGGCCCATACAAAAAATGCTTTGGTGCAAAAGGTTTACTGGCTGCGATGCGCAGCTTGTCTTTGTGTCTGGCCCTAGTGCAAAATTCAAACAACCGTAATTGGAACTGGTTGTTACACATCTGTCAAAGATTCATTAGGATGCCGGAGTCAGACAGCTTCTCTCTGGCATAGACTAGCTGCAGTACTGCCTCTCCTTTCTCCCTTAATCCATCCAAAGGCGGTCTTAAAAGATCGCTCTTAGCGATAAGGCAGCCCATTGTGTCACCCCTTAAAAAATTTCTACTTTATGTCTGTAATATTTATGGTGTACATAATAAAGAGTATTCTATTCTTTTCTATTAATGCTGAAATAGACTTTTTGGCGCAGCTGTGAGACTATGTTTTTAAAGCATTTCACTTTTTTCTTTTCTATTTCGTGTTTCATGAACTGTACCCAAATAAATGTTATTCTATCTTTCTATAATACAACTATCAATAAAATAGACAACATCATATTTTTTTTAAATAAGAGGAAAATTAGGCTATTTCGCAACGCTTGTTTCGTAAAAAAAGTTGTTTACCGAAACTAAAAAAGTACCAGACTCTTGGTAATTTCAAAATCCTTAGCTTGTAAGTGTAATACTACATTAATCCAACAGATTTCTCGATTCATCACGATGTTCAACTTTAACAACTTCCCTGTCCAATGAGTCATATATGACTCACGAGAGAAGTTTTCGCCCTACGTGCATGAGTCACAATGAGTCATAAAATAACCAAAATAGGATAAATCTACATGTAATTATGAAAATTATATTTTATGGTATATAAGAATGTTATATATAACTCATCAGAAGAAAAAACTGTGAAAAATGCGTTGTATGGGACAGGGAAGTTGTTAACTTCGAAAGTTTCGTTGAATTTCTTTATTTTTTTCTTTACACAAAACTGAGAAGCTTTCTTACCTTTGGTTGCAAAATATATAAAACTGGGGGGTTTTGAAAATCATGCTCAGTTTTAAACCAGCGATCCTTGAGTAAAGACCTCATCTATATTAAAAGCTGCTGATAAGATTGATACTCAAATACTGAAGGAACCAGCCGTGTGGTTGCCCAGCCAACAACTATATTACTGGTTTCTTAAATATTCGTCACCAGATCCATCAAGCAAAGCATCAAAAAGTGAAACAATGTATCGCCAAGACGTTACGTTGAAAAATCCTGCAATTTCAAAAGGACTTTATCATAACTATCCATTTCATTCAATTCGCCATGGCCGACCAGAAGATTTGAATCGATTCAACATCTTTGAAAAGAACTTATTGTTCAACTTCTCGTAGCTTGACCACAAACTAATCTCAAACATATATTATTATTCTCAACGGTTAGGTATGATTGAGAACTATGTCATTGATATCACTAAGCCAATGATGATATCTGCCAACGCGAAGATTTGTCTTGGTTCATTCCGGCGAAGCCCCAGTGGCGAAGCCTCAAAACTATTTCATCGGTTTGGTAATGTGCCTGAGAACCGCCTCAGCCATATCACCTACCCAATGAGGGTGTCTGCAAATGCGAACAACTGCCCTTTGTGTACGTATACTAGTACCATACAATTATTACCTGATATAACGCATTCTGAAACTTGACAAAACGTGGCAAATAGCTGTCTAATGTTTCGCTATTTTTATTCATTTGTCTGACACTGAATATTAAAGGCCCCTTCCCGGTCCGTTTATCGTCAACACTAGCATAGTGGAAAAGCTTGTTGTTTCATCCAGCGTAAGTGAGAACTAGTAACAAGCAAGTGAGCACGTGGTAACATTGAACGAAAAACAGTATGCGGGAAATTCATAAAACTTGTTTTAGGAAATACAGTGTCTATGAATAAGTCTTACAAGTTTGTATAATAAATGTTAGTTATTTAGAATCTTCATTAGATGTGCGAGGTTTTTATGAAGTTTATCTTTTATTTTTACAACTTATGAATACATTATGAACGACTAAAGTTCAGGTAAAATTTGTGCAAACGAGCAGATTTTTGGATGCTTATGCTGAATTTGTTTTTCAAAATTATGATTTTCTGCTTCCATAGAAACCTAGATATAGTGCACAAAATATCAAAAATCAAAGTCAAAAATCCAAAAAAAATCAAAGGAGTTCAAAAATTTCAAAGAAACGTACTATGAAACCATTATCACGTACGAGCGTTTGTACGATAAGTATGTTAAGTTGGCCCCTCATAAACTAGACTTAAAAAAAGTCGTCATAGGTGTCGTGGGACATCCTGTTAGAACGAAGTTCCTTTCGCTGTATAACAAGTGTTAATACAGAGCCATCTAGTATGATGTCAAGTTCCAAGTCTCAAAAGTGTTTGTTTTTATTTTATTTTTATTTTTGAAGGCCCTTAGCACACCGCCGCGAAAACGAAAAACCGCGAAACCGCATAATGTTCCGCTTTTCGAATCGCGATTCGAGTAGCGGAATTTCATACGAGTCAGTTGAGTTGAACTACTGCAGTTTCGCTGCTATGGTTTCGCGGCGGAGATGTAGAAAGGCTCTGAAATAAAAAAAAAACAAAAACTTTTGACACTTGAAGCTGACGGCATAACGCTTTTTTATTACGTCACAATTTCTGCCAGTTTACTCCTACCTTTTTTTTTGTGGATGGGAAATCATCAAATGACTTCTCCCGTTCTGGGCGGAGCGGGAGGGCGTATCAGACTTTTACTGACTAAAACCCACCCGTGTTCCTTCTGTTGCCTGTGCCGGGGCCACAGTAACTCTTTCGAACATCCCGCAACCCTGACTGAGTTTACTGTTACATCAAGCCGCGATAAAGAACTTCTTTCCTAAAACTTTTTACACCTTTATCTAAACGGAAACTGAAGTATGACAGAAGAAAGGGGAGGCCTACCCAGCAGTATGATTTTGGGCTGAAATTATGATGATTGTGAAGACACCTAAAACTAAATATTCAGTGTTATGATATTAAATTATTGCAGTGTACTACAGAGCGATATTTCATAATTTCATTTAGTAATATTCACAAATTGATCAAAATAGCCAAATATTTGACACTTATTAATGACGTTGATACTTCTCTGAATGTGCCAATTAAACTCTTGATATTAAACCTTGTTTCTCATTGTTCCCAGGTGAATGGCGAGGTGAGAGAAGGATGCTGGATATCACTCGAGACAAGCCGGTCAAAGTCTGCGTGCGAGTTGTCGTGCCAGTTCGAGATCATCCAAAAGTAAGTTCCTATAAGCTTAATTTATTTTGGAAGAATGAATGATTTATTTATTATAATATGACATGACATGACATGTGTCGAGCTACAGGTCTGAGCTCAAATGGATGCCCATTCGCCAGAGAAGAAATTTGCGTGCTTTGACCACGCTTTTCTCCCTTCTTAACTCTCCCACTCCTCCTTCTTATCTAGTGTCTCACTTCCAATATCTATGTTCTTCACACGCTAAGTATCTTCGTTCTTCTAACCATCTTCTCCTACTCTGTCCTTCTCATACTTCTGACTTTGTTCATTCTTCCATTCATATTCAGTCCATTCTTCTTTGGAATGCGCTACCTCTTGACATTAGGATGGCCACCAGTCGGTATGCATTTAAGCGGAGATTGCGGAGTTATTTTCAAAATAAATAGCGTAGAGTCATCTCAAAACCTCTCTCTCTTGAATTTGTATATATAATATAGGTATATATTATAGTAAATATGTATGTATGTGTATTATAAGTTTATAACTTATTTATGTACAAATTGTTCCAATTCTAACAGAGCACCTGCCATCTAATCTCTTCACCACCCATGGTTGACTAGTAGAGAATGCCTAAGGCTTTAAGTCCGCCTTTGTACTTTTTTAAGTGTGAAAAGTTTAAATAAATAAATATGACATGGTATTAATAACAGATGGTGGCTAATTTTGATTGTAGCTGTAGTTATTATAATACTAAGCTGTGCTTGGCTAACAGTATTGGCAGCACAGATTTATATTACTACTAGGCCGGAGGTCGTGGGTTCGATTCCCACCCAGGACAAATGTTTGTGTGATGAGCACGATCATTTGTTTCTGTGTCTGGGTGTTATTATCTATAATATGTATGTATTTAGAAATATATAAGTATGTTTATCAGTTGTCTAGTACTCATATCACAAGCTCTGCTTAGTTTGAGACTAGATGGCGTTGTGTGAAAGTTGTGGAATATATTATTATTATTATTATATTTCTATGGTTGGGAGTGACTCGGGACAAACTTATTGATCTGCTTAGGTAGTCAGCCCGTTATCCGCTAAAACAGGCTAAACTAGTTCTTGCAAGTAGCTAGAAACTGTCATTGCCAAGTCGGTTTTATAGTAGGTACTCACTAATTCCATGGGTTTAGGTCAAAAGCCCAATTCTCGTAATTAAAAACGTTCAAAATGTAGTCGCAACCTCATGCCAGCGACAATCAAATGTGAAAGACTTGTCAAAAATGTAGAGAAATTATAGGTATTTCTGACATAAATTGAGAATGAGATCAGACTGTGAATGTTCGAATTGCCCCTCTGATGGCATTCGTTTAAAATATTAACAGATCTTCCTGTGCAAGTCCCATTAAATACTTTTTTTTGTTTCTTTAGAAAGAACTAAAATCCGACAAAGTGTGGGATGAACTATGTAATCGAAGGGTGCCCGGGAAAAAGTCTTACCTTTGTCACTCAAATCCGTCCAACCATAATAAATAATGTGTAAATAAGTAGTATAGAGAGAATATCATACTTCTGCTTCTACAATATTTAATATCTATGCGTAGTATAAATACTTAAAAGCCAAGTCGTCCATACATCAGTGTAATTCAAAATTCACACAGACCCACTAGACTGCGGTGTCCATTATTCATTCATAATTAATTAGGAAGTCGCCACACAGTCCGTGCCTACAAAGTAGTTCCCAACTTTCGATCGGTACGGTTAGTAAATGTGGCGCTTGCCGTAACAAACAGTAACCCAGGTTCGCATGAGCGTGAAAATATCGCGGCGGGGTTTTAACGTGCACTGGATTTTCAACTCTCGGTATTGAGCATTAAGAATCAAACAGAGCGCAACCCAGCGCGTCAAAAAAACACACTGTTGGATTTTCAACTCTCGGCGCTAAGCAGTGCGTTGAAAATCCAGTGCGTGAAAAAAAATCGCCGCGAGAGAAAATCGCCAGTACGAAACTGGGCTAACTGTGAACTACGAAACACCGAAAATATTTTTAATTGAAAAAAAAAAACCCCCGAAGCGAAGTTTTTATTTGTATAACAATACGCCTGTATTCCCCGAAGCGAAGCAGAAGTGTATTTTCAAAAACAAAATATTTTATTTCATATAAAGCTACATGGGCACTTATGAAACGTCAGAAGCTAGATGCACGGTTCTAATTGGGCGTTTCGTATGGAGAAGATCCGGCAAGAAACTCCACGGTTACTCTTTTTAAAATATTTGCCTTTTACAATGTTTTCAAATGACACTGTTAAGACCACTGAAGCGGTGACGAGACGAGAGAAGAGGAGATGTGTTTAAACAACCAATAGAATTTCGTTATTCACACATTTCGTCTCCACTCAGCTTCAGTGGATATCACTGAGCGAAGATGTATCATATTTGTATGACGCGATTGAAGTGAAGATGTGAGCTGTACCTCGCCGAGATTGAGCTTGGCGGCGGTACAAAGCGGAGATCTGAGCTGTGCCTCGCAAGCTGGCGACGGCGCGCAGCTGAGACGAGAAAAGATGAGAGTGGCGTGCAGTGAGCGGCACAATCCGCCAACCGCTCTAGCCAGCACACATCTCCGCTCCAGTCTAGCTAGTATGCATCTCCGCACAGCTTTGGTGGATACACCCTAGCTGAAAAACATCTCCTCTCCGCTTCGGACATCTCCGCACATCTCCGCTTTGGTGGAGTCCGGCCTTATGGAAGAACAGTGTAGGCCTGTCAACAAGACAGGTACTTAAAGAAATAAAAAATGTTCAGGAATCAACACGCCTACACCTATATTTCGCTAGGTCAGTGTACGTTAAAGTCCCATGTATAAGGGGTGAGCCTAATGCCATTAACTGGTCACAAAATTCTATACTCCAGGCAGCTATCGAGAATTTCGTAATGAAAAATCGTATCATGTTGTCCAACCGGGGAATCGAAGCCAGGACCCCACGCTCAGTGTCCATGGGATCAATGAGACAGCCAAAATAGATATATCATTACATTACGCCTGTAATCCGCAAAGGGTTAGATAGAGGTGTATCTTTAATACATCCACATTTCGCCAGTTATGTTTAAGTCTCATGTATAATAGGGGACGAGCCTATTGCCATCAACCGGGCACGAATCCAGACTGCGGGCTGCTTCTGAGAAATTCCTGATAGAAAAACCGGATAACACTTTGCCCGACTTGGAAATCGAACCTAGGAGGTCGGTAGTACTTACTGCCTATCAGTGGCGAGGCTTGACATTTCGTAGGAGGGAAGCCGAAGAAGAAATTGTTTAGTTATACAAATACGATTGTCACGTTGTGGCACCGGCTTATTTAGAACAATTTGTGTTCTTGTTGGAATATATATTATTTGGAAATCGCAGGCATTACTGAATGTGCTATTTTTCTATGGTGGTAGGTGAAGTTACTCTTTCGATCCTCCAAAGGGAAGCCGGTAGGAATGGAGTTGTTAGCGCGCTTCGCCTCTGCTGCCTATTACTAGTCCACACAAAAAAAAAATGAAAATCAAACCAATTTCTCTGCCCACCAACCACAAAAATGTTTGTTCCTGTATAATATTATAAATAGCGTTATTTTCGCTTACATCAATAAGGGCATTCTCCCAGTCACGTTTGGTAGACGAATTGAATTCGTACCGACGTAAAAATATCGTATTTGTCGGAGTTGCGCGTGCGGTAATATTCGAACATGGAACGCAAAACATTTAGGGTTCCGTAATAAATTGGTAATTTTTGCGGATGTAGTAGAAGCTTTCTTACGCAAAACTACTTTTTCTCGCGGCTTCGCCCGCGTAGAGGACGGAGGCTATCCCACGGGAACCTACTATCGGGATGAAAAGTATTCTATGTCCTAAGCCAGGTCAAATTTCACCCAAATCCGTGCCGTTTTTGCGTGATTCACTAACAAACATCCAAATATACAAACTTTAACACTTATAATTTTATTAATTAATATTGTTGGCCTAATTATAGTATATTTTGAGAAATGAGACAAGAGTGGATATAACCGAAGATAATCATTTCAGGTTTGTTAAGCAAAGCTCTCTGCCAAACCAACCATCCAAAGGTTGTCTTTAAAAGATCGCTTTTAGCTATAAGACCACCCATTGTGTCACCCCTTGTAAAATTTCTACTTTTATATCTGTAATAATTATATAAGGCGTACACAATAAAGAGTATTCTATCTGTTATCTATTTTAACATCAGGTATAGTTGCTGGCACGACCCGTGAGCACAAACGCTACAACCTAACGAATCTTATTTCCTATCACGGCAGGTTGCACACGGGCGGGAGCAATGAAATCAATATTTATAATCAATCATACTTATGTACAGCGCAATTTATTTTATCACTACCCAAATTTTCACAGGGCATTCTACCCATAAATATGACCAACTTTCACTATGAAACCAGCTCAGAAATCACCAAAAAAAAATCTGATTTTTCATAAATTTTGGTCGAGTAGGTATTGAACTTTTGTATGAAACAGCTGATTTTTTTTATGTGATTTCAGAGTTTATTTTATTTTATTTCATAAGGGAAAACAAACAGTAGAATAAAAGAAAAGAAAAAAAACGTCCCATAGTGGTCCGTAGTGGGGGACAGTGGAGTTGGTCCCATAGTGAAAGTTGTCCATATTCATGGGTAGAACACCGTGTGTAAATTTGGGTAGTGATAAAGATAGAAAGCAGAATACAAGAGCATGCTGATGAGGGCAGTTAAAGTTAAGATGGAAATTTGACTCACTTTGCCCGTTTGGCGGGAATCGAATTTAACCCACTCAAACTCAACAGTCTCCCTTATTATTATTACTAGAGTTCAACAAGTCAGTTCCAGAAAGCTTATCATTCTTCTCACCGCCGAACCCAATATCCTATCTATCAGCAGTTTTGGCATACTGGAGATAGAAAAACCTATCTATCTATGGTTTTAACGTCCCAATAATCTATAAGAGATTATGGAATCTTACCGGCCTGACATAAGGACATATAGAATTATACTGTCTACCATCAATAGCGATCTGTCTTTTACTGAAAATAGGTTATTGGGTTCGGCCGTAAAAGACAGATCGCTATTGATGGTAGACAGTATCACTCTATCTGTCCTTATGTCAGGCCGGTAAGATTCCATAATTTCTTACTTATTATTGGGACGTTAAAACCATAGATAAATTGGTTTTTCTATCTCCAGTATGCCAATGCCAATGTTAGCGTGTCGATGGCAATCTAGATAAAGTCGGCCCAGAATTTGGCTACGAGTTTGGCACTTTCAGTAGCGTCCATCAGTCCCTGTATCGTGCAAGCAACAGGACACGCTGAACACGATAATAAGTGTCCCATTGTTTGATGTATTTGAAGAGACAGCTATTGTTAGAGATACAAACGGAAGAGGTTTAAAAACAACGTCAATATCATTTTACAGTATAGCATTTTCGAAAAACCAGAATCACTAGGTATATTGAACAAACAATATCTTATTTCAAACTTTTATCTCTGACGCAAACAAAATGTTTGCGCAATCGCCATTCTTCTTTCCTCTTTCGCAATTTTTTAAAACATAACACACATAACATCACGCCAGTAATTTCCCAAAGGGTTAAGCAGAGGTGTGATTTAGCATGTACACCCACATTTTGCCGGTTATGTTTAAGTCCCATATAATGGGGAGCGAGCCTATTGCCATCAACCGGGCACAAATCCAGACTCCGAGCTGCTACTGAGAAATTCCTGATAGAAAAACTCAATAATACTTTGCCTGACTTGGGAATTGAACCCAGGGCCTCATGCTAAGCAGTAGCGCTTGCAACCACTAGACCGACGAGGCAGGCCTCGTTTATCTTATAAAAGTCGAATGAAAACATTGCAGAGGACTATAACGGAACC
Source organism: Fissipunctia ypsillon (assembly GCA_947568875.1). Classification (NCBI taxonomy): domain Eukaryota; kingdom Metazoa; phylum Arthropoda; class Insecta; order Lepidoptera; family Noctuidae; genus Fissipunctia; species Fissipunctia ypsillon. The sequence continues at coordinate 16,738,196 of OX387663.1, read as the reverse complement.
CGTTCTTGTTTGCTTCAACGATAATTTTTTTTCGAGTAAGCGAATACCCCCCTCATTCCATTGCTCTGCGTGTGATATATAAAGCATCACTCTCGCTACCAAATGTTGAGTAAGTAGTTAATGGAGTGAGAATGTGAATCACATAGATGGCTTCATCAACGTATCCCAGGGCTTAACAAAGATCTTATATTTTGAATGGTTTTATATTGTTTTTTTTACATTGTTTTCACATATAGAAGCAACACGAATAATGTACCCAGGATTTTGGAATATCTTGATTTAAAACAGTGACCGACTCTTTGACAATTCAAAAGTGCCTGTAAATGGTTTGATTGAAATAAATGCTGTGAGTTTGAGTTCTATGTGTTTCTATTTCTGCCGTGCCTTGGCTGTGAATTATCTTCATCTGATGTACAATAAAAAGTATTCTATCTATATATCTATATATTTAGTTGCTCGTCTTTACGTGCCATAAAAGCAGTAGGCCTTATGACGATATGTGATGTGCATTAACAGCATCAAATACATTGGGTGTTTATCACTATACGACTTTTTCATTGACATCGACAACTAAAAATACCTTTTTGCTGCTTCTGCGTAATTTTGAGTCATAAGCTACTTACTATTTTAGTAACTTTTATCCACTATTAAATGACACTGCAATACATAACATCACATAATATGACGCCTGTAATTCACGAAAGGTTAGGCAGAGGTGTCCCTATAGGTACCCACATTTCACCAGTTATGTTTAACTCCATGTAATAGGGGGCGAGCTTGTTGCCATCAACCGGGCACAAGTCCAGACTTTGGGCTGCTGTTTAGAACTTCTAGCTGAAAAAACCCAATAACATTTTATCTTACCGAAACTTTCTTACCTCGATGGCACTAGATACATTCTTGAGATTCCATTCTACAGACATTTATACGTATGAACACTCCATTGGCTTTCTACTCCGTGGTTCAAAAAGTACCCCACGTACGAATATGGCTATTTAGTATTTCCTCGCTATTACACGTTGAAAAATTATATGAAATTTCTTTGGGGGCTTAGGCCTTGATTGTATTGACCATATTTTGAGAATTTATTTCCTGAGAAAAAAAGGTAAATTATTCTGTTTGGTGTGAAAACTTTTCATTATTTTCTTATTAGTACTTACGTCTACACTACAATGTAGAATACAGTAAATATGCTAGAAGAAATATAAACTATAGGATTTACTATTTAACTAGCACTTCAGTCACTTCAGTCCTCCAGACGAATTTTTGCCATGGCGGCCATTCTCAGCGAAGACTAGCCATCGACACGGGAGATATCAAGCCGTTTCAGGAAAAACACCGTAAGCGTCAAAAATCACAAAACTATTTTTTCTTCGTAACCTCTTAATTAGACAGTTTTACATCTTGTCGCGTTTACTCTTAAATTATATTTTAAATTTACACGACTTTATTGTCGTAAGAAATTATCATCGTAAATGAAAAACATCGTTAGTTATGAAAGAAAAAAACCCTTTCCTGTAAAAAGTGCAAATTGTCGCTTACGATGTTCTTCCTGAAAAGGGTCGATGTTATAGTGCACAACTGTGTGCGCAGATACAGGTGCACTCACTCTTCTAGTCCAATGGGACGACAATCCGACACACCGGGGAGCGATCAGGCGCAGGACCAACGGCTTAATAAGCTTTCTGAGGGTATCATAGTGCCAACTTCAAAACTCCGGGCTGCTACTGAGAAATTCCTAATGTAAAATCTCAATAATGATTTGCCTGACCTGAAAATCCGGACCCCACGTTCTACAGTCACGCTTGAGACCACGAAACCAACGGCACCTGTATGGATATTTTGTCAAGTATTCGCAGAAATTCACCCTGCGTAAAAAAACCACACCGTCTTTCCTAATAATGGAAACCAAAGCCACTAAAAACCGTATCCGACGATCATTATGGATTAAAACCGCATGGCTATAAAAACCCTACAGAGATAAATCAAATCGCTCTTTTAGGGCGATAAAATCCACAAAAAGTACCATTAGCGTTAACACACTGAAATTGATTGAACCATGGTACTTGGTAGTATGATAGATGTAAAAGTCCGTTTGTTTGGGAAGTGTACAAGGCTTAAGTCGAAAGCGCCAAGGTAGCCCGCGAAATTCAAATTTTCTTACGTTTTTTGCAATTTGGAGCTCAGTGTCATGTTTAGATATCGATACCCATCGCGTCTGTGGAGTTTAGCTAGCCAATTTAAAATAATCCTGTATGTATCTCTTTTACTTACACGGGTCATGGGACCTACAATCTTTTGTGCGTTTCTTTGGCGAGAAAATGCTGGATAGCTGCTTAGTCGCGTCTTCGTCGTCGGTGGTGGAAGAGATGACTTATTCTATCTTTCTCGGTAAATTATTTTTACAACTGAAAGAATTAAGTGTCGTTTGAGTATTTTGGGATTAAACTATAAACACATTTTACTAGAAGTAAATATTTTATTTATTTGTATTTATTATACAGGACAGGAACTGCTATAGGTAATTATTCTGAAAAAAAAAAACAAATGAAAAATAATGAATAAGCATCACCTTTGTACGTATTTTTCTGTTCCTTTCTTCTTGTCAGTTTATATGTGTGTACATAAACTGTTAAATAAATAAATAAATGATTTGTGATTTCATTTGAAAACACATACAGCAGAAGTAATGATCTGCTGTTAGTTAGTAAAAGTAAAAAAGAACGTGATCCTTTAGTGGCTTTTTTTTTAGTAAAAAAGTCGATGACAAACTTTCAACAAGCAGAAAAGAAACTATTTCACATCAATCTCCCAAAGATTAAAATAGCACCTTTCCTTGTTAAACACCGTCACACAGTACAATGTACAACATTGGAGGATGGAGGATGAAACTTTACGTTTATTTTCGAGGGTTTTCGTATTTATATTGTTACCTTTTACGGTGTTCCTGGCCGTATTTTCGATAATCTTAATACATTATTTCCTTGACGCCGCATTCATTTTAAAACAAGTAGATACAGTAAATAAAATCACTTTTTTATGGGAAATCATCAAATGACTTCTCCCGCTCTGGGCGGAGCGGGAGGGCGTGTCAGACTTTTACTGACTAAAACCCACCCGTGTTCCTTCAGTTGCCTGTGCCGGGGCCACGGTAACTCTTTCGAACATCCCGCGACCCTGGCGTCACACCTGCGACTTACAATCGCGGTAGGTACGTGTCGTGTTAAGTCCAATGTATCGTCGCAATTAAAGCGCCGCGCCACAGCAGCCCGCGGCTAAACTTATATACTGTTCCAACAGTATCTGATGACACTGTAAACAAACCCTGTTCAAGTTAAATTCTCACGCAATTACTGACTAAAGTGAATTAGTAACACATTTGTCTGTATTTAGAAAGTTTCACTTTCTTACGTATATCACACCATTTTTTCCGACAATTATTGTTAGAATAACGTTATTAAATTGTAATGGGGAAGGTCGGGCAAAGCTAATTGTAGATGGCGTGGTCATAGCTAGGTCCCTACGGCCTAACATAAATTTGACATTTCGTTCATTCGTGAGTTTGCTTTTATTTCGCTATTTCGTTATTATCGGTGATTTTAATATTTGAAATCAAGTATTTGACATGGAAAGTGTCAGAATTTAAAACCAAAAATATATCCTCAAAGTCACTTTCTTCAAAATGTTTGTACTCTGTTTAATTTATAAAACATCTCTACGAACAGCTTTAAGCCACCATCTTTTAATTTTAGGGTCTCTCGGGAAATGGTAGACTCTAGTTTCGGAGTATTTAGTAACACAATAACGCATCATTTTCGCAAAAATAAAATAAAACCATCTCACGCCTTGTATTATTGGCTTGTGTTGGGAACTAGCTACGACAGCGCCATTTTGACAGTTGCCTTCCCCATTGAAATATCATCAACAAAAAATCAAGTTTTATTACCTCAATATTGTCAAATGAAAAACATATTTTAAGATGATTTAAAATTAGAATTTCGGGCTTAACATACATAAACTCACGCCTTCTTCCCATGGGGGTAGGCAGAAACTACAGAACGCCACCTACTACAATCCTTACATACTCCTTTTGCCTCGTTTACATTCATACATCTGGTCATACACGCGCGCCGATTGCGAGTACTACGCACCTGACCTTTCTGAAGAACATCACCAATAAGATCTCTATATGTCTTCCTAGGGCGTCCCCTCCCGGCGTTTCCACTCACATCTGCCGTGTAAATACCTTTTGTTAGTCGACTTTCATTCATCCTCTCAACATGACCAAACCATCTAAGCATACTCTTTTCAATTTTTGTCACTACATCTTCTTTTAAACCGCATCGTCGCCTTATCACATCATTCCTCAGCCTAGCACTCATAGTCACACCAAACATGCTTCGCAAGGAACGCATTTCCTCAGCATTTATTCTACTTTCATGCTTCTTTTGCCACACCCAACATTCACTTCCATACATAAGCGTAGGCACCAGCACAGCGTAGCTGGTGCGGTTTTGGGTTTAAGTATTTAAATAATCAAATTAAAGCACTCAATTCGTAAGTGACATTACAATTGGCATTCATAGGTACATTTTCTGATCCATTTGTTTACATTTTATTAAAATAATTTTGGAACAGATCTTATTTAGCTTCACTTTGTATTAAAATGAAAGCGGGATCGCTCAGTGCGACCCATGGCCACGCTACGTAGGAATACGTGGGTGGCAATCAAATGAACCGCGCAGCTATGATGGCAAACCTCTCCGTGCACATCCTAAGTACCACAAGGATCTTTTGACTAGCGCTCGGATGACGTTAAGACGAAAGCGCCAGGTAGCCCGCGAAATTCAAATTCTTACGTTTCTTGCAATTTGCAGGTCAGTATTAGGTTGTATGTTGATTAAAATATGAGTCGCAACCGTAACAAATATGTATTTTCAGAATTATAATCATTAAAGTCATCAATACAACTCTCTAAGACCAGGTATAAAGAATGACTGTTTCATGAAATCTTGGCATTTGAGGATTATACTAACTTAATGAGTTGTATTACTGATTCTAATTATTATAATTATGTAAATACATATTTATTTGTTACGGTCGCGAATCATACTTTAATCAATACACACCCAGACACTGCAAATTGCAAAAATCGTAAGAAAACTTTACTTTACTTTACTGAACGCTGAGGAAAGCTGAACATTCGTGCACTATTGTTTTATGAAATATATTGAAAACTAACCGACCAAGTGCGTGTTGGACCACGCACAATGAAAGGTTCCATAGTTGGGATGAATTTATCCCAAGAACAAACTTAACTTTGTAGTTGAAAAAATGTTCTCCCATACTTCGATATACGTCATGGTCAATTCTCCAACGGCAAATGTTGGCTTCCTTCAAAATGGTTGAGCTGAATGGTGCTGATGCATGCGTCATGTTCGTGAACGGGCGCCGTCAGTGGGGACTGGTCATCTGTTAGCTACCACGACTTATTTTTTTTTTTAATTGGTTATAAGTTAATTTATTTTTTAACGCTTTTAACGTTCTGCATCGTTCAAACATGTATAATTTTAACATGAATGATATAAACATAATTATTTTGATTTTAAAGAGTGTCCATGGAATTGTTTGCCCGTTCTTCTCCATAGGAACCTACTACGCTTTAGCATGGGCAACTAGCTTCATCTTTCTGACTGACTCCTGAACCGCACCTGACTTTCTGACTTCTCTTTCTGGCACCTTGACAATTCAAAAGTGTCTGTAATTGGTTTATTTGAAATAAATGCTTTAAGTTTAAGTTAAATTTGTAGTCGCAAAAAATATATTTTATGTGATAAAACAACAAATTGACGATATTCGGACTTTTTCCTTTGCTTGTGTTGTGAGACCTTGCTTCTTGCCAAACGTGATTCTATAGCACTCTCACCGCCATGTGGTACGCCGGCCGCCCACGTAAATTGTAGTGCAGCAAGCTATCATTGAATTTTTGTGGCGAGTTGTGGGCGGCGCGCCGCCCACATGGCCTGCTGCTTTGGAAAACTGTATATATGCGTGGCGGTGAGAGTGATAGGTCAACGGGAAGTACCCTTTGATTTGTATGCGAGTATCAAAATATGTCACAAGAGACCTACGTATTTGATATTAATTTCAGCTTGCTCCACGCGTTCCTGAGATAAAGGGTCTTGACAGACAGACGATCGGACAACGAAGTGATCCTATAAGGGTTCCTTTGTTTCATTCAGACGTAGGGAAACCCTAAAAACAAGACGCCAGCATTAGTTCCAATTTTGATCACGCGCCAAATATCTTAGTACAGCTATAGCAGTGGACGGTCGACTTTATATCTCGTATTACCATCCAATATGGCGTCGCACTTATACCTCGTACTACAAACAGACCAGTCTATATAACACAGCCTCTATAGCCAATTTATTTTTCACTCCTCTGCCATTGTTAACAGAATAACACGCACCAATGCCAGTAACATGATGCTGTGAATTCGTGAAATGTTTTTGGTGGATTGGGTTACAAAGGTAATTTTGTCGTTTTTGGCATGTATAGACAGTGTAGTCCTTGTGATGTTTTTGACAGGTTAACAGTTAGTAGAACGCGTTTTGTGCGTCAGTGAAAATTAATTTAAAAGTGATTTTTCTTTGAAGGCTCGTAGCGTCGTAGCGCCAGTCTCGTAGCTGTTGCTACGAATATTCGTAGTAAGTGCTACGAATATTTTATCTGCTTAGAAATGCGTCATTTGATTCTTATTTTAATAATATGAAACTACATTGATTTGCTTCATCGTGTTAGCAACCTCGGAGAAAGAACCTCACAAAGAATAATCATTAGGGAATGTTGCCGTATCACCAAAATAATGCAAATTACTTAATGATTTACATCATCCTAAGCACATAGAAGTATATTTCAATTACTTCAAAAGGACCCTTCCCTCTATGCCACGTTCCAAACAGTCTTAATATAACTGTAGTAATTGTATTCTTAGACCAAAACTCTAGCACTCTACACCCTAAGTATACAAATATAAAATCTCTATCACGTAGAGAGAGCAAACGATATCCCGGAGCTACAAATAGAGAGCTAATAGGCCACCGTGGAGTCATTACTAGTGCTGTCACGTGACCTGGGGTTTTGAGCACAACCCGGGATTTTATGACGTGATGATTTGATTTTTAATCCCGTATTTTATTTAGGTTCGTGTTTTCGTAGCTGTACTGGATAATATCTTAATGAAGTATAATTTATAATAATAAGTATATTCTGCTATCCCGATAACTCTCATACTACATAATGGTAATATTTCTAGTGATTGTTCATGCACAACCCCTTCATTATAAATAATGTACCCAAAGCTGGATCATTTAATCCTACAAACTCATTTTTGGGACCCATTAACCTACTTTACCCCACTTAAAAGCCCCTAATTTCGCTTAAAAGCTGCATAAAACAACCAAAAAGTATCAAACTAAATTGACTTTATACAACATGAACTTTCACTACCCAATAAAGAAAAACCGCATAACAAAATATTTATGGACTTCTATCCCGGATTATTGACCGTCCGATCCCGGGCTCGCCCATCACTAGTCGTTCAGAATACGGCCTCTAACCAATCACATTAGGTACTTTATTGTAATAATAATGGCCTGAAATAACGCCGTAAATGACAATTAGGAGACCACTTTATATCAGCGTAGTTACGTTCGATTTTGGTACAAAGTCTAAGTGAAAAGCGAGTACTTTTAACGTATTCTTGGACCATATTTGGATCATGCTTATCCGCTTGAGAGACAGATTAGAACATTTCGAGTGTCTGTAGTTTACTGACGCTATCTGTACTTAATATAATAACGATGAAGAGTTTGTTTGCTTGTTTGAACGCGCTAATCTCTGGGATCACAAGTCAAATTTGAAAAAATATTTTTGCATTTCATTGCCCAATCTTTGAGCAAGGCTATTTAATATCACGACCCTTAGGAGCCGAGCAAAAAGAAAAAAAAGTCTGATACGCCTTCCCGCTCCGCCCAGAGCAGGAGAAGTCATGTGATGATTTCCCACCCAAAAGAAAAGGAGTGAAATATGTATCGCGACTCAAGGAGGTACCTAATTTGTATTTTAATACAGCTCCAAATAATTATCAAGAAATCAGCAACACGAAGTAAGTCTTCCTTTTCTGTATTTAAATACATAACTGCCTCCTATGGCAATAAGAAAAATAAAATCTCACTTTATTAATTAACTAGCTGTGCCCCGCGACTTCGTTCACGTGGATGTCGTAAGATACACCATATACTAAAATAACAGCCAAATTTTAATAAAACTCCCTCGTCCCCCGACCCGTCGCGTTGCATCGCCCGCCCGCGCTATTACTTTGTTTTCGCTTAGAGTTCTTTCTGGCTTTTTACTTTTTGCTTGGCTCCTAAGGGTCGTAGCGTGATGTTAAATAGCCTATAACTATCCTCGAGAATTGGGCTACCAAATGCAAAAAGAATTTTTCAAATCCGACTTTTTGTTCATAATTTCATGGGTTTTAATTTTTTTTGCCCGGAACCCTAATTATTGTTCAAAAATGAAAGTAGTTTAAGTTACCCGCCGTAACATCAGCTATCTGTCAGTGAAAAACCTGTCAAAATTGGTCCAGCCGTTTCGGAGATTAGCCGGAACAAAGAGATAGACAAAAATTTTAAAAATTGCTTTTTTGTTATAAGTACCGTATATACATTCTTAAGCGTTTAGTAAAAAGTAGTTATTTTGACATTACAAACAGACACTTCAATTTTATTTATTTGTATAGACTAGCTTCTTTCCGCGACTTCGTCCGTATAAAATTTCTTGTTATAACATGAAATTTATCCTATGACACTTGGCAAGACTGTAGCTTCTCATTAGTAGAAGAATTTTCGGGATTGGATCTATAGTTCCAAAGATTACCCCCCTACATACAAACGCACAAATACCTCTTTATAATAATATAATATAGATTACTTTACTTCTAAATGTGAATATTTTATACTTTTTTTATTTTACTAATGTAACTTTGTGCATTTGAGTTTCATATTTAGAACAAACCTATAAAATGACTGACCTTGATATAAAATCGCTCGTCTCTCCCACTTTAACCCCTACCCAGGTCACTCGATGCTCTTGGACTCCATGTTTGTTCATCTCTCAGCGATCGCAGCCCACTATCATGCGGGCCACTTGTTTATATCATCGATACAAGTATGATAGTCATTATGTATGAGTGAACATAATTACTGATATTGATTGAGGCCTGATTCCTGAAAGGCGTATAGGATTGAATCTGTTTTCAAATATCATGTCAATTTATGGGACTGTTGATGACAGTTAATTAATACCCTAATTGCGTAACACACTACCAATCACAATCTGAATGATTTTGAAGCACGTTGCTAATCCATTGCTTCATGTTCGAAAAATTTGTCAGCTCAACAACGTAAATAACGCAATGAATGTTGTTGAACTGTCAAAATGAAACCGATTCCTACTGTTAGTGTATTACGCAATTAGGGTGCAGATCTGAGATTAAATTGGTCTGCCAGGAGCAGCGGTAGCCTTCTTTTAGCACGTCGAAGGCAATCTAAATTGAGTAGCAATAGGGCATAGCCAGTTTTAGCTACAAGTTAGGCGCTACCAGTTAGTGTCCATCAGTTCCTGTAACGTGGGTAGTGTAGCAGAGTATGAGTGACGATGATGGTGACGGTGACGTGACGGTGACGTGACGGTGACGGTGGCGGTGACGTGACGGTAACGTGACGCTGACGTAACGGTGTCGTGACGGTGACGTGACGGTGACGTGACGGTGACGTGACGGTGACGTGACGGTGACGTGACGGTTACGTGACGGTGACGTGACGGTGACGTGACGGTGACGTGACGGTGACGTGACGGTGACGTGACGGTGACGTGACGGTGACGGTGACGTGACAGTCACGATGGCGGTGACGGTGTACAAAACTGGAATGGCTCACGTTTCTGTAACATGAGCCATTCCAATTTTGTCTTTAAGATGGCGCTGCAATGTTTCTAGTATTACAAATTTCTATTCGACTACTTACCAGCAAGTGGACTTAGTTTCTAAAAACAAACAATAGCAACAGCGTCATTACTTAACTAAAAAATATGATCAATATTAAGTGAGGAAGGTTGCGGAAACGGTTAGGTACATAGTATGAACAAACAAACGCTCTGCGAATATTTTATTACACTGTGTCATCCCTCTCGTCTCGCTGCCGCTGTATCACAGAATGTACTTGCAGATTTTATCATTATTTTGTTATAGAATATCTCTTTTTTTTTGGGATATCATCTAAGTCATGTAAGTACAACAACTCACAACACAGTTCGGAAAATCATTCATTATAATATACCAAAGTCAAAGTCAAATCATTTATTTCAAATAAGCACATAAAAGGCACTTTTGAACGTCAAAACCCCTAAACGAACCACGTTCAGTCCTATGTGTACGGACCACTATCGACATGCGGGCTGTTAACCCTTATCAATGGAGTGTTGTGAAGACCGCACTGATTAACTTGTGGGATGTCAGTCTTTGGTCGTGAGTACGACCAAAGACTGACATCACGAAAACCGCATGCAAAGTGAGTACTTTGCATGCGGTTTTCGTGCAAAATTCGGTCGTGTAAAGGCGTACGTAAACGCATGAACGATTCCGTATCTTTCAAGTTCTCTGGGAGTGCTCACATTGGTTGCGAATTATACGTTAATCCAGATAAGGGTGGAATAAAAGTCATTAACCCCACTTGTACTAAAAAGTCTCGAAACTTAAATGCAAACAAAAAAACACGCCACGTGCACGCGTCAAGGACGCCTCGTACCGCGATACGTTTGTTTTGCTCGTGTTAGCGACACTGCCTTAACATTAATTCGTATCGTTTTTAAATATTGGAATACATTGGTAGAAGGCGTCAACGACTTTTATTCCACGGTTATCTGGCGGAAGGTGTAGTCGTACGTCCAATGTGAGCACTCCTATTTATAGTACGTACTAGTTTGCTTAATAATTAATTTCCCTGACTGTACTTGAAGGACTGTACCCACTTGCCGCCAAATAAGAAGCTATGCTGAATTTTAGCAATTTATTTCAAAAAGATGAGTTTACTTTTACGCTACTAAAACAATTGTCTCAATATGATACAAATGCTTCGTTTACAGTTTTGAAAATGATTTTAAATTCGCTTGAACGATTGAATGCAATTAGAATCTTCCATCCTGCATGATGTAAGGTCCCCTTTTACCTTTACAATAATGCCTTGATAAATGGTCAAAAATTCTCCCCGATTCTGAACATTATGCAAATAAGCTAAAGATGTTTTTATCAGTGGTATTTAAAGGAACAAAACTGAACAAACTCTTTTCTCATGGAGTTTTGTTGTTCTGTGTTTAGTTATTCTGCAAAATACAGCTATAACTATTCGATAAATAAATGAAGAGTTAAAATTGTCTATTCTCGAATCCCATGAATTTTCGCCTAGGCTTTGTGGGGTGCTTAATTTTTGCAACTGGGTCACATTATCACGTCCTGGGAAGGATACGTCAAATTACAAGTCACCCTGTATATCTTTAAGTTTAAAGACTTAGTAGGTTACTAAGTTACTAACATAAATATATTTAACCAGAACGTAGCCCAATCGATCAGCTGTTAAGGCGAAAGCGCCAGGGTAGCCCGCGAAATTCAATTTTTCTTACGTTTTTTTGCAATTTTCAGGTCAGTATTAGGTTGTATGTTGATTATAATACAATTCGCGACCGTAACAAATATGCATTTACATAATTATAATCATTAAAGTCGTCAATACAACCTGTCTAAGACCAAACTAATTATATTGAATGACTATTTCATGAAATCTTATCATTTCAGGATTATACTAACTTAAAGAATTGTATTACTGATTCTAATGATTATAATACTGTAAATAGTATTTATTACGGTTGCGAATCATACTTTAATCAACATACACTCAGACACTGAGCTGCAAATTGCAAAAATCGTAAGCAATTTGAATTTCGCGGGCTACCTTAGCGCTTCCCCCTTAGCCAATTTAGCCCAACCCCCTTTGAACGGCAAATCACTCATTTCGTTCATTCATTCCCCTTCACTCCCCAGGCAATAATAAGAGAAATTAGACTGGCAGTTAAAAAGAACAATGTTTTAATTTTTATGAGCATCAATTAGTAATGTTAACTTCGTCTGAAATCGGACAATATCGTCCGATTTATCGCCGAGGGACCGTAATTGGAATAACAATTAGGGAGATAAAGAAAATTGTGATAATATCCGATCGTTTTGGTGGATACTAGTAATTTATTATCGTGTTTTTTTGCTGTCGAGTTTTATATAAAGATACAGATTTTTGTTGGTTTTGGTATGTTTCCTTAAAATAGGAAAACGTTAGTTAGTTATTGTTAACGCAAAAACTATAATTATAATTAAAGTTAAAGAAAAAGAAGAAATAAAATACCTTTATTTGCAGTAAACATGACGCAAAGAAAGAACACAAATACAAAAAGAAACAAGTTGAGGGAAAATATGCGTCACATCCACACAAAACGGCCATCGCTCAGCATAATGCTGCGACCCTACGCGAGACAGAGCCCCAGCGCTGGTTTTCAGCGATAGCCGGCGTTGACGTGATGACGTCAGTCGGTGCAGCATGCAATGAAAAAATAAGAAATAAAATAAATACACAATACCTACTTAATATAAATGTTTATATAAATACAATATTTGAAATGGCAACATTACGTTCCATCGTTCACTTCAGACTCAAGACCCACAATTCCAATAAAAATTATTTTCTCGAAACTGTTCGAATTTCGAAGTAATGTGCTGATTGTTTAAATATCGTCATAGGAAGTGAATGAGACACGCTAACATTTAGATAGCGTTACTTAGTGTTATCTTTGTTGGATAAATAAATTCCACATCATGTTTGGCTAGAGAGTATACTAGTATAGACAATTTTATGAAAGTAATCATAGCTTCAATCCGAAATACAGTGGAAATCCCACGGGATAAATAAAAATATTTTGTTGCCACTGATGGAACCGAAATCATAAAACTGTTTCCAACGCGTCTGTCTTCCATTTGAGATATTTTGGAAGTTTTACATTATTTGTGTTGATGCAATTTTCGGTGCTGTTATAATTTTTTTAGTATAACTTGGCCATGATGTTGTGAAGAATTTTGAGTTTGAATGTGGATGACAAAAAGAGTTGGGGAAGAAAGGTGGTGACTACTGAGTTGACAACTAATAGAGAAGTATGGAAGAAGAAGACACGTTGCGCCGACACCAGATATATTGGGATAAGGACAGGAGAGCGATGATGTACTTGGAGATGATATTTAGCACACAATTTTTTTCTTTTTAACCGAGTTCAAAAAAGAAGGAGGTTATCAATTCGACACGTATGCATACGTATAATATATTATTGGAACTGCATTATATTGACATATCATAATCTATTAGGGCTTCCAATCAAATATACAAAATTTTATACGTGTATGTATGTTTGTATGTATGTTAGTCCACGCATTTCTCCGAAAATATTAATCGGAATGTGACCATTTATTTTTATTGGCTTACATTTACTTCAACTTAGGGAACAGTGCAAGTTTCATCTAAATCGCTTCAGAAGTTTTCTAGATATGAACTAATACGCGTAAGTGTGACGGCCTGGTTTATTGATACGAGCTACGAGTGTGGTGTCAAAGGGAAAACATCTCAAAACCTTGGTCAAATTCTAGTGCAATACAACAAAACTATTAACTACCTATTACAAATAAATATTCCAGTTCTTACTTAAAACTACAAAAATACAAAATAAAAAAGTCATTTACTTAAAAAAAATTAAATCGACTTAAAAAAGAAATTAACTCAAAATTATTAAATAACTTTAATTTCAGAAGTCGGTGGCAAAAAACACAGAGTTCTCAAGACACAGACTTCCGAAAAACATCGAAATTAAAGTTATTTGATAATTTTGAATTTATTTCTTTTCAAAATTACTATATCGGGACAACCTTCTGAAATCTGCTGTTGGCTGTCAACAAGGTGATCCCCTCGGGCCAGTGATTTTTAGTTTAGCCATTCACCCAATTATTCGACAGCTAAATTCCAAATTTAACGTTTGGTATCTTGATGATGGAACCTTGGGAGGCGATGTAGAAACTGTTTTAAATGACCTTCAATTCTTAAAAAATGAATTTCATTCCATTGGCCTTGATCTCAACCTTTCGAAATGTGAACTATTCTTAGCGGACAGTACTGACAGACATTTGACACTTCCCAAATTTAACGCAATAGCCCCAGATATCAAAATTATTGATAAAAGCTCTCTCCGCCTCCTTGGTTCCCCAATCTTTGAGAATTCCTATCCCGTTTTTATTGAGGAAAAAATACAAAATTTTAATGACGTTTCGGAAAGATTGTTCCAAATTAACATGCATTCGGCCATAACCTTAATTCGTTACTGCTGTTTCGGCCCTAAATTAACATATTTCCTTCGCGCTTCCCATTTATGGAAGCACACTCATCTTTTAGACAAAATGGACCAAATTATCCGGCATACATTAACTTCGATCTTAAATGTGGCCATGGATGACCGAGCCTGGGCACAAGCTACCCTTCCCATACGTATGGGAGGCCTCGGCGTCCGCAAAATTTCTAGTATCAGTTTACCGGCTTTTATATCCTCGATCCACGGCACTGAGAATTTAATCAGGAAAATCCTAGCCTCGACACTGATTAATTTTGATGTGCCGTGCTTCACCGAGGCTATGGATGCCTGGAGACTCGCTTGCCCGAATTCAGATTCACCCGACAATCCATCTTCCCAGAGACGGTGGGATGAGCCGCTTTGTAGAGTAGTACAGAATAATTTACTAAACACGTCTGCTACTACTGCGGAGCGTGCGCGCCTGCTGGCTGTGGGTAAGTGGGAGTCGGGTCTGTGGCTTCATGCACTACCGTCGTCGAGCATAGGCACTTTGTTTGACGACACTACTTTCCGCCTCGCTGCTTCCCTGCGACTAGGAGCCCCTTGTTGCTCTCCTCATCGCTGTCACTGTGGCGAAGTTGTCAACAGCCTCGGACACCACGGCCTGTCTTGCAGCCGAAGTGCGGGTCGCATAGCGCGGCACGCGAACATTAATGACATCATCCGACGGGCTCTTGTCACCGTCGGCGTCCCAGCTGTATTAGAACCCAATGGCTTGGCACGCGACGATGGCAAGAGACCGGACGGCATGTCTTTATTTCCATGGAAGATGGGTAGGCCTTTAGTGTGGGACGCAACTTGTGTCGACACTTTTGCGCCATCCCATCTTCCCGGCTCGGCGTGCTGTGCTGGCGCTGCTGCTGCGGCTGCGGAAAACCTCAAGCGGCGAAAGTATAATAACCTTATTGGTAATTATATTTTCGAGCCGTTTGGGGTTGAAACCCTCGGGCCGTGGGGTCCAAGCGCTCATGGTTTGTTTAACGAAATCTCCAAACGGCTAGTTGACACTTCCCGTGACCCAAGGGCCGGCTTTTACCTTGGCCAGAGGCTAAGCATTGCTATACAACGTGGCAATGCCGCCAGTCTCTTGGGTACATTACCAGTCGACAGCGATGCGGAGGAATTTTTTGACGCCATATTTTAGTTTTTTAATAGTTTTAGTTAAGTTAGGATATAATTTTGTTATTTTATTAATTAATTAGGTATATATATTAATTAGGTATAAGTTGTTATTTATGTACATTCCGTTTTAATTCTGAATAAATAAAAAAACATAATAAAAAAAAAAATCTTTTTGAAGTCTATTTAATTTTTTTAAATTACTTTTTTGTTCTCTTCTTCACACAAAAGCGGTTTGTCCCATTCTAGTCGTAAATTATATCTAAATCGTTTCTAATTTATCATTTTTAGAGTTTTTAAAACAAAAGTTTCTAGCAAAAAGGTAGATAAAAAACCTATACTTATGAATTTATGTCGCTTTCCGATCTTTACATTATTGCCAATCCACAAAAAGTCATTGTTGTAAATAAACAAAAGACATTCGGAACCCAAAATCGATTTCCTAAAGACCGTTATAATTTCATTGCTTTTCGTGTTTTTTACTGCTGTGATAATTACCAAAACACCATCAATTATTATTATCGACAAGATAGACTATTGTACAGTATAGATGATCCCTAACCACAGTACAGTCATATCCAGTACATGTTTGTCACCTTAACGGCTATTTTTGTCTGCTCATTCCACGATAGAATCTGCTTTACCGACTCAGCATTATACACTTCCGGACACCTGAATCGAGCAGCCCTGTATTTTTATAAAAGGTCTGTAACATTTTAGATGGTCGTGAATTCCAATTTTGATCAATGATGACACAAATGGTGGCCAGTATAGGCTTCAAAACTGCATAGTAACTTTTTTGACTTAAGTATAATTATTTTGATGTTTTAGGACTCCGGGAGAGTCTATTGCGTCGTAATGTTAATACCGCAGAATGCCATTCAGACATCTTCTTTACATTATCATCAGCCTACAGTAGTCTACTTCTGATATTCTATACCATGTCGGACCGTTTTTTTTTTTTAATATCGTATTTCATAAATGGCCAGGTCATTAAAAAGGTTTTAAGTTGTTATCAACTCGACATTGGTCAAATTTGTATGCTATTTTGATATTTGTTATCAAGTAATTAAATATATTTTTCTATGCAATAGTCTGCTCAGTGCCGTAGCTTCAAAAAGCATAATGTTAATCCATTGCTTCATATGTGCGAAAAATTAGACTATTTAACAACGTAAATAACGCAATGAATGTTGTTGAACTGTCAGAATGAAACCGATTCCTACTATAAGTGTGTCACGCAATTAGGGTGCAGATTCCCAGTCGACGCAATTAGCTCGGGAAATAACTCACCCGTGCTTTAGTGCTCGATTGTTGATTAAGAGCTTTAAATCCCTTTAATTGGCGATCCCTGCTGATCTGTTGTTCGCTAGTAGAACTATTTACCTCTG
Organism: Fissipunctia ypsillon; assembly: GCA_947568875.1. Classification (NCBI taxonomy): domain Eukaryota; kingdom Metazoa; phylum Arthropoda; class Insecta; order Lepidoptera; family Noctuidae; genus Fissipunctia; species Fissipunctia ypsillon. The sequence goes on along the minus strand of OX387663.1, from coordinate 16,721,133 downwards.
TAATGGGTACACGAGATTTATTGTGGAATGTCTTGGTGTGTTATGCGACCCTGGTACTTTTATTTTGTAATGTGGTTAGTTTGTGCGGTTAAGTGCAAATGATAGGCCGATCGCAACCTCTTTTTAGGTTATAGTGTTTATTGGTTGGTTTTGTTATGCCAATGGTGGGTTTTATGTCAATGGGATAGACTACACATCAAATGTCACCAATAAAGCAAATAATGTCACCAATTCCTCTGTTAACCCACGTTCACACGGACGTAAAAATATCGCGGCGGGATTTTATCGCGCACTGGATTTTCAATTTTCGGCGTCCTAGCGCGTCAAAAAAACACCCTGTTGGATTTTCAATTCTCGGCGCTAAGCAGTGCGTTGGAAATCCAGTGCGCGATAAAAAATCGCCGCGGGTATAATAACTTCAAGGGCTATTTCACTACTGAATGTGCAGATAATATGTATACCTATTAACTACTAACTGATTGGCCGCTGTTATTACATTCAGCCAATAATAACAAGTGATTTTGACAGTTAATTTAATTGTCTGTGGCAATTTCGGTCAGCCAATCACAACATCTCTTACAAGATTTGACAGCAAAACTAAGATGAAATAATAAAAAATAAAAAATGATACACGCGACAATTACTCGTCTCGCAATGAAGAGATATGTCTATTTCTGCCACTGTTCTCGGTTTCTGACAGCGCTGCCATACAAAATATTTGACTCGTTTTGTCAAACTTGTTGTTTTCTCGACAAACCCTAACATGGCGCCTAAGTTATCTCGAATTTTGACAATTCAACACGAGATATTTCCGATTTTTCTGTCATTCAGGCGTCTTCAGTTTTGACGACGAGAAGAGTAGACAAAAAAATGATATGTGACGTCATCACGTCGACGCCGGCTGTAGCTGAAAACCAGCGCTGGGGCTCTGTCTCGCATAGGGTTGCAGCATTATGCTGAGCGATGGCCGTTTTGCGTGGATGTGACGCATATTTGCCCCCAACTTGTTTCTTTTTGTGTTTGTGTTATTTTTTTGCATCATGTTTACCGCAAATAAACGTATTTCCTTTCTTTCTTTCTTATACAAAAAAAAATCTCCAAAATAAAATGGCAGTTTCATAATTTATTGTAGTTATTTTAGTCATAATTTTATTTTACAATACGAGTATGTTAATAATGAAAATACTAAGACTGAAACTACTATTTATATTGGAACAAAGTTCTTTCGGTGGCCGCGAGAGAAACTGTGGTGGAGGGGAGCACCAGTACGTAGATTAGCCTCACTTTTCGTAATAACCAGCCTCTCGTCGCGAGATAAAGAGATAAAGAAGTGTCAAAGTGCCTTTTTCGAGTTTACTAGACTACTCGAGCATAACGGTCATGTAAGGCATTAGGATGAGCTCAGAATCGTAGACACATTTCGGCAAATCGAGAAACAGAGCGTTCTCGCGCTTGTCATGTTAGCCCTGCTGGTCAGGCTTTCATAAACCAATTACTAGATACGCTAAGGTCCTATCCAATTAGGGTCACAGACTAGAAGAGTTGTGAACAAGTAATTGATCGATCCGCCAGTGGTGCAAACTGTAGTGGGGAGCTGTGTGTACACTGTTGCCTGACCGGCAATTAGTGACGATGCGACGTTCCGCTCTGGTGCTGAGGGAATAAGATGTGAATGGAGACGGTCTTTGTTTTAATAGATTTTTTTTTCTCACCATGTTCTGTATTCGTCGTTAGAGAGTAAAATTTATTTACATGCACATAACAGCGTCATTTTAAGATTTTTGGAGGAAGTGTAGTAGAAAAATTTTTCAAATCTTGTAAGAATGTCCGCGAATAAAATGTTCGGTTTCAGGAAAGTAGGTTTTATCATCAAAGTTGCTTACCGGGTGACTGGATCTTTACGATGGGATAAATGCCACAAAAAATCTTAACATTAAAAAATCAATGCCTTTAAATGCCTCATTGCCAGGTTTTCAACCGCTAACCTCACTTTGTGCAGGTACGTATCCGCAAAAAATTGCGTCTCTCAGAAATTCTGCATCTGTGCAGTATTCTAGAAATATATTTATCTCATCAAAGTATACTAGGTATTACTCCTCTTAAATAATGCTTCAACCCCCTCCACCAGATACTATCATCAGTTTTCGACACACAGCATATTCAAGTAACTCATCAATATACATTTTGCTTCCATCTTATATTTCATGCCTTTTAGTAATTATACGCTGCAGCTCACAGATTCCTTCTAGCCTGAGAATTGCACAATTATCTGGAACTAGCTGCGCGACTTCGTCTGGGATCCAGGATGAAAAGTAGCCTATGTCCTTCTCAAGGTTCAAAAATTTATCAAAATTCGTTCAGCCGTGTTAGCGTGAAAACGTAACAAACAAACAAACTCATTTATAATAATATTAATTGGGATACTAAATAAATGGTCTTGTCTTGGTAAAAGAGGCAACAGAATTTGTCTTACATTTGCAGTGGGGGAATGGATTTGCAGTGGAGACTAAAACAAATCAAAATCGTTCATATGCATAAAATGTGGTAGGCATTTATGTGGTGATGGGAATTGTATCGTGATTTATTTGGCTAAGAGCGGTGATTGTGAGAGTAGCGGGGAATGCAATCTCGATCTCGCGAGATCTCGGCCATTTTTTCGATATTCAATCTCGTTCGAGATCTCGACAATATCGATCGAGATTTTGTGACCGAGAGTGCGCGAATCATACGTGTTCATCCGTGCGCCGCAGCGCGTCGACTGCCGCCGCACGCCGCCCTCCTCTCGCGAGACCACCCGATTTCACCCGAACGCCGCGGCGGCAAGCCGATGGACAGCTTTTTTTAAATAATTCAAAGATGCGCGCCATAATGCCGTATTTTTTTGTTTTGTCAAGTATAATTTTGTTGACTTTTTTGAAATAAATAGATTTCATTTTCATTGTTTTGTATTATTCATAAGATATTACAGCGATATCCTAACTAGTATTACGAGTATTCTAATTAATGTAGTATTCTTATCTAATAGCATTCCTCGAGTTTTGTATCGATTTAAGGGTGTTTGAGTTTAAAAACCAAAATCTCGATAATCTCGAAATCTCGCCAGATCTCGACTTGTTTTGCACGAGATCTCGAAACTGCCAATCTCGACACCAGGTTCAACAGGCGAGATCTCGATTTGCTAATCTTGGCTCGAGATTGCATTCCCTAGACAGTAGCGAGAGCTACTTTCACATGCATAGTTTTGATTGGAAACATCATATTGTTTTGTAGTAATACAGCAGTAAATAGAGCTCTGACAAGATAAGAACAATGAGTAGCCTGTACCAGAATTTTCGTTATTATTTTAACCTTCAATATTGGGTATAAGGCTACCCAAAGTATTTAAATAATTTCAACAATATTCAATAGTTTTAGATTAAAATTCCATTGTATCTAAGCCAGCCGCTAAACTGGCAATAAAACCCAAATGAATGTCAGTTCAAAATATAAAAACCAAGTCTTAAAAAAAATATTTATTCGTAAAGTCGAGTCCATCCGTGTCGCTATTCTAAACAATTCTCGAGAGTGTTTGCAATTCATTGTGCCAACAGTCAAAACTCTCACGGTTGTTGGTCTCCACTGTTTAAGCAAATAGAAGAAAGAACCACGCAAATACTCCCTTGGTGATACTGGTAAACATCCACTGTTAACCGTAGAATATTCTTGAAAATAGACGATGTCAGATAAAAATCTAGGATAATAAAACTGCTGGAAAAATTGTTGCATAATGTTGATCAACTCATTAATCTACACTCCTTTTATTTAGACTTTATTAGGTGTGTAATATCAATGAATTAATCAATATCTTTATTGTGGATCATACTTTGGTACATAATACAGGTGTTAAATAGGGCATTGATAATTTCCCATCCAAAAAGAAAAAAAAAGGGCATACAATAGTTACATGGAAATTAAATTAAATTTACATTATTGTTACAAAATATTAAGATTTCACATAAAATATAAAAGAGATGAAAATAAAAATAAAACGAAACAAATTCAGGTAGGTACACATCAGATATTTCACATCAAATAGTTCGTGTCACGATGTTTTTCTTTTTCAAGTAATTTAAAAAATTCACACATTTAAAAAATACGTGTGAATATTGTACGTGTTTTTATTCGGTTTCTTTTAAACTTTATTCCCAAAACATATGTCCCTTACTTGAGAACAATAAAAACATACATATATTACAAAAAGCTCGTCATCGGTATTACAAGTAAATAACCCATTTAATGCATTAATTTCTCTAGAAGTGGTCGCTCCGTAATTATGTACTGGCTAAGTTGAGTTTTGGATGCCTTGAAAGAGTGTAGATTTCTTATACAGGACGGTAATTTATTATAGAGTTTGAGTTATTTTGGCATACAAGTTTCGCTTTTATGCTAATGTATTTATTGGATAATAATGTGTGCGACAATAATTTACTAGCATCTGCCCGCGACTTAGTCCGCGTGAAATATCTTGTTTTAACATAATATATCGTCCCCATAGAGCGAAAAGTCATTAAGACGCAAAACCCTATTTTGAGTTCATGAGAGTTAAAGTTTTTGAAAATATAAATCGTCATAATTTTGTCTTGCCATCACATACCTTTATGTTTTTAGCTTTATTTTAAAGGAAATAAAATAAACATCACGCCTTGTTTCCCCGAAGGGTTGGGCAGAGATGTAGTAGATGTAGTACACCTACATTTCGCCAGTTATGTTTAAGTCCCATGTAATAGGGGGCGAGCCTATTGCCATTCAAAAAAAAAATCAAAAATGTTTATTGCAATTACATACAACCGGGCACAGATCCAGACTCCGAGCTGCTACTGAGAAATTCCAGATAGAAAAACCCAATAACACTTTGTCCGACCCGGGAATCGAACCCAGGACCTCATGCTCAGCAGTAGCGCTTTCGACCACTAGACCAACGAGGCAGTCAAATCAGAAATAAAATAAAGTTTATATTATAAGAACTCTAACTTGAGAAAAACTTCTAACTCTTCTTTTTAGATTCCGCTCTACGGGGAAGATATCCTATGTCACTCGGCTACTACTGTGATTTCCCATTTATGAACGAATTTTCGGAAGAAGTTCTGAAGATTACCCCCTACATACAAACTCACAAATGTTACCTCTTTCTAATATTACTAGCTTCAGCCCGCGACTTCGTCCGCGTGAAATTTCTTGTCCCCCCAACCCACACACGTCACATCGCATCGCCCGCCGGCGTTATTGCTTCGTTTTCGCTTAGCGTTCTTTTTGACTTTTTTCTCTTTGCTCGGTTCCTAAGGACCCTAGAGTGTTAAACAGGTTATAGCTTTCCTCAAGAATTGGGCAATCAAATGCAAAACGATTTTTTTTATTCGACTGGCAGTTCCAGAGATAAGCGCGTTCAAACAAACAAACAAAAAACAAACTCTTCAGCTTTATTATTAGTATTTAGATAATATGGATTGTTATTAGTATAGATTAGTCTGGAATCGCCCACCCGTCTTAAGCAAGCGTGGTGATCAATGCTCGTGCCTTCTCTGTATGAGATTTCTTAAATCCGACTGGCAGTTCCAGAGACTACCCCCTACATACAAACTTACAAACAAATTTTACCTCTTTATAATATTAATATAGATTAGTATTAGTGTGGATAGATTACGAGCATTTCATCGCCATACTGAACTGAACACGTGTCTGACCCCGTTGAACTAATAATATAGTTCTAAATCTTTGGCACGTGTAGTCCTTTCAACATTGAAATTAAATTAAATGTTTATTTCTGTAAGTAGATCTTCTACGACACTTAAAAGTTTTGGTCAAAATTTTAAAACTAGTTGGCTCCGGCATTTCTTAGCTGAATGATCCCTGAGAAGAAATGCCGAAACAAACTCAGAGGTACTCTTTTAAAGTCCTAAACATTAAGATATTGTGTAAGTGAAACAACGCAGGGCCATGTCTGGAAGGGCCTTTTGAAGAATGGGCCATTGCAGCTTTTAGTTGACCTTTCCCAATAGACAGCATGCATGCATCAGTCATCGTGTAGCTCAACCCTATTTTAAGGAGCTCAATGACCCGTCACATGACGCTACCTGATCTGCAGGTCATTTGCGTAGGCCACATAAAAGTTCTCGTGGCTAAATATCGTGGCGAAGGTTAATCTACGCGTGCCGAAGTCAGTCCGTGGAAAGGTGACCATCCATTACATATCGAGACCCCTCCGTTCCTCGAAGCACCTTAAACCCGAGCTGTCATTTGTATATCTTTTGTCATTTGTTTGTTTGACCGGCTTCTGACAATCAGTCTTACCAAGGGGTATCATATTACTCAGTTCCTGGGTTGTGGAGGTCAGATAGGCAGTGGTTCCATGTAAAATACTCCGCTTGTGTGCATGCGCTCGCCAGACAAAAGAAGTAGCTTGCAGGCGGCATTAGTCATCGGCCGGCCGGCGGGCGGTCCCGCCACGTGTTTGTAAACAAAAAAAGCGGTAGCGGCTTGAGTTCTTAGAAATGAGTAGACACTTGGGGTTTTTTAGAATGGCTAATGAACAGAGCTAGTAAACAGTGTGTATTTCGTAAGAATTTACGATCGACTTGTATTTTTAAATTGGTCGTAAACATGAACAACGAAAATTTTGATTTCAGATTACAAGTAAATGGGTTTAATTTAATAAAACGATCGACGACCTATATGTTTTATGGTTTAAAATGTAAGGTTAACATGTTGTTAACATAAATAACAAATAAAACGATATTGCAATAGTACAATAATCATTATTTACAAGCATCCCAAGTTGAGAAAAAACATCCCAAGTTTATTTTAAGTGACAGAGTATAATATTTCTCAAAGCGGATACACCTCGCACGTAGTGTTGTCGTACATCAAAATGACCGAAATTTAAGAATGAACGAAACGAAATGCGTGGACTTAGAAAGTACTACGTATTACTATTGCAATATCGACTAAAATGGAAATGATGAAATATAGTGTATCATTTACACCTGCCGTTTTCACGGTTTAATAAAACGGTGTGCTTGATACACCGGCGACTTAATAGCGGATATTCAAGTGCATTCAGTTAGACTGGAAACCGAACCAAACAGTTGGAAAAAGGCAGGCAGATGATGATGACATAAAAGTACTCAAAACCATGGGCGCCGGCAGGGGGGTGCCAGGGGGTGCACTTGCACCCCTTGGAAATCTCGGGATCAACAGGAATTATTGAAATAAAAAGCCGTCTGTTGGAAATCATTTTTTTATTCACAATAATTAGTAGGCAGTAATTACACAATTCTCATTTAAAAAGCGATTAATTTCGATCGTCGTGAACAAATAGGTGTGAGCCGTGACGACTGGGTACCTATATAATAAATTCATAATGAATAGTCAGAAATTTGTAAATGTCTCGAACATTCAGACTAAAATTTCATCTTTTTATTAACAATCATATACGGCAAAGATTGTAAGAAAACTAAAATCTGCACCACCTGGAAATTATTTCTGCCGGCGCCCATGCTCAAAACCACCAGACAGTTATATTATGTAATGTATTCTGTCTAGCATACATGGTACTCACATTCACAGTCAGTTTTCTCTATAAATGTCATCGAGAATACATTTATTTATTTATTTCCTTTTGAAAACTTGCAGCTAAACAAACCAGACTAAGGAATTGAAAATGTGACTACCAGCCAACTAAATCCTTCACATATAATTAACAAAATAATAAAAGAAGAAATCTGTGAACAACACTGTAGGTACTGCCAACAAAACAATAAACCGACAAAACTAAAATTATATATACTAATATTATACATATAAGGGTCTTTCAACAAGGACGGGTCGATGTTAAAATTGAATAAAACAAGATGTGTGTGAGATATTAACGAAATTTATTTTTTATTTAAAAGGCCCATTTATGCCATTATGGATGGAATATGACATCGTTCAAATGTCCGCCGCGGCTTCGTATGGTGGCACGAATCCGAGAGGTCCAATTTTTAATGACTCTGCTGCATAGATCCGGCTGAATCCGAGCGATGGCCTGCGTTATGTTGGCTTTCAGGGCAACGGTCGAATATGGTTTATTGGCATAGACCTGCGACTTCAGAAAACCCCACAAGAAAAAATCTAGCGGAGTCAAATCACACGATCTTGGTGGCCAATTCACGTCACCTCTGCGAGAGATAACTCTACCCTCAAACCGTTCATGCAGAATGTCGATTGTGTCGTTGAGGTCTGCGAAAGGCCGAGTTCTTGAGCACGGCGAGAAATCGACTGCCTCGGAGTCTCCTGAACACTCTCACGTACAGCGGCGATGTTCTCGGCCGATCTGGCGTTCCTTTGACGTAAAGGTGTTGGTTGGTTGTTTACCGAACCGGTCGTCTCAAATTTAGTCACCAATCGTTGGAGAGTGGACTTTGAAGGGCCACCGCGTCTGACGTAAAATGGGCGCAATGCGCGCAACGTTTGCACTAACGAACACTCATTTTGATAATAAAGTTTTATCATTTGCACATGCTGCTCAACCATGTAACTTGCCATGGTGATTTGGCATCACTGACTGCATAATATACAACAGATTTTACAGATCCCACCAAAATAGTATGGCTGCCACAGACTGTCAACATCGACCCGTCCCTATTGGAAAACCCTTTAGGTGGTAAAACCAAGCTACGCGGGTGAACAGTATTGAATCAAGCATCAGGTAAAAAAGTTAAGGCTCAAGCACTATATGGCCACGGACACACCTGTTGTAAAAGGATCGAAGTCATGATGTTCACACACCTTATTGAAGTTTCTGCTAGCACGCACAAGGAATGAGTTCTGTCTATAGAGTTAGTCGAAGCAAATTGCACTCGAAGCGGGGGTTTGGACCGCTTCAACCGTGCGTGGACGTTGAAGTAAAATTTGGAAAGCATTTCGGAGCTATTGATATTATTTTAAACAAGCACGGCGCCGATTCGGCGACGGTGGGTAATGCAAAATATAGACCTCTAGAGATTACCTTTCCTGATCTAACTTACAGAGAGTGTAGGAAAAAGAATAGGAAAGGTGTATAACATCACATGTCAAACATCTAACAACAACTTTTTACGGAATGTTGCTCATCCGCGAGTGGCGCCGATTCGGGGACGGTGGGGCTCATAAGCTTAAAATGTCGTTGACATATCTTAGGACTGGGATCCCGGACCTTTGGAGGGCGTACGAGGAGCTGAAGCCAACTCGCAGAGGCCCCTTAGACAATTTTAAATGATGAGGAGGCACCAACCGACGATTATCCCTGTATGCATTATGCAAGTGCACCCAAGAACAACCCCCTTACAAAAAAGTCTTTGGTAACAAAACACAGTCTGAGATCTCACGATGATTAATATATAACGACATTGACTTGAAATTGAAAATTCTCAGTAAAAACTCCAAGATATCGCCGTAGAAGTTAAAAAGTATGAATGTCAAAGCTAAACACAACACAGACTTGGAAAGTTCCAGCTGCCAGCTGTTATTTTAAGGAATATTAATACAGAGACGTTTTCATTGTCTCAGTTATTTCTATGTTAGCAAAAAAAACTTGGAAATAAATGAAGTGGAGATTGTTTGAACTAGCAGCAAGACTATAAATTAGTAGGAAGAATTCATTTCGTGATATTTCGTAGCTTGTTATTAGATAGGGGCGAACGAAACCTCTGATTCTGTGCTCTTTGTTTTTAGAACTTATTTGGAAGCTGCAATGATGCATAGGCCTTGTAGACTCACAGATAGTTCGATTTGTTAACAATTTTCTATTTTGTTAAGTACCTTGTACTTGTTGATAGGCCTACACTGTCCTCCCATACCTACTAACACTGTAATATGGAAATATTGTAATAGTAGATTATACAACAAGTGAAAAAAGGGAATTTAATTCGAAGGACTAAGTTGGATCCCGAGTGCAGCGAAGGATTCTAGATTAGAATCCTACGAATTATCACTTTATAGATGAATCAAATGCCTTTTTTCGAGTGGCAATGGTAAGAAAGTTATTTTTAAAAGAGTAACCGTGGAGTTTCTTGCCGGCTCTTCTCCATTAGAACCGTGCGCCTAGCTTCTGACGTTTTAACCACGTTAGCTGTGCGGTTCATTTGTTTGCCAACCATCCGTGCGTAGTGTGGCCAAGGGTCCCATCCCGTATACATTTTCGTACAAATCGAAAACGTGACACGTGAGCTTAGTCGTGGGCTACTCTGTGTAGCGATGCCTTTATCCTCTACATAAAAAATGTAAAGAAAAAACTTTTTTACAAAAAATAAAACCGACTTCCAAAAAAAAAAAAAAATACTAGAAACTGAAAAATAATTTTGATTTCGGAAGTCAGTATCTTTGGTTTTGTATTTTCGTTTTTGGCCACCAACTTCCAAAATGAAAGTAATTTTTCACTTTGTAGTGGTTTTTTTTTTTTGGAAGTCGATTTTATTTTTTTGTAAAACAGTTTTTATTTTTCACTTTTTAGTTGTAGTACCTACTCCACACAAATTCGAATATCTGCTATGTAAATAACAGTGACAGGATGTTATTAGAACATCATCCATATAAGTCGGAAAAATACGTATTATTGCAGCTAACTCAAAAATTACCAAAGCAAAGTTAATACATTTTACATGGGACCAACGTCAAGGCATACCCTCCTGAATAAAATAAGAATCGTTCAAATCAGGCTTCTTTGTAAAAAGTTATTCGTGGCCATACATAAAAATAATAAATAAAAAAATATACGCGTTGACTTGAGAACCTCCTTCTTTTTTATTCGTCGGTTAAAAAGAGTGTCCGTGGAGTTTCTAGCCCGTTCTTCTCCATAGGAACCTACTACGCTTTGGAATGGGCCACTAGCTTCATCTTTATGACTGACCAACTACGCGTTGACAATTCAAAAGTGCCTGTAATTTATTTAATTGAAATAAATGAGTTTGAGTTTGACACTATGATATAGCAGCAATCTGCCTCACTAGTATGGAGGTTCTCACTAGGTGCTAGGTAAATTAAAATACTGATGACGATTGCATCTATGAACTATTCTATATTATGTCCGTCAGACCGTCCGTCTGTCCGTTGTTATGTCGTAAAAGGCGGCATAATATCCACTTCTAACTAAGCAGTACCTAGTCTTTTGAATGACATTAACGTTTTATGACATCCATCTGGATAGGTTGATGGTTATTCTATGGCAACCGTGTTTAAATTAAAATAAATTAAATTAAATTAAATTCTTTTTATTTCAGACTAAATTAATTTGTCCATAATTAAGAGGGCTGTATTTCAATAAAATTATAATAATAATACCAGCCTATTACTGTCCCAATGCTGGGCAAAGGCCGCGTCTCATACAGAGAATACTCGAGCATTGATAACCAAGCTTGCTCAAGACGGGATGGCGATTTCAGACTCCAGATTTCCTCAAGATGTTTTCCTTCACCGATGTCAATAATGTCCAAGATAAACTCGGAAAATACATATGATTTATTGAAAAAGTTACATTGGTACTTGCCCGGATTTGAACCCACAACCTCGTGTATGAGAGGCGAGGCTTTAACCACTGGGGTATCACGACAATATGTATATATTCAACAATACAATACTTTTCAAAACAGTAGTTTTCTCCTCCTTTTCCTTTTATATAATTATTCGATAGCTAATTTTAAAATTATGTAATGATCTTATTGGTGATGTTCTTCAGAAAGGTCAGGTGCGTAGTACTCGCAACCGGCGTGCGTGTATGACCAGATGTATGAACGTAAAGGAGTATGTAAGGATCGTAGCAGTTGGCGTTCTGTAGTTTCTGCCTACGCCCATGGGAAGAAGGCGTTAGATTACGTTTGTATGTAATTTTTAAATTATCGTTGTTACAGTTCAACTTCGTGGGCAAGCTGCTAGGTCCTAAAGGCAACTCGTTGAAGAGGTTACAGGAAGACACGATGTGCAAGATGGCAGTCCTTGGTCGAGGATCTATGAAGGATCGACAGAAGGTAATTAAAAAAAATACATTTAATATTGATTATAGACTTTTTAACCAAAGCAGAACTTAAGCGTTATGATATTGTGAACACTTAGCCGGCTGGTCTCCTTTCTCTCCCGTGTCAGAATGAGCTAGATGAGAATAGGGATAAGTATTTTTTTGTCCCTCAGGTAGATTATTAAAAAATATTGGTCACTTATTTTTTCTTTTTTTACGTAATCAAAAGATTACGGCGATACACTGAGTTAAAATGTGGCATGACGTCACGCCTTGTTAGATTTTATACTTAGTTGTGATGCAGCGTGTGACGAGCAGTGGTGGCTCAGTGGTAACGGCTGCGACTTACGGATTATAGGTCGTAGGTTCGAACCCAGGCAGGCGCTTTACTTTGTGTAAATAAATTTATCACCACTGCTCTCAAAACGGTGAAGGAAAACATCGTGAGGAAACCGGCATGTCCTAGAACCAAAAATTCGAAGACATGTGACATCTACAAACCCGCACTGGGCCCGCGTGGTGGATTACGGCCCACTCCCTTTCACAGAGAGGAGGCCTGTGTCCCGGCAGTGGGAACATTATAGGCTGATTATGTGACGTAGCGAGCCCCACTCCCCAACTTTAATGCGTTTTATTTAAGTCATTTTTTAGATGATAAAGCAAAAAATACGTGTCTAATATTTTTTTTATTATCTGACTGACGGACTGAATATAATTTCTTTTTTTTCACTCTGGCATCATCCCTATTAAGAATAATCACCGACATAACAAACAGAGGCTTGCCTATGCGACCAACGACGGATGTACGAAAGTATCATCACAAAGGCCTGGCCCTTTATGTATCACTAATGGTAAAAGTCGGTTTGTATTCCCAGATAGTAATTTGACAGGTGCAAATGTCAAACTATGAAATGAAAAAATTGTACATGGAACATTTGAAATGTCAAGTTACATAATTGGGATTAAAAAACGAACTGCAGTTGACTGGCAATCTGGCGTTGACTCTCATCAAACTTTTTGTGAGGTCTGTCCCTACCCAAGTTCTAAAATCATAAATCAGCGTCTATAGTCCGTGTTCTTTTCAATTCAGATTTTTTGATTGATTTATTTATATTAAAATCTCGGCTATCACACAAGCCATTTCTAATTACCCGATATTATCACCTCAAATCTCATTAACTGCTATAATTGTTTCACCAAAACACCAACTGCCAAGTTAACACAATCTCTTGCCCCCAGGAGGAAGAACTGCGCGTATCAGGGGACCCGAAGTTCGCGCACTTATCAGACGAGTTGCACGTCGAGATCAGCGCGTTCGCCACGCCAGCTGAGGCGCATGCTAGGATCGCATATGCGCTGGCTGAGTTGAGGAGATTCTTAGTACCGGTAAGTTTTCAAATTCAAAAAACCTACATGGGCACTTGAAACGTCAGAAGTTAGGTGCACGATTCCAATTGGTCGTTTCCTATGGAGTTATGGTCAAAAGTGAGTCAAGAGGTAGTTAAACCTTCATTTCTTGTAGTTTGCAGTTTTACGAGCTATTATAACTCATATCCAATTTATTTATTTATTTATTTAATTACAACCGTTATGTGTATAAACAATTACAGTTACTAAAATTATAAAAATAAAAGAGACAATTATTATAACACATATTAAAATATACAATATAAACAAAGGAGAGTAAGATTTGAAGTAAAGACATAAGTAAAAGAAGGTTAACAGCATTTTCAGAAATTCCTCTCGCAGTACTTCTGACATACCAATAAAATCTTCGTCCAACCTTCCGCAAACAGATCGCCTGTTGGATTAGAATCCAAGAGATCATTAAGTGCGGCCAGAGTGCGAGGAATTGGCGACTTAGCACGTGCAACAGCACGACATGGAGGCATGGCATACAGCCTGTGCTTTCTGCCTCGGCAGTAATTGTCTGGGACAAAGAAGCGCGCCATCCAAATGAAATGGAGCAAAGGAGTGGAACTCTCTGCCTGCGTCTGTATTTCCGAACGCATACAACCCCGATCACTTCAAAGTGAGAGTTAACAGGCTTCTTCTGGGTAAGCTCGCTCCATCGTCGACTTTGTCTCTGTCATCTCTGAGCTAGACTAGAGTCAAGAGCAAACCTATCTCAAACAAAAAAAAAACAAAATATAAATTGATTTTTAAGAAGTTTCTAGGCGGTTACAGTTAACTATTTGTTCTTCAGGAAACTGCCTGTTTTTTGTTATTATTAGTTGATAGCTCATGTCCTGAGTGAGCATGATCCTCATATGATCTGACCAGGTTTATGTTTGGACTTTAAAAAAGACTGTGACCTCAGAGTTTGTTTCGGTCTTTCTTCTCAAAGTAGTCGGATAGGAAACACCGATCTCATCCAAAACATACATAATTTATTTTTGACGTGTAAAAGTGTTTTTGGACCAATTTATAGAAAAAAAAATGCATGTATGATTTACCCGAGTCAAAAGTAAAGAACAATATTTTCACTCCAACATTGAAAAATTAAACAACAAGCAAATAGAAAAAGGAAAAATATACTTTGCAACCCGAGTCCAATTTCGCCATCCATATTTTCACCTCTGCGTACCAATACTACATAAATGATCACCCCGGCAATGCTTTTGGCACATACAGGGAGGCAGCGAAACGCCGTTGAGATATTAACTCGTGAATTTTAATACGCCACGTACGCGTGCGTGCGTATTGTGTATTTAATACTACCGTGACAGCCGGCGCTGTCTGCATATTTTCTTACTTTTTAGTGTCTGCGTATTTTTTAGGAGATATTAACTTTGAATTTATGATGAGATCTACTATAAGGAGCTCGTGGCTAAGTAATAACAGCCGCATGGGTCGATCGATCAGTTTAAGCTAAGCTTGCCAGGGTTGGTCCATGGATGGGTGACCATCTTTACCTACCGAGACTCCTCCGTGTCTCGGAAAGCACGTTAAGCCGTTGGTTCCGGCTGTCATTCGTAGTTCTTTGATAAATATACGGGTCGTCAAAAGGCTAAGTCTTACCAAGGGGTATCGTATTACCCAGTAACAGGTCAGATAGGCAGTCGCTCCATGTAAAATACTGGTATTCAGTCGGCTCACTGGAAGCCGACCCCAATATATTTAAAAATGGGAAAAATAGGGCGTGTTCTGGACTTACACGTAGAAAAGTAGGTACTTTTATCTTTACCCTACTAAATTGAAAGAGAACTACATAGAAAATTGTTTATTATATATGTGATACATAAATACACGTACTCAGGTTAAACAAACTGAGATCTCCTATGTCGCATAGAAAATCACCTACAGCTAGATTTAGTAAGTGTTGCCACTGCCTCATTGGTCTAGTGATCGCAAGCGCTACCGCTGAGCATGAGGTCCTGGGTTCGATTCCCTGATCGGGCAAAGTGTTATTAGGTTTTCCATCTGGAATTTCTCAGTAGCAGCCCGAAGTCTGGATTTGTGTCCGGTTGATGTCAATAAGCTCGCCCCCTATTACATGGGACTTAAACATAACTGGCAAAATGTGGGTGTACTATCGGGACACTTCTGGCTAACCCTTCAGGAAATACAGGCGTGATGTTATGTTTATGTGTGTCATGTTAGTTGCCAGTAAGCCCCAATGAGTACCATGAGAGAAACGAACATCTATACACCGTAAGGACTAATCTTGCTTGCAGCGCTCGACCGCTATAGTAACGCTTGCTGACTGATCTGGTCATCGTGTGCACGGGATTTTGTTTTCAAATTGGTTAGATGTAAGTTTCCTCGATAGTACTACTCGTCTAGTGGACTATACACGAGAACTTAAGTACGTATAAGAGGTCATATTGTCACGCATAAACAGACACCTGTAGAACTTCTCCAAGAATATATGAAGCTGCCTTTACGTCGACTGTTACCCGAGGGCACGAAACGAATGCTCAGAGCAAGAGCTCTGTGTATCAAAAAACAGCATCGTGTGGCAAAAAGAAAATCAACTTTATTTACACAAGGGTAAAGTTGTTACTTATTTAGTGCCCGCTCAAACTGTGCGTCTTGTCGCTGCGTCTAATCGCCGTGGCTGTCCTTTGCGTCTTCGAGTAGTTGTTACGACAGACATCGTACAGGAAGCGATTATTTTCTTTGAGTATTCGACGCGGTTCGTTTTGAAAACATCGAGATCGAATGTATCCATTTTGAGATTCGCAATACAAACACACGTTTACCTTCCTCAGCACTCGCAGCAAGACTGACGCTGACTTACCTGTCACATGTGACTGTCATAGTGTGTGCGTGAGCACCGTGCGTCAAGTCATTGCAACTCTGCAACTCGACGCCAAGGGTGCGGAGCCTTTTGCGGGATGTTCGAAAGAGTTACCGTGGCCCCGGCACAGGCAACAGAAGGAACACGGGTGGGTTTTAGTCAGTAAAAGTCTGACACGCCCTCCCGCTCCGCCCAGAGCGGGAGAAGTCATTTGATGATTTCCCATCCACAAAAAAAAAAAAAAAAAAAAAAAAAGGGTGCGGAGCCTTGAACAAAAAACTTTTTGCAAAAAAAAAAAACGACCGACTTCAAAAAAAAAACACTAAAATGTGAAAAATAACTTTAATTTTGGAAGCCAGTGTTTTTGGATATCTATTTTAGTTTCTTGCCACCGACTTCTGAAATTTAAGTTATTTTTCACTTTGTAGTGATTTTTATTTTGGAAGTCGGTTGTTTTTTTTGCAAAAAAATTTTTCACTTTTTAGTTGTGGTACCTAACCCACACAAATTCGTATACCACTACTTGAAATATAAATAACAGTGACAGGAAATTATTATAACATCATCAACATACAATAAGTGGAAAAAATACCACTCATCAGAACTTGACCAAATTTATATGGGACCAATAAAAAAAATTCAAATTGCTTTATAAATGACGGAGTTCTGAAGTAACATACATTAAAAAACAAAAATAATAATAATGGTCTGCGCCATTTCTTCTATTTAATTAATTACGCATTTTGTTTAAAGCAATAGAGACGTTTTACACATTGCAACACTCAAGATAACTCACTCATCCAAAGGACATTCAATTACCCCACTCCTCGATCTTTCATTCGATCATAATCGATCACTAGTCGAAAACTCATCCGCTCCCCGCTGTTTGCGGGAGCGTCTATTAAGACGCTCTCGCTAAAAACTCTAAAAAGTGTAAAATTAGTGATTACCGGTGTTGTGCTGTGCCTAAAAACTAATTGACTTGGTGTTGGAAGTCACAAACCTGAATCAGTCTGCTGCATTATCGAAGGGACGCAAGCTTCAACCCTGTGAGTACCTTTCCCATCCAATAACACAACTGAATTGAGAACCTCCTCATTTTTTAAAGCCGGTTAAAAATATATATGAAAATTGTCAGCCTCAGCCTGTCGCTGTGTCTAGTCGCCTAGCTTTAGCAGTCGGATATCGCGTAGTGTGCGCAATGACTTAGTGCAAATAACAGCGTAGTTTCGTAGCCTAGCTCTGAAGCAAGTCTCCTATAAAAGAGATATGAAGTTTAAAATCAATTTAACATTAATGGCGATTTAATGGCGCCATCAAATGTCATGAAAATGCCGTAAAATCCTTCGTCGTCAGCTCCTCGTAAAAGCTAGATTATTGTGAAATTGAAATTACTTTAATATAATATTTATTCTAATAGATTTTGAGGTGAGACATAGTTTGAGGTACCTATATTGAAACTTTTAGAGGTGTACCTATAGCGCACCCACATTTCACCATATTTAAGTCCCATGAAATAGGGGGCGAGCCTATTACCATCAACCGGGCACAAATTCTACCCCGGACTGCTGCTTAGAAATTCCAAAAAGAAAACCTCATAACACTTTGCCCGACCTGGGTATAGAACCCAGGACCCCATGTTCAGCAGTAGCGCTTGCGCTTGCTTTGCTTATTACTAGACCAACGAGACAGTTATTATGTTTCATGACACTGATTTTACATTCTGTGATTACTTTAGCTCACACACAGACTTGTTACTTGTTAAAATTTTAGGAAAATCGTACACTTTTACAATGCTTGTGAATATGTGAGCACCGTGTATCTAACACATATTTAATTTATCTGTCATTGCATCATTTTTAATTGTTTACCTATTGTAGTATAGGAATTACATTCTAGGTGCATCGTCTTCACATATATTTATATAATAAATATACTTAAGGTGAAAGCGCCAGGGTAGCCCGCGAAATTCAAATTTTCTTACGTTTTTTGCAATTTGCAGGTCAGCATTAGGTTGTATGTTGATTAAAATATGAGTCGCGACCGTGACAAATATGTATTTATGGAATTATAATAATTAAAGTCATCAATACAACTCTCTAAGACCAAGTAGTTCTATTGAATGACTATTTCAAGAAATCTTAACATTTCACGATTATACTAACTTAAGGAATTGTATACTGATTCTAATGATTATAATTCTGTAAATACCTACACATTTATTACGGTCGCGAATCATATCTTAAACGATAAGAATAGTTAGTTGGTCGCTGTGATTAACTCAAGACAATGTTTATGTTCTTTCTCCACAATTACCGTAGACCGGGGTTACTTTGATCAATATTGAACTTTGATGGTCCATATCTTTTAAATTTGTGGGTGTATAAAAAAAACAAAAAAAATCTATTAATCGGTTTTTTTATTACTCTCGATTCCTGTTATAATATGTGAAAAAATTTGGGTTGATTTTGAGAAAAAAAATAAAACCTGTCTGATCAAAGTTATAAAAAGGATGGGGTTACTTTGATACCCCCCTATTTTATTGCGGAACTACAAAGTTACCCCAATTATAATGCCAATAAAATTTAAAAAATCAAAATCTGCCAGCGGGAAAAATAAATATTTTTGTCATATGGGGTAACTTTGATCGAATAAAAGTCATCAAATAATGAACATTTCTTTATTAAGACGTCGGAGAAGGGAATATGCCCACTCCACACCGTGAAGATTGTTTTCGAACTTGGAGACCACCCGCCCTTGCTTATCCAAATATGCTTTCGCAAAAAATCTGAAATCAAGTAATGTACTGGGATATCCCCAGTCAGAACATTTTGCAACCGATTTCAACATAATCTTTTCTTCGGTCTCGGAGAAAACTGTCTGTGCTCCAGGTTTTTTGACATGTACCTATGCCTTTGTATTTATTATACTTATATAATTTATTAGAGAAAAATTTTTTATTAGAGTCCCATAGGGTATATTATATCTTTCAGCGGCACCTCTAATGCTTAAACTTCCTTCCACTATTTACTTTTGAATTCTCGCTTGTGAATAATTTTTGTATTCACGGGACCCAAGTTTCTTTTTATATATTCGCGGCATCTTCCTGAATAATTAAATATTTATTCATTTAGCAAAACAACATTATAAGCTTGTAAAGATGATATAAAAAAGACTATACTCTCTGATCAATCTCACACCATATACCCGATCAATGACACCCCGCATTAAACAAACTCATGTCATTGCATTCATTTTTAGGTTAGAAAAACAATAATCACTGTACTGGTTAATCGATCATAGGCCACATAATAGAGTTTATCTAGAAATTTCAATAGACCTTCACGTGATTAAGTACACATGAAGTTTTGCAGCACAATTATTTAGCTATAAATAGAGAATAACAATATATTTACCTTTTTTAATTAAAATTGTTGGTGAATTCCCAACGTGTCCTCAGAAAAGGGTTTGACAGTTCTTCAGTGTTGCTAACCTAGAAAAAGAAACTACCAAATTGCGTTTCGTTTTACGCAATTCGCGATTATAAATGAAATGGAAGTTTCAATCAAAGTCATCCCGTGATTCAAAGTAACCCCAGTTTACGGTACCTAACTCACCTACTGACAGGTCAACATACACCCAGTCACTGAGCTGCAAATTGCAAAAATCGTAAGAAAATTTGAATTTTAATAATATAAGAATTAGTAATACAATTCCTTAAGTTAGTATAATCCTGAAATGTTAAGATTTCATGAAATAATCATTCAATAGACTTACTTGGTCTTAGAGAGTTGTATTGATGACTTTAATGATTATAATTCTGTAAACTCATATTTGTTATACATACAACCTAATACTGATCTGCAAATTGCAAAAAAACGTAAGAAATTTTGAAGTTCGCGGGCTACCCTGGCGCTTTCGCCTTAAACAAAATATGTATTGTTAAACATTTTAAAAGAGTAACAGTGGAGTTTCTTGCCCATTCTTCTCCATACGAATCTACCTTTTGCAAGGGGCGACTAGAATCAATTTTGACGTTCAAAAGTGCCTTTTATATGCCTATTTGAATTAAAGGATTCGACTTTGACTTTGAGTCAATGTAATGCTTTAGGTATTGCTTTTTACGTGAAATAAAGTTTAGGAAGTAAAACTTTTCCCGGACAAGGAATTGAGGAGGTTATTCACAGATGTGGTCTGTTCAAGCTTACTAAACTATAAAAAACATAACACATAACATCACGCCTTCTTTCCCCGTAGGGTTAGACAGAGGTATACTTATAATACACCCACATTTCGCTAGTTATGTTTAAATCCCATGTAATAGGAGGCGAGTCTATTGCCATCAACCGGGCTCACATTCAGACTACGGGCCACTACTGATAAATTCCAGAAAATTATAATAAAACCGGCACAAAAGAAGATACAGCAGTGCTATGAGAATTAAGTCCGGTATTAACAAAAAACATCCACATTTTCATGCACGTTTATTTAGCTCTTCTGTTCACAATAAGTACTCATTTCCATACTTAAACAAGTACTTATCAACTTTCAAACACCCACACAAGTACCTACTTAAGACGGGATACAGAAAACCATCAGAAGATATTATGAGGTAGCTCATAAAACGCTGCATTACGTACACGGAATTGTATATTATATAAGGTTTTATATCTTAGTCGCCGTAGAGATTCAAATCAGTGAACGTTGTACAAAAGTGATGAGCTAATAGTAGTAGGTATTGGAAATGGGAATACTGAAGGCTTAGAAGAATTTAAAATTATAAGTAAGAGGTTAAACATAAAGTCGAGGTCGATGGGCAAGAAATTTATTAGAAATTTATCATTATGTCGACGAATATTTCTACCTGAGCTAGCTAGTTTCCTTCCTAAACGGGCAGGACAAAGAAATTTGACCGTCGCGTCGAAAATGTCTGGAGAAGCTGCTGGTCCATGAAGGCGCTAATGAAGGGTGACCTTTCAATATCTCTAAAGCATAAACTCATCCACATGTGTGTAATCGTAATCATTTATTTGCAATAAGTATTGGTACAGAGCGTTGCTCTTAAATTCAATAATTAAGTTCCTAATACATAGTCAGATATTTGACATGCAAAACAGTACAATGTGTTTAATGCTAATAAAAAAATATATAGGTACTCTAACCTATAATAATTATGTCCAATGGCATGCTTTAAATGCTAGTTTATATTATTATACATTTATTGCACAATACATTCAATATTAATTATCGTCGCATTCATTTCAAACTGATTATTTAACATTATTTATAAATTCATTAATAGAATAAAACCTTTTTTCCAGCAGCCATAATTTTAACCTAATGAAAAATTAATGGTTAGGAAAATCGCAGCGCTAGTAATATGTAAGTGGTGGTAGTGGTAATAAAGGGCTTGTGGCTAAGTAAAACAACCGCACGGGTTGATCGATCAGGTTAAGCTACGCTTGCCGCAGTTGGTCCGTGGATTGGTAACTATCTTTACATATCAAGACCCCTCTGTGCCTCGGAAAGCACGTTAAGCCGTAGGTCCCGACTGTGATTCGTGTATCTTTGACAGTCGTTATTGGTCGTCAGAAGCCCGAAAGTCTGACAACCAGTCTTACCTAGGAGTATTGTATTACCCAGTAACTGGGTTGTGGAGGTTAGGTAGGCAGTTGCTCCATGTAAAATACTGGTATTCAGATGCATCAGGTTACACTGGAAGCCGACCCCAATATAGTTGGGAAAAGGCAGGCAGATGATGATGGTGGTAATATATAAGTATATCGTTTGTTACATGAGTACTTTGTACTAATCCAATACATAAGTACTAAATAACCGACAGCAGAACTTTCTTTTTACATTATTCTTAAAGTCAAGGCAATAAATAAGTCCAAGTATTCCTTATCGGGTGACGGCCAACGTTTGTAGAATATTCGTAACGACCAGAAAGTCTGGACAAGAAGCGATTAAGTCAGAATTTATAACAGTGTTGTTGTGCAAATAGCCGAAAATGAATAGAGGGACATTGTTTATGATTATGTATTCGGTGGAAGGACCTTTGTCTTGTTTGTTTGGGAGGCAATTGTTTTTTTATGCGGCTGGTTTTTTTTTGGTCTGAACTTTGTTTTATTGAGCCTAATACATTTTGCAAGAACGACTTGTATAAATAAAACTGTAGACATCGAAATTGCGATTTAAATTTTATCAACACTATCGATCAACGTCCACCATAAAGAATTTTAGTATAGTGCAACAACGTTATGTCCAGAAAAAATTGTTCCCATGGTTTCCAACTGCTTTATAGAAAAACTAGCTGTGCCCCGCGACTTCATTCGCGTGGACGTCGTAAGATATATAATATAGTAAAATAACAGCCGCACTTTATTAAAACTACCTCGCCACTGATCCGTCGCGTTGCATCGCCCGCCCGCGCTATTACTTCGTTTTCACTTAGTGTTCTTTCTGACTTTTATCTTTTTACTCGTCTCCTAAGGGTCATAGCGTGATGTTAACCGCGAAAGCCCCACCGGCGCCTTTTTGGCGCCACTTGTTGACTTACCGTCAAGCCCCACCGGCGCCTTTTCGGCGCCGGTGACTCGCGCGTTTCACGCACGGATAAAATTACTATAATTCAGTCTTATATCGGCTGTGGGTAGTTTTACTCTATGGTATGGAAGATATTCTCGTCAAATAAATAATTCTAAACCAAAAATAATCGTATGGCAATTTTTGTGAGCGCAGTCACAAACGTACCGTGCCATCGGAATTCTCCCGGGGCTTGAGCGTCGTTGACGTCATCGCGTATTAGGCTTAGCCGGTTAAACAGCCTATAAGTATCCTCGAGATTTCGGCTACCAAATGCAAAAAGAATTTTTCGAATCCGACTTTTCATTCACAATTTCATGAGTTTTCATTTTTTTTTTGCGTGGAACCATAATTATTTTTCTAAAATAACAGTAGCTGTAGTTATTCGTAATAAAACCAGCTATCTGCCAGTGAAAGTTCCGTCAATATAGGTCCAGCCGTTTCGGAGATTAGCTGGAACAAACAGACAGACACAAACATTTTAAAAATTGCTTTTTTGTTACAAGTGCCGTTTATACTTTCTTATGCATTTAGTAAAAAGTTGTTATTTTGACATTACAAACAGACGCTTCAATTTAATTTGTTTGTATAGATGTATAGATAAGTAATTAATACGGCATTGCTTCCAAAATGTCTGCTGAAGAGTTGAGATTGTGACAGGCTAATTCATTTTTCAATACGAGAAGCGATAGGCTCACCAATTCAGCCTATCGCAGTCCTCACAAAGGGGCTCGTGACTAAATGATGACAGCCGCACGGGTCGATCGAAGGTCCCAGGGAGGAAGGGAGGTCGGATCGGGACACTTGCCGCGGTCCGTTCGTGGATGGGTGACCATCCATTACATACCGAGACCCCTCCGTGCCTCGGAAAGCACGTTAAGCTCTTAGTCCTGGCTGTCATTTGCAAATTTTTGACAGTCGTTACAGGTAGTCTGACAGCCAGTCTTAGCAAGGGGCAATGTTGCTCAGTAACTGGGTTGTGGAGGTCAGATAGGCAGTCGCTCAGCTGCATCCGGTTGCACTGGAAGCCAACCCAAACATGTTGGGAAAAGGCTAGGCAAATTGATTGCAGTCCACTGTTGAACATAGATCTCTTGCAAGTTGCGACATAACACCTGAGGGGCAATTCCCGTAATTTTAAGAAAATTCACAGTTTGAGGGCAATTCCCGTAATTTTCAGAACATTCACAGTTTGAGGGGCAATTCCCGTAATTTTAAGAACATTCACAGTTTGAGGGGCAATCCCGTAATTTTAAGAACATTCACAGATTGAGGGGCAATTCTCGTAATTTTAAGAACATTCACTGTTTGAGGGCAATTCCCGTAATTTTAAGAACATTCACAGTTTGAGGGGCAATTCCCGTAATTTTAAGAACATTCACAGTTTGAGGGGCAATCCCGTAATTTTAAGAACATTCACAGATTGAGGGGCAATTCTCGTAATTTTAAGAACATTCACAGATTGAGGGGCAATTCTCGTAATTTTAAGAACATTCACAGTTTGAGGGGCAATTCCCGTAATTTTAAGAACATTCACAGTCTAATCTCAGTCTCAATATGTCAAAAACACTTATAATTTCCCTACATTTTTGACATTTGATTGTCGCTGAGATGAGATTGCGACTAGATTTTGAACGTTTTTAATAGCGAACTGGGCTTCTGGTTGTCGCCTCTATAGATTTACTAAAACCAAAACCTTTTTATCGTTTTAAATTCGTGTTTTTGTGAAACACAGAAACAGATATGCTGTTTCTGTGTTTCACAAAAACACGAATTTAATTAACGGCCGAACCCAATAACCTATCTATCACCAGTTTTGGCATACTGGTGATAGAAAAACCTATTTAACTATGGTTTTAACGTCCCAATAATCTATAAGAGATTATGGAATCTTACCGGCATGACATAAGGACAGATACTGTCTACCATCAATAGCGTCAATGTCTTTTACTGGAACTAGGTTATTGGGTTCGACCGTAAAGCGGTCCAAAAAAATACATGAAGCTTGTCTAATCCATATCTAACTCTTACTCCTCTTCCCAGGATTACAACGACGACATCAGACAGGAACAGATGCTGGAAATGCAGATCCTGTCCTCCCAGAGTGAGCAGCGTCGGCTTTCTCCTCCCGAGTCCTCCCGAAGTGGCAGCGAAGAGGCCCTCCCTCTCAGGGACCCTACACATAAGCAGAGAGTGAGTATGAGAAGAGAAGGTTGTTGTACTTCTTAAAGAAATCCTATTTTTTTTATTGGTCTAACCTTCATTTGATTTATCATGACATGACTTAGGTAAGTATATAAATTAATCATGTTCATCGAGAGTCTAAAATGTCAGATTTATAAAAACATCTTTTACAAGTAGTACACTGTAGAGACTTTAACTTGGCGTTTCCATGCAACCTCCGCGA
This sequence comes from Fissipunctia ypsillon, assembly GCA_947568875.1. Lineage (NCBI taxonomy): Eukaryota > Metazoa > Arthropoda > Insecta > Lepidoptera > Noctuidae > Fissipunctia > Fissipunctia ypsillon. The sequence goes on along the minus strand of OX387663.1, from coordinate 16,695,894 downwards.
GTATTTATAAGTTAATGGTAGAAGAAGGAGATATACACTATTTCGAATTAAGAAGATAGACTATATAGTAGAGACACAGCTTGAAGAGCTGACAGTGCGCGACATCATGTAAAATGATATACATATATTCATTTTATTTAAATAATATGGATGATGCCTGGGTAAAAAAAAAGAAACTCTATTTAGTCCGTCAGTCAGATAATAAAAAAATATTAGACATGTATTTTTTGCTTTATCATATTAATAATAAATTACTTAGATAAACGCATTAAAGTTGGCGAGTGGGGTCTCGCTACATCACAACTCAGTATAAAATCTAGCAAGGCGTGACGTCATGCCACATTTTAACTTAATGTATCGCCGTAATCATTTGATTACGTAAAAAATGAAAAAATACGTGTCCAATATTTTTAATACCTGATGGACAAAAATATATTTATAAGACCTGGTCCACAAAAAATGAAGTATATATTTTCTTCTAGTTTATTAACTTTTCCCAATATCCTGATTTCAATCAGAATAACTTTATTAACTCTCACTCAAAGTGTACCTATACGTATTTTCTACACACGATTCCGGTCTTGTTTGATAAACAACGTTAGTTGATTAATGAAAGATTGCTGTTAAGCAAACTGCTACTTAAAGCTTACCCACTACATATGGAGAGGACAAACTGAACGAACCTGCGTCAATTTGGCCTGATTGAATGCATGATTTTACACGAAAATAGTCTCATGTACTTTAAGTTACTGATTTTCTTCAACAAAAAAAAACTTTTTTTTCTTATTGGGATTTCCTTCAAGTACCTCTACTACGGCCTACGCGTTTTTAACTTCAGTTAAGAGGGCTGCCACATTTTGTCACCTCTCTCGCTCACACGGGACCCAAATTATGAAAAATGTTAAATTAAAAGATGTTTTTTTTTTTCATTTAATCAATTGGCGAACTTATGAATAATATTAATGTACGTAATAGGTAATTATTAAAAACACATTTTTATTGTGGCATTTACATACAGTTTGTCTATAAAGTCGTGACATTAAATGATGGCGCTGCTGACATGTTGTAGCACTTATGTTTTGTTAGTACTAGTACTTATGTTTAGTAGTACTAGTACTTATGTTTAGTAGTACTAGTACTTATGTTTAGTAGTACTAGTACTTATGTTTAGTAGTACTAGTACTTATGTTTAGTAGTACTAGTACTTATGTTTAGTGTTACTAGACACATTATTAAATGTTAGTTCCTCGAACATCCATGTCACGACTTTATTGACAAACTGTATTTAACTCATCTCAAAAACAAATCATAATACTTATTGAGCTGAGTTTAATAGATAACATAATAGAAATGTGTGTACCTATTACTTTAATATTATACATTAGTTCGCCAATAGATTACATGTTTCAAAAAAGCATCTTTTAATTTAACATTCTTAAAAATTTGGTCCCGTGTGATGTGACAAAATGCGACAGCCTCTTAACTAGATTTACCTTCAGTCACTTTTACCGCGCATTAATGAAGGTAAGTCTGGTCAGTTTGATAGTATTGGTAGCCATAAGACCAATCCGCGTTTAAATCAAACGCTGTATCTGATAATTCCTGAAACGGAAATCACAAAACTAAATTACACAACACCCGTACTCCATTCTGAAACTATTGGAGTGAAACGTACCCAGACAGACACCCGCGTTCAAATCAAAATTGTAACAGTACGTCCGTGACACAATAGGTCGTAGATTGGACCCACCCTATTGACGGATAAGGGTCCAGCGATCCGTTATTAAGGCATTCAGAGCTGCCGGATGAAAAATTATATAGATATGTATGAGGTTATGTAAAAATTGGGTTTGATTCGTAAATGTCAGAGGGTTGCGTCTCGTTTAGTGAATTTTGATATAATATGGGTTCATTTGGTAGAATACGTTCATGGTAGTCACATCTATGATCCGTTTTATTCGGCGTAAGTGGATTGTCCGTTCGTTAAGGGTCTATAGATGCGTTAATGGGGTACTATTGCCTTTCAAAACATTCTATTTTCAGGCATTTTGGGTAGGAATCCTTTTGACACCTAACTAAAGTGTTCGCCAGATTTTAGCCGTTACGAGTACAACATTTTAATGGGTATGGGGATATGTCGCTTTTATAGCGACATTAATTTTACACAAGTGTGCGGTTTCGCGTATTCGTTTTATGACGATATTTTAATTTAATTAAAAGTTATTGTTTATCAATTTATTTTAAATTTTCTAAAGTATCATATTGAAGCAACCTGTACTTAAAGAATGTAGCGCAGAGGTCATTTGCCGGGGTCACGGATCATAACATCGCATCAATGAAATTAAAACGAGTAACGTGCAAAATACGTGGGCGAATTGAAGGAAAGTGAGAGCTTTATTATTTAGTTTGTTTGAAAGTTTTATTTTTTCAATTTACGAATTATTTAATCTTATTATAATTTTTATGATTACTGGCCAGTAGCCCTACGTGTGTGTTAGATTAATTAATGCCGCCATTGTAGTGGCACGTTGTATAACCTACTCTAAATATTCAAGAAAGAGTATTAAATTATCGAAGATGTGAAGAAGACGATATTGAAACTTACCTATCGTTTGTTTTGTATTTTATAAAAATAAGATATAAATTCGCGGTTCATGAGCGGTGCTTGTCATCGCTAGCCACGAAAATTGTATAAATGCAAAATTGCAGCCAAAATCTTTCAGTCATAATGGGAGACTCCAACCGTCTGGTAATACTCTTCATTGGCTTTCCAAGACACTCCAATAGTACCTACTGATCCTAAAGGAACATTGATAATAACCTTTCTGACTTACAGCTCAAAGACTGGATTAGTGCCCGGTTGATGGCAATTTACATATACTCGCCCCTATTACTTGGGAGTTACTCATAACTGTCAAAATGTGGGTGTACAGTACACCTCTGCCAACCCCACTGGAGAATGCAGGCGTGATGTTATGTTATTTTGACTCCGTCTTCTTCTCAATCACCAGCTCTCAGGGGTGCCGCCGTCACCAGCGCCGGCTACCCTGCCTGGTGGTATCACCATCAACCACGGCGCCAACGCTCGGGACTTCTCACCACCAGCGCCAACCCCAGCACCTGATCATTTGTCTGCTGCTCATCATCAGGTGAGGGTACCTTGTTAATAATAATCATTTTATTAAACATGTTGGTTGGACAAATGATGGATGATCGGGGGCCATCAAAAATATTACGAGGTAATATTACCGGAAAAAATATTCATAAGTGAGATTCATTCTAGAGAATTCAATTTTGAACTGTTTAGAAATATAATGTCGTAGACTGTTTATCCATACAACAATGCTTTGACTGCCAAAATTCTGGCAAACTAAGCTCTGCCCAAAGAAACTCTGACTGACTAAGTACTTACTGGCTGGAATTGATGTCTGACCAAAAAAAAAACCAAGACAAAGCTCTGTCTGCCAAATCTCTGACTTCCAAAAGTTACACTGATAGAGCTTTCTCAAAAAAAACAATCTCCAGTAGCTCAAAGTCAAATCAATTATGTCATAGCATAAATCAGCCTATAATGTTCCCACTGTTGGAACACAGGCCTCCTGTCTGTTAGTGGGCTGTAACCCACCACGCGGGCTCAGTGCGAGTTGGTGGATGTCACATATCTTCGAATTTTTGGTTCTAGGATATGCCGGTTTCCTCGTGATGTTTTCCTTCACCGTTTTGAGAGCAGTGGTGATGAAATAATTTACACAAAGTAAAGTACTTGCCTGGGTTCGAACTCACGACCTACACAACTCTTAAGTCGGGGCCAATACCACTGGCCCACTACTGCTCTCATCTCTCATCAGTTATGTTAAATTGGCCCTTAATAGGCACTTTTGAACTTCAAAATTTACAAGAAAATAGAATTGATTCGAGTTGTCCCTTCTTATGAGCAAGAAACTACTTATTTATTTTTTTACATGTTGTACAACATTTTGTATAGGTACATTAATTATAATTATGTGTAATATAATTACTATACTATATAAAAGGTAAGCGCAGATACCACCCAGCCAAGCTTTTGGAAGAGTTGGCATTTTCTCGTATCTAGGACTTGCCTATAGAGCTCTCGTTGTTTCCCATAAATTCGGCAATTGTAAAGAGCTTTCTCTTTGGTATAAATCTGAATACCTAGCTCCGCTCACATAGCCTTTAATACTCTTTAGTTTATCACCAACTACAGAAATTGTACTAACTCACAAAGTTCTTCGTCGCTGCCAAATCTCTCGCCAACAAACTTAGTATCTACTATCGCTTGGTTCAATATAGTAAACAAAATAACTTTGTTTTCTCGAAATGTTGTCATTAGAAGTTTACCTCGTTAAAAGTTCGTGGCTAATAATACTTCGCCTTAAGCACGGTGCTCACCGCGAGCATTGGCTTCACAAAGTTATGCAAACATGCGCGAACGTTCGTTACGCAGTGAATATTTTTTCGCGAAAGAAACATTCGTTTGTGAGCACAGATACAGTCATTTCACAGTTATTTTACCACTGACGGTGTCAACCCAACAGCAACCTTATTGTAATGAGAATAAAGATCACTGTGATTTTGGCAGACTTGTCAGTAGTAGCAACCCATAGGTACACTAGCTTCTGCTCGCGATTTCTTCTGCGTGAAATTTCTTATCCCCCCGACCCAACCCGTCGCATCGCATCGCCTGCCCGCGCCATTACTTCGTTTTTGCTTAGCGTTCTTTCTGACTTTTTCTTTTTGCTCAGTTCCTTAAGGTTCAAGCGTGATGTTAAACAGCCTATAATAGCCTTCCTCAAGAATTAGGCTATCCGACTCTTTGTTCTCAATTTCATTGGTTTTAATTTTTTGCGCAGAACCCTAATTATTTTTTTTAAATAAAAGTAGCCTAAGTTACTCCTTGTAACATCAACTATCTGCTAGTGAAAGTCTCGTCAAAATCAGTCCAGCCGTTTCGGAGATTAGCTGGAACAAACAGACAGACAAAAATATTAAAAATTTCTTTTTTGTTATAAGTACCGTATAAGCATTTAGTAAAAAGTTGTTATTTTGACATTACAAACAGAGACATCAATTTTATTTATTTGTATAAATCTATAAAAATCTTTTGATGCTTTCCGTAACCAAATTCGGAGCCTAAAAATGATCCAACCCTTTCTTTGACCAAAGCCGACTAATTAGTCCCAGACCGCAAAGTAAAAGGAAACAAGCGAATCGAACGGGATTTTCGCTTCAATAGCTCAGTGGGCCTAGCACAAACTCGCGGCGAAAACGTAACGTGAATTCTAACGATTTTTAAATTGAAAATACTCATAATATAACATCACGCCTTGTTTCCCCGAAGGGTTAGGCAGAGGTGTACATCCACATTTCGCCAGTTATGTTTAAGTCCCATGTATTAAAATAAGAGGCGAGTCTATTGCCATCAACCGAGCACAAATCCAGACTTCGGGCTGCTACTGAGAAATTCCAGATAGAAAAACCCAATAACTGTTTGCCCGACCAGGGAATCGAACCCGACAGTCAGTTGAAAATACTCGTTTGGTATTTACTTAGTTTTCAGACTTTATATAAAATATCTATGGGTGATGTTAAGGCGCGCTATCACCACGAAGCACTAAATACATTTAACGCTAAACGAATTTAAAACATCGTGTTATTTCATCCATTTATCTGTAGTTGACAGAGGGGCTTATGGCTAAGTAATAACAGGAGCACGGGTTGATCGATCAGGCTTAAGCTACGCTTGCCGCGGTTGGTGTGTAGATGGATGACCATCTTTAGATACCAAGACCCCTCCATGCCTCGGAAAGCACGTTAAGCCGTTGGTCGTTACGGGTCGTCAGAAGCTCGAAAGTCTGACAACCAGTCTTACCAAGAGGTATCGTATTACCTATTAACTGGGTTGTAGAGGTCAGATAGGCAGTCGCTCCATGTAAGATACTGGTATTCAGCTGCATCCGGTTAGACTGGAGGCCGACCCCAACGTAGTTGGGAAAAGGCTAGGCGGATGTGCTATCTCATTCAATTATTTGAAGTTGACAGATACAGCGCTAAACGTATTTATTTAGGGATTTCTGGTGCTAGCGGGCACAGTTGTGCTTTTTGCAAAAAATTCTACCAAAATGCTATAATTAGGATACTTGTGTTTTCGATTCAATAATTGTTAATAACGTAACGTTTACGTCGCGCGTTCGTGCTAAGGCCTGTAGTCTTTCCTTTTGCAGATTTTGGAAAGAAAAAAAAATGTTTTTCGCTCTGAATTTTTACGGTGAATTTTTTGGCTACTGAATGATTGGCATGTCCTGAAATCCAGCAGGGGCGAGCATATTTGTTCAGTGTGGTGTACGTCATAGAGGGCAGAGCTACAAAGCTATATTGGACGACTTTCTGTTCAAGTGAAATCTGATTTTGGCGGGCATAAATCCTTTTTCGTCACTTTTTACGAGAGTAAAACCTGTACCGACAAAACTGAAGTTACTTTTGGATTTTCGGTTTTTGACTGTTTGTTCTGACTTTATTAATTTTATACGTATCCTTATTATCAAGACTGTTGGGCTCATGTTTTTGAAACGCATTTATTTATTGGCTCCTTTCATACAGTCAAATAGAAAAACATAAAATTCATCAACAAACCATTTTATTTTAAAATTCATTGATAAGTAGGTACATACACACACCAACACACACACCTTCATACGTAGTATACAGGGTGTAAGGGACAGCCCTCCGCAAACTAACAGGGTGCAGTTAGCTCCTTATTTTTAATCATATTCCACCGGAAAATTTTTCAGGAAAATGTTCATTTTATTAATCGTTTTTTCAGTTAGGTACTATTCATTTATTTCAATGTAACATTCTTTGTACGCAGCGCTCCATTTATATAAATAAAACAGCAAAAATCAAAAAAACAATAATGCATGTTGAAATACTTGGCGGCCGAAGGCTCGCTGCGCTGCCGTTCTCTACGCGCGTTTTGCCACGGTAACGATACATTGCGTGTAAGGTAATAAAACAAATCAGGTTTATTGGATCCCCATAACGTTCCTGAAATATTTACAGGTACCGTAGTATCGTATAGTGAATTCACCCCATCATTCTGCAGAGGGCTGTCCCTTACACCCTGTATATGTAAAACAAAGTGAGACACCCAGACATCGGACTTCATCGCACGATGTCGGTGGAATTAGTGTTTAGATGAGGCAGATTATGTGTACGCCTCATGTCAGTCTGATACCTCGAGACCTAACATACCATATCGTATCTGTTCACAGCTGGCAGCAGGTCACACGGGACATGGAGTCCTGGTCGGAGGGGGTGTGCTGCAGCAGCCTCCCACACACCATCTGCTCACACAGAACTCGATTCTTGGTAAGTGAAGCCGTGCGCACATTACAGCCGTAACGAGCCGCAGCGCAACGCATTTTTATGCAAAAAAGGGCGGCGCAGCCCGCCTGCTGTGCGCGTTGGTTCATAGAAAATATAATAAAGTGATGAAAGAAGATTTTTGCATTGCATTGCGTTACGGCGCGGCCTGCCCCGATCTGTCTATTAATGTGCTAATGCTCTAGAGAGGCTGATTGTCGGACTTTTGGAATCATGGCTACCAGGGTCCAGAGAAAATGAATACTTTTTTTTGTTTTTGTAAGTGGTTGGTAAACTACGCAGTACCTAATAGCGCGCGAGTTTATTTACATCGGGCTTGCTGAAATATGTCGGTATTTAATTGTAATGGCTTCAGTACCCCAATTGCGTAACACACTATCACTCACAATCTGAATGATTTTGAAGCGTATTGCTAATCCATTGCTTCTTGTGTTCGAAAAATGTGTCTGCTCACCAACCTAAATAACGCAATGAACGTTGTTGAACTGTAAAAATGAAACCGATTCCTAATGTAGGTAAGTGTGTTGTGCAATTGGCTCACAGATCCATTAACAGAGATTGATGAATATTAACTAGGACTACCTCGACTAGACTGCCTCGTTGGTCTAGTGGTCGCAAGCGCTACTGCTGAGCATGAGGTCTTGGATTCGATTCCCAGGTCGGGCAAAGTGTTATTGGGTTTTTCTATCTGGAATTTCTAAGTAGCAGCCCGGAGTCTGGATTGATTATCTATTACATGGGACTTGATATTAACGCGAAATGTGGGTGTACTATAGGTACACCTCTGTCGATAGTACTTAAATGTATGCATCAGTAGCATTTGACGGATATTCGTGAGAGCCAAAATTAACCGTGCAAACCAATAAACACCTATTATTTTGTTAAAGTTCAGACAATCTTTGGAAACGGGTCCAACTAAGCTAAGGTTTTATATGGAAGGATGCGTGCTTTGGATGGGAGCTGTCGAAGCGCGCGTAGAGTAGCTATGTGCAAAGCAGAGTACTTACAGTAGGTGCGTTTGTCACTGACAGTAGACATGCCATCGTGGAAGGAAAAAGTTATTTTGTATCTCACAATGTGCGCTAAGAACTCATGGAGGAAGATGAACTGCCTATTGCTGATGCAACGCACAGCTCGAGCTGCGCATCTTCCTCGCATAGCTACCTCGCGGCGGCGCATCTTCATAGCACATCTTACTCGCTCCGCTCACAGCTTAGCATTAGTGAAAACGGTCACATAATTTTGTATCTTAGCTTTCGTGTCCTCGCAGCATAGCTGCATAGCACATCTCTGGTAGAAAAGCCGCCTTAAGTTAACCCGTTATCACATTCAACAGAAGTTCCGCTACAAGCTTCAAAGCGAACTTTCAACTCTGCGAATTTTCACAGTATCCACCATTTACCAAAAACCAACAGTATTTACGTAAAGCAAACTGAAAACTACCCTCTTTCTCTGCAGTCTACAGAACTTGGCAGTACTCTAAGGGTGGCTACACATAAGTTCGGGTCGGCACATTCCTAGTTGTTGAACAACAAACCCGACCCGAAGCAATCACTATAGTCAGGCCAAGAATACGAGATATATACATAAAATTGCAACATACATATATCAACTTTAAACTCAAGTAACCTAAGTTGATTTTTTAATGAAATAACTATCGATAAACGTCGTAAAATTATTTTAGTTGCTATGGAAACTTAACGCAATTAACTTAAAGTTTTTAATCCTAAAGCATGAAATTTATCTCGTCTCGTTGGCTTTACCATAACCATTTTGGCTTTCATTCGACTCGTGCCGACCGGCAGACTTCATTCCGTATCTACCCTCGCTTAATCATGTTCGGGTCGGCTCGGTACACTTGGAGCTAAGTCGAGCGGCTTTTTCCTGAACATACGATAGGTCGTATGTGTCGTGTGGGTCGTGGTTGAGTGTGTGTGATATGTCTCACACACACACTATTTTGCTGCCCGCCTGTGCCGAATCATGCCGACTCGAACGTATATGTAGCTACCCTCAGAAAAGAACGGACCATTAACTTTTAAACAATTCCGAACAAACTTTCAACTGTTGATCATTAGTTGCAACGATACTTTCCAAACTTAAGCACAGTTCAAAAACTAAGCACAAAACAGCGCTCCAGAACTAAGCTCGGCAAATATAAAGTGTGTATTTGAACACAGGAAAGCTTAAAAAGGGGTTTCCAATATGTTACTGAATTTACGGTAAAAAGAAAACACTTGTTTCGTGGCTACTGTTTAGTTTTTCGTAAGCTTTAAAATTAGGAGTTAGTACTAATTATAATTATGTAAACTCCATTTGTAATAAGATTGGAAATTTAACCCTAGATTCATAAACATTCGTCTCACAGACCGCGCAAATCACGTAAACTCTTCTAACTGTCAGAGTGAAAGAGATAGAAAGTTCAACTCCTTAGTACCTTCCTAGATCATTTATTAATTAGTTTTGCACTGGTCGCATGCGAGGGCGCACATGTTTAAAATTAAACTGTATTTTATTGTTTTTTTATAACGTAGCAATCTAAAATCAACGAAAAAAATATATACGTCCGAGAGGCGAATGTTTATGAATAGTGTATCCACCAAGTATATTTATGAATCTAGGGTTAACTAAACCTTTTTTACAGTCCGTTCAACCGATTTTAACTTCTATTGCGTTGGTGGCATGACATGTGGCACCTGCAGTAAATAGTTGGTAATGAAACCACGTTTTTGCTTTGAATGTCATCCTTAGAACTACGGAATAGAATTCAAAACGGTTGAACGGACTGTAAAACAGGTTTGTTTAAATTTCTAATCTTAATTCAAATGGAGTATAGGTCAAATAAGTATCAACTTTAAGTAGATTTGAGGAACATGATAGTACCAGCATCTTGACAAAATTACTATGCTCTTGTTGTTGGCGATGAATTACATGTAGGTAAACAAAGAAGAGATTTTGCTTAAATACGCCCTGCCAAATCTATTTACTAGATTTACAATATTTCAGTTAAAAAGAGTATCCATGGAGTGTCTTGGCCGTTCGTTTCCCTAACCTTCTACGCTTTGGAATGGCCGACTAGCTTCATCTTTCTGACTGACCAACTCCTTGACAATTCAAAAGTGTCTGTAATTGGTTTAATTGAAATAAATGCTTTGGGTTTGAGTTTGGTTGCTAAAATACGACTAAGTTCAGCGAAGTGTATTAACGTAATCTATTCTTCATTAAACAGATCTGATCCTTTAAAATTATAACTATCAGCAAACAAGTTAAGAGCTAACTACACGGTCTAATTACCAAACTTTTACCTATTCATTTTTAATCGTTAAAATTCATCTCAAAACTAAGCTCACTAACGTAACTAATCAGGAGGCGGGGACATCTTGGGGCTCAGCAGCTCAGTGCTTTGGGGCGTACTGCACCACCCTACACTGCGAGGCGTAAAGCCAGCTGGTTACCTTGTAAAATATAGCATTTTAATCAAGCTTACTGTCAAGTTACCGAATATTAACTACCTATGACCATAGACCTTTGTTGTGCCACTTCATCTTCCCACCTAAAACACTAGGAAGTAGTGAAGGGCAGGCGTTTTGGGGGACTGTCTTATGTAATTTTGACCCTCAAAAAGTCTTGATTCTCAGCCTAATTTAAATAAATGACTTTTGATTTGATTTGATTGGTCAATTTACTAAAATAAAACTAAGCTCACTAACGTACTAACCAGGTGGCGGCGACATCTTGGGGCTCAGCAGCCCAGTGCTGGGGGGCGTACTGCACGCCCACCCTGCGCTGCGAGGCGTAAAGCCGGCCGCGGTCCACGCGCTCGCGACGCAAGGTCGGTACGTCGCTCTTTATTTAGCTCCCAGACTAAGCTCAAAATTTTAAAAAAACATACCTACTATTAGGACTGAATCTTTGGTTCCTTTTTTCGAGTAAGCACAGAATATTGTTGATTAAAGCCTCTTATTGTGCAAAAAAAATATTAGGCTTAAAATTATATTATTATTAACAGTAACATATCCAAAAGCAAGACTAAAATGTCGTAAGTAATATGTATTGATTCCTAGCCCCCAAACTGAGAGCTTCATTAAGAATGCTAATCCATTCGTTGCCATAGAGATATAACTTATTAACAAACAAAAGAACATAATATGTGTTGGTGCTACATTTATAAGCTAATCAACAACTTATTATATTTAGAACCAAGCTCCCATTTATTATTTCAACAAGAAATTAGATCCTTTTGAAACAATTATCAAACTTTCGATTTGCGATTAGAAACAGTTGCTAATAAACGAACTAAACATGATCAAACTGTAAATCTTGTTATAAATTGGCCAAAGTTTTGATGAAAAACAAAACTAATTGAATATAGCATTTTCGCTGTCTTAAGTATTGTTAGTAATACTTTGAAGGATTTGAATAAATCTGCGTCTAGAAATCTTAGAAGTAATTATTAAATCAGAAATATTATTCCAGAATTACCATTTCAAAGAGGAATTTTAAGACCTTAGTTGACTACAATTTAAACAGCTTTGCTTTCAAACCAAACCGTCTGTGTTAATAATGGCATAAATAAAATAACAATGAAATTCAAATTTTAACTCGTTATATTCAAATTGTTTATTTAGATCGATACCTATTTAGAAATGGAGAATTTTAAAACAAGCAGTTGAGAGTATTTACTGTGCGACCTCTTTTTCCTTTTTATTTGAAGAGAGTAGTTCTGAATCAGTCACTATGGTGTTAACTAGCACATAATAGTGGAAAAAAAATGAATCACTTCTAAATATTAAAGATGAATCATAGTTGTTAATGTTATAGTGTAGTACACTGTTGTGCGACGCAAAAGCTTACAAATATGTAAGAAAGAGTAGGATAAACAAAATTGTATTTACTCTAAAAAGAAGTTCCGAAAAAATCTATTCAGCAAATGTCTCTGTATTTTTTTACCAGCACACGCTCCACATATGCTCATTCAAATTCCTTTGCCATCACGTTATTCAAAAGAACCACAGAACCAAAACTAAGCTCAAAATGAGTTCCGAAAACCAATTAAGCTTACTTCGAAACTAAAAAGATAGCCTCAGCAAAGCTCGGTTTCTCTATTTTTTTTTAAATCTAAAAACTAAGCTAATTGTTTCAGCCCATTCAGAGCGACAAGATTTTAATTAAAATGTCTGAGACCACGGACCCTTAATTGGAAACCATTTCAAAGTATACCATTGAATATTGTAAAGTTGAAACGATATTTGAAAGGTTGACGTTTGCTTTATGTCAAAAGCGTTTGAGCATTTTTGATTTTTTGGCACTGAAGAAAATTGGTTTTGAATGTCCGTGTGATTTGCACCGCAGACTGGGGTCAAGGAATCTTATTTAATTTGAAATGTATTTTCATTAAATGCCGTCCATTAGGGGCTGTGTAATAACTTACGCGTTGTGTCGTTCAGTGCAAAAGATGACAGCACCATAACTTTTTTTCAACGGAGTCATGAGAGTTTTTAACGCCTCACCAGAGAGGCAATTCCGATAATTTAAAGAATGTTCACAGTCAGATCTGTCTCAATATGTCAAAAATATATTTAGTATCCCTACATTTTTGAAAAGTTTATGACATTGATTGTCACTGAGTTGAGATTGCGACTAGATTCTGAACGTTTTTAGTTTAAATTTTTGACAGATTTTCCATAAAAAAAACTGTCTGAAGTCAATTTTATTCTACGATTAAAAGATATCTGACGTCGGTAGAATCCGCCCTTTATAATATAGCCCCAATTGAACATTTTGATATTAATAATACGGCAGTAATTCTCAACTTACAAAACGCTCAACGATTCATACTTGAGCAAAACAAAGGAGCTTCGTAAACTGAGCAAAGTTGAGCGATTCGTCTAGACGTCATTTAGTCGTGTCTTAAGACAAAGCTTAGTTGCATGTTGTTAGTACAGTTGACTTAATTGTTTGTTGTGACGTCATCTGGGATTTAAAGTCTGAAGATGATTGAAGGTTTTAGTTAAATTGAAGCTTTGTATTTAACTACTAGAATTTTGGGCTATCGTATTTTTCGGTCTGGTTATTTATACTAGTGGTGATTATTATGCTTTACCTACCTGATCTTTTCGTGCGTATTTCAGAGAGTGATGAAAGAAACATTATGTGGTTTTATATTCAGTTCCTTTAAAAACGACAACTAGCATTGACCGCAGTCATGTGGTTGTGGTAGTTTATTTTAATTGTGTCTGTAATTACGAATTTACACACACAATTAGTAAACAATTGACTTTGTATGTACCTATGGGGTTCAAACGACACGCAAAGACTTAGGGAGCCCCCACAAAACCGCGATGCGATGCGAATTCGCAGTTTTGTGTTCGCCCTTAAATCGAGAAAAGTCTGGAATATTTTAAGGGGGAAGCTCCAGGTAGCCCGCGAAATTCAAACTTTCTTATATTTTTTGCAATTTGCAAGTCAGTATTAAGTTGTATGTTGATTAAAGTATCATTCGCGACCGTAACAAATATGAACTTACGGAATTATAATCATCAAAATCAGTAATACAACTCCATAAGTTTGTATAATCCTAATTGTCAAGATTTCATGAAATGGTCATGCAATAGAATTACCTGATCTTAAAGAGTTGTGTTGATGACTTTAATTATTATAATTCTGTGAATACATATATTTTATGGTCGCGAATCGTATTTTGATCAACATATAACTTAATACTGACTTGCAAATTACAAAAATCGTAAGAAAATTTGAATTTCCCGGGCTACCAAGAGCTTTCACCTTAAACAAATTATCTTTTAGTTCGTTTGTGACTGTAGCTCGCCAGACATAGTTTTTTTATAATCCAATAAAATCAAAACGTACCAAGGTGATTAGAAGGGACAACTAACCATGAACAACTCATTTCAAAGGACCATAATCCAACCAAACCAATTAACCAATTCACAAGGCTGTATTGATTCAACCACAGGCTAGTTGAGAGAGGCAACTGAATCTCATGTAACGTGACGTCATATAACCGCATGTGAATGGCTAATGATGTTGTGAAGCCATTGAATTGGATTACGTCCGTGCATAGTAATTGCCTACCTTATACCTATATTGAATTGTAAAGGTTATGTCTAGGTCTTCTAAAATTGTGGCTTTTAAGTTCAAGGGGGACAAGAGAAGAGAGAGAGCCATTTGAACATTAATGATGGTAGTTGCAATATAGCTCTACCATAATATATTATTTGACTTAATCTTTCTGATTATGCTCCCAGCCCCCGAAGACAAGGTCACTTTTCACAATTACATATGCTCAGAATTTTTGTCGCCAATAAGTTCCTAAAATCTTGGGACCAAAAATTCAATTTGTGCGTTGAACATTGAAAAAAGCGACCTCGTCTAGGCCACCATTTTAACCAGGGTTGCCACTTCCGTGAACAACCAACCGAACCCTTCAACAGAACGCATGTACAGGCCTTTCACAGTCTGTTATTTTACCTCTGACAGCAGCAACACAATTGCAACCTTATTGTAATGATGATAGTGATCAGTCATACCAGGGAGTAACGTTTTACCCAGTAACTAGGCTATGGAGGTCAGATAGGCAGTGATAATCAGCCTATAATATTCTCACTGCTGGGACACAGGCCTCATCTCTTCGAGAGGTCTACCAGTGCTGTTAGATGTCACATGTCTTCGAATTTTTAGTTCTTGGACATGCCGGTTTCCTCACAATGTTTTCCTTCACTGTTTCGAAGCAGTGGTGATGAAATTATTTACACAAAGTAAAGCGCCTGTCTGGGTTTCGAACCCACGACCTACAACTCCTAAGTCAGGGCCTTTACCACGGGGCCACCACTGCTCCCTAGATAGGCAGTCGCTCCATGTAAAATACTTGTATTCAGCTGCATCCGATTATACTGGAAGCCGATCCCAACATAACTGGGTAAAGGCTCGGCAGACGATGATGATAAAGATCACTGTGTTTTTAACAGACTTGTGAATTAATGGCAGCTCCAATAGCAACCTTATTGTAACGACGATAAAGATCACTGTAATTTTGACAGTGACGCAAAATCAGAGGTAAAATACCTAATTGTGAAAGGACTGTAGACGTTTTATGTGTCAGGTGCGGCTGGTCCGGGGGCTGCGAGCACAGCGCGCAAGCGACCTCTGCTCGGTGGTGCTCGAGCCGCAATGTCGCCGACTAAGCGCGCTGTGATGACCCTGCTCGCGCGCGCTAGGGCTGCCACACACAAACACGCGCCCGCGTGGCCCGCTCCCCACGAGTGAGTATTAAACCCAACCCTATGAGCTAGGGCTGCTACCGTTTTCAGAGTGACTTTTATCAGGCATGGTTTGTGAGAAATTAACAGTTTTAAACCTTTCTATATAGACCGCAGCTGACATACTACCCTGCGTATCCCAGTCCACTGCTGGACATGAGCCTCTTCCAAAAAGGGATGTAGATAATGTGAGTATTTAATAGATAACTTTGATAAAAGATTAGTGGCTTCTGGTTGGAGTCATGTTGCTAGTAAAGAGAGTGATGACCCTTCTAGCATATTTAGAGTTGCCATGCCTTAGGTGATATGCCTTCCACAATGTTGTAAGGTAAGGCTATCTTGATTTTAGAATCAAACCGCCTATTGGGTCGTGGCTTCTTGCATAAATGGTTTGGTTGCGTTGCCGATTGCCAATTGTACCAGAAAGTGAGATCTTGCAATAAAACACCTGTCCCACCGCGGATGATTAACGAAAAACGGGTAAAGCTAGCAACTAAAAACGAGTTTTCGAGCAACGAACAGCGACTGCGCGATGATGACGAGCGATTACTCGCTGGTATGCGTACTTATGTACCAAGCGTGAACTCAGCGAGAGTTCTGCCAGCCAAGCGAGCGTCGCTGAGCGAGCTCTTTGGTAGCTCTTGTGGCTGCGACAAACGAGTACTCGCAGGCGGTGTGAACAGTCAGCGATCAACTATTAATATAATTAAAGAAAAAACTTTTGAAACGCAATGAAAGAACACAAAAAAAGAAACAGTTGGGGAAAAATATGCGTCAAATTAAATAAAAATGAAATAAACATACAATACTTAATCTAAATGTTTATATAAATACAATATTTAAAATGGCAACATTGCGTTCCATCGGCACTGACTTGTGTACGCCAAAATGTGTCTCGTTTACTCACACGGAACCTACAATCTTTTGTACGTTTCTTGAGCGAGAAAATCGTTGATAGGTAGTCACTTCCTCGTCGGCGGTTGGACAGTTGTTTTAAGTGTTCAAAATGTGATAGATAGGTACTACGGAGTCTTCGAAGATAATTTTGGTAAAAGAAGAAGGAGATGGACATCGCTATCATGTTCTTTATGGTATATAGTTCATGTCGTGACCACTTGAGACGAGATCCAATTCCTTAGAAATTGTCACAGTAAATCGCCATGGGCACCGTAGGGAGAAATAATTAGTAATTAGTAGTAAATTATCTTATCTTATCTTACACGTAATATATTTTTTTAAATAATCAGAACTAAGTCTACTAACATTACCCTGAAGTACCTAACTGTTTATTGGAAACCCAACAGTCAGTTGTATAATTCGGTGGTCATGTAGGCATCGATAATATTTATTTATTAAAACTTTATGCACAAGTAAAAAATTAGTGTACAAACGCGGACTTAATGCCTGAGGCATTTTCTACCAGTCAACCTTAGGGTGATGCAGAGACAAAACATGGCAGGTGCAATATACGGGATAGATAGCTCGGAAAAGCTATAAAATAAAAGAATACATAGATACATACATACAGGGTCAAATTAAATAAGTTAGCGAAACTCCGCAGACGTATGGATAAGTAAACACGACAAAAAAAAAGATTTAATGATTGTTTTTTTTTAGGTCAATGACCTCTGGTCAGTGTTGTTACTTAAAGTGTTAAAATCTGTTTTGTCGTGATACCCATCACGTCTGTTGAAGTTTACAAAAACTACCGGCGGTTGATGACCCCAAAAAAAAATCTTTTTTTTTTTTGTTTCATTATGTTTAGATATCGATACCCATCACGTCTGCGGAGTTTCGCTAGCTAATTTAATTTGACTCTATAAACAAAATAAATTTTGTCAGGAGAATTAATAACGAAATAAATAATAATACTTACGCCTAATAATCCAGTATCTAAGAGCATCGAGCAATACTTGAAGAGGCTCTCGTTCAGTAGTTAGGTCGACGGCCAATAATCCAGTATCTAAGAGCATCGAGCAATACTTGAAGAGGCTCTCGTTCAGTAGTTAGGCCAACGGCCAATAATCCAGTATCTAAGAGCATCGAGCAATACTTGAAGAGGCTCTCGTTCAGTAGTTAGGCCAACGGCCAATAATCCAGTATCTAAGAGCATCGAGCAATACTTGAAGAGGCTCTCGTTCAGTAGTTAGGCCAACGGCCAATAATCCAGTATCTAAGAGCATCGAGCAATACTTGAAGAGGCTCTCGTTCAGTAGTTAGGCCAACGGCCAATAATCCAGTATCTAAGAGCATCGAGCAATACTTGAAGAGGCTCTCGTTCAGTAGTTAGGCCAACGGCCAATAATCCAGTATCTAAGAGCATCGAGCAATACTTGAAGAGGCTCTCGTTCAGTAGTTAGGTCAACGGCCAATAATCCAGTATCTAAGAGCATCGAGCAATACTTAAAGAGGCTCTCGTTCAGTAGTTAGGCCAACGGCCAATAATCCAGTATCTAAGAGCATCGAGCAATACTTGAAGAGGCTCTCGTTCAGTAGTTAGGTCAACGGCCAATAATCCAGTATCTAAGAGCATCGAGCAATACTTGAAGAGGCTCTCGTTCAGTAGTTAGGCCAACGGCCAATAATCCAGTATCTAAGAGCATCGAGCAATACTTGAAGAGGCTCTCGTTCAGTAGTTAGGCCAACGGCCAATAATCCAGTATCCAAGAGCATCGAGCAATACTTGAAGAGGCTCTCGTTCAGTAGTTAGGCCAACGGCCAATAATCCAGTATCTAAGAGCATCGAGCAATACTTGAAGAGGCTCTCGTTCAGTAGTTAGGTCAACGGCCAATAATCCAGTATCTAAGAGCATCGAGCAATACTTAAAGAGGCTCTCGTTCAGTAGTTAGGCCAACGGCCAATAATCCAGTATCTAAGAGCATCGAGCAATACTTGAAGAGGCTCTCGTTCAGTAGTTAGGTCAACGGCCAATAATCCAGTATCTAAGAGCATCGAGCAATACTTGAAGAGGCTCTCGTTCAGTAGTTAGGCCAACGGCCAATAATCCAGTATCTAAGAGCATCGAGCAATACATGAAGAGGCTCTCGTTCAGTAGTTAGGTCGACGGCCAATAATCCAGTATCTAGCAATACTTGAAGAGGCTCTCGTTCAGTAGTTCGGTCAAGGGTTTGAGGCAATACCGCCTCATACCAACTAACTAGTCGAGGGGCTCGTGGCTAAATAATAACAGCCGCACGGGTCGATTGAAGGTTAAGCTACGCTTGCCGAGGTCGGTCCATGGATGGATGATCATCCGTTACATATCGAGACCACTCCGTGCCTCGAAAAGCACGTTAGCCGTTGGCCCTGGCTGTCATTTGTAGATCTTTGACGGTCGTTACGGGAAAGTCTGACAACCAGTCTTACCAAGGGGTATCGTATTTTCCAGTAACTGGGTTGTGGAGGTCAGATAGGCAGTCGCTTCATGTAAAATACTGGTATTCAGCTGCGTCCGATTAGACTGGAAGTCGACCCCAACATAGTTGGGAAAAGGCAGGCAGATGATGATGTCCATCACTCGTATCATATCGATTTTATTAATTTCCTTAACTAATCATCGTCTTTAAAATGATTTTTCAACTTAAAGTTAAAATTAGTCTCATTATAATGCGATGAAAGAACGGTGTGTAGAAAGGGTCGAAAGTATTCCGTTTTCTCTGATCAGAATAATGAGTATATTATTTGCGATGCAAAAGATGAGTTTTTAACCGACTTCAAAAAAGGAAAAGTTTCTCAATTATGTTTTTTTTTTAATGTGTGTTACCTCAGTACTCCGTCATTTACATATAAACCGATTTGGAAAATTCTTTATTTATTTGAAAGGGCATCTTTCCAGATTGGTCCCATTTTTAACAAAACCCAGTTCAGATGATAGAAACAACCGACTTAAAAAAAACACTATAAATAACAAAATAACTTTAATTTCGGAAGTCGGTGGCAAAAAACGAAAATACCCAAAGACACCGACTTCCGAAATTTAAGTTATTTTTCACTGTGTAGTTTTTTTTTTTTTTTGGAAGTCAGTTGTTGTTTTTTTTTTATAAATGCAAGAGTAGTAACTAGCCTGTTTTTGTTAAATTCTATTTTGATTTTTAACAAGATGTCTTTCCAATTCCAACAATTCGTATAGCTGTCACAGTGATCCCTGTTAAAACTCACACTCACTCATGCTCACGAAAACGTCTCGCTGATGGTGGCGCGTGTGTTGTATCATTAAGCTCCCTTCAAAATGGTTGAGCTGAATGGTGCTGATCCATACGTGTGTTGTTGTAACATTGTGTAACGTGTGTTGTAACATTGTGTGTAGGTACGTGTGTTGTATCATTAAGCTCCCTTCAAAATGGTTGAGCTGAATGGTGCTGATCCATACGCGTGTTATTGTAACATTGTGTAACGTGTGTTGTAACATTGTGTGTAGGTACGTGTGTTGTATCATTAAGCTCCCTTCAAAATGGTTGAGCTGAATGGTGCTGATCCATACGCGTGTTGTTGTAACATTGTGTAACGTGTGTTGTAACATTGTGTGTAGGTACGTGTGTTGTATCATTAAGCTCCCTTCAAAATGGTTGAGCTGAATGGTGCTGATCCATACGCGTGTTGTTGTAACATTGTGTAACGTGTGTTGTAACATTGTGTGTAGGTACGTGTGTTGTATCATTAAGCTCCCTTCAAAATGGTTGAGCTGAACGGTGCTGATCCATGCGTCATGTTCGTGAACGGGCGCCGTCAGTAGGGACTGGTCATCTCTTAGCTGCCACGGCTTGTTTTAATTTTTGAATCGTTTATGGTTTTTATCTTTTTATTACGGACGCTTTTAACGTGCACGTCTTTCAACATTGTTCTCACATACTTATATAATTTCAACATGAATGATGTAACCAATATTTTGATTTAAAAGAGTGTCCGTGGAGTTTCTAGCCCGTTCTTCTCCATAGGAACCTATTACGCTTTGGAATGGGCAACTAGCTTCATCTTTCTGACTGATTGACCCCTTGACAATTCAAAAGTGTCTGTAATTGGTTTATCTATACATCTATACATCATCATCCCTAGCCTTTTCCCAACTATGTTGGGGTCGGCTTCCAGTCTAACCGGACACAACTGAATACTAGTATTTTACATGGAGCGACTACCTATCTGACCTCCACAACCCAGTAACTGGGTAATACGATACCCCTTGGTAAGACTGGTTGTCAGACTTTCGGGCTTCTGACGACCCGTAACGACTGTCAAAGATCCACGAATGACAGCCGGGACCAACGGCTTAACGTGCTTTCCGAAGCACGGATGAGTATTGGTACGTAAAGATGGCCACCCATCCACGAACCAACCCCGGCAAGCGTAGCTTAACCTGATGGATCGACCCGCGCGGCTGTTATTACTTAGCTACGAGCTCCTCCAAATACATCTATACAAATAAATAAAATTGAAAGTGTCTGTTTGTAATATCAAAATAACAACTTATTACTAAATGGATATGAACGTGTATACGGTACTTAAAACACAAAAGCAATTTTTAACATTTTTATTTGGCTGTCTGTTTGTTCCGGCTAATCACCGAAACGGCTGGAACGATTTTGACGGGACTTTCACTGGCAGATACTGATGTTACGAGGAGTAACTTAGGCTACTTTTATTTTAGACAAAAAAATAATTAGGGTTCCGCGCTAAAAAAAAATAAAACCCATGAAATTGTAAACAAAAAGTCAAATTTGAAGAATTATTTTTACATTTGGTAGCTCAATTTACGAAGATGAATGAAGGCTATTTAAAATCACGCTACGACCCTTAGAAACTGAGCAAAAAGAAAAAGTCACAAAGAACACTAAGCGAAAACGAAGTAATAGCACGGGCGGGCGATGCAACGCGGCGGGTCGGGGGACGAGAGAGTTTTATTGAAATGTGGCTGTTGTTTAAGTATATTGTGAATCTTACAACTTCCACACGAACGAAGTCGCGGGACACAGCTAGTTTGAAATAAATGCTTTGAGTTTGAGTGAGTTTACACTCACCATTTGTATCATTTTCCGCATTGAAAGACTTCAGTAGTATTATTTTGTTAAAATCTCACCATCAAAACTTAGATGATGTGAGCTGTCAATACTGTCAATCCTAACCATCGGTAGAATGACAGCTCACTTCAAGCTCACTTTACCTAAATTTTCGTGGTTAGATTTTCTCAGAATAGACCGACTGATATAATTCCGAGTTTCAAACCCAGCTGGCTGGTATTACGTGCTCTCCAAAGAGAATGAAACCAAAATTACCAAGTACAATTGGGGGTTGATACCGGTGTATTGGTAAACTGGTTTCGTTTTCCACTGTATGCATAAGGTTTGTTAGGGCTGCTACGAGGAAGATAATGTTTCTTTGTAAAAAAAAAAATATCTGTTACTGACTCCTTAGCCACCTCAAGCTAAATAATAATATTTAAAACTTATCCTTTTAAAAAACTCCGACGATGCTGTAGAACTGGCAAGGTTTAGAGTAACAAACAGACACGTAGAAGGCGAATTCAAAATTTTATGCTATTTATTCGGTATTTACTTATAGCCTTTCTAAAAAAATATGATAAACAATCAAAGTACAAAGCCGAAAACAACATTGTTTTAAAAAGTTTTTTTGCAAAAACAAACAACCGATTTCCATAAAAAAAAAAACACTACGAAGTGAAAAATAACTTTAATTTCGGAAGTCGGTGTCTTTGGATCTGTATTTTGCCACCGACTTCCGAAATTGAAGTTATTTTTCACTTTGTAGTGTTTTTTTTTTTGAAGTCGGTTGTTTTTTTTTGGAAAAAAGTTTTTATGTTTAATTTATTAGCTGTGGTATCTACCCCACACAAAGTCGTATACCAGTACTTGCAATGTAAATAACAGTGACAGGAAACTAAAGGGTTTTCCAATAGGGACGGGTCGATGTTGACAGTCTGTGGCAGCCATACTATTTCGGTGGGATCTGTAAAATCTGTTGTATATTATGCAGTCAGTGATGCCAAATCACCATGGCAAGTTACACGGTTGAGCAGCATGTGCAAATGATAAAACTTTATTATCAAAATGAGTGTTCGTTAGTGCAAACGTTGCGCGCATTGCGCCCATTTTACGGCAGACGCGGTGGCCCTTCAAAGTTCACTCTCCAACGATTGGTGACTAAATTTGAGACGACCGGTTCGGTAAACAACCAACCAACACCTTTACGTCAAAGGAACGCCAGATCGGCCGAGAACATCGCCGCTGTACGCGCTACAGATCAGTGATAAACAATTTCTTTTGGCTTGAATTGAACCATATGGACGTGAACGACATGTGGTTCCAGCAAGATGGCGCTACTTGCCACACAGCGAACGACACAATCGACATTCTGCATGAACGGTTTGAGGGTAGAGTTATCTCTCGCAGAGGTGACGTGAATTGGCCACCAAGATCGTGTGATTTGACTCCGCTAGACTTTTTCTTGTGGGGTTTTCTGAAGTCGCAGGTCTATGCCAATAAACCACATTCGACCGTTGCCCTGAAAGCCAACATAACGCAGGCCATCGCTCGGATTCAGCCGGATCTATGCAGCAGAGTCATTAAAAATTAGACCTCTCGGATTCGTGCCACCATACGAAGCCGCGGCGGACATTTGAACGATGTCATATTCCATCCATAATGGCATAAATGGGCCTTTTAAATAAAAAATAAATTTCGTTAATATCTCACACACATCTTGTTTTATTCAATTTTAACATCGACCCGTCCTTGTTGAAAGACCCTTTATTATAACATCATCAACATACACTAAGTGGAAAAAATACGTATTGACGCTAACTCAAAAACCACCCATCAGAACTTGACTTTTATATGGGACCAATCTGAAATAAAAATAAAAATAAATATTTGTCATATCGACATAAAAATGATGGAGTTCTGAGGTAACAAACATTTAAAAAAATACAACCGAATTGAAAAAGATGAGGAGGCACATCTTTTGAAGTTCATTTGTAGATAATAGAAATCATTACAAAACGTATTCCTTCTTAATAGTGAAGTTACGTCGTACTTTCCAATACATTATGTCACAAATTGGTTATCAAATCTTGAATAACATTAAATTGTCGCGTGACATTATAATGCGATTCACGTTATCGCCTTGGTAACGTTAATAAAAGTACAAAAAACACGCTTGCCCCCCTCAGCCCTACCACATGACAGCGTCATCAAACATCACATATGTACGTGCCCTACCATGCGACTCGCGGCTTAACGACTATGATCGACCAGACTGAACGCTGATGGAACGTGACATCCCTACCGTTCGTAGTTTGAATCCTGCCGAAGTCAAATTTTATTACATAAACAATGTTTTTATCCTACAAATTTTGTTTTTGGAATTACTTTCGTTTAATGTGTTTTTTTAGGACCTTAAGTGCGTCAATTTGCGTATAAACTTTTTGTTAAAACAACAACAACATTACATCATGCCTGTATTCCCCGTAGGCTTAGGCAGAGGTGTGCTGAGTACACCCACATTTCGCCAGTTATGTTTAAGAGGGCTGTCACATTTTGTCACCTCTCTCGCTCACACGAGACTAAATTTTTAAGAATATTAAATGAAAAGATGCTTTTTTGAAAAATGTAATCAATGGGCGACCTACTAAATAATATTAATTTAATAGGTAATTATTGGAAACACATTTTTATTGTGGCATTTATTTAAATCATCCCAAAAACAGATCCTATTACTTATTGAGCTAAGTTTATTAGATAACACAATAGATGATAGATAGATGATGATAGATGTTCCCTACATTTTGGCGAGTCATGCGAACATAAATGTAGGGAACAGCTGATTTTTTTTTCGCAATTTCAGGTTTAGTTCCATGGTGAAAGTTGTTCATAATGATGACTACAATGACCCCTTAAGAGGTTGTGCGTTATTTATGTTACATCTTGTATATGATACCTACTTAAGAGTGGTTGAACTAACGACGTTTTATTTTTTGAGAAGACAAGACGACGCTGTCATTTTACAATTACCTTTTTCCATATTTAAATCTTGCTATAACATAACATTTTTAACAAAATCTAATAATGTTTCTGGCACAAGGACCTCCTCTTTGTAAGAAGGACGGGCCTTTATCTACCACGCGGATCGGTAGATGTCACGTGCTATCAAATCTTTTGCCTCGGTAAGAAAAACATTTTTACAAAAAATAAAACCGACTTCCAAAAAATACACTACAAACTAAAAAATAACTTTGATTTCGGAAGTCGGTGTCTTTGGTTTGTATTTTCGTTTGTTGCCACCGACTTCCGAAATAAAAGTAATTTTTCACTTTGTAGTGTATTTTTTGAGAGTCTGTTTTATTTTTTGTAAAAATACGTATTATTGAAGCTAACTCAAAAACCACGCATGTGAAGTTAAAAAAAATTACATTGAACCGACTTTGAGGTATATGTATATACCCTCTTGAATAAAACAAGAATCATTCAAATCGGAGTACTCTGTAAAAAGTTATGCGTGGTCATACATAAACCTCCTTCTTTTTTTTCGTCGGTTAAAAAATTAAACATAGTATTTAGAAACTGAAGTCTAAACCCACGACGCTACTCTAAAGCTACAAACTCAAATCACCAATGAATATCCAGAATGACACAGCACTAGTATTTCAATGTTGGCCTGTACACAACGCGACTTCATCATTATCATCAGCCTACAGCAGTTTGCTGCTGGACATAGGCCTCTCCATCTCCAACTCTCATCCAGCTGCTACCAGCCCCCCTGCGGAGATCGTCGCTCCACCTAGCCTGAGAGCATCCTACCTTACGTTTGCCGATTCGCGGTCTCCACTCAAAAACACGTCGGTCATGTCGTCAACGGTCATCGGTTCTGCGGCTAAAATGGCCGGCCCATTGCCACTTCAGCTTGCTTATTTTGTGAGCTATGTCGACACTTACTAACGCATTATTAACTAGTTTGTGATTGGTTGCTTTTCCGCATAAAATTAACCGATGAAATCTACTCTAGCTTGAGCTTATATTCGCACACAGATTCGTTGGTTTCTCTAATACATAGCTCTGTTTGACCGACGAACCGAAGTCTGATTTGTCAAACAATTGGACAATTTCACGATTTTGATTGACTGGCCGCAGGACGGCAGGAACTGAATAGTGTGAAAGGCAAGTCCTTGCAGAGCGATTGTTTTGGATTCTATGTATGTTCTGAAACCTGAAATAAACACAGGATGGTTAGGTAATAGGTACGAAGAACATACTTTAAGTGATGTGAAGTCAGTACTCATGAAAATAATCAACTTTGACTATTGAACTAACTACGAATATTAAAAAAAACGGCCAAGTGCGTGTTGGATTACGCACAATGAAGGGTTCCGCAGTTGGATGGATTTATCCCAAAAACAAACTTAACATTGTATTTGAAAAACATGTTCTCGATATACGACACAGTCAATTCTCCAACTGTAAATGTAAGTTTGTAATGGCAAAAAAATGTTTTGTTTTTTTTTTTTTAATATGAAAAAACTACAAATGATTGATTTCGGACTTTTTCCTTTACTTGTGCTGTGAGACCTTGCTTCTTGCCAAATTTCATGATTCTAGGTCAACGGGAAGTACCCTATAAGTTTTAATTTATTTACGAGTATCAAAATATGTCGCATAAAAGGACGTATTTTTTTTATTGCGTTGACTAAGAAGTTTAATTTTTTAGAGCTCCAAGTGACCGTAGACTTATGTATCTTAAACTAATTTCAACTTGATATCACCACTCGTTCCTGGAAAAAGGGTCTTGATAGACAGACAGACAGCCGGACAGATACACAGACGGACAACGAAGTGATCCTATAAGGGTTCCGTTTTTTCCTTTTGAGGTACGGAACCCTAAACATCAGCTGTTCTATGCATTTTGTCGATTTACGCGAACATAAATGTATGAAGCAGCTGATTTTTGTCATGTACTGAATATTCTGTTAAACTGTTAGGTTTACTTGTTATGGAAGATTTTCTTTAAAAAATTGTCAAAGAAATTGTAAAAGAAAAGAAAAGATAAAAAAGAAAAGAAAAGATATTACAAATAAAAGAAGAAAAAAAAGATAATAAAATAAAAGATATTATTATCTTTACAAATATACCCCGTTTTATACTACATTAAATCCTCTATTGTTTGGGTCTTCTTTTGAAATCAGACACATTTCTTACTCCCGACCGACAGAAAACATAAAAGTCAAACTCCGAAACATTATTTCCAACACATTATGTATAGCAACAGCAATATAATCGCTGTACACGTGTCTCCCTGACACATGTTCCATTCTGTGGTTGAGTATAAATAGAGAGTAGCCAAGGAAGCTGTAGGATTTAAACTTTAAATCCGATCCAGCCTCCCCTTGCTGCCCTCCCCCAGCGACGCTCTAAGCCGAGGTCCGTGCGCCACAGGGGGTGCCCTTAGCGAGTCGCTTAGTTTTTAAGTTTTATGCCTGGCTGGAGGCCTTAATTTATTGAGGCATCCCCAGGAAAGCCCGGTTAAGCAGCCGACAACCTTCTAAGTTGACCTGCGAGGTGCCATTCCCAAAAAAAAAACCGGCCAAGTGCGTGTCGGACCACGCACAATGAAGGGTTCCGTAGTTGGGATGAATTTATCCTAAGAACAAACTTAACATCGTAGTTGAAAAACATGTTCTCTCATACATTTCAACTGCAAATGTTCCTTTTAATTTCGTTGTAATACTAATAAGTATAAACAAAACAAAAATTAAATTTAAATTAAAAATATATGTGAAAAAATTCACGGCAGTAATCTACCGTGAAATTTTTCAGGTATCCAAAACTAACCGTTTAGCTGGCAGGGGGAGGGGGGAGGGGGGAATGGGTGGACACGACACTTGACTCTAACAAAAATTTGCACTTTAAAGCTTAATATTTCAGAAACGGATCCGTTAATCGAAAAATTGTTTTCATAAATCCGTATTTTTGAAACACCTATCCAACAACACCCCACACCATGGGGTAGACGAGAAAAAAAAACAACCCCCACTTTACGTGTACAGGAGGTACCCTAAGAAGATGTTTTTTTCATGATTTTATTTTACCATTTTATCGTCATGATTAATATGTATATCCATGCCAAATTACAGCTTTCTAGAACTAAGAATCTCTGAGCTAAGCTGCGGGACGGACGGACGGACATGGCGAAACTATAAGGGTTCCTTGTTGACTACGGAATCCTAAAAAAGAAGGAACAGTATTAATGTATGCGTAGATATCTACGGCTTCATTCATTCTTTGGACATGGTTTTTGGGTTAGCCTTCATACAACCCGATTCTTATCGGCTTCCCTTCGGAACAACCACTCTTCTTAATGTCTACTATTGCCAAATAATATGGTACACATGAAATCCCGTTTTGCGGGTAACGAGCATTTGGCTACGAATATTCGGCTATGATCAATTGGCTACAAATATTCGGCTACGAGCATAGGCTACGTATACTTTGCTACGAGCATAGACTACGAGTAGTCAACGTTGTCAACTACAATAGACAGACGATGACAGGATATTTGGGCCCATTTCCACCTAAAAACATTAAACGTATTTAAAACATCATTCTGTATCTGTCACCTACAAACGATTGACAGAAATAGAACATTGTTTCAAATTCAATAGCGTTAAATGTTTTTAGCTATAAAATTAAGGTTCTATTGTTTTTATCTGTTTAAAGGAGGAAGTTTTGATGTTGACCTCGAGTAGGTGCTAAACCAATATTTATCAATGAATTGAAAGCGGTGAGCGCTGGCTTATTTCAATGTCAAAATTTATTTTGATCCTCTATAATTTTTGCGAAGTAACGTGTCAGATACAACATGATTCTTTTGCTTTTACCAGATTTTTTAGTGTCAATTTTAGGTTATTTAATCACATCCAACTATTTTAATAAACAGGCTATCCCAATTTGGTTTTTATTCAATAACTAGCTTTATCCTGCGACTTCGTTCGCGTGGAAGTCGTAATAAGATACACAATATAATAACAGCCACATTTTAATAAAACTCCCTCGTCCCCCGACCCGCCGCGTTATATCGCCCGCCCGCGATATTACTTTGTTTTTGCTTAGCGTTTTTTCTGACTTTTTTCTTTTTGCTGGGCTCCTAGGGTTCTTAGCGTGATGTTAAATAACCTATAACCATCCTCAAGAGTTGGGCTACCAAATTCAAAAAGAATTTTTCGAATTCGACTGGTAGTTCTAGACATTAGCGTTTTAATCTTTTTGCGCGGAATGCTGATTATTTTTCTAAAATAAAAGTAGCTTGAGTTACTCCCTGTAACATCAGCTATAAGTCCCGTTAAAATAGGTCTAGCCGTTTTGGAGAAAAGCCGGAACAAACAGACAGACAGACAAAAATTTTTAAATTTGTTTTTTGTTACAAGTACCGTATAGGTACTTTCATATGCATTTAGTAAAAAGCTGTTATTTTGACATTACATACAGACACTTCAATTTTATTTATTTGTATAGACAGATTTAAAAAAGGGAATTTTTACGCAATATTTTTTTCTATTTTTTTTTTGTGAGTAGGTAGAATGTTTATTAAATGTATGTTTTCTTGTTACAGGCCCACAGCCCTTCTACCACTTATAAGAGACGAGTTCGTGGCTGGCGTCGGTGTCAATATCAACCTAGCATAATTATAATTATCTAATCAAACGATAACCTAGTCTGTATCTAGTCGAATCAATAAATCGAATTAATTTTAGTATAATTTAAGGTAAATGTTAATTCGTACCTGCTTTATGACAAAATAATATGTATTTTATTGTATTATTATAATATCTATATATTTATATTGTTTGAGTGTTCTTTCAGATTAATGAGATGATGTAATTATGGAATGAAAGTTAAACTGAATCGAGGGTCGCGGTATTTAATGTTTTTGTATCTGTGTTTACCAAGAATAAACACTTAGGAATTTAAAATAACCACGAAAATAGCGTCACCAAAAAATATTGAAGGAAGATCGGCACGTGCCTGCCAATCTATACACGGTGGTGTTTTTACAGATTCTACTGTTTTTTCCATACAAAAAGTTGTCTAGTTGTCATTTTCGTGGAAATTTTTACTCCCTAATGTACTATTTCTATTTGTGTATTTATGTCAAAAAGAGTGACGGTGACATCAAATAATTAATTGTTACTAATTGTGTCTAACAACAGCTTTTCTTCATTAATGTTCTAAGCAGCTAAAATTCCTATCAAAATAGAACCCTCACGGTACTTCAGTGTTTGTCACGGCCGTTTTTCTCAGTGAGCGCCATTGCTAACTTGAAATTTTACTTAGATAATCTAAATCAATTTTCGAAATAATTTGATCCTCGATTATGTAACTCTGCTCACTGTGCAAGGACACAAGGGTGTGATTACTTTTATATATATATGCATATTTTTAAGTAAAAGAAAAAAATATTGTCGATGCCAGCCTGCCAGGATAAAATGAGCTGTTTAGTAAATAATCATGCTGTGTTTAGAGTGATCATAGATAATCATTTGTGGTGTACTTGGACTGAATGACAAGAAAGCGATTATTTAAAAAATAGAACGACAATTCTGGCTTCTGCGAAATGAGCTTTGTTTTATGTAATTAATAAGCAGTTGTGTTTTGTTTCGTTTTTCATATATGTAATTATAATTAAATTATTGGAATAAATAAATATTATTTTAGAACAAAATGTGTTCTACGGAAGGAAAGGAAAATGAAAATGATTAGGAAAATAAATGTTAATTGATGACATTTTTCAGTGGGGACAAGAAAAATAATCAGCTAAGCTGAAATGAAAAGACCATTTCAGGAATTATATAAAAATAAAAATCCTTAATGCACTTTTGCACAACCTGGAAATCAAATTCGAGACCTCAAATATGAGTCATGATTTATAATATTCTTCGATGTCAAGAAATTAGCAAAAAAAAATACCCTGCAAAGTTTTTCTTTCATTCCCTAACATAATTTCATTCTAATGTTGGCTTTTTAATCTCGGAGACTAAATTTACAAATGCAAATGTCAAACCGACTTACATTACACTATCATTGTAAGCCAGTTTGACATTTGAATTTGTCAATTTAGTCTCCAGGATTAAGAAAACAGACAATAGGTGGGCCTATTTCACTGATCAAAAAAATATTACGCTAGTTATAAATACCAGAGTTCATTGAATTACAAATACATATAAACCTCGTGAAATTAACGATTAACGAGCCATTTTTATAAGCCCTCGTACCCACGGGCGATTTATTTTCGCGCACAGGATTTTCAACGCACTGCTTAGAGTCGAGAGTTGAAAGTCCAACAGTGTGTTTTTTTGACGCGCTGGGATGCGCTCTGTTGGATACTCAATATCGAGAGTTGAAAATCCAGTGCGGCATACAAAATCATCGCGTTAAAAAATCGCCCATGACCTGGGCTGTGTTAAAAATTTTTTGATCAGTGTATGTAACTATTTTTGAAAAACCCCGTAAAAGTAGGGCTTTTAGATAATAATTAACGGACCACTGTGTATTTATTATCCTATGCCTTTTAGGGGAATATTGTATATAGAGAATAATTATATCACTATATATAGCGGTAAGCCAAATTTTAGCAGACGAAGATATAATTAATCTATATTTCAGAATATAAAACGTTTTAAAAACTTTAAATGTCGGTTTTAATTCAAATTATAATTACTGTCTACTTTAATAAATTGTAACATAAAATCAATGTACACAAACACTTAATGCACACACAAGCATACATAAATAATCACTAACTCACACACACACACATTTTTACCATAAATTCTCACACCTGTCACTGCATTTGAGCTTCACGCTTAAGTATCTAAAAGTGTCAAATAAATTACTTGAAAGCCGCAAAATGTCTCAATAAATCAAACCAGGGAGGATTACAAAAACATGGATGGAAAAAAAATTATGAAAAATGATTTTGATCTAATCTGCTCAGGTCATAAATTCAACAAATTGTGGATGACATAATTTCGTTCACAAAATCTGACATCAATTAAAATAAAAACATACTGTTGATTTTAAATTAAGTATCAACTGGTTCAACATAATGGAATTGAGATAATTATTTACAATATTTGACAGAGAACATAATTTGAAATACAACCGATTCATAATCATAATACTATTTATATTTTAATTATAATTAATATCACAGTATCGAATAATAGAGAAACTGATTTACAGCACAGTGCACATGGTTTGAAAATTCTTCTGTCAGATTACAGTATTAAAATAAAATAAAAATATGTCAGGCACACAATAAAATCATATAAAAGCACGTGTTTTTACCAATAGCAAGTTCGAAATATTTAAAAATAAACATAAGTATCTATTAAAAGTTTATTGTGTAATGTAATGTAATAAAGTTCCATATTTTTGCTTTAGAGTCATTGTAAAAAAATGTCGATGAAACCTTTTTGACATGTAGTGGAAATTTAAAAATAAATGTTAAATGGTAGAACATAATTCTAAAATATTCTAATATTTAATGACGATAGGCCGCGTCGCGAGAAAGCGATCGGTGCGTTCATAAGACAAAAAGTCACATAATTTAATGTCACTTTTTGTTCGGTGAACCGGAACGCGTGGTCGCGCTGACAGAAGGCGCCTTCCGGTTTTCTGAACAAAAAGTACGAAGCGCGACGGTCGCTTTCTATTAGGACGCGGGGTAGCGATTGTAAAGTTAAATAACGAACGATAAAGGCAACGTCCACGTGCAATTCAAAGTGTAACGATTAAAATAAGTTGCGAAACGAAATATTTGAAAATGGCGCACGAACAACGAAACGAACTTTGAAGCCACATGAATTTCCCACAAAAAGTAGTAGTAGGTACAAAACGGCTGACGAATCAGGTCAGACAAGAGTTCAGACCGGCCAGTCTGAACACAGGTTCTCCGAACTTTCGCGCATGTTCTCTCACTCCCACTCGCCTCATGTCACAATTTGGTTCTTAAAAAATGTTATTGCGCAGCCTTTTGCGCAAAACTCGGACCGGTCATGATTCATCGGCCGTATTTTAATTTACTGGTTATTCTTATTTATAATTAATTATTTATTAGTGTTTAAATTTTCTGCTTAAGTGCAATTCAAATTGCGAATCGACATCACTATTTTTTGGGGAAACTCTACAAGTTGTTGAATTCAAAAATATTTATGGAAATCACAACGTAGAAATCGCTCATTTGCAACAAGGATGACATAACTAAAAAATCATCAGTTTTGAGTTATACAGGTGAACGTAGCAATTTTGTGAATACGGCCATTATTAAATTACTTCATTATAGTAAGCCTAAAAATGAGGAAATTAGAAAGGTGTGAACATTATGCTTCGTCGCACTCTTACCGCTGATTTTAAACTTTTAAATCATCATAACCAAAAATTGATCTTTTTGAATTATGTCAATCTTCTCGCAAATGAACGAAATGTCATTTTTAAATATTTAAAAATAATATTTGTAAAACTAATATTTTAAATGAGTGTCAAATAATTATAAAATTAAGTTTTAACTTAACGTACCTAAGCTTACATCCTAAGTAAGTAATAAAATAACAATGAAGTATTATAAATTAATGTAAATAATTATGATGTTTAATCGCTTGAAAATCTCGTCTGTGTTTTGTGATATATTAGGTAGTTAGAAAAATTCACAAGTTTGAACGTGATCTCGGCTGAAAGTATTTTATTTCATGTTTAAATTAGGGATTCTTTTTGTATATATATGTATGTCACCGCATGATTGTGAACACCGTTAGTTCTCTATCTATATCTATCTCGCGAGATTGTAAACATAACAACATAACATCACGCCTTGTATCCCCGAAGGGTTAGGCAGAGGTGTACCTATAGTACACCCAGATTTCGCCAGTTATGTTTAAGTCCCATGTAATAGGGGGCAAGCCTATTGCCATCTACCGGGCACAAATCCAAGCTGCTACTGAGAAATTCCAGATAGAAAAACCTAATAACACTTTGCCCGACCTGGGAATCGAATCCAGGACCTCATG
Organism: Fissipunctia ypsillon; assembly: GCA_947568875.1. Taxonomy (NCBI): domain Eukaryota; kingdom Metazoa; phylum Arthropoda; class Insecta; order Lepidoptera; family Noctuidae; genus Fissipunctia; species Fissipunctia ypsillon. The sequence continues at coordinate 16,662,152 of OX387663.1, read as the reverse complement.
CTCAGCAGTAGCGCTTGCGACCACTAGACCAACGAGGCGAGATTATAAACTGTCGATAAATTTTATTGTGAACTTATACTGCTAACTGTATAACGTATTCATTTTCGATAGTTTATAATCTATCCATGTCAAACTGTCAAATTGTGAACGAACCTGCACTCACCGACAGGGTTCACAATCTGTCCGATTTTATCACTGGTAAAATTGTAAATCGTTCCTGATTGGTAGGTCTTATCGGCAGTCGAATTGGTCGCAGTAATTAAGTCAGAACACCCCGACCAAATGGGTAAGGTTAGGTTAGAACTGTGACGAATCACGCGCGAGCCGAACGAGCGAAGCGAGCGGTGATACGGCAGCGGCCGGCGAGCGCTTCTTCCAAGTTGGTCGCAGTTACTTGACTATTTAATATTGTTAGCGCTAGGTGCTTTCGTCACAAGCAAGTTTGATACCAGTTCACAATTTGTCGGTTTGCCATGGATAAATTATAAACTATTGGAAAATATAATGCGTTAAATTGTAAATGATCTGTTGCAGTTTACAATTTGTCGATAATCTTTAATCTCTCGAGATAGATTATAAACTAACACAGTTCATAATCATACGATGATATATTAATAGAGAGCGTATCTGACAGGTGTGGTACAGACCGTCAAACTGAACAAATTTTTCCATTGGAGCAACATCGTAATCGCGAAAAAAATATGACTTGTCACATACAAAACTTCATTACTGTATAATAATACTATATATAATAATACTGTATAATAATGTATGGGGCGGCTGATTATTTTTTCGCAATTATGATGTTGCTCAGTTGTTCAGTTGATGGTCTGTACCCTTAAATTTTCTAATACGTGCTGTATTTCTATCGTAGGTACCCATCGCGACAGTACCTATTATAAAATTGTTTCAATTTTGTTTAGAGTTCAATCAACTTTTTTATATTTCAATAAAATACATTATTATTTTTGTTATTATTTTGAATTTTTATAATCCTAATTCTAACATGAAATAATTATAAAAATTGCTGAATGTTCGCTGATTTATATTAAAAAAAAACTTCATCATTATAAAATTATAATTATGTTCAAGTTTGGTTATGTTTTGTACTGTATAAGATTATTTAAGCAAAATTATTGTATTATTATAATACAAGGTGTAAAAAATTAAAAAGGACATTAGAAACAGGACAGGACAGCAGGACATGACAGAATAATATTATTAAAATGAGGCACTTCAAAATATTTTTTTCAAATATTTAAAATAATTTTAAAACACCTTGTATAATATAATTTTACTAATATTGTTGAAAATTAATAGTTTCAATTAAGTCTTCCATTAAATGCAATGCGATGCTTGTTTTCATTTAAGCGATTCAATTATTGTTATTTTGTGGTTGTTTTGGTTTACCTACAGGTGGCTGGAACAGTGTGTTTATAATAGAATTGCACCAGCTAATTATTTCTTTGTTTGTTTTAGGGTCTCGATTTGTCCACCCTAGTGCGCTCTGATAATTTAGTACCTAAGTTTCTACAATATTAATAGGCACACATGACCGAAAAAAAAACTAAGCACAGTCAAAGAAATTAATTGTTGTGCAAATTGACACCCTACGTCAATTTTCCGTGCTATAGCCATTTCATACAACTGTCAAAGAATGACGGTTGTGAATTTAATTTAATTACGGACAATTTAAGTTTCTAGTCAATTTGCTTATCAATTGATTTACCTGACTATACCTATTATGTACATACTTTGAGAACACGATTTTTTGTGAGATCTGATAAAGAAATGCACCAAAAAAGGCTAAAGAACTTGACGTAGATGAATCTTGCATACACTTAAAGTTACGACATTATTGCCTTTAATTGTCAAGAAGTTAACTAAGGGCCCGGTCACACAACCACATCCACACCACAACGACAACACGTGGACGAGCTCTAATTTGTACGAAAATGAATAGTTTATTCACACGGAGCACATTTGACCGTCAAAATCAACCGTGTGAGCGATGACGACCACATCAAGGCCACGTCGCAGCCACAACGCAACCACCAGCGAGACCGCGCACTAGCGGCCGGCCACATCGCAAACGCAACAATCTGACTGTCTGCAAACACTAACCACAACGTAACCACATCACAACTACTCGGGACAACGCAACCATAACGCAACTGCAAGAAGCTGCAGCGACACTGTTCACACGTAAACACTGCTTGCGCACATTTTGTTGCTGCGATGTGGTGTGGTTGTGGTCCGTGTGAACGAGCCTTAACGCTACAAAAGAAAGAAGAAAATACGTTTATTTGCGGTAAACATGACGCAAAAAAGAAAAAAGTCGTGGGAAAATATGCGTCACATCCACACAAAACGGGCATCCTCAACATAATGCTACGACCCTATGCGAGACAGAGCCCCAGCGCTGGTTTTCAGCGACAGCCGGTGTTGACGTGATGATGTCAGCCGGTGCAGCATGCAATGAAATTAAAAAGAAACAAAATAAACACACAATACTTAAATCTAAAATGTTTATATAAATACAATATTTAAAATGGCAACATTACGTTCCATTGGCATCGACTCACACGCCGCGCGCCGCCGGATTTGTGTTATCTGTGCGCGCAGCTGTCAAAAAAACTATTTCAATTTTTTGTCAAAACTTGGTAGTCTATTATTATCATGGTCAAGAGAATCATGCATGAGAGAGTTGAGCTATTATTTGGTTCATTAATTTCTTTCTATCACAACAACACCGTTTCGGCCACTATAATTTATGATTGTTTGTTTGTTTATAAGTGTGCACTGAACATGAGTAGTAATAAATATGATCATAGAAGAGTTTGTGTTTTATTTCTATCTTATATAGATACCTGTATGAATGCAGATGATGATATTTAATATTTTATTTAAAATTTACAAGGCTTATAAAATTTAGTACAGTTGTGCTTAAATGTAAATTATTTGGTAAGACTTACGTTCCTGAACTAGGTAGTCCTGTTTTTCAGGCGAAAAGAGCTAAAGTAGTTTTATAAAATCAATAAATAATCAAAAAGTTGACAAAAGACAAATTAATAAAAAATCTGCTGCTCCCTACATTTATGCTCACATAATTCGTCAAAATGTAGGGAGCAGCAGATTTTTTTTTCACGATTTCAGGTTTGGTCCCATAGTAAAAGTTGTTTGTTATCATGAGTACAATCATGTGTTTAAGTATCGGTCACTAATTACCAGTCACCCTATATTATATTATAGTATATGACACAATTTTAGTACGGAACCGTAAAAAATGTAATATGATTTAGTTAGTTAGTTATTTATTTATTTCTAAGTATATGGTACATTGAGATCTTAAATTAAACATTGATTCACATATACTACCATTGCTGGTGTAGAAAAATTAAATAAGCTAAGTGCATGCAAATCGTAGACATTACAATAAAAGTTATATTAAATTAGTATAATTGTTTTGAATTTATAAATTTAATTTTTTTTTTTGTGGTTTGCCAAGCGGATTTTTCACATATACATATATTGAATACTTTCTATATATTAATAGTATATTAATACCTATAAATTTAGGTACTTTAACACAATTAATAAATTCTCTGTATCTTCGTAAGACATACTTTGCAGAGCCTCGTTGAGAATTCTCTTACAATTTGTATAGTTCAGGGGGTAAATGTTTGTATAGTCTATTATAGAGGAGACGACCGAGATACAGATATTTGGATATAATAGAAGCATGTTTCGTTGTATTTTGCGGGCAGACTATATCTTTACGTCTTGTATTAGTATAATCAGTGCTGTAGGGTAGAGCTGTGTGTTGTTTTAATACAATGCCCATTATAAGTGAATGTACGACTAAACGCCGACAGACAGTACGCCGACAAACACTACGCCGACAGACTAAACACCGACAAGACTTTACTTCGACGGGACTCTTCGCCGACAGGACATAATGGACATAGGATTAATAACCTTATGTATGGTAGTCGTTACGGGTCGTCAGAAGCCCGAAAGTCTGACAACCAGTCTTACCAAGGGGTATCGTATTACCCAGTAACTGGGTTGTGGAGGTCAGATAGGCAGTCGCTCCATGTAAAATACTGGTATTCAGCTGCATCCGGTTAGACTGGAAGCCGACCCCAACATAGTTGGGAAAAGGCTAGGCAGATGATGATGATGGTAGTAGGTCGATGGAGCCTCGCTGTACGGGGCTCCTATTTCTGTGTGCAGGGTATAAAGAAACCTAACCAAACCAAACCTGCCTGTAACCGCCTGCATGGTAACCGGATTCACGTCGATGTCCCTGCCACCCTGTATTTATGATTGTTTCCTTCTGCACGCGTAGCATGACCACCTTAAAAGCGGGTTTTATCGAAGGAAGAATAGACAAAATGGCAGATTATAGAAAGATTTCTAACGTCTAAGCAAGGCAATGTGTAATTTTGTTTATTCTTCCGTCGACAAAACCCGTTTCTATGGTACATAGTTGTGCTACGCGTGCTGGGCAGAGTCATCTGTGAAGCAATCTGAGCAGGTTTACCTTGCCCGGCCAACCTGGGTCCGGAGTCAATTAAACAGGGTCAAATTAAATCAGTTAGCGACGTGCTGCACAACAGAAGGAACACGGGTGGGTTTTAGTCAGTAAAAGCCTGACACGCCCTCCCGCTCCGCCCAGAGCGGGAGAAGTCATTTGATGATTTCCCATCCACAAAAAGGGGTATCGATATCTAAACATGATAAAACAAGAAAAATCTTTTAGGGTTCACGACCGCTGGTAGTTTAGATACTTGGGGTATGAGTTGAGAGAGTCAGTTTTTTTTGTTTTATCATGTTTTGATTACGATACCCAGCCCGTCTATGAAGTTTCGCCAACTAATTTAATTTGACCCTGCATAAATACTTCCAGGTCATCATCTGCCTAGCCTTTTCCCAATTATATTGGGGTTGGCTTCCAGTCAAACCGGATGCAGCTGAATACCAGTATTTTACATGGAGCGACTGCCTATCTGACCTCCACAACCCAGTTACTGGGTGATACGATACCCCTGGTAAGACTGGTTGTCAGACTTTGGGCTTCTGACGACCCGTAACGACTGTCAAAAATACACGAATGACAGCAGCTTAACGTGCTTTCCGAGGCACGGAGGGGTCTTGATATGTAAATATGATCACCCATCCACGTACAAATACTTCCAGGTAAGCTAATAATAAATTAAATTATGAAGAATCGGTGTTCATCAATTCGGTGTAGAAACGGCGATATATGCCCGCCAGTGATGGCCTTGTAAGAACGCTCGAAGTGTAATAAAAATGGACCAACTACAATCGAATATTATGATATAAACTTATTCTTACTGATCATAAAATTTTATGCCGATCGGGAAGTGAGGGAATGATATATTTGCACTTCCAATGAAGAGGGAATATTGAAGAAAGTTATGGATTATTTGCACGCTTGTAAAATATGGGAAATCAATAACACATAATATTATTTATGTACGTAATAATAGATCGACAGAAGTGTCAGCCTCAAGCAACCACCTTCACGGATGACATTGAAAAACACGCAGTATTCCGTTTGAAAAATTCGTCCGCTCAGCAATGTAAATAACGCAATGAATGTCGTTATGATGTCAAAATGAAAGGCATTGCCATTGTGACTGTGATACGCAATTACCCTACGGAATCACAAATAACTTGCACTCAAGTATGAAAGTAGTTTGCATGACATTTTGACATCCACCAATCATTCTCCGTCTCTTTTAAAATCCAGACATAATCTTGGTCAAATCATGTGAGGACAATGTTGTTGTGTTGTTGTTGTATCATTACGAGGATTCCGAATCTAAGTAACTCAATTTTCCAACAATCCTTCCTTACTGCGTTTCTAATTAGCGCGGCAGCATATACATAGATCCCTGTCTGAAATGGTCTTTTGAGGACAGAACCACACAAAATTGAGTGGACCTGTCCATTCAGTGCAAGCATTTGCCAGTAATCGTGTAGCTCAACTCGGAGCTCAACGCTATGGTTGCAGAGCTGGCAATAGCCCGCACTTATATACGGCATAATGAGTGCAGTGGTGGTCCAGTGGTAAAGGCCGCGACTTACGAGTTGTAGGTCGTAGGTTCGAACACAGACAGGCGCTTTACTTTGTGTAAATTGTTTCATCACCACTGGTCTCAGAACGGTGAAGGAAAACATCGAGAGGAAACCGGCATGTCCTAGAACCAAATATTCGACAAAAATTAGAAGACATGTTACATCCGCCAACCAGCACTAGGCCCACGTGGTAGATTACGACCCAGTTCCTCTCACAGAGAGAGGAGACCTGTGGCTAGTGATGCAAGAGACTCAGTCGTTGTAAGTCTTTTAAAAAAGACTAGACTCATTTTTGAAGACTCACGACTTTACTAGTCTTTTAACCCTCAAGTATTGGAGTCACTGAAAGACTGTAACTGAAGACTTAATTGAGTCGATGTCCTTTAACCTCGGGTCTAAAAAGACTAAAAGTACTCGCGCCTTAAAGCCTCGGGAGTCTCGTGAAGTTTTCTTCTCATATGAACATGATTAAACTGACAAAATAAATACAACTATTATAAATCCGAATAAAAACGTAACTAATATTGTAGCTTCCTCTTTTCGTGATCTTCATTAGGGCATCAATGTGCCTATCGTCATGGTTGAACTTCTTGTAATTTTTTTTTAATAATAATTTAATTTAAAACAAAAATAACTGTTACAATAAAAGTATGATCATGTGCCTACTTCATTGTTTTAATTTGGCGACTATTCTGGTTCCTACTTTTATAGTTTAAAATATCCTATATTTTTTGCTTCTTTGAAACAATTATCCAATATTCTGAGCAGTTGAACAATGCCTCGGACAAATTCTCAGAAATAGCTCAAAAGTTTCGACCAATCAGAGCGCAGCACAAAAAGGCGTCCTGAACCTTAACTATGACGAAACTTTACCGTAATGAGGACCTTTTCGCAAAAATGAATTATTTCTACTTTTATCTTAACAATTCCTTATCCTAAACTTATATACTATCGCTATATAATTAAAATATGTGCCTACCTAATATAAATAAGTTAAAACTATGCCTATTTTATGTCTATCCTAATACAAATGGGTCTTAACTTATATCTACGTATGGCTAATACTCGGCGTCCGTTACAATATTGGTTATATCATTCATGTTGAAATTAAGTATGCGAGAACAATGTAGAAAGACGTGCACGTTAAAAGCGTCCGCAACAAAAAGATAAGAGTCAAAAAGGATTCAAAAATTAAAATAAGCCGTGGCAGCTAAGAGATGACCAGTCCCTACTGACGGCGCCCGTTCACGAACATGACGCATGGATCAGCACCAAAGTTTAAGACGAAGAGAAGAAGAAGAAAGAAGAGAAGAAGAAGAAGAGAGAGTTTAGAAGAGAAGTGTTGTAGTCTTTAGGACTGAGTCTTATTACTAAAGACTTGAAACTCTAGTCTTCTTTCCAGACTTAAGCCGTGTAAAATGAAGTCGAGTCTTTTTTAGAGGCCTTAAACGACCGTGTCTCTTGTATGTGGCCTGTGGCCCAGCAGTGGGAACATTATAGGCTGACTATGAATACTCGAGATGCAATACAAGCAAAATTCACATACACACATAACCTCACGCCTATTTTTCCCGTTCCCATATTGCCATCAAATGGGCACAAATCCATATTCCGGGCTACTACTGAGAAATTCCTGATGAAAAAACCAAAACCACTTTGCCTGACCTGATTGAACCCAGGACCTCATGCTCAGCAGTAGCGCTTGCGACTACTAGACCAATGAGGAAGACAAAAAAAATTTGTTCATTATATGGAAATATATTATTTTATCTGATTGAATGTTTTTGAGCAGATTGAATGAGTTATAGAGGATTCTAATCAAAAGTGAATAGGTTGAAAGGTTTCCAATAATATTGAAGACAACTCGAATTACTTGTTGACCTACTTATCAATTTATTTTCTAAGTGATAAGCATTTGCAGGTATCGAGCGGGCGGATAGTAACTAGTACTTAGTTCTTCAGCTGAAGCCCAATTCCCGTAACTAAAAATGTTCAAAATCTAGTCGCAATCTCATCTCAGCGACAATCAAATATCAGAGATGTGAGAGTGAACAGGCTTCTTCTGGGTAAGCTCGCTCCATCATCGACTTTGTCTCTGTCATCTCTGACCTAGACTATAGTCAAGAGCAAACCTATCTCAAATAAAAAAAATAAAAAAATGTCAATAATGTGGGGAAATTATAGGTATTTTTTAAATATTAAGACTGAGGTTAGACTGCGAATGTTCTTAAAATAACGAGAATTGGTTCTGGATGTGATAATTTTAAATCTATTTAAACCATAGAGCACGATATCGCCTAGAGACGGCAGTTCTTATAAAACTTGTGGCGACCGTCGAAAGTACATACGTTTAGCGCACAACTTCTGTCACGGACAGCCATTGAAAGCCGTCTGTTTCTATACGTCATTTGTGTCGTAGTGCACTAAACGGTAACACGCTGTTGAGCAGGGTTATTTTAAACTGGCTACCTAAACTTCGCAAACGATTGCGTCTCGATAATAAAAATAAAAAGAATTGATGTTTTTTTTTTGTTTGACTTGAAGTATGAGTTGAGAAAAACTGTTTTTTTTTATGTTTTATCTTGTTTAGATATCGACACTCAACAAGTCTGTAAAGTTTACACATGACTCGGTGGAACGCAGAGCAAAAAGGCATATTGGCGACGAGACGTTGGTGGCTAGGCTTCACAGCCTGGCTCATCGGCGTAATATTGCTTGCCTATCGGTCTTCTACAGACTGTACTTCGGAGACTTTTAACCGTATTAAGTTGACAGTTGGAGAGATACCAGTTTTTGACAGATAAAAGGTAGTGAGGTGAAAAAAACCGGCCAAGTAAGAGTTGGACTCGCACACGAAAAGTTCCGTACCATCGTTTCTTGTGTCTACCTATTACGGTTCAAGAGATACAGCGATTATTAAGGTTGAAAGGCGAGCGTTTCTTGTATGGAAGCCCCCTTTAATTTTTTTTTTTTTTTTTTTTTTTGGTGCGGTTATAGAAATACACAATCTGTGAAAATTTCAAGTGTCTACCTATTACGGCTCAAAAGATCCAGCCCTGTAACCGACGGACGGACGGACGGACAGCAGCCCCTTAGTAATTGCACATAATGGAGGCTAAGCTGCATGATTTTTCCACAAAACCATACTTAGAAAAAACCCGGTGCCATCCCATCCTGTGACGGGATAATGTCCTGATTGTCTCTTCTTCCTGCCGAAGGGTTGCCGATAACACTTTTACGAGGACCTTCATCCAGACCCCAAGTATATGGCCGCGTGTTGATGTACTATCTCGGAGGTTTGTTGTATTATGTCACAGTGTTGTATTTATCTACGTACTGTGTTGGTAATGAGGTTTTGTTGGTTCTGGAGCACCGATTCGAATTTAAGCCATTATAGTAGCTTCCCATAAAAGTCTCATAAGTTTAACTGGGCAAAAACCAGGTTTAAAAAAAATGTATTAAGAGTAAACAAGATTGGTTAGATATGCAGTCGCTCCACGAAAAAATACTGGTATTCAGCCGCATTCGGTTAGACTGGAAGCCGAACCAACGTAGTTAGGAAAAGGTTAGAAAGATTGATTGACTGAAAAAGTAAACAACACTAAAACATTTCATTTTAGTAATAGCATCTTCTATGACTTAAGACGACACCGCGCGCGCAGTGACGCCCTCATCGTTTGTTTGGTTATTTATTTTATTTTAGAATGAAAATGCTGAAAATAAGCATGTTACGGAGCACACTCCACAAGACTATACATTCTTACATGAACCTGCAGGGCAGCATGTGGCGAGCTGTTGGGCAGTAGCGACCCCACGGACCCTATCTCTCGGGAAAAGTCGAAGAAAATATAGAAAATAAGCATGTTACGTTGTGCTCCAAAAGACTATACGTTATTATTATTACGAACAGTAGTTTTACATTGCTAAGATTTATTATAACGGATTCGTTTTAATAACATATCATTCATGTTCATTCATTCATGTTCGGATAACATAACATGCTTGCATGCAAATTTTCTGCATTTTAATTCTAAAATAAAAGAAATAACCAAACAAACGACGAGGGCGCCACTGCGCACGCGGTGTCGTCTTAAACTAATCAAAACACAACAACAATCAAATCAATTATTTTCGCTCTGGTTGTGAAATAAAACCTGCTTGGAACTTAGTGCATTATTTGTAGCATCTTCAGGTGGCTGGGACAGACTGGATGCGGAAGCAAGCGCGCCGGGCGTTGTGACACACTTAAGTTGATTTTAATTGATTTTGCTGCTATGACCCACAAAACTCGAAGAATTTATTTCAATTAAATCATATTTTCAGGAACTCTTGAATAAAGGAGACGGAAACGATTACAAACAATCTTGGGCCTAAATGTAACGAAATGAAATTGGTGTGGATTAATAGATTTAAGCATAACAGTCCCTCGCTGAAAATTCTGTAAGTTTTGACAATCTGAGAGCCGAGTTATTAGAGGTTTAGTAAAAGTAAGGTTATGTCACAATCTTTAACTAACAACTGATTCCTGAAGTGCAAAAGATGTTCTTTAAACACTAATGTTTATTATATTTCATCTAAGGGTCGTCGGCCTAGTGTATTGCAGTGACTAGTTGCTATCCCACAATTCACACAGCGATCCATAGTTTCAACAATATCCAATCCACAAGGCGGCGGTAAAATCCAAAATAACAATTCCAAGTCAAACGTGTGAGCGATCTTCGGTGTCCAGTGTGAAAGCAAGGGTCGTACGAGGTAGGCAGGGTCAGAATCCGTAAACCACAATGCAGTGGTCGTTAAATATTAAATAATCTGGAAAGCACTCAAAACGCTCAAATCTGGAAAACATGAAACGAGTGAACAAGCAAGAGCAGTCGGCAACTGTCTACTGTCAATGTTGAGCTGACTCACAGCGTCACAGCTGTTATGTCAGTGACATAGACTAAAAATATAAGACTAATTTTAATCGATATGAAATCGGTATTCATTATATTGGTTTTTCAGTAATGAATTGATATTTAATTTATTAAGGCATGTGATTAAATGCACTTTATTGTATAAAAGTATATTTAATGCATTTAATTACTCGAGTTAATTACCTAGTGCGAAGGCTTTCTTTTTGTAATTTTGTAATTGATTACTTATAACTATATTTCTCTTAATTCTCCGCTTCCAGATTGAGCTGATTTTTGATATTCTAAGATAAAAAAATATGACAAAATTTTTAGATTATATCTCAACTTATTACATTTGGGCCCACCATTTTCCATCTCCTTTCGGTCAGTCAGTGAGATGAAGCAGCTAGTTGCCCATTCCAAAGTGTAGTACGACTAGGTTCCTATGAAGAAGAACGGGCAAACAATTCCATGGACACTCTTTTTCTACACCAAAACATTATGCTAACCACCAACTCAAGCAACCCAACCACGCTATAACTCAAGTAGCATTAAATTTCCTCACCCAATAAGTTACAGTATTATAACTCAAACACAACAATAACCCTATACATTTGCATGATAAGCAGTTAATATTGTCGTATCGTTTGAGACAATGAGTCGATTTATAGGTTTCGGTCATCCCAGCGCGAGCGGCTAATATATTATATGTGGTGATGTTGGCGATAGGTCTATATTAATGTTTGTTTTGTACTGCTCTAGATAGAGTTGGATTTTATCACATAACATCACGCCGGTAATCCTGAAGGACTAGGCTGAGGTGTACATCCACATTTCGCCAGTTATGTTTAAGTCCCATATATACAAGATGTAACATAAATAACGCACAACCTCTTAAGGGGTAATTGTACGCATCATTATGAACAACTTTTACTATGGGACCAAACCTGAAATCAAGAAAAAAAAATCAGCTGTTCCCTACATCTATGTTCGCTTGACTCGCCAAAATGTAGGGAACATCTGATATTTTTTCACGATTTCACGTTTGGGGGACCAACACTATGAACAACTTAAGAGTACAATGACCCTTTAAGAGGTTGTGCGTTATTTAAGTTACACCTTGTATAACTAGCACTTTGCCCGCAACTTCATCCGCGTGGATTTCGTATTTTCCTCTAAAAAAATTAACATACCCTTTATTCCCTTTGAAAGGTTTTTTTCGAAAAGTAATGTTTATAATATTTGTTTCTTGTTTTATCGTGTATATTATCGATGCCCATCACGTCTGCAGAGTTTCACTAACTAATTTAATTTGACCCTGTATAGGTACCTATAGTTTAAAATTATTTGGTTGTTATCATTTGTCTAGATTTCCCCTAATTTGGCCTACTTAGTTTTAAAAGTCCTTTCGGGCAAGTTGTCAGAGCCAGCGTTAAAACTGGGCAATGGTATGTTACGATAATAAAATTAAGGATGGAGTTGTTGAAAATTTTGTGCACACATGACATATAATAGATTCTAGGATCTCCACAAAAGTTTAAAAAAAAAACTGAAGAGTTCGACCCGATGAATCTAGAGTTAGGTCAGGAGTGACAGGGTGGAACAAAATTCTGTCGTGGCCTATTTTTGTTCGTAGGGTAACCATCACACGAGGACGTGTGCAAGCAGGATGGCCGTGTCGGAAATACGTCGTCGTTTGACTAATCGAGACGCCAGCGCCACCAAACGCCGCGCGACAGAGTCTACAACGAGTTAAGCAGAGTTGGTCAGTGGCTATCGACCAGTGAAAACGTTTAGAAACTGTCGCGCGTTCCGTATATTTGTGCCGTGTACTACAGTGTGTGAATTGCTAGTGTGATTAATTTGAACGAAAATTATAATTTGATTTGAACTGCAAACAGTTTTTCTATTGCGCAATAACCAACACTACCCACAGCACGGCCACAGTAGTTAAAATATGGCTGACGATAACTAGAGAGATGTACCTTCTCCGTCATACTTAATATTAAATTACTTTTAAGTTACGTTGAAGTAAAACATCGTGAAGAAAATGGAGTTAGGTACATTATTCTAACATCGCCAATAGGAACATTGTAGGCAATCTGTCTAGACACGCGAGATACGTCGTCCCCGCAGTGGGATGAAGACTAATGCACGTTTTCACTCACACTTGTCGACACTTAAGGGGACTACCGGACCTAAACGCAAGTTGTAATGCCTAAAAGTATATGATCGACTGCAGTAAACAAAATCAGAAAAATATAAGATATTCTTAAGGATATATGCTAGTTAGATAGTGTGTTGAAAACATAATACAACTAATTTGATACGATAGAAAAAAATAACGAAGATATCTCTAAAAATTTCTAAGATTAAAAACCGTACTAATATACAGGGTGTGTCGTAAATAGTGGTCCAGAGTAAAGGAGTCGATACACTGTATTCTTATGTATCACGTACCGAAATGTTAACCATTTTCAGTTAAGGGTCTCCGCAAAAAAAAAAAAAAACTTTTTTTTTTAATTCTATACCTTGCTTCACGAATTTGGCTGTAATTTCAACAAATATCAATATTTTTTTAGTCTGTTTTTTTATTATTACTCTTGAATATATGTACTATCATATCCAAACCCTTTTTTCTATTTTAAAGTAAAAGATACTTAAAGAAATTAATTTGTTTCCAATTTCAATACTCATCTCCAGCAAATCATATGACTTTAGGGGCATATTGTGTAAAAAAAATGTACAGCACTGTTAGTGCCCATTAGTTTTAAAAATACCTCATTAAATGCAAATTACAAAATGGTAAAATATTAAGTGGTAAGACTTCATAAAAAAAAGTTATTAGTATTCAAAACGAAAGACAGCTAAATTTGCTAAAACCATTTTTTTCGGTTAAGTAAATTATAAGTATTGCAAACTGTTAAGGATTAAACCAATAAGTTTTTTTATTGTAAGTTTTTTGATTGGCTTTTGAAAATAAAACATTTTTTTCAAATTAACCATTTATTAAAATAATCAATACTCAATCATTTATTGCAGTCATTGTACAAAAGTTGTTGGCAGTACAGGCACAGTACAGGTACAGCATTGAACCCAGATAGGGCGCAGCAATTTTAATACTAAAACAATACTACATGAAACGAAACAGAATACGAAAAGATAAACCCTAAAACAGCAAATGCGTTTAAGTATTGGTATTTTTAACTCAAACTTAAAATTAAGTCGAACAATGAATTATTCATTACCCTGTTTTTTACAGAACAAATTAATGTTTTTACAGAACAATTAATGTTTTACAGAAAAACAATGTTGTTTTTACAGAACAAAAAAATTCACTAATTATCACAACTATTTTTAAATTAATAAGTTTTTTCACTGTTATTACACCAAATGTTCTAAGTGGCGACCACCAGCGGCGATACATGCTCTGCACCACCGAATAAAAGATCGCTTTAGTCTGCGTGCAAACCCACTTGTATTTATCTCTTCAGCCGCTGCTTGAATTCTTTGTCGTAATTGTTCAACTGAAGTGATTTGGACTTTATAAACTTTTTCTTTCAGACACCCCCAGTAGAAAAAATCAAGGGGGTTCAGGTCTGGCGAACGTGGTGGCCATAAAATTGGGCCTTGCCGTCCATCGTCCATCTTTGGGGATAAGTATGGTTTAAATGTTCACGCACAATAACTGCGTAGTGAGCGGGACAGCCATCATTTTGCAGCCACATTGCTTCTCTTAATTCTGGATCAAAATCTCTCAATAACTCTGGGAGGTCGTTTTGCAAAAAATGTAGCTGTCTTTCGTTTTGAATGCTACTAACTTTTTTTTCTGAAGTCTTACCACTTAATATTTTACCATTTTGTAATTTGCATTTAATGAGGTATTTTTAAAACTAATGGGCACTAACAGTGCTGTACATTTTTTTACACAATATGCCCCTAAAGTCATATGATTTGCTGGAGATTAGTATTGAAATTGGAAACAAATTAATTTCTTTAAGTATTTTTGACTTTAAAATAGAAAAAAGGGTTTGGATATGATAGTACACATATTCAGAAGTAATAATAAAAGAAACAGCCTAAAAAAATATTGATACTTGTTGAAATTACAGCCAAATTCGTGAAGCAAGGTATACAAATTTAAAAAAAAAGTTTTTTTTTTTTTCGGAGACCCTTAACTGAAAATGGTTAACATTTCGGTATGTTATACATAAGAATACAGTGTATCGACTCCTTTACTCTGGACCACTATTTACGACACACCCTGTATATGCAATCCTTCTGATTTTTTGTCAGACTATTTTATAAGCAACATATTAACGTAATAGTGTTTTAATTATTTAATCAATTCAAAAGATTATTTGTAAATAGATAATTGCTTCATATTTTGCAATAAATTACCAGCATTGTGTCATCACCAGTAATCGGAGCAGGTACCTAGATTGATTTTTGGTATTTGTATCATAAATGCCCACAGAAAGAATAATATGGATAAGCCATTTTCCCGGAAAGTAATTCCGGTAATTCCGGTATTTCCGGATCCAATTAAATATTGTTAATGTTGGTAGTGATATTATTACTACTCAATTCTAAATTTAAAGCCAACATAGTTGGGAAAAGGCTAGGCAGATGATGATGAATTCTAAATTTAAAGGAAGGTGAACGCAGGTCGACTGGGAGAGGGTGGTCAATCAAACACTGGATTATATTAAGCGCGTATAATATAAACAGTCACAGTACTTGATGCTTGATGCAAAAATTGGTGCAGATAATCGTGCGACCATCGTCGCCAAAACTCCTGCATCATACACTGTTGCAGTTGCCATCGCCTTAAGGTACTAACATTTGCCCTTTCATAATTTGAATCTGGTGGCAAAACAAGGGGTTCCCCTACTAAAAAATGGCCAGGAGTCAAGATTACTAATTTATCTTGATCCTCCCTATATGACAATGGCCTTGAATTGAGGCATGCCTCAATTTGCGACAATACTGTGGTGATCTCCTCAAAGGTCAGAGTTGAATTGCCAATAACCCTCTTAAGGTGATGCTTTGTGGATTTTATCCCTGCTTCCCAAAGACCTCCAAAATTGGGGGACTGAGGGGGAATAAAATGCCACTCCGTGCCATTATTACCTAACTCCTCTGCTAACTCGGAATTTATTCCTGACCTTTCTTCATTGTACAAATAAAGTAACTCTTTCGCTGCCCCTACAAAATTGGTTCCGTTGTCGCTGTATAGTTGCGCACATCGACCACGTCTAGCTACAAAACGCTTGAAAGCAGCCAGGAAACCTTTCGTACTCAATTCGCTTACAGCTTCTAGATACACCGCCCTAGTGGCCATACAGATAAACAAAGCTATATAGCCCTTGTAAGCCTTATTACCCCGACCCTTTGACGTTCTAATACTTATAGGACCCGCATAATCTACACCGCTACTCAAAAAAGGTTTATTCGGCGTAACGCGTGCGGTTGGCAATTGACCCATTAGTTGCGATTTGGAGGTGGCCGCGTAACGGATGCATCTGACGCAATTCCTTACATACTTTTTTGCGATCAACTTAATTCCGATTACCCAATATTTTGAACGCAAGTATGTTACCATAAGCTGCGGACCACCATGCATTGTTTTACTATGCGCATCCGATACCAAAAGGTTTGTCAAAAATGACTCCTTTGGAATAAGAATGGGATGCACACGATCGTAACTAAGCTGCGACATCTCCAATCTGCCTCCAACTCTGATTAACCCGTTGGAATCGAGGAATAGGTTTAATGATTTTAAATTTACTTTCTTGTTCTCCAAGGGCTTATTATTTCTTAAGTTATTTAATTCTTCAGAAAACCCTTCTTCTTGACTTCTTCTTATACAAATATTGAGAGCTTCTTCGATTTCCTTGTTACCTAAATATTTTGTTTTACACCTAGCAGACCGTTCCTTTAAAAGTGTTAAAAATCGACGGCAGTAAGCAACTACCCGTACTAACTTAAACAATGTTGAATACCTATTCCAGAATCCAACTTCAATAGTAGATGTGTGCGCCTTTACTTCTTCCAGATGAGTATTGTTACACTTTGGTTTTTTTATATTCCACTACTGGTTGTCTTAAAAACTCTGGACCATCCCACCATATAGATGTGCTAACCACATCTGCAGGAGAAACACCACGGGATGCACAGTCTGCGGGATTCTGTTTTGATGGTACATGACACCAGTGTTGGGCTTCTGTGATGGTCAAAATGTGGGAGACTCTGTTGGCAATGAAGGTTTTCCAACGGCTTGGGTGACTGTTAAGCCACGCCAAGACCACTTCACTGTCCGTCCACATGTGCCAGTCACTTTTTGGTATATCCATAATCTTGCCGACTTCAACCATCAAACTACTTAAGAGCACCGCACCACACAGCTCCAAACGTGGAATGCACACTTGCTTTATGGGGGCAACCTTCGTCTTTGCTGTTACTAACGCTACATGGATATTACCGATCTGATCTACGACTCTCACATAGACAACTGCTGCATACGCCACTCTCGAGGCATCTGAAAATCCATGCAGTTCAGTCGTCACATTATTGGAATGTATTTTCAGCCATCGTGGGATCTTCAGGTTTGTGATAGAAGCCAAATTATTACGGTAAGTATACCATTCCTTTAATAAGTTCTTTGGAACTTCTTCGTCCCATTGCAACCCTGCTAACCAAAGCTTTTGAATCAACACCTTTGCTATGATTATACTTGGCGCTAACCAACCCAACGGATCAAATAATCGTGCAATATCGGATATTATTTTTCTTTTTGTTATAGGTCCTGATACCGGCTTAAGCTCCAGAGAGTATTGAAAGCGATCGTCGCGTGAGTTCCAGGTAAGTCCTAATATTTTTGATAAATCATCTAATTTTATCCGTAATGCTTCATCATTCTCACCCCTAATGCTATTTAATAATTTTTGGCTATTGCTCCTCCATTTTTGTAATAGAAACCCTCCTTTAGCCAACACCTCTGACAACTCTGTATATATATTAAAACAAGTTTCTTCATTTTCAGCGCCAGTCATTAAGTCATCCATGTAGAAATCGTTTAAAATGACCTTTGCGATTTCTGGTTGATCCTGGCACTCATCCTGTGCTAACTGTTGAAGTGACCGTACAGCTAGATATGGTGCCGCTGCTGTTCCGAAGGTAACTGTTTCCAACTCATATACTTCTATTTCTTTTTCAGGATTGTCTCTCCAGAGGATCCTTTGTAACATTGTATCCTTTTTGTTTACTAACACTTGCCGGTACATCTTGATAATGTCCGCTACAAGGCATATTCGATGAGTTCTCCAACGCATAATCGTGTGCCTCAGTTCCGGCTGCAACGTAGGACCGGTTAACATATTATCATTGAGTGACATGCCACTGGTTCCCTTACAGGAAGCGTCAAATACGACACGAACCTTTGTCGTTTCTTTATCCTCTCTAATAACGGCGTGATGAGGTAAGTAGATCGCTCTTTCACATTGAGTGTTATTTTCATCTGTAACCTTTCTCATGTGTTTCATCTCCAAATATTCTTCAAGAACTCTTGTATAATCTTCCTTGAATTTGCTGTTTTTTCTGAATTTACCTTCTAATGATCTTAACCTTTTTTCAGCGATTCCCTTTGAATCTTCCACCATGCTGACCGGGTCTACATCACGCAATGGTAGTCTTACTATATAACGACCACTCTCGTCACGTTCAGTAGTAGCTGTGTATAAAGCTTCGCATTTATTTTCCTCTTCCGTTAACAGTTTCTCCCCGGATGGTTCTGCTTCTAGTTCCCAGAATCTTGTAAGCAGATTATCTGTCTCCAGGCTTAAATGCATCACGGTTATAGGTGACGGATTACTAGTTTGATCCACTTCAAAGGTTCCTGACAGTATCCAACCTAATGTGGTATCTTGCGCTAGAAGAGTTCCACTAACATTCCTTTTAATGCCTTTCTGAATCACTTGACTATATACTTCAGCACCTAGTAAAACATCTATTTTATTAGGCCTGTCGTATTCGGGATCAGCTAAATCTCCATCGCCCAAATCTACCCATTCCAACCGAGTTACCTTTGTAGCTGGGAGAAGCGCCGTGACTGATTTTAGGACGAACGCATTCACATTTATTTGGACAGTCGGATCTAATCTTGACCTCAATTGCAATACAACGGTCGACTTAGCCGTCGCACCTTTTTCGCCCCCTACGCCTATCACCGTTTGTCTGGATGGCGTTTTGTGTAATCCTAAAAATTGGACCGTAGATTCCGTAACAAACGAACCTTGCGACCCTTGATCAAGCAATGCCCTTACTACTCGATAGCTCCCATCCCTCGACTTCGCCTTTACTAACGCGGTCGTTAATAAAACAGTTTTGCGACCAGTTCCCGACGAGAAACATGCGACTAGTGGTTTACTTGACCCCTCCGCTTGCGCGGCTATTTCCCTATTATTAATTTTACTATCTTCCTTCACCACCGTTGCAACGGCTGATGAGATTTCCTCGTGAGCAGCTCTATTACCCTCACCAATTACCGACCCAGAAACACCTGTTGGGTGTAATAAAGAATTGTGGCGGCGTTTACACACCTGGCATCTGAGAGTGTTTTTACAGTGTCTGGCAGAGTGGTTGTTGTATAGGCAAACAAAACACAAATTATGTTCCATAGCAAAACTACGTCTAACTTCAGCTGTCTCTTTACAAAATTTTGGGCAGGACGTAATCTTATGGTCAGCTGAGCAAAATTCACATGACACTGACTTTTTGTCTTTCGAAACATGGAATGAGTGAGTTCCCTTCTGATGTGTAGGTTTTTCCCTGTTTTCTGATTTATCTAAATTTTCCAAACCTCTAAAGCGACTAGTTAAAAAATCCGAAAACTATATAAATGTAGGTAACTCATTACTTGAATCTGACGCAACTTTGAGCTCCCAATATTTTCTGGTCTCTTTGTCTAGTTTTCCGCTAATTATGTGTATGACAATCAGATCCCAGGAAGAAACCTGCACTCCTAAATTGCTTAACGATTCCAAACATTCAGAGGTAGTCGTAATGAGCCTCTTTATCTCGTTTGCCGATTCATAGGACAAAGACCTTTGACTAAGCAATCTTTTCATAATACCGTTTGCGAGAAACTTTTTATTATTGTACATTTTATCTAATTTAGCCCATGCGATTTTATAGTTTTCTGAAGTTACAGGAATATTTCTTAGTAGTTGCTCAGCCTCCCCACTTAAATGAGCTTTCAAATAAAAAAACCGCTGTGCGTCATCAAGAGACGAATTTTCATGCACTAATCCTACAAACAAATCTCTAAAGGTTTGCCACTCTGAATATTTCCCCGAAAATGAGGGAATTTTAATTTCTGGCAACTTGACTCGACCTTTTTGGTCCTGACAAATAGACTTAGTATCCATGTTTAACGTAGTTGAATGGCCTTTATCCAATAAATCTTTTAACTCACTTTTAAAATCTACATAAAATTCCTCAACTTCATCATAGAGACAATCTTTTATATAACTCGAGTTAGACAATTCAACCTTTTTAACTTTACTTAAAATCTCAGTATGAGTAGCCGTGAACGTTTTCCACAATTGTTCTAAATTTTCAAGCCGTGTCTCTAAATATGCTTGGGTTAACCTTTCTTTAGGAGCCTTCTTTACATTAGACTTTGCCTTACTCATTTTAGTGTAAATGTCATCTTGAATGTTGAACAAATATTCCATTCTGGCACAAATATTTCAAAATAAACAAACACAAGCAAATTAAAACAAGATTAGTCACACAAAATCGAAAATTTTCTAAGTGTTTTGCACTAATTGTTTGGTCCGAAATCGGGCATGGATTCCCCGTCGGAACCAATTTTCACTAAAATTATTAAAAGTCCAAAATATTAAGACAAACAAACATAAGCAAAATAAAAACAAGATACAAATTCGCAAAATTTCCAAGTGTTTTTGCACTAATTGCTGGTCCAAAATCGGGCATAGATTCCCCGTCGGATCCAATTTTCACTAAAATTAGTACAAGTCCAAATATTTTTTACAACAGACTAAGTTTATTTTCTAATAGATTTAAAGTTCAGATTTCAATGCACTTTCTTGAAACGTTATGGCTGAACTCTTCTTTGTAAATAAGGTTGAAATTGTACTCACGGTTTACGCACCAACACTTCACTCACACATACACTGCTGCACCGTATCGGCGCGCTGTACTGCACCACAAGTGGCGCCCTCTGTCGCGCTCGCACGTCACCTCCCCTCGCTCCGTTCCTCTAGCTGTAGCTGCCAGTAGCGCTGCACCACGCTCCACTGACTGCTCCTAGCTCCAGGCTGCTCCCTGCACTCGGCTCCCGGCAACACTGATGCACTGGCACTGATGCCTCCCAATCCCGGACACCGCACTTGGTGCCCGCCGAGGGAGGGTTTGCTCTGGACAGCGATCCACTGCCCAGTAATGACGCGAAGGGTGGTAAGATTCTACCACCACCGGAACCACCACAAACACTCCCGAACCAATCCGTCTCGAAGGACCATGAACGCAGGTCGACTGGGAGAGGGTGGTCAATCAAACACTGGATTATATTAAGCGCGTATAATATAAACAGTCACAGTACTTGATGCTCACACAAAGTGAAAATTACAAACTTTGACCTAGTTCAACGCTTGGCGATCTGAACACCGCCATTCAGAAAACGTCGCTCTTCTAACAACGCCATCTATTGGCAAATTTCTAAACAAATTTTTAAATTGAATACGCGAACAGAAGGTAACAAAACTAAATTAATGTATTATTTATCTGATGAATAATAAAAACAATCGAATTCCGATCGAAGCAACATTTTTAATATTTTATATATGATCCAAAACTGTAGTTCATAAACTGTAGGTTCATACAGTATGAGAAGATTAATTTTTAACCTCTCGGCGACGTCAAAACACGTGCGTCTGTCACGTCGACTCATTGAGTCAGCGTTATTCGGATCGGACTTAATGCGAAAAATTGCATTCTAGAGTATAACTTTCCTGTTCTAACTTACACAGAGTGTAGGAAAAAGATTAGGAAAGACATATAACATCACATGTCAAACATCTGACAATAGATTTTTACGGAAAGTTGCACTCAATAAAGTCTAGTCTAAACAAGCGCGGCTCCGATTCGGGGACGGTCGGTAAAGCGAAATATTGCATTCTAGAGTATACCTTCCCTGTTCTAATTTGCACAGAGCTTAGGAAAAAGAATAGGAAAGGCATCAAACGTCTAACAACAATTTATTACGGAATGTTGCAACTAAGACAAGCGCGGCGCCGATTCGGGGACGGTGGATAATGCGAAATATTGCAGTCTAGAGTATACCTTTCCTACTCTTACAGAGAGTGTAGGAAAAAGAATAGGAAAGGCATATAACATCACATGTCAAAAATCTAACAACAACTTGTTACGGAAAGTTGCTCATCCGCGGGTGACGCCGATTCCGAAATTCCGGAGGAATGTCCATATTAATATATACGTTTCGGCGTAATGACCCCAATTCAATCTACCTACTCCGATCACTGGTCATCGCGCTTCTCTTTATTTTCTATGCAGTCAGACAGTGACCGCACTTTAGGTCTTGTAGTCCCTTAAATATGTCTAAACAAAAGCGTGCTGTTGGATTTTTAACTTTCGGCGCTAAGCCGATGAGTGGAACTCCCAACAGTGCACTTTTTTTCCGAAAACTATTATTAAATAAAACTATAAACTATTATTAGGAACATTTTATAGATATTTTTGGAACTAACATATAACGCCCACCACGCCACGCCACGCCTATAATCCCCGAAAGGTTAGGCAGAGGCGTACCTATTGTACACCCCCATTTCGCCAGTTATGTTTAAGTCCCATGTAATAGGGGGCGAGCCTATTGCTACCTACCGGGCACAAATGCAGTGCTAAACTACTACTAAACTGAATTAACCGAAACCCCTAGTATTCTAAAGCCAGTCCAACCTAGATTGTGCAGTAATTCCGCCTTTCAATGTATCAATACAATAAACTCAAAGACAGTTCTCAACAACCCTACCGCAGCACGTTTCGGCTTCGAATTCGTCGACGAATTACACATCACTATCGCTGAAAATGTTTGAGCTTCGTTCGGGCGTGTTCGAATGGCCACAAAGAGTAAATTGTGTTGTGGTCTTTTTGACTTTAAGGTGAACGTGTTCGAAACTGAATATTTAAGTCCTTTGTTGATACATAAGGATTCTGAGGTCTATTATGTCTCTTCGGTGTTCAAGTGAAGAGACCAAATCCTTCTTTGAATCGTTATCGATTTACTAAATGTTCCCGATCTTTTGGCGGAATTAAGTTCCTATAGCTGTACGTCGACAGAAAGCTATTAGATCTGGTCGCGAGACCACCTTTGCCACAACCAAGTCGTACTAGCCTTGGTAGCACCGCACTTATGAACAGTCTAATGGGAAACTATAATAAAGTCTCTACACGAACCAATACCATCGACATCTTCTCCAGCTCTTTCCGTCAATCCCGCACGAGACCAGACGCAATTCCCGTAATTTTAAGAACATTCACAGTCTGATCTCAGTCTCAATAATTATGTAAAAAATACCTATAATTTCCCTATATTTTTGGCATTTGATTGTCGCTGAGATGAGATTGCGACTAGATTTTGAATGTTTTTAGTTACGGGAATTGGGCTTCAGCTCGGACTCTCAAGGCTGTGCGAGCCACCTATTAATAAAATTGTATCCATTTCCATATCCTTTTTTTTTAGGTATTTTAGTTATTTAGTTAAATATTTCTGTACTTCCCATCGTATTAATAAACATAGCTCATTTTCGCTTAATTTTGTGCGAGCCATTGCGATTTTACCTTTCGACCTTAATGATCGCTGTATCTTTTAAACCGTAATAGGTAGACACAAGAAACGATGGTATGGAACTTTTCGTGTGCGAGTCCGACTCTTACTTGGCCGGTTTTTTCACACTACCTTTTATTTGTCAGAAACTGGTATCTCTTACTGAATACCGTTAAAAGTCAAAATTATACCACAATGTGAACTTCGTGAAATGCCTTTATTATACCTACTTTCATAATGAGAGAGAGGATGAAAAAATTAAAATTATAACCGATTTTTTTTTGTCAAAATAGTTTATTCCATCCTTCTCTATTTGAGAAGAGGTATTTTACCCTGCATGATAGTTTAAACAGCACCCTAATTGCGTAACACACTATCAATCACAATCTGAATGATGATATGTTTGGAAAATTTGTCTGCTCAACAACGTAAATAACGCAATGAATGTTGTTGAACTGCCAAAATGAAACCGATTCCTACTGCAAGTCTGTTACGCTATTGCCCCGCTGTTCTCCTTAAATATTTTCCGGAAAGTAATTTGAAATCTACTACACCAGTAACAGAATATTTCAGGTGTAAAGAATCGGTATAAATTCACCTAGTAACGTCAGCGCGAGGTCAGTTGAAACAGTGAATGTTTGATGGGCCCCGGAAGACTGCTTACCGTTCCATCTGCCTGCATCGCTGCGACCATGCATCTAATGAATTTGACATTGCCCTGACCTATATCACCGACCGGGTTGTTACTAAGTATTGCAGGAAAGTGTGGAAATATGTTATGGCTTTTCTATGTAGGTTATCGTGGCGTTTACTTACTGACTCTCTATCGAAACACATGGGGAAAGTCGGGGAAAAGCTAATTGTAGATGGCGTGATCGTAGCTAGGTCCCTACGGCCTACAATAAATTTGAAATTTCGTTCATTCATTCCATTTTGTGTTCATTCATGAGTTTGGTTTTATTTCACTATTTCGTTATTTTCGGTGATTTCAATATTTTAAATCAAGTATTTGACATGGAAAGTGTCGGCAATTAAAACCTTAAATAATTCCTCGTAATCACTTTCTTCAAAATGTTTCTGATATAATCTTGAACTCTGTTTACTTCAATAAAAACTTTACGAATAGCTTTAAGCCACCATCTTCTAATTTTAGGGTCTCTCGGAAAATGGTGGACTCCAATTTCGGAGTATTTAGAAACACAACAATGCGTCATTTTTCGCAAAAATAAAATATGTAAAACCACCTCACGCCTTGTATTATTGGCTTGTGTTGGGAACTAGCTACGACAGCGCCATTTTGACAGTTGCCTTCCCCATTGTTGACAGAATTAACTGTTGTTTAGAGTCTTTTCACTCTGACTTTGCATCACTGTCAAATTCACAATGATCTTTATTCTCCTTGAAATAAGGTTACTGTTGGGTTGCTGCTGTCAGAGGTGAATTAACTGTGATGAATGGAAGCCTTTAGTTTATTAAACTCTGTTCATGTAAGTATAGCGCTAATAGGTTATTTTGGCGCGTGGCCAAATTGGAACTAACACCTCCATCTTGTTTTTAGGGTTCGGTGCCTCTAAAAGGAAAAACGGAGACCTTATAGGATCACTCGTGTGTATGTCTGTCTGTCTGCCGACTATAGACGAAATTTCACCATACCCTTATCTCCGAAACTATGATACATAACATCACGCCTGTATTCCCCGAAGGGTTGGGCTGAGTTGTATCAATGGTTCACCCAAATTTCGCCAGTTATGTTTAAGTCCTATGTGGGGGTTAGCCTAACAATCGGGCATAAATCCAGTCTCCGGGTCTACTGGGAAATCCTGGATGGAAAAACCCATTAACATTTTTCCCTACGCGGGAGTCGAACTCAGGACCTCATTATCCGCAGTGGCGCTTGCGACCAATAGTCCAACGAGGCAGTACAATATTGAAAAAAAATACAGAAAATACCTATAGATTACAGGAAAACCTATAAAAAAACTATGGTCTTAACACGGTAAATCTCTCAATATTATAACTTTGACACCTCTGACCTAGACTAGAGTCAAGAGCAATCTCATCTCTTTAAAAAAAAAGTACAAACTTACATTTGTAAGTTGGAATGTATGGGAGAACATGTTTTTCAAATACAATGTTTTGTTCTTGGGATAAATTCATCCCAACTACGGAACCCTTCACTGTCGTGGTTCGACACGCACTTGGCCGGTTTCTTTCCAATACAACAACAGCCGCGGTGGCTCTTATTGTAGAATAGGTACCTACTGCTCTAAATCACCTCAATCAACCCAATATACCAAGTGAGTGTGATAAGAATATTAAGAAAATAACCAAGCTTGCAATAAAGAACATTTTGGGTTAAAAATTACTTCTTTTGTCTTAAAAAAAATGACCTGTTATGTTTTTCTATGTTAGGGGAAAAACGTACTTAAGGCGAAAGCCCCAGGGTAGCCCGCGAAATTCAAATTTTCTTACGTTTTTCGCAATTTGCAGGTCAGTAAATATTAAGTTGTATGTTGATTAAAATATGATTCGCGACCGTAACAAATACATATGTATTTACAGAATTATAATCGTTACCGTTATCAATACAACTCTCTAAGACCAAGTAATCTTTTTGAACGACTATTTCATGAAATATTGACATTGAGGATGATACTAACTTAAGGAGTTGTATTACTGATTCTAATGATTATAATTCTGTAAATACCATATTTGTTACGGTTGCAAATCATACTTTAATCAACATACACCCAGACACTGAGCTGCAAATTGTAAATATCATAAAAAAATTGAATTTCATGGGCTACCGTAGCGCTTTTCCCCCTTAACAGTTTGTTGTTTTAATATCATTTACGGTATAGGTAGTCATTAAAAACACATTTTACTGTGTTATCTAATAAAATTAGCTCAATAAGTATTATGATCTGTTTTTGAGATGATTTAAATAAATGCCAGAATAAAAATGTGTAATTAATTATTATTAACTATTAATATTATTTAGTAGGTCGCCCATTGATTACATTTTTCAAAAAAGCACCTTCCATTTATCATTCTTAAAAATCTGTTCTGTTCTGTGTGAGCGAGAGAGGTGACAAAATGTGACAGCCCTCTTAATTGATCCTTGTAGCAGTGTAATGATAGTTGTTATGAGACACATCATAATGCTTATTTGAAACTGTGTAAGTAAGTAAGATATCATCATCTACCTAGCCTTTACCCAACGATGCCAGGGTCGGCTTCGAAAGAAGAAGAAAGAAAGAAAATACATTTATTGCCGGTAAACATGACGCAAAGAAAGAACACAAACACAAAAAGAAACAAGTTGGGGGAAACTATGCGTCACATCCACGCAAAACGGCCATCACTCAGCATAATGCTGCGATCTTATGAGAGACAGAGCCCCAGCGCTGGTTTTCAGCGACAGCCGGCGTTGACGTGATGACGTCAGCCGGTGCAGCATGCAATGAAAAAATAAGAAATAAAATAAATACTTAATATAAATATTTATATAAATACAATATTTAAAATGGCAACATATTCAGTATTATATTATTATTATTATTTTAATTATTCTGAATGATTGACTGAAAGAAAGGACACGCCAAGGGTTGGCAGCATAAAGTACTGAAACTGCCAGATTATCGTTAAAACAAGTTTTTTATGAACTTTGCTCCATAAGAATCGATTTTCATATACATATAAGGCGGGTATGCAAATTTTATGAGAAGTGAAATTAAAAGAGACTGTGACCTTCTGAGTTTGTTTCGGTCTTTCATCTCAGAGTAGTCGGATAAGAAACACCGAACTCATCTAGATTTAAAACATTATTTAATTTTGACTTGTAAAAGTGTTTTTTAACCAATTTACAGCAAAAAAATTACATTTTAGTGTCATGAATTTCCACAAGGTAACGCCTGGTTCCATAACTTATCTGAAACTGCAGTAGGAGTTAAGCAGTAGTTGTTTAAGTTAAGAGATAACCTACATTAATTAATTACTCAACAGGACAATGAACGTACGTAATTAAATATAAACGGCATTACTCAATTAAGCATTCAATTGTAAGCCGTATAATCTTATTGACACAGTTAATGGATTACCCGTTAATGCAATGCTATTTATTAATGGCACATTAACTTCCCGATGCTGCGTTGAGGGGCTTGTGGCTACATGGAACAATTAATACAGTGAGCAAGAATAAAGGCACTGTTCCAGAGTAGCCCACGGCTAAGATACAAAGCTGACATGAAAAAACAAAATAAAATCAACCGACTTCCAAAAAAAAACACTACTAAGATTTGATTTTGTATTTTCGTCCACCGACTTCCGATTTTCACTTCCTAGTGTTTTTTTTTTTTGGAAGTCGGTTCTGTTTTTTTTTAGAAAAAAAAATATTTTGTTACTTTCTAGTTGTGCCTCTACTATACCACTACCTGCGATGTAAATTACAGTGACAGGAAGTTATTATAGCATCATCCACATAGACTAAGTGAGAAAAATACGTATTATTGAAGCCAACTCAAAAACTACCTAAACAAAGTTAATATTTATATGGGACCACCTAGGTAGTACGTATATCCAAATATAAAAAGAAAATACCAAATCGGTCCAGCCGTTTTCGAGTAATCGGGGAACATACGTAAAAAAAAAAGATTCCGACCAACTGAGAACCTCCACCTTTTTTGAAGTCGGTTAAAAATGTAGGCGGGATCGTTCACCGAGACCCACGCACGCCACATTACGAGCGGATGCGTGGCTGGCAAACAAATGAACCACACAACTAACGTGGGAAACCTCTCCGTGTATATCCTACGTAGCATGGACTTAAATGATTCTATATAATGTACCCAAGCGTTAATATTTCACAATCGAGCTTTACAAAGAGACTGTTACACAGCGAGTGACAGAGAGGACGCTCTACCTACTGAGGGCTGATTTCACCAAAGAAACTGTACGCGATCTGCACATAAACCATGATTAAGGGCTGTCAGTGTCATTATTTTCTTTTCAATAATGACACTGACAGCTCTTCAACGTAGTCTAAATGTGCTGAACGCGTTCAGTTTCATTGGTGAAATCTGCCTTAGACAAACTTTTTGTTGAAAAACTCGATGTGCTATTTACGTCCGGGTACTATGGGACTGGTCATGTCTGCCGCATATCAGACGACAAATGGGCTTATAGAGGCATGAGGAACAGGGTGTAAAGTTCACTCATCCTCTATGAAAAGGGAGGATCCTCCGACCAGACGGGCGTTGTATCTGGTGGGCAACTGCCCGACGGTTGATGTCGGGATGTTGTATATAATTATGCTAGTCGTGCGGTAAACTCTGATTGCGCGATGCAGGATTTTGCGTGACGTCAGTGTGACGCGTTCCATTGTGGCGATGTAGATATGCCGCCACATCACTCCCCTCCGGAGACCGGAGGTCGATAATGGGCAGAGTCGTGTATCTTGCGATGCTTGCCAGGGCCAGTTGAGGTTCCAGTGAGTCGGAACCGTGTGCCGCATAGTTCACGGTAAGTCGGAACTGTCTGCGGAGATGCCCCCAGTGAGTCGGGGTGGCGCTGCATTATGCTCCAGTGCGTCGGATGTGGTACAGCGCCGGGTTGAGGCTGACTGCTGGTGTCGACCAGGAGAGGTTTGAAAGGCTCTGCTTGTTGACCGGCCGAGAGTGCAGTGCCAAGGTTGCTGATGAGGCTGAGGGTGATGACCAGGTATGCGCGGTCGCTGCATGCTGGTGGTCAGGATACCCGTTGAAGCCGTGGGTGCTGGCTGGCTGTGTGACTCGCTGCTCGAAAGCTCGAGGAAGTGATGCTGTAGTTGCACGAAGGCTGCGCTGACGTTCATGTTCGGGGTCACCAGTATAAAGGCATGAGGAACAGGGTGTAAAGTTCACTCATCCTCTATGCAAAGGGAGGATCCTCCGACCAGACGGGCGTTGTGTCTGGTGGGCAACTGCCCGACGTTTGATGTCGGGATGTTGTATATATGCTAGTCGTGCGGTAAACTCTGATTGCGCGATGCAGGATTTTGCGTGACGTCAGTGTGACGCGTTCCATTGTGGCGATGTAGATATGCCGCCACAGGCTAAGAGAACCACCGATTGGGGACCACTAGACGCACAACGACATCGCGGCAGGCCGAGACGAAGATGGCGGGATGAGCTCGACTCCTACCGAAAGGACTGACCTCACGTAGCAAAAGATAGAACTGTGTGGAAAAGGGAGAGGGAGGCCTTTGCCCAGCAGTGGGACAGCACAGGCTAGTTAGATTATATAACTATGCTACTGCTGGATAATAAATTAATCTACGTTAAATTACAGAAAATTGATCCTTCATCATCATTAGGTACCATAGCACTCCACTGCTGGACATAGGCCTCTCCAATAGAGATGATGACTAATTTTTTTTTTGTTCGTCAGGTAGATTATTAAAAAATATTGGACACGTATTTTTTTCTTTTTTTACGTAATCTAAAGATTACGACGATACGTTGAGTTAAAATGTGGCATGACGTCACGCTGAGTTGTGACGTAGCGAGCTCCCACTCCCCAACTTTAATGCGTTTTATCTAAATCATTTTTTTATTAATAAGATGAAGCAAAAAATACGTGTATAATATTTTTTTATTATCTGACTGACGGACTAAATAGAATTTCTTTTTTTTTACCCAGGTATCATCCCTATTGCGCGCCAATCAGGTTGATTCTCAGCAACTCTCATCCAGCTGCCATCTAGCCTGAGGGCGTCCTACCTTACGTTTGCCGATTCGCGGTCTCCACTCAAGAACACGTCTACCCCAACTAGCATCGGTTGTACGGCTAATATGGCCGGCGTATTGCCACTGAAAAGTGATCCTTGTCACCCGTGATTTAAGGGTTGATTTTGTGTAATAACAGCATCTGGTTTGATCACTTTTTAGGAGTTATATTCGTTATTCGCAGATGTTAATAATATTTTAACTACGAGCTCCCTAATAGGTTAAATAAATTAGAGAAGAAATTCTAGATTTCACACTTTACAGTGTCGCATAAACCAGACTAATCCCAACCATTTTGGACCCCTTTCGTCGACCACACGAAAAAACAACCGTTCGTTTCAACCCTAATTTTATTAACAGTCCCTTTTAAGAAGTATAATAATCGCGAATCAATCCGAAAGCTGTAAAGAATATAGTAAAACCGTAAGCGCTATGGCAGCCATTTGTAAATTCGTATGGGTTTGATTAAAATCCAGTGTTGTTTTGGTTGCAAGACACAGGATGAAGCGGTTAACGACATTGTTTGTATGCTGTAGTGTGGCTAGACGAATAGGTTTCATATGTTCTTTTCTTAAATAAAAACTGATTATACTCTGCTAACACAGACAGACATGCAAGCAAGCGGCACGGGTCGCTTGAAACTGCTATTTAGCAGTTTCAAGCGACCCGTGCCGCAATTCATTTGAATTACGACCCAAAACGAGAAAACTTGCAAGCTACTTTATTTAGAAGTCTGTCCGCTTGTGCGCAATACCTAACCAATAAGGGTTATAGAATAGAATAGAATGGAATAAAATATATTTATTTGCTTTAAAACATTGGTACATTAAGATCTTATAATTATAATTATGATATTACATGTTTCGCCATGGACTGGCATACAAATATGGCATGGCATGGCATGAAATAAATAATAATAATATAATAATGGTAATATGGCATGTTTAATGAAAAAAATTAAAACGACACATTAATTTTGAAAAATATTATTCTAACATGTCTAATAACACTAGTGAAATCTTAACAATATAAGCAGGTTTACTTATACAGGATAATTTTAAGCGAATATTTCAGGAGGTAATCAGGTGCATAAAAGTGGACAACTTTCCCCAAGGAACATAGGTCGAAATCTTAAAATTGAAAATCGACTTTTCATACAAAGTGACTGGTCACGTGACTTATGTTTGTATGAGAAGTTGAATTTTATTTTTTAGATTTCGACCTATGTTCCTTGGGGAAAGTTGTTCAGTTTTATGCACCTGATTACCTGCTAAAATATTCGCACTCCTTTTAAACTTATCCTGTATAATGAAAATTCAGTAGCCATATTTATCTGTTACTTTTTTATCAATAAATTCTTTCATACTAATAAAGCAATGACCAATAAGCCATTTATGTAGTTTGGATTTAAAGTGTTTAAGAGTGTTTTTCTGAAAATAATGACTAACGCTAGGTAGCAGCATTGAGACGTCAGGTTCCTGTAACCTGAAATCGCGAAAAGAAAATCAGGTGATTCTTACATTTTGACGAGTTAAGCGAACATAAATGTAGGGAATAGTTGTTTTTTTTTTCGCGATTTCATGTTTGGTCCAAAGTTGTTCATAATGATGAGTACTACACTATCGTGGCAGCTCGCTCCCTAGCCAATAAAAATGCTGCGTGTAAGTATAATTATTTTATATTTCTCAGTGTCAGTAATGTCATTCTGTGGTATTGACATTACGATGAAAAATAGAATAGAATAGAACTATATAAATTAATGCTGAGTCGGTAAAGCAGATTCTACCGTGTACCTAATGAGCAGACAAAAATTGCTCTTAAGGTGACGAACATATTTTGGATAGATTTAACAACCGTACGGGTCAATCAATCAGCGGGCCAATTGCGTAACATATTATCAATCGGAATCGGTTTCATTTAGACAATTCAACAACATTTATTGCGTTATTTACGTATTGAGCAGATAATTTTTTCTAACTTATGAAGCAATGGATTAGCAATTTGCTTCAAAATTATTCAGATTCCGATTGATACTGTATTACGCCATTAGGGTGCAGGTTAAGCTACGCTTGCCGCGGTTGGTCTGTAGATGGGTCCGTGAATCTTTACCTACCAAGACCCCTCCGTGCCTCGGAAAGGTCGTTAACCCTTTGGTCCCGGCTGTCATTCGATCTTTGACAGTCGTTACGGGTCGTCAGAAGCCCGAAAGTCTAACAACCAGTCTTACCAAGGGGTATCGTATCGTATTACCCAGTTAGTTACTGGGTAATATATGGTACCCCTTGGTAAGACTGGTTGTGGAGGTTGTGGAGGTCAGATGGGCAGTCACTCCATGTAAATTACTGGTATTTAGTTGCGTCCGGTTAGACTGGAAGCCGACCCCAACATAGTGGGGAAAAGGCAGGCAGATGATGCATTTCTTAAAGCCTATATTGAATTGAATCAAATGAAATCTCATGTCAAGTGATTCCATTGGCTGTTGCTGGTACTGTTAACACCAGGGCCCTATACCACAAAACTTTACAATTACAATTTACAAGTTATATTTTACAAATTTGTAATTTCTGTGTTAGGGTCAATTTATACTAGTGCAGAGTCGAAGCGCATCGAAGCGTCAAATTCTTTACAACCAAAGCGAAGCCGCACTCTTTTACGTGTAGTAATGGGCATCAACAGCAATGCTATTGAATCACTTGCCAGTTCCCACGCAGGCCAATTTCCGACTGATGACGCGTAGGTTCGCTAGTGGGCGCATGGATACGCGATAATGCGCGCGCACCAATCAGCGTTGTTCACGCGCAGACGCGCGAATTCCGAAGAATGCGCGCGTCTTTTTAAAATCTCAGAAGTAATGTGTGCGTTACGCTGTGGAGTTAAGGTTGAATTTGTTATGTTCAGTTTTGGATAGACGCTTCGATGCGCTTCGACTCTGCGCTAGTAGAAATTGACCCTTACGCAATATTTTCTACAATCTTGTAGAATTGTAGACTTGTAAAGTTGTTTGGTACAGGGTCCAGCTATGTTTGGAGATCTATAATCAACTAATCATGCGCAGCAAATTAACATGTTAGTTTTTGGGTTCGGATGATAGTCTTGTAACTTACACCACACAAAAACACCCGAACCAAAATTAATTTGCTTTTAGGCAGTAACATAAATAATTGTAACACTTGTATTAATACAGAGTGTATTTGTATCGCTTCAAGTTTGCACGAATTAAACGCACAATCATTTATAAAAACTGAATTAAACCAAGTTTTATGTGCAGCGGTGATTTACATTACCTTTGTTTGGGTTCTGTACAAAAAGAGTGCCAATGGAATAGTGCCTAGACCACCACCTCTTAAAGCAGTATTATTTTAATCTTACTTGAGTGTGGGAAAGAGATGGAGCTGTCCTTTATAGCTCCATCTCTTTCTCGCAATGAAGTAACATTAAAATAATACTGCTTTAAGAGGTGGTGGTTGGCCCCCTGAACGAACTAAGCCCACGATGTCTGTCTGTCACTAAGTTACAAATATCATTTAGCCATAGGCAGTTGAAAATTTCATATCTAACATGTCACTGGCCTTGTTACAAGTAATATAAATAACACAACATAACATCACGCCGAAAGGTTAGGCAGAGGTTACCATGGGAGAAACGAACATCTATACACCGTAAGGACTATTCTTGCTTGCAGCGCTCAGCCGCTATATTAACGCTTACTAACAGATGTGGTCATCGTGTGCACGGGATTTTGTTTTCAAATTGGTCAGATGTAAGTTTCCTCGATAGTACCTATAGTACACCCACATTTCGCGAGTTATGTTTAAGTCCCATGTAATAGGGGGCGAGCCTATTGATATCAACTGGGCACAAATCCAGACACCGGGCTGCTACTGAGAAATCCCAGTATGGAAAAACACTTTGCTTGACTTGGGAATCGAGCCCAGGACCTTATGCCCAGCAGTAGTGCTTGCGACCACTTGACCAACGAGGTAGGCATAATAAAAGTAATGTAAACAAATAGTGGTTTTGGTGTCCGAACCCATAAAGACTCCTGCAAACAGGCGCGACACGCGATGCGAATCGCGCGCGACACAAAGACACCGTTCGTCGCGCGACACGCGGTGCCTTTGAGTCGTGTCACGTGTCGAGCCTGTTTGCATGTGTCTTAATGCGCAAGTCCGTTTTTGTTTACCTTTTTTGCTAAAAATTCTGGCATATTGGTTGTAGTTGCAAATGTCTTTTGTGATGCGCACAGCAAAGGAGTGGAACTCTCTGCCTGCGTCTGTGTTTCCGAACGCATACAAGCCCGATCTCTTCAAAGTGAGAGTGAACAGGCTTCTTCTGGGTAAGCTCGCTCCATCGTCGACTTTGTCTCTGTCATCTCTGACCGAGTCAAGAGCAAACCTATCTCAAATAAAAAAAGTTGAAAGTTTTTTCACAACACAATACATAAACTCACGCCTTATTCCCATGGGGGTAGGCAGGAACTACAGAACGCCACCCGCTAAAATCCTTGCATACTCCTTTTGCCTCGTTTACGTTCATACAACAAGTTTCAACAAATTTTTCAGTTTGTAAAATTGTTAAACTGCTGGTAACGAGAGGGTTGTCTGTGAAAGTCGTAATTTGTAAGGGAAATATTATTTGGGTAGTATTTAAACGCAAATCAAAAAAAATACTTTTTATTTGCAAAAATAATCCGAATTCCAATCAAAATTACTGATTGCACAGCAAAATAACTTAACACAAAATATAACTAAATAAGCTACAATTTATATTCGTGGCGCACCACTATTTATCTCAAAGTAAAGCTTTTTTATTAATGCAGAGCTCTAATAATGACTAGCGCACATTAAAACTTTTACCATTCTTGAGAAAAACAAATGATTGTAACTTACCCTTCGTACCCTTCGCTCGCTCTTGCATCCTATGTCGACGGAGCCCCGCTTAGCGGGGCTCCTATTTCTGTGTATAGGGTTTAAAGTAACCTAACCAAACCTAACCTAGGGATTAATATAGTCGCCATGTCATTTTGCTATGAGTGTGAGTATTATGTATGAGTACGCTCTGGTTAATTTGCTGTGTAGTCAGTATTTATGCTATGATTGTCGTATTTTTGTACTGGAAATAAATTGATATGTGTTTTTTTATTTGATGTGCAATTAATAATATCCTATATTATTTTATAATGTTTTTAACTGGAATGTAAATAATGTTTACAAATGTGTTTTTATTTCAGGAGTTTCGCAAAGCAGGTTTTGAATGTGACTTTTAGGTATGAAGCGCGGGTTTTGAAGTGCAGTATTATGAGCCTTTGTGAGTGAAGCGTCAGTTATTATGATTTACTGCATTTACTTGCATAAAGTTGCATGTTTCATGTTGTCGTACTCTTTTTATTTAACCGAAACGAAACGCAGAAACGCAAGAAATGAAATTTCTAGTTGACTAGTCTATTTTTAATAGTGTAATGTATGTCAGAAGTCAGATTGACAATTGCCCTTGTCAATTTCACAAGCTCTTCAAATCTGGCCTGGAATAGGAAAATGTGTGATTTTCATTTGTTTTTCGTACTGTCAAGATGAGTGAATCTAATGAAGAAATTCGATACATTTTAAAATTTTACTACAAAAAAGGTAAAAATGCAACGCAAGCCGCGAAAAAAATTTGCGATGTTTATGGACCTGGTACAGTGTCTGTGAGAGTAGCACAAATTTGGTTTAAGCGTTTTAAATCCGGAAATTATGATGTCAAAGATGCACGTCGCTCTGGTCGCCCTATTACGGATAAAATGGATGCCATTTTTGAAAAAGTGAAGCAAGATTGGCATATCAGTAGTTACGACGTAGCTGAAGAACTGGGAATTGACCACAAAACAGTTTTGGCGCATTTGAAACAAACTGGGTACACAAAAAAGCTCGATATTTGGGTACCTCACGAGCTCACTGAAAGAAACCTAATGAACCGTGTACTCATTTGTGATTCTTTATTACGACGTAATGAAACCGAACCATTTTTAAAGAAGCTGATAACTGGTGATGAAAAGTGGATCACGTACGACAAGAACGTGCGAAAAAGGTCGTGGTCAAAGGCCGGTCAGGCTTACAGACTGTGGCGAAACCCGGGTTAACTCGTAACAAGGTGATGCTGTGTGTGTGGTGGGATTGGAAGGGCATTATTCATTATGAGCTATTACCACCAGGCAGGACCATCAATTCTGAACTCTACTGCGAACAACTGATGAGATTAAAACAAGAAGTTGAGAGAAAGCGGCCGGAATTAATCAACAGAAGGGGTGTGGTTTTTCATCATGATAACGCTAGACCTCACACATCTTTAGCCACTCAGCAAAAATTAAGAGAGTTTGGCTGGGAGGTGTTAATGCATCCGCCGTATAGTCCTGACCTTGCACCTTCAGATTCCACCTGTTTCGGTCTCTTCAGAATTCTTTAGGCAGTGTCAGGTTAACATCACGAGAGGACTGCCAAAACCACTTGTCGCGGTATTTTGATCAGAAGTCCCAAAATTTCTATAGCAATGGGATCATGTCCCTACCTACAAGATGGCAAAACGTTATCGAACAAAATGGTACCTACAGACTTTAGTTAAATGTGAATAAACTATATTAAAAAATGTTTTGAATTTTCTTAAAAAATGCGAAGAAACTTTTTCCCCTACCTATTACGAGAATATTACGACACAGACTTCGACCCTAATAATGTTAATTCTAACCTAACTGTATTATATGTCTGTACCTAATATTTGCACGCCACACTTGGCAGAATGTGATGATACCACTGACTAATTTTAAGACCATAAATAATGTACCATATTCTGACAAATAAATGATTATGATTATGATTATGACCCAGGTTAATAATGTGTATGAGTTTAGTTGGTAAGCCTATATATAAATAAATCAATAAAAACCCATTCATAGCTCAGTATCTGCAACTAACCATAAGAAATTGCTCAACCACAGTCAGTCAGTAGGCAATAATATCCCGTATATTTGCCATTAAATTAGAACGAATAGCTCATTACAAGCTCCATATTGCCAGAGATACCTTTTATTAAATCTTCACGAATGGTCTAATGAAAGTACGTCTTTCTTTTCGTATTGTGCGCGAGTCACTTTTTATTAAAGTAGGTATGGGCAAGATTTTTTATTCGTTTATTGATCTTTAAGAGGGAATGTGAAATAGGTGGATTAAATGTTATAAGGGACATGATAGAGAGATTGATGTAAGACTTTCTACCCAGTTTAAAGCATAAAGGCTCCTTCAAATCGCGCGCGAATCAAAGGCACCGCTGGTCGCGTGTCGCGCCTCTTGTAGGAGCCTTAACCAGGTTGCCAAAGCGAGTGAGAACATACAGAAAAAGGAGTGCGGTCTTCGCTTATCTTTAAATAACGTTCAAAAGGCAAAGAAAGGTGATTCTAAATCATAGTACTAAACTAGCCATTGTGTCACCCTATGTGTAAAATTTCTACATTTATATCTGTAATTTTTATGGTGAACATAATAAAGAGTATTCTATCTATCTAGATGTGCCCCGCGACTTCGTTCTCGCGGAAGTCGTAAGATACACAATGTACTAAAATAACAGACACATTTTATCAAAACTCCCTCGTCCCCCAACCCGTCGCGTTGCATTGTTCGCCCGCTCTATTCGTTCGTTTTCGCTTAGTGTTCTTTCTGACTTTTTGCTTTTTACTCGGCTCCTAAGAGTCGTAGCGTGATGTTAAATAGCCTATAACTATCCTCGAGAATTGGGCTACCAAATGCAAAAATAATTTTTCAAATACGACTTTTGTTCACAATTTCATGGGTTTTAATTTTTTTGCGCGGAACCCTAATTACTTTTCTAAAATAAAAGCAGCCTAGGTAACTCCCCGTAACATCAGCTAACTGCCAGTAAAAGTTCCGTCAACATTGGTCCAGCCGTTTCGAAGATTAGCCTGAACAAACAGACAGACAGACAGACAAAAATTTTAAAAATTGTTTTTTTGTAATAAGGACCGTATATACTTTCTTATGCATTTAGTAAAAAGTTGTTATTTTGACATTACAAACAGACACTTCAATTTTATTTATTTGTATAGATATAGATGGACATAATAACGATAGGTAATATATAGCTAGAATGCAAGAGCTATATTACATAAGTATTAATCAAGTGACATAATTATTTCATACGACGCCAGCTAAAACTTGTGATATTGCGGTACCTATGCTATTTGTGGTGCAGCATGGTGCGGAAGACAGGTGACAGAGAGGGTAAAATTTAATTTACTACAGTTATTACTGATTCTACTGTTATTACTCCTTCTAGGGGCTTATGGCTAAGTAATAACAGCCGCACGGGTCGATCGATCAGGTTAAGCTACGCTTGCCGCGGTTGGTTTGTGGATGGGTGACCATCTTTACATATCAAGACTCCTCTGTGCCTTGGAAAGCACGGAAAGGCCGGTCCCTGCTGTTATTTGTGGATCTTTGACAGTCGTTACAGGTCGTCAGAAGCCAGAAAGTCTGACAACCAATCTTACCAAGTGGTATTACCCAGTATTACCCAATAACTGGGTTGTGGAGGTCAGATAGGCAGTCGCTCCATGTAAAATACTGGTATTCAGCTGCATCCGGTTTGACTGGAAGCTGACCCCAATATAGTTGGTAAAAGGCTAGGCAGATGATGATATTACTGATTCTGTATTTTACGACTATGATAACTAGGGTGCAGCTAAAATATTCAGCCATGATTGTAAATCGCGGTAACGTTCTACAGTGAAAAAATGGAACGGATCGTCTAATGTCACCCGCACATCATAACTTCATAATTAATTCCCACTGTTGGGACACAGGCCTCCTCTCTGTAAGAGGTAACCACGCGGCCCAGTGCGGGTTGGTAGATGTCACATGTCTTCGAGTTTTTGAACATGGTTGGTTTCTTCACCGTTTTGAGAGCAGTGGTGATGAAATTATTTACACAAAGTAAATCGCAGGCCCGGGTTCGAACTCACGACCCCAGGCAGGCGCTTTACAGTCCAAAAAATATGTACCTATAAGTATTATGTCAAGAGTGCCTCGTGCTGATTGTACATGTTGAATTTTCCAACATTTTCATAACTACACAAATGTTTTTTTTTTTTTAACTAATCAATCATCGCGATCTTTAAATTGGCTCATGGTTTATTTATTAATAATATTTATTTAAACTGTATTCTATAAACCATTCACACCTATTTAAACTGTTCCAATGATGTTTGTGGTGTGGTTTGTTTATAAGTGACTAGCGAGTAGCGGGTTCAAGCAAATAAGTAGGTTATTTTCAAACTAACACATTATTTGCTGGACTGGGTGGGTCATACTAACGCGGCGTCCTACGTGAGCTATCTAGTGGCGAACGCGAAAACAACAAACAGTCGATATATATTGAAGTGTCCTACGTAACCAAGCGCACGCGCGGTGCGGTGCGGCGCGGCGCGAAGTGGAGCGAACGCGATCAGTTGGCTTGATATTTTCGAGCGAACTGGATGTGGTGCCGTCGCGCGGCGGGCGGTTCGCGCCATGTTCGCGCGCTCGTAGGACAAAGCCTCCGCTTCGCATCGCTTCGCAATCGCGTTCGTTTTCAACCGCCTACGTAAGACGCTGCGTCTTTTTTTTTTTTTTGTGGATGGGAAATCATCAAATGACTTCTCCCGCTCTGGGCGGAGCGGGAGGGCGTGTCAGACTTTTACTGACTAAAACCCACCCGTATTCCTTCCGTTGCCTGTGCCGGGGCCACGGTAACTCTTTCGAACATCCCGCAACCCTAGCTGGCATCGGCCCTAGCGGACCCCGTCAATAGTGCTGACATCTCTTTGAGGCGCGCGTGGAACACGACGCGCCGTCGACTCGGGCTTGGTCCTTACCGGACGGCGAGCTACCCATTGCTCGCCGTCCGCAAGCCCGCGCCTACGGTGGCCGGGAATCGGCTGCCAATTCCCGACGCCCAGGGCGTCTCCTGCGGCGACTAGGGGCGTGAGGGTGCAAAGCTTGCCTGGGGGCACGAAACAAGCGGCGGCCGAGCGACGGCGATTGCGGGGCGGCGCGGCGGCGGCGTAATCAAAAGTATAGCATTCTGAAGAGACGCGCACGAAACGGGCGGAGCGGCGCGGGGCGAGCGAGCGATGTACGGGCGGTGGCGGCGCGGTGGCAATCGCTCGACCGCCGCTGGTTTCGTGCCCGCAGACTAATGGCCGTACCACACCGGGATGCCATGGCGACGTCGCCAGGTCGCGCTGCCAACTAAATGTATACAGCTATATAGTGAGTAACTCGCCTGGCGTACGCTTGGTTGTGCCTGGCTGTGCCGCCATGGCTTCCCGGTGAGATATGGCTCTTATAGGATGCAGAAGGATAGATGGGCCATGGTCGTCACTCAGTGGGTGCCTGAAGAGCCTGTTACTGGTACAAAAGTATGCAACTAGCTAGCATTCCATTGTGGCATTCACCAATCTTTCACGCTTCCCCATTCCGCTACCCCACTCCGCTTCCCCATTCCGCTACCCCACTCCGCTTCCCCATTCCGCTACCCCACTCCGCTTCCCCATTCCGCTACCCCACTCCGCTTCCCCGCTCCGCTCCTCTCCTCTCTTCTCCGCTCTAGTGGACAGGCAGCCTTACGGTGCTCATTACTGAACCGTTAGAGGCAATCACTTCACTAATCAAATACATTTATCCTAATTATAATTAGGTAATTAGTTACGCCCACTTTATTTTCAAATGTCAAATGGTAGTTTTGATGTGATTGATTTCATTTCATAAAACCCATGATAATTAATACCACACATCAATTTAACATAACATCATGCCTATGTTAAATTTGGGTTAGGCAGAGGTGTACCTATAGTTCACTCACTTTTCACTAGTTATGTTTAAGTCCCATGTAAGTAATAGGGGTGAGCCTATTTCCAGCAAACGGACACTAATTCAGACTCCGGGCTGCTACTGAAAAATTCCGGATGGTCAAACCCACTAACACTTGGTCCGACCTGGGAATCGAACTACTTCACTAATGTACTCTATCTATGAATGTCTTCATTAGATCTTCATCAAACTAATGCTAGACTTCACCATTCAAATGGGTAGGAAAATAATCAACCCCCGGAGAATTGAGGCAGCATACATAAACCAGAAAAAAC
Source organism: Fissipunctia ypsillon (assembly GCA_947568875.1). Lineage (NCBI taxonomy): Eukaryota > Metazoa > Arthropoda > Insecta > Lepidoptera > Noctuidae > Fissipunctia > Fissipunctia ypsillon. Next base: position 16,620,350 of record OX387663.1, on the reverse strand, counting down.
ATAGACAGTCGATTGAGAACGTCCTCCTTTTTTAAGTCGGCCATATATCTAAAAGCTATTGCAACATAAGATGTTTCACGCCGTGTCTCAGACTTATTTTTTCTAAACGGATTTTCATGATTATTTAGGTACCGTACAGATGTTTTTATTAGGTAAAAATCGATCACAGACCTTTCAATATACCAACAATTCTTTCAGAAACCAACAATAGCCAATCAGGGCCCAGTATAAAAATAAGCCATATTTTTCCTCTGATGCCAACAAAACCATGAATCACTATTCTGCTGGCGTCGCACCTCATATCTTTTATAACTAGACCTTCTACCATCCTCTCCTATATAAGAAAACAAGCTTCTCTCCGCGACTTCGCGTGGAAGTCATAAGATACACAACATAAGCCACATTTTGATAAAACTCCCTCGGCTTCCAACCCACCGCGTTACATCGCATCGCCCTCTCGCGCTGTTACTTCGTTTCCGCTTAGCGTTCTTTCCGACTTTTTTCTTTGAAGAAACGGCCCTTGTATAGCCTTCCCCAAGAATTCCTTCCTCAAGAATTGGGCTATCAAATACAAAAAAAATCTAATTCGACTGGTAGTTCCAGAGATTAGCGCGTTCAAACAAACAAACAAACTCTTCAGATTTATCATGATAAGTATAAGAAATAGGTTGCAAGGAATGTCAGAGGTCGAGTAAAACTGGTTTGTTTAGCAACTGGGCTTGGAGTAAATCATTTTGATTCTTATAGCTGAGTATTTAGTGTTGTGCAAGTCCTTATTAATGTGAAGTTATTTCTGTGTTGGAACGTGATATTGCTTGTTCTTACACGTTATTGGGGCTGGAATGTAGGTTACGTAGACGGCCGTTACTTTATTCTCCGTGGCTAAGGATATAGGTAGCAACAATTTCTGCCAATCTTCTATTTCATATTATAAATTAAAGTCGCTTTTCGTGTCTATCTGTGTGACCGCGTTCTTCTTTCAAACTAAGCACCGGATTTTAATACGGTTTTCATCATCATTTACAGAATTTATTCCGAAAGGTTTTTGTATAGTATTCAGTAATAATAGTCCTCTAGACCGAATTTCAGCCATGGCGCCCAATCTTAGCGGAGCCTAACCATCGATGAGGGAGATATTATAGTGCAAAACTGTGTGCGCATACACAAGTGCACTCTAGAGAGAGTGCACTGAGGTGAGGTGTGGTGGTGGTGGTGCGGGTGTGTGTGTGAAGGAAGAGTCCCTCACTCTCATAGGCCGAATAGACAGCAATCCGGCACGACCACAGAGAGATCAAGCGTAAGACTTAAACTTATATAGTATAGTAGTCTGGATGTTTTGTCAAATAGTAAAAAACGCGCAAAATAGGGGCGGATTGCTAGTACATACATAAAGCAACGGCACCCTCGAATTCGTAGCGCCAAAGAAACAATTGCCAATCATACACATATAGCTATTAACACTTTATTAACAACAATAATCAATTCACAATCATTATCGACTTAGTTTACTCTCTAATCTGCTTAAAAACTGCTTAATCATTTCAAGTTCTACAGATACCTGATCCATCTTAACATTCAGCGTTTCCATCGCTGATTTCGATTCTTCTACATATTCTTGATTCTGATTCTTCATCTCTATAACAGCATCATCTAATTCATGTAATGTAGTTGCCACTTCATCGAAATTATTATTCTTCCTGGGCTTAAGTAACTCGGTTACGGGTATTGTCGAACTTTGCGGTTTCTTTTGCTCAGCCTTTTCTTCTTTCTTCTTGTTGATACTCATTATTGCATCATGCATTTCGTTGAGTTTTGTTTTGAAGGCTTGGAGACCCATTTCATCTTCGATTTGTTTCTTTTGTGCCTGAGCTTTTGTAAATATGGCATCTTTAATCCTTGATGGGAGAGATCTCGAGTGCTTCCACCGAGGTTTCCCAGGTCTTAGACACATCACGCTAACGACATTGCGTTTATTTTTCAAGCTTGCATTTACTCTCTTTGGTAATATTGCGTTAAATATTCTGTTATAAACTAAAGTGTCTAAAGTTCCTAAGAATTCTACTTGTTTGACTAATCTTCTAATGTTACCGAGTACTTCTAAATCGTTAATGTCGTTGACCGCAACACCGACTAGTAAGTTCATAAGTACTATAGCTGCTAAAATAAGGAAAATAAGGAAGATGATCCTGACGATTATGAGGGAAGTAGCCAGTTCTTTGGAATGCTCTTCATCGAATAGGGCAACGTAATCGAACTCTGACGTCATCATGACTATGGTCTTAACGAGGGCAGCCCAGGGACCGTCGAAGGGTATTTGTGAACGGAATTGTATCATGAAGCTCAGAGAGAATCCGACCACCAGGAACATGAAAGTTAGAAGGATCTGAAATAAGGTGTTAATAGTTAAAATGCATTGCAAAAAAGAAACACTAGATCTTAAAATGAACAGGCACACTCCGTCGAAAGACAAAACAAACTTTAAAAAAGCCGAAGCTGTAGTATTAAGTAAAACATCAGTTTCCTTTCCAACCACGGAAGGATTATTTAAAACACATAAAATTGCTCTGAGTTATTATTCATAATTAATTAAATACAAATCTAACAAATAGCCTTCAAAGAAACTAAACTCACCTTCACAACATTAGACGCGACCTTTCCAAACATCAGCACATAGTATCCCCAGTTCGGAAACCTGGACAACAGGAACATCATCTCCAGCCAGGACAGCAGCAAGGCTACTGTGGCTACGTGTCGAGGCCACTCATCATCATTCAAGTTTACCACGACCACCGTATATGGTAGGATGACTGCGAAGCCTAGGGATCCAAACTTCACCCAAGTCTCAAGTTGTAAGAAGTATCTACTGCTTTTAACGTTCATGTAGAGGAGTTCCTGTAGTAAAAAAGATTGAGTTAATTCGAGTTAATTCGTAAAAAAGATTGAGTTAATTCGAGTTAATTCGTAAAAAAGATTGAGTTAATTCGAGTTAATTCGTAAAAAAGATTGAGTTAATTCGAGAGGTCCATGTCCAGCTTTTGATTGCTATAGATGACAATGATGAAGAAAAGAATAAACGAGAAATTAATGGGAACAATAAGTACAAATGGGACATATTTCTTTGATAGTAATGCTAAAAGTTTGTTTTAAATCCATCTTGTTTTCTAGGCTGTAAAATTGTTGAGCCTTTGGGTTTGAAAATACATAATATCTACTAGTGCAATAATTGCGCTCAATAATGTTGAAATTAGTTTTTATGTAAAGTTAATAGATGAAAGATGAGTTGGTGTTACGTAGTATATTAATTACTAACCTGCAAAAGTATCAACGCTATCGTGGCATAAACTACATAACTCCAGATTGCAGGATTCAACCATTCAGGCGTTGTTTCTTTCGTATCTCTAAAAAAGAATACTGACACAATGAAGATTGTCAATGATGACAGGAAAACTGCATATAAACCTATGATGGTGTAGAAAAATGGTAACAGCGCCTTCCATTTTAAGAACAGAAAACTCTCTACTAACGGATGGACGAGTAATTTTCTCTGTCCATATCTGTTCCCAGTCTTCAGAAGAGCTTCAATGACTTTCATTTGTTCCATCTCACAGACTGTTGGCATCAATATTCCATAATCTACAGTCACTTGACAGTTGTGATCCTGTAAGTCTTGACCGTTACTGGATATGTACGAATCAAAAACATCTTCTATAAACTCTGTAGGTTTTGATAGATTGTTTATAATCATATCTACAGCTGTTCTCCTGAATTTCTTTGGTCCATCTGTGTATCCTGAAAGATCTGCTCCTTCGCGTAGCAACAGGGTTATAACATCTCTACTACCATGATGGCTTCCTGCGTGAAGTGGGAACCACCCCATACTATTCACTTCATGTACAGTAGTTTTATCAAATTTGAGGATAATTTTTGCTATATCCACGGTATTCTTGACAGCAGCTAAATGCAATGGAGTTGAAGATTTGTGCGGACTGCAAGTTGTTCTTAGTCTAATATCTGCCCTTTTTGATAAGAGCAATTCTACGCAAGCTGGGTGGTTGTTGTAAACTGCAAAGTGTATTGGACCGAAGCCTCTTCTATCTGATGCTGTTAAAGTGTTGATAAAAGCTTCAGTTACTGCTTCATTGAATTCTAGAAGTACTCTTAAAACTTCAAGATGTCCATAGTCGGCTGCTACGTGAAATATATTTACTTCTCCTGGGAGAGTTATTTTCAAATTAGCTCCTTCATTGAGGATTTGTCTCACACAGTTTACGTGCCCGTGTATAATAGCTTTGAATAGAGCAGTTTCTCCTTCTTCGTTTTGATAATCTAATGCATCTCTTTGTTTGGCGACGCTGAGGATTTCGTTTAAGACGTCAAGATTGCCTAACGCAGCTGCCGAGTGGATTGGAGTTTCTCCATCGTTAGCCTGAAAACCAATAAAATAAAACATTATTTCGTTGAACTTATACTAAAGAATTTGCTATGGAAAATTTTATAAATGTTGAACAGTTTTCATTCTATTGCTAAATTACCTTAGAAGTAACATCAGCTCCAGCTTCTAAGGCGATGCAGACGCCTGGAACCCAGGCAGCTTCCACAGCAGCCTGCAGAACTGAATGACCTTCCTTGTCCTTCACATCTACTATAGCTAGCAGTGGGTTCGCGTTCATATAGTCGTAGTTTGTTAAAAGCTGTAAGAAAACTACAAGGTTGGTTTCTAGGCCATGGTACGGAGCGAAAGTGCATGGGAAGCCATTACCTCCTTCTGCGAAGCAGTAATGCTCGTGAAGGAGGAGGCGGGACGCGTGAGGGAGAGGCAAGCTTTGCACCCTCACGCCCCTAGTCGCCGCAGGAGACGCCCTGGGCGTCGGGAATTGGCAGCTGATTCCCGGCCACCGTAGGCGCGGGCTTGCGGACGGCGAGCAATGGGTAGCTCGCCGTCCGGTAAGGACCAAGCCCGAGTCGACGGCGCGTCGTGTTCCACGCGCGCCTCAAAGAGATGTCAGCACTATTGACGGGGTCCGCTAGGGCCGATGCCAGCTAGGGTTGCGGGATGTTCGAAAGAGTTACCGTGGCCCCGGCACAGGCAACAGAAGGAACACGGGTGGGTTTTAGTCAGTAAAAGTCTGACACGCCCTCCCGCTCCGCCCAGAGCGGGAGAAGTCATTTGATGATTTCCCATCCACAAAAAAAAAAAAAAAAAAAAAGGTTGGTTTCTACAAAAATTGGTTCTTATTTTTAAAGAATCGATTTATATCGCCATCCTGGCCGCGTGAGCCGGCCGATGGGACTTGGTACTGATGGCGCACTGGATAGGCCTTCACGTGAGGGCAAGCGCCTGATTAATTACTTTTACGTTTACTAACACTAGGTTAAAAACATCGTTACTAACAAACTTATGGACAAAGTCTGAAATAAATTACTATTATTTTTTTTATTTCATTAAATGCATATAAATTAAATTTTAAAATATTAGAATTTAAAAAGTATAAAAACATTTAAAAATATAAAAATAGTAGCCCACCGGTATCGGAAACAGGATCCAAGCTACCGGCGGTCAGGGCTCCAGAGAGAGGAACCTCCTAACAATGCGAGCCGTGTCCAGAAGTACCGCTTTCTGAATCAAGCCCTATTATTATTATCATATGAATGTTATTGCTTTGAAGTCTCTTATTGGAATTTCTTTTATTTACTCATTAAGTTGAACGTCAAATTAATGTTTTGTAGCAAATACTTCAAGTTTAATCTAGCAAGTTCGGTTGAGATACCAACTTTAAGAAAAAACCGGTCAAGTGCGTGTCGGACCACGCACAATAAAGGGTTCCATAGTTGGGATGAATTTGTCCTAAAAACAAACTTAACATTTTAGTTGAAAAACAAGTCCTCCCATACATCGATATACATACGTCACGATCAATTCTCCAACTGCAAATGTAAGTTTGTAATCGCAAAAAAAATGTTTTTCATGTGATAAAACTACAAATAATAGATTTTCGGACTTATTTTTAATTGTGCTGTGAGACCTTATTTCTTGCCAAATTTCATGCTTCTAGATCAACGGGAAGTACCCTATAGGTTTTGTCGCATAAATGACCATATTTTTTTATTGCATTGACTTACAAGCTTGATCTTTTTAGAACTTCAAAGGACCGTAGACCTACGTATTGTATATTAATTTCAACTTTATACCTCCACGCGTTCCTGAGAAAAAGGATCTTCACAGACAGATGGACGGACACCGAAGTGATCGTATAAGGGTTCCATTTTTCCTTTTGATGTACGGAACCTTAAAAAGACTGTTGTGAACACCACCGTGTATTTCATAAAGTTTGTACCTATCTAAAGATTTTCTTCATATTTCTTTTCTAAAGATAACGTGATTTTCTTTCATTAATAATAATATTTTTTTTTTATAAATTTCAATATCTTATCGACAGTTTAAAGGAGCGAATCAAAAATCATGTTACTCAAAAAAGTTAAAAGCTACGACTATTAAATTCAGTCTCTACAACTTCTGTTCAATAATCATGTATACAACATACGTAATTAACAAAATTAGGAGAAGAATAACATAATTAGGGATGATTCATACTAGACCGTGCCGCGTCCGTGTCTGGTCAATTTGTAGGGACCAAGACTCGGACGAGACACGGACCCTGCACGGTGTAGCCAGACTGCTTCATATAAAATGTTCGTGAAGTTTGGCACGGCTCGCGCCCGGCATGGTCTAGGTCTAGTATAAATCATCCCTTATAATCAGTGATCGGAATAGGTAGTACTAATTAGCCCAAACTTCGAGGAAGGAAGTAACATAGAGTGGATAATACTTCCTTTAAAATCCCGGAATCATTTTAATTACGTTTAAATCCCGGGATTTAAAAACCACGAATTATTTATTGGACATTATTTATAGATAGATAGAACCATAAAAATTACCTACAGATATAAATGTGTGTGCGTGTGTAATCCTAAAAAAAGTTATGATTTTTCAAATCAGTAATTTGTAACTACAAATAATAAAGTCCAATAAATAATTCGTGGTTTTAAATCCCGGGATTTAAAACGTCATTAAAATTATTCCGGCATTTTAGAGGAGGTATTATCCACTCTATGTTACTTCCTTCCTCGAAGTTTAGGCAAATTAGCGCTACCTATTCCGATCACTGCTTATAATGGATAAGGGAAGTTAACATCCCATGTGGGGCCCATAGTTATTCAACTAAATCTCACCTGCAAATGTTCTTCCAAATTCTTCTTCACACAAACATGCAGCGGCGTCTGCCCTGCCCTGTTCAAGCAGGTCACAGCTGTACCTGCATCCAGCAGCTCTCGTATAGCGTCCAGGCTTTCGATCTCCACCGCTGTATGGAGTGGGGTGTCCATGTTGTTCAGGTTATTGCTCTTCATTGTATTGAAGTTGCCACCAGATTTGAGCAGCATTTTTATAACTTCTACTAGGCTGGAAAGAGATTATATTTTATTGTCAGGAGTATCTTTGCAGTAATTAAATGGAGAGAGCAGCCTGTCTGAATGAGGCTTTTATAGAACGGGAAGAGAAAGCGACTACGCGTGTCGAATGTTGTAATGATTAGGAAGTCGCCCGACTAATCGCAACAAACACCTCCATACAATCGGCGCGAACAACTTTTGTCCTGCATATGGCGCGCGATTCGCCTTAAGGGGGAAGCGCTAAAGTAGCCCGCGATATTCAAATTTTCTTACGATTTTTGCAATTTGCAGCTTAGTGTCCGGGTGTATGTTGATTAAAGTATGATTCGCGACCGTAACAAATATGTATTCACAGAATTATTAGCATTAGAAACAGTAATACAATTCCTTAAGTTAGTATAATCCTGAAATGTTAATATTTCACTTGAAATTAGAGCGATGGCCGTTTTGCGTGGATGTGACGCATATTTTCCCTCAACTTGTTTCTTTTTGTGTTTGTTTTCTTTTTGTGTCATGTTTACCGCACATAAACGTATTTTCTTTTTTTTTCTTTACTTGGTCTTAGAGAGTTGTACCTATTGATGACTTTAATGATTACAATTCTGTAAATAGATATTTGTTATACAACCTAATACTGACCTTCAAATTGCAAGAAACGTAAGAAAGTTTTAATTTCGCGGGCTACCCTGGCAATTTCGCCTTAACCTGGGGCGTATTATGAAGTTTTAATGCCATCATGGTTTCAGTCCGAAAAAGGGATAGTGTCATTATGTATAGCTAGGTCTCTCTCGCACACTGGAATCATGATGGCTTTAGAACGTCATAATATGGCACCAGAGCTTAAAAATCCCGTACTGCTTAACTAAAGGATACTTTCAAATCACGTTTCCTTAATGACTTGGTTTAGTATTTTGCTCGTAAGAACAACAACAACAATCAGTTCATTACACGCCTGACTACCTAATGGAAAAAAAACCGTTCTCATGAAACCGCAATTACCTACTAACTTTTCCAGTATCCAAATTATTCCAACATTTTCTTATACCTATCTAAAATCAATTACCGTTTTGGGGATATTAAGGTTTACACACACGGGAATTTCCATTCCCAAATAAAGCCGCCATCTTGAATTTTTCCCCACTTTATTTTTACTCCATATCCCAAATTACAATCAAAAATTCTTAAAACCGCGATTTCCCAAGAGCGCCATATGTCTTCCATTGAACAATATTTTAGTATAATTAGACTGTTCTGTGTTCATAGGAGATTTTACACTACGTTTAACACTGAACTGCATGTTCGGGCCACACTTGCGTCCGTCGTCACGAATCAGTGTGTACCGGAGCTTCAACTGTTTTTGCTGGTTACAGAGTTATCGAGGTAATGCGATGGTCACATTACCGGCTCTGTAATTCTTTCATATACCACCACCCGTGTGGTAATGCTCTGTCCACACTGAGGCGAGTCCCACGCGGTATCCGGGATGCGACTGCACGTATCGGCGACTATTCGCAGCAGTTTGAACAACTTCTTACAATTTAGTTCGTACAATCAGCGCGAGCGAATTTCGTCCCGCATCCCGCGCGGGATTCGCCCCAATCGACCGTTCACTGCTACGCAGGATGTGCACGGAGTGATTTGCCACGATTTATTTGTTTTCCAGTATTTGTTTCGTGCGTAGCGTGGTCGTGGGTGATCCCGCCAACATTTTCATAACAGTCCTCCAGACGGTTAGATGTTTGAGTCAACGTGCGTTTTACCAATAATAACAAGACTTAGCAGTATCTACCTAATTTAATTCTATAAGTACATAATTATATCTTAACATAATTATCCTACACTGGGAAACAAACATATTCACGGTATTACCCATGGGGTTAGACGGAATCTTCAAACAACATGGTTTAAGTTCGGCTATGGCGGCCAATCTCAACGGAGACTAGCCTTCGGCGCGGGAGATATGCACAAGTGTATGCGCAGACACAGGTACACTTTCTCTTCCCTCACTCATAGTCCGATGTGACGGCAATCCGACACGACTGGAGAGAGATCAAGCGCAGGACCAACGGCTTAACGTACTTTCCGAGGCACGGGGGTATCACATCGCCAACTCCCAAACTCCAGGTGCTTAACTGTATTCTCTCATATCGCGATGCTTCGCGACGACAGACAGTGTGGCCTCAGCTTAAGAAATTCTCTAAAAGCTGGAATGATGTTGAAATTACAAAGCGAATGTCTAATTAGGATTTAATTTAAGATAGAGTGGCTCGTTGCTAGTGTTTGGATAGCTGCTGTAATGGAGGTGAGATGGGTTGAGGAGCATTATTTCCTGAGAAGGTTTCGTCTTGAATGGACCTTGGGGAATATAGGTTAGGGCATTGTTCTTGGTTTGAAAGTCCTAGTCAGTCGATGGAACATACAATTCTTTATTTAAATATGACTATTACAATATTCACGCCTGAACCTTTGCTATTGGTAATAACTTTCCATTGGATATAAGTCAACCTTACTTACTAACTCGCCGTGGTTCAAGGCTTCAAGTGATGCGACTTGCGTCAGTGACATTCACGTGCGTCTCGTGTTTCCGTCCGTCGATTCTCAAGTCGCGTCGCGATTACTCGTGGCACGCTCTAAGCAACTTCTTTCATTTTGTTTTCTCCGCATTCGCTGTCGCAAGACCCATGTCGCTCTAGCGTGTAGCTCGCGGTCAAGGGGTATAAAGTCCATAACATAGAAATAAAATACTCACTGCTTATCATTGACATCTTGTTCATAGTAGTACGCATAGCCAGCCACATCCAGCGGCGTCCTTCCCTCCACGTCCGTGATGTTAGGGTCTGCCCCAGCTGCTAGCAGCAGACGGGTGCAGTGCTTCCGAGCGCACGAGCTGGCAACGTGGAGCGGGGTCCAGCCCGGTTGGAAGAGTGGCATCTGTTTAGAGAGGAATGAATAGTACCTATGTTAGTTTACGATTTCCTATTTTGTGTGTCTTACTGTAGGATTTAAGGGTAAAATAAAACGTTTTGATCAGATCATTAGGTACAATTTTATTTACTAAAAATAGGCGGTCAATGGGCACTGCCGACATGTACACAGGCCGCTGCGCGTCGCCAGTCTGGCGCAACACGTCACATTAGAGTTGTGACGTGAGCATGTCGCATGTCGCGAACCCGTAAGATTTTCCCCTACCAAAAAGCGCTCAACGCGCCTAAAGAAGTGTTCACTTCAAAAATGTTGTCTAACGTAAACGTCTTCTGTATTCTAAATGCGGTCACTGACACAAACACTCTTTGTTCTTCTGTATTTTACTTGAAACTAGCTGCACCTACAAACGTTGCTGTGTCCATCATATAAAAACTCCATAGAAAAAAGGACGTTCAGTTATTCCCAAATTTGAACATTTTCCGCGAAACTTTACTTTTCTTTCCCTAAAATCCTAGTTTAAGCCTTAACCTCCGTATAAATTTTGATTTTTGATTGACAGTTACTCCATACAAAAACTGTCAGATGTCAATTTTATTCCACGGATAAAAGATGTCTAAATTTGGTAAAATCAGCCCTAATTCGGACTATTAAGAACATTTTTTAAAACAAAAAAGATTCCGACAAACTGAGAACCTCCTCCTTTTCTGAAGTTGGTTAAAAACAAAAAAAAGCCAAATCGGTCCAGCCGTTCTCAAGTGATGCGCTTACCAAATCAGCATTTCATTTTAATTCAAATAAGATACTTAGATTATACTTAGTCATTATCCGTTAATTAACTAAACTGCTCTATCTGCGCTGACTTAAGACTGACGCACATTTAGGCAGGCCGCACTGCAACGCAAAAGCTTTACTTTAAAATACAGATTTTTTTTAAACCGATATTTCAAATACATACAAAAAAAAACTGCGGTCGATGACCCCACAAAAAAAAAATCATCAAATATTTTTTTTTTGTTAATCTTGTTTAGATATCGATTGAATTGATTCGAACCCTGTATTTTCCGCATCAGACTCGTTCCCACAACTCGTAGCAATATTTTTTTTTATACATATAATCAATGTAAAGTTATGACTTTGTTACTATTTTTTTATATGTATAGATTAACTTTTATAATAGGTCTTGTATGTATATGGTTTAAACAAAAAAAAAATACGATTTTCCATACAAACTTTCATCCCCTATTTTACTCCTTTAGGGGTTGAATTTCGAAAAATCCTTCCTTTATTCCTTGTCTACATTATAAAGGGAACCTGTGTGCATTTCAGCTTTCTAGATCCAAGGGTTTGGACTGGGGTTTAAGTTCACATAAAATAAAAACAAATGGCAACCTAAACACACTTTCATCCCCCCACATTTTTCCTCCGATTCAAATCAACGCAGAACTAACTCAATCTTCATCTGAAGGTCCGGGTATTCGGTATTCCTTAATATCCGTGGTTTCATTAGCCAGCGCTCGTATCCGAGACATCGAGGCACGTTCCGGCGCCATTCATCAAACATGTCGGCGGTAACTAGCCTGTGGCCGCAGCTTGGCTTAATACGAAATTATTTTACTGTGAGGGTCGGAACAGAGTAGGTTATGCGGTAGCGAGTAGCGGAAGAAATTGTTGTAATCGAACAAAAAACCATGTCAGACTGTACCTAGATATAAAGCTGGCTTCCCACGGTGCGTGACTCTGCGGATTAACACGCACAGCTGACAACCACGGACAGCTACACACAAGCAGCTAAGCATACAAGGCTCTTCCAACGGTGCATGTCAGTCTGTTTGGGTCTTGAGGTTCGAAGCCATTTTGTCATTCCAAAATGAAAAGTGAAAGAGGAGCTTGCATCGCACCTTTAAAGTTACCGACTCGCTGCGGATCGGACGCACCGCGACAGACGTGTCTGCGCTACCACGGACGATTTATGAAACGATTCATGAAAGACGACATGCGCGCGGGCGCATGGCCGAATATGCGCGGGCGGAGACGAGGCGCTTGCCTCGCTGCTCGATGCTCGCTCATTCAATCAATCAGCCAGTCGATTCTGTGCCCCGAAACCTTGTCTATTTTTAATACTTGCAAGTAGACTAGAAAAAAAAACAAAGAAAATTTGGTACCATGAATATAAATTTCCATACTCATCATCATCTGCCTAGCCTTTTCCCAACTATATTGGGGTCGGCTTCCAGTCTAACCGGATGCAGCTGAATACCAGTATTTTACATGGAGCGACTGCCTATCTGACCTCCACAACCCAGTAACTGGGTAGTACGATACCCCTTGGTAAGACTGGTTGTCAGACTTTCGGGCTTCTGACGACCCGTAACGACTGTCAAAGATCCACGAATGACAGCCGGGACCAACGGCTTAACGTGCTTTCCGAGGCACGGAGGAGTCTCGGTATGTAAAGATGGTCACCCATCCACGGACCAACCCCGGCAAGCGTAGCTTAACCTGATGGATCGACCCGTGCGGCTGTTATTACTTAGCCACGAGCTCCTCTAAATAATAATATAATAATAATAAATAATAATAATATAAATTTCCATACTACGGTACCCTAAGTCCGCGAGTCCGACTCGCACATGGCCATTTTTTTCCTATTAGCGCCTCAGTCAGTTTTGAGGGCCAAAGCCGCCACTGCACTAATGTTTGGCCACAGCATAAAGCAGTCGTGCGTTTAACTGCTCATAATACCGTCAAACGTTGAGTATTCAATGAACAGGGGGCCAACCACCACCTCTTAAAGCAGTATTATTTTAATGTTACTTCAGTGTGAGAAAGAGATGAAGCTATACAGGACGTCTAGCTCCATCTCTTCCCCACACTCAAGTAAAATAAAATAATACTGCGTTAAGAGTCGGTGGTCTAGCTCCTGGCCAGACCACATCATGATGTGGCCAGCGGTCGATGTTCTATCTCATAAAATACAACCAGTTCATGAAATGATCGAACACTTCATGAAATGATCAATTCTTAGATCTGGCCACGACATTATACACTTTCAAGCCTTCAACCAACATGTATTTGATGGATAAAGCCATCAGTAAATTGTGCTTCATTATCTATTCGATGCAACGTGTGTCGAAATTATTCACCGGTGATTAATGCGTGTGACGCATATTTATCGATGAAACGTGTTCACTCAACCACAGTGCCCGAAAATATGTTGATTTCAACGTGTTTTCTGTAAAAATATCGCGGCGGGATTTTATCGCGGACTGGATTTTCAACGGTATTGAGCCGAGCATTGGGAATCCAACAGAATGCATTCCAACGCGTCGAATACGTCCGTGAGAAGTCGGCTAATTGGAGTTGGATTAAGGCTTATTAAGTCATTAAAACAGAGAGAAGTAATGACCCAGTGGTAACGTCTTACCTATTAAAATTCTGCCTGTCTTTTCCCAACTATGTTGGAGTCGGCTTCCAGTCTAACTGGATGCAGCTGAATACCAGTATCTTACATGGAGCGACTGCCTCCACAACCCAGTTACTGGGTAGCACGATACCCTTGGTCAGACTGGTTGTTAGACTTTGGATTTCTAAATACCCGTAACGAATGTCAAAGATCTACGAATGACAGCCGGGACCAACGGCTTTACGTGCTTTCCGAGGCACGGAGGGTCTCGATATGTAATGAATAGTCACCCATCAATGCACCGACCGCGGCAATCGTATTTTAACCTTCGATCGAGCCGTACGGCTGTTCTTATTTAGCGACTTACCTACTAGTTGTTACAGATTTGTACCCAGGAGCTGCAGTCTCGACATAGATAGAGTTCGCTTTACGACTTTGGTCGCAAAGTCCTAATGAGGGACGGTCAAAATTGCTTGATGGGAACTTTATAGGCTGATTATGCTGTGCTACCTTACGTACTATTAAAAGTTCATCCATCCTATATTAACTAATTCCTATTTTCGGGACCTTTTCAATCGATCTCGCCTCTGCCTCGTCGCTACTGCTGAGCATGAGTTTCTGGGTTGGATTCCCAGGTCAGGCAAAGTGTTTTTGAATTTTTCCATTAGGAAAATCTCAGTAGCAGCCCAGAGTTTGGATGTGCCGGGTTGAAATCAATAGGTTTGCGCCCTATTACATGAGACTTAAACATAACTGACGAAATGTGGGTGTACTAATAAGTGCACCTCTGCCTAACCCTTGTTATAGGTATTAAGACGCAGATAAATGCCAGCGGCCTTGAGTGCATAGCTTGCGTGTTCTGTGCTGAGCTCACGCAACGCGTCGTACGTTCACCCAGTAATAGGACTCGCCCATCAAGGAGCGCTGTCCCAAGTTAGACGCATTATTCATTTATTACACATAAAACAAAAAGTATTGTATATCAAAAGACAAATAATCCAATTATCTTTAAAATGGTGAAAGTTTCATAAATATACGCTTGATAGTTTTCGCGTTATTCTCAGCTTTTTATAGCGTTAGACATAACTTTATATATTAATTACACTATGTAATATAAACATAATGTAAAATTTTCACATACTAAGTTATTAAGAAAATGCTCTAATTTAACATATATTTTTTTTAAATCATCAACACTACTCGTTTAGACACTATTTTCAGTTTAAAATCATTAAAAGTCGGGTATCGTCGCCTTAAGTATTTTTAATTGATCTTCTACAGAACAGTCCCAAAGTGCGGATTCTGATATAAAAATCACGAGTCTCGAAAGCAAAATGATTAAAACTTAACCGTCATAATCTAATAGAGGCGGCAATCTTGTAAGTGTTCCTAACTACTCTCTAAATTACAGGTTCCTCTTACTTAATCCAGTTAGTTCTAGTTTGGATGCCAGATCCGATGTTATTCACACGATAAGAGCAAGTTACTACTTATACAGGGTCAAATTAAATTAGCTAGCGAAACTCCGCAGACGTGATGGGTATCGATATCTATACATGATAAAACAACAAAAGAAATAAATTTGATGATTTTTTTTTTGGGTCATCAACGGCCGGTAGGGTAGTCACTTAAAATATCAGTTGATGTGTCAACACGATAAAACAGATTTTGTCAACTTACACTTCAAGTAACAACACTTCCAGCGGTCATTGAAAAAATCCAACCCCTAAATAAAGCCCATAAACCTATTTTTCTTTCGTTCTTTTTCATTGATCCCAAAAAAAATCATCAAATCTTTTATTTTTTTTATTTTGTCGTGTTTAGATATCGATACCTATCACGTCTACGGAGTTTTGCTAGCTAATTTAATTTGATCCTGTATACATAGCTAAACACTTTGTTGTTATATTAATGCGTAAGGGTAAAACCAGACGAGCGTAGTTTTTTGAGTTGTGAGTCGCGTAATTTCAGTCGCGTAATTTCTGCTCGGCAGAAATTCTGTTGGGCCGCCAGACGAGCGTAATTTATTCAGTTGCTTGTTAACGCTTGTACTGGGTGTTTGTATAGTGCAATGGACAGTTGTTACTTTTCTCCTCATTAGTGAAATTGTTCCAATCTTCCAAACAATTTTTTTCAACCTCTTGTCAGGCCCTCTGTTTTAAAAACTTGTCACTATACGACTTTTCTAATAAATTCCACAGACAAGGCCGTTGTTCGACTTCAATTATCAATTTTTCCGTGTCTACAAACATTGTGACTGTGGCGACATATCTACATCGACACATTGGAACGCATCACACTGACGTCACGCAAAATCCTGCATCGCGCAATCAGAGTTTAACCGGCTAAGCCTAATACGCGATGACGTCAACGACGCTCAAGCCCCGGGAGAATTCCGATGGCACGGTACGTTTGTGACTGCGCTCACAAAAATTGCCATACGATTATTTTTCGTTTAGAATTATTTATTTGACGAGAATATCTTCCATACCATAGAGTAAACTACCCACAGCCGATATAAGACTGAATTATAGTAATTTTATCCGTGCGTGAAACGCGCGAGTCACCGGCGCCGAAAAGGCGCCGGTGGGGCTTTCGCGGTTAACGCGCGACTAGCATATATACAACATCCCGACATCAACCGTCGGGCACCACCAGACACAACACCCGTCTGGTCTGAGGATCCTTCCTTTTCATAGAGGATGAGTGAACTTTACACCCTATTCCTCATACCTCTATACTGGTGACCCCGAACATGAACGTCAGCGCAGCCTTCGTGCAACTACTACAGCGTGGCGTCATCATCATCACCTTCTCAAGCATTCAAGCGGCGAGTCACACAGCCAGCCAGCACCAACGGCTTCAACGGGTATCCTGACCACCAGCATGCAGCGACCGCGCATACCTGGTCATCACCCTCAGCCTCATCAGCAACCTTGGCACAGCACACTGCACTCTCGGCAAGTCAACAAGCAGAGCCCTTCAAACCTCTCCTGGTGGACACCAGTAGCCAGCCTCAACCCTGCGCTGTACCACATCCGACTCACAGGAGTATAACGCAGCGCCACCCTGACTCACTGGGGGCATGTCCGCAGAAAGTTCCGACTCATCGTGAACTATGCGGCACCCGGTTCCGACTCACTTGAACCTCAACTGGCCCTGGCAAGCATCGCAAGATACACGACTCAGCCCACTATCGACCTCCGGTCTCCGGAGGGGAGTGATGTGGCGGCACATCTACATCGCCACATTGGAACGCATCACACTGACGTCACGCAAAATCCTGTATCGCGCAATCAGAGTTTACCGCGCGACTAGCATATATACAACAACCCGACATCAACCGTCGGGCAGTAGCCCACCAGACACAACACCCGTCTGGTCGGAGGATCCTCCCTTTTCTATGGAGGATGAGTGAACTCTACACCCTGTTCCTCATGCCTCTATATGACAAAGAAATTAACATGTTGACTCCTACGCGTTCCGTGATTGGCTGCCGATTCCCTCACTCCCCTCTCGCCGCGAACTCAATTCAGCCGGGATTGTGCGCGTGAGTCAGCAGACCACTCATTTTGCGTCGCCGTGTGAACGAAACAGGATTTTTGTATGAAACCGAATGTAGCAGAAATTACGCGACTCACAACTCAAAAAATTACGCTCGTCTGGCTTCACCCTAACACGCCACGAATACACGATTACTGACAAATTCGTGCACTGTCTAGACAGCTCCATTCCTGTCCAGGTCCTGTGTAGTTATTTCTTCAAAAACTATCTCAGACACTAGTCTGCATGGTCCTCATATAACCTGACCAAAATTATGTCTGAACTTTAAAAGAGACTGTGACCTCTGAGTTTGTTTCTGTCTTTCTTCTCAGAGTAGTCGGATATGAAACACCGGCCACATCTATTTTTTTAAATATACAAAAACTAATTCTTCTGTTTTTTGACCGACTGACCGCCCCAGTCGGATTAATTCGACAAATGTTTTCGTGCCCGTGCCACCTCAGTCTTGTTTATACGACTGAGAACCTGTGTTTGTTTTTTGTTTTCTATTTAATTGCACGACCCGGTAATAACATAAATCGACAATTATCGACGATTCGTCGATTTTTGAGCTGGGCGCTGGGGCACAAGCGGTTAAAATTTAGTTACAAATTCTATCATTTATTATTTACTAGCTTTTCCCGCGGCTTCGCCCGCGCGGATGTCGGTTTACCAGGATAAAAGTATCCTATGTGTTAATCCAGGTTATAAGCTATCTGTGTGCAAAATTTCATCTCTGTGTGGCGAGATTTTATCGCTTACTGTATTTTTAACTCTCGGTGTTGAGCCGAGCATTGAGAATCCAACAGAGTGCAATCCAGCGCGTCGTGAAAACACTGTTGGAGTTTTTAACTCTCGGCGCTAAGCAGAGCGTTGAAAATCCAGTACGCGAAAAAAAATCGCCGCGATATTTTTACGTCCGTGCAAACGTCGGCTAAAGGTAAAACTGCCAATAGTCGTTATTCGCCGTCCGATAAGGTTACTTTTAATTAGTGTGGAAAACTTCACAAGTCGATACCTAATCATATTAAAATAACAATAATCAAATAAGGACCAAATATCGATATCCCAAAAGTCTGAAGTGGCATCAACTAATTAAAAAACCGGCCAAGTGCGTGTTGGACCACTCACAATGAAGAGTTCCGTAGTTGTGATGAGTTTATCCCAAGGACAAACTTAACATTGTAGTTGAAAAACATGTTCGCTCATACATTTCAACTGCAAATGTAGTTGGCCGAATATTACTCGTTAACTTGTAAAGCCTACTTAGCTGTGATAGTTTTCCTTTTAATTTCGTTGTATATACTACTACCGTGAATTTTTTCACATATCCTAAACTAACCGGTTGGCTAGCAAGGGGGGGGACACTTGACTAACAAAAATTAGCACTTTAAAGCTTAATATTTCAGAAACGGATCCCTTAATCGAAAAATTGTTTTCACAAATCCGCTATATTTTTAAAAGACCTATCCAACAATATCCCACACTATGGGGTAAACGAGAAAAAAACATCCCCACTTTACGTGTACAGGAGGCACCCTAAATATATTTATTTTTTCATGATTTTATTTTACCACTTTGTCGGCGTGATTAATAATGTATATCCATGCCAAATTATAGTTTTCGATTACTAAGAATCTCTGTGCTAAGCTGCGGGTGGACGGACAGACGGATGGACATGGCGAAACTATAAGGGTTCCTTGTTGACTACGGAACCCTAAAAACATATCGTTGTAGGTACAGACCAATATATTTACTCCGCATATAGTGACAACATCAACATGCTTGTACATTCAAAGCTTGAGTTAGACAACGGTTGACAGGTACTAATGAGAACTTCTGTACACAATAGTTCATAATCAAATACCTAAACATTCATCTTACGAACGTACATTGCGCGCGGGTTCGCAACGTCGAATTTCTAGAGGTTTTTCGTGATTATTTTATTAAACTAAAATCAAAGGACAATTTCTTCTGACAAATACATAGATCGTTGGCATTTATAAAGTATTTATGCTATTTTTGACAGTTATTTTGGTATTTACTCTTAGAAAATGACTATTTTCTAAATGCCAACGATCTAAGTGTTTGTCAAAGAAATTGTCGTTTGATTTAAGTTTAATAAAATTAACACTAAAAACCTCTAGAAATTCGACGTTGCCACCTCCGCGCGCGATGGACGCTCTTAATTAGCACACAGTTGCTAAGATACCTCAATATTACTGGTTTCAGATGAACTAAACCCTTCTAAAATCTAAAGTTTTACTCACACTCCCTCGAATATCCCGACAGTTATGGTCAATATTGTCCTTCCAGGGTTTCGGCAGCGTCATGTCGACCTCCCCCAGGTCACAGCGCACGTTGGTCATCTCCTTAATGAGAGGACACAGCTTCCTCACGTCCTCCTCTGTTTCTGAGGACATGCTCTCTGTGCCGACCCTCTCTTGGATATCTGGAAGATGATTGACAAAACTTTTATAATTGAACTAGCTTTTTTTAAATCGAAAATTGTCCCCCGAAATGTAAGTATCTACTACTGAGATAAAAACTATCATACAGGGTTATTTTAAATTGGCTAGCTAAACTTCGCAGACGTGATGGGTATCGATATCTAAACAAGATAATATAAAAAATAAAAAGATAAGACGTTTTTTTTTTGAGAGGTCAACGACCGCTGTTATTTTTTTACTCGAAGTATGAATTTTCTTATGTTTTATCGTGTTCAGATATCGTTATACATTACGTCTATGAAGTTAACACAAAAAAATCTTTTTTTTAAACTGATATTTCAAGTGACTACAATAACTGCGGTTAATGACCCCCACAAAATAAAATCGTCTGTATTTATTTTTTGGTTTTATCATATTAATTTATTTTCTGTATGATATGTTCTAATCCAGGTCATGGTCTACCTACCTGTGCGCCTAATTTCATCAAAATCCGTTCAGTCGTTAAGGCATGAAAAAGAAAGCGACAGACAAAGTTTTTTTTTTTTTTTTAAATCTAAGTTTTAATTGGAGTTTTTATCCCAATGGATACGCCAACTCCATCATGCCTTATGCAAACTACTTTACACCTAACAATGCTTTTATTTAAACTTAACTAAGAGGAGAATCTTAATCGATGTGGTACAACAACTCGCTAAACCTTTTTGCTACGTTTGACTTTGGTTGTGCTAAAATAGACTGAATCAGACCAACCTGTGATATATTTAAATTAAATTCATCGATTAAAATTCTCCTTTCCACTTGGTTCTTGACACAATCCATCAGCAAATGATGTACATCCTCAAGTACATTGCATGTGTTGCAGTTGGGAGAACTTACTTTCTTCATGAGAAATGCAAACTTTGCTGACGGATAGTGCCCAGACCGTACTCTTACAGCTAACTTAACGTAACTTCTACTTAACCTGCTATTATCAAACCAAGGTACTTGAGGAAGCTCATTTTGCACTGTTTTGTACCATATTCCTTTGTCTACTGACTTAATGTTAAAATGTTTCCAGTTGTTAAAACTTTTTATTTTCAATTTTGGCACATATTCTACATAATCTGGTATAAAATTTAGCTCGACGCCTTCCTTCGTTGCCAATTTAGATGAGCAGTCAGCTTCCTCATTGCAACTTTAAGCTCTAAGCCATTTATAATAAACTTATAAATATGTTTTAAAATTTCGTAAGCTATCGATCTACCTCTGAGGCCAGAGGCGCATCGAGCTACGTGATGCAATGCACTCTTGCTATCCGTGAATATAACAACCTTATCAAATTTTTTCTCCATTGCATACGACAAGGCTTGCAAAATTGCAATGAGTTCCAGACAGACAAAGTTACTTTCGCATTTATAATATTAATATCAATTTTGTATTAAGTTGAACAGCACCCTAATAGCGTAACACACTATCAATCACAATCTGAATGATTTTGAAGCAAATTGCTAATCCATTGCTTCATAGGTTCGAAAAATTTGTCTGCACAACAACGTAAATAACGCAATGAATGTTGTTGAACTGTCAAATGAAACCGATTCTTACTGTGTTACACAATTGCCTCGCTGATGAAGAAATGGATTTGCGATTCAATCCTAAGTATTCGTGCTAAGAATTATAAAATAGGGATACCTAAAATTGCATGGTTTTGAAATGGCAATGAGACCCAGTGAAAACAAGAAGGCGAGTGTAAACAAATTTGTAAAAACTCATAAACAAATAATCTAACTTCCGAAATACATAATCCTAGATAATGTTATAACAACAAATATTCGACCTCAACCTTAATAAAGAATTAATCCTGGCCACAATACAATAATTTGCTAAAACTTTAGAAAAAAAAACAACATTGTTCTGTCAAACGTTGACTTGTTGACAATTTTTTTGAAATCATTTTATAGATAAAGCTATATTTCAAGAAGAGATCAATATTGGAAGAAAACTCGATAATTTATAATTTCACAGAAACCATGGAGATTGCCAGTAAATTTATGGTGCGTTTTACTTTTGACAACTTTATCGAAACTTGGTACCTACTTATTCTAAAACTGAGTAATAATTTGGCCAATTTTTAGCTTATGCCGATTTGACGACAAAGAAGTCAGCACTTTTCACATTACATGTATTATTATGATTAACATTTTAGCTGACAGTCGTCTACTGATGGAAATGTGCCAAGCGTCGCTACTTATTTAGATAAAAAATTCTCATACATACATACATACATACATAAGCTCATGCCTTTTTCACATGAGGGTGGGTAGGATGCAAACTACAGAATCCCACCTGATTTTGTTTCTTTTACGTTCATAGATCTTGTCATACATGCAGGTCGGTTCTCATTTTATGATATTGGATGCCAAACATACATAAGCACAGCTAAAATGTCTCTTGCCTCTATGCATCTTGTACTACGGCTACATTGTCGCGATAATGCGAAGTAAAGAAAGAAAGAAAAACTGTTTATCCACGTGAAAGTGACGCACATATATGAAATTGTTGTTTATCTTAGCCTCATAAAAAATACAAGTGGCATACTTTCTAAAAATAATAAATTAAACTTAGACGGAAATATGCGCCACACACTACACTACACTTCGCGCGCTCTCTCTCGCACACCGCTCGACGTCTCGCTGTACAACAGAGAGTGCGCGAAGTGTATTTCGCGTTATCGCAACAATATAGTATGTTAGTTTTTAAACGAGGGACGTATTCAAACCCACAATAGTTCCTGCTCACATGATACTAATAAAAATATGAATAAAAAAACACTGATAAATAACAGACAGAACCATACCAAAAATTTCGCAAAAAGTCTCGCAACGTGTATGCACCCTTGCGCTAGACAAAAACCAGCGGCAAAAATTCACACGTGGTTTGTGGTCGTTGACCCCGGATTCTAGGATCAGCCACGTGTTGTGCCGCATGATTACTTTATTGTTTACAAGTTCACTTCTTGCGCGCTCAGTGTTCATGAGTATTTTATTGGACAATTTCGTCATAAATTAAGGTTATAGGTTTTTTACATATTTGGGACGAGAATCGAATACTGAATACCCTCCCTCAATAAGTCCCTCGTTTAACCTAACAGACTGTATAGCCGTAGCATTACAGAAGAAAACTTTTTGTCCTTGCAGGGTCCTGGTGCCACCAAGACGATGGTTCGCATCAACGAAAATGGAAGTGTCGTTGGAACCATTATAGTTAACTGCGAAGGTATGAGAGCATAGCTTCTCATTCTATTAAAACAAAGATAGAAATATTTTTAATGATGCTGGTTAAACTCCTAAAGGTTTAGCCTCGGAAGTGGGAGCCGGAAGGCAGGCTTTTGCCCAGCAGTGGGAAACAACAAGCACAGAATCATAGCGAATTATAAATACATTTTATCTTTGTCTCTAAAGTTGGCAATGCAGCAGTATACTTAAAGGCTCCCACATAAAACTTTTTGTGTGGGAGCCCTAAAGGTTTTCCAAAACCTCTAAATGCTACGGCTACGTTGTGGCGAAATCGCAAACTCACTTCGCGCGCTCTCTCTCGCACACCGCTCGACATCTCCCTGTACAACAGAGAGCGCGCGAAGGGTAGTTCGCCTTACCGCGACAGTGTGGCCCCAGCATAAGGCCTTTTGCGCAACTGTCAAACACTAGTGTAAGTGCAAGATAGAGACGGAAATATAAGCACTATGCTAAGCGCTATGCTAGTGACATTTACAGATCTCGGCCGTGGTACGGTGTACCATATAATAATATGTATAGACAGGTGGGTGGTGGTAGTGGTTATAAATTTTACAGATAAATTTATTATTAAGTGGTAATCAATTTCCATATTCAGGCTGGTGGCACAACCAGTCATTTCACATGAAAACTAAATAATTTAACTACCCTCGTTGATCTAGCGGTATCAAGCGCTACTGCTGACCATGGCGGCCAAAGGGTTATTGGGTTTTTCCATCAGTAATTTCTCAGTAGTAGCCTGGAGTCGGTCTTCAGCATAACTGGTGAAATCTGGGTGGACTATAGGTACAGCTCTGCCTTACCCTTAGAGAAGGAAAGCAGTTATGTATGTATCAAATAGCATCGTCCCGCAGTTTCACCCACATAAGTCTCGGTCCCGTAGGGATATCAGAATAAAAAGTATCCTATATGTTGATCCAGGTTATAAACTATCTGTGTGCCAAATTTCATCCAAATCCGTTCAATAGTTTTTGCGTGAAAGAGTACAAACACCCAACATCCATTCATCGCAAACTTTCGCGTTTATATTATTAGTAGGATTATTATTATTAAGTAGGATTTAACTCTGTCAACAGGTTTCCCCGAGACCACAACCCTGGACAGCTTAACGGCTGCTACCTACTCGAACCACATGAGAAACCTTTCAGCTAGTGCCTCCAATGCACTCAAGGAAATTGTGAGTGACTGATGTCATAAAGTATTTATAGCTTACTAGCTATGCCCCGCGACTTCGTTCGCGTGGAAATCGAATGATACACAATGTACTAAAATAACTGCCACATTTTATCAAAACTCCCTCGTCCTCCGACCATTTTCTTTGACTTTTTTTCTTTTTGCTCGGCTCCTAAGTAAGAAATAATGTCTTCAATACAATTCTTTGAGACCAAGTAATCCTATTGAATGACTATTTCATGAAATCTTAACATTTCAGGATTATACTACATATCTTAAGGAGAAAGTTGTATTACTGATTCTCATGCTTATAATTACGTAAATATATATTTTTTACAGTTGTGATTTATACTTTAATCAACATACACCCAGACACTGAGCTGCAAATTACAAAAATCGTAAGAAAATATGAATTTCGCGGGCTACCTTAGCGCTTCCCCTGTATTTAGTAGCCATTATCAACATCTTCCTAGTCTTTTCCCAACTATGTTTGGGGTTGGCTTCCGGTCTACCCGGATGGAGCTGAATACCTGTGTAGACTAACGAAGCATTTTGTAATTATTTCAGGATGTGACTGACGAGCTAAGAGTCTTACGGTTGGTCTCTAAAAAGACTGAAGCTGTGGTGGCACCTGATGAAGAGTTCCACCTCGTTGTGGTCATGAGGAGACAAAAGAAATAAAATTCTGTCCAGACTGAATCAGTCTTGGAAAGAGAAAAAGTTTCGAATAGATTTTGTCAAAGAATTTTCGGAATGGGCTCGTCAAAATTGCAGGTTTATTTAATTTCTACATTGTAAATGTATTTTTGCCTGTTTATTTAGGTTATTATCGTAATAGATATAATTATGTTTATCGAAAATTGTGTTTTAGTTATCAATGACCAACGGAAAACAGTGATGGCAGAATGCGAATAAAACTGAAGACAACCGCTCATACAGGCGGCCGTGCGTCGGTAACGCGCTGACCTTGAGCTGAAGCCCAATTCCCGTAACTAAAAATGTTCCAAATCTAGTCGTAATCTCATTTCAGCGACAATCAAATGTCAAAAATGTAGGGAAATTATAGGTGTTTTTGACATATTGAGACTGAGATTAGAAGCCCAATTCCCGTAATTAAAAACATTCAAAATCTAGTCGCAATCTCATTTCAGCGACAATCATCATCTGCCTAGCCTTTTCCCAACTATGTTGGGGTCGGCTTCCAGTCTAACCGGATGCAGCTGAATACCAGTATTTTACATGGAGAGACTGCTTATCTGACCTCCACAACCCAGTGACTGGGTAATACGATACCCCTTGGTAAGACTGGTTGTCAGACTTTCGGGCTTCTGACGACCCGTAACGACTGTCAAAGATCCACGAATGACAGCCGGGACCAACGGCTTAACGTGCTTTCCGAGGCACGGAAGAATCTCAGTATGTAAAGATGGTCACCCATCCACGAACCAACCCCGGCAAGCGTAGCTTAACCTGATGGATCGACCTCGTGCGGCTGTTATTACTTAGCCAAGAGCTCCTCATCATCATTTCAGCGACAATCAAATGTCAAAAATGTAGGGAAATTATAAGTATTTTTGACATATTGCATATTTATTACATTGGCATGCAGTAAAATTTAAGCTACAAATGACTTGCATCGTCCAAATATTGTTTAGACGGTGCAACTTTTAAGCGCAAGCCACACTGGGAACGAAGCTAAGTTCGTTTAGCTATCGCGTGTTTGCATACTTCGGTTCACACCGCGAACGTGAACCAAAGTATGAAAAGACTGGGTAGCTACATGAGCTGAGCTAAACGAACGTCGTTCCCAGTGTGGCCTGCGCTTTATTGTTGCTTGAACTTAGGGTGAATATACACATGCCTGTAGCTGGTAAAAAACTATGCAAGTAGCTGACATGCCATTGTGACATTGACCAATCAGAAGTTGATATGGCACACGGCATGCCAGCTACTTAGTAGTTTAGCCCAGATATAGGCATGTGTATTTTCGCCCTTAATATGGCATGCAAGCAAACCGGCCAAGCATCACCGGCGCCTTATGGGCGCCGCGCGTCGATTACCGACAAACCGTCAAGCCGCATCGGCGCCCAAAAGGCGCCGGTGACTCGCGCGGTTCTAATCTCTATTTTTACTCCTAATTAAGGTTTAATATCGTCTGTAGGCAGTTTCAGTCTATGGTATGGAAGATATTCTCGTCAACTAAATCATTCCAAACCAAAAATATCCATATGTCAATTTTTGTGCGCGCAGTCACAAACATACCGCGCCGTCGGAATTCCCCCGGGACTCGAGCGTCGTTGACGTCATCGCGTAGTAGGCTTGTCCGGATAGCACCGTGTAAATGAGCCGTGTAAATCGACGTGCGTTCGACTGTACCTTAATAAATACAACAAACCACCAACCCAACCACTAACAACCACCACCAATCAAACCAACCATCAACACCACAAAC
Organism: Fissipunctia ypsillon; assembly: GCA_947568875.1. Lineage (NCBI taxonomy): Eukaryota > Metazoa > Arthropoda > Insecta > Lepidoptera > Noctuidae > Fissipunctia > Fissipunctia ypsillon. Next base: position 16,593,683 of record OX387663.1, on the reverse strand, counting down.
CACCAACAGGTTCAACAACCAATAGGTTCAAATTACCTTCAGGAAAGTCCAACAGCACAGCAACCTGTCTCGCATTCCCTGCCCATGCCGCCAGATGCAGTGGAGTCCTGCCAAGTTTATCGATCCTCAGTTTCTCGGCTCCGAACTTGATGAGCAGGCACAGGGCGTCTCCTCCCATGAGGGCAGCGTTGTGGCAGGCGGAGACGAAGCTCAGGCGACATGTTGCGTTGGGACTGGCTCCGGCGTTTAGTAACCTGGGGTAGGCAGAGAACTGATAAAGTATTGGGATATGCGTGGTCATCGTTTTTGATAGTCAGTAAATGTCCAATAGAAGAAGAAAAAATAAAGAAAGAAAATACGTTTATTTGCGGTAAACATGACGCAAAAAAGAACACAAACACAAAAAGAAACAAGCTGGGGGAAAATACAAAATGCGTATGAGTCTCCTAGCGGCCTTTACAAAGAACGGCTATGTTCTCTAGCGTAAACGCGTCGCCAGAAATCGTTCTGCCATCTCGTTCAAGTTTATGAAGGAAGTTGTTCAACAACATCTTCCTCCCAAATCATCTTCCTCCGAAATGTCTCATTTAAAAAAAGATAATTGGAAATCTCTGTTTTTATGGAAAATTTTAAATCTGTCAAATTTACCTGCAACACTATTTTTCGAAAATGTTCTTAACTAACTTTTTAGACCTATGTATCCTGCTTATTCTTACGATGTTTCGTTAAAATCGATTCATTCATTTCGAAAAACAACGACTTGTTTGTATTATGAAATGCCGTACTTCCTAACGCACTTAAACTCCTGACAAAGAATCATCATCATCAGCCTAGCCTTTTCCCAACTATGTCGGGGTCGGTTTCCAGTCAAACCGAACGCAGCTGAATATCAGTATTTTACATGGAGCGTCTGCCTATCTGACCTCCACAACCCAGTTACTGGGTAATACGATGCCCCTTGGTAAGACTGGTCATCAGACTTCCGGGATTCTGACAAAGTATATATCAACCAAATGTTTATAATACAATGTTTATAATCAAGGCAATGGTACTCTTCTTTACATCTAAGTTTTTTTTTTTTTTTAAGAATACTGCTGAGCTAAAATGGGATTGGGCGGGCCATATACATTATGTATGCATTGAGACAGATGGGATGCTGGAGTCGTCACATAGTGGATGCCGGAAAATGCTGGCATTATGACTTGGAGACGTCCATGGACCTGTGTTCTGCCTTCTAGAACCGTCGTAGTAGAAGGCAGAACACATGGTAGAATGGAACGCTATAGGGAGATCTTTTTCGGAGTAGAGGGACAACACAGGTTGCAAAAAATTGTAACACACAACATAACATCACGCCTGTATTCTCCGTAGGGTTAGGCAGAGGTGTACTGAGCACACCCACATTTCGCCAGTTATGTATAAGGCCCATGTAATAAGGGGCGAGCCTATTGCCATCTACTGGGCACAAATCCAGACTCCGGGGTGTTACTGCGAAATTTCAGATAGAAAAATCAATAACACTGCCCGATTCGGGAATCAAACCCAGGATCTTATGCTCAGCAGTAGTGCTTGCGACCATTTGACTAACGAGGTAGTTTTTAGTAAAAAATTGTAGCAGAGAAGTAATCTAAAGTAACATAAACATAACATCACGCCTTGTTTCTCCGAAGGGTTAGGCAGAGGTGTACCTATAGTACACCCACATTTCGCCAGTTATGTTTAAGTCCCATGTAATATAGGGGGCGAGCCAACCGGGCACAAATCCAGACTCCCGGCTGCTACTGCGAAATTTCAGATAGAAAAACCCAGTAACACTGCCCGACCTGGGAATCGAACCCAGGACCTCATGCCCAGCAGAAGCGCTTGCGACCACTAGACCAACGAGGCATCTAAAGTAATCTAGGAATCTAAAGTAAGAAGTATATTAAGAGTAAATTGTATAAGAGGTGACATTATCTGACCTCCACAACCCAGTTACAGGGTTGTGGAGGTCAGATAGGCAGTCGCTCCATGTAAAATACTGGTATTCAGCTCCATCCGGTTGACTGGAAGCCGACCCCAACATAGTTGGGAAAAGGCAGGCAGATGATAATGTATAAGAGGTGACATTATGTCTACCGATTTATCGGAAGTCCGCAACTATGCTATGACATACATGCAATTATACACACTGACCTACCGTAATAATTGGTGTTACTAGATGACGGTCGACAATTACAAGCCCGCCATGTTTGAACGCAATTATCTTGTGAGTTTGGTGAGACGTAGATATCATTATTACACAGTAATACCATCATGATAATTGAGACTTGTTGTTGTGTAGGCTATTGGAGTGTCTAATTAATTGATCACGATTAGATTACGTTTGATAAAACAATTTCAATCGTTTGTTTGAATTGTTATCGAATAAAGTGGCTTTGGCGCGACCACGATGTGCACACGATAAGGTGATCTTCACGTTACAATTACATGGATAACAATACTAGCTGTGCCTGCGACTTCGTTCGCGTGGATGTCGGAAAACAACTTCCCTATTTGAATCACATTTTGTTTACAATTTCATGGGTTTTCATTTTTTTGCGCGAAACCCTAATTCTTTTTCCAAAATAAAAGTAGCCTAAGTTACTCCTTATTACATCAACTATCTGTCAGTGAAAACTCCGTCAAAATCGGTCCAGCCATTTCAGAGATTATCCGGAACAAATAGACAGACAAATTTTTTTTTTTAAATACCGTATAAACTTTCATATGCATTTTTAGAAAAAAGCTATTATTTTGACATTTCAAACAGACACTTCAATTTTTAACCGAAGAGAAGGTTCTCATTTCGTCGCAAAATTTTATGTATGTGTCTTTTTTTATGTATGTTTACCACCTATAGCGATTTGGGTATTTTTTATAGTAACTTGTGCATTTACTCTCGAAAAGCACTATTTGATGAACTTCATCAAACAGTGCTTGTCGAGAGTCTTCTTCATCATCAGTTCCACTGTGGAACTGATGATGCAGACCACAGATGGCCACCGGAACAACTCAATAACGGATTGCAATTCGATTACTTGAATATGGTTGCTAAGCAATTTATTCTCGTCACAATGCATATGGTGAAGTGGAACTGATGGTGAAGTACCAGGAGAACTCCTCAACAATTAACGTCCCTGCATCGGGAAAAGCAATATTTTGTAAAAGGTGATGAGCAGTTGTCATTAGGTTATTGTAACATACATAAATTACAAACCTACCCACTAAAAAGCGAATTCCGAAATTGATCTGTACTTTTCATTTATTTATAATTCTTAATTACACATAGGTACAAGATAACACATATATATATATATATATTCCCCCTTTTTATTTTTTATTGTATACTTGTATATAATATATATAAAAAACACTACGAAGTGAAAAATAACTTTTAATTTCGGAATAAAAAAGGGGAAGAGCTCATTGGGCATCAAAAAATTCGTCCGCATCGCTGTCAATCGGAAAAGTGCCTAAAAGGCTGGCAGCATTGCCACGCTGAATGGCAATGCTGCCAGCCTTTTGGGCACTTTTTTTTGCGGACGAATTTTTTGATGCCCAATGAGCTCTTCCCCTTTTTAATTCCGAAATTAAAAGTTATTTTTCACTTCGTAGTGTTTTTTTTGGAAAACGGTTGTTTTTTTTTGTGAAAAAGTTTTTTATATTTATTTGTATAAAGTGCTATCAAAATTACCACAGCGCCGTTTTCTAGTCTGAAAAGTAGTGATGACATGACAACAGCCTTATTTTCAATTCTACATACATACATAAACTCACGCCCTTTCCCCATGGGGGTAGGCAGAAACTACAGAACGCTGCCTGCTCCAATCCTTACATACTCTTTTTGCTTCGTTTACGTTCATACATGGCCATACACGCACTCTTTCTCTATACTTAAAACATCAATAGTTGTGTACTATGATACTCCCATGCATATCAATATATGCGTTTGTTTCTAGTTTAACAATATTTAAATGAATAAATGTGCCGAATCCCATTATCCATGCCTGAACTAACAATGAATTATAATAACACTATATATTGTCCCCGTATCAAGTTAATGTGTAACTGTGGGTTATTTTCCATTGTTTTTTGAAGTGAAAAATTCTTTAAATGCACTTTGCGCTCTTTCTGACCAGTGAACGAAACTGAACCGTCATCCTCGGGTCGGTGACGCTGAATCGCGTATACTCGGCTCCAGTCGGTCGGTGACGCTGAATCGCGTATACTCGGCTCCAGTCGGTTGGGGACGCTGAATCGGGTATACTTGGCTCCAGTCGGTTGGTGACGCTGAATCGGGTATACTCGGCTCCAGTCGGTTGGTGACGCTGAATCGGGTATACTCGGCTCCAGTCGGTCGGTGACGCTGAATCGGGTATACTCGGCTCCAATCGGTTGGGGACGCTGAATCGGGTATATTCGGCTCCAGTCGGTCGGTGACGCTGAATCGGGTATACTCGGCTCCAGTCGGTCGGTGACGCTGAATCGGGTATACTCGGCTCCAGTCGGTTGGTGACGCTGAATCGGGTATACTCGGCTCCAGTTGGTCGGTGACGCTGAATCGGGTATACTGGGCTCCAGTCGGTCGGTGACGCTGAATCGGGTATACTGGGCTCCAGTCAGTCGGTGACGCTGAATCGGATATACTCGGCTCCAGGCGGTCGGTGACGCTGAATCGAGTATACTGGGCTCCAGTCGGTCGGTGACGCTGAATCGGGTATACTGGGCTCCAGTCAGTCGGTGACGCTGAATCGGGTATACTGGGCTCCAGTCGGTCGGTGACGCTGAATCGAGTATACTGGGCTCCAGTCGGTCGGTGACGCTGAATCGGGTATACTGGGATCCAGTCAGTCGTTGACGCTGAATCGGGTATACTGGGCTCCAGTCGGTAGGTGACGCTGAATCGGGTATACTGGGCTCCAGTCGGTCGGTGACGCTGAATCGGGTATACTGGGCTCCAGTCGGCTGCTCTCCACATTTATGTTCGCATAACTCGTCTAAATGTAGAGAACAACAGATTTTTTTTTCGCAATTTCAGGTTTGGTCTCGTAAAAGTAAGTAAACGTAAGTAGTCAGTAAAAGTTGTTCATAATGATGAGGACAATGACCCCTTAAGAGGGTGTGCGTTATTTATGTTAGATCTTGTATATATACATAAGTCAATGACCTTTCGTCTTTTTGTGATTTATATTGTATCTGTGTACCTTTTGTTGGTGATCCCAAATAAATAAATAATGTATCAAGAAAGACAAATGGGGAAACGGAGACTTTTTATACAACAGTTTCTATGTTTCTAAAGGTGGGCTCAAAACGCGAGCGTTTACATGATTGTGAAAATACCAATAAGCGCCAATCATTCGCTTACAAACTGTGGCGATGCTCATTGGATTGCTGACTCACTAATATTTTACCACCGCATTATAATGTAAAGGGTTTTTCAATAGGGACGCTCGAACTTTGAAAGATCATAGCGGCCATCTTGGTAAAATGACAGCTGTCATAGATAGGAATATTTATTTAGCTGACATTTCACCATGGAACGCTACACGCTTCAACAACGAGTTGAAATATTGTTAAAATTTACTATCAAAATCAGTGCTAGTTAGTGCTAAAAAGAGAGATGAACTACATGTACCAGTCGCACATAGAGGTGACATACAAACATACAGGGCGCTAACTTGGAACTATTTTTAAACAACGTTATAAGTTTTGGTTATGAATATGCTGACCGTAATTATAAATCTGATTTTGCTTGACTGTCGAAATCACAGTGATCTTAATTGTCGTGGCAATAAGGTTGCTATTGGGTTGCTGCCATTGCCTATTCTGTTAATATCACAATGGTCTTTATTATCATTGTAATAAGGTTGTTATTCGGTTGCTGTTGTCAGGTGTAAAATAACTGTAAAATAATAATTCTCATTTTAATTTTATAATAAATTGATGGATATCTTTAATTAACGTACATACATCTCGATATGACTATCTAGGGTTAAAAGAAATCTTAGGTGATAAAGTTTCTGACTCAATTAAAATGAATAAGACGTAGGTACCTAATAAAATATGGCGTAGTGGGTAGCAGAAATTTTTTTTTTCCCTGTATGTCAATCTCTTTGTTCGACTGTACATAAAAAAAAACTATTCACCTTTCCACCTCCTCAAGATCATGTGTCTCAATAGCCTCCAGCAGTTCCGTGTTCAGTCTCTGCAGTCGCCTGTCTCCCCGTCTCCAAGGCTTGGACATCATGGCTCCTGACTCCAGGATCGGGGTGCTGTTGACCGTGGATCCTACTGACGATGGAGTCTGGAGGTCTGGCATCATCAACTTGGTTAGCGGTGGACGTTCGGGAGCACTGTAAAGGAAATATTTTTATTTTTTAAAGCCGGCGTAATATCTAGGACAAGGACCTCCCTACTTTCTTTCCACTTCTCTCTATTGGAATCTGCTAAAGACCAGTTCTTGCTGAAGGAGTTCAGCTCATCCCGCCATCTCCGTCTGGGCCTGCCGCGATGTCACTTGGCATAGCGCTAAGGTAGTCCGGGAAATTCAAACTTTCTTACGATTTTTGCAATTTGCAGCTCAGTGTCTGGGTATATGATTCGGAACCATAACAAATATGTATTTACAGAATAATAATCATTATAATAATCCTGTTGAATGACTATTTCATGAAATCTTGACATTTGAGGATACTTAAGGAGTTTTATTACTGATTCTAATGATTATAATTCTGTAAATACATATTTGTTACGGTCGCGAATCATACTTTAAATGACTTTTGTCAACATACACCCAGACACTGAGCTGCGAATTGCAAAAATCGTAGGAAAGTTTGAATTTCGCGGGCTACCGTAGCGCTTCCCCCTTTAGAGGGAGCCATTGGGTAAAGGAAATAGAACGTTACATTATGATTTCGGGTTTGTTGGGTTTCTGCATGAAATAGGTTTTGTTAGTTTTGTTATCTGTGGAATGAGTAAAGTTAGCTTCTTACCTACTTATAATGGCAACATACTGCGATCAACAAAAATCATAATAATATTTACAAATAATAATACACTTCGACCATTTTCAGGGGCCAATTATTGAATGTGCAAGTCACCCCCTGTGTATTTTATACAAAACATTGGTCAGGCAGGGGCATAGTCTTTCCATAGTTCTACATAACCAGTTCACTTTAGCCAAACTCATAACCCAATATCTTTGTTTCCATATCCTGCAATAGTCCTACACCAACCTAAGATTGTCCTTAGGTGCACTTGCATAGTGCGAACAGGGGTAATCATCGGTTGTTGCCTCATTTAATTAAAAACGTCTAACGGTCCTCTGCGAGTTAGCTTCGGCCCCTCGCACGCCTTTCAAATGTCCGAGACCTCAGGGTCCCGAGAATGTTCAAGAGACGTACTTAAAAATATTTATAATAATTATCTTTAATCTTCATGAACCTTATCATCTAATCTAAAAGCTTTGAATTTTCATTGATGGCCTCGTGTTTATTATTGCCATACAGTTTCAGAAATAACACCTATTGTACACCCGCGAACGTTCCCAGTTGCCCACTTTTCGCCCTTATTCCCTTAGTCATAAGGTTGAAAAGTGGACGATCGGGAACGTTCGTCTACGTACATCGGGCTGGTGTTCGCAACTCCACGATCAGGCGTGTATTTTGCGTACATTGGGAAAATTGATCATTCGATCCACCCCAGCTCCTCAAGATAGACCAGCAAGGCCTTGGTATTACTGATGATCTCACGGAGAGTACCACTGGATTAGTTATTTCTTACCGTTACTGAGAAAGAGTCACATGATAGACATCGTCTCAGTAATGAGCCATTTCACTCTGCCATCCCGGAATGATATAAAAACTACGAAAAAAACAGCCGAAGCTCTAAAAAAAAAGAAAGTATCAAATAAGCCTAACCTTTATGCTCTTCTTTTTGTATTTTTCTCAATATAAAATGTTTTGTGTATACTACTTAAATAAATAAATAAATTATGTTACATACTGGTTCCCGGAAAGTCCCAGATGCCTCGGCCTGGGCATCCTGATTCGTAGGTCGCCTCCCTCATTAGGATTGAGGAGTGGATGAGTAGCCTCATCCTCTTGACCTCGCTCTATATCTGTGAAGCAAAGGCCATGTTATCATCATTGTTCTAATCATCTTCTTATTTTGGGCCTATGCAGATGGCGTTTTTTCTACGCGCGTTCCATGAAATGAAACACGCATCGAGGCGCGTTTTCTGTCTTGAAATAGCAGCGCTAATTGAATTTTCAGCACGTACACGCGCGACGACGGTGTATAAACAAACACGGTGTGCATAGGCCCTTAGGTTTCTGAGTTTGATGTTAACCGGAACATAGATCTACAAAAACACTTTTTTTTTGTTTATTACCTAACGAAAACAAACAGCGATAGATATATTACATATCGTAGGAAGAAATTACAAAAGAGATACGGCCAAATGTAGAACCAACCACATTTTCCACGGAATACTGTACATAAAAAATAATAACCAGTGATCGGGTAGTGCTAATTTGCCTAAACTTCGAGGAAGGAAGTAACATAGAGTGGATAATACCTCCTCTAAAATCCCAGAATAGATTTAATGACGTTTAAATCCCGGGATTTAAAAAATACGAATTATTTATTGGACTTTATTTATAGACAGATAGAATACTCTTTACTATGTACACCATAAAAATTACAGATATAAATGTGTGTGAAACCCTAAAAAATGTTATGATTTTTGAAATCAATAATTTGTAACTACAAATAAAGTCCAATAAATAATTCTTGGTTTTTAAATCCCGGGATATAAACGTCATTAAAATTATTCCGGGATTTTAGAGGAGGTATTATCCACTCTATGTTACTTCCTTCCTCGAAGTTTAGGCAAATTAGCACTACCTATTCCGATCACTGATAATAACATAACATAACGCCTGTAATCCCCGAAGGATTAGGCAGAGGTGTACCTATAGTACACCCACATTTCGCCAGTTATGTTTAAGCCCCATGTAATAGGGGCCGAGCCTAAAACAAAAGCCAATAAAAAACAATCTTTACAAAAACTGCGATGGAATGATTGCATAAAAGTGGTTAACATAAATTACCTTCATTTTCTCATAAGTAAAAATAGTCGATTTCATTTTATAAAAGTACCATCGAATCGTTTTTTTTTTATGTCAGCCTGTTTGCATGTATTTTTTTACCTAAAGTTTGATTGGCACGTCTTGACAGAATAATGTAAAGTATTAATATCCACGGTATACACAGTGATGGAACATCAAAGACAATCAATCACAACATCTCAACAGCTATCATAGATTTGACAGCCATTTATTAATGACTGACAAAAATTCTAAAGAACCGAAAAAAACATGTGTATAAAAGTTTTGTCTAATAAAAATCTATGCTTTTCTAGCACTGAACGAATGAAATAAAAATGTTACCCTCCTTTTGGGCTCCACCGCAGTTGGACGAAAACCGAAAGAAAATAAGGTCATTCGATTGTCGAAAATTCTATCTCAAGGGCATATATGTGAAGATGTCCATAAATAATAGCTCTCACACCTATGCCTACCCCTCTATGAGTTACAGCGCTATACTTGCCTTCAGAGAATAATGAAGCTATTTTTTTACAGCATTTACTGTCCACTTTCCAGTCCATTACGTCAGGCATTGTTTTGGTTGTGTTGCGGGAATTAACCGGGTAGTTCCGGGTATTAACCGGGTAGTGTCTACATTGATATGATTTTTTTTCCTATGAAATTGAGTTATTCGGTTTGCTACTGAAAATGGATTCAGTCATTAAAGCTACGGTGTCCTAGAAGAGCGGTGGCCGCTACAAAGCGTCTACAATTTACCGGTGAATGACGTCACTGTAATGTTATTTATGAATGTAACTTGGTATGTTTTCCTAGTGAGCGTTTTTGACATCGTAAAGTCAAACCCCGCTGCCATCATTTTCATGACAGTTATGTAGCGGCCACCGCTTTTCTAGGAAAATTTAATGTTCGGAAGTTTCTCGTGAGTTTGTTGCGTCGATGGTTATTGACTTTTGTCTGCCTTTGTCGCCCTTCAGATGACTTAGTTCATTTTAGTCATGACTAACGACCAGCCAAGCTAAAATTCGCGCGCGACATAATTTTGTCGTCGCTCTATCTCGTTGTCAAACAAGACCAGGGGATCTACTCCGAAGCGATAAATCCGAAGTAGGTATCGGCCGAACGTTCGGATGTTTCACAATACACTTATTTCTATTTCATTCAGTAGGTTCGGATCCGACCAAACGTCAAAATTAAGTTCGTTGACTAACGTTAAAATAAAGTTCGTTCGGATCCGAACCGACCGAACGAAATAGAATGAAGTGTAGTAGGAAACGTCCGAACGTTCGGCCGATACTTCGGATTTATCGCTATGCGTAAAAATGTTATTACTTCTTGTCTCGGTTGTGAACCTAATAGGTAGATATGTATGGCAGTTCTAAGTCAGTAGCATATTAAAACAAACGTCTAAATTGCTTCATATGACTATGTTAATGACAAGGATGTCATTAACCCCATATTTGAATATTTTAATGGCAAAACGTAGCGCAATGTGTATTTATCTAAGATCATGTAAATATTTAAGTATCACCTCCGTTTATCATAGAAACATGATTAACGATAGAGTACTCATTAGAGATAACATAACATCACGCCTATAATCCCCAAAGGGTTACGCAGAAGTGTACCTATAGTACACCCACATTCCGTGCCATTTGTTTTAAGTCCCATGTAATAAGGGGATGGCAACCAGATGTCAACCGGGCCCAAATCCAAACTCTGGGCTGCTACGGGAAACTCTTAATGGAAAAACTCAATAACACTTTGCCCGACCCAGAAATCGAACGCAGGGCCTCATTTTCAGCAGTAGTGCTTGCGACCACTAGACCAACGAGGCAGTCATTAGAGATATCACAGATCTGTGTAAATTATTAAAAACTAACCTACTAATAAACGTTGTATAGCGTCTGTATAGTTACACAACGCTTTGTCTTCTTCTTCCGAAAGTCAAATTGCTGACGACTGAAAGAGAGAAATCGGTGTGTAACTATTCACCTGATATAATACGTTTATTAGTAAGGAGGTTAGTTTTTTAAAGTAAGATAATTATACCACATCACTTATCTAAATATATGTGTCGTAGCCAGATCTAAGAATTGATCGACCATTTCATGTAATGGTTGTATTTCATGAAATAGAACATCGACTGCTGGTCACATTGTGATGTGGTCTGGACAAATCATTGAATACTCAACATTTGACGATATGATCAATTAAACGCACGACTAAATCATAATGTGGCCAACATTAGTGATCATATCGTAAAATAGTTAGATTATCCACCGGTAGAGGCGTTGATGTCGCTTTGTTTTTGTTGTGCATCTTTTTTTAGGGTCCTAAATATACTAAATAGCCAATTAACTGCGACTAACTTGTATGTAGCGCTCCCCGGCCGCTACCACAGCACCGCTCGCTCGACTCGAGCGCGGTCGGTCACAGTTCTAACCTAACCTAACCCATTTGGTCGGGGTGCCACTAGCGGCGTGAAATGCAAACTCTACCGAAACAGACCTAGAGTTCAGGAGCGCGCAAGCCCATCACGACGTCAATGTAGAGACACGGCGGTGGGGTTATTATTTTTATTAAATACACCATTCATTACAACGAAATGAGCATGTTCCTACATGTAACTTTTGCAGACTGCAAAAAAAATTATTGAGGTCAATTTGTATCTCATCAAGAATGACAACTGCCTAACTTGTTACAGTCAAGGAATAAATATGTTAAGCACCTTAAGGTTCATTTTTGTTTGTACTTTGTTATACTACAGTACCAAAGGAAGATCGCTGACCAGGCGTTTACCCCATTACACCTAACAACACATTGCATCAGCCACGGGCACGAGGCAGGCCACGAGTTGCTGACTTCGCTCAACGTCAATCACGCCACCGTTTCCCGGCCAGCGGAAACGGCCACTTCGGTTCCAACCTCGAACGTTGTCAGATTTTCTTTAGTCATAATCATTTATTGTAATCTTTTCCATTTTTAATTAAAATTATTTTAAGTAAATTGGTTTTTTTTGAGTACTCCGCCTGTAGCCTCCGTAATTACTTTATTATTTTTCTGACTCTGTCATTGTCAACGTGTTGAATGAAAATGACAGTTCGAAAATGTGAAATGCGCCCGCTATGTGGGAAAGGAATTTGTTTGAAATTATCGCTCCCTGACCGTATGAAGTGTACGTACACTTCATCCTATTACTTATTTGAATACATAATCAGCCTGTAACACAGACTTAATAAGTCTGTGGCCTGTAACGTTCCCACTGCTGGGACACAGGCCTCCTCTCTGTGAGAGGTAGTGGGCCGTAATCCACCACGCGGGCCCAGTGCGGGTTGATGAATTTTTGGTTCTAACATGCCGTTTTCCTCCTTCCCTTTACCGTTTAGAGAGCAGTGCGGTGATGAAATAATATACACAAAGTAAAACGCCTGTCTGGTTCGAATCTACGATCTACAACTCTTAAGGCGACGATAACAGACTTTTAACAACTTTCAACTGAAGATCACGTCTAAAAGAGTTGCGTTAATGATTTGGAAAAATATTTGTTAAATTAGAGCATTTTTTTAATAACTTACACACATAACATCACGCCTGTACTCCCCGAAGGGTTAGGAAGAGGTGTACCTATAGTACACATTTCGTCAGTTATATTTAAGTCCCACGTAATAGGGGGTGAGCCTATTGCCACCAACCGGGCACAAATCCAGACTCCGGCTGCTACTGAGAAATTCCAGATGGCAAAACCAATAACACTTTGCCCGACCAGGGAATCAAACCCAGGACCCCATGCTCAGCAGTAGCGCTTGCGACCACTAGACGATCGAGGCAGTCAATAATAACTTAGTATGTGAATATTTTAGATTATGTTTAAATTATATAGTGTAATTTATTTGTAAAGTTATGTCTAACGCGGATAAAAAACTGAGAATCACGCAAAAACTATCAAGCGTATTTTTATGAAACCTTCACCATTTAAAGTTGATTTAATTATTTATCTTTTAGTATACGTGTTTTATTATAATACCTTTTGTTTTATGTATAATAAATTAAAAATGCGTCTTATTTGGGACAGCTCTCCTAGATGAACGAGTCCTATTACGGGGTGGACGTACGACGCGTTGCGTGAGCTCAGCACAGAACACGCGAGCTATGCACGCAAGGCCGTTGGGATATATCTGCGTCTTAAGTCGCGACCGTTTCCACTGGGCCACCACCACTGCTCTATTATTTGATTAACATTAAATAAATATAACTACCAGTTACATTCGTACAAATAAATATGGCTATCTTTGGCTGAATTAGGTCGATGTACTTGCGAATGGATCATGACATTCGGTTTTATATTCAGAGATAAGACAGTTGGTACGGCAATCCTTTAAGTACAGACAGTTACATCCAAATAATACTAACAAATCGTCTCACCATAACACAGTATAAAGGCTCCTGCAAACCGGCGCGACATGCGACGCGATTCAAATCGCCGTCCCCGGAGAACAAAATGATAAACTGCCATTATCTTAGTGTCAGTGTTATTTCATTTTTGGGATCTGTGGGTGCTAATACATCTGCTCAATGTTTTTCTTAATTTATACAGTTATTTACAAAGTTATAAAATGTTACAATAGTATTCAAAGATTTAACACAGGCCTTAAATTACGAGGGTAAAATGTTATTATAAATATTATCAAAATGGAGGTATTTATTACCCAATTGTTAGTATGACAAACAGTCACAGAATTATGTTCTCGTGAAAAAATATTCGATTAGATAAATGCAGTTATTGTAATCGATGAAAACAGGTTTTTTATTATTCCTGAAAAATTGCATTTTTGTAATTATCATTTTATTTTCCGGGGACGGCGAAATTTGTGTCGCGTCGCGTGTCCCGTTTGTTTGCAGGAGCCTTAAATGCTTGTTTGTTTGGGAAAATTTTCGTTACTCACTCATAACCGTAAACAGCTGAACAGATTTTAATGGGATGCAGAGATAGACGACCAACCAACCAGCTTGTCGTCTAAACTTAGTTCTAAATAAGCTTCTCGTGTCTGTCTGTGTGACCGCGTTATTCTTCTAAACTCCCCAACGGATTTTGATGTGGTTTTCACTATTATTTAGATGATTTATTCCGGAATGTTTATGTGTATAATACATTAATATTAAACTTACATAAACTAAAGAAATCTTGATGTTTTGACAAGTCGTAAAAACCGTGCGAAGCAGGGGCGGGTCATTATTATACTAATTAAATGAAACAGTAAAAATCCGGAATTGTTTATAAGATAACTAAAGTCTCCTGCAAACAGGATGCGCTCTGCAGACTGCGCTCGTCGCGCGATACGCGGTGCCTTTGTGTCGCTTCGCGTGTCGCGCCTGTTTGCAGGAGCCGTAATACGGACGCAATAAGAACAATTTGATCATTTCTAAAAATATTGAAATTAGCCTTTGTAATACTGTTCACGTACTTAAATCAACATGCGACTTGCCAAAACAATCCGACTATCAAAAGGAAACCCATAAACCAAGATAATATTTACATACATTACTAACAGAGTTAATAGTAATAATATGTACAATAAAATATCTCGACTTAGCACACGAGGTTGTTGACATGTGGAATGTGAGCTCGGCTGTCATTGTGCCGATTGTAGTAACGCCCAATGCCCTGATAGCCGAAACCCTCGACCAACATCTCTCGAGGCTCTCGTTAGGCGGTTGGATCAAGCAAGAGCCTAATTCAGAAGGCAGTACTCCTTGATACGACTCGTATTGTGACGAGGTTCCGGTCTCTACAGCCCTAACCACCGGTAGCTAGGACTCTGCTCCCGACACCGGTGGAACTCAATTTTTTAATATTTCAAAATGTTTTTTTTATATCTTTTTATTTTAAGAAATATTTAAAAATGCAATTAAATAAGAATTAAATTAATAAACGGCATAATATGTACAAGCATATAAAAAGGGAGGGGAAATGAATAAATGCATGTTCACACAATTTTCACATTTCCGATATCGGCGATATTGCCTAGCAATGTTGACACTATCCGGTTACTTCACGAGAAACTTCACACACACACACACACACACATTATTTTAAGAGTATTTGTTACTTCTTCCGTATTCAGTTTAAGCCTGACACCACGACTCACTAATGTTCATCTGATTCTATCTTTTTAATTTATCTCATTTTTCTTAAATGACCTGTTTTTTAAAATTCAATAATTAGGCCAGTTCACACTATCGAATATCGCGTGACGGCACTACGTTGAAACTAAACAGACTGCTCGTGCTAAGAGTGTCGGCAAACTAGTCGAAGGTCAAGGAGTGACGAATTGTGATGACACGAGAATGTTGTTTTTTAAATCTGAGTGTGAAAAGATAATGGAATCTTCCCCTTCCTATGAATGGGATATCTGTCGGCCTGCAATGTACCTACAATTTTTGTTTAGATTATTGACCTTTACCAATGATTTTTTGTTAAACATTTGTAATGTTACTAGCTCAGCATGACTGTGTAAATCTTCCCCCTCCCATGAATGGGATATCTGTCGGCCTGTAATGTTAGATGTTGTCTTATTTAGGTACCTACAAGTTTGTTTTTTTGTTTGCTTTTTTGTTATTGTTTATTATGTTTTTTTTTGTTAATGATTGGCAATGTTCATGACTGTGTATTCACTCTTTAGTATACCTACCGTTTAAGATGCTTTATTTCAATCAAAAGGAATATTATTTATGTAGGTACAAATCTCCTATGAGAAAAACATAATACACGTAATTTTATGTAAGTACTTAAACTAAAACAATTGGTAATAACTTACTATTTAAGGCTCCTGCAAACAGGCGCGACACAAAGGCACCGCGTGTCCCGCGACGAGCGGTGCCTTTGTGTCGCACGCGATTCGCGTCGCGCGTCTTGCCTGTATGTAGGAGCCGCAAATATAGCGCTATAGTAGCCTTTCAAATAATTAGATACCTATAACTATTAACAGGTATGCTTTTCCAAGAAGTGAGTTCACATAAATAGGGCAACAGGTGGGATGTGAACTCAACTCCCTTCAGCTGAATCCAGCAAATGTTGAGCATTAATAATAAAATTAAAATAAATAATAAACCAGCCTATTATTGTCCCAGTGCTGGGCAAAGGCCTCTTCTCACACAGAGAAGACACGAGCATTGATCACCACGCTTGCTCAAGACGAGTTGGCGATTTCAGACTTATATTGACTCCAGGTTTCCTCAGATGTTTTGCCTTCACCGATGTCCGAGATAAACTCAGAAAAGTTGAGCATTAGAACACTACAATATCAAGGTACTAATTACGGGGCGTTACATTCTTAATAGCATAATCAGCCTATAATGTTCCCACTGCTAGGACACAGGCCTCTTCTCTGTGAGAGGAAATGGGCTGTAATCTACCACGCAGGCCCAGTGCGGGTTGGCGGATGTCATATATTTTAAAATTTTTGGTTCTAGGACATTATTTTAAATCTTATACTGTCTAGCAACAATGACATAGGAGCTGTTATCATGTATATGCGCACACTGATGATTATTTCGCGATCATGCGCAAGAAAGTGGCGTCAATATTAAGCAACAATATTACGCAGAGTGAGAGGAAGCAACGATATTACGCAAAGTGAGAGGAAGCAACAATATTACGCAGAGTGAGAGGAAGCAACAATATTACGCAGAGTGAGAGGAAGCAACAATATTACGCAGAGTGAGAGGAAGCAACAATATTACGCAGAGTGAGAGGAAGCAACAATATTACGCGGAGTGAGAGGAAGCAACAATATTACGCAGAGTGAGAGGAAGCAACAATATTACGCAGAATGAGAGGAAGCAACAATATTACGCAGAATGAGAGGAAGCAACAATATTACGCAGAATGAGAGGAAGCAACAATATTACGCAGAATGAGAGGAAGCAACAATAGCATTCTGAAGGTATTAACAGGTATTTTCTGAAAGGTTTGAAGGACCTACAATGGATTGGTTTATCAAGCTACATGTCATACATGGCTTGATTAACTTACCTATAATTGGATGATTACTTTTTTTTAATGTTTTAAAATTGTTTATTAAGTATTATATGCATAATTTGTTACGACTAACGTAGTTTTAAGTTACTTGTAATATTAATACACTATGGGGCTAGGATGCCTGCCAATATATATTTTTTTTAATATAAGCGTTTGTCAAGAATGGTGATTATTGGGAACCGTTTATTGTTGAAGTATCTAAATGAGGAAGGCCTTCTTCAATAGATGACGATTATAGATAATATCACTAAACCTTTAAAAAACTAATAATTCCGAACAACTCATCATCATCTGCCTAGCCTTTTCCCAACTATGATGAGGTCGGCTTCCAGTCTAACCGGATGCAGCTGAATACCAGCAATTTACATGGAACGACTGCCTCCTATCTGACTTCAACAACCCAGTTACTGGGTAATACGACACGCCTTGGTAAGACTGGTTGTCAGACTTTCCGGCCTCTGACTATCCGTAACGACTGTCAAAGATCTACGAATGTTAGCTGGGACCAATGGTTTAACATGCTTTCCAAGGCACGGAGGGTCTCCATATGTAATGGATGGTCACCCATCTACGGACCGACTTCTGCATATGTAGCTTAGCCGTCGATCGACCCGTGTTGATGTTATTATTTAGCCACGAGCCCCTCAAGCCCAAATCACTCTATCCATAAGAGTCGCTATCAATTACGCGGGCTAAAGACAGAAAATTCAAACTTTCAGCGCGAATTTCTCAATAACCTTAAGATATCTGGTTTTTTTAATGCACAGTTATCCATCACCTATTTATGTAGTAAGTCTACGAATTTAAATTTTGATTACTCCTGCCCAGACACGGCTGGGCTAGATTTGAATGACTTCGATAGCCTCACATCGCTCGATTACAAGCCTATCCTTTCCTCCGTGGTACAAAAATAGTACTTAGCTAATCTTTTAGGTTAAAATTAGTCATAATATTATAATATAGAACACAGTTAGGCCGTAAATACCATTTCCTAAAAAACTTCGCTTAGTCATGGTTATAAAAAAATATTATGTTGTGTAAAATGATCTGATAATGGAGATAAATCTGTCTCTTATCAATAGGCCTTTTGTACACGACACCGTTTCTTTACGGTACGGCGAATAACGCGCCGTAGAAAAAAAAAATGTCTGGTTTCCATAGTGATCCATACAATACTGACAACCGTACCTACACACGGCGAACAAACCGTAGTTTTTCACGGCAAGAAAAACGTGTGTGTGTAATGATTTATTTCGTTTTTATTTTACGTATATAAATACAATAATTGATCTCCTAATTAATGACATAGTTTTAAGATAATGATGTACTATATTAACAAAATTATTATCATTTAGTCTGAATCAAATGTTTTGTTTTTTATAATTTCTCAATTATTTAGAATCTTTCGTGTATTTCCTATGTGTAGGTATTATTTTTTGCTCCAAATAAACGATTATTATTATTTTTTAATATTATGAATACGCTACGAATAGTCGTATTTAGTGAATACCCATATACCTACATACTTAACACAGACAAACAATAAAAATATTGCACCACGTATTAAAACCTATGACAGATTTTTTTGTTTCATCAACACGATAGAAATACTTATCAGATTATCTATTTAATTTCAAATAAAGCAGTTAAAAAAAACTAATAAGGACTTACCCACGTACTGTTAAGTTTTTATTCAAGAGTTCTACAAAACATTAGTTTTCAGTATTACAGTTACAATTTAGTAACTGTAAGTAGGTACTCTAGAGTACTAACCGAAGGGTCAAACTGATTCCTGAACTCAAAGCAAACTGTGAGACCCTATAGTTTACTTACTTAGAAGATTAATAGGTAAAGGATTCAGGCTGGTTAAGGCAGAACAGTTGAAATCCCAGGATACCGGGTTGGGTTCTGGGGGGATCCCCTGAGGTTTCGGGTTCGATTCCCAGCGGAAGCAAAATTTTCTGCTCGGTTTGGTTAGTGGTAGGGCTTGTTTTAAGTTCGCCTGGCTAGCTACCACCATCTTATCTAAGTCTGTCGTCATAACAACAATGTTATCAGCGTTGTTGTGTTTCGGCAATTAGAGGTAAGGTAGCCAGTTCCTCTGTGAGGATTCCGGGTGAAGCTCGCTTCCACACTTACTATAAGGTGAGATGCAGGCCGAGGGCTTCCTCATTGTAGTAAAAAAAAATGTACCTAATCTGCTTTCATATAACTATATTACGGTATATACATATATCCCTAGGAATATAACAATATCACGGCTTCGACCAGCTTACTTCGACAACTATAAGCCGATACGGTTTTCTACCACAAGGGTAGTAAAACAAAGTTATAATCGCGATATATGTATGTATTGCGATTGTATCGCTGGTGCTGGCGCGTGTGTTGTATCATTAAGTTCCCTTCAAAATGGTTGAGCTGAACGGTGATGATCCATGCGTCATGTTCGTGAACGGGCGCCGTCAGTAGGGACTGGTCATCTCTTAGCTGCCACGGCTTATTTTAATTTTTAAACTGTTTTTGTGTTTATCATTTTATTACGAACGATATTAACGTGCACGTCTTTCTACATTGTTATAACATGTATTTCAACATCAATGATGTAATCAATATTTTAATTAAAAAGAGTGTCCATGGAGTTTCTTGCCCGTTCTTCTCCATAGTATAGGAACCTACTACGCTTTGGAATGGGCAACTAGCTTCATCTTTCTGACTGACCGACTCCTTGACAATTCAAAAGAGCCTGTAAAAACTAACTGTACCTAATTGGTTTATTTTTTTTCAGGTTGATCAAACATTTCAGTTGATTAGATAAGAATAATATTTACATAATTTAAAAACTAACAGTCTGAAAATAATAATAATAATAATATGTACAAGTATAAAAAGGAGGGGAAATAATCAGAGGGCATCAAAAAATTCATCCGCATCGCTGTCAACAGGAAAAGTGTCCAAAAGGCTGGCAGCATTGCCACGTTGTATGGCAGTACTGATGATTCTTTGGCCAAAAAATAGGCTAGCCCTCTGGTCACATGTGGAGTCGAGCAACCGCGTGGCGATGTCTCGAAAAACTAAGTGGGCACTCGGACCCCATGGCCCTAGTGTTTCAACCCCAAACGGCTCAAATATATAAGTCCCAATAAGATTGGAGTGTTTGCGCCGTTTGAAGTTTTCCGCACCCGTAGCAGCCGCCCCAGCACAGCCCGCCGCGCTAGGAAGATGGCATTGCGCAAGGGTGTCGACACACGAATTGGTTTATTTGAAATAAATGCTTTAAGTTTGAGTTTTGAGTTTGCGATATGGTGTATTTGTGTAAATACCAAACTATTCACGAAAAGAAGAAGATATTTAAAAAAAAAACATCCCGCCTATGGACCTGCTTCTCCCCGCTTAAAAAAAAACAAACTTACCTTTAATAATAGGCATGGCTACAGATCCAAACACATTTTAGGCATAACACAGTCACATAACTCCGCACTTGGACACTGCAGTACGTCTACAGTCGATGACTGTACCTTATCATTATCAGTTTCCTTTCCTAATATCGGCACGCAGACTTAGAAATGTCATAGAGATGGCAAGACGATCTTTTTTTCTTTGTTTCGTCACTGTTAAGGATTGTGACCACATAACCTCCTTCGTTTTTGGAATCGGTTAAAAATAAAGACTAGCAAGAGATGGGTCAGTTGTAAGCTGGTCATCATCTGCCTAGCCTTTTCCCAACTATATTGGGGTCGGCTTCCAGTCAAACCGGATGCAGCTGAATATCAGTATTTTACATGGAGCGACTGCCTATCTGACCTCCACAACCCAGTTACTTGGTACTTAATACGATACCCCTTGGTAAGGTTGTCAGACTTTCGGGCTTCTGACGACCCGTAACGACTGTCAAAGATACACGAATGACAGCCGGGACCAACGGCTTAACGTGCTTTCCGAGGCATGGAGGGGTCTTGATATGTAAAGATGGTCACCCATCCACGGACCAACCGCGGCAAGCGTAGCTTAACCTGATCGATTGACCCTTGCGGCTGTTATTTCTTAGCCACAAGCCCCTCAAGTCTCCCCACAAGTCAGTTGTAAGCTGGTATAAGAGAAAAAAAAAAAGTAGTGTAGTGTTTTTTTTTTAATACTCGTGACACGGTCGTTTTACTTAAGAGGGCTGTGGCATGTTGTTACCTCTCTCGCTCACACGGAACCAAATTTTTAAGAATGTTAAATGAAAAGATGCTTTTTTGAAAATATAGTCAATTGGCGAACTAATAAATAATATTAATTCAATAGGTTAATAATAAATAATTATTAAAAACACATTTTTATTGTGGCATTTAGTTAACTCATCTCAAAAACCGATCATGATACTTAACACAATAAAAATGTGCGTGAAGAATTACCTATAGTACACACGTATTACCTATAGTAGTATTACCTATAGTACACACGTATTACCTATAGTAGTATTACCTATAGTAGTATTACCTATAGTAGACACTTTAATTTTATTTATTTATATTGTTATATTATGTATATAATGTAGTAAGTCTGAAATCGCCAACCCGTCTTGAGCAAGTGTAGTTATCAATGCTCGTGCCTTCTCTGTATGAGAAGAGGCCTTTGCCCTGCGGTGGGACAATAATAGGCTGGTATTATTATTATATATCTATATTTTGTTTCACTCTATCGTCCTCTCATTAGCTCACGTGACGAAATGAATGCTGCTGTCTCTTTCTCTTAATCACCTGTAATCACCTTAATTGACTACAGTTAACTTCTAGAAGTTAGCTTCTAGAAGGTCAATTCTCATAAATAATGTTCAAAATTTTCTTCTAGTCGTGATCTCATCTTAGTGATATTCAATGTCAAAAACTTGTCAAAAATGACTAAAACTAGAGGTAAACTAGATAGTAGTGGTGGTAGTGTAAACTAGAGGTATTTTTGACAGATTGAGACTGATTAGATAGAATGCGAACATGCTTAAAAATGCGTTTTCTAAAACATACTTGGAAATTCGAGCATTATTTTGAAAACCTTGCAGATATAACGAAAATCCTGTACTTGACCAGTACATGCGAGCAGCGGCCGGCAATGTTAGTATGAAAATCTATAACTGTCGTGTTTAGAGGCCGAATAAATTACTATGAAAACTCATATCTGTTGTGTAATTTAAAAATCGAACTAACTTTTTACTTCGACTATCTAGGACTTCGACACATAGCAGCCAAGGAGGTAAGTTGTCAAAGATTTTATTTAAATTTCTAACTGGCTTAGCAAAAATAGAACTGTTTAAAGCAAAAAAGAAACAAATGAACATTAGGCAGTGAAAATAGTTATTTATGCTATAAATGCAGAAAGCAGGTGATTTCAGGCGAGTGGCATTTTTATTCACGAGCGAGCGAGTGTATAAATCGACACGAGTCGGAAATCATCTTACGCACGTGTATCATACAACGTTTTACTAAGCATTGTGCAAGTAAATAATAAATATATATTGAAAATGTATTTATTGATCACAATTTAAATCTAGAGTAATTAATAACGCGTTTAATGAAGTATTCGTTTTATTATACCTTTTATATAAATGTTAATCTGTACTTAACTAATTTGTAAAACTTTTTTCAACTAATACAAACTCTTTGCGTCGAGCTGACGACGGAATTAAAAATTTAAAAAAAAATAATAAAAGTAAAAAGCACTAGTGTGAAAAAGTGGCACTTTCCGCACAATTTGGCTGCGCCCAATTTGCTGGCGGAAAAGGCTTTTTTCGAGCACATGCATTGTAAATCATTGTTGTTCGTCATTGATTCTAGAATTGATAATTAATTTACTTACTTGGTTTGATTTTCCGCGCATTATTTGAGAAAAGTACTATACAAGCCTTGGCCGCAACCATGAATTGCTACATCCACGTACGTATGTGTGCTTCGGCTTCGTCTCAGCCCACATTTTCACATTCGTCCATTAATGCCCCTTTTGCAGGCCACGGCAGTAATGTACCATGGGAGAAACGAACATCTATACACCGTAAGGACTATTCTTGCTTGCTGCGCTCGGCCGCTATAGTAACGCTTGCTAACAGATGTGGTCAGCGTGTGCACAGGATTTTGTTTTCAAATTGGTCAGATGTAAGTTTCCTCGATAGTACTATTGCCCCTCAGAGTCATGTCATTTATTTATTTATCTCCATCATGTCATGTCTAAAACACTTATAGTTCTGTTTGTGGTTAGCCTTATCAACTGATAAGGGCTAGTAGATAATATTATAAAGGAATTTAAACGTTGCTGTAACGAAAATATTATTATTATTGTTTGATATCTTTGCAATTTTGTTAGTCGCATGTGTATTTAAAGAAGTTATTAGTTTTTATGTAAAAAAATATTACTTTTAATCAAATGAGCAAAATAATCACCATATCCAAAATAGGGTAAAAAAATAGTTTTTTTTTTCGGTAAGCATCGTGATTTTTTGTCTATTCTTCTCTATCATAAACTTTACCTAAACAAGAAGTGACACTACTTTTGAATCGAGAATATAACAGCTATCATAAAGCATTTTGGTCTAGACATCTGCGACAAGCACGATCAATATCACCCATAGTATGAATAAAGTCGTAAGTAAAAATTGTGTACGAAATTAGTTGTATTTTTAATTTTGAAATAGAATTGTGCAAGGCCAACAGGGAACACAATAATCCCGCAGATATTTATAATAACTTATGTATACATATGTACGTTTTTGTATGAAGATAAGTAGCGCATGATATTCTGCAGGGTTATTTTAAATTGGCTAGCTAATCTCTGCAGACACGTTGAGTAAGTATCGATATCTAAGCATGATAAAACAAAAAGTTAATTAATTTTATAATTTAAACACATTCATTCATTTTCATTTTCGTAGTTACTTGAAATATCAGTATAAAAATTTTGTTGTTTTTTTTTTTGTTAACTTCACAAACGTGATGGGTGTCGATATCTAAATACGATAAAACATAAGAAAGCAGTTTTTCTCAACTCATACTTCAAGTAACAATACTAACAGCGGTCGTTGACCTCCCAAAAAAAACATCAAAACTTTTATTTTTTATTTTATCGTGTTTAGATACTGATAGCCATCGCGTCTGAGGAGTTTAGCTAGCCAGTTTAAAATAACCTTGTATGGTCTCTTCTTTCACGGGAGAATCGCGTGCTTCCACAAAAGGTTGTAGTTCTCAGATAACTATGTATAAGAGACCTTCGGGAACTTATAACGGTTTTATTTGTTTTGAAGATAAACATCAGCCTTTGAGCATCAACTTTGTACTACAAACTGGACGTTACTGTTGGAACTCGATTTATACTCGAATCTCGAAATAATAAGACTTTTTGAAAGCGCTTTGCATTATGCGTACCGCTATAGAGCGAAACTCCTTGTCGTACATTAATTCAATTTTGTAAATGTGGGTACCATGGAGCTGTTTTATGTTATGATGTAGGTATGTTGACTTGAAAGAGTATGGCAGTTGAGAGTATGCCATGCTCACTTAAATGTCTCGCTGATGGTGGCGCGTGTGTTGGATCATTCGGTTCCCTACAAAATAGTTGAGCTGGATGGTGCTGATCCACGCGTCATGTTCGTGAACGGGCGCCGTCAGTTGAGACTGGTCATCTCTTTATGGCCAGGGGGCCAATTACCACCTTAAAGCAGTGTTATTTTAATGGTACTTCAGTGTGAGAAAGAGATGAAGCTATACAGGACGTCTAGCTCCATCTCTTTCCCACACTTAAGTAAGATTACAATAATAGGTACTGCTTTAAGAGGTGGTGGTCTAGCTCCTGAGCTTATTTTTAATCTTATATTTTGAATTGTTTTTAATTATTTATTTTTTACATTGTTCTCACATATACAGGGTGTGGCGGAAATAATGGATAACCCTGTAACTGCCAGTAGGTCATATAATGGTCTATCATATATCCCAATTTCAAACTCAGGTGGTGCCATACATTTTTTTTTCAGGGTATGGAGTCAAAGTTACAGATTTCAATCAAAAAAAAATAAAAAGTAAGTATTGTGTTTTTTTCTGAAATCATTTTAGAGTGTAACAAAAAATCTTCATACACGTGTGATTACACAAACATTCAGAAGTAGAACGCAAAAAACAGAATAAAAAAACTACGTTAAATGTTGAAACGGCAGCTGATTTTATAAAATAGGTACAATATTTTCAAAAAAAATAAACAAATAAAAATAACTTTGCAATGCCTGACCACCTGAGTTTGAAATTGGGATATATGATAGACCATTATATGACCTACTGGCAGTTACAGGGTTATCCATTATTTCCGCCACACCCTGTAGAAGCAACAAGAACAATGTACCCAGGATTTTGTAATAATTTTGATTTAAAAGAGAGTCCATGGAGTTTCTTGCCCGTTCTTCTCCATAGAGATCTACGTTTTGGACTGGGCGACTAGCTTCAACTTTCTGACTAACTGACCGACTCTTTGACAATTCAAAAGTGCCTGTACCTAATTGGTTTATTTGAAATAAATGCTTTGAGTTTGAGTTTTAAGTTATGTGGATAGATCACTTCTAGCAAGCGTGCACTGTCATTGTAGACGGCATCATCGCTTACCATCAGGGCTTGAAATATCGGTATATGTTTCGAATCGGTACCATTGGCCTTGGTGTGATATCGGTACCAGAGTAGCACCTGTACTATTGGTATTTTAATTAGTATCGGTCCTGTACCATCATCATCTGCCTAGTCTTTTCCCAACTATGTTGGGGTCGGCTTCCAGTCTAACCGGACGCAGCTGAATACCAGCATTTTACATGGAGCGACTGCCTATCTGACCTCCACAACCCAGCAACTGGGTAATACGATACCCCTTGGTAAGACTGGTTGTCAGACTTTCAGGCTTCTGACGACCCGTAACGACTGTCAAAGATCCATGAATGGCATGAGGTATGGACTTAGGATCAACCCCATAAAGACGCAGGTTGTGGTGGTGGGCAGTTCTAGAACGGTCTCAAGAATCGACTGGACGACTCTTCCTCAAGTTTCTTTTGACAACTCAGTTATTCCCTTCAGCGAGAAAGTAAAAAACTTGGGGATATTCATTGACAAGAACTTCTCTTGGACTGCCCAGCTACAGGAGGTTAGCCGCAAGCTTTTTGCTTCGGCTGCATTTTTGAAGAGACTGCGTAATTTTCTGCCGACTGCCACCAAGATTGCGCTTGCACAATCGCTTCTTCTACCCATCCTTGATTATGCTGATGCCAGCTATTTAGACCTTACTCAAGACCAACTCGATAAACTTGAGCGGCTTCAAAAATTTTGTATAAGGTTCATATACGGTTTGCGCAAATATGACCATGTTTCCGAATTTCGCGTGAAGCTCAAGTGGTTACCAATTCGCCTCCGCCGGAATGCTCATATTCTTTCCCTTTTGTATAATGTGCTCTTTTCCCCTTTCACCCCTCTCTATCTCAAGAAACGCTTCCAGTTCCTTTGCGACTCAGATAACTTGAAGCTTAAAATGTCTATGCATTCCACAACTTTTCTTGACAAATCCTTTACTGTCCAGGCCGCTCGTTTGTGGAATGCATTACCAGTTCCAATAAAGCGCGCGCAATCGCTGCCAGTGTTTAAACGACTCGTGAAGGAACATTACTTGTCGTTGTGATTTTGTTCTCGTTGCTGGCTGACAGTCTTCTTTTGTTTTCGTCTCTTATATATTTAGTATGTATGTATCTATGTATATATTATATGGCATATTTATCTACTATATAGCATATGTATGTATCTGTGTATCGATTATAGTATACTGTACTTATATAGTTTTTATTTGCACCAAGAACAACCCCATTTAATGTCCATAAAATCACTGTCCATTCCAAGGTTGCCTAGAAGAGATTGCAGTATGCGATAAGGCCGCCAATTGTATATTTTGTAGTTTAAGATGTATCTTTATGTAATGTGTAATCTGGTGTACAATAAAGTATATATAAATAAATAAATAAATAATGACAGCCGGGACCAACGGCTTAACGTGCTTTCCGAGGCACGGAGGAGTCTCGGTATGTAGAGATGGTCACCCATCCACGAACCAACCCTGGCAAGCGTAGCTTAACCTGGTGGATCGACCCGTACGGGTGTTATTACTTAGCCACGAGCTCCTCTCAAGTCGGTCCTGTACCGGTACCAAACAAATATGTCCATAAGCTAGAGTGATAAAATAGATACTTATAGTTAGTAAAAAGGATAGTTAATAGATATTACAAAAATAATTACCAACCGTACAAGGTTCCTCGTACAAATATGAGATTTTTGGTACGCGCCGGGTACCGGTACTTGTTAGGGGAGTACCGGTACCCGTCTGGAACCGCTAAGTACCGATACAGAACTGGTCCTTTTTGTACCGGTTCCAAGCCCTGCTTACCATCGGGCGAGATAGTGAACAAACGCGAGCCTAATAAAAACGTCTCTATCTCACTTTCTCCATCTCTCTCTCTCTCTCTCTCTCTCTCTCTCTCTCTCTCTCTCTCTATGTTTAACTGTTTCCAGCTAAAGTCTCATAAAATGCTACTGGATACTAGTATCTCACAGGGAGTGACCGCCATTTGACCTGACAATACAGCAATAAGAAGGTCTGCTGCCCTATCTACAGCATGTATCAGAAAGGTGTGGAGCTAGATCACCACCTCTTAAAGCAGTATTATTGTAATCTTACTTGAGTGTGGGAAAGAGATGGAGCTAGACGTCCTGTATAGCTCCTTCCCTTTCTCATACTGAAATAACATTAAAATAATACTGCTTTAACAGGTGGTGGTTAGCCCCCTGGTTATATTAAAGGATATGGTACAAACCATAAAACTGAACAACTTTCTCAAACTAAAATAAAAAAGTGTGTGTGGGTGTCTGCTCTGACGCACGATTGGAGTTTGCTCCGTGAAAGGTGCGCAAGATACGTTTTGCGCAGAAAAAGCAAACTCTTTTGAGTTAACGTTTGTATTAATTTCAATCCTCATAAAATTTCCATACCATGCCTTATATGAAAATCGATTCTTAAGGAGTAAACTCCAAAAATAAAAACCTCAATACCTACTCGGCTCAAATGTATGAGACAGCTGATTAATTTTTCGCGATTACCTACGATGAAGAAAGATGAAGAAAGTTGTTCAGTTTGATGGTCTGCACCACACCCGACCACACCTTTGGTACACGCTGTATACGCTTGTATATTTCTGCAATATCTAAACGTGAAGAGAGGTCCCCCACAGCTGCGCTTGGCCCGACAAGGTAGTCACTTACTTAAGGCGACGATAACTGACTTTTAATGATTTTAAACTGGAGATCGCATCTAAACGAGTAGGGTTATTGATTTGAAAAAAAAATATCGCACCTTCAGAATAGTAGTGACTTAACTCAAAAATCTAAGAAATCGAGTTACGATCTTTTTTTGCTCATATGTCACAAAAGATAAACTTAACTCAATACAGAAATCAAATAATTGATAGGTTTTCATACAAAATTAATGAATTAAATCAGTTCAAAGTTTAAATCATCATCAGTTTGCAGTTTGAAAACTTTGTTTTCGTTTTCCCAAAAAAATGATTTTTTGAGATACGTCACTACTGTTCTGAAGGTGCGATATGCTAAATTAGAGCATTTTCTTAATAAGTTAATATGTGAATTACTTTTAAGAACTGTTTGTGTATTTTTCAAAATTATTATTAGAATTTGTTACTACAGCAAATATTGGATGGTCTAATAATTTGTAATGTATTGTTATATTATTGTCGACAAGCATGTAAACTCAATATAACTGTATTTTATTGTACGCCCCAAGGGTAAGGGTAGGTACATAGCTGTTCACAGGAGTCATTAACACCAACTGTATTATGTACACTTTCCTATGATCCACAATAAAGATGAATTGAATTGAATTAAATATTTTAGATTATGTTTATATCACATAGTGCAATTAATTTGTAAATTTATGTCTAACGCGGATAAAAAACTGAGAATTACGCAAAATCTATTTAGCATATTTTTATGAAAACTCCACTATTTTAAAGATAATTTTAATGTTTATCTTTTAGTATACGTTTACAAGGCCGTTGGCATTTATCTGCGTCTTAAACTAAAAAACATCCAGGACATACAAGTGAAGCTAAAGCTTTTAAAATAAGCGACTTCCAACTCGACTTGTTCCCATAGTAGCAAACCGCAATGATGGGGGCAGGCTGAAGTTAAAGCCACTGGAGATTTTAGCCTGGTTTAATCTAACTTGCCTTAAGATCGCTTTCTACTAACCACACTATATATTTTCAATGTTCGCTATTAACGTTAAGTTTGATCTATTTGAACTGCTGTAGTTTTTGAGTTGATCTCACTGTGATTATTTAAAGGAAATATGTAATTGATCCTCTAAAAACCTTACTGAGCTTCTAATGATGTACGATTTTTTAAATTAATGAACCTCTAAAAATAAATGAGTCTCTTTTTAACATTCTAGGCTAGCCTTTTCTCACAGTTGGTCGAGTATAGAGTATACAAGGTGTAGTTTTAATCACTGTTAACCTCTTAAAACTCCTTAAGAGCTTAACAGTGATTAAAATGAAAATAAAGTTGCTCATAATGATGAGTACAATGACCCCATTGTACTCATCATTATGAACAACTTTTACTATGGGACCAAAACAGAAATCGCGAAAAAAATGAGGTATTCCCAACATTTTCATGGGTTATGCGACCATAAATGTAGGGAAAAGCTGATTTTTTTTTCGCAATTTCAGGATACCCCAACCAAATGGGTTAAGTTAGGTTAGAACTGTGACCAACCGACCCCAAAATAGGAATTATTTGGGGTTCACAAAAAGATGTGCAATCATTTTATTAAAGTGTTCAATAACATTTTTAGGAAAGCAAAATGGGAATTGTTTCATTGAAGATCGTGTCTTAAAAGTTACGGTAGAAGAAAATGTTATGAGGAAACCTGGACTACGGTTTGTAATAACCACCATGCAATTACACTACATGCTGTCCCTCTCTGATTGAAAGCGGTTTTTTCATAAAATTGTTTATGAAAGGTAATATCTGGAAGTAGGTACTGATCCGCTCACAAAAATTCTTACACCGATTAAAAGGTAACACCCGCACTGGGCCCGCGTGTTGGATTACGGCCCACTCCCTCTCACAAAGAGAACGCTTGTGCCCCAGCAGTGGAAACATTATAGGCTTATTCTTCTTGGCGTGTCGATGGCAATCTAAATAGACTCGGCCCAGAGTTCAGCTACGAGTTTGGCGCCATCACTAGCGTCCATCACTTCCTGTAACGTGCAGCTGACAGGACACGCAGGACATGATATTAAGTGTCCCATCGTTTGTGGAACAGCACCACATTTACTCTCCAAGGCGGAGTCGCCAATGAATCTCCACCTGAACAGGTTTTCCCTGCTTCGGCCAACCTGGGTCCGGAGTCTGTTTAAAGACTTCCAGGTTACCCAAGACAACTCATGTCCAGGCGGGAGATCTTCAGCAGGTGGCAAAATGGTTTGGGTAAGGAAGCACTGTCTCGCCACAGCTGCAGTCTTTCTTTTGATCGTTCGCCAGTAAGAACTCCAGTACTTCTACAACGTAAAATATCCTCTAAAAACGCCCACGAGGCGAAACGAAACAGACTTTCTGATCAAATAGTGTTGGACACTTTAAAATATGTACCGCTCTGCAAATATGCGACCTCTCACACGGTCGTACACAAATGAAACATGCATCAGACACTCGGTGTCGCACTTCGCGGAATTTTGATCCAAATTTATGTACAAACACAGGCAGGATCCTTGAATATTTGATTCGAGCGACCTCAGTCTTTGTCTTGGTACATTTTAAAACAAAGCACTCAATTTTGATGGCGGAATTAGTTGACACAGTTGACACAAACAGCAGATTGGTGTGTTGTGTGCAGGCACGTATCCAGACTTTTGGTTCGGGGGGGGACAAACATTGAAACAACCATGTGAACTGTGTGAAAATCGCTGTAATCACTGTACTATAATTTTCACTGTACTATACTATAATTAAAGAACACGCAAGCGAATAAATAAACAGATGGCTTAAAACGTTTTTTTTTTTCTGTCAGATTTCGGGGGGGGATAAATCCCAACTATCCCCCCCTCTGTATACGTGCCTGGTTGTGTGCCGTATGAAGAAAGCAACGATTTCTCTTCCCGTCGGTGGTAAAGTATGAAAAACTTCGTGTTATAAAAATCAATAGTCAGTTATTCAAATGAGGCCAAGAATCAGCAGTTTTTGAACGTCAAAATTACATAAGACAGTCTCCCAAAACGCCCGCCCTTCACCACTTCCTAGTGCTTTAATTGGGAAGAAGTGGCGCAACAAACTCCCCCCGAGGTTGTTGCGCCACTTTTTCTCTCTCTCCTTTTGAGAAAAACGCGCTACCTGATTGTAGAAATGATTGCCATTGCATACCTGATGCCTAGATGATTCCCGAAGCATGAACGACTTCAGAGATGATATTAATTAAAGTCGCCACTAATGAACCAGCTGCCTTACCGCCAGAAACAGAAAGAACGATTTTAATACACGGACGGTATCACGGACAAAACCAGCCAAGTACGTATCGGATCGGGCACAATAAAGGATTCCATAATTGCAATGAATTTATACTAAAAACAAACTTAACATCATGGTTGGAAAACATGTTCCCCCATACATTCCAACTGCAAATGTAAATTTGTACGCACAATATTGAGTGATTTACCATGTTATTTTAAGGCCATAGATTGCTTATCAATTTTCCTTTAATCTATAAGTAAGTATATTTAATTTTATATTTTTTTCAAAATTTTAGGCTCAGCATTTTCGGAGCTAAGGAGAATGATCAATTTTCTTTAATAACTTTAAAACTATTTATTTTTAAACCAAAAAAATATATATTTGAAATCTTCCTATCAAGCCCTTTCATTTATATGTCACACGGTACAGTTTGCAAAACTTTTTTTGTTTCTAATTTTCCCCCAAAAGTGACCCCCATATTCAAAATTCATTTATTTACGTTACACGTTCATGTTTGGGTCACAGAAATTCATATGTGTACCAAATTTCAACTTAATCGGTCCAGTAGATTAGGAGCACATCGGCTCTGACAGACGGACAGTCAGACTGGCACACGAGTGATCCTAAAAGCTTTCCGTTTTTTCATTCGGACGTACGGAACTCTAAAAATCAGGAAATCCTAAATTATCTAAGTAATAAACATGCTAATTGCGATACTGTTAAGGCTCCTGCAAACAAGCGCGATACGCGACGCGACACAAAAGCACCGCTCGTCGCGCGACACTCGGTGCCTTTGTGTCGCGTCGCGTGTCGCGCCTGTTTGCAGGAGCCTTTAATTGTAACGAAGTAAGCGAAGCCTACAAAAGTCTTAAATAAATTTCTGATATAATAATATTGAAACCTTATTATTTGAAGTTTTAATCAAGTTAGCGGGAGTTGTGTAACACAATCAAAGTTTTTAAGAAAATAAGTTCAAAACACAGGTATTCCATCAACGCCCCTGTTAATCTATCCGAGGTGGCTGATACAGGGGATCTACGGCCCGATATTAAATGCGGTTGCGTCGAACTAGTACATATGACGGATGTGTTGTTAAAAATGGATGATAGATGGTAGACGTGTATGAAAGATGACATGCTGTAACGAACTTAAATAAATAAAGATATGGGCTAGAAGTAGGTAATGATAAAAAATGTCCAAGAAAATACTGAAGATTAATAGACCTATTAATATTGGCCTATTGTAGATTTATTTACGAGGCGGATGTGAGTGGAAACGCCGGGAAGGGACGCCCTAGGAAGACACATAGTGATCTTATTGGTGATGTTCTTCAGAAAGGTCAGGTGTGTAGTACTCGCAACCGGCGTGCGTGTATGACCAGATGTATGAACGTAAACGGAGCAAATGGAGTATGTAAGGAACGTAGCGGGTGGCGTTCTGTAGTTTCTGCCTACCCCTATGGGAGGAAGGCGTGAGTTTATGTATGTATTAATAGATCTTTGGAAAATTATAAAGTTCTAGTGTATTTTCTGATACATACATAAACACACCCTCTGAAGGGGTGAGCAGAGTTGCTCTACATATGTTTATAGGAGACACCAGGGTACACCTCCTTGAAATATAGGCATCCGAATGGCCAACAAAATCATATTACATAATATTCAAACGTTGTGCCAGCTTTACTACATTTGGCAGACGACAAGTAAGGTGTGATTCATTTACGGCTGAACCCAATAACCTATCTATCACCAGTTTTGGCATACTGGAGATAGAAAAACCTATCTATCTATAGTTTGTAACGTTCCAATAATCTATGAGAGATCATGGAATCTTACCAGCCTGACATTAGAACAGATAGAATTATACTATCTAACATCAATAGCGATCTGTCTTGTATTGAAAATAGGGGTTCAGCCGTTAGAGGTACTTTTTTCAAAACTGTAAAAATGTTAAACGCTCCCTGGATGCTGTACGGGAACTATGCCATTCCTGCAATTTAATCGCGTTGCAAGAAACATGGCTGTTGCCGAACGACATACCTTATTTATGTAAAATTGACCGTGATTTTGGATACACGGGTACGTCAGCAGTGGACACATCAGCGGGATACTACGTGAGAGACCTCGCGGTGGCGTAGCATTGCTGTGGAAGCATGAGGTATTCCCACAAATGTCAGTGTTACCGTGTAATAATGCGCGGGTGTGTGCGATCAAAATTATAACTAGTGACCGTCCTATAATTGTCATGAGTGTGTACATGCCTGCGAATGTGGGTGCTAACTTACCTGAATTCACGGACTGTCTTGATACGGTGAATGCAATTCGGGTTTCGGCCCAAACTGTCCACTGAAGCTGCGATTCTGAGTCTTAAAAAAAAAAAAAAAAAAATTATAAAATTCTTTTAATTCAGACAAGGTCCATTTGGTTAGTACAACACACAACTTAGAAACTAGTGTTAGTACTTACATCTACCAGAAAAAACAAAACAATTATTAATTATACGCCACAGTGGCATGTAGGCGTATCCAATGCCCCAGTATGGGACTGTCCCACCTGTCCGCTATAGTGCTCAGGATGCTGTTGGGGCTGCCGCGTACCCTGCGCATGATGGAGGCGCATCGCTTGCGCACTCCTGTGTACGCGTGTTTCCTGAATCTTTCCGAGGCTCTCGACCTGGTGTCATATAACATCAACTGTGGGAGAAACTGAAGAGTATAGGGTTATCCCCGGAACTCTCGAACATATTCAAATATTGGTATAGACACCAGATCAATAGCGTCAGATGGGCGGGTGTAATGTCGGAACCTTAGGTATAGGTTGGAGTGTGGTGTGAGACAGGGGGGTTGACCTCTCCTGCGCTCTTCAACCTCTATGTTAACGGCCTGATCGTTGGGCCCAGCAGCCAACATCTTGGTTGCCATGTGGATGGAGTATGCGTCAGTAATTTGAGCGATTTGATGACATGGTGCTGCTGAACGCATCGGTCTGCGCTTAGGAAATAGATGAGGACCTGTGAAGTATATGCCTAGGCCATGGGCTGAAATATAATGCAGGGAAGAGTGAATTCATGGTGTTTGGGGCTAGTCTAAAATGTGTGAATAGCCTGTGTGTATAAATAATGCACCGCATGGAACACTTTAAATACTTGGGTCACTTTGTTACAGCTGACCTAAAAGACGGTGCGGACGTTGAGCGGGAGCGGAGGGCTTTGTCAGTCAGAGGTAATGTGATAGCGCGTAGGTTTGTGAGTTGTTCGAGGGAGGTAAAAATAACGCTTTAGAGCTTATTGTACATCCCTCTAAACGTGCAGTCTGTGGGTAAAGTATACTCGTGCGGCATACAGCGCCCTCATAACAAGTTCAATGTGATGTTGGGGCTGCCCCGCCACTGCAGCGCCTCGGGCATGTTCGTGGAGGCGCGCACCGACTGCTTTCACGCGACGATGCGCAAGCGGTTCGCGTCTCGGGTGCGCAGAGTGCGGGGCAGCGCCGACACTGTCCTGGCGATGATCGCCAACAGACTGGATTGCCCTTATATCCGGCAATGCTGTAGCAGATATACTGTTAACTTGTGAGTGTTCGTTTTTGTCTGCGCTTGTTATCCTGTCTGTATCCTTTTATGTATCTATTTGTATTATGAGTCTTGTGTTACTTGAAATAAACTAATTTTATTTTTATTTATTATTTTTACTTACAGTTAAGAGAGAGGGGCTTGTGGCTAAGAAATAACAGCTGCACGGGTCGATCGGTCAGGTTAAGCTACGCTTGCCGCGGTTGGTTCGTGGATGGGTGACCATCTTTACATATCAAGACCCCTCCGTGCCTCGGAAAGCACGTTAAGCCGTTGGTCCCGGCTGTCATTCGTGTATCTTTGACAGTCGTTACGGGTCGTCAGAAGCCCGAAAGTCTGACAACCAGACTTACCAAGGGGTATCGTATTACCCAGTAACTGGGTTGTGGAGGTCAGATAGGCAGTCGCTCCATGTAAAATACTGGTATTCAGCTGCATCCGGTTAGACTGGAAGCCGACCCTAACATAGTTGGGAAAAGGCTAGGCAGATGATGATGACTTATAGTTAAGAGAGAATAACTACTTATAGACAAAACTAATACGCAGGCATCATCTTATAAAGATTGCCTTTCTCAGGCTGCGAACCTGAAAACGGTCAGGTAAACAGCTTAACTAGTTGTAACGTATCTGCACATTCTTTTCCACCCTATGTTTACAAACCCGGTAACTTAAAACTTAGTCGGTTTAGTCCGAAGTTGGGCGTTAGGGTCGCTCATCGACGTCTTCATAAACCGAAGATGGCGTAATATCTGCCGTCCATTGTGGTCGAATCTCAAGCACAATACTATAACCCGCATACTGGTTATCTGCTTGTCTCTGAAGCTGTCCGTCATAGGACAAGAATAATCTATATTTATGGAGAAGAGATTTGGGATTTTAGTTTTACTTCGATTTCCAAGAAATGAGATGAGCTGAAACATACAGAACACCGGGGCGCATTAAAATAGCCTTCTCGAGTTCCTACGCTATGTGATGTCTTGGTAGCCCGCGAAATTCAAATTTTCTTACTTTTTTTGTAATTTGCAGGTCAGTAATAAGTTGTATGTTGATTAAAATATAATTCGCGACCGTAATTACTATTTTTATGTATTTACAAAATTATTAAATATCTCTCTAAGACCAAGTAATCCTATTGAATGACTGTTTCATTAAATCTTGACATTTGAGGATTATACTAACTTAAGGAGTTGTATTACTGATTGTAATGATTATAATTCTGTTAATACATATTTGTTACGGTCACGAATCCATGTAAAATACTGGTATTCAGCTGCATCTGGTTTGACTGGAAGCCGACCCCAATATAGTTGGGAAAAGGCTAGGCAGATGATGATGACGAATCATACTTTAATCAACATATACACTAACTTTTACTATGAAATCGCGAAAAAAATCTGGTGTTCATTTTGACGAGTTATGCGAACATAAATGTAGGGAACAGTTGATTTTTTTTCGCGGTTTCAGATTCGGTCCCATAGTAAAAGTTGTTCATAATGATGAGTAGTGTGTTAATTCCGGGACATTTTGTATCGTTTGTGCCGATAGGCGAGGAGACTATCAACCTCTTCCAACTATGGAGGTCAGTATTAAGACTCATCAGTATTTTACACGGAGCTACTGTCGTTTTGCAGTGCAGCTGAGTGTTGATAAAATCTTTACAACATGGATGTTGTAATCAGTCAGAGTGCAAGTTTTGTCATGAACCAAAAACAGTTATTGAACCACTGTATAATATATATGCAAAAACACAAGCAACACCAATCAAATCGTCAAAAGAAAATTATGTGTTTACGCCTGGTTTAATTGTGTAGGCGTTCAGTGCGTGTCGCATTTGCTAATTTATAAGGCCAGGCGCCCGTACAATTTTATTTTGTTTTACATAATTCGAGTAAAAATTTTTCACCATTATCGAAACTTGTACGCTCCGCATATTTTACTGTAAAAATACAGTTTTATACCTAATTAAACAACCACCTCGATACGGGAGTTTCATTGAACCAACTAGAAGCCCCAACATGATGTATGTAATAGATGTACTTATCAGAAAGGTGTACAACAACAACTTTCTCGATGGCGGACTAACACCGTAACCCCGAAAATAATCTGCAGTCCCATACATTTGGGTGGCGTAAGTATTGAAGATTTGTATGGGACAGTTGATAATTTTTTTGCGATTGCGTTGTTGGTCCCAAGGAGAAAGTTGTTCAATTTGATAGTCTGTTTCAAACTGAATAAC
The DNA here is from genome assembly GCA_947568875.1 of Fissipunctia ypsillon. NCBI lineage: Eukaryota > Metazoa > Arthropoda > Insecta > Lepidoptera > Noctuidae > Fissipunctia > Fissipunctia ypsillon. Next base: position 16,556,151 of record OX387663.1, on the reverse strand, counting down.
CCGATGTACCCTTAAATATTTATTACCATTTTGATACATGCTGTTATAAACTTAAAAAACTGGCATGTGTCTTTACATCCCCTCAAAAACATACAAAACATTTTTTACAGTGCACCTCTACTTCATTCTACCTTACGTAAACAATTTACAAAATGGAACGGTTTACTTTTAATTTACTTGGGCAGTGAAGTTTACAAGCACAGCTAATAATTTCTCACCGTCTTAAATAATCGATCACACGATGCGAGCGTTAGTTCTCGACGTATGTGCTTTGGAAGCATGTGGAATTATAGGGTTCCGTAGTTCTACGGTGAAAGAAATTAAATACGATTAAGTATTTAATACTTAAACAAATATGAAGACATTGAAAGCTGTGTTAAAAGTGCAGCAATTCTACCTAAGTACATATATTTAAAGCTTGATAACTTTTAATTTAAATATAATTTTGCTGTTTTATTTCATTCAAAACATGCAAAAAAGAGAGGTCAGAAATTAAAAGATTCGCAGGACAACTAAAGTAACGGACATGGCCCGAATAATTTTTGCATCTCAAAGACAAAGCTGAAATGTCCTTAAGTGCCTTTTTATGGGACAAGTCCGCCATATCGACCACTGCAACTCTTAAAAATCAGACTCAACAGCGGCAGTGGCGACCACCACAGAAGCGCTGCTACAATAAAACTCCACGAGTCCCGGCTCCTCGTGTGCCTGTAACCCAGACACACATATCCTTCAAACAGAAATAGGTACCAGCATCTCTGCTTGGTGGCAGAAATAGACAAGGGGGGTAGTACTACTCTGGACGAGGTCGTTCACAAAGAGCTCTAAGTTTAGATAGAGTTCAACCGTCGCGAGAATGCATTTCCGACACCTGTCAGTTGGACATTTCTAGTTGTAATAAGGATCAAATTCGCTAAACATATATTTATTAGTATGAAACTGACAGGTCTCAAGAACGCATTTTCTCAACGGCCGGACTGTAGCCTATCAGGGGGCCAACCACCACCTCTTAGCAGTATTATTTTGATGTTACTTCAGTGTGAGAAAGAGATGGAGCTATACGGGACGTCTTGCTCCACCTCTTTCCCACACTGAAGTAATATTGCAATAATACTGCTTTAAGAGGTGGTGGTCTAGCTCCTGGGCTGGTGACAACGGCTCTGTCTGTGAACAAAACATGACAAACTATCACTTTTCATAATAGTTTCGTTAGTTCAACTTTCAGCCACTGGGTCAGATAAGTTTGTGGCACTACTCGTATGTAGGCTTTTATACTATCTTATATCAAGGATCATACATCTATGAGTCATAGAAATATGATTATATAATATAGCCGTATGATTCATTTGTGAGCTTCGGTATAATAATACATATTTCGCCGCGGAGCGGTTATAGGACTAGATTTTGTCCGGGGCTTCGCTCACGTGGGGGTAAATATATGGAAAAGCCATGAAAAAATACGTATATATGCCAACTTTCATGGTGATAGATCAAACGGTGTTGGAGTTTATCAATCTCAAATGTACCAACAACCATTTACATATATTTTATATAATATTATACTAGCTGTTGCCCGCGTGGATGTAAATACTTCCATATTTAAATCGGATTTCGTTCAATTTCATGGGTTTTAATTTTTTGCGCGGAACCCTAGCCATTTTTCTAAAATGAAAGTACCCTAAGTTACCCCTAAAAACATGAGCTATCAACCAGTGAAAGTCCCGTCCAAAATCGGTCCAGCCTTTTCAGAGATTAGCCGGAATAAACAGACAGACAGACAGACAAAAATTTTAAACATTGCTTTTTCATTATAGGTATCGTTTAAACAGACACTGCAATTTTATTTATTTGTATAGAAGATGTACCTATGTATATCCAGAAGACAGAAGATATGATCCTATACCTATATGATATGGAGTAGATTACACTATCATACTCGTACATATACGATACGGAACCCTCAAAATAAAACCGTGCTTCAGACTTAAAGTTTATTGTTTTTAAAATTCATGGCACGCGGTGGCCATGTCTCCGGATGGATGGATGGAGTACACACGCCGCATGGAGGTATACGTCCCACGGCTAGTATATTAGAGGAAATGTTACGATAAATACAGTGTGAGTCTTTATAATGTGCACATATCGAAATGAGGGAATCTATGCTTAATTTTACCGACGGAAAAAATGTTAAAAAAAATCTAAATATTTATTAATATTTTTTATGGATTTTTAAAAAAAATTGTTTGCTTTTGTGACCCCAGTGTATACAAAACTGTGTAACTTTTAAACTAAACGATTTATCACGATGAAACAAACTCCATAATGTTTGGAAGTAATTAGGTGTCGTCATAAAATAAAAATTATGGAAAAAAAATAGCCATAATCAAATATAAACATTTTTTTTTTGCAAAAATCTGATTTTTTTTCATTAATTTTTACAAAAATTGTAAAATTTCTCAATAACATGCCCCCATCACCTTCTTTTTTTATAACTTTAAGTTATTCTTCATTGTATTAGGAACCTAACGGTAAAAATTGCATGTTTTTAACTCAACCCCAACATTTTTTATCAAATGTCAAAGAAAGGCCCAACGCATAGCTACGCACATTGTTTAGCAGGTAGATAAACTTTTTTTTGTTAACTTTGTTGTGAATGCGCGCGGGTCGTTTCAAAGATGGCACTCCGAACGCGGAATCGTATTGTTCTCATAAGGGTGGTTTGTTTGGGATGATAATTAATGCAAAAGAGTTCAATTGAAACCCATTTATTATTAAATACAAAATTTAATGCATCAGGTTCTCAAAATGTCCACCTCGTTGTTGTAAACACAAAGCCGCGCGAATTAGAATTTGGTGTGTCGCTCTCCTTATCATTTCGGGATCATTGCGAATATCATTCGCACAGTTTATTATGCGGTCACGCAAACCGGCCTCACTGTTGATGGGGGTACTGTAGACGCGTTGCTTCATGGTCCCCCATAGGAAATAATCAAGGGGCGTCAAATCGGGTGAACGCGCAGGCCACCCTACAGGTCCTTGCCGGCCGATCCATTTGTCATGATAATTTTCGTTTAAAAATCTTCTTACATTTGTAGCGTAATGGGCAGGACATCCGTCCATCTGAAGAAACATCCTTTGACGCACAGCCAGTGGGACATCTTCCAATAACTGAGGCATATCATCTCTCAATAGACTTAAAAATCTTTCACCAGTCAACGTTCTCGGCAATATGACTGGTCCAATCAACATGTTATCGATAAGACCAGCCCAAACATTTATCGAAAATCTTACTTGGAAAGTAGATGACCGTTTCAGTTTCGGGTTTTCACCTGCGCGGCACCATCTGTGTAAATTTCGACAGTTAGTAATACCGTCTCTAGTGAATGTCGCTTCGTCCATCCATAGTATTTTTCTTGGAAAGTTTGGGCTTGCTCTGGTTTTTCTTTGAATCCATGTGGACATCACACACCTTGGACGCCAGTCTACGTCTTCATATAGATGTTGCACCCTTTGATAGTGATAAGGATGCAATCCTTCTTTCTTTAAAATACGCCACACTGATTTTTGGGATATTCCGTGACGAAGAGCCAGTCGTCTAGTACTTATGGATGGATCAGCAAACAAATCACTTAATACTGCTTGTTCAGTAGCCGCATCAATAATTACTTGAGGTGGCTCGCCACGATCTCTACTTGATCCAAGTCCAGTGATCGACAACCTTCTGTGAACTTCCTGGAAGTTTCGGGCAGATGGCACTGGTTGCCTGTTAGGATACGCAGCTATGTAAGCCGCGCGCGCAGCTCTGGCACTTCCTTGTCCCACTCCATAATAAAAATGTATGTCGGCGATGTGTGCCGGGGAAAATTCACTTAAACGCGGCATCATGTAGCAGCGAACGAAAGTTATGAAAGTCCAGCGAACGAAAGTACCGAAACACATGTAGCAGCGGCGAATAATTCGGAGCGACTGCCAGTCTGACATCTGTCATAATTCAAGTTCCTTTGGCTGGCCCTACCTCCCCGACCTGCGCACATTCAAAAGAAAGTTTATCTACCTGCTAAACAATAGCTATGCGTTGGGCCTTTCTTTGACAGTTGATAAAAAATGTTGGGGTTGAGTTAAAAACATGCAATTTTTACCGTTAGGTTCCTAATACAATGAAGAATAACTTAAAGTTATAAAAAAAGAAGGTGATGGGGGCATGTTATTGAGAAATTTTACAATTTTTGTAAAAATTAATGAAAAAAAATCAGATTTTTGCCAAACAAAAATGTTTATTTTTAAATGTGGCTATTTTTTTTCCATAATTTTTATTTTATGACGACACCTAATTACTTCCAAACATTATAGAGTTTGTTTCATCGTGATAAATCGTTTAGTTTAAAAGTTACACAGTTTTGTATACACTGGGGTCACAAAAGCAAACAATTTTTTTTAAAAATCCATAAAAAATATAAATAAATATTTAGATTTTTTTTAACATTTTTTCCGTCGATAAAATTAAGCATAGATTCCCTCATTTCGATATGTGCACATTATAAAGACTCACACTGTATAGAAGATACCCTGTTCTGGACTTTGACTTGCGATGTTTAGAAAAATATGTATAAAGATACTTTGACGATTTCTGAATGGTCGTAGCTGGACTTATTAATAGAATAGAATAACTTACATAATTTATTTAAACATGCATTTGCATCTACATGTCTCGCCACGGACTGGCATACAAATATAATAAAACATGTTATTACGTTGTAGTCGGACATTTTACCTGCCTGTTATTTTATTACAATATGTTTACAACCATAGATGTAATATCTATGTACGAGCAAACCCGTACATATCAACTGTATCAATTTTATGCTGACATCGACGCGCAGCGAATGAATAAAATATACATACATGTAAGTAAGCAATCAGTAGTCTCAGCATCGTTTGGGCAAAAGGACTCAATCACCGCGGGTCGATCTTTTATCAGTTATTTTAATAAGTACACAAGTTGAACTCATTATCAGTTTAACATTTAAGTGTACCTTGCCCGTACATCTATGTACACAACACTGCCTCGTTGGTCGCAAGCGCTACTGTTGAGCATGAGGTCCTGACTTCGATTCCCAGGTCGGGGAAGTGTTATTGGGTTTTTCTATCTGGAAATTCTCAGTAACAGCTTGGATTTGTGCCTGGTTGACAGCAATAGACTCGCCCCCTATTACATGGGACTCGAACTTAACTGGCAAAATGTGGGTGTATTATAGGTACACCTCTGCACAACCCTTCGGGGAAACAAGGCGTGATGTTATGTTAATTTATGTTTACAACACTACAACAAAATTTTATTTCTAACATTTTACCATGTCTCTAACTAGTTTTAAATCTTAGCAGTATCTAATTAAATATCAGAAAATTAGTAACATTAATTATCACTTACTTTTTGTCAAAAAAAAACCTTTACAAAACACGTATTAGTATTACTATGTGCAATTTAAGCAACTTAGATTTTAAATATTTCAGAGGAAGTTCTTTAGCCACTCAAATGCCCAGGTGGCTACGGTTGCCCAAAACTTGCTCCTACCTCAGTACAATGCTGCGATATTAAAAATTTTAAAAAACTGCTTATAAAATTATTTTTATTTGACTCTAGCTATGAAAGCTCATACATCGGCCAAACTAAACGTTCGTTCGAAGTTTTAAAACAAATTGTCTGCTACGAATTATTTGAATTAAACGTAAGGTTAAAAAAAAGTATTAATAAATTGCTTATAAGAAATTTGACTGCGTCTGTGTTTCCGAACGCATACAACCCCGATCTCTTCAAAGTGAGAGTTAACAGGCTTCTTCTAGGTAAGCTCGCTCCATCGTCGACTTTGTCTCTGTCATCTCTGACCTAGACTAGAGTCAAGAGCAAACCTATCTCAAATAATAATAAAAAACACTGTCTGGGCTGAAAGCGTCAAAACAAAATAGGGTCCCGCTGGCATGATAAAAGTTTTGCAGGTGCATTCCTCATAAAATAATAATTATTTTAAAATAAAACTAAGGTATTTTTAAGTTACTAAAACACCGCTAAACGGGACCTTATAAGATTGTTCTAAAGACCTTCAAACAGCGGAGCGTCCTGCTGGAAAATAATTTAAGATTTCGCTGTAGCAACTAAGGTACTATTTTTTTTTTTTACTTATACGATTCGGAAGGTACAGACGCCAGCAGGTCAAGCTATCTGAAACTGTCAAATTTTCCCAATCAACCTTGAACCTAATACTTTAGCGATAAAGTTGAAAATCTATTAAAGAAATTTGACATATTGTAGTAGATTGATGTGCTGCCGTCCATACTAAATACTACGCACGTTAAACTTCAGCTTTCAATCAGATAAAACGTAAGGTCCTGCTGGGTATAACAGACATCTAGTTTTAGTTTTCTCTTGATTGAAGTTTCATGAAACGGCTCTATTTTTGTAATTCTAAACCTATAAAATCGTTCGAGGACATAGTAATAAAAGGTACTTATTATGAAGCCACAGACTCTTACTCGATTCCTTATACCTGCTAAAGATTCTGTAAAAAAAATCGAGAAAAACAACGGACACACATAATGGATCATTGTCCTTAAACAAATGGTATAAAATTATCTGGTATCTGAATAATGACTGCCTCGTTAGTCTACTGGTCACAAGCGCTATTGCTGAGCATGAGGTTCTGGGTTCGATTCCCAAGCCGGGCAAAGTGTTATTGGGTTTTTCCATCTGGAATTTCTCAGTAGCACGGAGTCTGGATTTGTGCCCGGTTGATGGCAATTGGCTCGCCCCCTATTACATGGGACTCAAACATAACTGGTGAAATGTGGGTGTTCTATAGATACGCCTCTGTCTAACTGTTCGGGGAGTACAGGCGTGATGTTATGTTGTTTAAAAATAAAGATTCCATACTGTGAGCGTTTAATTTAAAAGTACAAACACTGTCCACAAGTAAACGTTCTCTCAATTTTTCCATTTTCACCCTTGCATCTTGCAGCACCTCTAACTCAGCAGTGGGGTGTATACCAGGAACTTTTCCAAGATGATATGGCTATTGGATCTCAGTGGAATTCCTGTATTGATGGAATATTAAGATGCCTGTGTGTCCGAGTCTCCCGTGACGGTACATTTCATAAAACACGTAGAAAAAGTAGTAGAAGTTTCATTTTGTATAAATCTAAAATAACAGGTTTTTACTAAATACCTACATATGAAAGTATGTTGGTACTTATGACAAGAAAACAATTTTTAAAATTTTTGTCTGTCTGTCTGTTTATTCGGTCTAATCTCCGGAATGGATACACCGATTTTGACAAGACTTTCATTGGCAGATAGCTGATGTGTGTTTTATTTCAGAAAAAGGATTAGGGTTCTGCGCAAAAAAATAAAACCCATGTATTTTGAACAAAGTCCGATTCAAATAGGGAAGTTGTTTTCCGACATCCACGCAAACAAAGTCGCGGGCGCAGCTAGTTCTAAGTAAAATTAAACTTGGGTTTTTAGATTTGTGCCTGTACGTCAAAGGTATGTATGTAGTAAACTATTATAATTTTAGTACAGTAGCTAATTGGCTTCTATGTTCTCTATGTTCCATGTTAGCGGGTTTGGTTTCCGTACTTAGTCGTTTAGATGACTGCCGTCGGTGGTTATTCCAACCAGCCCATCTCCCTCCAGAAGTTGACCACGTCTCCTGGTCTGTTCAGAACATCTGAGAAAGATCTCGGTACGCCGACGGTTTCTGCTCTGGTCTGGGTAACGCCTGTACATTCCAAGAGCACATGCGCAACGGTTTCCTCAGCCTCCATGCAAGCCCTGCACAGAGGACTGTCCGTTATGCCTATTGTGTGGAAGTGTTTGTTTAGCGAGCAGTGTCCCGTGATGGTCCCCGCCACCAGGCGCAGGCCGTTCCTGTCTAGGCATAATAAACGCCTGGTTAGTCTAACGTCTAAAGATGGCATGGCCTCTCTGGACTGCCGGGCCTGCAGCCCGGTGTCAAGGACCGCTTGAGTGTGATAATAAGCTTCGTTTATAATTTATTTTAACACATAACATAAAATTCCCACAAGGGTTAGGCTGAGGTGTTCCTATAGTACTGTAGTAAAACTTAGCATTGTGGGTGTACGCCCACAATTTTGCCAGTTATGTTTAAGTCCCATGTAATAGGGGGCGAGCCTATTGCCATCAACCGGGCACACATCCAGACTTCGGGCTGCTATTATTGAGAAATCTCTGACGGAAAAACCCAATAACACCCATTTTATTTTAATTATAATGAAATACCGAAAATGTCAGCCATTTTTCCTGTTGGCTGTAGTCACTGCGTTAGCTAGTTTTTAACCCTCGGCATGCCTGGAGGCAAAAAGTTACACGATATGCCTGGTGGGTCTGTCAGACCCGGATTTTTAACTTGTTATTTGTCTAATAAGTTTTGATAAATAAGTTATTATAATGTGTTAATCATTTTGCTAGGGGTATATATTAAAAATTAAAATAAAAAAAATATTACAAATCAAGAACTATTTAATTATTTTTCTAATTAAACTCAGGTACCGTTTTTTGACAAAAAACTAGATTTCGTTTCTCGTCATATATTAGACTTATAACATACTCTTGGAACTATACGCACTTACTATCCTACTACTATGAGTGAGTGCTCCGGACTGATGTAGCGGGTGGGGGGCGTCTAGCGATTCATAACAGCCAGCTATTGAGTGCGGTTAGGCGCGAAATTCAAATTTGAATGAAAAACAACGGTTTATGTGCAGAGGTGGGTCTGGCAGACCCTACCAGGCATACCGAACGTTAATAAGTAACTTGTACAGATTGTCCTTAAGTTTACTGCAGTTTGTCGGATTTCTAAATTATTCAACTTTCCATCGGTCGATCTATTTGCCAACTTTACATAAAATCGTATTCACATTCTTGTGACCCTGACTTCCTGACGATTGTCTATTAGTTGTCCTACTTACATTTCCCCGTACTGTGTACATATTAACAAATTCCTACCTGGGTAACGGTCCACTCTGAGTGGTATTAAGCCTTTGATGGGCCATCAGGGGCGCTTTACATTGTTTTATAGCATTCAAAAATAGTCAGGTAGTTTATTTGAACTACATATACTTAGGTTGCTTGCACCAAATGTGGTAAAACAAAAAAAAAATGTGGTTAGTGCTGAACATATTCAAAACTTCATTCTGTCTCTGTCATCTTCAAACGATTGTCAGAAACGGAACGATATATTAAATTCCTTTAGCGTTGAACGTAAAGTATTATTACCACTGACATTCGGCAGCATCTGTTTTAAATCTAAATTCAATTCTAGGATTTTGTGCTGAAAATAATACATAGGTATTATTATTAGCGTACTGTCAGTCGTTCTATACATGCGGTCTGTGCGTCAACTACACGCAGAGGGCATACAGCACTCTGCGCGTTCAATACAACAATGCATTCAGGGTATTGATGGGGTTGCCGCGCTACTGCAGTGCTTCCGGCATGTTCGCAGAAGCGGGTATAGATGGCTTTCACGCCATCATGCGCAAGCGATGCGCCTCCATCATGCGCAGGGTGCGCGGCAGGCCCAACAGCATCCTGAGCACTGTAGTGGACAGGTGGGACAGTCCTATACTGGGGCATTGGATACGCCTACATGCCACTGTGGCGTATAATTAATAATTGTTTTGTTTTTTCTGGTAGATGTAAGTACTAACACTAGTTTCTAAGTTGTGTGTTGTACTAACCAAATGGACCTTGTCTGAATTAAAAGAATTTTATTTATTTGTTTTTTTTTATAATCAGATATAATTAACTAGAATGTATGTAATGTGGAAATAAAGTAGAATATAAATCTGATTTTAAAACTAACGCAGTAGGAGTACCCCAAGGCAGCGTGGTGGGATCGTTTTTATTTCTGCTATATATTAATGACCTTCTCAAAGCAACACGCCATGAAACAATCTTATTTGCTGACGATACGACACTAATAATAAAATGTAATGACCCCACCGCCATATCTCTACGTTGACGTCGTGGTGGGCCTTACGCGCTCCTGAACTCTGGGTCTGTGCCGGTAGAGTTTACTTTGCCGAAACGAGGTGAGGAGCCAGACCAAGAGAGATACAGAAACCCGCAGGGCAGCATGTGGCGAGCTGTTGGGCAGTAGCGACCCCACGGACTCTATCTCCCAGGAGAAGTCTTGTCCCTCATCTTTGGCTTGCCATTATTGACCGGCCATAGTGAACACTGACGAGGAACAGAGCTCCCACCTCATTCTTGCCTTTATTGGCGGGCTTGAGTGGAGATTCGCAAGAGCAAACTTGCTCGGAGGAAGGAAGTATTCCAGTAAGATGCTGGTAGGGATCTTGACCGTACTTCCGGGATTGTCCTGATAGCCGTGGAATACCTTTCCACTCCTCATAAGCACCTCAGGACATGTTGCCCCCTTGTCGCTACGACACTATGTGCTAGCGACCGTTTTCGGGGGCCCATTATTGAGTGTGCAAGTCACCCACTGCCATTTTATCCGTGTATATATAAAACATATCAGGCAGGGCCCATAGTCCTTCCATAGTTCTAGGTAACCAGTCGCACTTTAGCCATTCAAACCCATAGTCCAATATCTTTGTTTTCATATCCTGCAATAGTCCTACACTAACGGGGGTTGTCCTTGAGTGCACCTGCATAGTGCACAGGGGTAATCGTAGGTTGATACCTCATATTATTAAAAACGTCTAACAGGCTTCTGCGAGTTGGCTTCAGCCTCTCGTACGCTTTCCAAAGGTCCGGGACCCCGTGGTCCCGAGATATGTCAGACTTCAAAATGTAATGACAAAAATAAATTGGAACAGGAAATCAATGAAGCAATCAAAGATATATTAATTTGGCTTGATAACAATAATTTAAAAATCAATATAAATAAAACCAAAATGATTCAATTTTAAACTTATAAATCAAACCTTGGTTGACTGGTAGAGAATGCCTAAGGCATTAAGTCCGCCTTTGTACTTTTTTAAGTGTGAAAAGATTAAATAAATAAATAATAAACCTTCAGTCTTATAATAAAATATAAAGACAGTATCCCAGAACAAGTAGTAAACACAAAGTCCTTGGGTATGATAGTGGATCAGAACTGTAATTGGAAATCACACATCTGTACATTTTAAACCACCATTTTTTTACAACTGGTAATACCTGTATTTTCTGCAAATAAATGTTTCTTATTCTTATTCTTATCAATTACGTATGCGATAAGCTAGACAAGTTCGTATACGCAATAAAACAACTTTTTTTTTTTTATTTGAGATAGGTTTGCTCTTGACTCTAGTCTAGGTCAAAGATGACAGAGACAAAGTCGACGATGGAGCGAGCTTACCCAGAAGAAGCCTGTTCACTCTCACTTTGAAGAGATCGGGGTTGTATGCGTTCGGAAACACAGACGCAGGCAGAGAGTACCACTCCTTTGCTGTGCGCATCACAAAAGACATTTGGAAACGCTTAGTGCGAATTGGTGGGATAGCAACTAGGTAAGGATAGTAACTTGCAGTGCGTCTAGATGTCCGCTGATAGAAGGGGGCCGGCGAATGAGGTCGTGGAGTTCTTGAGCACACTCACCGAAGTACAATCCGTAGAAGACCGACAAGCAGGCAACCTTACGGCGATGAGCCAAGCTGTGAAGCTTGGCATCCACCAGTCTTACGTCGCCAATGAGCCTCTTAGCTCTGCGTTCCACCGAGTCAAGCGCGGCAAGTTGGTATTTGGCCGAGCCATCCCAAAGGTGGCGTCTACGATCAACTTAGTACGTCAGTTATTTCATCTATATTTTTTTTAAGTATTCTGATATAATACTTATTTTCTCAAATCTTAAATACAACATAAACATCGCGCCTTGTTTCCCCGAAGGGTTAGGCAGAGATGTACCTGTAGTACACCCACATTTCGCCAGTTATGTTTAAGTCCCATGTAATAGGGGGTGACCAAATCCAGACTCCGGGCTGCTACTGAGAAATTCCAGATATAAAAACCCAGTAACACTTTGCCTGACCTTTTTTTTTTTTTTTTTTTGTGGATGGGAAATCATCAAATGACTTCTCCCGCTCTGGGCGGAGCGGGAGGGCGTGTCAGACTTTTACTGACTAAAACCCACCCGTCTTCCTTCTGTTGCCTGTGCCGGGGCCACGGTAACTCTTTCGAACATCCCGCAACCCTAGCTGGCATCGGCCCTAGCGGACCCCATCAATAGTGCTGACATCTCTTTGAGGCGCGCGTGGAACACGACGCGCCGTCGACTCGGGCTTGGTCCTTACCGGACGGCGAGCTACCCATTGCTCGCCGTCCGCAAGCCCGCGCCTACGGTGGCCGGGAATCGGCTGCCAATTCCCGACGCCCAGGGCGTCTCCTGCGGCGACTAGGGGCGTGAGGGTGCAAAGCTTGCCTCTCCCTCACGCGTCCCGCCTCCTCCTTCACGAGCATTACTGCTTCGCAGAAGGAGGTAATGGCTTCCCATGCACTCTCGCTCCGTACCATGGCCTGGACCAGGGCCGGACGCGAGAGATCGCCGCCGCCGATCGCTTCCGCGAGGACACGGCGGTGCTCCGCCCAAGCCGGGCAGACCTCCACCGTATGCTCCACCGTGTCCTCCGGGCGATCCACACAGTGGTGACACCCGGGCGTTTCCTCCCGCCTTATCCGGAACAGGTACCTCCCGAAGCATCCGTGTCCGGTGAGGACCTGCGTCAGGCGGAAGGTGAGGACGCCGTGGCGCCTCTCCAGCCACTCCTCAAAGAGGGGACTTATCGCCGCAATTGTGGCGTGCCCAGCGCTGGGTTGCGACAATCGCACTCTCCATGCCGCCATGAGATCCTGCCGGAGCTCTGTCCGCCGTGCCACGATTTCTCGCGGCAACAGAGTTACGCCCCGGCGTCCTGCCTCCTCGCGCCACTCCCACATGTGCGCGAGGACTTTTGCCTCCAGATCCCATGGCGGTAATCCGGCAAGGAGGTTCGCCGCCTCCCCGGAGACCGTGCAGTATCCCCGGGCTAACCGGATGGCCATGACCCTCTGGGACGCGTTCAATTGACGTACCGGTCGTCGCCTCACGGAACGCGCCCACACCGGAGCTCCGTAAAGGGCCATGGACCGCACGACCCCCGCGTAGAGCCTCCGGCAGGAGGCGTTTGGACCCCCCAGATTGGGCAGGAGCCGCCCCAAGGCAGCCCCGGCCCGCTCCAGTCTGGGAGCCAAACGTCGGAAATGCTCCACGAAATTCCACCGGCTGTCGAGGACGAGTCCCAGGTACTTCATCGTCGACTCGACACCGATGAGAACCCCTCCTACCGTTATTTGGGAACCCGATGGTGGCGCGTTCCGAGGACCATGAAAACACATGGCCTCGGACTTGTGCAAGGCCACCTCGAGTCCCAATTGCCGGATCCTCTCTACGATTGTCGCAACCCCGCGTGCCGCTAATTCGGCCGCCGCCTGGTGCGACCTCCCCTGCGCCAGGACCAGCGTGTCGTCAGCGTAGCAAACTACGCTGACGCCACCAGGGAGGTCGGCGCGCAGCACCCAATCGTACCCGATGTCCCACAGATGCGGTCCCAGAACCGATCCCTGCGGGACACCGCACGACATCTCTCGCCGGTTCCACTCTCCCCGGTGACCGGGGTAGATGACTGCCCTGTCCGTCAGATAGGCCTCGACCACGCGACAGAGGTAGGTCGGCACTCGGTGATACCGGAGTGCCTCCCTGATGCAACTCCAGGGCAGGGTGTTGAAGGCATTGGCGATATCTAGAGACACCGCCAAGACGACCCCACCCCGGGCCACAGCATCCCCCGTCGTGAGGGCTCGTACGCGCATGATGGCGTCCACCGTAGAGACTTTGCCTGACCTGGGAATCGAACCCAGGATCTCATGCTCAGCAATAGCGCTTGCGACCACTAGACCAACGAGGCAGTCTTAAATACAATTATAATAATAATAAACATTATATACATAATCAATAATTATTAGTAATGTCTTTAATGGGGAAGGCAACTGTCAAAATGGCGCTGTCGTAGCTAGTTCCCAGCACAAGCTAACAAATACGAGACGTGAGGCGGTTTTATTTTATTTTTGCGAAAATGATGCGTTGCTTTGTTACTAAATACTCCGAAATTGGAGTCCACCATTTCCCGAGAGACCCTAAAATTAAAAGATGGTAGCTTAAACCTATTCGCAGAGATGTTTTATAAATTAAACAGAGTAGAAACATTTTGAAGAAAGTGATTTTGAGGTTATATTTATGGTTTTAAATTCTGACACTTTCCATGTCAAACACTTGATTTCAAATATTGAAATCGCCGAAAATAACGAAATAGCGAAATAAAACCAAACTCATGAATGAACACGAAATGGAAAATGTCTTTATTGTAGGCTGTGGAGCCGCGTGACCTAGCTATGATCACGCCATCTATAATTAGCTTTGCCCGACCTTCCCCATTACTCGTTATTAATTAAAACACGTAAAACACAATATTTATTTTACTTCGATGGTCCTAGTTTATCATTTGTGACTTCGAGTTACAGCAATATACAGGGTGTAAGGGACAGCCCTCCGCAGACTGATGCGGTGAATTCAGTATATCATACTAAGATGACCGGTACAAGAAATTATCTCAGGAACGTTATGAGAATCCAATAAATAAACCAGATTTGTTTTATTTCCTCACACACAATGTATCGCTACCGAACGCTATGTATGTATGTACCAATCGCTAGCGAACGGCAGCGCAGCGAGCCTTCGGCCGCCGAGTATTTCAACATCCTTTGCTGTTTTTTTTTTTATTTTAGCTGTTTTATTTACCTCAATGGAGTGCTGCGTACAGAGAATTTAAATTTACATTGATATAAAGGAACAGTAACTGAAAATACGATTAAAAAAAAATGAAAATTTTCTTGACAATATTTCCGGTGGAATATGATTTAAAATAAGGAGCTGAATGCAGCCTGTTAGTTTGCGGAGGGCTGTCCTTTACACCCTGTATAGCGGCACATGTATATGTAAGCGGGCACGCCCTTTATGCCTGGAGACTTTTATTTAGGTATAAAGATAAAGTTCTTTTATGTTTTTAAGTTTTATTTTTTATTTCGGCTTGATATAGTTTTCGATGTTTTTTGTTGGTATTTTGGCGTGTGCTGGCTGACATATGGCAAATATTTTATTTTAATGTTGTTGTGTTGCGTAATGTAAATTATTTTGCATACCTACTATTGTATATAATCAAGTTTTTCTAACTAAACAGACAGCTGTGCTTCTGGGAGTTTGTTGCGCCACTTCTTCTTCCCAGCTAAAGCACTAGGAAGTGGTGAAGAGTGGGCGTGCCGGGGGACTGTCTTAATATGTAACTTTGACGTTCGAAAAGTGAATTCTCAGCCTAGTTTGAATAAATGACTTTTTATTTGAGATGAATGAACGTAAACGAAGCAAAAGCAGTAATTAAGGATCGTAGCAGGTGGCGTTCTGTAGTTTCTACCCACCCCCATAGGCAGAAGGCATGAATGTATGTATCAAATACCTAAAGACGTAAATAAGACCTAGTAAATAGCACGAGAATGTTGCAAAGATAATTAATAATTATTGAAATTAATAATTATTGAAAGTTGGCATCGTCGTTATATAAGTATTTCGGTGTTATGATTAATTAATCAATATTACTAAATGTAATTATGAAATATCGCTCTATGTTGCACTATTAATATTACTACAATATGACTTTGAATATCAAGAATGACATTGGATTTGGTGTGGTAACAATTTAGGTGTAAAAAAAAACTATTTGGAAGGTTTCCAATTTCTTTTTTCACACCTAAAACTATATTCAGTGTCACTTCATAATCAATATTTTAGTACCATACAGAGCGATATTTCATCATTTCATTTAGATTCGCATCGCATCGCAGTTTTGTATGGGAGCCCTAATACTGATTAATTACTCAAAACGGCGAAATATGTATTTGACAGCAATTTGCGACGTTCAGCATGCAATTAATATTGTGGTAAAAATGATCCTCCCTATATTTTGACTGCGTTAATAGGTACCTACCTATTAGGTATGCATATTTATTTATATTGCTATTTAAGCATACTTCTGTGAGCATTTGGACAAAAAAATAAAATATTTAATCCGGTTCACTTTTAATTACAAACGTAGGTAGATATAAATATCACGTCTGTGTCTTCCGAACTTTGTGAGTTTGACCGGAATACAATCGGACAGGACCAGACTCCGTACTCACCAGCTCGATAAATGGCGAAAATTCCGGAAAATTCAATAACACTGCACGACCTTGAAATCGAATCTAAGACATAAACCTGTTTCATCTAACCAACATGAAATTGTCGACGTTCTAATTCGCGTATTAAATGCTATCTTAAACCCAATTCACACAAATAAATATTACTTATGAATGAATCAGCGTAAAAGAGAGATATTTCCTACTTGACCGGTTAGACACAGACGCAAAACAAGGAAAAATAAACGAGTTGGTTTGTCACTAAGTGTAGACGGTTCACTGAGAACGCCAACTTCCATGTTGATACTTAAATTGTGCGAAAAACATGGATAACAACAGCAGTTCTGTGATTAGTGACAAAAATACTAGTATTTCTGGTAAGTCTGTGACAGTTTTTTCATAAAAAAAACTGTTTTCCTGTTTTAAAATTTGTGTTTTTTTAGTGTTTGTGGTTTAAAAATTAAAAAAAAATGTAAGTATTAAAGTAAGTGTGCAAAAGGACTCTAGCGCCATAATGAGTGAAACTCCTCGACAAAAGTGTATAATCATAATAATTGCCAGTTTATTACTAATCTGTGGGTACTTAAGTGAGGAATCCCGTACTTTATTGCAGCGTTATCTATAATCAACATGTGACGTCAAAGGTGCACCTTCTACATACATAGATATATACATACATAAATTCTTATACATAGTAAGTAGTCGATTTTCATGTCCGTCTGTGTGACCGCGCGGTTCTTCTCCATCACAATGGATTTTGATGTGGATTTTACCATCATTTAGAGAATTTAATTCGGAAGGTTTATGTATATAGCGTGACTGGTAATTAGTGACCGATACTTAAACACATGATTGTACTCATGATAACAAACAACTTTTACTATGGGACCAAACCTGAAATCGTGAAAAAAAAAAATCAGCTGGTCCCTACATTTTGACGAATTATGCGAGCATAAATGTACGGAGCAGCTGATTTTTTTTTTTCACGATTTCAGGTTTGGTCCCATAGTAAAAGTTGTTTGTTATCATGAGTACAATCATGTGTTTAAGTATCGGTCACTAATTACCAGTCACGCTATATAATACATTAAACTTACATATAATAAAGCGATGTTTTATCAAGTCGTAAAACTGTGCGTAGCGGGGGCGGGTCATGTAATAATAAATTGTGATGATATGTGTATGTGTGCGTTCAGTTCCTACTCCGTATCACCTACGGACATAAGATTAGTTTGGGGCCCGACCTAAGAATCACAACAAACGATTTGACAGCTGTCCCTACTCTCGATGTGCTTTTACCTGTCCGAAGAAGTTCGGAATCGGGTGTAGAGTTCACTCCGAAGTTTCGAATTACTTTCAGACGGGCCCGTATCTTCGGTGACGGATTTGGAGAGTAGGCTGAGTAGTAATGATGAATTATCGCTTGTGCCGGAATTATAGCATAACACTCTCCTCCCATAACGTGCAACATAAACATGACTGCTTTGAGTACACTGTAACTGTAAGAGACTTACACATAATAATTAGGCATTTATGCAGACCGCGTCTGTTTATAAATAAGTAATAATAATAATAATACCAGCCTGTATTGTCTCACTGCGGGACAAAGGCCTCTTCTCATACACAGAAGACACGAGCATTGATCATCACGCTTGCTCAAGACGGTTGGGGATTTCAGACTTATGTTAATTATCAGCTGTGCCCCGCGATTTCATTCGCGTGGAAGTCGTAAAATACACACTACATATAACTAACTAGCTTTTGCCCGCGGCTTTGCCCGCGTGTAGGTATGTCGGAATTTATCAAATTAGTACCTACCCTACGTTTAATCCAGGTTCTAAAACATCTGTATGCCAAATTTTCTCTAAATTCAATCAACCGTTTTTGCGCCAATCCGGAACATACATTCCGACAAACAACAAACGGACAAATATTCTAAAAACTATAGTGTGCGCAACAGACTCGTTCAATAACTTCTTTTCAAATATATGCAATGCACAGTTCTGAGTTCGTTACTATTTTTAACCGCCTTAAAAAAAGGAGGAGGTTATCAATTCGGTTGTATGTTTTTTTTTAAAGTTTGTTACTGTAACTCCGACGTTTATAAACCGATTTGAAAAATTATTTTTTTATTTGAAAGGATTGGACTTCCAGATTGGTCCCATTTTTATCCAAATCCAGTTCTGATGATAGGATCCATGAGGAATTGAGGCGCAAATATTATTGGCAAACACATAGTGATTTTGGTATTTTCGTCAACAAATCAAGCATTTGCATTCAGAAAGTATGATTTGGTGAAGTGGAACTGAAGAAGAAGACCATAGATGGCCACAGGAACTCATCAATGATAACTATTTCACGGGTGGCGATAAGATATTTCGATTAAGATAGTTAAACGACTATGACGAAGCAAATTTAAATAAATGCTTCTGATGAAAATGGTACCATTGAACTCAGATCAGTAATAAAACAATGTATCCTAGCCGTGTTGGGGCTTATTGGAAATGTCATGAGATGCACTCTGGCTAAAAATTATTTTAACCGACTTCAAAAAAGGAGAAGGTTCTCAGTTCTTCGGAAGCTATTTTTTATGGTTCCCCAATTACTCAAAGACGGCTGGACCGATTTGGAAAATTCTTTTTTTGTTTGAAAGGGTATACTTTCCAGGTGGTCTCATTGTCATCAAGTCAGGATCTGATGATGGGGTCCTGGAGAAATCGAGGGAACTCTTCAATATAGGCACACCTATAGCAATTTTGGTATTTTTTGTAGTAACTTGTACATTTGCTCTCGGAAAACAACATTTGGTGAAGTGGAACTGATGACGAAGACCACAGATGGTAAGATGGCCACTGGAACAACTCAATAATAAGTATTTCACGGGTTGCGATTCCATTATTTTAAAATTATTGCTAAGCAAGAGAAGCTCGTCACAATGCATATGGTGAAGTGTAGCTGATGGTGAAGTACCAAGAGAACTCCTCAACAATTAACGTCCCTGCATCGGGAAAAGCAATGTTTTGTAAAGGTAATGAGCAGTTGTCATTAGGCTATTGTAACTCAGATAAATTACAAACAGACCCACTAAAAAGTGAACAATAAAAACAACCGACTTCCAAAACAAACACTACAAAGTGAAAAATTACTTCAGTTTCGGAAGTCAGTGGCAAAAACCTAAAATACAGATCCAAAGACACCGACTTCCGAAAAAGTATTAGTACCGAGTTTCGAGTTAATATAACAGCGCGTTAAAATTTTTCCTTACTGTTCTTACGGTCCTAGTGTTCCTTACTTGTTTTAAAAAACTAAGAGTGACAATTTTTATTATTTCCTGAAGCAAATATTGCCACGTTTCAAGTATATTAACCAAAGGAATAAGATTTTTCGTCTAAACCCTATCCCCGCTTGTCACCCCCACAGGGGTGGAATTTCGAAAAATCGTTTCGGATTTTTCCATAACTGAAATCAAAGATTTCTTGTTCCAATTTTTGAGTTAATTAAGCCACACAGTAAAATCCTCCTCTTAAAAATCTAATTACCTCTTCTCACCCCGTCAGGGGTAGTTTTGAAAAACCAATAGTAAAAAACTTTATTGCTTATTTAGGCAAATATTCGTGCCAAGTTTCAACTTTATTAACCAAATGAATAAGATTTTTCGTCTAAACTATATCTCCGCTTTTCACTCCCACAGGGGTGGAATATTAAAAAATCGTATAAGATATTTCCATAACTTGAATCAAAGATTTCTTATACCAATTTTTGAGTTAATCAAGTGACACAGTAAAATCTTTCTCTTAAAAATCTAATAACCCCTTTTCACCCCGTCAGGGGTTGTTTTGAAAAACCAATATTAAGAAACTTTATTGCTTATTTAGGCAAATATTCGTGCCAAGTTTCAAGTTTATTAACCAAATGAATAAGATTTTTCATCTAAACTATATCCCCGGTTTTCACCCCCACAGGGGTAGAATTTTAAAAAATCGTTCAGGATATTTCCAAAACTTGACTCAAAGATTATTCATACCAATTTTCGAGTTAATCAAGCCACGCAGTAAAATCCTCCCCTGTAAAATTGACTACCCCTTTTTACCCCGCCCGGGGTAGATTTTCGAAAAACCTTAATATAGGTTATTCTTTATTTTGGATTATAAGTATAAATACTGAGTTTTGAGTTAATCGGACTGCGTGTTAAAATTCTTCCATACAAATTTTGACACCCCCCAATCCCCCTCGTGGGGGTAATTTAGAAAAACCAAAAATTACAAAGTTCATAATGTACTAAGATAAGTATTTTTGCCAAGTTTCAAGTTTATTAACTCAAGGAATAAGATTTTTCAAACAAACGAAATACCCCCTTTTCATCCCCTTAAAAGTCGAATTTCCAAAAACCCCTTCTTAGTGCTCCCCTACATTATAAAAGGAAGCCGTGTGCAAAATTTTAGGTTCCTAGTCCCAGTAGTTTCGGCTGTGCGTTGATATGTCAGTCAGTCAGTCAGTCAGTCAGTTTCTCCTTTTATATATACATATATAGAAAACTCCCTCCTCCACCTACTTGCCGCGTTGTGGTAACTTCGTTTTCGCTTAGTGTTCTTTCTGATTTTTTTTCTTTTTGGTCGGTTCCTAAGGGTCGTAGCATGATGCTAAATAGCTTATAATCATCCTCGAGAATTGGGCTACCAAACGCAAAAAGAATTTTTCAAATCGGACTTTTTGTTCCCAATTTCATGGGTTTTATTTTTTTGCGCGAAACCCTAATTATTTTTCTTCTCCTCGTAATATCAGCTATCTGCCAGTGAAAGTCCCGTCAAAAACGGTCCAGTCGTTTCGGAGATTAGCCGGAACAGACAGACAGACCAACATTTTAAAAATTGCTTTTTTTGTTACGAGTACCGTATATACGTTCATAGGTATTTAGTAAAAAGTTGTTATTTTGATATTACAAACAGACACTTCAATTTTATTTATTTGTATAGAAGTATAGATAAGTCCAGGTTTCCTCAAGATATTTTTCTTCACAGATGTATGTGATGTTCAAGATAAACAGAAAGTGCATATAACCACTGGGCCATCACGACAAATAAGTCCATCTCAAATAATCTTAATTTTTAAACACACAATATACAGGGTGTAAGGGACAGCCCTCCGCAAACTAACAGGGTGCATTCAGCTCCTTATTTTGAATCATATTCCACCGGAAATATTCTCAGGAAAATTTTAATTTTTTTTCTCGTATTTTTAGTTACTATTCCTTTATTTCAATGTAAAATTACATTCTCTGTACGCAGCACACCATTTATATAAAACAGCTAAAATCAAAAAATCAGCAATGGATGTTGAAATACTCGGCGGCCGAAGGCTCGCTGCGCTGCCGTTCACTACGCGCGTTTTGCCACGGTAACGATACATTGCGTGTGAGGTAATAAAACAAATCAGGTTTATATGGATTCCCATAACGTTCCTGAAATAATTTCAAGTACCAGTCATTTTAGTATGATATACCGAATTCACCCCATCAGTCTGCGGAGGGCTGTCCCTTACACCCTGTATAACTTATATAGTTACGTAGTAATGATTAAATTAACATAACGAGTTTATAAACATAATCATAAATCTTTATTTATTTAGACAGGCCTGTTGGTCTAGTGGTTAGTGACCCTGACTGCAAAGCCGGAGGTCGTGGGTTCGATTCCCACCCAGGACAAACTTTGTGTGATGAGCATATTGTTTGTTCTGTGTCTGGGTGTAATTTATCTATAATATGTATGTATTTTATAAATTATATAAGTATGTATATCAGTTGTCTGGTTACCATAACACAAGCTCTGCTTAACTTGGAATCAGATGGCCGTGTGTGAGTTGTCCCAAGATATTTATTTATTTATTTATCTCAACATCATATTACAAGCACTGGTAAATAAAATGCACAAACTTAAATAGAGTCTGAGGTAGGAGGGTCCTGAGTTACAGATCATCCGGTTCTCTTAAATATCAATGTTAATTTACAAAACAGTTTATAACAGTAACAGTATAAAGTCTTTAATTACAATTGAGTATAATATATGTAGAACATGAAATATTTATAAACAAAATCAAAGAAAAGCAAGTCAAGATAAAATTTAAAGAAATATACAAATTATGTATATTTTTAATCATTGATACGTACTTACGTATCTAAGTAACAAAATAAAATAATAATGAACATAACAAAAAATTAAGAATGGAAATTGGGAAATGAAGAATGTTGTATGTATGTAAGTCTAGGTGTGTGATTGTAAATGTATGGGTATTATTAAGACACTGGTTTTAATAATTTTTTAGTGGCAATGTAGTCCAGAATTAATAGCCAAATGCGTAATTTTCTTTTACAAATAGCTTTTGTATGATTACAGATAGATATTTTGTTATTAATTGAATTATAAAAAAAGTGCCAAGAAAACAGAAAAACTTTTGGGAGAAACTAGTGTTGTGGTTATAACGGATGATTGAACAAACATTTGTTGATCGTTTATTTTGTGTTGGTAAATCGTGATATAAGGGAAGTTCAGTGTGTTTTTATAGTACTGTCATGAGAATGAACAACAAATGTAATGATCAAAGTAAACAACTATCTAACTAACTTTAATCATTTTAATTACGTCACGAAGTACCACAAGTCCATTGACAAATTACAATATTTTTGCACTGAATACCGGCCGGCACCTACAAACAGTTTGAATGAGACTGAAAACAAAAGAGCGACGCACATTACCTATTGCAAAACAACCGGTCTATTCTGTAAAACAGCCGGTCTATTCTGTAAAACCGCCGGTCTGGTCTGTAAAACAACCGGTCTATTCTGTAAAACAACCGGTCTATTCTGTAAAACCGCCGGTATATTCTGTAAAACCGCCGGTCTGGTCTGTAAAACAACCGGTCTATTCTGTAAAACAGCCGGTCTATTCTGTAAAACAGCCGGTCTATTCTGTAAAACAGCCGGTCTGGTCTGTAAAACAGCCGGTCTATTCTGTAAAACAGCGGGTCTGGTCTGTAAAACAGCCGGTCTATTCTATAAAACAGCCGGTCTATTCTGTAAAACAGCCGGTCTGGTCTGTAAAACGACCGGTCTATTCTGTAAAACAGTCGGTCTATTCTGTAAAACGACCGGTCTATTCTGTAAAACAGCCGGTCTGGTCTGTAAAACAGCCGGTCTGGTCTGTAAAACAGCCGGTCTATTCTGTAAAACCGCCGGCCGGTCTGGTCTGTAAAACGACCGGTCTATTCTGTAAAACAGTCGGTCTATTCTGTACAACGACCGGTCTATTCTGTAAAACAGTTGGTCTATTCTGTAAAACGACCGATGTATTCTTTAAAACGACTGGTCTATTCTGTAAAACAGCCGGTCTATTCTATAAAATAGACGGTCTATTCTATAAAACAGCCGGTCTATTCTGTAAGACAGCCGATCTATTCTGTAAAAATCACACCGTGAAAACTTAGGTGTAGTGAGCTGTCATTGCACCTGACGCTAGGGATTGACACTACTGACAGCTCACTTCAAGCTCACTTTTTCACGGTGAGATTTTTACAGCAGTTGCCCGATGGGGCTGAAAAAACCTATAGTGAAGACCGCGTACCCGAAGGTGCAGTATGGGAAGCCAACCCACTATAGGTTGACCGACGACCTGGGGGCCAACCACCACCTCTTAAAGCAGTATTATTTTCATCTTACTTCAGTGTGGGAAAGAGATGGAGCTAGACATCCTGTATAGCTCCATCTCTTTCTCACACTGAAGTAAGATTACAATAATACTGCTTTAAGAGGTGGTGGTCTAGCTCCTGAGGGCGAGACAAGTGTCAATCGCTTTCAAAGCGTAGCGTATTTCTGCAACGACTTTCAACAGGATTGACATAAGCTTTTCGGTAGCTCATGTCAGTTCCATACATTTTTTTTTCATCATCGTTATCGCTGATAGAATGTCACTTTGTCAAGGCCCTCTGGTGATCGTCCCGCGAATTAAATAGATGCATAACGCCCAGGGGCTGTCAAAGAAGTGATACCTGGACAAGGCCTTTGTCCTGCATTGGACGTCTTTCTGCCGAATTATGATTTTGATAATTTTAAATTAGCTCACTACTCAGCCAAAGATGAGGGGTGCAGTGTGCAGCCGTTTTTGCAGCCGACAGTCAGCGACAATGATTTGCAGCGTGCAGCGTTACTTCGACCCAGGAGTATAAGCCTCTTCGATACGGTGGAGTAAGTACCTTATTCTTCCTCTCGCCCTTTGGGAACGAGCTACACACGTCTTGCGACAGCGACTGTGGAGGAAACAAATGAAAGAAGTGGTTTACAGCGTGCCACGAGTCAACGCGACGCAACTTGCAGAGCGACAGACGGAAACACGTGACGCACTCGCGTATCGCTTGACGCAAGGCGCGTCGCAAGTCGTATCGCTCTAGGCCGGGAATTTTGCGTGTCGATGGCTAAATGGCCCAGAATTCGGCCACGAGTTTGGCGCCATCAGTAGCGTCCATAATTCGAAGTACCTTATTCATAAAAAAAAACTTGATTTTTCTAAATGAATTGAGACTGCAATAGACTTTAAATTCTGTTCATTTATTATCCTTAGGCTTTGCAAAATTTATTCATAGAGCAGGTGGGGGAGTGGTCAAACGCAAGGCTGTGAAAGAGACGGTGAAAATATTGTGATAAAAAAGGTATGAACAGGGTGAAAGGGTGGGATTAAAATAAAATGAAATGAAGAAATCTTCACCAGTTGCTAGTCGTCTACACAAACTTGCCATAACGAATGACTGTATCTTCACAACTTTAATTGACAACAACTATAATTCCAGAGATCGGCAGCCTGTTCTAAAACTGACAACTTCTGGATCTGAGCTGGATGATGATGACACATCAGAAGCCTTGTATCCTGATGACAAGATACTGATGGCCCCCGCACTCACCCTCCCCAAATTCAGCTCAGCCAACCGAAGGTTTACGAGATTAAACACGTTGTTACTAGAAGCAGTCAAACACCGGGATGTAAATGAAATTGAGAGGTAAAGAAATCTTTTCTATGCATGTATCCACACTGATCCAAACAACATAATCTGCCTATAACATTCCCACTGCTGGGACACAAGCCTCTTCTTTTCGAGAGGGAGTGGACTGTAATCTACCACGCGGGCTCAGTGCGGGTTGGTAGATGTCACTTATCTTCGAATTTTTGGTTCTAGGACATGCGGTTTCCTCACGATGTTTTCCTTCACCGTTTTGAGACCGTTCTCAAAACAGTAACCCAAACTGACCATCATTCAAATCACCGATCACGGAGACCCCTCGGCGGACGCTTTAAAAACCTTTCCTTAAAAACCAAGCGTGTAAAATATTATCCGCACTACGACAAAAATGACGTATAGAAACTTGCAGCTTTGAAGGCGGATCATGACAGGAGTTGTGTGCTCAACACACTTTCGACACCACTAATTTCATTAGTACTGCTGTCTCTAAACTAAGAAAACTCCGTGCTCTGTGATTAAAATAGCAGTCAGTTCTACTGGCTACCCTAGGCTACCCCAGCGTAGCCATTAACATTACTGCTATACAGACATCATCATTCATCATTCTCCTGTCCTTATCCCAATTTATTTGGGGTTGGCGAAACATGTCTTTTTCTTCCACACTTCTCTATTAGTCGTCATCTCGGTAGCCACCTCCTTTCTAGCCATTTCATCTTTCACGCAGTCCATGCATCTTTTCTTTGGTCTTCCCCTGCTCTTATTGCCATCCACATTTATACTCAAAACTTTCCTCATTCCTCCACATCACATGCCCATACCACGACTACCGTTTCCCACACAACTTTTCAGCTTTTAGACATCCTTTCTTCTTTCTTTTTTTCACCCTTTTCAGACGTTAGCTTTATTAGTGTGCCATACAGACAACTAGGGATTTCAGGCTTCTACCGAATAAATCCTAATGGGGAATTCCAAAAACACTGCCTACCTTGGATATCTACCCAGTACTCAGAAATGACCACCTCGTAAAACGAGACAATGACTTTCAACAAGCCCTACATACAATTAAATTTTGTACTGATGAATGTTATTGGTCCTTTTAGACTGATCAAGGCTGGAGCTAACCCTAATGCGACCTGTGGCATAGACTGTGTATCAGTCTGCCACCTGGCTGCGATACGGTCTGACGATGCCCTCACTACACTCCTCAATGCCGGGGCAGAAAGACAGAGGTTGGACAGACTTGGCCGAACTCCGCTACATTTAGCCGCTTGGGCAGGGAATGTGAGGCAGATTGCTGTTTTACTTGGATTTTCTGAAGGTTTGTTAGCATTATTTGTGAGAAGAACTAATAAATCTTGCTACCTCTTCATTTTGGTACGTACCATGGCCACAAAGATCGTTGTATCATTACGCAGAGTCTTGAGCACTCTCAATTTGACACCAACTGAGGCTGCATCTGGTAATTTATACGAAGCGAAGAAAACGCTCTGACTATGCTTCCTTTGAAAGCAATAAAAATCAACAAAATATCATGAAACGACGATTGCCGCATAAAGTGGTGTGCCTCAAGTTCAGAAAACGTCTCCACTTGAAAAGGCTCGGGCAGAGGCGTTGCTCCGACCCGTGGTGGTTATCACTAGTGCATACGAAGCTTTAGAACTAAACACGTCAACAACATAAAAATCCAAAAAGATAGAAACATGACCAAGGTATCAAAAACATGTTACAGATTTGCAGAATAGACTCGATGCGGAAGACATGACAGTAGCCACGGAGGAGGAAGTCAAGAGGCTGAGCCACGACGTCAAGGAGCTGGTCAACGTGAAGTGTGACTTCGGCACGAGCAAAGCAAAGCTGCCGGCCTACTGGAAAGATAATGCAATAGACCATAACTGCAAGGAGTTCGAAAAAAGCGTATGTATTTTTGTTTTTCTATCATTTTTATTGTAGCAAGATCATTTAGCCCGTTGATAGTGGTTAGGACAACATAGGTCAGTAAAAATAAAGTAAACTATCACAATAATTTCGTTATGTAAATAAATAATACCAGCCTATTATTGTACCACTGCAAGGCAAAAGCCTCTTCTCATACAGAGAAGGCACATTGGCACAGAAGTTAACTTGCAAGACACAATTCTGACAGAAATTCGTAAATTAATGCAAGAAATGAATGAAAAGTTTGATAGTCAACAGGTCTCTTTGGCGAGATTTGAAACCACTCTTACTACTGTCCAAAGGGAAGTTAATGACCTAACCTTGAGATTTTCTTCAATGCACGAAGACTTAGACGAGTTTAAGAAGACCGTTACTTTTCTTTCTGACGCTTATGATGATCAAGTCGCATTAAATGCTAAAAATGATAATTGTATTGCCGAAATTCTCAAGAATAATGCCGCGATGAGTGCTCAAGTGAGGGAATTGGAGACTAAATTACAGCAAATTGATCAATTAGCACGTGAGAATAATATTGAGATACAGTGCGTTGCTGAACACAAATCCGAAAACCTGTTAACGGTTGTAAAACAGTTGGGTAGGGTTGTGGGAAATGAACTCCACGACAACGAAATCCAGTCATTTCATAGAGTTGCCAAATTAAATGAAGAAACAAATCGTCCGCGCAGCATAGTCGTCAAGTTAGCCAGTCCTCGCATTCGCGATAACCTACTTGCTGCAGTTAGAAACTTTAACAAGAAGAATGAGTCGGAGAAGTTGAACAGCAGCCATATTGGTATTGGTGGAGAAAAACAGCCGATTTTTGTGACGGAAAATCTGACTCTGGCTAATAAAAAACTACATGCAGCGATAAGAATCGCTGCTAAGGAAAAGAAATATAACTTTGTTTGGGTTCGGAATGGTCGCATATTTGTGAGGAAAGATGTAACAACCAAATCTCTACTAGTTAAAAATTTAAAATGTTTAAAATTTTTGTAATTTATTGTTTTTATTAATCAGATACTTTGCACGCTTAGAGTGTTATAATACTTTAAATTCAACTTTAAAATCTATTACCAAAATGTAAGAGGTTTACGAACCAAGACAGAGGATTTTTATACCGTTGCTTTAAATTTTGATTATGATATAATTATTTGTACTGAAAGTTGGCTCAATGATACAGTGTTGGACCATGAAATCTTAGATAACCGATACAGAGTGTTTAGGCGCGATAGATCATCTACGGTATCGTCGATTTCAAAAAGGGATGGTGGGGGGGTGTTTGTTGCAACTCTGGAAAAATATGAGGTCTCACGGAGATTAAATTGGGAGTCCCATTGTGAGGAATTGTGGATCACAATCAAGTGTGAGAGTGGCCTACATATTAATATTTGTGCGGTTTATATTCCACCTCCAATCAAACAAGACTATATCGATGCACTGTTTCGAAATTTTACAGAAGTAATTAACAAAAAAAGCAAAATCAATTCTATCAACTTACTAATCGGTGATTTTAATATGGGTAGCATCTCATGGCAATATAATGTGGATTCTGGTCTATTGGTTCCCAAAGGGTCTAGTAGTAATCTAGAACACATTTTTTTAGACATGCTGGCCTTTAATGATCTTCATCAATGCAACACTATACTCAACGCGTCAAATCGTATTTTAGATCTAGTTCTTAGTAGCAGTAACAACAAAGTACTGGTGTCTCAGGCCTCAGTTCCACTTATACAAATTGATCCACATCATCCAGCGCTGGAAATTTCATTTAAAACTAATCATAGCAATCCTTTAGTGCAAAATAAAATCCCGTATTTAAACTTTTATCTCTGTAATTATGAAGCGGTCAACGCTGAACTTGCGAAAATAACTTGGTCTGATGAATGGAATTCTATAACTAATATCAACGAAATGTTGCAAAAATTCTATGATATTCTCATGCCAATTATTAAACTGCATACTCCAATAACAAAACCACGAGATGAACGCTATCCTGTCTGGTATAGTCGAGCTTTACTAAAAGTTATTAAGGAAAAAGCAAAATATCACAATCTATATAAAAAATATGGGAATCCTAGAGATAAGATTGCGTTTGAATGCCTGAGAATGCGTTGCAGTGAGTTAGTAAAATACTGCTATGCTAATTTTAAAAAGAATATAGCTGAACATTTACGTACCAATCCTAAGCATGTATGGAGGTACTTAAAAAATAAACGGATAGGTAACAATTATATTCCCAACAAAATGACATTGAACAACACTAGATTTGCCAGAGGCGGTCAGGAAATTTGTGACTTGTTTTCCGATAATTTTAAGTCTATATATAGAGTAAATAGTAACATACACTCTTCAACGCCAGTTGAAACCACCCCCTCTAACAATAACACTTTCAGCCAGTGCAAACTTGAAGTAAGAGAAGTATTTGATTACTTGTCTGCCCTAGATTGTGATAAGGGACCCGGGCCGGATTCAATTCCTCCTCTCTTTCTTAGAAAATGTGCAGCGAGCCTGGCTGATCCTCTGACTGCAATTTTCAACTATTCTTTGGCACAGGGCTTATTCCCTGACCAGTGGAAAATAGCGCACATCACACCAATCTTTAAATCTGGTAGTGTTGATGATGTTGCAAATTACAGACCAGTGTCCATTCTATCCGCTTGTGGTAAAATTATTGAATCGCTTGTTCAAAAAAAAATGTTTACTCACTTTAAAAATGTGCTGGATGATAACCAGCACGGTTTTCGCCCAAAAAAATCAACACAGTCTAATCTAGTCGAGTATGTTTCATTTATATCATCTGCATTAGATGACGGTAGAGAAGTTCATGCAATATACACCGACTTTAAAAAGGCCTTCGACTTGGTAGATCACCACTTACTGATTGCCAAATTAGAAGGTACGGGCGTTCATGGGTCGCTGCTGCGTTGGTGTGAATCGTACTTAAGAAATCGCTCACAATTGGTGTATCTCAAGGGTTTTAAATCCAAACAATGTTATATACCATCAGGAGTGCCTCAGGGGTCACACTTGGGACCTCTACTTTTCTTAGTTTTTATAAACGACTTGGGCTGTAAGATTGATTCGGAATATAATTTTTTTGCTGATGATTTAAAAATATATCGAACTATATATAACGAATCCGATATTGTTCAGCTTCAGCTGGATTTAAATAACGTACATAATTGGTGCATACAAAATAAAATGTCATTAAATCAAAACAAATGTTACTTCATTAAATTTAGCAGAAAAAGGAAAATATCTCAAAATTGTTACTCGATTAATAACAGCCCGCTCCGAGAAGTTGATACTATTAGGGACCTTGGTGTTTTAGTGGATAGTGGTTTAAGTTTTAGGAGTCATTACGACCAAATGATTGCTCGGGCATCTAAATTGTCAGGTTTCATCGTCAGGGAAATGAAAATTTTTAGAGAGCCAATTCTGACTATTTCCATTTATAACAGCGTTATTCGGAGTATTCTGGAGTACTGTAGTACCGTATGGAACCCGTTTTATCAGGTGCACTCTGTTCGAATAGAGTCGCTCCATGTAAAATACTGGTATTCAGCTGCATCCGGTTTGACTGGAAGCCGACCCCAATATAGTTGGGAAAAGGCTAGGCAGATGATGACTCTGTTCGAATAGAGCAGGTTCAAAAAAGGTTTCTATATCACTTAAGTTATTCAGATAACAGATGTCGTAGTCTGAACTCTTATAACTCTAGACTGAGTCATTATAAAATGAAATCTTTAAGCGCACGTAGGAAATCTTTGGATTTCATTTTCTTGTATAAATTAATAAATGGTTTAATAGATTCTCCCGAGCTTTTAGAGAAAGTAAAATTTAGTATTCCACGTAGTAGTAGCCGCTTAATTAACCGAAGGACTTTCGTCCTGCCTCATAGTCGAATATAGGTAATTTTTCACCCATTTGCCGCATGCTTTCTCTTGGGAACTCCATTCGTGGTGAAATAGATATCTTTGCTGGTTCTGTAGCCTCAGTTAGGACTAAACTTAGAGTCGTAATTGTATAATTATTTTTGTAGTCAATTGTTCTTTCCCAAAACTTTTTCATTAGGTTTATATGAAAACAATTTGT
Organism: Fissipunctia ypsillon; assembly: GCA_947568875.1. Lineage (NCBI taxonomy): Eukaryota > Metazoa > Arthropoda > Insecta > Lepidoptera > Noctuidae > Fissipunctia > Fissipunctia ypsillon. The sequence continues at coordinate 16,524,836 of OX387663.1, read as the reverse complement.
AAGTTTTGCTTAATTTTATCTTTTTCTTTCTTAATACTAAGTGTTTAACATAAAATATGCATGTTAGATTCACATCTAGTAGATGTCAATCAGACCTATCGTGTTGTAACTATTTTATTGCATTTGTGATTGTACATCAGTTTTGTGAATTATAATAAAAAATAAAAAAAAGGCACGAGCATTGATCACCACGCATGCTCAAGAAAGGTTGGCGATTTCAGACTTATATTACCTTAAGTCCAGGTTTCCTCACGATGTCAGTAATGTCCAAGATAAACTCAGAAAGTACATTTATGAATTAAAAAAGCCACATAAGTACTTGCCCGGATTTGAACCCACAACCTCATAAATGAGAGGTGAGGTCTCATAAATGAGAGGTGAGGTCTTTAACTACACGGCCATCAGAACATAATATAATAGAAAAGAATAGACCGACTGATCTGGTCAATTATCATAATAGTTTCCTTAGTTCCACAAACAACCACTACAAATGTAGCTATCAATAAAAATCATATTATAAACAACGAGCCGCTACAATGGCGACATTTATTTAACACACACGTAGGGCTACTGGCCAGTAATCATAAAAATTATAATAATATGTTTTGATGTACTCTTTCGGCATACTCAAATGGACTCAGACCGAACTAGACGCCCTGGATAGGAGGGTCCGTACACTGCTGACCGCAACCCACGATCATCGGTGATGAGACTGTACATCCCGCGGAAGTGCGGGGGTCGAGGTTTTTTAAATGCGAAGACCCTCCACAACCGCGAGGTGTGCAACCTCAGGGAATATTTTTTAAACGCCGACGTGGGTATGCACCGTGATGTGGTCGCAGTGGACAACGGGCTCACCCCGCTCTCCATGGCTAAAGAGAACTGGCGCAAACCTGTGGTACTTACAACAGATGACCGCAAGGCGGTATGGCAAAGCAAGGAGCTTCACGGACGCTTCTATCGGGCTCTACACGAGCCCGGTGTAGATTTCTTAGCGTCCGTATCCTGGCTACGTTTCGGTGACCTCTTTGGGGAAACTGAAGGTTTTGTTTGTGCAATTATGGACGAAGTTATTTTGACGAATAACTACCGGAGACATATTATGAAGGACGGGACGGTTGACGTGTGTCGGGCATGCCATCGTCCGGGTGAGTCCATCAGACATATTATCTCTGGTTGTTCTCGTCTGGCTAACGGCGAGTACTTGCACAGGCATAACCAAGTGGCCAGGATTATTCACCAGCAACTTGCTTTGAAATACAAACTTGTAGACTCTGAGGTACCGTATTACAAGTATGTGCCCGACCCAGTTCTTGAAAATGACCATGTCACGTTGTACTGGGATCGGTCCATCATCACTGACAGGACTATTGTCGCCAATAAGCCTGATATAGTGGTGATAGATCGATTAGCGCGCCGCGCAATGATTATCGATGTTACCATTCCACATGACGAGAACCTCGTGAAAGCTGAGAAAGAGAAACAAATAAATTTCGGAGATTTAAAGGGGATCGCTCGGAGGAAAATTGGACATTCTTTAAGGCTGCTAGGAATCGGTGTAATCAGATGATACGCAACGCTAAACGCCGCCACATCTTAAATAATATCACTTCTTCTTCTTCTGCCGATATCTGGAAGTTCCTTGGAACTTTAGGTATCGGCAAATAGCGACATTCAGACCTTCCTAACACAATTGGCTTGGACGATCTAAATCGCCATTTCTCCACTGTTCCCACTCTAGATAGTCTAACCAAATGTCAAACCCTCGACTACCTTGCTGGTCTGACGCGTCCCAATATCAACCCCTTTGTCTTCACCCCAGTCGACCCAGCAGAGATCAGAAAGATTATTCTTTCCATCAAGTCCAAAGCCGTTGGCTGCGATAATATCAGCCGCCATATGATAGTAGTGACTCTTGATCAACTCCTTCCTTCCAACAACCAAAATGTACGAGCCGCTAACCCGTACAGTAGAGTTGTGAACTGGTAGTCCCCATAAAGTGACTCGCATTCCAGCTGAACTGTTCCATTGCTATGACTGGCAAATGTTCCGATCCCGGATACCGTAGAGTTTTGGTTGTATCTCCGAAGGCCAAGTCGTTGAACCGCAGATCAATAATTAAATTAACAACCTAGGATAACTCTTTTGTACATATTATGTCTATAAATACCCAGAAATGTTTGAATAAATATACCGCAGATTCCGTAATAAGGTTTAGTTGGGATCCTTGATCAAGAAGGCATCTTAATGTTGTATATGTTCCATCTATGGCTCTAACTTTGAGCATGACTGTTGATAGTAGAACTTCATTGAAATTGCCTGACACGTGATTGGCTGTGCCTTGTGATGTCGACGGTTTATTGTTGGGTCGTTGACCGTTCGATAAAGTCATCGGCGCAGTGTCACGAACTATGTCATGTAATATGGTGTGATGTGTATTGTTGCACACTCTACACCTTTTATGCGAATTGCATTTATTTTCTTTGTGCGAATACATGCAATTCTTGCAAACATTCAATTGCTCAAGCGTCCTCAATTTATGTTCCGGACTCATCTCTTGAAATGTTGAGCAATTAATTAAGACGTGATTTGTTTTGCAGATAGGACAATTTTTGTCGGAGCTTGTGTGATTCGCCTTGGGTGCCCGTTTGTATTTGTGCATGTCCCTTAGGAATGATGTAGTCTCCTTGTCCTGAGATGAAGATGCTTGTTTGTTGAAGTTAGTTGGATTCCTTTTCTTCGTTATTGATTCTAGCGCTGTAAACTTGTTCTCGATAAACTGTATAAGTTCTTCAAACACAGGAAGCTCTCTGGGATGTTTCCTCGCTTCCATGTAGTCGGAGTAGGTTTGAGAGTCGAGTCGTCCTCCAAGGATGTGTACTAGAATGGGATCCCACGTAGTAGTGTCTATACCCAAGTTGCGAAGGGCGTGCACTACTTCCAGACTAGTGTCATGTAGACGCTTCAGCTCGTACGCATTTTGATGTTGAATCGTCGGCTGACTCATAAGTGTTTGCATCTGTTTCGTGAAGAGCAGCTGTCGATTGTTGTATCTGTGGTTAAGTAGTTCCCAGCAGGAGTCGTAGTTGGTTTCAGAAACAGGTAAATGTTGCACCAAGCGCTCAGCCTCTCCCTTTAGCTTCCCCTTCAAATGCTGCATCTTTTGGGCTTTGGAGAAGGTAGGGTTGTTGTGGATGGCAGCGGCGTATAAGTCTAGGAAGGTCGGCCACTGTGAGTAGTTTCCTGAAAACACCGGTATTTCGATCTTCGGGGCGCTGTCGCGTTGCTGTACCGCGAGATTTAGTTTGCGATTAAGATCTCGCTTTGTTGACTCGTACGTTGCCTCATACTTCGAAAACTCAAGTTCGTAGTTTACGTCACTGCCGACGAGAATGTTGTCGAGTTTCCAATGTACTTCGTCGATCACCTTCCATCGGGATTCGAGAGTCTTGAGTTTGTCCTCGATGTCCCATTTTTCAGTTAAGTCATCAGTAATCATGTTGCGGGTGAAGCGTGAAAAAGCTCTAAAATTGGTGGCTTGTTGTGTCTTGAGCTCGTCAGGTTTAGAAGGGACTCCAATGTTCTTGGTGGTTTCACCTTGATTTCCGAAAGTTTCAGAATCCTTGTCGCCAGCAGTATAAGAGGGCCAGGCTTGCAACTTCTGCACTATGGTTAGGTATTCACCTTTGACTCTCTCATATGCTTGAGTGGCGTAGTATTTGTTTGCCTTGTTTTCAGCACCTTGCAGAATACTATGGTTCATCTCAAACTCGTTCCAGTGAGCCTGGAGGTTATCCAGTCTAACTTTGATGTATGCAGTGTTTTTGCGGTCAGGGCCATCCTTTCCGAAGTTGACACCGATTGTCCTGATGCCCTCAGCAATGATTTCCTGCCGCTTCAGAAGTTCTTGTTGTTTAGCGTCCATTGTAGTTGTGGGACACTAACTCCTGTTGACTTCAATAGCTTCCGGATCACTCACTGTTGATGTTGCCTGTTGTGATCGCAGGATCAGAAGGTATCTCTAATACGATATGTGCGCCTTCTCAATATGACTGGGGCGATCCGCTTGTGGAAGACCAGTCAAACCGATTCGCTATCGTATGTAGAAACTTGCCGTACCTGATAAGGTTTGCAGGACTATTTGTTCCAGTTGTGGTGAATCCGCTCGAAGGACCAAAATGTCCTGCAAACCTTATCAACTCCTTCCTTTACACCGGTGTTTTCCCTTCCCTGTGGCGTAAAGCCATTGTACGGCCCCTCCCTAAGATACCCAACTCTTCTCTTCCTAGTCACTTTCGTCCAATTTCCATCCTTCCCTTTCTATCTAAAGTACTCGAAGCCAGTGTTCATAAACAATTCTCCCACTTTATTCACCACAACACCCTCATCAGTCCTTTTCAATCCGGTTTCAGGCCCGGGCACAGTACTGTTTCAGCTCTCCTTAAAGTGACTGACGATATTAGGCGGGGAATGGAAGACACTAAAATTACAGTTCTAGTGTTAATTGACTTCTCCAATGCTTTTAATACCGTTAGTCACGAAGTCCTTTTATTCATCCTTTCCTAGCTTATGGTCTCTCCGGAGGTATTGGAATGGTTTTCCTCTTATCTTCGGGTGCGTCAGCAGTCTGTCCATGCTGGAGACTCTTCGTCGAGTTGGTGTGATCTTGCAGCTGGCGTCCCTCAAGGCGGTATACTATCTCCTCTTTTGTTTTCCATTTTTATTAATCTCATTACCACCATGCTTCGGACTTCGTACCATCTTTATGCCGACGATTTGCAGCTTTACAGCCAGGCAAGTACTGACAACATTTCCGATGCGATTGTGGAGCTAAACCGGGATTTGGGTGTGGTCAAGGACTGGTCTGATCGATTTGGGGTGGCGGTTAACCCTAACAAGTGTCAGGCCATCGTAATAGGGAGCCCCTATAGCATACGGAAGCTAAATGGCTTAACTGTGCCACCGGTAATTTTTGATAACTCCATCATTCCATTTAGCTCCGATGTTAAGGATCTTGGTCTGCATGTCGACACTTGTCTTGACTGGCGAAAGCAGGTCACGACTGTTAGTAAAAAAGTCACCGGAACGTTGCGGTCGCTCTATCGGTTGAAAAATCTTCTCCCATCACACATAAAGGCTATGCTTGTACAGTCCCTAATCTTTCCCATAATTGACTATGGTGATGTATGTTACTATGACCTGAATGCAGATCTCCTCAATAAACTTGACCGCCTTCTCAATAATTGCATTCGATTCGTTTTCAATCTTCGTAAGTATGACCATGTATCTGCGCACCGATTGCGTTTAAAATGGTTACCCATTCGTCAGCGCAGAGAGGTGAGGGCTCTGTCTATGTTATTTTCTATTCTCAACAAACCTACTTCTCCTTCTTACCTGACTTCCCATATTCAGTATTTATGCTCTGCCCACAGTAAAAATCTTCGTTCCACTAACAATCGTCTTCTACGATGTCCTTCTCACCGCTCTGGTTTCATTCACTCTTCTTTCTTTGTCCAGGCAGTCTTTCTTTGGAATTCGCTCCCTCTGAACATCAGGACGGTAAGAAATCGGTTGTCATTTAAAGTCAAGGCACGTGAGCATATACGTAAGAAGTTGGCAGAAACATCCCAGCGCTGATTTGGTGGATTCGTTTTCTCCTCTTTTGATCGTTATTTCTCCTGACGAAGTTTATTCCGTTTATAAGTATTTATATATATATGTATATAACTATATAACTATATATCTATATATATATCTATGTATTTACTCCAGTATTTTATAGTTATTTTCGTGTTATCTATCCCTTATGTTGCACCTGCCATGTTTTCTCTCTGCATCACCCTAAGGTTGACTGGTAGAAAATGCCTCAGGCATTAAGTCCGCCTTTGTACAGTATTCTTTTTACTTGTGCATAAAGTTTTAATAAATAAATAAATAAATAAAATATCTCGACTTAGCACACGAGGTTGTTGACATGTGGAATGTGACCTCGGCTGTCATTGTGCCGATTGTTGTAACGGCCAATGGCCTGATGGCCGAAAGCCTCGACCAACATCTCTCGAGGCTGTCGTTAGGCGGTTGGATCAAGAGCCTGATCCAGAAGGCAGTACTCCTCGATACGGCTCGTATTGTGAGGAGGTTCCTGTCTCTGCAGCCCTAACCACCGGTAGCTTGGACCCTGCTCCCGACACCGGCGGACCTCTATTTTTTTATATTTTTAAATGTTTTTATGTATATGTTACGGCTAAAACCCGAAGTGCGGCTACAACTGGTTTTAGCCGGCTTCAACTAGGTGTGGCCGGTAGCAGTTGGTTAAACTCAGGTGTGGGCTGAAAAGTAGGTTAGGTTAGGTTAGTACTGTGACCTGACTACACAACGTACGAGCCGAACGAGCGGAGCGAGCGGTGCTACGGCAGCCGTTGTGTCGTCACAGTTCTAACCTAACCAACCTTTCAGCCTACATCTAAGTTTATCCAACTGCTACCGGCCACAACTAGTTGTATCCGGCTAAAACTAGGTGTAACCGCACTTCGGATTTTAGCCGTAACATATATATTTTTATTAGAAATATTTAAAAATGTAAATAGATAAGAAAGAAAATAAATAAACGAATAATAATATTAAATAATTCGTAAATTGAAAAATTAAAACTTTCAAACAAACTAAATAATAAAGCTCTCTCTTTCCTTCAATTCGCCTACTCTTTGCACGTTATTCGTTATTAGTTAATTTCATTGAAGCGATGTTATGATCCGTGACCCCGGCAAATGACCTCCGCGCTATTTTCTTTAAGTACAGGTTCCTCCAACATGCTATTTTAGAAAATTGTAAATAGTAATTGCAATAAAAACAATAACGTTTAATGATATTAAATTATAATCTTCATAAAACGAAAACGCAAAACCGTATTCCTATGCTAAATTAATTTTGTCATAATTAAAGCTGCACGCTGTATATACCACAGCTGGGGTTGCGGGATGTTCGAAAGAGTTACCGTGGCCCCGGCACAGACAACAGAAGGAACACGGGTGGGTTTTAGTCAGTAAAAGTCTGACACGCCCTCCCGCTCCGCCCAGAGCGGGAGAAGTCATTTGATGATTTCCCTTTCAAATAAATAAATAAATAAAACGCTGTATACACCAGCCGAGTCAAGCGAATTGCCGTTGAAATTTAACGATTGGCTATTCCCCAACTTAGGCTATTCTCATACTAGTGCAGCGTGCGTGTGATCTTTTGGCGCCTGAATAACATTGACAAGGGGGCGTTGAAGGTAAACATTTGTGAATTTGTTTCGTTAAATTGTATTGAAAATATAAAATTGCGGCGATGCTTTCGATTTTGGTCACCGCGCTTTCTATACATATATAGAAAGTTCAGCTTAAGGGGAAAGCGCTAAGGTAGCCCGCGAAATTCAAATTTTCTTACAATTTTGCAGCTCAGTGTCTGGTTGTTTGTTGATTAAATATGATTTGTGACCGTTTATATAATAACGTTTTATTAGAATCAGTAATACAACTTCTAAAGTAATCCTCAAATGTCAAGATTTCATGAAATAGTCATTGAATAGGATTACTTGGTCTCAGAGAGTTGTATTGATTGATGACTTTAATGATTATAATTTTGTAAATACATATTTGTCCATAACAAATATGTATTTACGGAATCGCGAATCATAATTTAATCAACATACAGCCTAATACTGACATGCAAATTGCAAAAAACGTAAATAAAATTGAATTTCGCTTTATTTATAATGTAGGTATATAGATGAGATGAAGTTTTTGAGCTTTTAAACGAGATTAGTAAATTAATTAATAAATTAGACAAAAGAAGACGATAAAGCTTAGTAAATGCAGTCCTTTGCTTTTTGATATCGATTACATTGAAAGTTTTATTTTATGATTACGGAATATTTTTTTTTTTGTGGAAAATAAATGTATGAAGGTTTTTTTGCTGTTCCTCCATCAGCTGCCGATATTCCAACTAGGGTGGTCAGCTTTGCACGCAGCGAGCGCACGTGGTCAGTCTCGCTGCGCGCGCCTCCTGATCGCTGCAGGTGCAGAACAGTGTGCGCGCGACCTCGTCGGCAGAACCCCCCTGGATATCGCCGGGTCAGCGTACTATGCTGATCAGAATATAGATGCACAGAAGTATGTTATTTTGCGTTTTAACTTTACTGAAACTCACCGCGTATTTTTTTATTTTGTGGCATGTAAAAGTAAACTTACCGATGTCCATCAAAGCGACAATTTCAAGTATTTCACTCCTACAATTAGCCATTTTTTTTTAAATTGAGACTGTGGTACACAGCAAGTTTCCCACGTAAATATTGTATGTATTACAGTAAGTTTCTTTGCCAAAATGACTGCATCAATTTTTATTTCACATAACCCACGTTCGCATGGAGGTACAATAAAAATATCGCGGCGGGATTTTATCGCGCACTGAATTTTCAACTTTTGGCGTTCAGCCGAGCATTGAGAATCCAACGGAGTGCATCCCAGCGCGTCAAAAAAACACACTGCTGGATTTTCAACTTTCGGCACTAAGCAGTACGTTGGAAATCCAGTGTGCGAAAAAAAATCGCCGCGGGAAAAAATCGCCCGTGCGTACCTGGGCTTATAATCAACACATAATTAACTTTAACAATTGTAACAATAACATAAAATATTACCTGATTATAGTTTTGCAGATTTAGTCAGATTGCTCATCAGTTCGAACTGCAAGAACTTCAGAATCAAGAACAGGAAGACAGTTGACACTCCTCTTCACACCGCTGTAGAACTGGGCAGCTTGGAGGCCGTCTTGGTGCTTGTGGCCAACAAGATGCCTGTCAATTGGCTAAACCGTGCAGGACTAACTCCACTGCATATATGTGTTAAGAAGAAACTTAAGGAACATTTGCAGGTAAGAACAAGAACCATGGCATGAAGTGAGGCATATAGTTATATGATATGTGATATTGACATCATCATCATTTGTAGCTTTGTTCCACCCACTGCTTAGTATATATTTTGTGCCATGCTTCCCTGGTCTGTGCTAGTCTCATTCAGGTCTTCCCCGCGATGTTCTGTAGGTCGTCCATATGCTAATAATGGTCTGCCAATGCTTCTTCAACCGTTTCTCGGCAACCATTCCATTAGGGCTCTGCTCCACCTGTAATCACCATGTCTAGCCAAGTGTTTGCCCACCTCCGTTTCAGATTTGATGATATAATGCACTAAAATAGTCTCCAGGATTGGGAATTCATCTGGCGCACCCTTGACAATCAGCTATGCTGATATTTTGCTGGCTACGAAATAAAAAAGGTGTTTAATATAGGCTTTAATAATGTCATTAAGATAAAACAAATCCCACACAGTTTCTTGATAAATAATAAATTACTTTATTTCTGAAAAAACACTTTTACATGTCAAAAATAAATTATGATTTAAAACTAGATGAGATCGGTGTTTCCTATCCAACTACTCTGAGAAGAAAGACCGAAACAAACTCAGCGGTCATAGTTTCTTTTAAATTCCAGACATAATCTTGGCCAGACTCTGTAGATTAGTGTCTGAAATGGTCTTTTGAGGAAAGAAACACACAGATTTGAGTGGACCTGTCCAGTCAGTGCAAGCATTTGTTAGTAATCGTGTAGCTCAACTAACTTAAGGAGCTCAACGACTCCACCAGAAAAAAAGAAAGGACATTTGGTTAGGCCACATAACGTACTCAAACTACCAGACCATCATTAAAACAAACTAAGAAAGAAAACAATATTACACACATACGCGTTGCGACAAGCCATTGTAGCAACGTGTATGTGTGTAATATTTTTTTAAACGTTTGACTTAAAACTATAAATAATACCATAATATCTATCAATTCTTAATCCCTTTCCTTAAAGTCGCTTCAATAGCATTTGCAATCTCCAATAGCAATGTATGATAAAGCATTTTTTTATTACATAATCAGTTATTGTCTTTCCAGATATTAGCAACACACGGGGTCAGCGATGTAGATATTTCAAATGTTGTAGATGTTAAAGACAAAGATGGGCATACTGTACTCCATAAAGCCATCCTCGAGGAGTGGGGACCAGGGGTTAGCGTCGCGATAGAAGCAGGAGCCAGTATCACAGCAAGAGTTTGTAACTTAATAAATCATTATGCTAACTTTTAAATAAAATAAGGACATCAAGTTCCGACTCTGTAGCACCATCATGATAACCTAAATATCATCGCTATATCATATAACATCTTCTGTTGATGATAGGGGGCCATTATTAAAAAATATACCAAATATGCCATATAATATTTCAGGATAACAAATGTGAGACACCAATCCACTTTGCAGCAATGAAAGGCAACTTGGAAATACTAAATGAAATACTGAATGTAGCCAAACAAAAAGATGTTATCGATACAACTAACAGTCAAAGAGAAACAGCTTTATTCAAAGCAGTTATCCACGGACACCTAGAATGCGTTAAAAGACTCCTGAAAGAAGGAGCTTTAATAACAAAAACACTGCCGAGACAAGTCAACATCTTCCATATAGCTTCCCAAAAAGGAAACCTGGAAGTACTTACAGCATTATTAGATCACGACTATACAATAACTAGGAGAATGATTAATTATCTAACTGCTGACGACAAAAAAGGTTATGGTCCTATACATTTTGCTGTAGAGAACAATCATCCCAAATGTGTCAAGATACTTTTAACCAAAAACACTTACAGGAGTCTCAGGACTTCTTACGGAATTCAGAAAGGTTCGACGCCCTTGCACATAGCTGCAATATACAATAATGTGGAAATTGCAAGAATTATCATGTTTAATAATGAAGACACTGTACATATTGTAAATGATATGGGCTGGACTCCACTCCACACAGCCAGTCACTACGGGAGCAGAGATATGATCACACTACTTCTCAAAGAAGGGGCAGATATATCTCGCAGTACAAACGGTCCTAATAAATGTAGGAATACTGCAATAGATATGATCATGAACAACTTGTCAAAGCCTACAGAATTTATGGAGGACATCTTTGATACATGCATTTCTACCAACGATTCAAATCTTCAAGACCCCAAGTGTGAAGTAACAGTGAACTATAAAATGTTACTACCTAAAGCTGAAGAGAAGGTACAAATGAAGGTTATAGATGCGCTTCTGAAGACAGGAGATAGATATGGACAGAGGCGCCTACTGGTACACCCATTACTAGAAAGTTTTCTGTACTTAAAGTGGAAAGCTCTCTTGCCTTTCTTCTATACGATGTTAGCTTTTAATGCTTTCTTTGTGCTATCATTGACAACGTTTATTATATCAGTATTTTTTTACAAAGATACAAGTAATCCTCCACCACTGATTCTAAATTCTACTGGGTGGGCAGTAGTCTTGTATATTACTATTATCTTGATAGTTACTCAGGTGAGTCTTTAATGAACATACAATAGACAGAAGATTGATTAGTTATGTCGTTTTGAAAAATAAATTGTTATTGTACCCCTCTCTTTGCATGTATTTAATTAACCAAACGTATAATTAAACCAACATAACTCCAACTATAACAAACTGTGTCGTCTTACTTCCTCACCATATTTTGTTTCACAACACTTCACATGCTTCTCAATAATAAAATCCAGTTAAATATACCATTAATCTATGTTTCAGGAAGTCCTCTACATGAACGTTAGCAACGGATACTTTTATCAGTTAGAAACTTGGGTAAAGTTCAGTTCCGTATGCTTGTCTGTGATCCTACCTTATGCCACAGAGAATACCCTGACCGATGTGGACTGGGCCAGACACGTGGCCACGGGGGCTCTGCTACTGTCCTGGCTGGAGATGATGTTTCTACTGTCCCGGTTCCCCAACTGGGGATACTTCGTGCTGATGTTTGGGAAGGTGTCCACAAACGTTATCAAGGTGATCATTTTATTAATATTAGTATTCAATTAATATCACTACACTATCAATCAGAATCAGAATTATTCCCGTTGGTGAAAAGCACTTCTTTTAGAAATAAATTAATTGGCTATTCTTTTTTTCAGATTCTTTTAACTTTTGCATTTCTGGTGATAGGATTCGCCCTCAGCTTCATGATTCAGTTTCACGCCCAAATGCCTTTCGAGACTCCCTGGGCTGCCCTCGTCAAGACAATAGTTATGATGACTTCTGAGTTCGACTATGAAAACCTAGTCAAACCAAAAGACTCCAAAGAATTCGTTACTTCATTGCTCGTAATTCGAGTCATATTTTTAATATTTCTAATACTAGCATCCATAGTTCTCATGAATCTCATGGTGGGTGTAGCTGTCAATGATCTACATAATTTACAAGTTTTAGGAAATGTCAGAAGACTATGTAAACAGGTCGAATTTTTAGGATCTCTAGAACACCTAGTCTACAATAGACTATTTAAGAAAATTTTGCCGAGTTGGCTAGAAGATATGTTAACAAATAGGAAGAAAATTTTAAATGTCTTTGTCCTAAGTCCGAGTGAACCAAAATCAAAATGTTACAGATCTCTACCATCTCATATAAGGGAGGCTATTTTTGAGAAAGCTCAATCTCGGAAGAAACAAATGGAGGATGAATTAGGATCACAAAATTATAAAAAAAAGTTGGACGCAATATACAAAGCTACAGTTAAAATAAAACAAGATAACTTAGCAATGAAGAATTTTAAAGCTGGCATATTACAAAGTAATACAAATAATAAAGACGTTGCAAAGCATCTGATGGAACTAGACGCCGCGCTTGTGGATATAAAAAACCAAACTAAATCATCTATAAACCAAATGCAATCATCTATAGATGACCTTAGTTATAAAATGGACCTAATTTTGAGCACATTAGATAGTAAAAGTAAAAAAAAGTAATACTACTAGAGACTAGTAGAAGTAAGTTTTGCAAGGTAATAAATTATCTTTTTTAACCCGACAAAGGTCGAATGAACCAGCGATTTTTCATAAGAAAAACACACTCGAAACGACAATAAATATAATCGTGAAAACCGTTGAGCGCTTACATGCAAATGGCTTCGAGTAGGTGGACGTTTGACGGGTTAATAATTAGAATTTCATTGGAATTCTGTTTGATTTTGAATATTCACTGAAGTTTCATGGCTATGGATTGTGTGCTTGAAATATCTTTTATTTATTTTTAAGAAACATAAACATACATTTTGTTTTAATACCGATAGGATAAAAGTGTACGATAATATTTTTATGTGTAGATAATTACTATGTATTTAAGAAGAAATTATACGTCTTCAGACAGTTTTACAATAATGTACATAATAAACAAAATATTTTTCTACAAAGCAATCTTGTCTTATTTCCCTTTATTTCGTATTACTTGTTTGTTTATTATAATAGCTATGATTCAATTTATTTGTGTTCAAAGGGTTTTAATGAGGAAAATTATGTAAATACCTATATTGTATAACAATATATAATTATTAACTTAGAGTAAATCAGTATTTGCGTGCTTCGAGAGCGTTGTGCACGAACTGTGACGATGTTGAGGACTAAACAAAATAATAGCCGTGAGGCAAAGCGGGTAACATACCACACTCCTCGCGATTCAGGTAATATTTAAATACTTACGAGTGTATCTTACTCTATGACCATCTTCGCCTGAGAACGAATCGCTTTCAAAGCGCTTCGTCTTGCTTTCCACGACTACTTTAAACAGGATTACTTTGTGCATTTTAACTATAAAGTTAGGCGTGAGTTCGCGCTTGTCTCATATTTATTTATTTATTAATAACCAACTTATATTTACAGTTTGCACCACACATACAAGTTATCGGTTCACACAATCAGAAAATTACAAAATTAGTTTAAATTACATAAAACTAGACAAAAGATTAAATTATATGAAATTAAACAGAATATAAGATAAAATTAGATAACATTAAAAATTAGACAACATTAGATAAAATTAGACAAAATTAAAAAACAAAATACAATTTAATTTATTTACTCCAAGGTAAACCCCCGCGTGGTGGATTACGACCTGCTCCCTCTCACAGAAAGAATCAGCATAAAATGTTCCCATTGCTGGAACACAGGCCTGCTCTCTATGAATGTAGTGAAGGGCGGGTGTTTTGGGGGACTGTCTTGTGTAATGTTGATGTTCTTAAAGTGCTGACTCTCTGCTTAGTTTGAATAAATGACTTTTGATTTTGAATAGGAGTGGGCCGTAATCCACCGCGCGGGCCAAGTGCGGGCTGATGGATATCACAAGTCTACGAATTTCCGGTTCTAGGACATGTCGATATCCTCGCATGTTCTCAAGGCAACAAAGCCATATAAAATCATAATGCTGCCAGCATTTTGGACCTGTTACCAGAAGAATATTTCGATAGATCTCCCCATTTTTGCCAATATTTAAGTACTTAATCATTCTTCCATTTTGGAATATTAGCAAATATAATATTAAGGCAATCATTGCAGTATTACATGTTTATTATGGTTAATAATGTTTGTGGTCTATAAATGTGTCATGATTTGAATCTCAGTGAGAGGAAAACAACATACTGTTTGATAGACGACAAAGAACATTATAGTAGGTACTATCGGAGAAAAGAACATATATACACCGTAAGAACTATATTTATTTATTTATTTATATATACTTCATTGTACACCACAAAAATATACAACAAAAAATAAATCAAACACTACAACACATACAATGGACGGCCTTATCGCTTTCTGCGATCTCTCCCAGGCAACCTTGGACTTGGACAGATAAGCCAGTATTTTCTTTAAACCAAAAAACTTTCATTCATTACACCAAGGTATAAAACATGTATGTTTATACTCTATATCTTATGTCTAATAGTTTCGTTTACACATAAAACATGTTTTAAAGACTTTATACAAAACTTGTAGACAACTTGTTAAAAATGTTAAAAAGGTAAACGAGACATCAATTTATGTACAGCGTGTATTAGAACAGCGTGCTCATATTTAAGGGTGTGGCACGTACCTACAGACCATCAAACTGAACAACTTTCTCCATGGAATCACCCGTCCCATACATTTGGGTCGAGTAAGTATTGAAGTTTTGTATGGGACACTTGATAATTTCTTCGCGATTACGATGTTAGTTACATGGAGAAAGTTGTTCAGTTTGATGGTCTGTACCTCAACCTGTCCCTATGTTTTGTTTCTTGGTGATTTACGCTAATAGTAGTACATGTAGTGGTAGTATACATATATTGTATCAAATATTTGATTTAGTATTACTAATCAGAGAGAAAACAGAGGAATACGTTTATAGAATGAACGCTGACAACCACGTGACCGCGTCGTTTGTCCCGGCTGTCATCCGTAAATCTTTGACAGTCGTTAAGGGTAGTCAGAAGCCCAAAACTCTGGTAACCAGTTAAGACTGGTTGCCAGAGTTTTGAGCGTATCGTGTTACCCAGTAACTGGGTTGTGGAGGTCAGACAGGCAGTCGCTCCATGTAAAATACACGTATTCAGCTGCATCCGGTTAGACTAGAAGCCAACCCAACATAGTTGGGAAAAGACTAGGCTGATTGATAGTCCACGAACGCTACCCAAAATAACGTGTTAGAAACGCAAATCACCAATGAGTGGCCAGAATGTCACAGCACTAGTATTTCAACGGCGGCTTGTACACGACGCGACTTACTGATGCATTATTAAATAGTTTGTGATTGGTTGGGTGTACTACACGCCTCTGCCTAACTCTTCGGGCCCTACAGGCGTGATGTATCATGTATGTACGTATGAATCTGACTATTTTCTTACCTTTACGCACACAAGTCACAAGATATAGAAGCCCACTATTCCAGAACAATTGTTATAATATGTCTGTCGAAATCTTTAAGGTGAAAGCGCCAGGGTAGCCCACGAAATTCAAATTTTCTTACGTTTTTTGCAATTTTCAGGTCAGTATTGGGTTGTATGTTGATTAAAATATGATTCGCGACCGTAAAAAATATCCTTTTACAGAATTATGATCATTAAAGTCAACAATACAACTCTCTGGGACCAAGTAATTCTAAGAATGACTATTTCATGAAATCTTGACATTTGGGGATTATTACTTAAGGAGTTGTATTACTGATTCTAATGATTATAATTATGTAAAAACATATTTGTTACGGTCGCGAATCATACTTTAATTAACATACACCCAGACACTGAGCTGCAAATTGCAAAAATCGTAAGAAAATTTGAATTTCGCGGGCTACCTTAGCGCTTCCCTCTTAACCAAATACAGATCAGAGAGCTGCCATTAAATTACTTTAAAAAGAAACTTTGGTTATGGCTCTATAATAATGTGTTCTACACGTGATTTTTTAAATCATAAGCAAAGTTCCAAATAATATTTTTTTTTTTTTTTTTTTGATATTTTACCACGTGATGTCCAGTGTTTTTGTATAAACTTAATTTTATTTTTAAGGTATTTTTTGCACGCTGAACTAAGTAAGCAAAATATGTGGAACTACTTATATTTAAGACCTTTTGTACCATATTTTATGCAAATATAGATATACTAATACTAAACTATACTATACTATAAATTCTAAAAGTTCTTTTAAGTTCGAAAGTACGAGGTTAGGCTGTATTGATGTTTTTATTATTTTAGGTCAAGAAACAAAGGATGATGGCCAAAATTACTTGGACCCCGTACTCCAGCGTCAACTGAAGACAAGGAGTCTGGACAATAGGCAGGGAGACCGGTAAGTGTCTCTCATCAATCTTTCTAGCTTTAGATAGTAAAGAGACTACTCTATATTTTACACCGTTATAAATGACAAAAATAAATTGTCGCATTTCAATGGACAGCTGACTAGCCGTCACGAGATGTCCTTCCGACTCACCCTTTGCCGACTGGCTAATATTTCAACAACCGGCAATGTGCTATACTTATGGGGTCAAATTAAATTAGCTAGCGAAACCCCGCAAACGTGATAGGTATCGATATAATAAACATGATAAAACAAAAAAATAACATAACATAACATCACGCTTTGTTTCCCCGAAGGGTTAGGCAGAGGTGTACCTATAGCAACACCCACATTTCACCAGTTATGTTTAAGTCCCATGTAATAGGGGGCGAGCCTATTGCCATCTACCGGGCACAAATCCAGACACCGGGCTGCTACTGAGAAATTCCAGATGGAGAAACTCCATAACACTTTACCCGACCTGGGAATCAAAAAAAAATATTCTTATACAATTCTTTTTTTGGGGTCAGCGGCCGTAGATAATGTAGTTACTTGAAATTATATCAGTTTCAAAAGTCAGTTTTTTTTTTGTATTAACTTCACAGACGTGATGGGTATATATGTATGATATTTAAACACGATAAAACAAAATAATTACTTCAAGTAACTACCGTTTTTGTTTTATTCTGTTTAGATACCGATACCTACCCATCACGTCTGCGGAGTTTCGCCAGCTAATTTAATTTGACCTTATGTTATGTCACCGTATAATAATAAACTTCGTTAGTTTATAATTTATCGGTACTATTTTCGTTAGATTATAAACTGTCGAAAAAATATGAAACTGCAACAAACCATTTACAATTTAACGCATTATTTTTGGATAGTTTATAATCTATCCATGGCAAACCGACCAATTGTGAACTAGTATCAAACTTGCATGCTACGTAACGCACCTTGCGCTAATAGTAAATAGCCTGCCTAGCTGCGAGCAACTTGGAAGTAGCGCTCACTCGGCTCGTGCGCGGTTGCGCAAAGTTCTAACCTTTTTTTTTCGGTGTGGAAATCATCATGGGAGTCCTCCACTCTGGGGTGGGCAGTGGGGTCTGTCAGACTCCTACTGACTAGAACCACCCCGGTGTTCCTTCGTACACCTGCGTCGGGGGGTGCGGGTGCGAAGCGACTTCCGTTGTCCCGGACTGGTGATGGCCCGCGCCATGCAGGTCACGACCCATAGTGGGGAGTGAGGTATTAAACTCCTCCGTTACATCTTAGAGAGGCGCGCGTAGAACACTATGCGCCACCATCTCGGGTCCTGTGGAAGGGGGGGCGATGGATGTCCTCGAGTCCGTCGCCCCTGGAACCATTTAGGGGAATTTAGGGGGCATTGTCCGCCCTCCACCGACGCCCAGTACGTCTGCTGCGGGACGGGAGAGCACTCGTGATCACCCTTTCCCTTTCTGCAGCTTCCTTCTGCGAGATAACTCTTTCGCAGAGGGATACCACCGCGTCCCATGACTCAGCGCTCCCGATCATCGAACGAGCGACGGCCGGCAGCGACAGGTTGGCTCCAACTTCTGATACGAGGGCACGGCGCAGCTCCTGCCATGCGACACACTATGCCAGTATATGCCGCGTCGTGTCCTCCCAACAGTCGATGTAGTGCTGACACCGAGAGTCCGGCTCCCTGTTTATGCGACACAGGTACATCCCGAAGCAGCCATGCCCGGAAAGCAGCTGCGTTACCGAAACGACAAGGAGCCGTGAAACGAGCCGTGGCATAGTTTTAACCTGATCTAACCCATTTCACCCAATTCACAATTTTTCGACTGTTTATAATCTAACGGTTCTCACAATCTTACGGTGACATATAAATATTTATTTTCAGATTGAACATTCCAACAGCTAGCAAATACAGTGCGGCTGTTAAACCATTCTTCCCAGCAGCCTTCGCAACAAACTTAACTATGAATACATTGGAGATACTAGAAGGAACGCTTACGATGAGACGAAGTGCGACTCACGTGACTAGGTTGAACACACGACTCTTAGAATCGATTCCCGGGGGTGATACTGCATTTATGAGCAGGTGAGGTACTAAGGCCAGCTGATCCATGACGAGCAAACCCACATGTTATGCAGTCCCATAGGCTAATGCACTTAGTACAAATTAAATTAGCTAGCGAAACTCCATAGACGTGATGGGTATCGTAATCAAAACTTAAGTAAGGACCCACGGCGGCGGGTAGTGTCGTTACTTGAAACCATGAGTTCAGAAAATCTGTCTTTTTCTTTTTCGTTTTATCGTATTTAGATATCAATACTCATCACGTTTCTGAAGTTCCGTCCAAAAAAGGGGGATGTAGCGTTTGGGGCAGAGTAGATGGCCACCATCAGCCTTGCCAAACCCTGCCATAACTAGTCCTCGCATCTTTGTAACGTGGCGAAGACTTCTACTTCTTCTCTCTTGTCTATTGGCTGACTAGAACAAATTATGAGCGATCTGTTCTTGTTCACGCTCGTACTTTGTAAAGCTAAGTAGACGCCAATTTAATTATACAGGTATCAGAACTCTTACTAATTACCCGGGTGCAACTATTGGGGCTTGTTGTCGCGAACCCAGCTTAAGATAACGACGAACAATTTAAAGTAAAAGAACCTTGTTCTAGAATGATGGCAATGGGTGCCAACCCAAACGCGACATGCCGTCTGAACCACGTGTCTGCCTGCCACATCGCAGCTATGTACGACAACGATGCCCTAGACCTGCTGCTCAGGTCGGGAGCAGACGGCTCCAGGTCTGACAAGCAGGGCAGAACACCCCTCCACTTAGCCGCCTGGGCAGGGAACGCGAAGCAAATTGCTTTACTGCTGAACTTTCCGGAAGGTAAATTGAATAACAGTAGACATTGTATTTGCTGAATAAGTCAACTTAAGGAAGTTAAACTCTACGTGGAAATCATTATTTTCAGCTCTGAGAAAAAGCGTCGTAGATCACGTCATTTTATCACCTGAAACCGTGGATGAAGTTAAGAGGCACAGTCAACCAGTGAATAAGTTGACAAACATGCCCTGTCGACTCAACGTCGAGTCTACACTGCCGGATGAATGGAGCGACGGCATGGAGCACAACTGCAGGAATATTAAAGAAATTGTGGGTGTTTGTGAAGGATTTTATGCACCAAGGGCAGTGATATGACAAAAATATCGTCGTATAAATTTTTCCGTACGAAAGTCTGATCCGATTATCGGAAGGAATTTTGATCTTGTCTTTATTTATTCAACCAAAACATTTTTTCCGTCCGGTCAGTTGCCACTGTTCCAGCAAGGATGGACAGTGCTGCACGCAGCCAGCGCCTGCGCGCAACACCATTGCGTGCAGTTGCTACTCGCCGCCGGCGCTGATGCAAGTGCGCTCGACCTGCTTTGTAGGACTCCACTGGACGTTGCTGGCTATGCGCATTACATGGGGCACAAAATTGATGTAAACAAGTAAGCCATCTAACCAAAATGTGATGATTGTAGCTTACTAATTTGAACTGGCCTAAAGAAAACGTTATGAATGTAAAATATGTATTTTATTTTCAGTTTCAAGGAAACAGTAAAATTACTATTAAATGCTGGTGGTAAGTTCCAGAAGAGCTGTCACAAAAGTAATCTGGTAGACACTCCGCTGCATACAGCGGTTGAGCTTGAGAGCGAGGTGGTCGTGGAACTGGTGCTGCAGGGTGGTGCGTCTGCCACCGTCTGGAACAGCCAGGGGCTCACTTCCATGCATGTTTGCGTAACGAAACGGAACAAAGAAATATTGCAGGTAATCGGACGCCCGAAGATTTAAGGACAAGGAACAAGGAACTTCCCTTTTATTTATTTATTTTTCTCTTTTCTTTATATACTTGTACATAATATACATATATTAGTGTAGTATTAGATTGTATATTGTATTTAAGATTTGATTATGTTACAATAAAATAAAAAGGAACTTCTATAGCACTAGTTTTTTGGTTCAAAATCTTGAAATATCTAGGATAATTTGTCTCATTTGATTTTGTATTTTCTAAGCTAATCTTAGACACTTCTGGACTTGTCGTCATATCAGCAGAATGACATCCATTGTTGGATAGAGAGGCCCCATGGGCAGCCCTCTCCATCCAGCAAATTGGATTTCATGTAAAATATACGCCTTGACAACACCTGCTTTCTTCTATCGCATTGAAACCATGACAACAGCCCATGCCGTGGTATAAATAGAAGCCAGCCAGCGAGGTGGCATCGACGCTCAAAGTAATATCGACTATATTACTATACTATATCGATTATATTTTGTCCTTTTTTTTCTAGTTGTTAGCAAATCATAATTGTAGCAACGAAGATCCGTACTTAGCGACTGTTGATGGGAAAGATGGGTCAGGCTCCACCGTGCTCTGTGCGGCAGTCAAAGCAGAGTGGATACAAGGAGTCTGTATAGCTCTCAGTGCAGGAGCTAGCATCACCATGAAGGTACGTCCACATTGTACAGTAATTATGCTGTTAAATAATCATAATTTGAAGAGACTTCTTAAAATTGTGATTGCTTACAGGCTAACGGAGAATCGCCCATACACATTGCAGCACAATTAGGCAACGTAGATATACTTCAAGGAATATTAATGGTCGCGAATAACAACACTATCGATTTTCGCAATGAAAAAGGAGAGACTGCACTTTTTAAAGCAATCAGTAACAATAAATTGAATGCCCTCAAATTGTTGCTCGAAAAAGGTTCCAGCATAGAAGTCGAAATTTCAGATAAGGCTAACGTGTTCCATGTAGCTGCTAAACATGGCAATAGAGATGTACTAGAACATCTACTTGAATATAATAGCAACGTAACAGCAAAATTGATAAACAGGTTTGACAGCATGGGTCCACCGTTACTCTACGCTGTATCAAATAATCATCTCATTTGTGCAGAATTACTTGTCTCCAAAGGTGCTCAAGTAAACGCTTTTCTGGAATGCCATAATTTAATTGATAGAGACATTTTAACATGGACTTCACTTCTGCATATCGCTGCAAGTAAAAACCATTATGAAATAGCAGAAATGATAATAAAACATGACAGTGAAACTATTCACGCTGCTGATTCCGCAGGGCGAACCCCTTTGCATGAAGCTTGCTATCACGGTAACAGAGAAATGATTGTACTTCTACTTCGTAAAGGAGCTGACCTTTCTGGAGCCGGAAAAAATGGAATTAGTAAAACGAAGCTGCCCCCCATTGATATCTTAATGAATAACTTATCAAAACCAACTGAGTTCATGCAAGAAATATTCGACTCATATATATCTAGCCAAGGTGTGAGTCTTCAGGAATCTAATTGTGAAGTTGCAGTAGACTATGGAGTTTTAGTCCCAAATAAATTTAACATGAAACAAATTAGGGTGATCAAGGCTCTGATTAATACTGGAAATAGATACGACCAGCACAGGCTACTCCTTCATCCCTTGGTGCAAAGTTTTTTGTATCTAAAATGGAGATCATTGTTATCATTTTTTTATAGTATTTTAGTCCTGCACGTGTGCTTTGTATTGTCTCTAAACGTGTACGCAATTTCTGTGTTCTATTATAAAGATAAAATTAAAGAAGTGCCATTTATTTTGAGTAGTAGTATATGGATACATATTATGAATTTGACTATTTGCTTAATTGCAATTCAGGTAATTCGAAAATATCTTTCTTAATGCAACTGTTTGAATCATTTTTAATTTCAACTGAATAATAATGTATGATGGTTTTTATCACCAGGAGATCATCTTCATCAAAATTAAAAGCAAGAGGTACCTTCTATGTTTAGAGACGTGGTCGAAGTTTGGGTCTATTACGCTGGCATTGTTCTTGCCTCGAGTAGTGTCGTGGGATACAGAGTCCAGTGCGGAGTGGGCGCGGCTCTTTGCCACAGTGACGCTGCTCCTGTCCTGGTTTGAAATGATGTTCCTTCTCTCCAGATTCCCTAACTGGGGATATTATGTTCTGATGTTTGGAAAAGTTGCAAGCAAAGTATTCAAGGTGAGTTGGTATTCTTAAAATTTTCTGTGTAAGATGAGTTAGTTTCAGATCCACATGCATTAAATTTATAATTCAGCTGTCATAATATAATACACAAAATTAAAATGTATTTATTTGTTTCAGATTCTTGTTTCATTCGTCTTCCTCATATTTGGCTTCTCCATTAGCTTCATGATACAGTTTCGTGCAAAACCACCATTTGAAGGTCCTTGGTCCGCTTTTATGATGACGATGGTCATGATGACGTCAGAATTTGATTATAATGACACATTGAGCAAGAAAAGTGCTGCAGAAGCATCAGCATCTATCATTATATTACGTTTGATATTTTTGTCATTTCTCATTCTTGTTTCAATAGTTCTCATGAATCTCTTAGTTGGTGTTGCCGTTAATGATGTCAATAATTTAGAAATTATAGGTAACATAAAGAGATTGGAAAAACAGGTAGAATTTATAACTTCACTCGAAGATATTGTTTGTAACAAATTCATCAAAAAGATACTCCCAAAGAGTTTATATAAAAAATGGTTAAAGAACATTAAATGGCAGAACGTTATCGTTTTGCGACCGCGTGAAGCTACGTGTATTAACTGTAATCGATTACCAGCTCGCTTAAGAGAAGCGATTTTTGAAAAGGCTCAATTACAGAAGAAGCTATCGGACGACGAGCGAGGAACGATGCTGTACCAAATGAAACTGGATGAAATGTACAAAGTTATTGTTCAAAAGTATCAAAAAGAACCACCAAAGTCAGAGGGCCCAGTTAACGCGGCGCTGAACAAAATAATGGAAGATATTAATAAATTAATTGCAGATAATAATAAAATACGTAGTGATATAGAAATTATTAAAAATTTTATAGATACAACTAAACGTCGCTCCTTTTGTAGTAATAAATCTGTACCATTACTAGTTGTAAGTAATAATAATTAGAAAGTACATTGGGCCTCCCTATTTGTATTCAACAATGCATTCGTTTTGACCGCGTTTTATAATATATTTTTGCTCCAATAGTGTGATCTCTCCCTATCTATTAATCTTCACCTTATATTTTGTTATTAAAACTATAAATTGCGTCAGTTTTTGTTTTTTTTTTTTAACCTTGTAGCTACCCACAGATTATGTAAGTTACTTTTTATTTATTTATTGAGGGTCTATATAGATTTACAAAACAATGGTTAGACGTGCTGTCTTGTATGGATCAGAAAGTTGGACCACAAAAAGATGAATGAAATGCAATTGCATGCAGCAGAAATGAGAATGCTAAGAGGGATGTGTGATGTTACGCGAATAGAGAGAATAAGAAATGAGTATATAAGAGGAAGTCTGAATGTGGCACGGGTAACTGAAAAGTGGTGTGAAAATTGGTTATCATGGTATGAGCGTGTGATGCGGAAGAATGAGGAAAATTTCGTGAGGAAAGTTTTGAGTACGAATGTGGATGGCTATAAGAGTAGGGGAATATCAAAGTAACGGTAGATGGATGGTGTGAGGAATGATATGGCTAGACGGAAGAGAAGAAGTATGGAAGGGAAAGTCATGTAGCGCCGACCCCAAATGGCTTCTCTTCAACAAGCCGGCAAACGATACCCGTTACTGGGCTTTTGTGGTATTAAAAGGAATAAAGAGATACTCTTCTCCAATCTTATGTTCTCAAACCATCTTTCGTATAATCTCGTTGGGAGTATTTTTTAATGAAATTATTACAACCGATGTCTTCAAATGATGAAATGAATTGCACCTGTTTTTCCAATCTATTTATGTTACCTATAATTTCTGAACTATTGACATCATTAACGGCAACACCGACTAAGAGATTCATTAGAATTATTGAAACAAGTATCAGAAATGTCACAAATAGTAAACGCATCATAATAAGAGATGCTGATGCTTTCTCAACGCTCTTCTCATTGATTATCTCATTATAACCAAACTCAGATGTCATCATGACCATCGTCATCAGGAGAGAAGACCAAGTACCCTCAAATGGTGGTTGTGCATGGAATTGTATCATAAAGCTTATGGAGTAGCCAAATATGAGGAAGCCGAATGATACAAGAATCTGAAAGAAATAAAAAGGAATAAATCATTTACAAAAATTTATACAAATATTGCATTTGTTTGTAAATGAATGTGAATTTGAAACTAACTCATTTAACATCGATTTATACAGGGTGTCCAGTAAAGAATGGATAATCTTGAAATAGCATATAACAGACCTTATGGCCGTTCCAAAAACAATACAATATATATATATATATATATATATATCCCAAGTTTAGAAAAAAATACTGTGCAATTTCTAGTCACACTATTTACTACCTCTCTGCCAGCGGCATAGTCAATGTATAATATTATAACAACAAATAACCGATAGAATTCATATATTTGTGATCATGATGAAGAAGAATGTAAGGTACTATTTGGGATATATTTTCTATTTGTAGACCAAGAGGTTTATTATTTATGCTATTTCAACGTTATCCATTCTTTACCGGACATTATGTATAAAATAAGCTCACCTTAAATACTTTGGTAGCCACTTTACTATACATCAGAAAATAATACCCATAGTCCGGTATTCTGGAGAGCAAGAACATCATTCTGACCCAGGTGAGGAGCAGTGTGGCTGAGCCGAAGAGCCGCACCCATTCTGGATTGTGTTTTGAATCCCACGACACAATTTGAGGCAAGATAACCGCAAGCGTAGTGGACAACGCCGGGGCGTAACTCTGTTGCCGCGAGAAATCGTGGCACGGCGGACAGAGCTCCGGCAGGATCTCATGGCGGCATGGAGAGTGCGATTGTCGCAACCCAGCGCTGGGCACGCCACAATTGCGGCGATAAGTCCCCTCTTTGAGGAGTGGCTGGAGAGGCGCCACGGCGTCCTCACCTTCCGCCTGACGCAGGTCCTCACCGGACACGGGTGCTTCGGGAGGTACCTGTTCCGGATAAGGCGGGAGGAAACGCCCGGGTGTCACCACTGTGTGGATCGCCCGGAGGACACGGTGGAGCATACGGTGGAGGTCTGCCCGGCTTGGGCGGAGCACCGCAGTGTCCTCGCGGAAGCGATCGGCGGCGGCGATCTCTCGCGTCCGGCCCTGGTCCAGGCCATGGTACGGAGCGAGAGTGCATGGGAAGCCATTACCTCCTTCTGCGAAGCAGTAATGCTCGTGAAGGAGGAGGCGGGACGCGTGAGGGAGAGGCAAGCTTTGCACCCTCACGCCCCTAGTCGCCGCAGGAGACGCCCTGGGCGTCGGGAATTGGCAGCCGATTCCCGGCCACCGTAGGCGCGGGCTTGCGGACGGCGAGCAATGGGTAGCTCGCCGTCTGGTAAGGACCAGGCCCGAGTCGACGGCGCGTCGTGTTCCACGCGCGCCTCAAAGAGATGTCAGCACTATTGACGGGGTCCGCTAGGGCCGATGCCAGCTAGGGTTGCGGGATGTTCGAAAGAGTTACCGTGGCCCCGGCACAGGCAACAGAAGGAACACGGGTGGGTTTTAGTCAGTAAAAGTCTGACACGCCCTCCCGCTCCGCCCAGAGCGGGAGAAGTCATTTGATGATTTCCCATCCACAAAAAAAAAAAAAAAAAAAAAAAAAGCGTAGTGGACAACCATTTCACTAACGTCTCTAAACAACATAGTAGATACCTCTTGCTTATCATATTAATGACGATGATCTCCTGGTGAAAAAAAGTGTTTTGCCTGTTAATAATATAACCGACACACACTTGCATTAAGAATTGATGATGTATTGATGATTTTACATGCATTGTAAGAAGCAGGCCGTTAAATAAATGATATAAATCCAAACACTACTACGAAATATATTTGGCACAGGTTCTATTTTTCTGTCTTTATACCAGAACAAAGACTGCGCAAACACGTTGAGAGATAACAACAAAGCACACGTGCAATGCCAATAAACAATAGAAAAATGGTAATAATGATCTCCATTTTGGATATAAAAAGCTTTGCACCAAGGGATGAAGAAGTAACCTGTCCTGGTCGTATCTGTTTCCGGTATTAATCAGAGCCTTGATTACCCCCATTTGCGTGCCAGGTTTAGCGAATAAAACTCTATGGTCGACTTTAACCTCAAAGTTGGATTCCTGATCTTCGCTTGTTATAATATGAATCGAATATTTCTTGCATGAATTCAGTTGGTTTTGATACGTATTTCATCAAGAGCTCGATGGGACTCTCTACGTTGAGGTTATTTTCATTTCGTGTTGCAGAAAGGTCAGCTCCGTGTTGGAAGAGTAATATAATCATTTCTCTGCTTCCAGATTGACAAGTTACATGCAAAGGTGTCCACTTAACATCATGACTGTGGTACGGTGTTGAGGCATGAATTTTGCTATTTCACATTGGTTCCTTTTTGCAGCCATATGCAAGTGTCACGAGCGAAGATTGACGCTTGCAACGGTATTCATAGCAAGAAGCCACATTTACGTAAGCACCTTCAGATATAAACAGTTCTGCACAATCAGGATGATTATTTTCTATAGCGTAATAAATATAATGGTGGACCAACGTAGTCAATCATGTTGATTAGTCTTTTTGTAATGTTGCTATCATATTTAAGTAAATATTCTAGTATTTCTTTTCTGCCATATTTAATAGCTACATGGAACACGTTAGCTTTCTTCTTCTTCTTTACTTCTATGCTAGAACCGTGTTCAAGCAAACATTTGAGGACATCTAAGTGGTTGTGACTGATTGCTTTGAAAAGTGCCGTCTCTCCTTCTTCGTTGATTCGTTCGTTCTTTCGTTGTTCATCGATGATGTTATTTCTATAAGCGATATCTAATATTTTTTGAAGTATATCTATGTTGCCCAATTGTGCTGCAATATGAATGGGAGTTTTTTCATTTGCCTGGAAGTTAAATGATAAATAATACAAAAAATGTTTTCCAATATAAATACTGTCAATACTGTTTTCCGCGTCACAACTAAATAAAGTAGAAGTACCCTCGTGATGATGCTAGCTCCGGCATCGAGAGCTATACAGACTCCTTGTATCTATAAGGTAAGTATAAGTATATAATAAGGTAGGCAGTTCAGCAGTAATCTTTTTCTGCGAGTATTCTGCAAAACGACACTCTACGTCAATTGAGCAGTGGTGGCCCAGTGGTAACGGCCGCGACTTACGAGTTGTAGGTCGTAAGTTCGAACCCAAGCAGGCGCTTTACTTTGTGTAAATTATTTCATCACCACTGCTCTCGAAACGGTGAAGGAAAATATCGTGAGGAAACCGGCATGTCCTAGAACCTAAAAATTCGACGACATGTGACATCCACCAACCCGCACTGGGCCCGCGTGGTGGATTACGGCCCACTCCCTATCACAAAGAGGAGGCCTGTGGCTCGGCAGTGGGAACATTATAGACTGATTATGACGCGAATTTGCCGTTTCATAGCCATTTTATGCAACTGTCAAAGAATGACAGATTTGATTTGAATATACGGACAGTTTAAGTTGGTAAAGTTTTGTGCTTAACAATGGGGATGATGGCTAATTTCTTTTTGTCCATCAGGTAGATTATTAAAAAATAATGGACATGTATTTTTTCTTTTTTTTACGTAATCAAAAGATCACGGCGACACATCGAGTTAAAATGTGACATGACGTTTTTTTTTTTTTTTTCCTAACTATGGCATCTCGTAGTTGGCCAAGAGTGGCCGTGACTACTTAACCGGTCAATCCTGTGGCTGCCTTAAGCTAACTCAAAGCCTCCAGCCAGGGGCGTGTTACTTACAATGTGACATGACGTCACGCCTTGCTAGATTTTATACTGAGTTGTGACGTAGCGAGCCCCCACTCCCCGACTTTAATACGTTTTATTTAAGTCGTTTTTTATTAATATGATAAAGCAAAAAATAAGTGTCTAATATTTTTTTATTATCTGACTGCCGGACTAAATAGATTTTTTTTTACCCAGGTATCATCCCTGTTGCTAGCCTAAATACCCACTCCTGTTATATTCCTTTCATTCGTTCAACTTTTCATTCAATACGTAGATGGATCCTTAGTTTACAACACGAATCATACTTCCATACTATCCAAACCAAACTTCCATCCATACTATTCATACTAATCTATACAAATAAATAAAATTGAAGTGTCTGTTTGTAATGTCAAAATAACAACTGTTTACTAAATGCATAAGAAAGTATATACGGCACTTATAACAAAAAAGCAATTTTTAAAAATTTTGTCTGTCTGTCTGTTTGTTCCGGCTAATCTCCGAAACGGCTAGACGGATTTTAACGGGACTTTCACTGGCTACTAGATAGAGGATAGAGACTACTTTTAATTTCGAAAAATAATTAGAGATCCGCGCAAAAAAAAAATTAAAACTCATGAAATTATAAACAAGAAGTCGGATTTGAAAAATTCTTTTTGTATTTGGTAACCCAATTCTCGAAGATAGTTATAGGCTATTTAACATCACGCTAAGACCCTTAGGAGCCGAGTGAAAAGAAAAAAGTCAGAAAGAACACTCAGCGAAAAGGAAGTAATAGCGCGGGCGGGGCGATGCGACGCGACGGGTCGGGGGGGACGAGGGAGTTTTATTAAAATGTGGCTGTTATTTTAGTATATTTTGTATCTTACGACTTCCACGCAAACGAAGTCGCGGGGCACAGCTAGTCCTAACTATAATAATATTATAAATGCGAAAGTGAGTTTGTTTGTTTGATGAAAATCACATATCCAAAAGCAACCATTTAGCTGGCAGGGGGAGGGAGACTTGACGTTAACAAAAATTAGCATTTTTAAGCTTAATATTTTGCAAACGGATCCCTGAATATAAAAATAGTTTTAACACATTCGCAATGTTTTTAACCTATATAACGATACACCACACTATGGGATAGACGACAAAAACGAAGTCATCTCTACTTTACGTGTAGGGGAAATACCTTAAAAAAAAATTTTTTTTCATGATTTTATTTTACCAATTTTTGATTATATTTTGTCGTCGTGATTAATAATTTTTACACAGTTAGGCATAGAAACTTTTTACGTAAGCCTTTTCATAACCAACAGGATATGGCCGACGAGTTGGTCGCATTTCAAATGGTCATTAAGGCAAATTGAGCTCTTGATGGCTACGACGACGAGTTCGCGGCTTGCGTGTGGCAAAACATCGCGCAGTCTAACAAGATCTACCACATCTAATCTTAGGTAGGTACTCCTTCGTTAGAAAGGTAATTATTGAATGTGCCTGGCGGCTGAGAGGATGGCATGCTCACTCTAATGTCTGCCTGATGGTAGTGCGTGTGTTGGATCATTTAGGTCCCTTCAAAATAGTTGAGTTGAATGGTACTAATTCATGCGTCAGGTTCGTGAACGGGCGCCGACAGTAGGGACTGGTCATCTCTTAATTTAATGTTTTAATTATTTGTGTTTTTATCTTATTATTACGGACGCTTTTAACGTTCTGCGTCGTTCTCACATGTTTAATTTCAACATGAATGATGTAACCAATATTTTGTAACCTTAATTTAAAAGACTGTCCATGGAGTTTCTTGCCCGTTCTTCACCATAGGTACCTACTACGCTTTGGAATGGACTTCTTTCTTTCTGACTGACCGACCCCTTGACAAATCAAAAGTGCCTGTAATTGGTTTATTTGAAATAAATGCTTTGAGTTTGAGTTTATGAATCAGCAGAAAAAAGTGGCCCAGCAAGGCACGAATATGTTTTAAACCATTTCTTGACCATTTTAAAATTGTTATTTGAAAGAATTATATTTATGTAGCGGAAAATGTTGCCTCAATTCAATTCATCTTTATTGTGGATCATAGGAAAGTGTACATAATACAGTTGGTGTTAATGACTTCTGTGAACAGCTATGTACCTACCCTTACCCTTGGGGCGTACAATAAAATACAGTTATATTGAGTTTACATGCTTGTCGACAATAATATAACAATACATTACAAATTATTAGACCATCCAATATTTGCTGTAGTAACAAAATCTGATAATAATTATGAAAAATACACAAACAGTTCTTAAATGAAAGGAGAGAGTTCATCATGTTTTTCAGAGTTGTTCGTCATGAGACGCATCATGTACCTATACAAAATGCATCATGAGTGCTTTATGTTATGGTATACCTTTTCCTGGTTTTTAATACCTAAAAATTGGCTTTAATTTGTCTATGATTAGATGTAACCGTTTAACTCACTAACATACCTTTTTAATCTGTTAAATATTTGCATGCCATCACTGCATAATACGACGGAATGTACCTATGAATGCACTGAATTTTATAGGTACGAATATGTAACGTCTTTGTTCCTACCACATTTTCTGCAAATAAACGGTTTTGATTTGGTTTGACATAAGGAAAGTACTTACCTACCTACCAAATGTTTGGTTCTAAGACTTCGTGATTAGTCAGTCAATGACTGGTGTCTCCTATTAGAAACAAACAAATCATCATTTGTACAAATCTTTAAACCTGACTCGGTTTCCGTACGTCGTTTTCGGGTGACCACTGAGAATCAGCGCCGTGCTGTGAGTCCCTCATATCGTAGCACAGCATCATGCCGAGTGGAAGCCTTCTTGTCACAGTCACGGCGTGCAACTGCCGACTATTTCTGTTCTGTGCTCGTGATTATAGATCAGTTTTGTTCTTTTTATTCTAGCTATCTTTGGATAGTATTTAAACGCAAATTAAAAAAAAATACTTTTTGTATCCAAAAATAATCCGAATTCCAATCAAAATTAAAATCAAAATATAAATAAATAAGCAACAATTTATATTCGTGGCGCTCTGCTATTTATCTTAAAGTAAAGCTTTTTTATTAATGTATAGCTCTAATAATAGCTAGCGCACATTAACCTTTTACCATTCTTAAGAAAAACAAATAATTGTACTTACTTACCCTTCGTGCCCTTCGCTCGCTCTTGCATCCTATGTCGACGGAGTCCCGCTTTGCGGGGTTCCTATTTCTGTGTAAAGGTTTTAAAGTAACCTAACCATACCTAACCTCGGGGTTAATATTAGTCGCCATGTCATTTTGCTGGGTGTGAGTATTACGTACGAGTACGCTCCGGTTAATTTGCTGTGCAGTCAGTGTTTATGATATGACCCGTCGTATTTTTGTACCTAAAGGAGTTTATTTGTCTCGCATTAGAGAAAAATGTAATGTAGTGTTGATGTATATTTTCAAATTATCTGCCTGTACTAGTTTTGTTAAACAGTTAGTTTATTTGTAGTGAAATAATTTATTTGATGTAAAAAAGTATATAAATGATGGAAATATATTGATAGGTGATTATTTATTTGATGTGCAATTAATAATATCCCGTTATCTTTTTTGAATGCACGTCTATAAATAATATACCTACCTATCACGTTTCCTTTGCCACGCCCGTGCCGCGCTATGAGTCGCAATGTCTGTGTGAACGACGCCATAGCCCATTTGCACTTTTTGTAAGGAGAATAGAGACCGGAGTCTCGCTTATAAGGAGAAGCGAGACTCCTGTCTCTTTTTTCCTTCTTATCTAAAGCGCAAGCGCATGTTCCCTTTTCTACTGCGAACATTATATATAGGGTGATTACCTATATTTTGGACGATTGTTACAGAAAGTTCGTTCGTCGTCGTTATAATGAAAATAATAACTAACTTATTGAAAGACACAAGAGATGAGTGGTTGGTCAGAACAGTAAGTAGCTGAGAAAAAGTTAATTAATACGTACTGCCAGGATCTTTGGCGCTTATATATCATTGAAAAGGGGGCGTTGTCGGTAAATATATTATTTCTGAAAATGTTTTGCGAAATTGTACTGAAAAACCCGGCCAACTGCGTGTCGGACAACGCACAATGAAGGGTTCCGTAGTTGGGATGGATTTATCTCAAAAACAATCTTAACATTTTAATTGAAAAACATGTTCTCCCATACATTGATATAAGTTACGGTCAATTCTTCAACTGTACATGTATTTTTTTTATGATAAAACTACAAATTATTGATTTTCGAACTTTTTCCTTTACTTGTGCTGTGAGACTTTGCTTCTTGCTAAATTTCATGATTCTAGGTCAACGGGAAGTACCCTATAGGTTTTGATTTCCTATTTGCGAGTATCAAAATATGTCGCTTATATGATGGTATTTTTTTATTGCGTTGACTTAGAAGCTTGATTTTTTTAAAGCTCCAAGTGACCGTAGACCTGCGTATTTGGTATTTATTTCAACTTGATACAGAGGTATCAAGAAAAAAAAATCTGCTGTTCCCTACATTTATATAGATACAGCAAAATTTTTTTTCGCGGTTTCAGGTTTGGTCCCATAGTAAAAGTTGTTCATAATGATGAGAACAATGACCCCTTAAGATGTGCTGTGTTAATTTCGGAACATGTTGTATAGTAGATAATAGTAGTTACCTACATATTTGTGACATTCTACTTAACAAAAATCATAAATTGATTCACTCATTGACAAACATTGGACAGCCTAAGCCGATGGGTCTAGATAGTCTAGAACAGTGTTTTTCAACGCGTGAGTGAGAGCGAACGACCCCCTAGGGGGTCACCAAGCCTCTTTAGGGGGTCGCTGTTAATTTATAATTTAACGCTCATAAATATAAAACCATACTAGTTCAAAGTGTTTTTCCATCGGGCATACGGCTTGTTGTAAAGAAGTGTACCTACCCACTTTTTTCCTGATTTCAGACGGCTACAATGAACACATCAAATCCAATTGTGGACAGAATAATGGACGACGACTCCGTAGAAGGAGTGATAATGACTAATAAAGAAGGTACTTAGGTTAATTAGATAAAGTTAAATAAGTACAGGGTGTCCGATAAAAATGGATAACCTTGAAATAGTATACTGGTGATTTTTTTTACCGTCTCGAAATTTTTACAGGGTGTTCTACCCATGAATATGAACAACTTTCACTACGGGACCAACTCTGAAATCACGAAAAAAAAATCTACTGTTTAATAGAAAAGTTCAAACCTACTTGACCAAAATGTATGAAACAGCTGACTTTTTTTTCGTGATCTCATAGTTGGTCCCATAGTGAAATTTGTTCATGTTCATGGGTAGAACACCCTGTAAAAATTTCGAGACGGTAAAAAAATCAGTATAATAGACCTTATGGCCGTTCTAAAAAAATTCTTCATTACTAAAACTTATTAACTAAGATTTTTAGAAAAAAAAACTATCTTTTTTACATTCTTCATCTACGTTGACTATGACAAGTGACGTCCGTTACGTCGACGACGTAAGTTCATACGTCATGTTCGTGTACGGGCGCCGTCAGTAGGGACTGGTCATCTCTTAGCTGCCACGGCTTATTTTAATTTTTGAATCGTTTTTGATTTTTACCTTTTTGTTGCGGACGCTTTTAACGTGCACGTCTTTCTATATTGTTCTCACATACTTAATTTCAACATGAATGATGTACCCAATATTTTGTAACAATATTTTGATTTATAAGAGTGTCCGTGGAGTTTCTTGCCCGTTCTTCTCCATAGAGATCTACGCTTTAGAATGGGCAACTAGCTTCAACTTTCTGAATAACTGACCGACTCTTTGACAATTCAAAAGTGCCTGTAATGGAGAAGGTCGGGCGAAGCTAATTGTAGATGGCATGGTCATAGCTAGATCCCAACGGCCTTCAATAAATTTGACATTTCGTTCATTCGTGAGTTTGCTTTTATTTCGCTATTTCGTTATTTTCGGTGATTTTAATATTTTAAATAGAGTATTTGACATGGAAAGTGTCAGAATTTAAAACCATAAATATATCCTCAAAGTCACTTGCTTCAAAATGTTTCTACTCTGTTTAATTTATAAAACATCTCTACGAACAGCTTTAAGCCACCATCTTTTAATTTTAGGGTCTCTCGGGAAATGGTAGACTCCAGTTTCGGAGTATTTATTAACAATAATAACACAACAACGCATCATTTTCGCAAAAATAAAATAAAACCATCTCACGCCTTGTATTATTGGTTTGTGTTAGGAACTAGCTACGACAGCGCCTTTTTGACAGTTGCCTTCTCCATTGGTTTATTTGAAATAAACTTTGTCTCTGTCATCTCTGACCTAGACTAGAGTCAAGAGCAAACCTATCTCAAATAAAAAAAAAACTGCTTTGAGTTACGTGATAGAGAGCAAGTAAATATTGTGACTAGAAATCGCACAGTATTTTTGTCTAAGAAATCATATCTTAGGAATTATTAGATACACTACTACTACTTGAGACATATTTTTTTTTGTATTTGTTTTTTTAGGACGGCGGCCTTATGGTCTATTTCAAGGTTATCCATTAATTACCGGACGCCTGTATACACGCTACTTTTTTATTGGCTAGGGAGCTGCCACGATAGTGTTGTACTTACGCAGAACTTATTTTCGCAGAACTCGTCCAAATGTAGGGAACAGCTGTTTTTTTTTGCGATTTCAGGTTTGGTCCCATAGTAAAAGTTGTTCATAATGACACAGATTACATACAGATACCCAATCCCATACAAAGAAATGTGACCTCCCTAAAACTGGCAATTCGACTGGCAAAATTTTTTTCTCCATTTTCTCAACAGATGGCAGTACCGGCGACTCACTAATTTCCAGAAACAGTAGTTTTACAACGCCATCTAGGAGTCAACCTTAGTAAATTTTATAGTTCCAGGTTTAATAAAATGAAAAAAAGAATATATTTATAAAAAGACTAGCTATTGCCCGCGGCTTCGCCTGCGTGAATTTCAAATATCAAAAACTACATATATTTATGCGGAAAATATACCCACGGGAACGTACTACCTGGATTATAAGGAAGCGAAGCGATCGGAAATAACAATGAAATTTTTATCAAATTCTGAAAGATAAAAATGGTTACTGTGGGTCATCCTTAGAAGATAGACGTATATGCTATTGCGGATTTTTTTTAAATGTACAATCCTTTAGAATAAATTTAATGTATCTCTTACGGTTTACGCAGCGCATGCCAGTAAAGCTCCCCAGTCGGCATATTTTTTTCCGACATCTTCTACAATAATCGTCATATTTCAGCCAATTTACACAAAACTTTAATGAATTAAACCTTGAGAACTTTCACTTAAACCTTCCTCATGAATCACCCCGTCCATTGGTGAAAACCGTGTGGAAATCCGTTTGGTAATTTTTGAGTTTATCGCATTCACACAGACAGACAGACGCGGCGGGGGACTTTGTTTTATAATACGTAAGGAATTATTGATAAAAAAAAAACATTTTTAATTCAGGCATTGTATAAGTACATGCAAATACATTTCACCCATAGAGACTACATGTCATAAATAAGTAAACATTAAGTATGATTAATTTATAGACTTATTATTTAATTTATTGATCAAAGGAAAAATTAAATTTTCATATCAACTGTTCCTCCCTTTTCACCCCGAAAGAGGTTGATTTAAAAAACATCTTCAATCATGTTTTTTGTCATTTAATGTTTACATTACTTTTACTTCCATACAAACTTTAGCATCCTCTAAATAAAATCCCTTTGACGGGTAGTTTTAAAAATCCAAATAATGACAAACTTTATTATTCATTTAAGAATGTCTTCGTGCTAAGTTTCAAGTTTGATAAGATTTTTCATACAAAAGAAAACCCCCTTTTTCACCCCATTTAAGGTCGAATTTCCAAAAACTCCTTCATAGAGCTCGCCTACATTATAAAAGGAACCCTTGTGCAAAAAATCTGATATTTTATTTTTATTTTATTGTAACAGGAAAACAAACAGTATTAACAACTAAAAATTTAACAACAAATTATGCAACTAAAAACCAATTACATGTTTTCGCATTTAAACAGCTAAATATGAAGAGCATTCTTGATGGAGAGAAAAAAAATATGTCAGTCATTCAGCACTTCGCCCGTTATTTGGTTCGCGTGATTTTATTACTTTCCCCTACACATTTCACAACCCCGTCCACCCGCTGTAAATGGTAGTTTTATAGATTAGTATAAAAACGCTGTAAATTGTAGTTTTATAGATGTTAAACACTTTAATCAAACTGCACTTGTAGACGATAATATAACTTTATTTTTTAGGCTTAAAATATAACAACACTATTTTATAATAATTCTGGAGATGTTACTTGCACTGTGTCCGACGACCAAGTACCCATCATCCTTTTTTTGATATTTGCGTGGAAAAGTGTCGCCCCACTATTTGCTCCGGAAGTTCGTGACGAAACAATAATGGCGCGAAACCAGTGCTGCCAACCTAACTATTAGTCGAATACCTAACTAATATCTTTAATTTTAAATAAGTAAACGTACTTAGCCTTTCAAAGGTTATTAATTAAATATGTTTTAACAAATAAATCAACTAATAATCAAATAATAAATCAAAATAACTTATTGTATATATAAATATGTATGTCTGCCTTCGAAGCGACAACATCCGGCCGTCCTGCGCACGCATCCGTCCTCGGATAGCGTCTCAGTCTGGTGCAATTGCTGAGAACAACATATAAATCACACAGTCACAATATTTTATAGAGTGAAGCTGCGATTACTAATTATTCCTCTTTTGAACTGAGCGTCCACTCTACTATTCCATCAGCGGCCAGCAGAGACAGACCCCAACTCAAAAGATCTGTTAACTTGACATATGTTGGTATTTGCATATAACTGTTCCATCAGCGGTCAGTTATGTTTAGAGTTTGTAGTTTTCCCTAGGCGATGCCTTTGGCCAACCCTAGTTGCATATCACTACAAACCCCGTACTCATTTGTCACAGATTTACTTTACACGAATAAATACTGTAACTTGAAATAATCCAAATACCAAAATATGTTTGAAGCAAATGCACTAGACAGCTTATGACCAATAGTAGTAAATACTATAAAAGATAAAATTTTAATAAATCAAATCATTATTTAGGTTTAATAAATACCTGACAACATCTTAGGCTATTCCGAACCTTCAACGTCTAAGTCTGCCAACTTGATCCAAGGTTTCATATTTTCGGCACACGTCGTCCCCTCATAGCACTTGCTGGTTCTTTTAGCGCCACGCATATCCTTTACTTTATAGCGGTCATGACCTAATACTTCAGTCACCTGGAAAGGTCCTTTGAAAAGCGGTAATAGTTTAGTACTTTGCCCGTCATTGGATTGACTGGGAATTCTTATAACTACCAAATCATCGACATTGTAACTGTGAGCTACTTTTCTTTTGGAATCGAAAGCCTGCTTTTGAACCTGAATGCGACTGTTGACGTTATTTCTTAATAACGTGACGTCAACAGATGGGTCTTCCTGTGCTAACATGTCAGCATCAGTTTGAAGTCGGTATCCAAAGAATACTTCACTGGGAATGGCTGAAGTGGTTTTATTAATGGTACTGTTAATACCTTGTTGTATACTGGTAATATGAGTGTCCCATTTGTCATAGCTGGTATTAGCACCCATACTTCTCAATGCGTCAAGGATGGTGCGATTAAAGCGTTCCACCTGACCATTTGAGCGTGGAACAGCAGTAGCTATAACATGTTGTCGTATATTTTTGTCTTGACAGTACTTAACGAATAACTTAGACGTGAAAGAACTCCCAGCATCACATATAAGACGCTTAGGATTACCAAAAACTTTAAATATTTTGTCTAACTCGCTAATAACAACTGGACTTTTAGTGTTACGGACAGGAGATATAAATACAATTTTAGTAAAAGAGTCAACAGTCACCAGGAGGTAGGTTTTTTACGCTTGGTTTTTACAAATGGACCCAGATGGTCTATGTGAAGGGTGTGAAAGGGCTTTGCATATTTAGGTATAGGAAACAGTTTTCCTTCCTTTTTGCCATGGATATTTTTATAGTAAATACAGTTAATACAATTTTTAATATATTTGGATACTACTTTCTTAATTTTGGGAAACCAATAACATGATTTTATTCTTTCAATTGTCTTATCCACGGCAAAATGGCCAAGGTCGTCATGATTGGCTCTAATAATTTGCCAAATACATTGTTTAGGGACAACCCACCGTCTACCGTAGCCAGTCCGACGGTATACCTTATTACCCAACAACTCATACTCATTATACACTTTCTTATTAAGCTCGGCCTGACCTGATTCTAATATTTCTCTTATTGCACAAATACGTGGGTCTTGTAACTGGACTGACAATAACCAATCTGCTTCAGTAATAGCCAACACACTTTCATTGTATATGGGGGTCGAATTTGTACCAACTGGATTTCGGCTCAAAGCGTCAACATGTTGCATTTGAGCCCCTGGTTTGTGTATTATTTCAAACGTGAATTCTTGTGTAAGTAATACCCACCTACCGATTCTAGAATTAATTTCCTGTTTATTTATTGTATATTTAACAGCATTGCAATCTGTATAAATTTTAAAAGTGAATCCTAATAAATAGTGACGGAATTTTTGAAGTGCAACAATTATTGCTAAAAATTCCAACTCAAAGGAATGGTACTTTTTCTCCTCATTAGATGTCTGTCGACTATAAAAATGGATTGGTTTTTCACCTGTATCAGTAACTTGAGTCAGTATGCAGCCCATACCATCGCGACTGACATCAGTGTATAAAATAGTACGTAATTTGGGGTCATATATTTTTAATAAAGCATTATGTAACAACTCATCTTTTAATTTATTGACCGCTGATACTTGATCGGATCCCCACTCCCATGTGACATCTTTTTTCAAGAGCTTTGTTAACGGTTTTGCTATAAGAGCACAATCCTTTATAAACTTTCTAAAATAATTAATTAGACCTAAAAATTGTCTTACTTGATGCACATTTTTAGGCTCAGGATAATTTTCTACAGCCTTTAATTTCTTTTTACCCGGACGTATACCATCTTCAGAAATATCGTACCCAAGGAAGTTAACAGAGCTCTGGAAAAAGTGACCTTTCTCCAAATTTATTGTCAAACCGTTATTCTGCAATATTTTTAATACTTCGTCTAACTGCCTAATATTTTCATCCACAGACTCCGTGGCTACCAATAGATCATCCATGTAACAAATGACTTTATCAAAGCGTAGTTTACCCAAGACGGTGTTCATTAATCTCTGGAATACAAATGGTGCATTGCATAACCCGAATGGCATCCTTCTAAATTCAAAATGGCCATCAGGTGTAATAAATGCAGTTTTAGCAATAGAATTTTCATTAACATTAATCTGATAGTAGCCACTTTTTAAATCAATAGATGTGTAGCATTTACACCCTCTAAGTTTGTCTATAAGATCTT
Organism: Fissipunctia ypsillon; assembly: GCA_947568875.1. Taxonomy (NCBI): domain Eukaryota; kingdom Metazoa; phylum Arthropoda; class Insecta; order Lepidoptera; family Noctuidae; genus Fissipunctia; species Fissipunctia ypsillon. The sequence continues at coordinate 16,484,834 of OX387663.1, read as the reverse complement.
CTACAACGGGCATTGGGCATTTCTCTTTGACCATAATTTTATTTAGTGACCTATAATCAATGCACATACGTTTTTCGCCCGAAGGTTTATCAACTAACAGAATCGGACTGGCATAAGCGGAATTACTTTCGCGAATTATTCCTGTTTTTAATAGGTCCTCAATAATTTCCCTAGTCGCTGTCTTTTCGGATTCAGACATACGATAGGGTCTATGGTACACAGGTTTATTAGTTATTAGCTCAATGTCTAACTCAACACAAGAAGTCTGTCCTAACGATTTTAAATCTTTTGAAACAATCCGAGGATATCTAGAAAATATTTCATTTAACACAGGAATGTGTTCAGTAGAATCAGGGTTAAACATAGACGACTCTATTATAGCGACGTGGTAGTTACTTATGGGGCAAAAAGAAAGGTTACTTCCTACACGTGCATACATAATTCTTTTATCCTCCGTAAAATTCCTACCAATTAAAATAGGACAGCCAGCTAATTCATCACAAATATATAGTAACACATTGAGTTCAGCATTATCAACCATAATGTTAACCTGTGCCCCATGTGTGACCTCAGAGCAAGAATCTGTTTTAAATCCTGTTAATAAAACAGGTTTATTTAATTGGAAGATTGCAAGATTTAACTCGCGTGCCAAAGAAGACGTTATTAGAGAACAACCACTGCCCATATCAATAAAAGCTTGTCGTTTACACCCATTAATTACAATTGCCTTATAAAATTTATCCTTAGGTGTAGGTTCAACAATTAATTTTACTTCGCTATCCTTTTCAGGTTTCATTTTAGGTTTAAACCTACATGCAAGCTCTAAATGACCGAATCTATTACACATATTACATTTGACATCATCTTTCTGACTGCAGCTGGTCTTTTTGTGACCAGGTTCACCACAGCGAAAACATGTTATATTTGTACCAGCATTGGAAGCAGAACTATGCATTGGTACTCCATTAGATTTGGAAGAACTGTCTGTCTTTTTATCAGCATTACTATAGAATAAGCGAGTTGAATTTTTACTTTGTAAATTGTTATGCTTCTGAACGGACTTTTGTTTCGGGTCATGATGAATTTTCCCGTGCAAAAATGAAGCCAACTCATCACAGTATTTAAAATTACCAGCATCTGCTGCAGTGATTATATTTTTATCGCCAATTGATCCTACGATTACTGAAATAATATCTTGATCAGAAAATGACAATCTCATCTTGTCAATTTTGCCTTTTTGTACAAAATAGAATTCGTATAATGACTGGCCATCCGAGGGTTTCGTTTGGACCAAGTCTTTTAGCAAACAATACATATTACGCTTTATTTGAAACGTGTCTAACAGTGTATTTCGCCAATCCTTCCATTTCCAGGTAGTCCATTGTGTTTTATTTTTTTGAAGTGAGTCATACCATGTTTTAGCAGTATTACGCAATTTTTGCAAAGCTTGATATTGTAAGACACGATCAGACCAACGAAAAGCACGTGCATTGGCTTCTACAACATTTATCCACATTTCAATATCGTCCACTAATGGGTCAAAATCAGGTATCACTGAAGATAAAATAACATTTTGGCTTACTGTGGGAGACGCACGCCTGGTGCGTCTCCTTTTCCCACGCCTGTGTCCATCAGAGCTGCTGCTGGACGAAGGCGAACTAGAGCTCGAAGACGAGCAGCTCGTACGACTTATTTTTGACGCACTTCTTTTCCCACGAGTGCGCTTGCGGCTTCGCGGCATCTGGGCGAGTTTCCGTACCACTTCTGATGTTAAACACTTCAATCAAACTGCACTTGTAGACGATAATATAACTTTATTTTTTAGGCTTAAAATATAACAACACTATTTTATAATAATTCTGGAGATGTTACTTGCACTGTGTCCGACGACCAAGTACCCATCATCCTTTTTTTGATATTTGCGTGGAAAAGTGTCGCCCCACTATTTGCTCCGGAAGTTCGTGACGAAACAATAATGGCGCGAAACCAGAGCTGCCAACCTAACTATTAGTCGAATACCTAACTAATATCTTTAATTTTAAATAAGTAAACGTACTTAGCCTTTCAAAGGATATTAATTAAATATGTTTTAACAAATAAATCAACTAATAATCAAATAATAAATCAAAATAACTTATTGTATATATAAATATGTATGTCTGTCTTCGAAGCGACAACATAGATTAGTATAAGTGGACATGTTGCACCGACCCCAAATAAATTGGGATTAGGTCAGAAGAATGATGATGAAGTATTCGAGCCAAGTTTGAAGTTAAAAGATCAACGAAATAAGATTCTTTTCGCCACCAATTTTCATTATTTGACTTATAGGTTATTTATTAACTCAAGAAATAAGATTTGTCATACTCAAACGAAATACCCCCTTTAAGCGGATGCCTTTAGAGGTCGAATTTCCAAAAACCCCTTCTGAGTGCTCCCCTACGTTACAAAAGGAAGCCGTGTGCAAAATTTCACGTTCCTAGTCCCAGTAGTTTCGGCTGTGCGTTGATATGTCAGTCAGTCAGTCAGTTTCTCCTTTTATATAAATAGATTAAATATACTTAAAATGAATTAAAATTACGATTGTTGCTACCTTTATTGTGAAAAATTGAGTAAGACGCCATCTGTTGCAAATAGCTCTGAACAAAATGGGTAACAGATAGCTGCATTTAACGACTTTATCATTCTATGGGTTCGAATCACGTTCGAATGGAAGTTAAAGTTTTCTGTTATCTTTTTTTGTCGAAATTACGTGATTTATGAGTGTAAATAGATAAATCAGCCTTGAGCAACGAAGTTTTAATATTTACTAATCTTACTTCAGCCAAAATCAGCCGTTTAACGCAATTTAGTGGTTGTACATTTTGTTAGAGTAACCTATACTGCCATCTATGATTTTTTTTCAAGACTAATTATAATTCGTTCCAGATGAGACCCCATGATAATGATGAGTACAACACTATAGTGGCAGCTTCCTAGCCAATAAATAGCAGCGTGTAAACAGAATGTTTTCATATCAAAATGCACTTATGATATTGGGAATTGTTGTCAATGTGCATATTTTGGTTTTAGGCTGGGGGGGCTTCTAATGCACTATCTTTATTTACAAGCCCCACAGCGGCCACAGCCTAAAACAAACATACTGTGCCTCAAGGATCTATTCTAGGCTTGAATAGTATTGATAAAGGGGGTGTTGTTGGAAAACATCTGTGAAATTTTATTGAAAAAACCGGCCGAAAGCGGCACCCTAACTGCGCAACACACTATCAATCACAATTTGAATCACTGAAGCAATAAATTGCTAATCCATTGCTTCATATGTTCGAAAAATTTGTCTGCTCAACAACGTAAATACCGCAATGAATGTTATTGAACTGTCAAAATGAAACTGATTCCTTCTGTTAGTGTGTTACGCAATTGCCCCGCGGGTCTGCTTGCCGCGCCGCTCCCCGCGCCGCCGCCGCCACCCCCCCGCACTCGCTTACTTCGTGTCCGTAGTCTTAAACGATAAGGTCAATTTTAGCTGGCCATTTGATGAAATACAACCATGACCGATTCACACTTCATGAAATGATCAATTCTAAGATCAGGACATGAACAATAGCTAGCAATATTATCATCATCCATTTTGTTATGTTACAAAAACACTCTGCATTTTATTATTCCCCGAAGACAAAGGCGTTCGTCCTTGAGTTACATTTTCATCTCCGAGGACGATATCACGCGCAAATCAGACAGAATAAACATTCCGCGAGTATTAATATTAATATGAAGTGTGCTTTCCACCAGGGGCTCCGATATTGACGAATGTTAGCGTCACGAGCGCTACGAATTATGGAAGAGTTCTTCATAAGTTTGGTGTGCTGTCACAAATGTATGTCAAGGAACTGGTATGATTTTGTTACGCTTTTGTGTTTGTAGTCAAAACTTCTCGTCCTTTCTGAACAATGAACGAAACAGGGGATCTACTCCCTAAAGGTCTCTGCACACAGCGGGCGCGGCGCGGCGGGACGGGACGGCGCGGCGGCGCGACGCTGAGCAGTTGTAATGTACTAGATATTACGGACGACGCCACACAGAGCCGTCCCGCTCGACGTGACGGTAACCGTCGCGCCACGCCGCCGCCGCACCAAGCGGGAATAGAAGTCAGAAGCGGCGGGGCGGGGCGTGGCGGGACGCGAGCGCAGCGCCGGCAGGACGCCAACGCTTTGTGTTGTATGGTGTACGTATTGTAGCGAAAAAAAAAATAAAAAGACGGAAGATTCACTTTTCTGCTACGACACGTTTAATTTTGTTTTTAAAATAAAAATAGAAAATAACATTAAAAGGTAAAAAAAATGAATATTATTGTATCAAAAAGTTGCAGGTTGACTTGTGTGAAGGGAATAAAATAGAGAACTTTGGTCCGATAGGTACGCGAATAACGAACGAGAAATAAAACGTACTAACTAGTCGATTGCAATCACTAATAAGTAACGCTACCAAAACATATCGTTATGAAAAAAAAATCAGAGAACCAAGGGATCTCGCATTTTACATATTAGAAAATAAAATTAAGTAGTTAATGAATTAAAAAATCTGCAGAGGGTTACTATCTACACTATTAAATTAGAACGTAAAATATCATAAAAAAAAAACGTGGCATAAGTAATTGCGTCCGGCGAGGTGACGTAGACTGTAGGTTGTCGCAGTTCTTTGTTCAGGAACTGGCGTTGTTTGCGAGACCTTCAGCGGTCAAAATGCGGTCCAACTCTCAACGTTGGCCAAGGACGTCCAGCGTAATTTTAGGCCAAAACCTGGAGGCCGAAAGGCGGCCTGTTCAAAACTGTTCAATCCTAAGACAAAATGAATTAGGGTTAGACCAGCGTGATCAGACTGAACTTCCGATTGAGGAAAACTGTTAAAAGATACGTACCAGAAAAAATAAAGATGAATGGTTAGACTCGTACTTAATATACCATACTTAAAATTGCTTTGCCCTATGTTATTCGGCAGGGATATAGTGTGCGAACACTTTTGGGACGTAAAAATTCGTTTTTCTTCAATAAAATCACAAACGACAGCAAATTGTCAATCAAGCGTTCCCATCGAATGACAGTTTGAAATTCGAATCACGAAATAAAAAGATAAAAATCGACCAGGCTCAAATACAAACGGAAAAAAGGTTGATTATAAAGAACCAAAAAGTTTTGACATGCAGAGTTATGCTGCAGTATGTAGTAGTCACACTGCCGGCGGGGCGTGAACACGTCGCGTCGGACGGGACGGAGCGTGAATGTGATTTTGTATTGTTTCACAAAAATGGATGTCGAAAATCTAATTCGTCATTGTGAAGTGGGCGTAAAACTTATCTTCATGGGATAAAATTTCGCGGCATAGTCTATGATACTCCCCATAATTACGAGGTTTTTGATTTATTTCATGCACCCATTTCCGTTTACGTTGTTTTTTCTTAGCTAGCGCAAATAAGAGCAAGAGCGTTTGCACGTCTGAATCGCTCAACATCTTTTTGATGAATGAATCGCGTCGCGACACTGTCGGCGTGAAGGGGCGCGGCGGGACGGGACGTGATCGCGCCCGCAGTGTGACCGCTGCCGTCGCGCCAGCGCAGCGTCGCCGTCCCGCCACGCCACGTCCCGCCACGCCACGCCGGCTGTGTGCAGAGACCTTAAGCACGAAGCCCGTCGCCGAAGTTACGGGCGTTTCCTACTCCGTATCACTTACAGGCAAAAGATTAGTTCGGTTTCCGAACTAAGAATGAATGACAACACGATTTTACAGTTGTTCAAAATAATTTTACTCTTGTTTTGACGGATCAACTACTTTCGGACGGGCCTGTATCTTCGTTGACGGACTTAGGGAGTAGACCCCCTAAACCGCCATGCTCGGGTCGGCGACGTTGAACCGGGTTCACTTGGCTCCAGTCGGTTGGTGACGCTGAATCGGGAATACTCGGCTCCAGTCGTAACTTTTCGCTTCTATCGTGTAAGCATACACCTTCCTGTCTTTAAAGTGACCTAAGACGACCTAAACTCCTTAAGAATGCCATTGATGCCGCAATCAGCGTGGTCCCGGGCTCAAACAATAATATACAGGATGTAAAGTGACCTATCACATAGCCGTTAACTACGCATTCTGAACATCAAACTAAGTAACATTGACCAAAATTATTGCTGTAAAACTAATTTTATTTTTGGTGTGAAAAATCGCTGTTTACGGTAGCGCGCAATGTAACGCACGCAATACATTGTGCTTTTGTGTGCATGCAACGGTACAAGAAAAGAAAAACGAAAAGGAGTTATTTAATTATCTTACTTAACGTTTTAGATCTGTTTTCGTGAAAAAAAATATATTTTAAAAAATTGGAACTTTGACCTTCAATTTCTCCGTCAATAGAAGGTACCCAGGTATGGTCCAGTACAAAAAAATGATCACAATGACGGGCAGTACAAGTGATTCGGCTTCATTATGTGACTATTTACACCCATTATACTTAGCATAGTCTAACGAAGTAGGTAGGTACCGTCGACACGGAAAAAAGAAGTAACTGCATCGTTGGTCTAGAACTCTAAGTTCTAGTAGCTGCGAGCGCGCTTGATGCTGAGCAAAGGTAGAGCCCGGGTTCAATGCCCAGGTCGGGCAATGATAATGGGTTTTGCCATTAGTTTCTCAGTAGGTAATGTACTGTAGCAGACTGGAGTTTGGATTTGTGCCCGGTTAATGGCAATAGGTTCACCCCTAACAGATGTCAAGCGACTTAGGGCTATGTTGTACTGGGACATAACGTGGTGCAAGAAAATGTATGGTTGGCTGCGCAAACAATCGGTCGCCTGGTGAGATACCCACCATAAAGCTGTAGGTATGTATGCCCTGGTGGTGCAACCATGGTCGCGATCATGGTTACGCCACCAGGGTGTTCTAGTATAATATAGCCCTTAAGGCGACAGCGCCATGCTAGCCCGTGAAATTCATATTTTCATGTTTATTCCAATTTGCAGACACACATAAAATGACAATTGATCGCAATGAGTTTCATTTTGATAGTTCACGCACGTTCATTGCGTTATTTACGTCGTTGAGAAGACGAGAATTTTTCAAACCTATGAAGCAATGGATTAGGAATATCCTTCAAAACAGCTCTCGGATTGTGATTGATAGTGTGTTACGCAATTCGAGTGCTGGTTATTATGTACATAATGTACTAAAAGAAATAAAATAATTAAAATTATCAACACACCTCTCTGAAAACGTAAGAAAATTTGAATTTCGCGAGCTACCTTACTGACGTGCAGTCGGCCGTACTATACACCTCTACCCATCTCCTTAACTATAAAAAATAAGAAAATATTGTTTTTTTTTTCAGAACCCATTGGAAGAAATAATGATAATACGAATCCATACGAAAAAGAACGAAATAATGGTGGCACCGGACAGCGAGTTCAACATCGTGGTCATACAACATGCGCGGGCGCGTCACAAGTTAGACAAGAAGGGAAAAGAAAAGTGAGGAGCGATGCAATGTTAAACTTAAAGCTGACACACATTTGGGGGGGCTGCGTGGCACTTTTTGTACAAAAACCTAACCGGAGTCAATTTTTGTCTTATTTTCTTGCAGTTATTGCTTATTATGGTAAACAGTGTTTTTTTTTTAAGTGAAAACTTCTTTATCGCGTTGAGCACTTTTTAAGGGAAAATTTTACTGGTCGCGAAATGCGACATGCACCAACGAGTTCAACGTCTCAACGCTAGAGGGCGCTGTAATTAAATTACTCTTCAACACGCTAATGTCTTTGAAATAGATGTCATATACGTATGCAACTGTTAGTTTTAAGTTTATACTTCTGTCCGCAGTCCCCATAAATGCCTATTTTTTCTTTGTTTTTTATTGTTGTGTCATTTTGTGTACTTATGACATGTGCCAAATAAACATAATTATTTGCTTTCTTTCTTTCTTTTGACATGGTACAGTACAGTATACATACTGGGTGGGCCAAAAGAAATCACCCTATTGGAAGATGCTCTCATTTTTGCAAATGGCCGCCAATGTCAAATCTGTTTTGACATTTGTGGACTAGACAGATGCAGAATACAAGTAAACAAGCCATGGAGCGATACACTCCCCAAGAACGTGGAATAATCGTGTCTATTTTTTGCGTAACAATTCGTCTGTGGTGTTGGCGCAGCGCGGATTCCGTCGCCGATTCCCCGGCCGTCCGACACCGACTGCGCAAATACTGCGCCGTTTGGCCACCAACCTTGAAGAGTATGGGAGCACACGAGACGTTGCCAAGAGTGGCCGGCCCCGGAGCACCCGTTCTGCCGAGAATATCGCCGCTGTTGCCGAGGATGTCGAGCTGTCGCCGGAAACATCGACCAGACGCCGTGCCACGCAATTAGCCATCAGCCGGACGTCCCTAAGGCGAATTTTGGTCAAAGACCTGCGCATGTTCCCGTACAAAGTCCAGTCCGTGCATCAGCTGCTGCCTGCCGACCGCCAAACGCGCGTAACCTACGCCCAAGCCATCCTCAATCTCGAGGAAGAAGTGGACGATTTTTTGACCAAAATCATAATGAGCGATGAGGCTCATTTTCACCTCAGCGGGTACGTGAACAAGCAAAACTATCGCTTCTGGGGCACCGAAAATCCACGAGTGATACACGAGGAGCCATTACACCCGCTCAAAGTGACTGCATGGTGCGCTGTTCACGCTGGAGGAGTCATCGGGCCATTTTTTTGCGAGAATGCCGCTGGCCAAACGACAACAGTGGACAGTGCGCGCTATAGGGCCATGTTGACCGAGTTTTTTCTGCCGCAATTGGACGAATTAGGACTGAGGGACATGGGGTTCCAACAGGACGGAGCAACGACACACACTGCGCGAGCCACAACCGATATTCTGAAGGCAGCGTTCCCGGGTCGCCTCATCTCTCGTTTTGGCGATTTGCACTGGCCCGCAAGATCACCCGATTTAAGCGTTCCAGACTTTTTTTGTGGGGTTTTTTGAAGTTACGTGAACAAGCCCGAGACTCTGGAAGCCCTCAAGGACAACATTCAACACGAGTGCGAGAATCTGTCGCCCGAAGTTCTCGCCGAAGTGATGAAAAATGCCATAAAACGAGCCCGTATGGCAATCAATTGTGGCGGCGCCCATTTGGCCGATATAATCTTCTCGACTTGACCAATAAAATTCTAAAGGTTCAAATAAACATAATCAAAAAACAGAATCGAAGTTTTTCATTTAGAAATAAAAAGAGAGCCAAACAACATCGGATGACTTCTTTTGGCCCACCTTATACATACATAAACTTACGCCTTCTTATCATGGGGGTAGACAGAAACTATAGAACGCCACCTACTACGATCCTTACATACTCCTTTTGCCTCGTTTACATTCATACATCTGGTCATACACGCACGCCGGTTGCGAGTACTACGCACCTGACCTTTCTGAATAACATCACCAATAAGATCACTATATATCTTCCTAGGGCGTCGCATTTCCTCAGCATTTATTCTACTTTCATGCTTCTTTTGTCACACCCAATATTCACTTCCATACATAAGCGTAGGCACCAACCCACCATTGTGAACAGGCAGTCGGGCCTATTTGGACATTAACTGGTCGGTCACAACCGCATGTATAGCACCATTCACTTTGTTTCCCGCATTTACTCTCTTTTCCACATCTTCATCAATCTTTCCATCCCTTGTAAACAGACTCCCCAAGTATACAAACTCACTTACTTGCTCCATACTTTTATCATTTCATCATCGTCAGTATAGTATAGTGCCTATTATAATAACAGAAAAAGGCAGGCCCCTGAAGATTTGCACAAGTTGTGGTCCAGCCAGCTTCAAAAAGGTAGACTTTGTCTGCGACTGTGCGTAGCGCACGCTCTTGCCAGAAGTGTTCTTACACACGAGCGACATGCGCCAGTGGCAGTGGCAACTGTACGCGTCGGCGACGACCGCCGCCGACCTAAAGCGACGCGTGCAGTTGTAGCGTGTCGCGTCCGCCGCATCGACGGATGATGACGTTGACATGTCAGCGGCGGTCGTCAGCGCGTTGACGACCATGGCGTCATCTTCTTAAATCTATCTGGGTGCACGGTAGTGCCCCGCCAAGGCGAGCCAAGCGAAGCGCTAGGGCGCTACCTACCTTCTCTCGAAGCGCTTCGTCGATTTTTTGAACCCTCATAACATAACTTGGGTTTGGATTATACCTGATAAACAAAATTCTCGGGATATAATGTCGATAGTAGTCTTACCTATAAAACATATAAAGTTTCAATTGCATAGTTCTTATAATTTAGATTTTATTGATATCTAAAAAACCCCGATTTCGTCACTGACTGACTCACTGATGATCATCAGAATTCTTAAGGTACTTCGTGAAGTCCTAGAAAGCTGGAATTTGGTATGTAAGCTAGTATTAGTACACAAGTAAAAAAAAATCCTAAAACTTGGAACTTTTACCCCCCAACCCCTTAAACTAGGGGATGGAAGTTTGTATGAGACTTCTGCAAATTTTGATGCTAGAGGTCTGAAAATTGTTAAAAAATAATGAAATAGATATTTCAGGATTTTTAGTAAATCACCCCCCACCATTTACAGAACAGATAAAAGAGGTAAGAAAGGAAATAGTTCCTGATTCGCATTAGAACGCGTGTTGCCGCTTCACTCCCATCTTTCAACTCCACTACAAGCAAGAGACCAATACGTACGCGCATTACGCACACAAATAAACCACACGCACTTAGATCGGGAGTTCGCTATTGGTTCTCACACTAACGCAAAAACTGCGCTTGACGTACACTTACGCGCAAAAGCAATTTATTTCTCATACATGTTACGGGGACCAAAAAGTCGATTATCTTTATCGATAAAATTACTGTAATTTTGTTGCTTTAGGTTTTGCAATTTTCGGCTTTAATTTTGGGAGGGGGGCGGGGTACGAATAGGGTGGACTTCCTAAATACATACAGGGCATTATTTTAATCACTATCCAAATTTTCGCAGGGTGTTCTACCCATGAATATGAACAACTTTTACTATGGGACCAACTCTGAAATCACGAAGAAAAAATCAGCTGATTCATACAAAAGTTCAATACCTACTCGACCAAAATGTATGAAACAGCTGATTTTTCAAATTCTAAAAATAGACGTGTTGACATAATATTTTTTTTTATTGATGGTGTGCTTAATAAAGAGTATTCTATCTATCTGATTCGTTTAAATGTGTATTGCCCTATGAATTTTAATTGCAATTTTATTCAAAGTCAAAGTCAAAGTCAAAGATTTATTTGCAGATAAATATGGTTACAATAGTTCTTAAGATGGTAGGTAATATTAGTAGCTTAGCATATTTAATCATAACATAATGACATGCAAATTTTTGTTATAGGTAGGTACAATTATATTATTACTTAAAATTTAAACTGAAAGAATTCTTTTATATTGTAGAAGGGATTCTCAATTAACCACCTACGTAAAGCCCTTTTGAAGCGAACCATTGGAAGTTCTTTAATTTGATTAGGGATCTTGTTATAAATTTGAATACACATAGGATAACAACTTCGCCTATATAGTTCCGTTTTTATTCTCGTATTAATTAGTCTATTAGGGTATCTAGTTTTGAACACACATTTATCTCCCAGTTTTTCAAACATCTCTGGATGAGATTTGGTAAATTTACATACTTCCTCAATATAAATACCAGTCAATGTAAGTATTCTGAGTTTCTTAAACAGTGGTTTACAGGATGTGAGTGGGTCCACATTACAAATCGCACGTATACACCTCTTTTGTGCGATGAAAGCTCTTCCGAGATGCACCGAGTTTCCCCATACCAGTATACCATAACGCAATACTGAACCCACATATGCATGATAAGCTTGCAGTGTGGCTTGTCTATTTGTTAGATTAGATAAACGCCATAGAGCATAAGCAAACTTACTGAGTCTTCCACATATCATATCAATATGACTAAGCCAGGAACACCTCCCATCCAGAACTATACCCAGAAAAGTCATACTATCTGATTGTTCTATTTGTTTATCTTTATACGTGATGTTTAAATCAATTTTATTCCAGTTTTTGTTACAAAATTGTACATATTTGGTTTTATCTATATTAGGTTTAAGGTTATTCTTTTCCATCCAAGTTATTATTTTGCTTACGGTACTATTTATTTCCTTATTATAGTTGTCTTTAGTTTTAGGGATGATTACGGACACATCGTCTGCAAAGAGTATGGTCAGTTACTTTTGTCAGGTCATTGATATATAACAGAAAGAGTGGAGGGGCTAAAATACTGCCCTGTGGAACGCCTGTGCAATTGTAACATAATTTGGAATCAAATTTCTGTTCACCATTTTGATCGAGTTTATCCACTGTAATTTCTACAACTTGCGATCTGTTTGTAAGGTAGCTTTTTAGCCATGCATTTGCTTTTCCGCGGATTCCATATTTATCACATTTTTTTAGGAGTAACTCGTGTGAAACAAAGTCAAAGGCTTTTGACATGTCAAAAAATACAACAGTTGTCGGAATTTTCTGGTCAATATTTTTGGTAACTAGGTTAACTAAGCTAAATGCCGCTGTGGTTGTCGATTTTCTTTTTTATTATCTTATTATTATTATTGTATTTTATGAATGTACTAATTTATAATGTATTCTTTATTATTATTGAATTAATTCATAATGTATTTATAACTCCACTGGATCATGTTATTTTATGAATAAATAGTCCAACAGTGTGTTTTCTTGACGCGCTCTCTGTTGGATTCTCAAAGCTCAGCGCAATCCAAAGTTTTCTTGTATGACCGCATGGCTTGGCCATTTCGCCATAGGCGTAAGGTGAAAAATTTATTCACTGTTCATTAATTTTCTGTTATACAATTAAGCTCTTGTGGTAAATAAACGGCCAAGCCTCATATTTTGACTAAGGTGCAGAGTTTGTGAAGTTAGGGCTTGTAGAGTTAGGGCGTGTAGAGTTAGAAGCTTGGCTCTACATGAGATCTGATAGCTTTTTGACAGTGCGAGCCATATGGTCTCGTCTTGGCAACATTTTACATGAAAATGTTTTTGGTGGGATAAGTACATCTATTCTATACAATTACATAAATCTATACATACTACATAAAAATAAATAAAATTGAAGTATCTGTTTGTGATGTAACTTGTTACTAAATTCATAAGAAAGTTTAGGTACGGTACTTATAACAAAAAAGCAATTTTTCAAATTTTTGTCTGTCTGCCTGTTTATTCCGGCTAAACTCCGAAACGGCTGGACCGATTTTGACAGAACTTTCAGTAGCAGATAGCTGGTGTTACGGGGAGTAACTTAGGCTACTTTTATTTTACAAAAATAATTAGGGTTCTGCGTAAAAAATTAAAACCCATGAAATTGTGAACAAACAGTCGGATTTGAAAAATTCTTTTTGTATATGGTAGCCCAATTCTCGAGGATGGGTATAGGCTAATTAACATCAAGCTACGACCCTTAAAAGCCAAGCAAAAGGAAAAATTCTGTAAGATCACATAACAGAACATCACGCCTTGTTTCCCCAAACGGCTATAGTACACCCACATTTCGCCAGTTATGTAAGAACGCTAAGCGAAAACGAAGTAACAACGCGGGTGGGCGATGCAACGCGACGGGTCGGGGGATGAGGGAGTTTTATTAAAATGTGGCTGTTATTTTAAGATAATAATAATAACTCTGGGTCTGTGCCGGTAGTTCACTTTGCCGAAACAGGCCTAGGGTAAAGAGCCAGACCAAGAGAGATACGTGAACCCGCAGGGCAGCATGTAGCGAGCTGTTGGGCAGTAGCGACCCCACGGATCCTACCTCCTGGGAGAAGTCTTGTTCCTCACCTCTGATTTATCTTTATAGGCCGGTTGGAGTGAACACTGACGAGGAACAGAGCTCCCACCTTTTTCTAGCTTTTACTGGCCAGCTTGAATGGAGATTCGCAAGAGCAAACGTGCTCGGAAGAAGGAAGTATTCCAGTGAGATGCTGGTAGGGATCTTGACCCTACTTCCGGGATTGTCCAGGAGCTAGACCACCACCTCTTAAAACAGTATTATTGTAATCTTACTTCAGTGTGTGAAAGAGATGGAGCTAGACGTCCTGTATAGCTCCATCTCTTTCTCACCCTGAAGTAACATTAAAATAATACTGCTTTAAGAGGTGGTGGTTGGTCCCCTGATAGCCGTGGAATACCTCTCTACTCCTCATAAGCACCTGAGACATGTTGCCCCTTGTCGCTACGACACTATGTGCTAGCGACTGTTTTCGGGAGCCCATTATTGAATGTGCAAGTCACCCCCTGCCATTTTATCTGTGTATTGTATATAAAACATTGGTCAGGCAGGGGCCAAAGTCTTTCCATAGTTCTAGGTAACGAGTCCACAATCACCCAAACCCATAGCCCAATATGTTTTGTTTCCATATCCTGCAATAGTCCTGCACCAACCGGGGTTGTCCTTGGGTGCACTTGCATAGTGTATACAGGGAATATCGTCGGTTGGTGCCTCCTCATCATTTAAAATTGTCTAAGGAGCCTACGCGAGTTGGCTACGGCCCCTCGTACGCCTTCCAAAGGTCCAGGACCCCAGGGTCCCGAGATATGTCAAAGACATTTTAAAATAGTAATAATAAAATTTTATTTCAGACCATGTCCATAATAATTACAAGTAATAATGTGTATCTTACGACTTCCGCGCAAACGAAGTCGCGGGGCACAGCTAGTTTAACAGTAAAGACGTATAGCCTCCGACTGCATGAGATTGTTTGGAAACAAAATAGGTCATCTTGTTTCCATCTTTTGTAAAGTTCACTTTTACGCAGTCGGGTTTTAGATTTTTTAAATTTAGTTTTTATGTTTTAATATTCTCAATCAAATATGACTAAATGTTTCAACCTTGAACCTTGAAAATATGACCGATTTGCTGAGCAAATATGAAAAATATGACCATTTCATTAAAACATGACGTTTTCCTTTAGATATAACGTAATAGCGTTCCTTTAAATGTAAGGTAACAATGTATTGAGGTGATTTTATTTATGTACTTAAAAATCTTAAATTCACTGACAGTCAACGCACAGGTTAAACCGCTGGGTCTACATTATAAAAGCATGAAATTTTGCGCAAGAGCTCCTTTTATAACGAAGGTGAGTACTAAGGAAGGATTCAAGGGTCTAGGGTCTAGGGTGAAGCCAGACGAGCGTAATTTTTTGAGTTGTGAATTGCGTAATTTCAGTCGCGTAATTTCTGCTACATTCGGTTTCATTCAAAAATTATGTTTCGTTCACACGGCGACACAAAATGAGCTGTCTGCCGACTCACGCGCACAACCCCGGCTGAATTGAGTTCGCGGCGAGAGGGGGGCGAGGGAATTGACATTCGACAGTCAATCACGGAACGCGTGGGAGTCAATACGTTAATTTCTTTGTCACAATATTATTTTGTAGACACGGAAAAATTGATAATTGAAGTCGAACAACGGTCTTGTCTGTGGAATTTATCAGAAAAGTCGTATAGTGACCAGTTTTTAAAACAGAGAGCAAGAGGTTGCAGAAAATTGTTTCGAAGATTGGAACAAAGTCACTAATGAGGAGAAAAGTAACAACTGTCCATTGCACTACACAAACACCCAATACAAGTTTTGAAAGGAACTGACTAAATTACGCTCATCTGGCAGCCCGACAGAATTTCTGCCGAGCAGAAATTACGCGACTCACAACTCAAAAAATTACCCCCGTCTGGCTTCTCCCCTACTCCCTAAGTCTGTCAACGAAGATACGGACCCGTCCGAAAGTAGTTAATCCGTCGAAACAAGTGTAAAATTAAAATTTTCGGACGAGCAAAAACACATCGGGCGTTGGGACAACTGTAAAATCGTGTGTAATACATACATAGATACATAAACTCACGCCTTCTTCCCATGGGGATAGGCAGAAACTACAGAACGCCACCTGCTACGATCCTTACATACTCCTTTTGCCTCGTTTCGTTTTTTTGCCTCGTACCGAACTAATCTTATGTCCATAAGTGATACGAAGTAGGAAACGCCAGTAACTTCGGCCGAAACTACGGACTTCGTGCTTAGGGAGTAGGCCCCCAGGGCCAGCTTTACCTATGGTGTAGGGTATGCGGCGCACACGGGTGCAGGGTCTTAGGGAGTGCCGAGCGCCGGCTGCTCGCGACAACTCCAAAGAGCATGCATCGCTCGCGGCGCTCTCAAAGGCCACTTAACTGTTAATAGCGCGTTGATCAAATCTCAGGCCATGGCATGCTAGGACAGACCCCAGAGGTCTAATTGTGTGCTTTGTTTAAATAAAATAAATAAATAATAATAATAAAATAATGTGCCCGTGTTATGGCCGACGACGCCGGCAGCGATAACAAGGCGCGCCACAAATGCCAACTTTAAAACCACTCTCAAATACTCGATGGGAGAGCAGGCAATAAAAGCTGTAGCTACCTACGTTTTAATCTATAGGTAATATATTTCATGCGTTGTTTACCATATTATATTCCTATAGGAGCAAAGATGCGGAATCAAGAGGCAAATTCGTTGTTAGCAAAAATTAAGACATTTAAATTTATCTGCTCTCTACTTATTTGATTAGAAATTTAAATATAGTTACATACATGACATATTTAGTAATTACGTGTGACTCTTTTTGGCGTTTTTGGATTTTAGTTTTTAACTTTCTGTGCTAAAGATCGATCTATTACACTAATACGGTACCTGAACAATCGAGTATTCGCGATGGCGCGCGGTGGCCTGACATTGTCATAGTACAAAAAAGCAACTTCAGTTCAACTTCTGTCCTGCTCGTACCGTCAAACGGGGTGAATAGGGATCGTGGGGTGAATAGGGAAAAATTCGGGATTTAAATTATCACGGTAATAACTCTGATCATTGATTAACCATAGCCTATAAAATGGCAAGAATTCAATATAGAATAGTTATTATTTAAACTGGTAACTTTTATTTGACGAGAAGGTGAAATAAATTGTCAAAACAGCATTCTGAAGTTTCGTGTTTGAACTACCTGCTATCGAAGTGTCTTTAATTTTAAAAAGTTTCATTGTTTTTGTTATTAATATCATAACGACTATCTACGTAGTTGGTGTTTATTATGGAGCCTGTAGGTATAACTTATTGTAAGTACAATTGAAAAGCTTTTAAAATCGTATAATTATATTTTATTATGAGCAAGAATTTATTTACTTATTAAGAGGTATTTAGGTACGCGTTGGGGGTTTTTAGGTACGACTGGGGGGCCAATAGGGACGCCATATTTAATAAATAGGGACGATGCAGTGTGTCAAGAGACAGTAAAGGGACTATAGGAACAGGGTTGTTACTTGATTTGTGAAGTCATTTAAAAAAGCTTGAACTTGCGGTCGCGATGTAATTTAACATGTTTAATTTATATACCCGAAACAATAAAAATCATGTTAATATTTTGAAGAATAATGCCTATTTATTTGTACATAATTCTGTGCTATTCTATCTGCCAAGTTTTGCAACACCATTTCGATACGGTTTTAAGTACCATTTGCTGTTTAGAAGATCGCAAGCTTCAACTCATCTTGGCGCGCGGCGCAATGTGTGCCGCACACAAAACGCACGCACCAAAATGCGCTAAAGAATTTTGTACTTGCCTAAATAATTATATTAACAAAATTGTGACAGCCCTAACGGTTTTTCCCTATAATGCCAATAACCGTCCCTATTGACCCCATATTGTGTTTGAATAGGGACGACCTATAATTTTAAGAAATAATTAAAACTGGATGCTTTTCATGATTTATTGTAAATTTCTTAAGAATATTCAGAATGCGACTCAAGTTTTAATACCAAAATCAATACAATATTTTCAGGAATTAATGGTGATAAATGTGTTCAAAGTTCAATTCTGTGCCTATTCACCCCGTTTGACGGTAGTTAACCTGCACTGTTTAAAACAAATGTTTTGTGAAGAAAAAAAAATAAACCCCCTGGCTTAGATAAATGATTGGTCTCGCTGCGGTCGAGCGCAGCGAGACCAATCATTTATCTAAGCCCCCTGGCATCAATGAGGATAAAAACTGCCACTAGCTCACTTCAGATGTCGCCACCGTCTGCATTGTCCGTCTTAAAATTTGGCAGCTAGCTGTCAATATCCATACATTTTTTGTAAACAATCAACTTCTTTTACTCATAAATAATTAATATGCCCCAAAAATGTATGCGCAGCTGTTGACTCCAAAAATCCGGGGACCCGTGTATTCCCAAAAGATGTTAAAAGAAGAAAACTGTGGGAGAGAGCTCTACGAAGAAAAAATTGGAATCTCTATAATACGTCGAGGTTATATATTATGCTCTCCATTTTAAACCTGAAAACTTTTATCGGAGAAATTCGTACATACATAGGTGATGCTTTTTGTCATAAAACATAGAATTAAGTATGTTTTCGCTATAGGCACTTGTGAGTATTTATATAAATGCATTATTTAAGGATGTGTGTGATAAGATTTTCTTTGAATCGACCAAAATAAAGGGTTTTCCAATAGGGACGGGTCGATGTTGACAGTCTGTGGCAGCCATACTATTTTGGTGGGATCTGTAAAATCTGTTGTATATTGTGCAGTCAGTGATGCCAAATCACCATGGTAAGTTACACGGTTGAGCAGCATGTGCAAATGATAAAACTTTATTATCAAAATGAGTGTTCGTTAGTGCAAACGTTGCGCGCATTGCGCCCATTTTACGGCAGACGCGGTGGCCCTTCAAAGTCCACTCTCCAATGATTGGTGACTAAATTTGAGACGACCGGTTCGGTAAACAACCAACCAACACCTTTACGTCAAAGGAACGCCAGATCGGCCGAGAACATCGCCGCTGTACGTGAGAGTGTTCAGGAGACTCCGAGGCAGTCAATTTCTCGCCGTGCTCAAGAACTCGGCCTTTCGCAGACCTCAACTTGGAGAATTTTGCGTCGGGACTTGGGTCTGCATCCGTACAAGATCCAACTGACCCAAGAGCTCAAAGTTAATGACCATAGACAACGCCGTATGTTCGCTGAATGGGCATCGGAACGCTTGGAAGAGGACCCCGATTTTGGCCGAAAAATAATCTTTAGCGACGAGGCACATTTATGGATGAATGGTTTTGTTAATAAGCAAAATTGCCGTATATGGGATGACCACAACCCACATGAGGTTCACCAGGTGGCAATGCATCCACAAAAAGTTACTGTTTGGTGCGGATTTTGGTGTGGCAGCGTCATTGGTCCGTACTTCTTCGAAAACGACGTTGGCGAGGCCATCACCGTCAACGGCGAGCGCTACAGATCAATGATAAACAATTTCTTTTGGCTTGAATTGAACAATATGGACGTGAACGACATGTGGTTCCAGCAAGATGGCGCTACTTGCCACACAGCGAACGACACAATCGACATTCTGCATGAACGGTTTGAGGGTAGAGTTATCTCTCGCAGAGGTGACGTGAATTGGCCACCAAGATCGTGTGATTTGACTCCGCTAGACTTTTTCTTGTGGGGTTTTCTGAAGTCGCAGGTCTATGCCAATAAACCACATTCGACCGTTGCCCTGAAAGCCAACATAACGCAGGCCATCGCTCGGATTCAGCCGGATCTATGCAGCAGAGTCATTAAAAATTGGACCTCTCGGATTCGTGCCACCATACGAAGCCGCGGCGGACATTTGAACGATGTCATATTCTATCCATAATGACATAAATGGGCCTTTTAAATAAAAAATAAATTTCGTTAATATCTCACACACATCTTGTTTTATTCAATTTTAACATCGACCTGTCCTTGTTGAAAGACCCTTTATAAAATATCTATGGGTGATATTAAGGCGCGCTATCACCACAAAGCACTAAATATATTTAACGCTAAACGAATTTAAAAAATCGTGTTATTTCATTAATTATAATAATATCTAAGTACCATCTAAGCAGCATTTGCTATGTTGCATTGTATTTAATACCCTCGTACCAAGTTTGGTGCGAGGCAGTGCAGGATATGTGTTAATATTAGGCAGTAGGTAGTTTACCTACTGCCTAATATTAACACATATCCTGCACTGAATCTCTTAGTTATTTAGAATTTTTCGCACATAGACAGTTCCTTTTTGTCTGTTCTAGGTGATGAAAATATCTATAAAAGGCTGAGGAAGACTGCTGTACCCTCTAATTTTTCATTTACGAAAATCAAACCAGTCAACCTGTCAGATGAAGGCAGATTCGTAGACATTTTTGTCCCGTTTTCGTATATTTTGTAATTGACACAACAGTGAACACATAAACAACAATGGCTGTTTGAAGACGGAGAAAAGTGCTGCCACCTATGACGAGCTTTCAGTTTTTAACCCCATTGGATCCGGGATCCTTACCCGGTTCCAACCGATGCCGTTTGATCGTCTAGCGTCTCTTTCAGGACAATAGACAATTCAACAACAAAGTACCAACATTAAGAAAAAAATCATCAGCCAATCGAAATACCCTATTTTACCGGATATCCCTGAAACCGTAGACAATAAATATTGTTTATTCCATGTCCCGGCTCTTCGCCACTCTCCGGCCTCCGCGTCAAATTTCTTTTGCATGGTGGACGTTCATTTTGTGTAATTGTTAAGTAAATAATTTTTGTGGTGCTTGTTGATAGTGTGGAGCTGTAAAGCTATTTAGAAATGGCTGAAAAATACGATAAAAACGGATATAACAGTAGTGACTTCAAGCGTAATGCGCCGCAAGATGCAAACGAACAAGAACAAGATGGCGAAGATAATCCTAAAATAAATGAAAAAGCCGGTGAATACATGAGAGAGCTATTGAGCGAGAAGATTAAACTTAATAATGCAAAGTTTCCCATTATAACAAAACTTATTGACCAAGGTAAATACTTCATGAGAATGTTTCTACTTGGTGCACGATGTAAAACGACGCGTGCATGCGTCTTGCATCTTCTGAAAGTTAGCGACAAGCATGAAGCATCACACATAATCCCTATCTGAGAGCTCTGTTCCAATTTTAATTTATAGATAATGTTGTTTGCATCCTGAATTAGCCTTATTTTAGTATTAATTACTCAGTAAGGCACAGATCATAGATTGAACACTCGTCTAATCATCGCGAAGTTAACAGTAAATTTCAAGATAAGCAATTATCAAATCATTAAACATTTACTGTCATTATTTTGGCCAAAATGTCTTCGCAGAATGTCCTGTAATTTGATTTATTCATGGTCATTGAACCCATTATAGTGCTATGCTGCCAAAGTATGTGGCAAAAGGTGCCAAGCCTCATTTGTCTACAATCTCGAGAGATCAGATAGCAATTCTTTCGTGAATAAGTGGTACATAACCATTTTACCATCTCTGGTGCTATAATGTGGCACTTCAAAACCTGATCTGTTCAAAAGGTCATTGACACTAAGGTCATGATAAATTCCAAGGTTGAGTCAACTTTGCATTCTAATTGACATACAACACAACATCACGCCTGTAATCCGCAAAGGGTTAGGCAGAGGTTAACCCTTGCACATGTACATCCACATTTCACCAGATAAGTTTTAAGTCCCATGTCCCAAATCGAGACTCCGGGCATTCTAATTGAATGCTATAAAAAATGTAATTATTATTGTATCAATAACAAAAGCGCTCTAAACTGAAACCTTATTGTTCATAATGATTTTAAAGTGAACTAATAAATAATGACCCTAAATCCTACATTATTATAGGCAATGAGATAGTCATACTGGAACATTGATGGTTCTAACATGTCATAATACAAGGTAGAACAGGATGATTGACTTTCCTTTAAGCCACTTACAAGAGTATCATGTTCTTTACCCATATACAAAAAAACAATCAAATCCAATGAATTTATTTTCCCACACCACAGGAAATTATTTTTCATTTTCTTGTTTTTCAGCATGATGTAGATCTGAGTCTGTAATAATTTAAAAAATATTAAAAATAACTTCCTGTGGCTAAAGTATTCATTGGATTTGATTGATTTTTTGTATACAGGTAAAGATCATGATTCTCTTTACATTGTTTATAGGAATGTCAATCATCCTGTTCCACCTTGTATGACTCCAGACTGGGGGCTGTATGAAAGAGAAGGGAGTTAATTATATAGTGATGGTTGACAGGCAAGAATGGAAGAAGAAAATATGTTGTGCTGACCCCAAGTAACATGAGACAAGGGCCGAAAGATGATGACCAGGGGCTGTGTCAAAGCCATTATTGTTCTGATGTGAGAGGGAAGGTGCTATGCATCCTTGATAGTTCTATCTCTCTTCTCTCTTTGCACTCAAAGATAGCTCTAACATATCATATTATGGCTCTAGATTGGTGTTCTCTAGTTTAATCTCCTTTTACAGAGGTCACAAAAGTCCAAGCGTCTGGTAGGATACCCGGCAAGGACTCTAAATATCTAGATGTCTTCCGTGATAAGCCTACAAAGGTGACAGTTAAGGTCTTGGTACCTGTTAAGGAGCATCCTAAGGTAAGACCGTCCACTCTTTTTTTTGTTTTTCTGAGGATCAGTTCCCATACTTTTAGAATTTCCTCTACCTATTGCTGAATGTTCCAGGACAGATTGTATTAAACAGAAGGAGAAAATAACGTTTGAGACGACACCGACCGCGCAATGGCGCCCTCATCGTTTGTTTGGTTATTTCTTTTCATCTTTATATTCTATAAAAGGAGAAACTGACTGACTGACTGACTGACATATCAACGCACAGCCGAAACTACTGGGACTAGGAAGGTGAAATTTTGCACACGGCTTCCTTTTATCATGTAGAGGAGCTAAGAACTAAGAAGGGGTTTTTAGAAATTCGACTTTTAAGGGGGTGAAAAGGGGGGATTTCGTTTGTTTGAAAAATCTTACTCCTAGAGTTAATAAACTTGAAACTTGGCCCAAATACTTATCTTAGTAAATTATGAACTTTGTCATTTTTGGTTTTTCATAACTACCCCCACGAGGGGGATTGGGGGGTGTCAAAGTTTGTATGGAAGAATTTTAAGGCGCAGTCTGATTAACTCGAAACTCAGTATTTATACTTAAGTTCAAAAATAAAGAATAACCTGTATCAAGGTTTTTCAAAAATCTACCCCGGACGGGGTGAAAAGGGGTTGTCAATTTTACAGGGGAGAATTTTACTGGGTAGCTTGATTAACTCGAAAATTGGTATGAATAATCTTTGAGTCAAGTTTTGGAAATATCCTAAACGATTTTATTAAATTCCACCCCTGTGGGGGTGAAAAGAGGGGATACAGATTATATGAAAAATCTTAATCCTTTGGTTAATACATTGAAACTTGGCAATATTTGCCTCAGGAAATAATAAAAATTGTCACTCTTAGTTTTTAAAACAAGTAAGGAATACTAGGACTGTAAGAACAGTAAGGAAAAATTTTAACGCGCTGTTATATTAACTCGAAACTCGGTACTAATACTTTTTCGGAAGTCGGTGTCTTTGGATCTGTATTTTAGGTTTTTAGCACTGACTTCCGAAATTGAAGTTATTTTCCACTTTGTAGTGTTTGTTTTGGAAGTCGGTTGTTTTTATTTTTCACTTTTTAGTGGGTCTGTTTGTAATTTATGTTAGTTACAATAGCCTAATGACTACTGCTCATCACCTTTAACAAAACATTGCTTTTCCCGATACAGGGATGTTAATTGTTGAGGAATTCTCTTGGTACTTCACCATCAGCTCCAGTTCACCATATGCATTGTGACGAGCTTCTATTGCTTAGCAATAACTTTTAAGTAATGGAATCGCAACCCGTGAAATACTTATTATTGAGTTGTTCCAGTGGCCATCTTACCATCTGTGGTCTTCGTCATCAGTTCCGCTTCACCAAATGTTGCTTTCCGAGAGCAAATGCACAAGTTACTATAAAAATACCAAAATCGCTATAGGTGTGCCTATATTGAAGAGTTCCCTCGATTTCTCCAGGATATCATCGTCAAATCCTGACCTGATGACAATGGGACCACCTGGAAAGTATACGCTTTTAAACAAAAAAAGAATTTTCCAAATCGGTCCAGCCGTCTTCGAGTAATCGGGGAACCATAAAAAAAAAGATTCCCAAGAACTGAGAACCTCCTCCTTTTTTGCAGTCGGTAAAAAATAATTTATAGCCTCATGACATCTCATGACATTTCCAATAAGCCCCAACACGGCTAGGATACATTGTTTTATTACTGATCTGAGTTCAATGGTACCATTTTCATCAGTAGCATTTATTTAAATTTGCTTCGTCATAGTCGTTTAACTATCTTAATCGAGATATCTTATCGCCACCCGTGAAATATTTATCATTGATGAGTTCCTGTAGCCATCTATGGTCTTCTTCGTCAGTTCCACTTCACCAAATCATACTTTCTGAATGCAAATGCTTGATTTGTTGACGAAAATACCAAAATCACTATGTGTTTGCCAATAATATTTGAGTTCCCTCAATTCCTCATGGATGAACATGAACATTTGTCATCAGAACTGGATTTGGATAAAAATGGGACCAATCTGGAAGTCCAATCCTTTCAAATAAAAAAATAATTTTTCAAATTGGTTTATATATGACGGAGTAACGGTAACAAACATTAAAAAAACATACAACCGAATTGATAACCTCCTCTTTTTTTTGAAGTCGGTTAAAAATAGTAACGAAATCAGAACTGTGCATTGCATATATTTGAAAAGAAGTGATTGAACGAGTCTGTTGCGCACACTATAGTTTTCAGAATTTTTGTCCGTTTATTGTATGTTCCGGATTGGCGCAAAAACGGTTGATTGAATTTAGAGGAAATTTGGCATACAGGTGTTTTAGAACCTGGATTAACACGTAGGGTAGGTACTAATTTGACATATTCCGACCTACACGCGAGCGAAGCCGCGGACAAAAGCTAGTTCTAAAATAAAAGAAATGGCCAAACAAACGATGAGGGCGCCACTGCGCGGTCGGTGTTGTCTTAATGGTTTCTCGGTCTTTATCTGTCAAAAATTCTATAGGATTATTGATATTAATTGTCGCTGAGATAAAATAAATAAATAAAACTTTATTTCAGACTAAGGTTCATAATTTTGTTAGTATTTTGGTATTAATAACAATAGTGCTTAGGCAAATAGGTTAGTATTATTAGATCTCACAAAATGATTATTTATTTAGACCTATGACTGTCCCCACCCAGTGTCCCTGAAAGGGACAGTCCGCTCTGGCAGCAATAATTTTTAGAATGCTCTTGTCACTACCATGCAGGCGCTGTAGCAAGGAGGCTGATTTCTTTCATATGATGGCATGGAAACCATCTGTGCGAGCCTCTGCAAACATTCCCGAAGCGCTATAACGCCATGGCAGTCACAATAGCATCCTAAAAGCATTATTAAATTGTACACGCAGGAAGTTGTAGGCTCGACGCGTGTATGACACCCATAGGCCATTTGTGTAAAACAATTGACAGAATGCCTTAAAAAGAGTTACCTTGATGTCTGTAGTACACCGAGCGAACCTGCGGGCAATCATATTGCTCCTTACAGGCAACGCCCTGAGCTCCGTCTCTATATCTACGTCATCCCTTAGATCGCTCATGACAATGTGGCCAAGGTACTTAGAACTATCGACAACCTTAAGTGCTACGCTGTTGAGACTTATGGGCGTAACACTGCGCGGCTGCTGTTCAGGTGCTTTAAATACAAGAAGCTTACTCTTGAGGCGAGCTTAACCGAGTTGGGGGGGGGGGGAGGCTAACTCCGCATTCCAGTCTGTACTCGTCTGACAGTACCCATCCATCTCACCTGGTTCTTTTGGTTAGAGTACCAGTATTTGAGAAGGGAGGTGTATTCCGCCGATACACCCGCGTTCCTCAACTTGTCCCATAGCACGTCATATGCAACCAGATCAAATGCTTTTGACTAGATTTTAATTATGGGAATGGGCCTTCTGGTCTTTGTATCTTCTGGATCCGATTGTTCCATTGTAGACTGCATCAATTGCTTTCCACAAGGCAAGAGGGTTAAGAGCCGAGTCCTATTAAAAAAAGGATTTACAAAGAAAACTCCTAAAGTTGCTAGATTTGCCAGTCGGGTGTTGATAGTTCAGTTAGGTTTTTAGGGAAAGAAAAATTGGAAAAGTTTCCCTGGAAAATGGGAAAAACTGAAAGTCCTTTTGTCTATGGGATTTTGGTATGAACTATTGTTTGCTGTTTGGACAGGATAGCATCTGTTGAGTCAACTAGTCTTGGATAAAATTGTTGATTGTATCTAGGTAGAATAATAAATATGAGGGTTATAACTTGGCTATAAGCCATAAAAAGCATATAAGTTGCATGTTGTATCCTGTTGTTTGTTCCTTTAGTGTATAATAAAGAATATTATCTATCAATCTGTTATTAAAATGTAAAGAAAATACGTTTATTTGCAGTAAATATGACACAATAATAGAAAGTTGGGGGAAAATATGCGTCATATCCACGCAAAACGGCCATCTGAGAATCTCTTGGACATGCCATTGATGCCACGATAGCAGAGCTGACCAAGAGAGTTCCAAAAAAAGCTTATACTTTCATCACTTGTGGAGGCTATATTAATATTACATACTTCCTACTTTTCATGTGTAGTTACAAAAATCTTTATTCCACAGTTCAATTTCGTTGGCAAGCTATTAGGCCCTAAGGGCAACACAATGAAACATCTGCAAGAAGAGACCATGTGCAAAATGGCTGTTCTAGGAAGAGGATCCATGAGGGACAGGTAATTATCAAAACTACCCTTCAAACATACCTACTACATATATTAAATGGGATTATTTTACAAGTTCTGCAAGTCGAATCATTTATTTCAATTAGACACACAAAAGGCATTTTTGAGAAAATAGAATTAATTCTAGTTGCCCCTTCCAAAAGGTAGTTCCGTTGTCTTTTAATCATTAATTAAATAATTATATGTGAAAATGATGAACCTGGACTTCTGTAACTCAGCAGCTGTCCTTAGTATCTATACACACAAGTTAAGTACTCTTTCCTTCCCATAGACAAAAAGAGGAAGAGCTCCGCACCTCCTTGGACCCAAAGTATGCGCATCTTACCGACGAGCTTCACGTGGAGATCAGTGCACTGGCGCCACCGGCCGAGGCGCACGCGCGCATAGCGTACGCTCTCGCCGAGGTCAAGAAGTACCTCCTGCCTGACACTAATGATATGATCTGGCAAACCCAGATGAGGGATATTGAGAGAGGTGGTAAGTACAAACAAAAAACATCTTTTTTATGAAAGAGTAGCCATTTTGAAGTTGTTATCTAGAAAAGAACATCACTAAAGATACTTGCTTCTTCATGAACATGTCAGTAATGACAAATGTTGCTAACCATTCCCATTTACCTATTTGTTGGAAAAGTCTGCTATTAATTTCTTTGCCCATGTTGAAATATAAGAAACCCGCTTAAAATGAAGTAGATAGTTTGTTCTGAAACAGCAAACACCTTAGATAAAACCACATAATTTTCCCCCTTTTATAAATGGCCACTAATTTAACTAAGCATAGTAAATATTGAAGTTGTGGCCGATCTGTACCTCTCTAAGTTAAGCAGCGAGACGAGCGTGGGTCGCACTATGCACATAAAATGGCGTTTTGGCAGGCTTCCCGGCCGGCCCGCGTGGCCCTGGCGGCTTCAATTGCACGGTGACCCCGCGCTCTTTCTCGTTCGAGCCTCCCTCTAGTGCTGCCCCCGCAGGAGCCCCGCGCGGCGGCAGGCCTCCTCCCCGCATGGCGCCCGCGCCGCCCATGCAGCGCTCCATGCCGCCTAAGAACAAGGTGATCAGCATTCTGGACCGCGCGCGTTCTGCTATGGAGACGTATCCGTACGATGACGTGTATGCGCAGCCGCCGGAGCCGCCGGTACGTACCATTATTTTGTTTTTTTTTTTTTAAACTTCTCACACACTAAGGTACAAAGGCAGACTTAGGCCCGTATTACAGAACCTCATCCAAAACGCAAGCATTACTTCAAACTCGTTTAAAGCCTTTTGATTGGTTGAAACTTGTTTCTAGTAATATTTGAGTGAGGTTCTGTAATATGGGCCTTAATGCCTTAGGCATTATCTACTAGTAAACCAAGGGCGGTGAAGAGATAATATGGCAGGTGCTCTCTTTGAGAGGAGATAATAATATTAAAAAGATAACTTAATGAATAAATAAATCAAATCAGTACAAAAAGTACATAAATAAGTTATAAAATTATAATAAACATGATTAATATAATATATAGCTACATTATAAATAATAATATATTTAAAGTAAGAGTATGTAAGGATCGTAGCAGGTGGCGTTCTGTAGTTTCTGCCTACCACCCCCATGAGAAGAAGGCGTGAGTTTATGTATGCATGTGTGTGTAATATACATATTTGAAATATAAAATGAAAACACAGTATAGCATAATCAGCCTATAAAGTTCCCACTACTGGGACACAGGCCTCCACTCGGTGAGAGGGAGTGTAGATGTCACATGTCTTCGAATTGGTGGTTCTAGGACATGCCGGTTTCCTAACGATGTTTTCCTTCACCGTTTTGAGAGCAGTGGTGATGAAATCATTTACACAAAGTGCCTGCTTGGGTTCGAAGCCGTGACCTACAACTCGTAAGTCGTGGCCGTTACCATTGGGCCACCACTGCTCCCACACAACACAGTAAACACAATGTATAAAAGGATGGGAAAAGTACAATTTTGAACAAAATGTGTTTTGCCAATATGAAAAAAGATCAGTACTTACGTAACTTACATTTACATTTTTTGTCAATCAAATCTTTAACACGATAGAAACTAATAACCTGTTAGGCCGTAACACGCCAAAGGGTACACTCGGCTGCCGACTGTGAGCTAGAAAATGACATATTGGTGCTGATTCTCTTGTACACCGAACTAAACTATCACTTTCCTTACTTTTGGCTATGAGAATCTTAAAGCTATTCTGCAAAAAAATATTACCAAAGAATGAAAAGTGAGGCCAAGCTTATTAATGTAAAACACATGTTGTTTTTGTACGCAGCCTTTAATTAATCGGGTGAAATATGCCCAGTGACCTTTAAAAAATATTTTAACAGAACTAAAATCGAATTTGACAACCGCGCGACTCCACGTGGTGCTTGTTTGCCCTACCCCGTGAATTTTTTTTACAGCCGGAGACGCGTATGGGCAGCCTCGACGTGTTTTATATGGAATTTTTCACTTCTTGTATAGAAAATATGAAAAATTATTACCTACATGTTGAGTTTTAGAGGTTTATGGGTTTTATAAAGGGGGGTCGAAATTTTCATTACTTTTGCGATAGGACACACTGTTTTCGAGATTTATGCAAAAGAAAAGAAAAAGCTACAGTACTGTTTTTGCACCTGATGTCGAGGTATTGGTGTGAATTTTTGTTCATGCCAACCAATTTTATCCCACACCTTTTTAATTGCGATTAAAAATAGTCAGATTTAGTTAGAAAACCAAAATTTTTAGTGAAAAACGTCAAATTCAGAATAGCAAAATTACCATTTTCACTAAACTAATAACTCTGTGCCGCCTTAGTGCTGTCAAACTAGAATAAGATTAAGTTGTCACTTTAGTCAATTTCAGAATGGGAAATCGTCGTCTGACAGGAATAAACTAAATTTTTAGTCTAGTTTAGAGATATTTGTGACGAGAGAATCGGCACCATTGTCCATTATTTTCAATTTTCTAAGAGTAAATACCAAAATAACTGTCAAAAAAATAGCATACATACTTATATAAATTACCAATGATCTAAGTATTTGTTAAAAGAAATTGTCCTTTGATTTAAATTTATTTAAATAATCACGAAAAGCTATATTCGACATTATGAATATGCGACATTGCCATCCCGCGCGCGATGATCGCTCTTAACCAACCAAGTCCTATAAAATCCCTCCCAATCCACAGATCCGTGGCCCAGTCCGAGGCGCAGCGCCCGAACCGGACTACTACTATGAGCGTAGCCACGACCGTTACGGCTACGAAGATGAAGGGGGCTACGGCTACAAGGACGACAATCGCGACTACAAGACGGCGCGCGCGGTGGGCACGCGCAGGCAAAACCCGATGCATGCGCAACAGCAGCATCACGCGCCCAGGCACTACGCGCGCCCTGAGCCCTACGCGCGTCCGCCCAAGTAGAGCAACTTGCCGTTCGTACTTTTTTAGTGCACGACGGCGCGATCCAATTCTTCAGGTGTCCTATGAGGTGATGATTTTGCTAAGACCGTCATAAGCAGTCCAGTGCTAGAAATAGGCTCTCCAATCCAGCTGCTACCAGTTAGCTATAACTAAGACATTTTTCGGAGATTAAAGTATGTAGTGATGAAAACTGGAACAAAAAGTCGGAAGTCTTATTGTCACCTCGTAGTTGATATTCATTGTCATTTTGTACTCCATAAAACATGTTCATTACCAAGTATTTATGTTCACAACCACACATTTTTTAGTTTCAAGTAAATTATGTACGTGTATCCCATCAAAATTAACCAACTAATTGGAAAAGCGCCCGTGCACACCTTTTTAGTTTTGCTTTATTAACAATAATTTGGGATACATATTTATTTTTTTGTTGCATGTAATTTTATTTTTATTCCATCATGCACATCCTCGTCACTATACTAATAATCTCCATTTCAATTTTCAGGACGGTAAAAAAGCGCTCCCATTAAACCGGTGAGTAATAAAGTTGTATTGGATCTAAAACCACAAGATAAATAAAAATATACGGAAAAAAATGAAGACTAAAAAGTTAAACTCTGCAGAAGAAAAACAATACAACTTCCAAGTACACAAAATGTTTCCCACGTTACTTAAACAAATTTTATATTATGGACCAAACATAACACTGATTGTGTATTTTCCATTTGAAAAAAATAGATACTTACTGGCATGGTTTAAATCATTTTAAAACTATTATGTTGACAAAAGGATAACTTTTTTGTTTTGTAACACAAATAGCATATAAGCATGAAAGTGCTGCCAAGTAAAAAAATGTAAAATGCTAACACGCATTCAACTAGGTGAATCGCAATAAAAGTATTTATATGAAATTCCAAAAAAGCAATTCTACAAAAAATATCTTTGTTAGTAAGTAATTTTTTTAATAATATTAGTATTTTTAAAACGACTTCAACATGTTTTAAAATAGTAAACGTTAATGCACATAGACTAGATGACAGGAGAAAGTTGCTAGCCATAAAAGTTACAAAAGTATCCAAAAAGGTTTTGCACTTTCTTAAATAATTAAGATATTACATTGAAACATGTTGAACAACAGAAAATATAAATGTATTCAATTTTTGTGTGACTTTGAAATAAATAAAATAATAAAACATAAATCTTTAATTTGTATAGTATACAATTGGTATAGCAACCCAAAAATTAAGTGGCAGCTACAAACGTAAACAATTAAGTTTTTGAAAACTATAAACAATTGAGGTAAAGTCATTGGTTTCATCCATAAAGCAAAATATGTGTTTTTGCTTATGTAATAGGACACTCATGCAATGGTAAAGCAAAAAAATCATTCCAAAATACAGGCCTACAAAAATGCTCCAGGCGAAAAAAAAAACATTAAGTTACCAATGTTACAAAGATTTTAGCTACCTTTAATTGCATTATAATGTAGATTACTTTAGACATGAAACAAATCCGAGATAAAAACATTGAAATCAAAATGCTGTAAGCCCTGGAATATTTCCATTGTACATAGAGCGTTGAAGACTAATAAAATAAAGGCTAAGTTTAAAAACAAAGAACTAATTAATGAAAGGAGGCACTGGATTCATTAATTAAAGCCAGGCAACACTGAATTCAATTCAATCAGATGTAAAAATATAAATCATTATATTATTTTTGTATTCACAACTGCAATACAAAACTGGAAGAAACTAGCTGATTGAAGACAGGACTGGACTATAAAAACCTAAGTATTAATTTAAATACAAATATATAATAATTAATTAAAGCATGATATTAAAGTAGCATGGGAACTTAATTCCTAAATTATAAACAAAACTAAATTACCTCTCTTGGACTATGAAGCTGGTAACATCTTAACTCAAAGGAGAAATCAACTTAGCGGCGGTCGATGAGTAAGTACCCACCCGACACATGACGCGTTTTCGTTTCGACTAACCTCACGGTAGTCGTTGGGAAAACGCGAGGGGGAAGATGAATTTTATGCACAACAGCAAATGGGAGGAAATGGCGAGTATGATCAAGAAAGCAATACACTTGTTTTATACAGCGCGGTCGAAACTTAACGCACATTACTATCAGTCAAATTGCATCTTATCTCAACACTCCTTGCTTTCTTGATCAGTAATTGCGTAACACTATCAATCGTAATCTGAATCATTTTGAAACATATTGCTAATCCATTGCTTCATATGTTCGAAAATTTTCGGCTTAACACGTAATGAATGTTGAACTGTCAAAATGAAACTGATTTCTACTGTAAGTGTTTCGCAATTAGGGTGTAGTTTATTGTTGTCAATTGACGAGGAGTGATTTAATTAATGAAAATGGGTAAGATTTTCATTTGCGCTCCTGTGCACAGGCCTATCACGGCTCCAAGGCAAACCATAGGCCGTGTGTGAAGTTGAAGAAGCTGGGCACGGATGTAAATAATCTACTTTTATATTTGGCAGTGCAGTGTTCCTCGAATCAATAACGTGGTACACATATTTGCAATATTTCCAGGGTAAGAATAAAATATTTTTAACAGTATTATCATGGTTTTATTTTTACCATACACGCACATTTTTTTTTACTACATGCACAACATAAATTCCAAAAAAACCTGTAAGTAGGTATATCAGTCGTGTGACTGACACTGGCATGGCCACCATCAGGTGTGTGCGTTACCCCAGCAAAATAATGTCGAAAATAGTAATTTAAATAATATATAGTATTTTATTATTTTATAGATAATTAGTTGCCCAGCTTCTGTAATTGTTGCGCACATTTTTAAATTTGTTGCACTTAAGCGGATTCTTATCATGTTTTGTCTCTTTGAATGCCGTAATTAGAGACACAATAGAAAGACAATTGCTTATGTCGAACTGTGTAACTTAAGACATTCAAAAGGTTAATACATGACTTCTTAAGAATTAGTTATTAATTAGTTGTGCAATAAAAAAACAAAAATAATGTACCGTTCAAAGGTTATTTAATTAAATATAAAAAAAACTCCAATAGGTCCTAACATCTTGAATAAGAGCTCTAAAGACTTACTTTAAACGTTATTTTGTAGCTTGTAACTGCCTTCAAATGTATGTGAAGTTTCGTTAGTATCCTGTTATTTATTTATAATTGGCCTATCTACAATTGTTACACTGTTTATCATAATAACACAAGCAATATGATACCAGCATAGTGTTCAATATGCGATAGACAGCATGCAAAAAATAAAAAAAATTATAACAATAAAATTACAATAATAGTGCAGAGATAACACTTTCAACAACAGTGGGTAGCTCTCTAGAAACAGTAAATACAAAGATGGCAAGAGAAAAAGAAAAGTCAATATGGTGGTTAGTTTTGATGGACTTGGCGCTTGAATCTTTGAAGTGTTGTGGAAAAAACATTTAATGATTCATCGCAATTATTAACCCTTTAACCGCCTACGACGGATTAATCCGACAAATATTTTCGTGTCCATTTCGCCAGGGTCGTATATTTACGACCAAATATCGTAATGATTCAAGTTGCCCGGCGCTGGGGGCACGACAACTGATATGAAGTCGGGCGGTTAAAAGGTTAAAGAACCTGCAAATTCTGGGGATGAGGGAGTTGGATCCTGATACAGTTTTGCGGAATCGGGGACGTAATAGTTATTACTACTTATTACTTTAATTTTACAAGAAATGATGAAGTCTTGCCGCGCTTGACTCGGTGGAACGCAGAGCTAAGAAGCTCATTGGCGACGTAAGACTGGTGGATGCCAAGCTTCACAGCTTGGCTCATCGCCGCAAGGTTGTTTGCTTGTCAGTCTTCTACAGATTATACTTCGGTGAGTGTGCTCAAGAACTCCACGACCTCATTCCGCCGGCCCCTTTCTACCATCGGACATCTAGACGCTCTGCAGGTTACCATCCTTACCTAACTAGGTAACAACTGCTATTCCACCAATTCGCACTAAGCGTTAACAAATGTTGTGATGCGCACACAAGAGCAAACCTATCTCAAAAAAAAAAAAAATGTAACTGAAAATGCGATAAAAAATGGAAATTTTCCTGAGAATATTTCCGGTGGAATATGATTCAAAATAAGGAGCACCATGTTAATTTGCGGAGGGCTGTCCCTTACACCCTGTATATTATAAAAGAAAGTGTACAATGTGCATGCCGCTAAAACTCTGAAATGAGTCCCGGTACGATCAAGGGAGTTGATATGTTGTGGTAGCCCTTATCTCATCCATGAAGAAGGTTCCCGGTTTTTACCTGAAGGGCGTGCTTTTGAAGATATAAGGGCTGGAAGTTTTGCCCTCTAGAAATTTCTAGAGCATTCCACAACATTCTGGAATGTTCGAGAACATCCCAGATCATTGTGGAATATTCTGGAACAACTCCCTGAGCGAAGCCGGGTACCCCAGCTAGGTATCTATATTTAAATGACTATTTTCGACATTATTTTGTTGGGGTAACGCACACCCATCAGAGATTTTAATTTTGGTAACACAAATTTGTCGGTCACTGGTTTATAAGTGGCCGATCTGGAGAGCATCTCCCCAGCTTGGCCCAATTTGAATCTCAAAAGCTAAGGCACCTAGCGTAGATCTGTTTTCTCCCAAATTTAGGCGCTAATTAGTCGGAATAAGTCGCCAAATATCAATCTGTCGGGCACTGGTTCAAAAGTTATAAGCGTTTCTAGGTGGCCGACCTGGGAAGAATCTCCCCAGCTTGGCCACATTTATATCTCAAAAACTAGGGCACCTACCGAAGATCTGTTTTCTCCCAGTCGCAAGTTTTCGCCAAGTCACAGATTTAGTCGGTGTGTAATTAAAAAGATTATAGAGAATTCAATTTCTCCATACATTGTTACAAGCAAGTACAGACGCCAGCAGGTCAAGCTATCCGAAACTGTCAAATTTTCCCAATCAACCTTGAACCTACTGCTTTAGCGATAAAGTTGAAAATCTATTAAAGAAATTTGACATTGTAGTAGCTTGACGTGCTGCCGTCCATACAAAATACTTTAAAAGATAAGAAACATGACCGTATTTAATTGAGAATGTATCTCTCTCTGACGTTTCTAAGGATAACACCGATAAAACTAGAAGTATATACACATTTTTTTTCTTGGCAATTTTTCGTAAACTCTTCGATCTAGCCTCAAACTATACCTTAAAAATTGAACTCATTACATCTTCTAAACTAAGACCCCGACTAAATCTGCGACTTGGCGAAAACTTGCGATTAAATTTGGGAGAAAATAGATCTTCGGTAGGTGCCCTAGTTAATGTGGCCAAGCTGGGAGATGCTCTCCAGATCAGCCACCTATAAACACTTTTAACTTTTGAACCAGTGACCGACAAATTCTGATATTTGGCTGTAAATTTCGACTAATTAGTGACTAACTTTTTGTGTTATCAAAATTAAAATCCCTGATGGTGGCTATGTCAGTGTCAATCACACATCCGCCATTGCAGGTGCGTTGTCCACACACCATAGACAGACCGGATGAGCTCTTCTAACATATACTTTTCAATATGCTCTATATCCAACATTTTTCACGCTTACTTGATTTACGATATCATCGTGGTCCACTCCTAGCTAGACCTGATATCGATTACTCTTCAAATGGCACAACCCTTCGCCTGTACTAAAAAGGATTTCAAAAATAGGCAGTCATGGGGACTGCCGACAGAAGCGAAAACATTAACATGTACACAGGCCGTTGCGCGTCGTCGGTCTGGCGCAACACGTCACATTAGGCCTCGTTTACGGAGACACAGGGCGACGCCGCGCCGACGCGCGTCGCATGCGGCGTGGCGCGTCGGACGTTTTTTCAGTTAACAGGCGGCGCGCGTTATCGCACGCGCAAACGAATATGATGGCAATGTACGACGTTGTTCGCCGCGGGTGCCGCTACGTTTTACCGTGAACGGACAATCGCAAGAATAGCTGGCCGCAACGCTGCGTGCGACGCGGCGATGCAATCTACGGGCTCCGCCTGCATTTCAAGCGAACGTGTGTAAAAGCTCTTCTCCGTAAACGCTCTCGTACAACGCCATGTTTGAATTTAGTGCAGGCCGCGCCAGCCAACGCGACGCGCAACGCCCCACGTCTCTGTAAACGAGGCCTTAGGGTGCGTTTAAACTGAAACAGAAAAAAAAACGAATGTTTCTAGTGGTGTATAAATATTTATTGTGTTCTTACATAATAAATTAAAAAAATTCTATGAAGCAATCCATACTTAGAATTACGATTTTTGACTCAAAAATATCTAGTGTGAGCTTATAACAAAATAAAAAAACCTAATGCAAGATAATAAGCAAATTATAAAATGTGTTATCCCTACCACTAATAAAAAATTGCAACATAGCTCAACAAACTGTTGAGTTTAATACATATTTTAATTCTTGAAGGTATATATGCAACCTCTACAAGTCAACTACAAAATGTTTTATTGGAATGTGCAATATGACTAGTCTTACCTGCAAAGCGATGCTTACAACCAAGTGTGATACTCCCTGGGTGCGCCAGGGATGGATTCAAAAAACATGTTTCTACTTAGATTGTACCATTTATGTACTGTAAAATACATGTAATATAAAAAAAATTGTACCTCAAGAATAATTAAATATAATGAAGTTTTGGTGGCGCGCCCAGGGGGTATCACACAATACTTTGACTAGGTAGGTATACTAGTAGATGGGTACCTATCCAACATTTGCATAGCTCTGCATGATAGGACTGTTTTTCTTTACCAAAATGCACATTAACCTTGTAACCGCCCCAGTCTGATAAATACGACAAATGTTTTTGTGCCCGTGCCGCCTGTCTTGTTTATAAGACTGAGAACCTATGTTCGTTTTTTTTTTTATTATTATTTAATTGCATGATCCGATATTATCATAAATCGACAATTCCTCGATTTTCGAGCCGGGCACTGGGGACACAGCAGTTGATATAGAATCAGGCGGTCAATAGGTTATCAGTTCATGGGGTATCTATGTATGTAGAGATTTACAAAATACACATTACAAGAATGGCACTTTTAGAAGTTTTGAAGCCAGAATGCAGAAGTTGTGAAGTGTTAGCAATGCAATAAGTTATCCTTAAGTTACTCTTGAAACCTTAAATTAAATGAGTCTTTAATATAGGTAGTTACACTCAGCGAGTTCTACTAGTGCAAAGTGTCATTTTAGGGGCCACCACTGCATTGTGCCAAAATTGTCAAATTAGTTTTGTGGCATAATTTCTATTTGAATTTATAGACAAATAAACAAAGTAGGGGCTGAATTTTCCCATTTTGGTCATTTTAGTTTCAATTGTGTAGACTTGTGGTTTAAAAGGCCCCTTTTTCCAATATTATGAACTAAACGTTTGCACTGTGAAACTAGTCTGAAGTATTCTGTATGACAATAAGTATGAATTCACGATCTGGTGCAATCAGAATCTCATGTCTCCTACTCCTCACACGAAGGAATGTCAGCTCATTTGTGGTGTCCTGCAAAGAAAATAATAAAAATAAATAAGGCAAATCAAGTAGACAGCTAAAACCTGACTAATGCCTAAGATGGTAGCAAAACATAAATTGTGGGCGTCCAAGCAAAAAGGGTTCAGTTCTCGGCATTTAGTTTCCGAGATATAAGAAGTTTTGTAAAGTTGGGTAGATTATTACTAAATGCTCAATCATCGACAATTTCATATAGTAAATAGAAACATCATATATAGTCATATACGATGTTTCTAAGTAGGTACCAGAAACTTTAAGAGAAAAGTTTATTAAAAGGCACCAGTGGTCGGCGTGTCAATATTTTTGGAATAAATACGTTTCAATACCCAGTGGCGTGCCTAAGGGTGAAAATTAGGGCAAGCCAACGATTAAAAAAAAATTTAAAAAAAAACTGATTTTCTTACGTTGTTCATACTAAAACCATTATTAAAATGCCGGTTACATAACCTTTACAATACGAAGAGTACTACGTATATTTCAAGCATCAGATAGCGCTTATGTTAATTGGTACATAATTAACATAAGCGCCATCTATATTATTGGATACGCATAACTACATTGCTTACCCGCACCTTTTCACCTTAATTCACAATTCGCTTGTCACATGCAAAATTTTTCTATCAAATGCCACTAGATGGCCTCCAAATTATCGATTTGTTGTTCTATTTCCGTATGCATTGAAAATGTTCCCCTAAAACATTTATACTTAATTTCAAAACACCTATGAAGAACCTCTTCGAACCGAAAATTAATGTGTTTTGTCTCGATAAGAATTTAGTTTTTCAGTGGTATACAAAAACTACAAATGCCATAAAAACACCATTCATGTCATTTCATGTGCAACATATTCATGCCTTGTAAACAATCGAATGAGTAGGTAGGACCTATTTTAATCTGTTCTTCGAGTAACAAAAATACTTGTTTTTATTTCGGAGAAATACATTCAGTAATTAGAGGTTGGTTACGGTGAAGTAGAGTTATTTATTATCAGAAAACCTAATGTATTTACATACCTTTTCGACGACAGTTTCCGAATTCACATTTTGATAAAAATACTAAATATATAATCACAAAATCACAGCACCGCACTAACTATCACATCATTTTAAATAATATAACTAATTCATAACCTCAGCACCTGAAAAATATTATTCGTAAAATACCTATCAAAACAAATAATAAACTCAGTCTAACAAACTGTCTTCACGTGGAATCCCTCTCGTTACTCACTTTACGCGGGTCAACGCGGATAGTGCATTTGCGCGAACTTAATGCCGCTCAAGCTGGCTTTTGATTTCATAGAAATCTGCGTATAAGTACTTACATGGTCTTACCAATATGTCAACAAATGTAAACGTTTCTATAGCAATTTGTAGGCGAAAACTGCGAGACAAAGGTATAAAAAGCCCGATGCCAAGCCGAGACGAGTGTGAGCGAGAAGGCGCATTTGAACGCGTAGTTCGGCACCAGAGTTATGACTACCTATGAATGATCGAATTCCAATGAGTGCTAGTGCGCGCGGCAAATTACGTGGAATTCGAAATGTTATTCTTAAGACATGAATGTTTGAGTTCGAATTCATTGACTTGGTGTTTTTTGCAATATTTTTTTTTATTGATAGGCTTACGTTTGTTGTTGTAATTTATGATTTTATTAGGGCAAGCCCGGCTTTTTGGCTTCTATGAAGGTACCGCCACTGTCAATACCCTGTACTGATCTTTGACCTCATTAGCCATGTTCTTATGATGACGTCATGCATTATTCTTTCGATTTTGCCCAATAGGTGCATTTACTGCACAGCTCACAACAAATCGGGCCACTGTATTTTTTGACAGGATTTAAAGTCAGTTTATTTGGTATTGCTGCAGAGCCATTGAAAAAGTTCGTTTTGTACGTAATTCCTGAACCCTATGTTGGGAAGGGAGCTAATGTAATAATTTCAATGCTACATCATTTTTTCGAAAATTTTGGTATAAGCGAAAAAAATGTTTGTCACGCAGATAATTTTATTGTGCTGGACAAAATAAAAATAACTCCATCATGCAATATGCAACATGGCAAGTTTTAACTGGCAGACACCGAAGTTTCCGTACTTATGTCTTTTCTTCCCGTGGGTCATACAAAGTTTGTTCCCAACATGTATTTCGGTCTATTCAAAAAAAGTTTCAGATAATGGGAATGTAATAATCTTAACTTATAGGATGTTATTGCAGCTACTGTTCAAGCTTGTCTGAAAACAAAATCTATAGTAGCCGTTCTTACCGGTGATGAGAAAGGAGAAACGTATAAAGGATGGATATCCTTTATTTTGATAGTCATTGTTTAAATTTTGATGTTACAAGTATAATATTATAAGTTGGTTTCATGGAGAGTATCTCAATCTACAATAATAAATAAAAATCTATGTAACAAGCAAGTAGAAGTGTTTTTTTTTATTACTCAAACATAGAAAATGCTTTTTCTCAAATCAAGCTTTTTTAGAATTTCAACTTCGAATGTCTGATAAAAAAATATGCGCCAGTTTTTGATTATTTTTTCAATCCTCACTACCAATTGACTATTCTAGATATCGAATCTTAGTCTTAACTCAATACCCCACTACTGAACCCTTTTTTGCTTGGACGCCCACATTTGTAGAACTATTCAACTGCTAATATTGAATACTGATGTGAATAAACAAACAGATTACCATTTCCCGCACAACATTTTTTGCTTTTTCAGTGAGCTGACCGATCAGACCAGAGTACAGCACAGATGTAGCATTGTCCAGAGAGCTTTTTATCGGTATACCTGAAATTAGAAAGCAGAAACAAACATGATAATCAGATAGCCCGACTTCGCAGTTATGTTAAGTATCTAGTATTGA
Source organism: Fissipunctia ypsillon (assembly GCA_947568875.1). Classification (NCBI taxonomy): domain Eukaryota; kingdom Metazoa; phylum Arthropoda; class Insecta; order Lepidoptera; family Noctuidae; genus Fissipunctia; species Fissipunctia ypsillon. Next base: position 16,444,198 of record OX387663.1, on the reverse strand, counting down.
TCGAGGTGCGTACAGGCGCAGAAAGTTCGAGACTTGCATAATAAGGCATTGTAACCATGGAAATACGTTCAAATCGACCAAACCTTCGTGATTCACAATGATGACTCCCATAACACCCTTATGGGCTTGAATTCGCTTGATTGTATCCTCAACTTCAGTCGCCTGCAATACACAGTAAACAGTATATCAATTGTAGCACTAATAAACATAAATTACCAAGTTCAGACTAAGTAAATACCATTTTGTTAAAAATTCACTGTGTATCAAACTGATGACAAACCCTGGAAATTACGAATATGAATTTGTGAGTGAATCTGTGAATGATAGAAGAGACAGCTGTCAAACAAATAAACATAGAGTATAGTAATATAGATTGGGAATAAACCAGAGAGATTGAGATAGAATTTGGCCAGCGAGTCGTGGCGGAAATGACGGCTAAAAATATTCTGCTGGCAATATGAAATATAGTTCGAAAAAAAATCCGATTTGATACTTTTGTATAGTTTGTTGCTATGAGTTATTTAAAGTCATCAATACTACTCTCTAAGTTCATATTATTACCGTAGGGAATGATTATAATTATGTAAATACATGATTGTTACGGCCGCGAATCATATTAAAAAACATGCACCCCAGACACAGCTGCAACAGCAAATTGTAAAAATCGTAATGCTACGGCTACATTATCGCGATAACTTAATGTGTAGACTTCGCGTGCTCTCTGTTGTACAGCGAGACGTCAACGGTGTGTGAAAGAGATAGCGCGAAGTGTAGTTCGCGTTATCGAGACAGTTAAGCCGTAGCATACGAAAATTTGAATTTCGCGGACTACTTTAGCATTCCTCCCTAAATTAAACCAATAACAGGCACTTTTGATTCATCAAGGAGTCGCCTAGCCTAGTAAAAAAGACGAAGTTAGTTGCCCATTCTAAAGCGTAGTAGGTTTCTATAGAAGAACGGGCTAGAAACTCCATGGACACTCATATCAAAATATATGTAGGTATATCATTCCTGTTGAAATTATACATGCCGTAACATGCCTCACATGTATAATATTAATTATATTTTTTTTTCAAGACGGTACCCGTTCACGAACATGACGTATGAATCAGCACCATTCACCAGCTGATTTCAGAAAGGCATTCTGCGTTTACGTACGCCCGAAAAGGTGAATATGAAGTCCTTATAAATTTTAACAAACAGGGTACTAAAACGAACGCGCATAAAGCTGATTCTACAAAATAAAAAGAACCCGAAAATTGACTAACCAGAAGAAAACTATTCAATGACATTTCAATTTATAATCTGTGTTCTTCTGGCAGCGGGCGGTATTGAATCAAAGAACCAAAGTTGATATTTCTTTTCTTTTTGTTTTCAGCGATGATAATGTTTATTCTACAAAGTAACAAAAGTAATAACAAGAGGAAAGGTTCTGTTGACTTTAGCTTTTGTTAAAATGCCTATGATTTGAGGAAACAATGAACGAAAGCGCCGCCGAATGCTCTGAAGCATTGGATCCTCGCGTTCAGGTAGGGGTAATCGATATTTTCAAAGGTAATTTAGAATGAAGATGACTGTATGTTGCATAAATACATCCTAGTTGTATCTAGTCATGAATAATTAAGGTTTAAATATGACAATTACGTAAGATTTCTATCAAAACAGTGTTAAAATATATAGAATGGGATTTTTAAAATGAATCTGCGATTCGATCATATGTTTTTGTTATGCAACAGAATTGTGGGCAATCAAACAATGAAAGAGTTGAGTACATGTTGTCCTTGATAGCTAGATAGATAAAGAACAAAAAGCCCTTCAGGCTTTCAGTACTTATTGATAAAATGTGGAATAATCAAACTGTAAACTATTTACTTATGCAAACTTTTCATGTATCAAAATGCTTTTATTGTTTTGTCATAAACAAAGTACTAAACTTTTAAATTTAGTAAAATAATATGAATTGATTAGGTACGTAATTATATATTAATGAATTGCATGTCACAAAATTGTATTGTCAGCATCAAATTATTGTACCCCATTTAAGTTCTGTGCAAATATGGAAACACATAATTATTCACTATCAATATTCATATATAATCACACCTTTTTCCTATAGGGATAACTCATCTCTTGTATCAGCATTTAGCATGAATTTATATGAAAATATTGTAAACTATTGTACTGGCTTAACATCATCTTTCTGCCTATTTATAATAATAAAATCAGCCTATGTTGGCCCACTGCAAAGGCCTCTTTAAATAAAAGACAGTTAATAACATTCTAGTGAACTGACTGCTTAAACATATCACTCTGATAACACATCCTGATATACTTTTTACAGATTGAGCTGGAGCGTCTCAACACCTCAACAGATGAGATCAACCGCCTTGAGGTTGAGTTGGATGAGGCCCGGCTGGCGTTCCGTCGTCTGCTCGCTGAGGGGCACCTGCGGATTCAGCAGCTCACGAAGAAGCTGGGCACCAGCGTTCATAAAGCCAGGCCATACTATGAAGCCAGGTTTAGAGCTAACATTGTAAGTAGAAAACATATGAAGTGCTCGCCACTACAAGTGGTTCTGTACCACCAAATCTGTCCATTATATCGAGCCTTTTCAGGAAAAACATTGTATGCGCCAAAAATCACAAAACTATTCTTTCTTCATAACCGTTTCTTCATACTCTTAAATTTTATTTTAAATTTACACGACTTTATTGTTGTAAGAAATTATCATCGTAAATGACAACATCGTTAATTAGGAAAGAAAAAACCATTTCCTGTAAAAAGTGCAAATTGTCACTTACAATGTTCTTCCTGAAAAAGTTTGATTTGCCATGATAGAGACCATAGTAACAACAACAGCAACAGATTATTCTGTGAATACAGCTCAAAGCATACAGCCCCGTGACGGTTTAGTAATAGGGTTCCATTGGCTCCCCATAGGTATAGAACCCTAAAGAGCGTCTCCAACTTCCACAGCCTGCACCGCCTGCATTGTCTTATTTGTCTTTAACAAAGAGAAGGCCTGAGTCCTAGCAGTGGATATATAAGGTGTATCTATTCATACACGAAATCTCTTAAGGGGTCATTGTACTCATCAATATGAACAACTTTTACTATGGGACCAAACCTGAAATCGCGAAAAAAAATCATTTGTTCCGTACATTTATGTTTGCATAACTCGTCAAAATGTAGGGACCAGCAGATTTTTATTTCGCGATTTCAGGGTTGGTCCCATAGTAAAAATTGTTCCTATTGATGAGTACAATGACCCCTTAAGAGATTTCGTGTATGAATAGATACACCTTCTAAAGTTATGTAAAAGAATACAAATTTTTATTAAATAAAAAAAATATTGTTGTTTGTTTCTGGCAAATAAATTACTTAATGCTTTTATTTCCTTACAGACGTCACAAGATCTACAAACTGCAACAATCGCATACGACAAAGCCAACAGCGCGCACGCAGCCGCACGCGAAATGGTGTATCTTGCAGAACAAGGGCTGGCCCGACTGGCAGAGGGCAACGCAGGGCTCACGCTCGACCCAGCCTGGCAGGAGATGCTCAACCATGCCACACACAGAGTCAACCAGGTCAGTGTGTAACAGAACTAGGGCTAATTCCGCTGGCAGAGGCCAACGTGGGGCTTACGCTTGACCCAGCCTGGCCACCCTTGCCATGCACAGAGTTAACTAGGTGAGACTTAGTCATAGACTGTGTGTAACAGAACAAGGGCTGGCAGAGGGCGACGCGGGTCTCACGCTCGACTTGACAGGAGATGCTCAACCACTCCATGCACAGAGTCAACCAGGTCATACTTAGTTATAGACAGTGTGTAACAGAACAACGACTGGCACTGGGCAACGTGGGGCTGACGCTCAACCTGACAGGAGATGCTCAACCGTGCCGCGCACAGAATCAACCAGGTCATACTTAGTTACATACAGTGTGTAACAGAACAAGGGTGGCTGAGGGCAACGCGGGGCTCACACTCAACTCAGCCTGACAGGAGATGCTCAACCACACCACGCACTAAATCATCCAGGTCAATCTTAGTTCTATAACTAAATCTGACCTGTTTGACTTCGTGACGTGCATTGCTTCAAGCTAGCTGGTAGTCTCAGAAGAAACAACCAATTCAGCGAGGTGGAGAAGAAGCAACCAATGGAAGTGGGGTTGACTCACGAATGCGACGTGCGTATTTAAGTACTTCTAATGCTGTAAAACCAAAACCTTACCTGGATTGATCTCTGTATTGTCTCATTTATATTTACTAGCAATACAATAATAATAATACCAGCCTATTATTGTCCCGCTGCAGGGCGGCCTCTTCTCATACAGAGAAGACAAGGGCATTCATCACCACGCTTGCTTAGGGCGAAAGCGTCAGGGTAGCTCGCGAAATTCAAATTTTCATACGTTTTTTGTCATTTGCAGGCCAGTATTAGATTGTATGTTGATTAAAATATGATTCGCGGCCGTAACAAATATGTATTTACAAGACCAAGTAATCCTAAGAATGACTATTTCATGAAATCTTGACATTTCAGGATTATACTAACTTAAGGAATTGTACTACTGATTCTAATAATTATAATTACGTAAATACATACGAGGAGGGATCAAAAAGTAGTGGGAATGAGATAGAATATAATGACTATTGATAACATAATAATTTATTTTTCTACATAGTCTCCGAGTCTCTCTACACACCGAGTCCAGGGCTTTTCCAAGGCTTCAATCCCTTTCAAAAAAAAAGTTTTGTCTTGGTCCTGCAAAAAGCTCTCCACGGCATCCATCACCTCATTATCGTCTTCATACCTGTTTCCCCTTAAGTATTCTTTCAATTTGGGGAACAGATAAAAATCGCTAGGCGCCAGATCTGGTGAATAAGGGGGGTGGTCAACCAATTCGAAGCCAGCTTGCTGAATGGCAGCCATCGCAACTGCCGCCCTGTGCGCGGGTGCGTTGTCGTGATGAAACAGCACGCCCCTTCGAAGTTTCCCTCTCCTTTTCTCTTTGATGGCATTCCTCAACTTGGGAATTAAAGCTGCATAATATTGGCCTGTAATAGTGGTTCCACGCTCCAGGTAATCAATCAACAATATCCCTTCTGAGAGTCCCAAAATATTGAGGCCAAAACCTTGCCAGCCGATGCCACGGCACAAAACTTCTTCGGGGTCGGTGATGATTGCCGTTTCCATTGCGAAGATTGCTGTTTTGTCTCGGGATGAAAATGATGGACCCATGTTTCGTCCATTGTTACGAAACGAGACAAAAAGTTTTCAGAATCTTCTTGAAACTTGTCCAACAATATCTTCGAAATGTCAAGTCGATTTTGTTTCTGACTGTCGGTTAACATTCTCGGCACATTTTCTTATATTCAAAGATTGTTTCAATATGAATTGAATACTATTCCATATGAAATGCCCGTTTTTTGAATTAGGTATCGGATGGTAACTCTTCGATCGCTCAACACAATTTTGTCGACTTTCGCAACATTTTCTTGGGTGACTGACGTCGATGGACGGCCGCAACGATGTTCGTTTTCCGTGCTCGTTCTCCCTACTCGAAATTGAAAAGCCCACCTTGCGACAGTGGAATACGGCGGAGCAGACTCTCCTAATGTTGCCTCCAAAGCGCAATGAATCTCTTGCGTCGTTAACTTTTTTAAACAGAGGTATTTAATAACGGCTCGCACTTCGTTTTTCTCCATTTTCGAGAACACGTTCCGACACGAAGCAAACAAATGACTACATTCAGAAAAAAACAAAAGAGAATCGAAGATTTTTTTCTTACCAAGGAGTATGTCGTTCTCACTACTTTTTGATCCTTCCTCGTATTTGTTACGGTTGCAGATCATACTTTAATCAACATACACCCAGACACTGAGCTGCAAATTGTAAAAATCGTAAGAAATTTTGAATTTCGCGGCTACCTTAGCGCTTCTCCTTTAAGAGGTGTTGGCGGTTTCAGCCTTATATTAACTACTAGCTGTGCCCCGCGACTTCGTTCGCGTGGAAGTCGTAAGATACACAATATACTAAAATAACAGCCACATTTTAATAAATCTGCCTCGTCCCCCGACCCGTCGCGTTGCATCGGCGCCCGCGCTTTTACTTCGTTTTCGCTTAGTGTTCTTTCTGACTTTTTTCTGTTTGCTCGGCTTCTAAGGGTCGTAGTGTGATATTAAATAGCCTATAACGATCCTCGAGAATTGGGCTACCAAATTCAAAAAGAATTTTTCAAATTGTTCACAATTTCATGGGTTTTAATGTTTTTGCGCGGAGCCCTAATTTTTTTTATAAAATAAAAGTAGCCTAAGTTACTCCGCGTAACATCAGTTATCTGCCAGTGAAAGTCCTATCAAAATCGGTCCAGCCGTTTCGGAGATTAGCCGGAACAAACAGACGGTCAATTTTTTTTTTAATTCCTTTTGTGCTATAAGTACCGTATATACTTTCATATGCATTTAGTAAAAAGTTGTTATTATGACATTACAAACAGACACTTCAATTTCATTTACGGCCGAACTCAATAATCTATTTTCAGTAAAAGACAGATTACTATTGATGATAGACAGTATAATTATATCTGTCCTTACGTTAGGCCGGTAAGATTCCATAGTCTCTTATAGATTATTGGGACGTTAAAACCATAGATAGATAGGTTTCCTATCTCCAGTATGTCAAAACTGGTAATAGGTAGGTTATTGGGTTCGGCCGTTATTTGTATAGATGTATAGATAAGTCCAGGTTTCGTCACGATGTCGGTAATGTCCAAGATAAACTCAGAATATGAATTGAACAAGTCACGTTGGTACTTGCCCGGATTCGAACCCACAACCTGGTGTATGGGAGGCGAGGCCTAAACCACTGGCCATCACAACTACAAGATATATAGAATCATCATCATCTGCCTAGCCTTTTCCCAACTATGTTGTGGTCGGCTTCCAGTCAAACCGGATGCAGCTGAATACCAGTATTTTACATGGAGCGACTGCCTATCTGACCTCCACAACCCAGTAACTAGGTAATACGATACCTCTTGGTAAGACTGGTTGTCAGACTATGTATATATCTTGGTACGTTAAGTAGAGGAGCTCGTGGCTAAGTAATAACAGCCGCACGTGTCGATCCATCAGGTTAAGCTACGCTTGCCGGGGTTGTCCGTGGATGGGTGACCATCTTTACATACCGACACTCCTCCGTGCCTCGGAACGCACGTTAAGCCGTTGGTCCCGGCTGTCATTCGTAGATCTTCGTCAGTCGTTACGGGTCGTCAGAAGCCCGAAAGTCTGACAACCAGTCTTACCAAGGGTTATCGTATCACCCAGTTACTGGGTTGTGGAGGTCAGATAGGCAGTCGCTCCATGTAAAATACTAGTATTCAGCTGCATCCGGTTCCAGACTGGAAGCTGACCCCAACATAGTTGGGAAAAGGGTAGGCAGATTGATTGATTGATATAATAAGGAAATCTTGATGTAATGACGTAAAGTAACGTTTTTAGGCGGAATGTGACCGTGCGAGCGCCACGGTGACACAGCGCAGTAAGGCGGCCGCACACCGCGCCGCTACCACGCTGGTGCAACAACTGCAGAATGGACTCAAGAGGCATATCGCTAAGTCCAGGTTAGTGGGCTGTTAGACTGGATATCGATGGTTTCTGAAAGGCCTACGTAAACTGCGTTCATAGTCTAGCTTCCAATTTACTTATTTCTGAAAAATAACTTTAATGCTTACACTATAAAGTTTCGTTTCCGCTACAACTTATTTTTTTTTAACGACAGTTTTAGGGATCTCGCACACTAGGCGTCCACGACCACGACTTGTCACTCGACTGGTCGTGGGCGTCACGCGAGGTTCCTGAATAGTACTAATCATCCTAAAATCAAGTTAATTGACACTAATTTAAAGTTGGTATTTCTTAAAGTGGAAATAATGTCAATTGGAAACAAAGATTTTAATAGACTTCGTCTCTTGTCAATTCTCATTATTGAATATTGTTATTTTAAATTGGCTAACTAAACTCCGCGATATCTAAACACGATAAAATAAAAAAAAAAAAAAAAAAAAAAATATTTTTTTTGGGAGTTCGACGACCGCTGTTAGTGTTGTTACTTGAAGTATGAGTTGAGAAAAACTGTTTCCTTATGTTTTATCGTATTTAGATGTCGATACCCATCACGTCTGTGAAGTTTATACAAAAAAGGCAGATTTTCTATACTGATATTTCAAGACTACAATAATGCGGTCGATGACCCCACAAAAAAAAAAACATCAAATTAATATATTTTTTGTTTTATCATGTTTAGATATCGATACGCGTCGCGTCTGCGGAGTTTAGCTAGCCAATTTAAAATAACCCTGCATAGTTAACCAATTACAACAGCTAAAATGCGATTTGAGAACAGACTTATTCAATTATTCGAGCTTCTAAAAATTTGTTAGCCATTTAGTTTTTCTCACATAACTTGTTGTCAATATATTACAATCTTTTGACCCTAAACCAATTTAAAAAGCCTTTTTTATTTAGTATTAGCTTCACTTAATGCTTGCAGTGCAAATAAAATTTCCCTTTTAATGCAAGTTTTTCTACTATTTTCCGTACTATGTAGTTGAGAAGCTAGCTTAGTTTAATATTCTTAACAATAACATCCTAAGTAGTTTGTATCAATGGTGTATAGACAAATGCTCCGCGAATAATTTTTATTAAGATTCAATTAAATTCTGATCTATAAACAACAAAAAAAAGGGTTGCCTTCCTTACAGTATTTTCCTTTGGATGTGGAGTATTTTCCTTTAGAATTATTACTTTTAATTAAATAACTGACAATTCAGAAGGACCTATAAGTTTTATTGAAGTAATCGCTCTGAGTTTGTTACACAGGGCCGTTTTTAATTCATTGACGAAACTATACAGACTTCGTAAGTATCAAATAGCAAAAAAACAAAAAAAAAAAAAAAAAATTCAAATAATTACGCGCGACACGAAATAGTTGACCCCGTGATCAGCTGTTCTTCTTCTTAGCGTGTCGATGGCAATCTAAATAGACTCGGCCCAGAGTTCGGCTACGAGTTTGGCGCCATCACTAGCATCCATCAGTTCCTGTAACGTGCAGCTGACAGGACACGCAGGACATGATATTAAGTGTCCCATCGTTTGTGGAACAGCACCACATTTACTCTCCACGGCGGAGTCGTCAATGAATCTCCACCTGAACAGGTTCTCCTTGCGCTTCGGCCAACCTGGGTCCGGAGTCTGAAACCCAAAACGTACCACTTCTGTTAATTTCCCCAATAAATAAACACATGCAAAAAAATGCAGTTTTCATAACCTTTCTTTTTGTCAATGCCTCAAACGGATAAAAAGTAAAAACTCCTATAAAGTAGCAATTGCCTGTCCGCCAATGAACACTAACCCCGCACTATATCCGCTTGACTAGTCGCACCGTGCTCTCTCTTTCAGGCACGCGCCGGCGCAGCAAGCACACTATTGGTACTGCATTTTATTATTATTATTACGCATGATTTTAGTTCTATTTTAACGATATATAGACGTTTACTGGTTGGTTGCACTTTATGCTCGAAATTAATAAATAATAATCAATCTTGGATCATAATTTGACGTCTAGAATGATATTTTCACTCCATTTTTTTTTTTGAAGCTTGTCATACAATCTCAAGCCTAGTCAAAGACTGGGATCAAGATTGGGATTGAGATATTTTAGGGTGCATTCAATCAGTGTGAGGAATGCACTGCAAATGCATTTTTTAATATTTCAGATGCCTCAGTCTGATGCACGCGTCTTAGGGCTGATTTCACCAATGAAACTGAACGCGATCAGCATATAAACCACGTTTAAGGGTACCCTTGAACGTAGTTTAGATGTGCTGATCGCGTTCAGTTTCATTGGTTAAATCAGCCCTTAGGCGTGGCATTCGATTCGAAGCACATGCCTTGCACTGTCTGGACGCACCTTTATTAATTTTGGGCGACAGTGAGTTTTTTAGTTGCATGGTATTTGTAGAATAGCTGTTACTTGCATGCTACAATAATAAAAAGTAATAAATAAATAATTTATTTATAAATAAACAATGCCCACAAAGCAGAGCAGTGGTGGCCCAGTGGTAATGGCCCCGACTTACGAGTCGTGGGTCGTGGGTTCGAACCCAAGCAGACGCTTTACTTTATGTAAATAATTTCATCGCCATTGCTCGCAAAACGGTGAAGGAAAACATCGTGAGGAAACCGGCACGTCCTAGAACCAAAAATTCGAAGACATGTGACATCTACCAACCCGCACTGGGCGCGCGTGGTAGATCACAGCCCACTCCCTCTCCAAGAGAGGAGGCCTGTGTCCCAGTAGAGGGAACATTACAGGCTGATTATGCTATGCCCACTTTGCATTCTCAAACAAATGCATCGCAGGCATCCTTAAAACACTTCACTGCATGAACACAAACATGTCCCAAGAAAGATATATATGTAAAACTGGGCTATATTGGATAAAAATCTTTGTTAACAAACTTACCAACCCGCACTGGGCCCACGAGGTGGATTACGGCGCACTACCTCTCACAGAGAGGCGGCCTGTGTCCCAGCTTTTTTGTCCGTCAGGTAGATTATTAAAAAATATTGAACACGTATTTTTTCTACTTTTACCTAATCAAAAGATTACGGCGATACATTGAGTTAAAATGTGGCATGACGTCTCGCCTTGCTTGATTTTATACTGAGTTGTGACGTAGCGAGCCCCCACTAGCCCCCACTCTTCAACGTTAATGCGTTTTATCTAAGTCATTTTTTATTAATATGATAAGCAGAAAATACCTGTCTAATATTTTTTTATTACCTGACTGACCGAAGAATTTTTTTTAACCCAGGCATCATCCCTATTATGCTAAATAAACCTATTCCTTAAAAACACGTTTTTTTTTTAAACTACGCCACGATCTGATAATCCAAACAATTCATAAAATTCCAGACCTTACTTCGAGGAGAAAGCACGAATCAACACGGCTTTAGAAGCTCAAAAGGCGAGGATCCAAACGCTGGAGGAACAGGTGGCTGACGCGAAGCAGCAGTACTCCTCAGCATTGAGGAATTTGGAGAGAATCTCCGATGAAATACACAAGCATCGGTCTAGAAGACAATCGGCTAGAAACGGTGGGTTGAAATTCCCTTCGCATGTCGGCGAGAGTGAAGTATTAGCCAATTTCAGACGTCAGATGCACGGACGCTTTATCAGCGCGCGTTAAAAAAGCGCTACAATAAAAAAAATGGAAACGACACATTTTTTCGCATGAAAGCGCTTTTTTAACGTCGCGTTTTGTTTAAGCGGCTCTGAGTCTGAATACGCTGGTTGCACTTCAGTGCTAGCGTGGTCTTTTGGCGCCGTATACCAAACTGGGTACACTGAGAAAACGAATTATTTTAGCTCACTAAATTAAAGCCTTGTTATAGGAATAAAAAATCCGAGTAAAACAGGCGTGATGTGATGTTCTGCAAAATAAAGAACGAAGTAGGCCGAGACGTAACGCGCTGGTTTAACTCAAGATGGAAGAAATGGCGACAGGTCACAGGAACAGCTTGCGACCCACAGATGCCCCTCAAGTTAAAGGGGGAAATTTACAAGTCCGTGATAAGGCCTGTCGTATTGTATGGATCGGAATGCTGGGCCGTGAAGAAGACTGATGAAAAAAGTTTTCATGCAGCAGATATGAGATTGTTGAGATGGATATAAGGAGTGACGAAAATGGGTAAAGTAAGATAAGAAATGAGTATATAAGGGGAAGTTGAAAAGTAGCGCCAGTGATATGTACTCATAAAAAAGAAAATCATGTAGAAAAGTTGAAAGGAAATCGTTTGGCTTGGTGTGGGTATGTGATGAGGAAGGAGGAAACCATGTGACTAAAATAGTGATGAATATAAATGTTGATGGATGGAGAGGGAGAGGAAGGCCAAAGAAAAGATGGATGGATTGTGTGAGGGATGATATGAAAGAGAAGGGAGTGAATGATAGCGGGACGGTTGACAGGGGAGAGTGGAAGAAGAAAACGTGTTGCGCCGACCATATGGGACAAGGGCAGGAAGATGTTGACAAGTAAGGAGGAAAGTTTGGTATATATAAGTAAGCGTGTAAGTGCTACAAGATTCTTTCTTCCCCAGACATAGACCGCTCAACGATCACAGACACAGCTAGCGACACAAACACGACATCTAGCGACAAACTGGAGGAGTTATGCGAGACCAGCACGGATGCTAGTGTTAGAGAGTGGCTGCGGAGGGCGGCGGACGCGCAGAGGCCAAGATGTCTGCCTGACAACGATACCTGGACGGAGATAGACCTTGACTACTCCAGCCCTGAGGAGGTAACAAGCTCAAATATGTACTCTTTTAAAAGCAATTTTATGTTGTTACAAACATAGTATTTTTGAACCGATACCACTTAATTTGACCCTATGTAATACACGGTTCACGGTTAATACAGTCATTACGGGTCGTCAGAAGCCCGAAAGTCTGTCATCAACTAGTCTTACCAAGGGGTATCGTATTACAGCCGAACCCAATAACCTATTTATCACCAGTTTTGGCATACTGGAGATAGAAAAACCTATCTATCTATGGTTTTAACGTCCCTGTAATCTATAGGAGACTATGGAATCTTACCGGCCTGACATAAGGATAGATATAATTATACTGGCTACCATTAATAGTGATCTGTCTTTATTGAAAATAGGTTATTGGGTTCGGCCGTTAGCCAGTAACTGGGTTGTGGAGGTCAGATAGGCAGTCGCTCCATATAAAATACTGGTATTCAGCTGCATCCGGTTAGACTAGAAGCTGATACCAATACAGTTGAGGAAAGGGCTAGACAGATGATGATGACTATTATGCATTAGGTCTTATTTTAATGTTGTAATCGTTATTCCACAAGAAAATCGTTTTTGAATGTAGCTAATTGTGTACATATTTGTACATTGCAGGGTTTAGTATGTAGAGCTTCCTCCTAATGACTTTATGTTATTGGATAGCAAACAAACTGACGACCAGAAGCACATCTGCGATGTGTCTGGCATTGCATGTGTCCACAGGCGTTGTGATAGTAAGCCTAGTGCGAGTTTTGATACCTATTCTACAACTTTTATTTGAACTGAAACTGAAGTGGCCGTCTGGTGACAATAATGGGAAACACAATTATTCCAGTCAAATTGACGTAAGTGACCGTTAAGAGTCCCACCAAACGGAAAAATCCTCGCGGATGCTCGAGCACTTTTTAAATTTCACTGATTACCTAGGGTATGTTCCGAATTGCGCTGTAAACGATTTGAGCGTGCTTACATCCGTTCCGAATTAGCGTGAGCGCGATAACGATGTCTCGGTGTATCGTCATAGATGACGTCATGACATGCGCCATCTTGCGATAACGCCGACCATGCCCTAAAAATAATATCACCGTGATCGCTGTCAAAAATGACAGTTGTGCTGTTTTGTTTTGAGTCGCATCATATCTTTAAAACTAACGTGGCATTTTCGAAATTGTGCTTTTGGCTATAGCCGCCACCTAACCAAAGAAGAAGAAATTTGTGGTGTATACACAAAGAAATACTGTAATCCAACTATGAGTATTTATGTGCACTGTGAGCGCGTTCACGAGCGTTCCGAATTGTTGACAGATCTCAGCTGTCATAATCGTGATATCTAAATCGGAACGCAAATTATTGAGGTGAGCGCTGTGAGCGATTATGGCGTAATTCGGAATGTAGCCCTAATGAATTGTATCAAATATTGACTTTAAAGTACAAAATTCGACGCACACCACGCTTGATAGACAGTTGATGTCAGCGTCGACTTTTATACAAGGTGTAATATAATTAACGCACAACCTCTTAAGGGGTCACTGTACTCATCATTATGAACAACTTTTACTTTGGGACCAAACCTGAAATCGTGAAACAAAAATCTGTTGCTCCCTACATTTATGTTCACATAACTCGTCAAAATGTGTAGGGAACAGTAGATTTTTTTTTCGCAATTTCAGGTTTGGTCCCATAGTAAAAGTTGTTCATAATGATGAGTACAATGACCCCTTAAGAGGTTGTGCGTTATTTATGTTACATCTTGTACTTAAAGTCAATATTGATACAGGTACTTATTCAGTGAAATTTAAAAAGTGCTGAAACTGACCCTTGCGGGATCGAATAGGTATTAAATCTCGCACTAGGCCCTGAGGTGGCCCGCCAAACCGAAAGAAAGCTAGGAAGAAAACTTGTAATGTGAAGAAAATTCATGCAGTGCTTAGGAAATTGATGATATTAGCCATTTTTTTTTTGCCACTGATTCTCCACCTAACATTTTGTTGCAGTATTTGATCATGATGACTTATGTTTTGCAATAGTCTCAATTATAATTATTGGCCAAACTATGTGCTTTGAAAAAAGCTAGTTGCATAATATAATACAAACATCCCCTCCACACTCAACCGACTTCTACTCCTACTCCTTCACTGTGCATGCGGTTCGGTTAAGGAACTCACTTCCGCCTGATATTAGGGACTGCCAAACTGTTGTAGTGTTTAAAAGAAGAGTGAAAGAACACTTTCTTTCCATTTCGTCATAGCTGTTAGTATATAATATGTTATGCTTCATTATTATCGTATATATTTTAGTGATTTTTATTTTTGTAGTATACATGTAATGTATTTGTATGTACTCATATTTTATGTTTATATATATTTGTATATATTCATATTAGTGTATCGTTATTGATTTTATGTATATTGTTTTCTCTTTTACTCTTTCACACGTTGTCTACATCTCTTTATCTACTTTCCTATCGCAGGTATGCTGGAAGAGATTTCTTTAGAAATAAGCATCACCTTTGTACGTATTTTTCTGTTCCTTTCTTCTTGTCTGTTTATATGTGTGTACATAAACTGTTAAATAAATACAGTGGATTTCGGGTATAACGACAATGAAGGGACCACTCTATTTTCGTCGTTATATCCGGAAGTCGTTACAGGCAAAGGTAAAGAGATACAGACACGTACACATGTGTAGTTTATATTCATTTATTATTGAAAATATTTGCACACATAGTTATTCACCGGTACATTTAAAAAAATGTGTAATATTAGTTTGCTTCAATTTATTTTTTTGTGCTAGTGTACGCTGTAGGGTGTATTCTATTTTCATTACTTCTTCAATATCTATAATATCCTTTCCATCACCAAATAAACAGTATTTTTTAAGCTTTGTTACAACACCTAACACATCCTTAGTTGTAGGAATCTCACCTTCCTTGCAATCTTCTTCTTCCTCCTCATTTTCCTCATCTTGCGTCGTATGTGATGGAACAACAGTTTCAACAATTTCACTATCGGACAAATCGCTAGTAGTGATAAGTTGACTGTCAATATCAACATATGTTGCCCAGTCCGCAACATTTGTTCCGCTTGATGATACTGTAGTCAGTTGTGCCAATGGTATGTCCAATTCATCATCGGAGTCGTCGTCAATTGTTGTGATAGCCGAAGATTTACGGAACCCAGCGTGTAGAAAACACTTTTTGATCGTATCTGGAGTCACCCGAGCCCATGCCGTAGTTACCATTTCAATGGCATCTAAAATATTAACGGAAAACGGGCCTGCCGAGTTTTCAATGTCGTTCATCATTTTCTGTACTAAAATCTTCCTATAATGACTTTTGAGGGTTTTAATTATCCCTTGATCAATCGGTTGAATCACTGATGTAGTGTTTGGTGGTAAAAATGCAGTTTTATGTTGGTCAAATTCTCTATTTTAGGATGAGCTGGGCAATTGTCAATAAATAAAATGATCTTCTTTTTGTTATTTCTTAACTGGGAGTCCCATTTGCGTAGAACTTTTTCGAAAATCTCTGAAGTCATCCAGGCCTTTTTGTTTGCTTCGTAATCAACTGGCAAAGATTTAACATTTTTGAAACATCTGGGTTTTTTTGCCTTGCCTATGACCAATAATTTTCTTTTTTCCCCTGCCATACTTGATGCAACAAGCACGGTGATTCTATCTTTTGATAATTTTCCACCAACGCACTTTTCCCCTTTAAATTTCAAGGTTTTGTCAGGAGTTAACTTAAAAAACAAACCTGTCTCGTCAGCGTTCCATATTTGGCTATCAGTATAACCTTCAGTCAATTTTGGGAAAACTGTTTTTAGCCAGTTGTCACAGTCACTTTGCGATACACTAGCGGCTTCTCCACAAACTTTGCCTACTACAATATCGTGTCGTTGACGAAATCGGTATATCCAGCTTTCCGAACACTCAAAATCCATTTTTCCAAACAGTCTGCCAAATTGATTAGCCTTTTCTTGCAGCAGACGACCGCTCAAAGGTACGTTTTGGCTTCTTTGGGCTTTGAACCACATTAGAAGGGCATTTTCGATACCTTGATGCGTCGGTTTGCGGTTTTTCTTAATTTTTAAGGATTTGGATTCAAAGCATTCTAATATTTTATCACGGTTTTTCCACATCGTAGATACTGTTGAATGGGAAACTTTGTACTCTTTGCACAAATCAGCATTGTTTTCACCGTTTTTCAATTTTGAAATGATTTCCGCCTTTTCTTTAACAGTGAATGTGCGTCTAGCAGCCATACTTATTCAAAAGTTTACTAAACCCAGTTGCTACTCAGAATATCACTTTGTAACTGAACCATAAAAGCTCCGAAACGTACACGCTTCCCCTACCTACTTAGTTGATATCTATAAACAAAAGGTAAAGGTCTCCACACTTGCTGACCATCTGTGTGCAATGGATGTAAACAAAAGATAAGAAATGTTTGTGAAAGAAAAAAATCTTTGTGTCTTTGGCGGCCGACTCCGGTCGCAATATCTGCATGGGATTTCTAGGAATTTGTTACAAATGATTCATTAAAAACAGTCGCTACACCCGAACTCGGCGTTACATCCAAAGTCGCTATAGCCACATGAATTTTGTACTAAAGTATGCTTTAAATTCAAGGGACTTAGATTTAACGTCGCTATAGGTAAATGGTCGCTACAACCAAGGTCGTAATAAATGAAATCCACTGTACATGTATGACTCTTTTCACCACTATTCTCCAATTCATTCTTCGGCTGTCGGTTGGCGCCTTTAAGTCACATCTCAAAAACCTTTAAACCTTCGTAGGTTAGCTTCGAAAAATGCTCTCTCCGCGCCCGTTCTACTCCCGAAAAGTGGTCTCCACCGAGTCCCGTGGAGTCTAGAGCTTCGGCCGCGGAGCCCCGGCGCATCATACGCACTGCGCCCCGCACGCATGTGCTGCGGGAAGACTTCGACCGGCCGCGCAGACAGAGCCTGGACGCTCTGCTGCATGACACCGGGGAGAAGGTCAAGGAGATGTTCCAAGGTGAGTGTGCTGTGATACTGTATGTTAAGGAAGACCAGCCGACCTATTCTGTAAAAATGTCACCATGAAAACTGAGGAGAAGTGAGCTGTCAATAATGATAATCCCTAGCTTTAGGTGACATGACAGCTCACTTCACTTAAGTGTCACGGTGAGATCTTTGCAGAATAGACCGGCAGTTTCATAATCCTTTAGTTTTTCTATAGATAGATTTTTGCAAATTTTGAGTTATGTATTGGCTAACCTCGGTCGCATAATGAAATATTACTTTTACTGTATGGGGTGGGGCAGCGAAATCAAAATTTATAGACGTAGAACGAGCGCAAAGAGGTCTAATAAAAATAATGTACTTTAGGAAACGGAGATTCCCTACTGAAAGTCTATATGAGATTAGCGGCCTGCTATCTGTTAGGAAATTGTATATCTGTGCCTCGATCTTAAAAAAGCATAAGACACTTACCTATGATAAAAACATAATGTTAAAGAGAAGAAAGGATATTATTGCTCAAGTGCCACAATCTAAAACCAACTTTGCTGCTTCACAATGTAATACTCAATCAGCACGGTTATATAATAAAATTAATAAAGACATATACATTTACACTGAACATCTTCATAAAGGTAAGAAAATGCTAATAGAATGGTTAAAACTACGCACCTATGCAGATATTGAACTATTGTTACAATAAGTGGAAATTAGTTAACTGGCACCACCACATCCACACGCACCACACACCTCTCACCCCACGCACACCCCAAACACATCACTACCACACACACTCGGCACACTAAACACACCCCCCACACATCACACACTCCGCACACCCAACACACCCACATTAATGTATAAATGTAACTCGGGAAACTCAAAATAAAATAATTTTGTAAGTTGTACAAACAGCCAAAGCTATGGAAGTGCGGAGTCTCCTAACACAGGCGTCATCATGCTTAAAAGGAGGCTCCAATCATAAACTAATGTAAACTAGTTGGTACAGAAAATAAACATTTTGTATTTTTTTTGTATTTTTTTTTTGTACTGGCCGATTTGTTTTTGTAAATAGTTTCATGTGTACATCTGATGAGAACATGTGAGACGTGAACAAAAACATGACTCTCCTTTTAGGTTTCGTCACAGTCGGGTAAGAAAGGGGAGCACAAAAATATACTATACTGCATCTGTACACTAAAATGTGTATTTTGTTGTGTTGATAATGTGTATGTATGACGTGTCCAGGGCTATCTCTGTTCGGCGAGCGGCGCGGCTCGTCGTCGGCCCCGCGCACGCCGCGCCGCGCCGCCTCGCCGCGCGCCTCCTCCGCCAGCGACGAGCGCTACTCTGATACGGATAGTCTTGCTAGGTGAGTCCTTAAGGCTGGGCAGTGTCCATTTTGAAAGCTGGGAACGTCGCAAATAACTGTCAAATACTTGTTTTAATCTAAGTACATGTCTATACTAATCAACAAGCTGAAGAGTTTGTTTTTTTGTATGTTTGAACGCGCTAATCTCTGGAACTGCCAGTCGGATATGAAAAAATCTTTATGCATTTGATAGCTCTATTCTTGAGGAAGGCTACTGGCTATTTAACAACACGCTAGGCCTCTTAGGAGCCGAGCACAAAGAAAAAAAAAAGGCAGAAAGAATGCTAAGCAAAAACGAAGTAATAGCATAAGAAGAATACATAAAATTGCAACTACAAATATCAACTTTAAACTGAAGTAATCTAAGTTGGTTTTTGATTGAAAAAACTATCGATAAACGGCATAAAATAATTTTTGTTGCAATGGAAACTGAACCATATGCAATAAGTTAAAGTTTTTAATCCCAAAGCATGAGATTTATGTCGTCTTGTTGGATTTAGTTTAGTTGTTTTGATTAATAATAATAATACCAGCTTATTACAGTCCCACTGTAGGGCAAAGGTCTCTTCTCATACAGTATTTTCATCTCACGAAGCGACGCGCGATTTACTTGTGGTTACCAAGTGTACAAACTCGCTGTGAATGTATGTGTGTGTAAGCGCACGAGCTCTCGGTACCGTCCGTGACAATGACGAAGTTGGAAGTGTGCGTGTGTGTGTGTTATGTGCTGACGCTATTCGTCTTCACGCACACATTCACAGCGTGCTTGTACACTTGGTTACCACGGGTAGAAAAAAATATTAAGAAGGGATGAGCATCAATCACGCTTGCTCAAGACGGGCTGACGATTTCAGACGGAGATAAGTCAAGATTTCAGCGATTTCAGTAAAGTCCAAGATAAACTCGGAAAGAGAGCAACAATCAAGATTATTTCACTAATTTTGAGCGAGAAAAACACACTGCGTTTCTAAATTACCGTGATTTAAAAGTTGACCTGGACACCTGAAATGTTTGAATTTGCGCAAGTAGAGTCCTCTAGACCGAATTTCGGCCATGGCGACCAATCGTAGCGGAGACCAGCCTTCGGCGCGGGAGATATTATAGTGCACAAGTGTGCGCGCAGACACAGGTGCACTCTCTCTGCCCTCACTTTCATAGTCCGATGGGACGGCAATCCGACACGACCGGAGAGAGATCAGGCGCAGGACCAACGGCTTAACGTATTTTCCGAGGCACGGGGGTTTCACACCGCTAACTTCCAAACCCCAGACTAAGAAAATCCTAATGGAAATACCCAATAATATTGCCCGATCAGGGAATCGAACCCAGGCCCCACGAGACCAGTCCAAGTAAAGCACTGTGTACATATAGTCCGTATATAAAGCTTGCCGCTCCTTTGAGTTGTCTTTTTCACGTCCTTTGCTAGTAGGCTTGCTGTGAATGATAGCACTCTCCCTATTTCAAAATCTCTATTTTTACGAATTAATTGAGTAGAATTAACTATATTATTCATTTATT
The DNA here is from genome assembly GCA_947568875.1 of Fissipunctia ypsillon. Taxonomy (NCBI): domain Eukaryota; kingdom Metazoa; phylum Arthropoda; class Insecta; order Lepidoptera; family Noctuidae; genus Fissipunctia; species Fissipunctia ypsillon. The sequence goes on along the minus strand of OX387663.1, from coordinate 16,423,935 downwards.
ACAGCGTGGAAATGCTAACAGACGACCAGATAGCATCGTTGATGTTGGACGCACAACTAGAAGCGGTCTGCGAGCGACTAGCCGGCGTGGTTGTGCGACAGCCGCGCTCGCCGCACTCGCCGGAACATAGATACTGACATGGTAACTAATGCTATTATTGATTAGGTTTAATCAGTAAGGCGTGGTACTCACTCTTTGCTTGCCGAGACCAAAAGAACGTAAGAAACATTGCTTTGGAAAAAACACCATCCATCTCTGTTCATGTTAAGATATTCTAATACATAATAAATACTTCAAATAACTAAATCATGACTGCGTCATTGGTTTAGAGATTGCATTGCTGCTGCGTCCGGGTTCGATTTGCGGGCCAATATGGTAATCAGAGATCGGAATAGGTAGAATATATTTACGTAAACTTCGAGGGAGTAAATAACACAGAGTGGATAATACCTCCTCTAAAATCAAGGAATAATGATAATGACGAAACAAATAAGCACATAAACCAGCCAACTTACTTTTATTTTACCTTCTTAAAACAAAACATTTGAATTGGACACAACTTTAGTACGGAACCCTAAAAAATGTAATATGAGCCTTCAAATCAATCATTTCTAACTATATAAAAAGTCTAATAAATAATTCGTGATTTTTAAATTCCGGGTTTTTAGAGGAGGTATTATCCACTCTATGTTACTTACTCCCTCGAAGTTTAGGTAAAAATATTCTAGCTATTCCGATCTCTGGTCCTAATTAACTTTTCTATCACTAAATTATTAGTTTGAAGTCTGGGTTTGTACCCAGTAAATAGCAATAGGGTCGCCACATTTTACATAAACATTAAACATATAACTGGCGAAACCTGTTGTAACGTTATAAAAAAATTACTTTTTTCAGGTCATCTATGCAGTGAAAACAACAATATTATTAATTAGTATCAGAATACAAAGAAGCACAGTTGAAAAGTTACGCTTAATAACAGAAGTTGTACATCGAGTAATGCATTCCACTTAGTGACGACTAGAAGTTGTGGCACTAACACTTTTTGGTACCAACAAAGACACAGATAAAACGTGGTCGAAATATGTCTTATTTATTTTTAAGCCTGGTTGGTGACTGTATTGAATTTCTCAGTGGCAGCCCGGAGTCTGGATTTGTGTCCGGTTGAAGGCAATAGGCTCGCCCCCTATTACATGGGACTTAAATAACAAGTTATGGTTCTGTATTTTTGAATAATGTTTCTTTTAAGCAATAGTAATTTAGGCAATAAAAAACGTTTTTATGGTTTTCTTGATTGCTTTAAATCATAAAAAAGTAATGTCATGGGGACTGCCGACAGAAGTGAAAACTTAAAACATTAACATGTACACAGGCCGCTGCGCGTCGCCAGTCTGGCGCAACACACACACACACACGTCACATTAGCATGTCGGTGACGCGAGCATGTCGCGTGTCGCGAACCCGTAAGATTTCCACTACCAAAAAGCGCTCAACGCACCGAAAGAAATATTCACTTCAATATTAACTACTAGGCAGCTGTATAAATATTAATAAGTAGCTAAATATTTTATTTCATTCTACAAATGATAAATTATATTTATTTCTGTAAATTAGTTTTTAAAAATAGGCAGTCGTGGGGACTGTTGACAGAAGTGAAAACTTAATACTAACAGTTACATGCGATTATGACATTTATTTCAGAGACATTAGCGTGCTAAATAGTATAATTTTGTTACAGCGCCCTCTAGCGTTGAGTCGTAAAACTCGTTGGAGCATGTCGCTAAACCGTAAGTTTCCCCTACCAAAAAGTGCTCAATGCTAAAGAAGTTTTCACTTCAAAAACACTTACACGTCGAAAAGAAACTTGAAATAGAACCAATATTAAGAGTGTTAGTGCCACTACTGTGAAATAAAATAATAAATTACTTGAAGTAAGTTTGGAGTGATGATGCACATATTCGTGCCGTCTCTTTCTTTATATCCTTACAAGAGAAAGATAGCAATACTTCTCTCACTCTATTCTGACTCCTTTGTGACATAGACGAGTAACGCCCTCTAGCGGGCAAGTAACATAATAACACCAACACAAATGTCTGTAACTAACGCCTAATGATCTGCGTTTCGGTATCCTTCTTATGTATTGCCGAATTTCTATAGCGAATTTAAACATTTTAATCTAAAAGATATTTTAACATTAACATGACATTTACAATTAATCACTCGTGCGGGGCTCGTGGCTAAATGATAACAGCCGCACGGGTTGATCGAAGCTTAGCTTCGCTTGCCGCGGTCGGTTCGTGGATGGGTGACCATCCATTACATATCAAGACCCTTTCTTGCCTCGGAAAGCACTCAAAATAGTTGGTAAAACAACATCATCATGGGGTCATTTATGTTCGCATAACTTGTCAAAATGTAGGGGACAGCTGATTTTTTTTCGCGATTTCAGGTTTGGTCCCATATTAAAAGTTGTTCATAATGATGAGTACAATGACCCGTTAAGAGGATGCTATGAATTCAATTTCATCCTGTATAAATGCAACCAACATGACATTTAGATCTCGCTCTTACAAAAAAATATCTTTAAACAGGTCTCTCATATTTTATTTTAATTCATATAACTTGTAATCACGAGTGTTTTAAGAAATAAACGCAAGCAGAAATACGCTAATACGTAAGAAGTCTCGTTTAATTATAAGATATATAAATTTTAAAAAAAGACAGCTACTCAATTTAACGCTTATTCGTCGATTAGTACACATATCAGCGTGGAGTTGTGTTCACTAGGCGATGAGAATTGGGCTATATTGCCCAGGGTGTTGGCAATATGCCTTTAAATTGCTCTATATTTCCCAAAATAAATAGTCAGGTGCCTGAAATGCGAAGCGCTTGTCAGCTAAATGATATCTAGACCCAGTATGGCTGGTTACCATCCGTTTTTAGCATATTTTTTCTTTTGGAAATAATTCTGTAAGAATATCGACTGCCAAGTTGTAAATTTATTCATGTCAACCCAAAATACGATGTCATGCTGTTCCATTACAATTTATTTTCATTGTAAATATTTCACTATCTTGAAATCGAATCTGAATCAGAGGCAAAAATGACAAAACTCTAAAACCATCTTCAGGTCAAATGACACCAGCATTACAAGCAACGTTGCGCCACATTGCTTGCCACATTTATTGCCCAAAAGTCGCCCAGTGAACACAACTTAATATTCCCTTAATTTCGTACAAAAGTACATTTAATTTAGAACAAGTATGAAGAATATAATTTATGTTTGTGTAGAGTTGTTGCTGAATTGCGTAATCTTAAGAGTTCCAGTGATGTTTTAAATTAATAAGGGGAGGAGATATGTAACTATGTGATAACTTCGAAAATTTGGTTATTCTTGCCTTTGTTTACTGCGTTAGTAAGTAATAATTATAACTTTGTTAAAACCATCCCACCCTTTGTGGTCAAAATAATTACAAATACTTGTTTAAAATGACTAACTGCATTTCGGACAGGAGAATAACTAATTACAAATATTCACATTTTTATTCTTCTGCGTCCCTAACTAAGGTTTAATTATTTCTTGCTGCAAAAGACTTATCGTTGCCTTTTTTAGCAACTATATGCCATATCCCGAAGAGAAATCTTATAACACTTTTTTCCCCATTTTATAATTGTTTTTTTTTAGCATTTTATCTCCTCCCCAAGCCGTAGGTTATTAGTAAAGTGTTGATCGTTCGCAATAAGTACAGATAATAACATACTCCTAGCATTATATAAGCATCGCCTAACATTTGCCTATGAACTTGGTGTCCTAGAACAGTTAGTTGTGACGTAGTTACTGGTAGAATGTTTGTGGAACGACTGAAAGTTTAGAGGGGCTGCTACTGTGTGGGTTTATTAGAAAAGTTGATGATATACCATATACGATACCCATCGCGTCTGCGGAGTTTCGCTAGCTAATTTAATTTTACCTTGTATATAAAATCTATGGTTTATAATCATTATTTTTACAAAAGCATCCTTGTTAGGCCGCAGTTATGCGATGCGAAAACTTTTGCGCCAAATGAACACCAGTAGGTCCTCAATTTAAAGTTGAAATTGAACATCATCTCTTAATTTCAAAATAACTACGTACTACAGAGCACGGAGACGCCTCTCCAACCGCTAATAGAGGCGGCACTGCCAACTGACTGAAGTTGTGCACTCAACGCACTGTCTCTAAACGCTGCCGGCGCGGGCGCAGCGATTCCGTGCTCTTTGCTACAAACTTTTTCAATCATGTACCCAAGAACGCAGTAGCGCCCTCTATGTTACTAAGATCATCATTATGTCTCAAATTATATTATTAAGAAGATTTTATTATTTTAATTTTAACAAATTATTATTATTTTGTATTTTTATCGGCTGTGCAATGCCAAGTGCAATTTTTTCGAGTGGGAGGCTCAAGATACATTTCGTTAGGTCGGAGTTCGGCAACTGAAATTGCGCAATTCTTGCCAATTTCTAAATAATCTTACAATTTCTCGGTGTTGCCGAGATTTTATAGTTTCAATAACCAATACGCAATTTTCAAATGTCAATTTTTTTCGCGATTACGATGTTGTTCCCATTTAGAAAGTTGTTCACACTGTTAAATTTGTCTACGCCTTTCTGATACATGCTGTATAAGTTAATTCATATTACAGTATCTTGAGCCTAATATATAATATAATTCTTGCCACTGACGGATTTAGCTAAAATTTTATTTTAAATTTTATGGCTTTGCAGACGTCATTGTTGACGATTTGTGTCCGTTAAAATATCATGAACTGGCATAATTTATTATAACTAATTTTATTATAATGTTAACAGTATTATATTTTTATTTTATATTTTTTTCTCAATAATTTTGTAATCTCAACAATTTTGTGAATAGCCATGTACGAAGTACAATCACCCGCCAATTTTATTTATAAGAAGTTTAAATATATAAATAAAAAATAGTGATATTATCAATATTTTGATGTAATACTCCAAAATCATGACAAAATTTTATAGTAGGTACCTACCAGTTTTATTTCGAAGTATTGTTATTATTTTTTTGGAAAAATATGATGTGTTCTGGATTGTATACCCATATAAAAATTATGTATACAATTGTATATGACAAAAAATACGTAAAATATCATCAATTTTGTGTTCAAATTGTATTCCCCATTTGCTTTATTTACGCGGATTTAAAGTACTATTGTATATTAATATACATTTCGTGACAATTTAATAACCAAAACAACACTGCCTATTCATATAATAGAAAATACCCTAAATTAGATGCAGGGGAGAATGTTGAATAGAGTTGTTTGCTGGAAGCTTCACCGTGAGAGAGCGCGAGTGTTTGTCACTTGTCAAACTCATCTTGAAATAAAAGCGACCAACTGGCGACTAGACAACCGACAAAGGACAAAGACACTTAGCGCCATCTCGCAGCAAAGTAACAAGGAACTTCATTGACAGAGTAAAAAAGTAACAAACACTTAGCGCCATCTACGCGGAACTAATTTGACAGTTTTCTTCCCCGTCAGACTTTATGTCGGCTCTGAAGTGCGCTACTCGCTGCGCAGTACCGCACCCCTCACCCCCGCTGACACGTGATTTCGTTACTGCGCAGCGATTCGCCTCATGTTCCGAGCCGCCATGGTTGCATCGGGCTGTACCAGCAGACACCCTATTCATCCAATTTTTTCCTATATAGTTGATGTGCAATTATTTTGCTTCGCGTAAATAATGCATCCGTCTTCCATACTTGTTTGATATATTATAAAAATATATTGTTAAATCATTTACATTACGTTTGAACTCAAGTATATCGAGATGGTTGGAGATGTTAGTTTGTGTACATGAAGTTGTTAATTATTGTAAGTTGTATTTCAGCAAGTAGGTGTAGTCGGCGACTCTGGTTGAAACATTGTTAATTATTCTATTTTTTAGTAATGCGTAACTCAAAATGGTAATTAAACGGCACTCTTATTAAAATGGCCGTTAATAAAAGACATTAACATTTCTAATCGAAATAGTATTTAGTAAATGACAAATTGATTTATTCTTATTTTTGCACGTTTCGGAACGGAAGTATGCGGTGTGTGTCGAAGTATGACAGCTTCGTTTCGCTTCGCTCCCAGAGGCCAGCGTTAAAGACTCGCCATGTTTTGTCTCTGCATCGCCCTAAGGTTGACTGGTAGAAAATGCATCAGGCATTGAGTCCGCCTTTGTAGTTTTTTTTTTACTTGTGCATAAAGTTTTAATAATTAATTTTTAAAAACATCTAAAAAGAACCATGTATCATAAGATTGTTTTGAAGAGAGATAGAGATAGTTGCTAAAAAAAAGCAAATCCACTGACGGCTGATTACTTTTTTTTTCGTCATTTGACTTACGCTTTGCTAAAAAAAAAACTAAACTATAAAAATATCGCAATAATAAATTAAGCTGTAAACTAGGGTCGCCATTTTAGACGCTTTTAGCTGAAGAAACGCATAATATAATGTTGTAGCACAAATACTTGCAAGCATAGCAAAATTGTATACAGTACCTGCCGTAAATAGTGTCCATCGGACTCTACCTACTTAGTGCTTGTTGACAGACCTACACTCTCCTCCGTACCTATTAACACTGTAATTTGAAAACATTGTAAAAGCCAATTATTTTTATGAGCAACCGTGGAGTTTTTTGCCGGTTCTTCTCCATAGGTAACAACCAATTGGAACCGTGCACCTAGCTTCTGACGTTTCAAAAGTACCCACGTTTATGTGAAATAAAATTTTATGAATTTGAATTTAGAACGAGGCTGTCGCACAGATTTGAGCGACAGACGACGTTCCAGAAACTCGATTGTCTCTTTTTCTTTAAATCAATGTGCCGTAGTAACGGTCGGGTATTGTATTTAATATAAGAACAATGCAATGTACAGTCACTATATTTTATAAGAAATATCAAATAATATGGCCAGGATGGTTAAAAGAAAAGTATATAATGCTACATGAAATTACCCTATTTTTATGTATTATGTAATACTCAGAATTGCAGCTATTTTTAAAAGATGTGTCACTTATTACAATTGTTATAATGAGGAATAAATATAAAAATAAATCAGGTTCTGTATTGGCAGCTCAAAATTAATTTATACCTATATCTTGTTGATAACATTATGGATTGAAAGATTGATTGATCAGTAAGCGATACAACAAATATTCGATATTTTCTGCACGCTCGTTTTACTCGCCGCATAAAATATAAAGTCGATTTTTGGCTTTATGGTGAAAGCGTCAGGGTAGCCCGCGAAATTCAAATTTTCTTACGTTTTTTTGCAATTTACATGTCAGTATCAGGTTTTATGACAAATGATGAATGATTTTATTTCTGTAAGTAGGTTTATACAAACACTTTTACACTTCAAACATTTTTTTTTAAACTAGATGAGGCCGGCGTTTCCTATCTGACTACTCTGAGAAGAAAGGCCGAAACAAACTCAGAGGTCACAGTCTCTTTTAAAGTCCAGACATAATCTTGGTCAGATCATGTGAAGACCATGTAGGTTGGTGTCTGAAATGGTCTTTTGAGGAAAGAACCACACAGATTGAGTGGACCTGTCCAGTCAGTGCAAGCATCTGTCAGTAATCGTACAGCATCGTATATGTCAATATAACTCTGTAAGTTATTATAAAACTGAACTAAAATGTCACGATTTCATGAAATAGTTATCTAATAGTGTAATTTGAACATACGAGACTTCGTGAATATATATATATATATATATATATATACATATATATGTTACGATCGCATTTTGATCAACATGCAACCTGATACTGCTGGCCTGCAAATTGCAAAAAACGTAAGAAAATTGCGCAAAAAGAAGAACGCTTTGCCGTCAATCATTCGACATAACTCGCGAAGGTACTATTTAGATCGATATTTCGCTAATTTTAAATCGATATCGTTTGACAATAGTTTTTACTTAATTCTGCCCAAAATTTTAATTCCAATCGTGGTGCTATGCACTGTCGCTTTCCATGTGCTTGAATAACTTTATATAATACTTACATTTCTTTATACACTTCATATACCTACTAAGCAGCTGAGAAACAACTATTAAATTATAATATTTTTCAAACAAATGTATTAAAAAATGCGTGCAATTGTAACTGAAAATGTTTGAAATAGCATAACAAGAATAAAATTATTGTATCACAGTGTTTTGCTCACGGATCGGTAGTAGATAGATTTTATGTTACCTTGGCTTTGCAAATACAAAAATAAGCAAAGCATTTGCATATTTGCAAAGCCATAAACAAGGTCAAACTAATTGACTGGCGAAAATTAACAGACGTTATAAGAAGTTTTGCTAGATAATTATATTTGACCTTGTTGTTGTTTTAATTGAATACAAAGCAATCTAACCTTACAGTTAGAATCTATTAGGTTTCTGTCATTTTTGTGTAATTTATTTACATGTCTTCTATTCAGAATCCATCAGCAATATTTGAAAATATAAATTCTATCTGCCATCGATCCACAAGAGCTGCGTCGACTTGTAACAAACACGCCAACAACTCTCCCAACAAACTGACCAACATTTTACGCATTCAGATAGATATATACCGGCCCACAGTGACTAACCAGAAGGCGCGGACCAGGATCGCTATCGAGCGCGACAGTGATTTCTCTTATATATGAATAGGCCTTAATGTGGACGGGGATTTTAGTATTACACTCGGTGAATCTACGAACAAGTCCAAACAAAGCCATCGGTTCGAGACTCGGATCATACCTTTATTATCGTCCTTGTTACAGAGTTGTCATGTCGTATGCAACGTCAGCAGAGATATCGTTAGCGCTAATTCGCTAGTGCATCGTATGTAGGTACCGAAATTGATGTTATTATCGAACCGACTATCCACCAAATGTGATTATCATCAGATAAGACATTCATGTGATTTAACTATACACTAGATGAAACTTTCTATTTTATTGTTCCTTTTTAGCATAACAGTAAACAATTATTTGACAAGTGGGATCGTAAGTCGCTTCTTAAAATGAAAAACTCCCTTTTTGAGTTTTTCGCGAATAACTCAAAAACTAGACGTAGGCCAAATTAATGATGGGATTTTATTTTCATCCGGAGTCTTGTCAGTTTTTTTTATTGCAGTGATTTATTACGTAAAAAAATATCGTAATGGAAAGCAGCACATGAAGTAAATTTTTGCTCCGTTGGTTTAATTGCTGTATGGAGTTCCAGTAAAAAGATAAAATAAATATATAAATCGAGAATGTGCTCCTTTACTATGAGAGTTTAGAATGGATAGCTGTGTGAAGTCACATTTTGCTACTCGTATTGGAACACACACACATGTTGGAAGTTTTGTTGGCGGACATGTTGCAAGTGGGCACGCGGCTTAAAGGGTACCGCAGATAGGCGCGACGCGTCTCTGGTGAAACAATTTCTATGAAAACTTCATAGAAATTTTTCTACCGGAATCGCGTCGCGCCTGTCTGCGGGAGCTTTAAACCAGCTTTAGTGTTTATGTTGTCAGTTGTGATAAAGTGTACAAAAGTTAGCGGTAACGTGTACGTTGTGCGTACGAGGTGACGCCTTCACATTAGTATAATAAATTAATATTAATAAGTGCCTCGTGGTTTTACTTCATATTTATTTTGATTTATATTTCCTTTTGGTGTTTTCCCGTTGTCCCCGTCACAGTAATTTTAGTCATTTTATTATTTTTTGACATATCTCGGGACCCTGGAGTCCCGGACCTTTGGAAAGCGTACGAGGAGCCGAAGCTAACTAGCAGAAGCCCTTTAGACGTTTTTAATGATATAAGGCACCAGCCGACGATTATCCCTGTTTGCACTATGCAGGTCAAGAATAACCCCCGGTTGGTGTATGACTATTGCAGGATATGAAAACAAAGTTATTGGACTATGGGTTTGAGAGGCTTAAGTGGACTGGTTACCTAGAACTATGGAAGGACTATGGCCCCTGCCTGATCAATGTTTTATATATACACGGATAAAATGGCAGGGGGTGACTTGCACAATGAATAATGGGCCCCCGAAAACGGTCGCTAGCACATAGTGTCGTAGCGACAAGGGGGCAACATGGCCTGAGGTGCTTATGAGGAGTGGAGTGGTATTCCACCGTATTATTAAATTATTATTGAATTAATAAAAAGTAAACAAGTAGGCCGTGCCCCCGTTTAACGAGGCAGCGGTAATTTAATAAAATGACTAAAAATACCGTGATGCGGACACGATTATCGGGGACAACGAGAATACATCTTCCTTTTCAAGTGCTGCCTCGTTGGTCTAGCGATAGCGGTCGCTAGCACTACTGCTGAGCATGAGGTCCTGGGTTCGATTCCCTGGTCAGGCAGTGTTTTTCTATCAGGAATTTCTCAGTAGCAGCCCGGAGTCTGGATTTGTGCCCGGTTGATGGCAATGTGTACGTTACTCCAGCAGGAAAGTGGTTCCTATGAGTGGAACGTATAATTATTGCGCAAACTGCTGTCCATGTGCGCCACATAAAAAAATTGTGCGCTTTGTCGTTTAGGAAAAACGATTCCTGCTGGAGTAACGTTGTTCCAGCAGGAAAATTCTTAACGTCGAGTGGTCGGAGAGAAATATTGTGCATGGGCAGAGAGCTTATATTTGTACAAAAAATAACGCGTGCATGTACACTTTTGAAACTTTACATGGTTATTATAAGCGTCAAGGACCGAATACAGTTTTCAGAGAGCTTATACGTGTTCTCATTAAGGCGCTGCGATATTTTTTCGGGTTTTCAAAAAAGCACGATTACTTGAAAATTATAAATATTTTCTTAAATCTAATTGTAAATTAGCTACTCGTGTATGTTTATTCTACGGGTATACATACAATGGTTTTAGAGATACACTATTCTGCAAAACGTTACTCTAGCAGGAAACGCAATATCTCGAAAACCTGAAGACGCACAAATTATATTTTCGGCGCACACTTTTGCACAGATATAAGCTCTCTGCCCATGCACAATATTTCTTTCTCAGATCATTCGTTTAGAATTTTCCTGCAACGTTACTCCAGCAGGAATCGTTTTTTTTTTCCTAAACGACAAAGCGCACAAATTATTTATGTGGCGCACATTTACAGTAGTTTACGCACTAATTATACGTTCCACTCATATCACTCTAGGAGCCACTTTTCTGCTGAGTAACGTAAGTACACGATGGTAGAGATCAGGCCCGGTCAACTTCTTGGGCGTTGCGATTATACCTACTGGGGATTGTTCTGTGTTGCCAGCAAAAGTAATGGCTTTTATTTTTTGGCAACACTGATCGACGTTTGTCATTTTGATTGTACAAATATGGCCGCCGTTTGTTGTTTACGACTGACGCGCTGTTTGTAGTTTTTACGATTTGCCATTTCTTTTTCTGCTTTTACGTCGAGTTGAGCACGTTCTCCTCCGTAACCGTGTTGAATCAAGTGGTGTTGTCGTTGCTATTTGTGTTATAGACACTTTGTGATAGAGACACTTGTTTTCCGGGTGTGGGTGAATTTCCAATCATGGGAGATAATCTGAGACGTAAATGTCTCAAATGTGGGAACTCACCTTGTGTAGACCCCAACATTAAATTGTACCGATTCCCTAATCCTGGACCAACAAATGCACAACGGTAAGAGAACATAAATCAATCTTAACATAACCTTAAAATCTGTTTCAAATCAATCGATTTAACAAGTCTTTATTTATTTTCAGATGTGAATTGTGGGCCAAATTCTGTTTCCCGTAAGTTTCCTGTAAGCAGTAACATACGATTTGCTAATTTAATAAAACTATTAAAGAAATACCTGTTTCATTAAACTCTCCTCCCCTCTATCTTGAAAGATTGGGGACTAGAAACAATTCTGGCACTTCCAGATTACTCCAGAAAGGCGTCTAAATTTTAAAAGTACTCGGCGACCTTTCTGAAGTAATCTGGGAGTGCCAGAATTGTTTCTAGTCTTCAAATATATTATAAATCACGTGATCTGGTTCAAATTTTCCGCCTCGATTGTTGTACTTGGGAATCACAGAGATGGCGTTAGAGTCAAATAGTTTTTCTTTGTATGAAGTTAACATTCTTCCCGTAGGGTAATATGTGTTCTGTGGTAGAGATCAACTATTTTAAAACTGCATGCCCCTCCACTAAAATTTCAGTACAAACATTTGAAATGTGTATGCACAAAGCAGTGGAGGGGCGTGCAGTTTTAAACTAGACGATCCCTAATAGGCTCGCCCCCTATTACATGGGACTTAAACATAACTAGCGAAATGTGGGTGTACTATAGGTACACCTCTGCCCCTTCGGGGATTACAGGTGAGATATTATGGTTATGTTAAATGAAATATAATTTTCAATAATGACTTTATTCAGTACAAGTACAACAGAACAAAACGCACAGGACGGAAACAACACTGAACGCTAAACAAACGGCCATAAAGAAACATCCAATACGTATTTAATAATTATAATATACATTCACAAATCAGTTACAAAAATACGTCTTTTTGGTTACATTTTGGCTCCAAGAATCTGTTTCTGTTGAAAATATCCTTAAGGTAAACGTGTCCCGACAAATGGCGTATGAACCAGCGATTGTTCATAAGAAAAATACTCTAGAAACGAGAATAAATACAATCGTGAAAACCGTTGAGCGCTTACATGCGAACGATGTCTAGCAGGCGATCGTTTGACGGGTTAACGCCATCAAGTGGGAGGGCGGGCGTCGCGAGGTGCAGCTGGAGGCGGGAGAGGGGCCACTTTCAGTGTCCAGATAGACGCTATTATAAAAATTGTTATCATCCCTATTTTACTATACATATACATATAAAAAAAATAGTAGTTCATCGGTATCGGGAACAGGGTCCAAGCTATCGGCGGTCAGGGCTCCAGATAGAGGAACCTCCTAACAATGCGAGCAGTGTCCAGAAGTACCGCTTTCTGGATCAAGCTGCCCAACGAGAGCCTCCTTAGGTGTTGGTCGAGGCTCTTGGCAGTTAAGCCATTGGCTGATATCGGCACAATGATCGCCGAGTCCACATCCCACATGTCGACAACCTCGCGGGCCAAGTCAAGATACTTGATTTGTTTATCTTTCTCGGCTTTCACGAGGTTCCCGTCATGCGGGACAGTTACGTCAATAATCATTGCGCGCCGCTCTATTCGATCCACCACCACTATATCAGGCTTATTGGCAACAATAGTCCTGTCAGTGATGATGGATCGATCCCAGTACAATGTGATATGTCCATTTTCGAGAACTGGGTCGGGCACATACATGTAGTACGGCACTTCCGATTCCACAAGACTGTATTTCAGAGCAAGTTGCTGATGGATAATCCTGGCTACAAGGTTATGTCTATGCAAGTACTCTTCGTTAGCTAGACGAGAACACCCGGAGATAATGTGTCGGATTGATTCTCCCGGACGGTGGCATGGCCGACAGATGTCAACCGTGCCGTCTTTCACAATAAATCTCATTATCATCCCTATTATTATTAAAATCATCAATACAACTCTCTACGCTCTCATTACCCTACCGAAGGACTATTTCATGAAATCATGCCATTTGAGGTCAATTCTAACTTGGAGAGTCGTACTCGTATTGATAATTCCAATGATTTTCTTGGAATACATATTTGTTACGGTCGCGAATCATATTTTGATCAACATAACCTGATATTGACTTTTTTTTGGATGGGAAATCATCAAATGACTCCCGATCTGACCGGAGCGGGCGTGTCAGTTTTTTACTGACTACCTGATGTTAACCTGCAAATTGCAAGATACGAAAATTTTAATTTCACGGCCTACCCAGGCGAAAAAGATAAGGAAGCCGTAAACGATTATTTTATAATCGATTTGAAGCCGACAAAATCGATTACTTTGGCGAAACTCAAAAAACAGACGCCATTTTAAATATTTTCAACAGAAATAGATCCCAAATCAATAAAGTTTCTACTAACGATGCGCGTTACAATATAATAATAGATGAAAATTGAGCGAATAAATTGAAAAATATAGTAATTACAACAGCTACATGTTTCGATACATTTTGGTTAACATAGTAAAACCGACTAATCGACTATTTGCTTAATACTAAATCGCTTTTCATATACCTAAATACTTTTCTTAGGCGCGTTAGAGGGTAACCAACTTGATTCTTTTATTAAATAATAATAGGTAACGGAAGACTAGATAAAGAGATTAAAATAACATTATAAAATTAAGGCCCACTTGCACCACAAATCACTAAATGCATTTATTACTGGTACCCAGTAACTGGGTTGTGGAAGTCAGGCAGGCAGTCCCCTTGGTAAGACTGGTTGTCAGACTTTCAGGCTTCTGACGACCCGTAAAGACTGTCAATGATCCACGAATGACACAGCCAGGACCAACGGTTTAACGTGCTTTCCGAAGCACGGAAGGGTCTTAGTATGAAACCACGGGTCACCCATCCGCGGAACAACCGCGGCAAGCTTAGCTTAACCCGATCGATCGATCCGTGCGGCTGTTATTACTTAGCTACAAGCGTCTTTATGTGATTGACAAAAACAGAACGATGTTTTAAATTAGTGTAGCGCGAAACGTATTTAGTGATTTATGCTGCAAGCGGGCCGAAATATTAAAAACTTCATAATATTTTCTTTGTGGAAGACAATTCAAATAATTAAATTTGGGCTAAGCTCCTATTTCTGCATACATTTTCACTGTCAACATATGTGATTGGTTGCCATTATTTAAACTAACCAATCACAGACTTAATAGATTTGACAGCAAATCTAATAATCTAACTTCCAAAAACCGAAGTTTAGCGAGGAAAAAATGTAATAACAAAACAAACAAAAATAAAAAATCTCTACAGAATCCAGTTTATCACCCATCCGCGTACCCTGTTCATCTATACAATATAAATAACACTATACTCCATTTGAAATAAGATTAGAAATTTAAATAAACCTTTTGACAGATTTTTTCTTTTATTCCTTAGACATAAGGATGTTATTAAAAGCAAAAACGTGGTTACAATACCAACTGTTTACTGCAGGTGCCACATGTCATGCCACCAACGCAATAGAAGTCAAAATCGGTTAACGGACTGTAAAAAAGGTTTATTTAAATTTCTAACCTTATTTCAAATGGAATATACGTTAGAACAAGGGAATGCAATGAACAACGTGTACAAGCTATCACAATTATTATTTACTATTTTGAGCACGAAAATTCAACCATAAGCTAAAAACATTGTAAATGTTTTATTAAGTACAAGATAGTTGCTGAGGCGTGTTTCGAATGTAGCCTCTAAAATCGACTAATTTTATAGAAATGGTAAATGGGTTGGGTAAATAAGTGGTTTAATTAGTACTCATTTATTAATACAAGGTCAAGTTTATTTAACTAGCAAAACTTCACAGAAGAAGTGATGATAAAATAATGTATTTTTTTTACACATAATTTAAATTAACAAGGCACAACACTACCAGTGGCCGTTGACTCCGGAATCAGCTGTACTTACCTACTTGAAATCATGAGTTGAGAAAAACATTTTTTCTTTTTGATTTATCACCATTAGATTCTATCACACGTGTGTGAAGTTTCGCTAGTTAATTTAATTTGACCTTGTATAAATAATAGATTACAAATATTTCTTGTCCCTTGAGCAATAACAAAAAATTCTCACCAGTTACTGAAATCAGCGCAATCGTATGACTGGGGTTCGAATTTACTTCTCGTTATTACCAGTCAACCTCTTAACCACTGAGCTGTTGACTTAGTTAATAATTATAAGTTTCTTTCAAAATCACGCTTCAGCAACCTCAACATTCAGTCACTAGAAATTATTCAAACGTTGCAATAAATAAATTAACTTAAGAGGGTTGTCACATTTTACACCGCTCTCGCTCACACGGGACCAAATTTTTAATAATGTTAAATGAAAAGATGCATTTTTGAAAAATGTATTCAATAGGCGGTCTACAAAATAATATTAATTTAATAGGTAATTATTAAAAACACATTTTTATTGCGGCATTTATTTATATTATCTCAAAAACAGATCATAATACTTAATTACATATGTTTATTAGATAACACAATAGAAATGTGTTTTTTGATAACTACCTATTAAATTAATATTATTTTGTAGACCGCCCATTGATTACATTTTTCATAAAAGCATTTTTTCATTTAACTTTCTTAAAAATTTGGTTCTGTGTGAGCGAGAGAGGTGCAAAATGTGACAACGCTCTTAAATAACAATGATTATACTTTTAACTATGCATTAAATTGCTGTAAAACTTACGTGAATCGAAGACAACTCTCGTTGTTGCTAGCGTATTTTATATTTTTAATTAATATTATCTATCGGTCGTGTTTACACTGGTAACATTAAAAAATATACAAGTGGTTTTTTTAACAGGGATCATCATGACAACCTTTAGAGGTTAGGTTTGATTTAGAAATGCAAATTAATGTTAGGTAAGATTGAATTATTTAATGTCAACAATACCTTTATTTGGCACCTACTTTCTTAGCAAATAATTAAATAAAATTCTGGTTCTAAAATCACCGAAAAACAAATCCATCGATGGATTTTCTCTTCATGACTTTGGATTTTGTAGAGTGAGTAAGGCATTATGGGTTGCCCTTTATTTAGCACCATTTGAAGGTATAGATAAAATACGCTAACAGCAACGAAATTATTGTGTCGACAGAGGGCATGCACGGTCACCATTGCATAAGCATAGCATAATCAGCCTATAACGTTCCATAGGCCTCCTCTCTGTGAGAGGGAGTGGGCCGTAATCCACCACGCGGACCCAGTGCCGGGTGGTAGATGTCACATGTCTTCGATCTTTTGGTTATAGGACATGCCGGTTTCCTCACGGTGTTTTTTTCATCGTTCTGAGAGCAGTGGCGATGAAACAATTTACACAAAGTAAAGCGCTTGTCTGGGTTCGAACCTACGACCCACAACTCGTAAGTCGTGGCCGTTACCACTTGGCCACCGCTGCTCTTCGGTCACCATTGATTATTACATAATTCGTAATATCGGTAAGCACAGCTTGAACGTCCCTACCTCCGTTTTCTGTGTCAAATCGGTCTTTTAATTCACAATTAATGCTTTTTGACAGTGGTTATATATTTGAATGCTTCGTTGGTCTAGTGCATGAGGTCCTGGGTTCGATTCCCAGGTCGAGCAGAGTGTTATTGGGTTTTTCTATCTGGAATTTCTCAGTAGCAGCCCGAAGTCTGGATTTGTGCCCGGTAGATGGCAATAGGTTCGCCCCCTATTACATGGGACTTAAACATAACTGGCGAAATGTGGGTGTACTATAGGTACACCTCTGCCTAACCCTTCAGAGAAACAAGGCGTAATGTTATGTTTATATAAGAGGTAAGTATCGTGTTACCCAGTAACTGGGATGTAGAGGTCAGCTAAGCAAGCGCTCCATGTAATATACTAGTATTCAGATGCAAGCAAAAATAATATATATCGGTAATCTCGATATCTAATATAGATCGGTAAGACATGAGAATCGATCGGCAATACAGAGTTTTTAGTATTATGGTAACCCTGCCCGCCCTCTGTATACTGTGTTCCTTCAACAAGTTTCCAATTATGGCGTAAAGGTACTGAGCACATGAATTACATACTGGGCAAATTGACAGCAAGCCGCTCTGTATGAACGAATAGCAACATTTGTTTGAATAAATAAATTAAAACTAAGATTACAGTATTTGGAATCAATTGTACATACGGGAATTCATTGCATTTGGGGACCAAACAAAAGTTTCGTAACCCATTTAAGTATATTTTATTTAGATTTTAAAATTAAAATAAAGTTCTAAATTGAAATAAATATAGAAACGGATGATTAAAGATCAAATTGTGCGTTTAATAACCATTTCTGTCTGATAAATGTGGGAAGAAAATACGTTTATTAAAATAGATCATTTGCATAATTTCGTTTGGATACCCTCTTTAAAAATGACCGAGAGAAGAATCTCGTGACAGAGGACCATCATAAGCTCGACAAAAAGGTCCCGGTAGAATCTTTTCGCTACAGAATCCTGAAGTATCACCTAGAAGGATTACGTAACTTATGATTATGAGTGATCCCCAGTAACTTTTGAAAAATATTTTTCAATATTGAACAGTCAAAAAGTTACAAAACTGCATCATAATAATATCAATTTATACACATTCAACATTAATCAATAGGTACTAAATAATAATTGATTTTTAATAATTCACTTAAATCTAATATATACTTTTTTATAATATATTAGCTAAATATAATATCTTTTTAATTTAATACATCGGGTCAACGATTTGGAATGCATCTTTTCTTTTTTTCAAAAAATTGGCACGAATTATAATACTTTTCTTTTGCAAAGTCTACTTTTTATTGTTTTTTTTTTCTACGTTTTTATTTCAGTAGAAAATAACAATAATATTATGCGTTAATTTCTTTTTACAAGTAAAAACAATATTCAAATCAGAAAATTATTTGTAAGTTTAATTTTTCTTTTAACTTTTTACAAATTCTAAGGCGAGTGACACACTTAGCAGGCTATCGTCCGGTATTTACCGACAGAATACCTGTATAGTGTGAAATATACCTTAAAATTAGGGTACATAAACGCTTTGTAGAAACACGATAGAAAAATCAACCTTTTTTTAATATCGACATCTAAATTATTCTGAAAGTTATTTCCTTGAGATCAATAACGCATTTTATTATTACAATATTTTCCTTTCAAACGTTCTAGCAATATTAAATACACTAATTTAACAATTTAGTCTATCAATCAATCAATCTTTCAATCAAATTGATGATTGATGCCACTTATCACTTGGTCCTAACTATTCAACCGTTTCAAAAATACAAAAGTCCAACTTTATCAATCATTCAATCACTTTTTCAAGAATCAATCTGACGATTGATAAACAACACTATTTTGTCTTTTCCTTATCTTACAATGTCAACACTGTTCTTCAATCAATCACATAGTTGATTGATAGCTGGCCCCTTTAAATGCATCGTGTACAATTTGCGTCAATCGAATCAATTGTCTGAGGCTTCATTTATTATGTTGTCACTTCCTGTAAAAGTAAAATACAAAAAGTAAAGTAAAAGTAAATTTTTTTTCCCCGAACCCTTTGGAAAGCGTACAAGGGGCCGAAGCCAACTCGAAGAGACCCGTTAGACGTTTTTAATTAAATGAAGCATATTTGTTTAATTATTATTATTTTCTGTTGTAAGACCACCTGCAATTACGGTCATAGAATACGGTGTTAGTGAGGGAAGCTTAAACTAGAAGGTAATCCATGAAAGTTACTGTTTATTAAGATTTTTAGTAGTAAGTTGTAGACCTTTATTTGTAAAGAAGTTCGTCAGGTGAAGTACTACTATGAGTAGGTACTGTCCGGTTTGCTTCATAGCAGAAGCAGCGTTGCTGAGGCCTAGTTTGAGTGCTGAGTGTCAATGTAATAGGGATGTGTATAAAAAAGAAATTCTATTTAGTCCGTCAGTCAGATAATACAAAAATATTAGACACGTATTTTTTGCTTTATCATATTAATAAAAAATGACTTCGATAAAACGTCTTAAACTCAAACTCGAAGCATTTATTTCAATTAACCCAATTACAGGCACTTTTGAATAGTCAAAAGAGTCGGTCAGAAAGTTAAATCTAGGTTCCCATTCCAAAACGTAGATCTTCCAAGGACACTCTTTTAAATCAAGATTATTACAAAAGCCTGGGTACGTTATTCTTGTTGCTTCTATACCTATGTGAGAACAATGTAAAAAAAAAATTAAGTTGGGGAGTAGGGGGCTCGCTACTCGGTATAAAACCTAGCAACGCGTGACGTCATGCCACATTTTAACTCAATGTATCGCCGTAATCTTTTGATTATGTAAAAAAATAAAAAATACGTGTCCAATATTTTTTAATAATCTACCTGACTGACAAAAAAATCTTTTAGTCATCATCCCCATTACTAAGATAGCAACGCACGCGCCACGACTCTGATATCGCAGGTGTGTATAGCGGCGGTGACCTCTTACCATCAGGTAATGGTGGGTCGATAACCTCGTACAGGTTGTGGGAATCCTCTGGATGTGAGAAGCACAGGACCGGTCGATGTGGCGAAGCTTTCGGGAGGCCTCTGTCCAGCAGTGGACATTTTTATTTAATTATTTATTAAAACTTTATGCACAAGTAAAAAGAATACCGTACAAAGGCGGACTTAATGCCTGAGGCATTTTCTACCAGTCAACCTTAGGGTGATGCAGAGAGAAAACATGGCAGGTGCAACATAAGGGATAGATAACACGAAAATAACTATAACATACTGGAGTAAATACATAGATATATAGTTATATACATATATACATAAATACTTATAAACGGAATAAACTTCGTCAGGAGAAATAACGATCAAAAGAGGAGAAAACGAATCCACCAAATCAGCGCTGGGATGTTTCTGCCAACTTCTTACGTATATGCTCACGTGCCCTGACTTTAAATGACAACCGATTTCTTACCGTCCTGATGTTCAGAGGGAGCGAATTCCAAAGAAAGACTGCTTGGACAAAGAAAGAAGAGTGAATGAAACCAGAGCGGTGAGAAGGACATCGTAGAAGACGATTGTTAGTGGAACGAAGATTTTTACTGTAGGCAGAGCATAAATACTGAATATGGGAAGTCAGGTAAGAAGGAGAAGTAGGTTTATTGAGAATAGAAAATAACATAGACAGAGCCCTCACCTCTCTGCGCTGACGAATGGGTAACCATTTTAAACGCAATCGGTGCGCAGATACATGGTCATACTTACGAAGATTGAAAACGAATCGAATGCAATTATTGAGAAGGCGGTCAAGTTTATTGAGGAGATCTGCATTCAGGTCATAGTAACACACATCACCATAGTCAATTATGGGAAAGATTAGGGACTGTACAAGCATAGCCTTTATGTGTGATGGGAGAAGATTTTTCAACCGATAGAGCGACCGCAACGTTCCGGTGACTTTTTATTGCGAAATAGTCCGGCTCTTGCCCGCGATCTCGTCTGATGGGAATCGATGGATGAGGTCTACGATGGAATAAGCGTGCCCAGAAGTTGTCTGTTCACACTTTTGCCTTGAAGGCTGACGTGTTATATGTGAACACAGACGCTGGCAGAGAGTTCCACATTTTGGCTGTGCGCATAATAAATGTGGAGGAGAACGTCTTTCTGAAATCATGATGTACCCAACCTGCCTAGGTGAGTGTGGTCAGATGTCAGGGCGTGTGCGCAGGCTGCAGGCTGCAGGTGTCGCAGGCCAGCATGCGCGCTGTGTAGCGCTCGATCTGGAACGTGGCCGAGGCTACGCCCCACTCCGTGCGTGCGAGTTGCTGGCACGAGTGGAGGACCGCTTCGGGGTCGGTGAGCTCGTCTGTGGACATAAAAAAAATAGAGTAATTTTGTAGGCAAATAGCAAGCAAAAAAAAATTAGTTCAAAAGGTGCAACCAGACTGTGGAAACGAGAATAGAGAATTGAAAAAATTAGGAAAAGATTATGGTACAGAGTGCGCAACAGTCTATGGTACAGAGTGCGCAAAAGTCTATGGTACAGAGGGCGCAACAGTCTATGGTACAGAGGGCGCAACAGTCTATGGTACAGAGGGCGCAACAGTCTATGGCACAGAGTGCGCAACAGTCTATGGTACAGAGGGCGCAACAGTCTATGGTACAGAGGGCGCAACAGTATGGCACAGAGTGCGCAACAGTCTATGGTACAGAGTGCGCAACAGTCTATGGTACAGAGTGCGCAACAGTCTATGGTACAGAGTGCGCAACAGTCTATGGTACAGAGTGCGCAACAGTCTATGGTACAGAGTGCGCAACAGTCTATCGTACAGAGGGCGCAACAGACTATGGTACAGAGGGCGCAACAGTCTATGGTACAGAGTGCGCAACAGTCTATGGTACAGAGTGCGCAACAGTCTATGGTACAGAGTGCGCAACAGTCTATGGTACAGAGTGCGCAACAGTCTATGGCACAGAGTGCGCAACAGTCTATGGCACAGAGTGCGCAACAGTCTATGGTACAGAGTGCGCAACAGTCTATGGTACAGAGGGCGCAACAGTCTATGGCACAGAGTGCGCAACAGTCTATGGCACAGAGTGCGCAACAGTATGGCACAGAGTGCGCATCACTCGGTTTACGCGCACATACAACGCTACAATGATACTTTGGCGCGTGGCCAATATCAGTGCAAACGTCCCCCATCATCACTCTCGTACATTTTGTATGAACCAACGCACACTACGAGCGGCCGCACCGCACTTTTTTTGCGTCAAAACGCATTGCGCTGCGGCCCGCTGCAGCAGTAATGTGTGCTTGGCTTTAAACTCCAAAACGTATTTTCGACAAAACTAGATAATTATCCTGAGTTTTCCTTTTCCCCATGGGGTGTTATCTAGCAGCGCTGACAATGGGGAAGGCAACTGTCAAAATGGCGCTGTCGTAGCTAGTTCCCAACTTAAGCCAATAATATACAAGGCGTGAGGTGGTTTTATTTTATTTTTGCGAAAATGATGCGTTGTTGTGTTACTAAATACTCGAAATTGGAGTCCACCATTTCCCGAGAGACACTAAAATTAAAAGTGGTGGCTTAAAGCTATTCGTAGAGATGTTTTATAAATTAAACAGAGTAGATACATTTTGAAGAAAGTGACTTAGAGAATATATTTATGGTTTTAAATTCTGACACTTTCCATATCATTTTCACCGAAAGTAACGAAATAGCGAAATAAAAGTAAACTCATGAATGAACGAAATGTCAAATTTATTGTAGGCCGTGGGGACCTAGCCACGATCACGCCATCTACAATTAGCTTTGCCCGACCTTCCCCATTGACTTTAAATTAACCTGTTTTTTTTTTGGCAACAATAACTAGTGGTGTAGTGTTCTTGAATGTACTTACCAATAGCCACGTGTGCTGTGAGGATGACGTAATGCGTAGACAGAGCCCACACATGCAGCGAGTGCACATGACGCACGCCGTTCAGCGCAGACAGCATGGATACGCATTCACGATACCTGCAATAATAAAACCATAATATTATAAGGAAACTATTATAACAAATAAAAATAATGTAAAACATTCAATTAATAATTCTAGAACAGGAAAATAAAGTTTTTGTCCGGTTCAATTCCAGATTTTAGTCTGATCTGATTGATCACCAATTCGTTTTCTAAATATGGTAACTGTGAAAATATTTTCCCGAAACTGTAATAATTTAATTGGTTCTAATGACTCTGATAAGCCATATTCAGAAGTCATTTATAACGACCATTCAGTCGAGACAGCCTTTTTTACCTTTGTTTATCGTGCGATGTTGCCAGCCTTCACAAATTGTTGCCAATACAAAAATTCCACAAACCTGAAGTTCTTTGGCACAGCTTGCATGAGCATGGCGAGCGCGTCTCGCACCACCTGCGCCGACGTCAGCAGAACTAAGAAACTGAACACGAACGTGCAGATAGGATCCACCACCTTCGCTTCAGGCTGGGAACAAACAGAAGAGGCCCGGATGTAGCCAGCAGCAGCATGCGCAAATAATTTCCACATGCAAGTGCAAGTCACTGCGTGCAGCCGGGCTTTAAAGCCAGAGTAAAAAGTAAGCGACAACCTCCATTTAACGACACATTCCATAAAACGTCGTAATTTAGTTGACTTTGGTTGGTTTACCTCTTTGTCCATACAATGATACAGTCTGTGTAGCATCACACCCACTAAAATAACGACTACAATACGTCATTATTAAGCCATAAACAGTACTTTCTAAGTTGCGATATTAACAAGAACTGCATCCGAGTACGTTCTTTTGTGGCTTTATTGTCTAGCACGTATTTACCTCGGCTGCTAGACTGTCGTTAGGCTGTTATGCATTGTCTATACAGGGTGTATGGGACAGCCCTCCGCAGACTGATGGAGTGGATTCAGTATATCATACTAAGATGACCGGTACATGAAATTATTTCAGGAACGTTAAGGGAATCCAATACATGTGGTTTGTTTTATTACCTCACACGCAATGTATCGTTACCGTAACAAAACGCGCGTAGCGAACGGCAGCGCAGCGAGCCTTCGGCCGCCGAGTATTTCAACATCCATTGCTGATTTATTTATTTTAGCTGTTTTATTTACATAAATGGAGTGCTGCGTACATATAATGTAAATTTACATTGAAACAAAGGAATAGTAACTGAAAATACGATTAAAAAACTGATAATTTTCCTGCGAATATTTCCGGTGGAATATGATTCAAAATAAGGAGCTGAATGTACCCTGTTAGTTTGCGGAGGGCTGTCTCGTACACCCTGTATATTATTCTTAGTTGCTCACTCTTATAGTAAATACATATTATGATAGTAAAATAATATTGATATTTCTTTTCTCCGTTTAACGACAACTCTCAATAACACCATAAAATGCGCAGTCCCTTAAGTGTTGCTACATAGAGTTTAAACTATATTTAAATTACATGTCAATCTTTTACTGAATTTTGCGTCCTCGTTGACAACATACTAAATTAATTGGACGTTTAAATTCCTTTTCAAAGGTTCGTCCCTTTCACCTCATTTTACACCGGTACATACTTTTATAACAATTTATGTTCATCATTTTAGACATCATCATCATTTTGTTGTTTCACGAAAGTACTTACATAAAACTTAATAAGTATGGACGCGAGCAGTACTCCACAGCTCTGAATTAGATCACCTATGACGTGGATCAGGGCTGCCCGGAGATTGATGTTCCTACAACAAACGGTCAAGTAAACTTTGGTGGAGGCGAATTACTGTGGAGAATCATTACAGCACGGAGCCTGAAGTTATTATGTCAATCATCATCTTCTTGACCTTGTCCCGTGGTACGTGGGGGCGGCGCAACCCGTTTTCTTTTCCTATTCTCCCCTGTCAATCGTCACTGTCATAACTACGTAACTTGAGACTGGAGAGGCATTCCACCAGTTTTTATGACAAGTCTTTTACAGTTCAAGCAGTGCGGTTATGGAATGCCTTGCCCGTGTCGATAAGGCGTGCTCAATCTTTGTCCACTTTTAAAATTCTGGTAATAAAACACTTCCTCTCTCCTTAAAACTCATCATTACATAAAGTTCCCTGCCCCTGTTTCATGTTTATTATTGTATATTTATATATATACGTATGGTATGTATGTATTTATTGTGTATATAACTGGTGCACAACTGACTACCTACAGTACTGTCTCTCCATCTCCCTTTTAATCGGCTTGTGTTTAAACACCACCCAAAAAAGTACCTATTTGACTACCAAAAAAATTTCTAAACGGTTACCAAAATGGATAAATGGTCACCAAATAACGTTTCCTAAAATATTATGAAATAAATCCATTTTTTCGTATTATTGACTGCCATAAAAATATATGGACGCCTTTAAAATACACTTAAGACTAAATATTATATATTGTCACTACTTAGATGTTACCAATTATGTAATACTATGAGTTCTAATTTGGTAATTTTTGCTAAATAAGAATTCTTCTTAAGTCAGAATTTGGTGACCGTTGATCCATTTTAGGACGACCGTTGGTGACCGTCTAAATTATACCCCTTTTAATCCATCCAAAGGTTGTCTGTAAAAGATCGCTTTTAGCGATAAGACCGCCCATTGTGTCACCCTGTATGTAAAATTTCTACATTTTTATATCTGTAATTTTTATGGTGTACAATAAAGAGTATTCTCTTCTATTGTATCATTCACTCCCTTTTCATTCATATCATTCCTCACACACACAATCCATCCATCTTTTCTTTGGTTTTTATATTCATAAACCTGTGTATCCTAACTTCAAAAAAGCTTTGATAATAGGAACATTAACATCAACTGGTTAGTCCTAACAACCCGCGGGGTAACTGCGTAACACACAGTAGGAATCGGTTCCATTTTGACAGTTCAACAACATTCATTGCGTTATTTACGTTGTTGAGCAGACAATTTTTTCGAACTTTTGCAGCAATGGATTAGCAATATGCTTCAGTCATTGATATTGTGTTACGCAATTAGGGCGCCGGACATGAAGCTTTCAGGGGAGCAGCCTGCACTAGTGCACTGATCAATCAGGTAAAACAAAATATAAGTACAGTCAACTATCAAGATGACTTCATATTTAACGCCTTCACAAATCTCCTTGACTATACGTTTATGTCAAAATGTTTTATCCAGACTGCCGATTATGGACAATCCCAATAGGTATGATGCCTGGGTGAAAAAAAAAAGAATTTCTATTTAGTCCGTCACTCAGATAATAAAAAAATATTAGACACGTATTTTTTGCTTTACCATATTAATACAAAATGACTTGGATAAAACGCATTAAAGTTGGGGAGTGGGGGCTCGCTACGTCACAACTCGGTATAAAATCTAGCAAGGCGTGACGTCATGCCACATTTTATCTCAATGCATCGCCGTAATCTTCTTTCTTTTATTCCGTAATTCTCTTGAGGAGCTCGTGGCTAAGTAATATCAGCCGCACAGGTCGATCCATCAGGTTAAGCTACGCTTGCTGGGGTTGGTTCGTGGATGGGTGACCATCTTTACATACCGAGACTCTTCCGTGCCTCGGAAAGCACGTTAAGCCGTTGGTCCCGGCTGTCATTCGTGGATCTTTGACAGTCGTTACGGGTCGTCAGAAGCCCGAAAGTCTGACAACCAGTCTTACCAAGGGGTATCGTATTGCCCAGGTACTGGGTTGTGGAGGTCAGATAGGCAGTCGCTCCATGTAAAATACTGGTATTCAGCTGCATCCGGTTAGACTGGAAGCCGACCCCAACATAGTTGGGAAAAGGCTAGGCAGATGATGATGCATCGCCGTAATCTTTTCATTACGTAAACAAAGAAAAAATATGTGTCTAATATTTTTTAATAATCTTCCTAACGGACAATTAAAATTTTTTAGCCATCATCTCTATTGTTTTAAGACAAACTTCATCAAACAAACTCACCGTGGCTGCGAGCCTACGACGTTGGTCTCGACAGTGGCCAGGTCCTTCATGGTGTAATCTCCGTTGACCAGCGAACCGTTAGTCTGTTTGTGTTCTCGTGATCTCCGGAACAGTCGCCAGCCGCGGGAGGCGCCTCCAGTGGAGCCGTGTGAGTGAGCGTGGGCGCAGGCTGCGCCACCGTGTGTATGGTGATGGGCTAAAGAGAAAGAAATCAGGTGAATTAATAACATCACCCTTGTATTTTTGAAAGGACTCGCGAGGTATAATATTTGTATTTTTTATTTTAAATTGATATATTATGAACGTTTTAAGTTACAGTACGGCCGTCGAGAGAATGCGTTCTTCATACCTGTCAGTTTCATACTAACGAATATGTGTTTTGCAAATTTGATCCTTATTACAACTAGAAATTGTCCAACTGACAGGTGTGAGGAACGCATTCTCTCGGCAGCCGGACTGTAAGATTACTTTAGTCTAATTTAAGTTTTCCTGTGTTGTCTTTCTTTTGTCTTTACACACTGTCTACGTTTCTCATCCAACTCCTGTTGCAGGTCTGCTAGATGAAATTTCTAATTAAATAAGCCGTATCTTTGTGTTATCGTGGTATAGTAATTTTATTCTAAGTGCATCGTCTTCACATAAAATATACTTAATGTGTACAAAATATTGTAAAACATTTTAAAAGAGTAACGGTTGAGTTTCTTGCCCATTCTTCTCCAATGCATACGAAACTACTTTTTGGAAGGGGCGGCTAGACTCAATTCCATTTTTTTTTTTTTGTAAATTTTGACGTTCAAAAGTGCCTTTTATGTGCCTAATCTAAATAAATTATTTGACTTTGTAGCCAACCCCGCAGCCCGACACGATCATCTTCATATCTGGCCCGATGTTGTAGGTATTCGTCTCGTGTAAACGGACCACGGCTAGTACAGTTAGTACTCACCGATATCAGACGCGCAGCCGTGCAGCACTAGCGCCAGTATGACATTGAAGCCGACCCCGCAGCCCGACACGATCATCATCATATCTGGCTCGATGTTGTACTCGCCCGTGTGTAAACGGACCACGGCTACGTACACGAATATGCCAGTCAGGATCCAGATTAGGAGGACTGACAGCATGGCGCCAAGTACCTCTGAAATAAGAAGATATGATGTCAGATTTTGGGTTTGTATTATAAAAATGTAAAAAGATTTTAAGCAGTAAATTGTATTACCTAAAATTTTACGATAAAATGAATTCAATTTTACAGTGAAAAGAACACACACAATTGAAATATGTTGACAAACATAAAAACAGAAGAGAACAATATTGTTGCTTGTGCTAAAAATAACAATTGTGTTATACACGCTGCTTTTTTATTGGCTAGGGAGCTGCCACGATAGTGTTGTACTCATAATTATGAACAACTTTTACTATGGGACCAAACCTGAAAAAATATTGTTGCTTGTGCTAAAAATAACAATTGTGTTATACACGCTGCTTTTTTATTGGCTAGGGAGCTGCCACGATAGTGTTGTACTCATAATTATGAACAACTTTTACTATGGGACCAAACCTGAAAACAAAAAAAAAATCTGCTTGTCCCTACATTTTGACGAGTTATGCGAACAGAAATGTAGGGAACAACTCACGTGTCCGTCAACAAGCTTCCATAGTGATCCATACTACACTGACGACCGTGCCTGCACACGACAAATAAACCGTAGTTTTTCACGGCAAGAAAAACGTGTGTGTACCAAGGCCTTAAGGCCTAAAACAGAAGACAGTCCGTTTGTGCCAACGAGTCTGTGACGAAAAAAGTATGTATTTAAATTGGCTTATAAAAACCGAAGCTTTGTACCTTGGCGAAGTTAAAAATGGCGCGTTAACCACGTAACACATGTGGTAAAGACAACTTGGTTAGAAGTTTAATGTAACATCCCCAAAGTAATCAAAGTTTTTGTTTTTGAAAGGTAAATGAATTAGGAGAAAACTTTGCCAATTAATGGAGTAGGACAACAGATAATGATTGAGTTACTGCTACAGGGGAGTCAAGAAAATTCCCAGTTAAGGCGACGATACCCGACTTTTAATGATTTTAAACTGAAAATAATGTCTAAACGAATAATGTTAATGATTTGGAAAAAATATATGTTAAATTAGAGCATTTTCTTAAATAGAGCAACTTAATATGTGAATATTTTAGATTATGTTTATATTATATAATGTAAAAAATGTGTATTTGTAAAGTTATGTCTAACTCGGATAAGAAACTGAGAATAACGGAAAAACTATCAAGCGTATTTTTATGAAACCTTTTAGTATATGTGTTTTATTAAAATACCTTTTATTGTAAATATGTGTAATAAATTAATAATGCGTCTAACTTGGGACAGCGCTCCTTAATGGGCGAGTCCTATTAGAGCCGGTCCACACGGCGCATTGCGGCAGCGTCATTGAAATGCCACGACGCAACGCAATGCAACGGAGCAGTGTGACGACGCTCTTACTGGATGGACGTACGACGCGTTGCGTGTGCTCAGCACAGAACACGCAAGCTATGCACTCAAGGCCGCTGGCACTTATTTGCGCCTTAAAAACCCTTTTCCAATTCCGTTGAGTTGTTGGATTATAACAAAAACAAATCTATCCTACTTCAACACACGTCTATCAAGCCCGCTCTCACCAGTGAAATCCTCACTTTTTCATAGGGATCACACATCTCACGTAATATTAGTAAAACACACCTCCCAATACATAAAAAGGAATAGTAAAATTATTATTGCAATCCTTAGAACGGCCTTTCTTTTGGTGTCCTCTTTAACCTTAATAAGAATTAAGTACCACAATTTCATTAACACTTACCAGCACGCTTATAACCATAAGACATGGCAACATCGGGGCGTCTCTTCGCGCAGTGGAAGGCGAGCAGTGCCAACGCAAACCCCCCGCAGTCGCTCAGCATATGCGCCGCGTCGCTCATCACGGACAGACTGCCGGCTAGGTAGCCACCGATCAGTTCGCATACCTGGACAAATAATAATTGCTTAATAGTCTCAACCAACACCTGCCGAGGCTCTCGTTAGGCCGTCTAACTAGATCAAGGGATCGATTCAGAAAGCGGTACTTCTGGACACGGTACTTGTTAGGAGGTTACTTTCTCAGGGGAACCCTGAACGGTAGCTTGGACCTTGTTCGCGATACCGGTGGACTACTATTTTAAAGTGTAATTTTTATGTATATTTCTAAACTAATATTATAAAGAGAAAAGATTTGATTTGTTTGTATGTTTGTTTGTAATAGCTAAACTAAAAAAAATACTTAACAGATTAAAAAAAATCTTTTTGCATTTGATAGCCCAATTCTTGAGGAAGGCTACAGGTTATTTAACATCACGCTAGGACTCTTAGGAGCCGAGCAAAAAGATAAAACGTCAGAAAGAACGCTAAGCGAAAACGAAGTAAAAGTGCGGGCAGACGATGCGATGCGACGGGGTGGGTTGGAGGAACAAGAAATTTCACGCGGACTAAGTCGCGGACAGAAGCTAGTAATTACATAATTTCACGCTTGTGTTCCCCGAAGATATAAAGGAACACCGATATTTACCGGTATTTATGTCGCAGAGATATGATAAAAACAGGGATTTGGCCAAATCCCGGGATTCGATCAAATCACGGAGGATGTTAAAATAACAACACGATTTTATCATTTCCCTAAGCAAATCTGGTGAATTGACAAATCCCACTAAAGAAATCTAGTGATTTGAACAAATCCCAAAATTGGTTCAGTGAAATGACAAAAATAACTTTTCTGTAGTATTTTAAAGGTTTATTTTGTAAGATTACCTACATAATTATAATAATCAGGTGTAGTACAATGCAATATTGATCTCAAAAATCACCACTAGAACATAATTATTTGAAAAAAGAGACTAAAAAATAGAAAAACGTAACGTATGATATGCCTGAAAAATAATGTTCTGTGTAATTCACGTTGCCACAAATCTGCTACGTGTTTTAATAAATGAATATTACAAATAGGCATATCATACGTTACGTTTTTCTATTTTTTAATAATTTTTTTGTCTCTTTTTTCAAATAATTATGTTCTAGTGGTGATTTTTGAGATCAATATTGCATTGTACTACACCTGATTATTATAATTATGTAGGTAATCTTACAAAATAAACCTTTAAAATACCACAGAAAAGTTATTTTTGTCATTTCACTGAACCAATTTTGGGATTTGTTCAAATCACTAGATTTCTTTAGTGGGATTTGTCAAATCACCAGATTTGCTTAGGGAAATGATAAAATCGTGTTGTTATTTTAACATCCTCCGTGATTTGATCGAATCCCGGGATTTGGCCAAATCCCTGTTTTTATCATATTTCGGCCACATTTATACTAGATAGAACCAAAAATTCGAAGACGTGTGGCTTGGGAATAGGTACTAAACTAACGATCCCGTCAGTCAATTGTATGAAAAATATATATTATAAGGTTTGCAAGGTATAAAATATATATTATGAGAATATATTTTGCAAGGTATAAGGGAACTAGGGACCGTCAACGTACTGTTTTTATCACACAATAACACTCTACCGGAGGAAATTGTGCGTTGACCTATATACAACATTTCCACTTCAACTTTCCATAATATTCTAAGAGCATGGAAAACAGTGTGTCACATTTTATAGGTCAGATAGTTATCGTAAACTATACATAAACACATACGTACCATGGGAGAAACGAACATCTATAATACACCGTAAGGACTATTCTTGCTTGCAGTGCTCGGCCGTTATAGTGACGCTTGCTAACAGATGTGGTCATCGTGTGCACGGGATTTTGTTTTCAAATTGGTCAGACGTAAGTTTCCTCGATAGTAGATAGTATATCGACAAGTACTCGTAGAACAACTAAACAGGGTAATTGATATAATAAATAGGTCAGGTTGAGTATTGTGCTTACTCTTCTCTAATATTGGCAAGAATATCTAAGCTGATGCCAAGGTAAAAATATTAGCCAGTTATACTGCGTCCGCGATTTAGTTTCCAAACATGTAAATATGTATATGTATGCCCTAACTGTATAATGTTTTATTGTGTGTACATAAATAGTAAAATAAATAAATAAATATGTGTTTTTGAAAAATCACTATAATTCTCACAAATAAACGACCCAATGGGTCCCGCTTAATGGCAACCGACATCGCGGCAGGTCCAGACGGAGATGGCGGGATGAGCTGGACTCCTTTAATAAAGATTGGTCCTTGGCAGTTCTGGACAGAGAGAGGTGGAAAGAAAGTAGGGATGCCCTTGCCCAGCAGTGGGACAGTAACGGCTAATAAAAAATATAATAAAAAAAATTAGTAGAAATAACATCAATTGGAACCAAGGATTTTAATAGACACCTCAGGGTGTGCCGGGCGTCCAGCTAGGGTTAAGGGATGTTCAAAAGAGTTACCGTAGCCCCGACACAGGCAACTGAAGGAACACGGATGGGTTTTAGTCAGTAAATGACACGCCCTCCCGCTTCGCCTAGAGCGGGAGAAGTCATTTGATGATTTCCCAAAAAAAAAAAGGGTGTGCCGGGCGTATTGGTTGACTAGTAAGGTCTTAAGAAACTGTTTTTTTTAGTTACTTTTTCAGAAACGACCATTGTTAGGCAAGGCAAATGAAATGTATAGTGCGTTTCACGAAAGAATTCTCTTCGCTGTAATGTTGGTAGCACGGAAATCAGTGTTCAGCAACTCTGAAATCCGTGCTACCAATATCACGGCGAAGGGAATTCTTTCGTGAAACGCACTTTAGTCAAGTCAAAAGAAGTTGTAAGGCTTACCTACATAATATATTATTATACTCGTCTCTTTTGTCGACTGTCCATTAGATAAAATACCCAATTGTGTACGACTACATTAGGGTGGGTAGAACACGAATAATCAAACATTTTCCTTTGTGAGACAGCCCGAATTTTACCGTCATTTACGGCGGGCCCTTACATCCGGACATTATCCATTGTCTGGTCCGATATTAGGTCGTATCTGTGGCATGCTCGTATAATTATATAGACCTCCGGGTTGTCGGATGAACAAATCGGTAATTTCGAGCCGATTAACGAGCCGTATTCTTAACCTAACAGAAATGTACCATTTCTGTTTTTATAGTTAGTAACATCGATTTAAAAAGTAAAGATACGGTCATCCGTTATATTTTTTTTTTACTAGGTTTTTTGTCGTAGTTCACACAACCCTTCACGACACAACTTGGCATTTTTACGTATAAAATTTACGACCGCTCCCAAAGACGGCCGATCGCGGATTAGTTCACTTCGGCCGCAAATACCGTTCTGGGACCAAGTTCGAGGCGTCATTGTAACAAGCGGTCCGCCCAGTCCTTACGCAGTAATCTATACTAATATTATAAAGACGAAGAGATAATATTATATAGAGAGGGGGGGTATATATATATATGTCAATGGGTAGTAAGCTTGTTACTTTCAAGCCTAGTTCCCATATCCATACTTAATTTTATAAATGTGAAAGTTACTGTCTGTCTGTCTGCTATATTTTCACGCCTATTCACGCATATTTGATAGATAGGTAGTCTGGACATCTTGGACATTAATTATAAAAAAAAACCTTGAAATATCAAATACTTGTAGATAAGACGAAGTCGCGGGAAACAGCTATTTAGATAATATATATGAAGAAGTAGTGAGATATAAAATTGTAACCTTCTGACAGATGAACGTTTTACTAATTCCCTTTAGTAAACGATTGCGTGAGAATTTAACCTGTACAGGGTTTGTTTACACTTTCATCACATACTTTTGAAACAGACTATATGTGCTTACTTAAGGCTCCTGCAAACAGGCACGACACGCGACGCGACACAAAGGCACTGCGTGTCGCGCGCGGTTCGCATCGAGTGTCGCGCGCGATTCGTGACGCGTGTCGCGCCTATTTGCAGGAACCTTTACTCACCATAAAAATGCCACATAGCACAAGCGCGGTCAACAGCTGTGGAATGGCGCTCGGGGGCTCCGCTTGCGGCTTCCAGTGGCAGTGCTCCACGTCCGAGGATGGCGTCACCGGTACGTCCGTGTAGGTCTCCTGAAGACAATAGGAACATGACATGGCGTTAGTACGGCTTTTGGGTTAAGCATGTACATTTAATAACACCATTGTAACAGTGTTTTCTGCAAAAATAAATAATTTGATTTGATTTGAAGTATTGATTTCCACGCGGGCGAAGCCGCGGGAAACAGCTAGTATAATATAAAAAAAGAAAGCAATCATCTTCAACGTCATGTAAACGCTTTATACAATAACCGTACAGCATAAAAACCGTTATCTATACAAATATGGGCACGCCACAATTGCGGCGATAAGTCCCCTCTTTGAGGGGTGGCTGGAGAGGCGCCACGGCGTCCTCACCTTCCGCCTGACGCAGGTCCTCACCGGACACGGGTGCTTCGGGAGGTACCTGTTCCGAATAAGGCGGGAGGAAACGCCCGGGTGTCACCACTGTGTGGATCGCCCGGAGGACACGGTGGAGCATACGGTGGAGGTCTGCCCGGCTTGGGCGGAGCACCGCCGTGTCCTCGCGGAAGCGATCGGCGGCAGCGATCTCTCGCGTCCGGCCCTGGTCCAGGCCATGGTACGGAGCGAGAGTGCATGGGAAGCCATTACCTCCTTCTGCGAAGCAGTAATGCTCGCGAAGGAGGAGGCGGGACGCGTGAGGGAGAGGCAAACTTTGCGCCCTCACGTCCCTAGTCGCCGCAGGAGACGCCCTGGGCGTCGGGAATTGGCAGCCAATTCCCGGCCACCGTAGGCGCGGGCTTGCGGACGGCGAGCAATGGGTAGCTCGCCGTCCGGTAAGGACCAGGCCCGAGTCGACGGCGCGTTGTGTTCCACGCGCGCCTCAAAGAGATGTCAGCAGCATTGAAGGGGTCCGCTAGGACCGATGCCAGCCGGGGTTGCGGGATGTTCGAAAGAGTTGCCGTGGCCCTGGCACAGGCAACAGAAGGAACACGGGTGGGTTTTAGTCAGTAAAAGTCTGACACGCCCTCCCGCTCCGCCCAGAGCGGGAGAAGTCATTTGATGATTTCCCATCCACAAAAAAAAAAACTATACAAATAAATAAAATTGAAGTGTCAAAATAACAGCTTTTTACTTAATGCTTATGAAAGTATATTCGGTACTATAACAAAAAAACATTTTTTTAATTTTAGTCTGTCTGTCTGTCTGTTTGTTCCGACTAATTTCCGGCTTTATCGATTTTGACAGGACTAACTGGCAGACTGCCTCGTTGGTCTAGTGGTCGCAAGCGCTACTGCTGAGCATGAGGTCCTGGGTCCTGGTTCCCAAGTTGGGCAGTGTTATTGGGTTTTTCTATCTGGAATTTACCAGTAGCAGCCCGGAATCTGCATTTGTGCCCGGTAGATGGCAATAGGCTCGCCCCCTCTTACATGGGACTTAAACATAACTGGCGAAATGTGGGTGTACTATAGGTTCACCTCTGCCGAACCCTTCGGGGAAACAAGGCGTGATGTTATGTTATGTAACTGGCAGATAGCTGATGTTATAAGGACTAACTTAGAAAAATAATTAGGGTTCCGCGCAAAAAAAAAATTAAAACCCATGAAATTGTGAACAAAAATAATAACTCTGGAACTACCAGTCGGTTTTAAAAATTTCATTTTGCATTTGGTAGCCCAATTATCGAGGATGGTTATAGGCTATTTAACATCACGGTACGACCCTTAGGCGCCGAATAAAAAAAAATCGCGCGTTTTTTTATCGCAGTGCGCTGCCGTGTCACGCACATCTCTGTTATCTTAAAATAATAGAGTTTCGCCTAACCACTGCAACATGATGAATACACCTTAACTTCTTCTTTTCTTCTTCTTTTAAAAACTTATTCAACAGTAATAAAGTACTTTATACAATTAACACAAGGAATACATACATTAGAATATTTAACATTTCAAAGACGATTTACTAAAAACGCTGTTTTCAAGATAGAAGAGTTGAGCGCGACACGGCAGTGCGGGCTTAGCCTTAAGAGATATATTTTAGAAAAAAAAAAAAAAATACGCCAAAAACAAAACATAGGGAACGGCAGTGGTAGATGTACATTATATCGTAAAGCAATATATGGACTAGTATCATTAACCAGAGAGAAAATAGAGGAATACATTAGTATGGACTATGAAATGAACGCCAACGTAACGTGACCGCGTTTCCTCCGCGATGTGTAGTTCGCTTTATTGCGACAATGTAGCCGTAGCAATTTTCTAACATTTAAGTCTAATATTTTTAAAAGAAGAACGACTGGCGAAGTTTTTGTCTAAATGGCGTGCAGGCAAGAATAACATGACAATGCAGGAGTGGGCCCGATAGGTATGGAACATGGGAGGACAGTCACAATCTTCTTAATCTAATCCTATGCTAGATTACATCGTCTTCTGATGAAACCAATGTAACCCACATCCGTACTTCATTTGTGTGAGAATGCTGGTATCCATAACATAAGTTAAACCTTTTTTTGGATACCAGAGTTTATACAAGGACTGCTTTTAACACTAATGGTTATAAAATTGTAATACGCTATTACCGTATACGCATCGCATGGTGTTGTTTGTGTTTGATTGTTCAATAAATCTTATTTATTTAGGTATGTACAAAGATACATAGGTCGGTTATTTAAAAGAAATTGGCAAAGAAAACAAACTTACGTTAAGTCTCTCCATCATGGCACAAAAAGCCGTTTCTTTAACTTCACAATCACAAGAGCTCATCAATGCTAAATCAATTCTCGAAGACTAACAGAATATACTTGGATAGAATGGAAAGTTAGTTTTTTTCACGATGTGGGTAGGAAAAGAAAATAAGGCGGCCCATTGGCGCTGCGTCTTGGCGCCAGGGTAGCCCGCGGAATTCAAATTTTCTTACATAACATAACATCACGCCTTGTTTCCCCGAAGGGTTGGGCAGAGATGTACCTATAGTACACTCACATTTCGCCAGTTATGTTCAAGTCCCGGGCACAAATCCAGACTCCGGCCTGCTACTGAGAAATTCCAGATAGAAAAACCCAATATCACTATGCCCGACCTGGGAATCGAACCCAGGACCTCATGCTCAGCAGTAGCGCTTGCGACCACTAGACCAACGTCTTACGTTTTTTGCAATTTGCGGGTCAGTATCAGGATGTATATTGATTTGAATATGACTCGCGACCGTAACAAATATGTATGTATTTAGAGAATTATGATTAAAATAATCAATACAACTGCGTATGGTCATATTACGCTATTGAATGTCTATTTTATGAAATCATGACATTTGAGGAGTTGTATTAGTGATTCTAATGATTATAATTCTGTAAATACATATTTGTTGTGAGAGATACATTTGCCTTTAAAAAAAACCTGCCGTTGCATCCCTTTCTTTTTTTCTTTGATGGGAAATCATCAAATGACTTCTCCCGCTCAGGGCGGAGCGGGAGGGCGTGTCAGACTTACTGACTAAAACCCATCCATGTTCCTTCCGTTGCCTGTGCCGGGGCCACGGTAACTCTTTCGAACATCCCGCAACCCTGGCAGGCAGCGGTCCTAGCGGACCCCGTCAATACTGCTGACATCTCTTTGAGGCGCGCGTGGGACACAACGCACCGTCGACTCGAGCCTAGTCCTTACCGGACGGCGAGCTACCCATTGCTCGCCGTCCGCAAGCCCACGCCTACAGTGGCCGGGAATCTGCTGTCAATTCCAGACGCTCAGGGCGTCTTCTGCGGCGACTAGGAGCGTGAGGGCGCAAAGCTTACCCTCACGCGTTCCGCCTCCTCCTTCGCGAGCATTACTGCTTCGCAGAAGGAGGTGATGGCTTCCCATGTACTCTCGCTCCGTACCATGACCTGGACCAGGGCCGGACGCGAGAGATCGCCGCCGTCGACCGCTTCCGCGAGGACATGGCGGTGCTTCGCCCAAGCCGGGCAGACCTCCACCGTATGCTCCACCGTGTCCTCCGGGCGATCCACACAGTGGTGACACCCGGGCGTTTCCTCTCACCTTATCTTCCGAAGCATCCGTGTCCAGTGAGGACCTGCGTCAGGCGGAACGTGAGGACGCCGTGGCGCCTCTCCAGCCACTCAAAGAGGGGACTTATCGCCGCAATTGTGGCGTGCCCAGCACTGGGTTGCGACAATCGCACTCTCCTTGCCGCCATGAGATCCCGCCGGAGCTCTGTCCGCCGTGCCACGATTTCTCGCGGCAGCGGAGTTACACCCGGCGTTTTGCCTCCTCGCGCCACTCCCACATGTGTGCGCGAGGACTTTTGCCTCCAGATCCGAAGGCGGCAATCCGGCAAGGAGGTTCGCTGCCTCACCGGAGACCGTGCGATATCCCCGGACTAGCCGGATGGCCATGACCCTCTGGGACGCGTTCAACCGACGGACCGGTCGCCGCCTCACGGAACGTGCCCACACCGGAGCCCCGTAAAGGGTCATGGACCGCACGACCCCCGCGTAGGGCCTTTGTCAGGACGCGTTTGGACCCCCCAGATTGGGCAGGAGCCGCCTCAAAGCAGCCCCGGCCCGCTCCAGTCTGGGAGCCAAACGTCGGAAGCCGATGCCCTCTGTATCCGCGCCTGAATACGTGAGACAATGTCAAGGCTGTTTTTCATTGTATTTGTTTAAAACAATGGGGTTTTTGTTTCGTTATTTTAATGAAAGTAAGTAGTAGGAGAACATTGAAATACTTACATTAGGAATTAATTTATGTTGAGAGACATTATTTAATAGTTCGAAAAATTAAAATGCTTTAATATACAACTTACTATTTATACTAGGTACTAAATTAAATGGCTAAGTAAGTAACTATTCAAATAAATACAAAAACAAAGTCAAAGTCAAGTACTTACATTAAAATGCAGTATATTTTAGATGTAGTACCTGATAAGTATCATATATTAAGTTTGTTTCTTTAACGTCACAATTATTACGCCTACACAATAATGCGGGTTGCATAAAACCCGCATTTTATCACAATATGTTACTATCTACTAAACAAGTCGCACGCGTGAAACAGTTTTCGCACGTAAACAAAGACCATTCAATTTCCATTGACAAACCCGGATTGTGTCGCACCGTGAATGTCACGCTTTATGTGGGGATATTACTACTGCGCTGCGTTACTAAAATAAGTAAAGTTTTTAGTGGGTAGATGTTTTTCCCACTTTCAGAGGGTAGGTACCACCGGGGACATTTGTGGTGAACCACTTTTCGATCTTACTGCTAAGGTAATAAGGTTGAAAACTGGTTCACCGCAAATGTCCGCGATGGTACCTAGTATGTTAGGGGTCCCCGAAACGACCAATTACGATTGATTTTCTATTGTAGTAATATTGACAACATACATACATACATACATACATTACACATACACACACACATATACATTATACATTTCTTTTTTATTTGAGATAGGTTTGTTCTTGACTCTAGTTTAGGTCAGAGATGACAGAGACAAAGTC
Source organism: Fissipunctia ypsillon (assembly GCA_947568875.1). Lineage (NCBI taxonomy): Eukaryota > Metazoa > Arthropoda > Insecta > Lepidoptera > Noctuidae > Fissipunctia > Fissipunctia ypsillon. The sequence goes on along the minus strand of OX387663.1, from coordinate 16,384,311 downwards.
GACGATGGAGCGAGCTTACCCAGAAGAAGCCTGTTAACTCTCACTTTGAACAGATCGGGGTTGTATGCGTTCGGAAACACAGACGCAGGCATTTTACATGGGACTTACATATAACTGGCGAAATATGGGTGTACTATAGGTACACCTCTGCCTAACCCTTCGGGGAAACAAGGCGTGATGTTATGTTATGTTGTTATGTGTAATATTGACAATCGCTTCACTTGCACTTGGTAGACGGTCGTTTTGCGCATCAATGTGTATCAATCACGTAAAACATAACATAACATCACGCCTTGTTTCCCCGAAGGGTTAGGCAGAGGTGTTGTACCTATAGTACACCCACATTTAAAAAAAAAAACGTAAAAATTGACAATAATTGCGATTGATCGTTTCGGGGACTCTTTATAGTAAATTATTTTAATGAAATGTCGGTACATCGAACGGTTCTTTAGAATTTCTGTTCTAATTTCGAAATTGTAACAAAGTTTTACAAAGAGAGAACCAAGTTAGGAATTCGAAGAATTTTCTCATTTAGGCTTGAGCGAGGGTCAACGCCGTCGGATTCCGTCATTTTAAACGTCCTACCATTTTTAGGGCCTGCAAGCTTACGATGAAAATAAACTAATACTCCAGCGAATGAAACGATTTTTTTTTTATAAATCGCACACTGCAGCCAAGCTTATTAAAGTTGGGGATTACACCGCTGACAAAAATGCTAGGTTCAATGCCGGTCCTGCTGCACAAGGGCGCAGAAACTAATTGATTAGCATCAGAAAATATTGTTGGAGTTGCTGAAAATTGTAAAAACTATCTTTGCATTATACAAATTCAATCTCTTAGTACTGTATAATTTGTGCATAGCATGTGTGAGCACTATGTACCTACTACAAAGCTACATTTACTGGGTAGGGCAAAACTTGGGTAATCGGTGATAGTTTTGTTTTTTACTTGTAAAATTCGATTCATTGATCAGACTATTTTTTAAATTTACTGTGATATAGTAGACAAAATAAGTTTTGCTAACTTATATCTAAAAATGTGGCAAATACTATAATGATTGAAAAATGTACATTTATCAAGTCAGTAGTAACTTGGTAATAAAACACAATTATCCTTCCCTTTCTCCTTCACTGTGCATGCGGTTCGGTTATGGAATTCACTTCCGCCTGATATTAGGGACTGCCAAACTGTTGCAGTGTTTAAAAGAAGAGTGAAAGAACACTGTCTCTCCACTTCGTCATAGCTATTAGTATTTATTATGTTATGTTTCATTATTATCGTATATTTTTTTTTTTGTGATATTTATTTTGGTAGTATAATGTATGTATTTGTATGTACTCATATTTTATGTTTATATATATATTTGTTTATATTCATATTAGTGTATCGTTTGTGATTTTATGTATTTTGTTTTCTCTTTTACTCTTACACACGTTGTCTACATCTCTTTATCTACTTTCCTATCGCAGGTATGCTGGAAGAGATTTCTTTAGAAATAAGCATCACCTTTGTACGTATTTTTCTGTTCCTTTCTTCTTGTTTGTTTATATGTGTGTACATAAACTGTTAAATAAATAAATAAATAAATTATCTATCACCGAATAGCTGCATATCACGAATTAGCCAAGTTTTGCCCTACGTCTTTCATTGACTTGAATGTGCCCCTGGCGGCTGAGAGGATGTTATGCTCACTCAAATTTCTCGCTGATGGTGGCGTGTGTTGGATCATTCAAAACCTTTCAAAACGGTTGAGCTGAATGGTGAATGTGGTTCGTGAACGGGCGCCGTCAGTAGGGACTAGTCATCATGGTGGCTTATTTTAATTTTTGAATTGTTATTATCATTTTATTACGGACGCTTTTAACGTGCACGTATTTCTGCATAGTTCTCACATTTATAATTTCAACATGAATGATGTAACTAATATTTTGTAACAATATTTTATTTTAAAAGTGTCCATGAAGTTTCTTGCCCGTTCTTCTCCATAGGAACCTACTACGCTTTGGAATGGGCAACTAGCTTCATCTTTCTGATTGACCGATCCCTTGACAATTCAAAAGTGCCTGTAATTGGTTTATTTGAAATAAATGCTTTGAGTTTGAAACAAACAAAAAAATTATAATAAGTATTAGTTTAGACAATTTTACTACCACCATAGAAACCATGTCCCACAGCCGCAAAGTTAACAATATACAGGCTTGGAAAAAAAACGTTTTTTTTACATTTTATAAAACAAACAGTTAAAAATGTTTTAAACAGGTGTTTTTTTTTGTTTTTTTTTTCCTAAGTTAGTTATCAAGCATTTTTAATTGATTAAGCCTGATATAATTCACTTTTATACTATTTTAAAAACTGCATGACAAAAATTGTTCTTAATTCAATACATCCTGTATGTTCCGACGTTCATTTTTAGTAGGGAAATCACCTAAATTTCTCTTAAAATAAGGGGAATACCCAAAACATTATTAAATAATCACGTTCACGAATTACGGAAGTTCTGGGAATTCCCCGGGGGACTTTACCGATCAGGGTTGGCATGTTTAAAACAAGTTGTTTGATACATGTTTTAAACAACTTGTTTTAAACATGCCAACCCTAGCTGTAACACAGCTATCAAAAGCCATCCATAAATAATACTTCCAGTCTAAAAAAATAAGTAGTTGTGACTTTGTGACAGACAGACGAAGTTGCACCATAAGGGATGTTTTACCTTTATAGAGCTTTTGTTGGGACGTGGTACAGTGTGATGAAATTAATCTTCATTTAGTGTTACACAATGAATTTAATGATAAAGTTACTAAGTAATTAAGCACGGTTTATAAACAATAACTAAGATTAGGCAGATTATAAATTGGCATGTATGACGTGTGTAACGGCTAATAACCGACTGTGTGTCCTCGTCGATTCTCTATCTTTGAACCCCTGACGTGTGACGTCACAGGTATTTGAGCTCGCAAGAATGGGTTACATACCACTACAGCAGGACGCAGAAAAAAAATTATAATATTCACGAAGGGGAGACGACAAGGCCACAATAAATTATTAGACTTCGTATACTAATGACGTTCCCAGTCTGCATACAAAAATCCAATTAAATATATTCAATAGTTTAGTCACTACAGATAGTCAAAGTTCGGCAATACCCATAGTCGGCCTATCGCTACTATTTTTACTTTCCTAGGAAAAATCCCTTTTTTTTAATTTCAATGTTAGGATTTATTTGACAGTTCCTAAATACTCCTATGCGCTATATTCTAGTGTTTTCATTTATTGTCGTCGTTCAAAAAGAAATAGGCAGACCACACCCACCCATCTTATCTACAGAACGAGTCATTGAGTAATGGATTAGACCCAGCCTACCCAGCCAATATCAGCACCGTTTGAACCTACCATCCTATCTTTGAGCTATACCAATTCCCGACTAAGCACTTCACAGATTAAGACTTGGCGATCCAGTCGATCACATCTAAAAATGTTAGTTGAAACTAGTTTTAAGTAATGCTCGAGTCTTGAGTGAGGTTCTGTAACACGGGCCTAAAACTGTCAAAAATACACATGAATTAATACTTATTTTACAAAAACAACAATTAAGGCGGTTTGTGAAAAACAATTTTGTTTTTACTGTGGCAAATTTTTTTTGTACGTTTAAGAAAAAAAAGTCTAACACCCTATTTTCCGAGTGTGTAAAGTAAAAGCACCAATGTCACAACTTACAAAAACTGAGATCAGACCAGCTAAGCAGACAGACTTTTTTTTACCTTTTTCATCAGAGAATAATCGCCACGCCTATTTAGAGAATTAGTGCTCACAATTCGAGCAAGCCATAATACTACCCGTACAAATCCGCAGCAGATTTACATGTAAATTAATTCTTTGTAAGTTGCATAGGTACAAGCTGCACTCGCTCTGGAATGAACTCGACCCCTATTGTAAGCGCCTGGTAGCTGGTTCTTAAGTTTTTTGCAATTTGCAAGTCGGTGTCTGGTTGTATGTTGATCAAAATATGATTCGCGACCGTAAAAAGTATATATTTACAGAATTATAATAATTAAAGTCATCAATACAACTCTTTAACACCAGGAGCTAGACCACCACCTCTTAAAGCAGTATTATTGTAATCTTACTTCAGTGTGGGAAAGAGATGGAGCTAGACGTCCTGTGTAGCTCCATCTCTTTCTCACACTGAAGTAACATTAAAATAACACTGCTTTAAGAGGTGGTGGTTGGCCCCCAGATAATTCTATTGAATGACTATTTCATAAAATCTTGACAATTAGGATTATACAAACTTATGGAGTTGTATTACTGATTTTGATTCAGTAAATGCATATTTGTTACGGTCGCGAATGATACTTTAATCAACATACAACTTAATACTGACTTGCAAATTGCAATAATCATAAGAAAGTTTGAATTACGCGGGCTACCTGGAGCTTCCCCCTTAAATAAATAGGTCAGGAGCTAGACGTATAGCTGTATAGCTCCATCTCTTTCTCACACTGAAGTAACATTAAAATAATACTGCTTTAAGAGGTGGTGGTTGGCCCCCAGGTTGGATTGTTGTTCTGCTAGCTGAGAATAATATAACAGGTGGGGAAGACGGAAGACGTGGCGGTCGGTACTTTATTCTTAGACCACTCTGCGGAATTGGTTATCGAGTCTTTGGAGTCTTGTCAATCCAATGGATGTCTGGAAAACACGATATATTTGGAACTAGCTGTTGCCCTCGGCTTCGCCCGCGTGGATGTCAATACTTCCCTATTTGAATCGGATTATGTTCACAATTTCATGGGTTTTATTTTTTTTTGCGCGGAACCCTAATTCTTTTTCGAAAATAAAAGTAGCCTAAGTTACTCCTTGTAACATCAGCTATCTGCCAGTGACAGTCCCGTCCAAATCGGTCAAGCCGTTTCGGAGATCAGCCGGAACAGACACAGACAAAAATTTTAAAAATTGTGTTGTTGTTATAAGTACCGTATATACACGCATCAAAAAAGTCTAAGCAACACGCATTATTTACAGAAACTGCATGTTTTATCAATTGATACTTTATTGTTTTCTTAAAAAAGTGGATTAGTATACAATCTTTTTGTTCTCGGAAACAAACACTACCGACCAAAAGTTTGGAAGCAGCAAGGTAAAAGAAAATAAAACAATACAAAGTCATTTCAATTTCAATGTATTGATAAAAAATTAAAATATAAACAGAAACTAATTTAAGCAGAACAAAAATTTTTCATACAATATAAAATTAAATTAAATTTTAGCTTCATAAAAGTATCCTCCTTGTTCCTTTATTAGCTTCTCGCATATTCTAGGCATTCTATTAATTAATTTATTAAAATAATCTTCATCGTTCCATTCAGTGAGTCATTTTTATGTCATGGAGCGACGCCATTTGACTGCTGATGAAACGCAGAGAGCTGTAGGAATGCTGCAAGCGGGAAGTTATCAGTCCCAGGTATCTCGGCATTTTGGTGTCAAGGAGCCTGATTTCTCGTCTTTGGCAGCGTTACGTTAATACAGGGGATACTACTGAGCAGCACCCAGGACGTAGAAGGAGTAACAACTCGACAGGACCGATACATACAACTGACTGCAAGACGTCAGCCGATGTTAACCGCCCGGGAGATAGGTTTAAAACTACAATTCTCAAGCGGTGTTGTTGTTAGCCACCAAACCGTGAGAAATAGGCTGCATGAATACGGCCTACGAGCACGACGCCCAATTAGGTGCCCAGCATACGTCATGGGAATCGCGCCCGTCGCGTCGTCGAAACGAATGGTCGAACACTTGACATGGATCCTAGGAGCAATGGGGTAAAATTTTATTTTGCGATGAGTCCCGGTTTAGATTTAGGCCTGATACGAGAAGAGTAAGAGTGTATCGTCGTCCTGGAAATGCTGAACGGCTGAGACGTGTCCAGGAAGTGCACCCTTACAGTGGCTCCACAGTAATGGTATGGGCGGGTATAATGAAGAACAGACGAACTGAGCTCGTTTTTGTAGATGACAATATGAACGCTGAAAGTTACGTTGAAGATGTCCTCGGGCCTTATGTTCACCCATTTGCACAGTCTTGGCTCAGATTTCACGTTGATGCATGACAGTGCGCGTTCGCACACAGCTCGGAGGACCAGAGAGTACTTGGCAATGGAAAACATCCGGGTATTGCCGTGGCCTGCACGATCGCCAGACCTCAATCCCATCGAGCACGCATGGGACATGCTCCAGAGACGTGTTCTAGAGAACCTGGACGGAGTGTCGACAACCCAATAACTGAAAGACTACTTAAAATTCTTTTGGGAGCGATTGCCGCAGGATCAGATAAACGATCTTATAAATTCAATGAAAAATCGTTGCCGACAAGTTTTAAACAACAGAGGCGGTCACACTTGAATTAGCAAATAATTAAAAATAAATTCGTTTAATTTTGTAAAACATGAAAAGTTTAATTTCGTTTTAACTTTATTTTATACTACGTATGTTACGGTACACATATTGTTAATTATTGTGTTTAAATAAACAATTGAATGAAGGATTTTGTTGCTTTAGTCACTAATGCATCAAAAAATGCTTAGATAGTATTTATAAAAGAAATATAAATATTCAAAAGTCCAAAAACGTACATGTTGCTTAGACTTTTTTGATGTGTGTACTTTCATATGCATTTAGTAAAAAACTGGTATTTTGACATTACAACCAGACACTTCAATTTTAGTTATTTGTATAGATAACTAAATATAAGGCATACATGTATTTATATTCTGTGTAATTTTCATTGTAAACTGGACTTTATTGAGAACCTCGTGGCACGTAATACCATCATAGTTACCAGCCTCTCCGTATGGTTTCCGATTCGGAATAGGAGACCCTCCTTTCTCAAGCGTGTGGCTGTCGATGTCCTAAGTCATACGACTGAGGAATAACGTCACGAGTTTCATAAGTGTCTTCTAATGATAACAACTTTTAGCAATAAAGACTCCTTCAAACAGGCGCGACTTGCAACGCGAATTGCGCGCGACACAAAGGCACCGCTCGTCGCGCAACACGCAGCTCAGTGCCTTTGTGTCGCGTGCGATTTGCGTCGCGTGTCGCGCCTGTTTGCAGGAGCCTTAAGACAGCCCATTGTTTCATTTTGTCGCGCACTGGATTTTCAACGCTCTGCTTAGCGCCGCGAGGTGAAAATCCAACAGTGTTTTTTCCACGCGTTGGAATGCACTCTGTTGGATACTCAATGCTAGGCTCAACACCGAGAGTTGAAAATCCAGTGCGCGCTAAAATCCCGCCGCGTTATTTTCGCGTCGCTTACAATTTGTAATTAACATGGTGTAGGTATAACACAATAAATAGTAGGTATTCTATTCTAAACTGTGATGACTACAGGACAAAAGAGGTACATATCTGTTCTGTGGTAATGACCAAGCTGTTTACCAAGCGTCATGATTACGTATGTCAATTCTCCTATAATAATCTAGAGGCCGTTTCTACCAGTCGGTAGATAAGAAGCCATCTTCGGTTGTGCAGCGGTTCTCTCCCTCAACCACTGTATATACAAAATCTAAATCAAATTCAAAAGTCATTTATTGATAATAGACTGAGAATCAGCACTTTTCGAACGTCAAAATGACATAAGACAGTCCCCCGGCACGCCCACCCTTCACCACTTCCTAGTGCTTTAGCTGGGAAGAAGAAGTGGCGCAACAAACTCCCCAGCACAGCCTGTTTTTTATATTTCCATGAGCACAGCTGTCTGTTCAGTTAGAAAAACTTGATTCTATGTATACAATAGTATGCATAATACGATGCATACAGAGGGACAATTCCCGTAATTTTAAGAACATGAAGTCTGATCTCAGTCTCAATATGTCAAAAATAGCTATAATTTCCCTACATTTTTGACTGTTTTTGACATTTGATTGTCGCTGAGATGAGATTGCGACTAGATTTTGAACGTTTTTAGTAACGAGAATTGGGCTTCTTCAGGTCACTGTTCATTGACAAAGCCACAGTAAAATAAAGTGGAAGCATATAATAAAAACTGTTTTGCAAAAAAAAAAAAAGCAATCGACTTCCAAAAAAAATACTACAGAGAGGAAAATAACTTTAATTTCGGAAGTTAGTGTCGTTGGTTTTGTATTTTCGTTTTTTGCCGACTTCCGAAATTAATGTTATTTTTCACTTTGTAGTATTTTTCGGTTGTTTTTTTTGCAAAAAAGTTTTTATTTTTAACTTTTTAGTTGTGGTACGTACCACTGTTCACGACGCGACGATAGGTCGTATTGGAGCAAAATTAAAGATAAGTGGACTGTATAACATGTATTAAATAAAGTAGGTGAAGTTACAAAGTCGTATGTAAATAACAGTGACAGGAAATTTTGATAACATCATCAACATACACTAAGTGGAAAAAATACGTTTTTTTGAAGCTAACTCAAAAACCACTCATTAGAACTTGACCAAATTTATATGGAACCAATCTGGAAGTATATCCTTTCAAATCGGTTTATAAATAACGGAGTTCTGAGGTAACAAATATTTTTTAAAAATACAACCGAAATAAGAACCTCATCCTTTTTTGAAGTCAGTTAAAAATAACGGTTAATGAAATGCCTGGGTGACTAGCCGCACTGTTAGCGGAGTCGAGGGCGGCGAAGCGTGTTACCGATTAGTTACGTGAACAAGGTAATAGTTAACTGGTATTACTGTTTAATTAGCTTGATAAGAGTTTTCCTGTTGTTATTTATGACTGTAATCTTTTTTTATTTTATCGTGTTTAGATATTGATACCCACCACGATTCCGGAGTTTCGGTAGCTAATTTAATTTGACCCTGTTTATGGAACTCTTGTGAAAAATTTCATACATTTAGACCCAGCAGTTTAGGCTGTGCGTTATCGTCAGTGAATGAATGAATGAATTTAAGAATGTTATTAAGTAGATTGGACATTTGGAAAAGTAGCAATCTTCACCTATGGAAACGTATAACTTCAAAGAGTTAATCTGTCCGAGCACCAAAAGAAATCGCACATAAAGATTAAAAATGCGCCTCTATGAGCACTCGGTACTCCTTGAATTAAAACACAACTTAACATCACGCCTGTATTCCCCGCAGGGTTAGGCAGAGGTGTACCTACAGTACACCCACATTTCGCCAGTTATGTTGGCCCATATAATAGGGGCGAGCCTATTACCATCAACCGGGCACAAATCCAGACTCCGGGCTGCTACTGAGAAATTCCAGATGTAAAACCAAATAACACTGCCCGACCTGGGATCGAACTCAGGACCAAAAATTACTGCCTCGATGGTCTAGTGGGCTTGCGACCACTAGACCATCGAGGCAGTCTTTAGATACTTATATCAAATTAAATGTTGTAGCCAACTAGCCACTGAATTAGGAGAAGCCTTCGAGACTAAGCATGTCCAGAGTCCCCGTCGACCTCAGGGTCAGTAGCGTTTGCGACCACTAGACCAATGAAGCAGTCATTTTGAATTGTCAAGGAGTCGGTCAGGTGCCATATTATGATGTTCTAATGCCATTATGATTCCAGTGCGCGAGAGAGACCTATCATAGGTACATACATGACCGATAACATCATCTCTTTTTCGGACTGGAATCATGATAGCATTAATACTTCATAATACGGCCCAAGTTAGTCAGAAAGTAGAAGCTAGTTCCGTCTTGCAAACAACTTGAAAGCTACATATTATACAGGGTGTAACGGACAGCTCTCCGCAAACTAACAGGGTGCATTCAGCTCCTTATCTTGAATCACATTCCACCGGAAATATTCTCAGGAAAATTTTAATGTTTTTAATCGTATTTTCAGTTACTATTCCTTTATTTCAATGTAAAATTACATTCTCTGTACGCAGCACTCCATTTATGTAAATAAAACAGCTAAAATAAAAAAATCGGCATTGGAGGTTGAAATACTCGGCAGCTGAAGGTTCGCTGCGCTGCCGTTCGCTTCGCGCGTTTTGCCACGGTAACGATACATTGCGTGTGAGGTAATAAAACAAATCAGGTTTATTGGATTCCCATAACGTTCCTGAAATAATTTCATATACCGGTCATCTTAGTATGATATACTGAATTTACCCCATCAGTCTGCGGAGGGCTGTCCCTTACACCCTGTATAATTGTCCTGTGCTATTGCAGTTTTGAAAATTGAAAAGCTTAGACGGTGTGTGGTCATGTTGAGAGGATTCATGAAAGGGGACTAACAAAAAGTTTACAAAGCAGATGTGATTGGAAACGCCGGGAAGGGACGCCCAAGAAGGACATAATATAATGACCTTATCGGTGATATTCTTCAGAAAGGTCAGGTGCGTAGTAAGTACTCGCGCAACCGGCGTGCGTGTATGATTAGATATACAGGGTGGCAGGGACTTCGACGCTCAACCTGTTCCCATGGGTTCAGTACAAGATTCTGGACTCCCCTGCGTTGAAATTTTTTGTCGGTTATTAATCGTCGGCTGAGGCAATGCAGCGCGTCGGGCATGTTTGCCGACGCTCGTATTGATGGCTTCCATGCCATCCTAAGAAAGAGAGCTGCATCGTTGTTAAGTCGTGCCCGCGGCAGTGGCAACAGTATTCTTAGCGTTGTGGCTGGAAGAATTGACTGTCCAATATTGTGGCATTGTGTACAGTTGCATGTTAAGAAGAACAGCAACTGATGAAATGATTTTGACTTTATTTATGTATTTCTTTTGTTGTTATATGATTTCAATTAATTTAAATATTTTAGTTGATTTCATGATTTTAAATAATGTTGATGATTTTAAACATTTTAATGAATTTAAAGATAATTGTAGTTTTATTTATGTGAGTACCCAATGCAATGTTTTTAATTTTAGTTATAATTGTATGATAGTATGATTGTGGTGTGTATTGAATCTTGCTACTAACATAATTCGAAAGTATACTAACAAAAATATGGATCACTGTATCTGAAGTAAAATAAATAATTAATTTAAAAAAAAACAGCTGTTTCCTACAAAAGTGCAATACCTACGCGGTAAAAATATATGGAACAGCTGTTTTTTTTTTAACCGACGAAAAATTTCAACGCCGGGGAGTCCAGAATCATGTACTGAACCCATGGGAACAGGTTGAGCGTCGACATCTCTGCCACCCTGTATGAACGTAAACGAAACAAAAAAGTATTGTAACGATCGTAGCGGGTGGCGTTCTGTAGTTTCTGCCTACCCCCATGGGAAGAAGGCGTGAGTTTATGAACGTACGATTATTGCAATTTTCGGCAAAAGCTCAGCCAGACGATAGATAGACCTTCGAACTACCCGGGCTAACGACCGCATGACAGTACGACCTTTCATAAAGAAAGGCTGACGCGACGCGACGGTATCAATGGAGCAGAAAATGATGGAATGTAAACAACACAATGAAGACAGTAGATGACACATAAGTCGCTTGATAGTAGTTCGTTTATTTAGAAAGAAATAAACTAGCCGACCTTTACGTAATGCTAAACTTTGGTGGTGTAATTTTGACTGCACAATATGTCCCGGAATTAACGCACAACCTCTTAAGGGGTCATTGTAGTCATCATTATGAACAACTTTTATGCTGTTGCACGTCTAAGTCGCCGATGCCTCGCACTCTGGCTGCACTTAATGATCTCTTGGATTCTAATCCAACAGGCGATCTGTTTGCGGATGGATGGACGAAGATTTTATTGGTATGTCAGAAGTACTGCGAGGGGAATTCATGAAAGTGCTGTTAACCTTCTTTTACTTATGTTTTCACTTCAAATCTTACTCTACTTTGTTTATTTTGTATATTTTAATATGTGTTATAGTTATATGTAATTGTCTCTTTTATTTTTATAATTTCAGTAACTGTAATTGGTTATAACACAGCCATTGTAATTAAATAAATAAATGGGACCAAACCTAAAATTGCGAAAAAAAATTCTGCTGTTCCCTACATATTGACGAGTTATGCGAATGTAGGGAGCAGCAGATTTTTTTTTTTTTTTGCGATTTCAGGTTTGATCCTATAGTAAAGAATATTTTAGAGAATCAAGAGTACTGACGCAGGGGCTTGTGGCTAAGTAATAACAGCCGTACGGGTGGATCGATCAGGTTAAGCTACGCTTGCTGCGGTTGGTCCGTGGATTGGTGACTATCTTTACATACCAAGACCCCTCCGTGCCTCGGAAAGCACGTTAAGCCGTTGGTCCCGGCTGTCATTCATTGATCTTTGACAGTCATTACGGATCGTCAGAAGCCTGAAAGTATGACAGCCAGTCTTACCAAGGGGTATCAGATTACCCAGTAACTGGGTTGTGGGGGTCAGATAGGCAAACTACTGGTATTCAGCTGCATCCGGTTAAACTGGAAGCCGACACCAACATAGTTGGGAAAAAGCTAGGCAGACGATGATGATAGCATGTAAATAATATTTAGAAGAAACTTAATGCTCTAAATGACTATAAGTTATGAGAAGTTGAGCTGTTTACACTACATTTAAAGCACACTTATTCAAACTTAAAGTGAATTTAATTTAGCGTAACAATTTAAGGAATTTTTTTTTTTTTTGTTATTATTCTCAAAAATACATATTTTGTGGTTTTTACATTTTTACTCGCCAAACTTACGAGTTTGATGGCGAGAAGCGCCTGTTTTTATACTCATATTATTAAATAAATAAATACTAACATATAGGTTTATGGTGTGAATTTATGCTATTTTTTGAATGCTAAATTCTGTGCTGTAGGTTTGGCTAGAAATGGAGACTCGGTCTAGAAACTAGCTCAATTCGAGCCTAAGGACATGCTTAGTCTCGCAAGCTGCTCAGCATGAGGTCCCGAGATCGATTCCCGGGTCGGGCAGTGTTATTGGGTTTTTCAATCTGGAATTTCTCAGTAGCAGCCCGGAGTCTGGATTTGTGCCCGGTTGACGGCAATAGGTTCGCCCCCTATTACATGGAACTTTAACATAACTGGGGAAATGTGGGTGTATTGTAGGTACACTTCTGCCTATCCCTTTGGGGAATACAGGCGAGATTTTATACTTACTACGTAAGTACCTAATGTAAAAAGCGAAAGCCGGGTCATGCCTCCAATCTACGTGTCTCCTATAAAAGTTTTTGTCTGTTTCAAATTGCCAACAGTAGTCCAATAAGACGCCCCATAAATTCAAATTGAGCCGCATTCAGACACGAAGCAGACTTTGGATCCGTCGAGAATATTCTATAGCTTTTAAGGAGATTACAGCCATATAATACAGCCGTAAGAGGATCGCAACGTAAGACGGGCTTATAATATTCTTTTGGGGAAGAAAATTACAGAAGCGTATACTCCTAAATAGACGAAAATGGAGGCTTGATGGAAACATATTTATAAAAATACTTGCGCCCCGCCCCTGTCTCGCACGATTTCTACGATTTGGCAAAATATCGAAATTTCTTTATTGTGATTTCTTCTATATTATTATTATTCTTTAAACTAGCTGTGCCCCGCGTCTTTGTTCGCGTGGAAGTCTTAAGATACACAATATACTAAAAAAACAGCCACATTTTATTAAAACTCCCTCGTCCCCCGACCTGTCACGTTGTATCGCCCACTCGCGCTATTACAGAGGTACTTCGTTTTCGCTTAGTGTTCGTACTGACTTTTTCTTTTTACTGGGCTCCTAAGGGTCGTAGCGTGATTTTAAATAGCCTATGACCATCCTCGAGAATTGGGCTACCAAATGCAAAAAGAATTTTTGAAATCCGACTGTTCACAATTTCATGGGTTTTAACAAATTTTTTTTTGCGGGGAACCCTAATTCTTTTTCTAAAATACAAGTATCCTAAGTTACTCCTTGTATCCTCAGCTATCTGCCAGTGAAAGTCTCTTCAAAATCGGTCCAACCGTTTCGAAGATTAGCCGGAACAAAAATTTTAAAAATTGCTTTTTGTTATAATATCGTTTAAAGTTAAACTGTCATATGCATTTAGTAAAAGGCTGTTATTTTAACATTACAAACAGACACTTCAATTTTATTTATTTGTATTGATGTAAGTTTATTAAGTGTATTAAGGCGAAAGCTCCAGGGAGCCCGGGAAATTCAAATTTTCTTACGTTTTTTGTTATTTGCAAATCAGTGTTTATGTTGATCAAAATTGACCGTAAAAAGTATGTATTTACCGAATTATAATAATTAAAGTCATCAATACAACTCTTTAAGACCAGGTAATTCTATTGAATGACTATTTCATGAAATCTTGACAATTAGGATTACACAAACTTATGGAGTTGTATTACTAATTTTGATGATTATAATTCTGTAAATGCATATTTGTTATTACGGTCGTGAATGATGCTTTTTGCATTGTACACATAAACCTTCCAGAATAATTTCTCTAAATGACGGTAAAAACAGTATCAAATCCGTTGCGTTGTTTAGAAGAACAACGCGGTCACACAAAATCGAAAAGCGACTTTATAAAAATAAAATGGGTCTCTAAGGTGAAATGAAAGGTTGTTAGACCAGTTTTTTTTGCGTGAATATATTAATTTTGGTAATAATAATAAGGCGAGGTTGTCGACATGTGAGATGTGAACTCAGCGATCATTGTGCCGATAGTCGAATCAGCCAATGGCTTAATTGCCAAGAGTGGAATGGTAACATCGACTATCATTGCGCGGCGCGCTAATCGATCTATCACCACTACATCACGCTTATTAGTGACAATAGTCCTTTCAGTAATAATAGACCGATTCCAGTACAATATGATATGGCCATTTTCGAGAACTGGGTCGGGCACATACTTGTAATAGGTACGGTACCTCAAAGTCCACAAGTTCATATCTCAAAGCCAGTTGCTGGTGAATAATCCTGGCCACTTGTTATGTCTGTGCAAGTACTCGCCGTTAGCTAGACGAGAAAAGAAAAGAAAGAAAATACGTTTATTTGCGGTAAACATGACGCAAAGAAAGAATACAAACACAAGAAGAAACAAGTTTTTTTTTGTGGATGGGAAATCATCAAATGAATTCTCTCGCTCTGGGCGGAGCGGGAGGGCGTGTCAGACTTTTACTGACTAAAACACACCCATGTTCCTTCAGTTGCCTGTGCCGGGGCCACGGTAACTCTTTCGAACATCCCGCAAAAAGAAACAAGTTAGGGGATACTATGCGTAATATCCACGCAAAACGACCCACCCACGAACGAACGAACGAGAACAACCAGATATAATATATCTGATGGACTCACACGGACGGTGGCATGCCCGACACACGTCAACCGTCCCGTCCTTCATAATATGTCTCCGGTAGTTATTTGTCAAGATAACTTCGTCCATAATTGCACAGACGTAACCTTCAGTTTCCCCGAAAAGGTTACCAAAATGTAGCCAGGATACGGACGCTAAGAAATCTACACCGGGCTCATGGATAGCCTGATAGAAGCGCCCGTGAAGCTTTGCCATACCTCCTTGCGCTATCGATAATAAGTACTACTGGTTTGCGCCCGTTCTCTTTAGCCATGGAGAGCGGGGTGAGCCCCTTGTCCATTGCGACCACATCACGGTGCATACCCACTTCGGCTTTTAAAAATATTCCCTGAGACTGCACACCTCATGGTTGTGGAGGATCTTCGCATTTAAAAATACCTCGGACCCCCGCACTTCCGCGGGATGT
The DNA here is from genome assembly GCA_947568875.1 of Fissipunctia ypsillon. Classification (NCBI taxonomy): domain Eukaryota; kingdom Metazoa; phylum Arthropoda; class Insecta; order Lepidoptera; family Noctuidae; genus Fissipunctia; species Fissipunctia ypsillon. The sequence continues at coordinate 16,368,657 of OX387663.1, read as the reverse complement.
CTCATCACCGATGATCGTGGATGATCCATCCGGTTTGTGATCAGCAGTGTATGGACCCTCCTTTCTAGGACGTCGAGTGCGGTCTGAGTCCATTTGAGTATGCCAAAAGAGTACCTACATCAAAACCGACACGACCTAACCGTTGAAGGCGCGCACCTTGTTTCCGCCTGATAGAGGACTATGAAATACTTTCTTAAGGCGGCCAAAGAAGCGCTCCTTCAACGATTGCTCCATGTCTGTAACATTGATGCTCAGCGCTTCTGACATACCCTACTACTTATAGGTTTCGAATGCGGAGTGGGCTCTAATGTTTATGGAATCCGAGAGTTGGGTTCCCACGGATCCCACAATCTCCCCTCGCTTTAGATGCATGACCGCACATTTGTTCACACCAAATTCCACCCGGATAGCGCTACTGAAGGGTTCAGTAATTATTATTTCGTTTGTTTTACTTTACACAAATATAAGTAAGTAAGTAACATTTTTAAATATATTAGAATATAAAAACATTTAAAAATAATAGCCCACCGGTATCGGGAACAAGGTCTAAGCTACCCGGCGGTCAGGGCTCCAGAGAAAGAAACCTCTTAACTACGCGAGCCGTGTACAGAAGTAGATAGATAGAAGTACCGCTTTCTGAATCAAGCCCTTAATCCAGCTGCCCAATGCGAGCTTCCTAGGTGTTAGTCGAGGCTCTGTTCCACATGACGAAAACCTCGTGAAAGCTGAGAAAGAGAAACAAATAAAATATCTCGACTTAGCACACGAGGTTGTTGACATGTGGAATGTGAGCTCGGCTGTGGAAAATGAGATGAATGTGGAATGTGAGATGGCCGAAAGCCTCGACCAACATGTCTCGAGGCTCTCGTTAGGCGGTTGGATCAAGGGCCTGATTCAGAAGGCAGTACTCCACGATACGGTTCGCAGCGTGGGGAGGTTCCTGTCTCTGAAGCCCTAATCACCGGTAGCTTGGACACTCCCCGACACCGGCGGGTGGACACCACTATTTTTTATATTTTTAAATGTTTTTTATATCTTTTTTAAGAAATATTGAAAAATGTATTTTATATTTTTTTTAAATGAACGAAATAATAATTATTATTTATTTATTTAACAGGCAACTGGATCCAATTACAAAAGTACTTACAAGTATACACATGTTAGTAAACAATTTAACTTATTTGCTGCGTGTTTTAATGTTTAGACAGATGTTATTATCTGTGAAAACATTTCTAAAGAAAATTCTTTATTGACAAGTGATCTTTTCAGTAACTTAGCTGTGACAGATTGTATTTATTTTTATTGAACAACTGCCTTACACACTGAAATCAGCTTATGAATAAGAACACCAACCAACCAACTAACCAACCAACCAACCAACTACTAGACACTAACCGACTAACCAACTTTGTATGTACCTACCATATCCGACGAATGAATGTCTTTGACTTAAACTTATCGAGTAAATAATAAAAAATAAGTAGCAACATTCTTTCAGACATATTATACAAGTAGCTTCTGCCCTTCGTTAGTTCGCGTGTTAGTCGTACGTAAGATACACAATATACTAAAATAACAGCCACATTTTTATAAAACTCCTTCGACCCCAACCCATCGCGTCGCATAGCATCGCCCGCGGGCTTTTGACTTTTTTCTTTTTGCTCGGCTCCTATGGGTCGTAGTGTAATGTTAAACAGCCTATAATCTTCCTCAAGAATTGGGCTAATAATTTTTCTAATCCGACCGGTAGTTCCAGAGATTAGCGCGTTCAAACAAACCAACATTTTAGCTTTATTGTATTAGTACCTATAGATACATCTCTCCGTCTGTCAGTTACTTTATGACTCGAAAACCACTTGTCCAATTTACGTATTAACTTCACTTTATAACCAAACAATGTAAAAAAATCTTGGAAGTCAATTTTTTTAAAGATTTTATTTTTTTTATTTGAGATAGGTTTGCTCTTGACTAGTCTAGGTCAGAGATGACAGAGACAAAGTCGACGATGGAGCGAGCTTACCCAGAAGAAGCCTGTTCACTCTCACTTTGAAGAGATCGGGGTTGTATGCGTTCGGAAACACAGACGCAGGCAGAGAGTTCCACTCCTTTGCTGTGCGCATCACAAAAGACATTTGGAAACGCTTAGTGCGAATTGGTGGAATAGCAACTAGGTAAGGATGGTAACCTGCAGAAGAAGATCAATTAATATTGTGGCAAGCTTTGGGCATTTTATTATTTGTTACGTTAGCTAACATAACACACAGCTCTACAGCTATAAATAAAACTGTACCTACGTAACGGATGTAAAAATCCTGGCCGCTAAAAAATATATAGCCCACTCTTATCAAGCACGTATTTTCGACAAAAACGTTTGATAACGGGTGACGACAACTCGGCATGTTTTCACAGCTTTGCTCTGCGGGTATTTGCATGGCTAGATAACTTCACAACTTTACATTGTTTGTTACCAGTTTAATTATTGTTTTAACTAGGTCATGGTGTGGTATAATGATTGTGGCACGGATTCTGTGTAACATCGATTAGTAGAACACTGATGAGGACTAAAAATGTTGCTTGGTTGAAATAGATTTAAGTATACTCAATGGAGTATAAATATATTCAACCAAGCAACATTTTAAACCAATGGGTTTCGGTAATTAAATAAAGATGAACAAAAAAACTACGTGACGTGGTTTACCGACTAAGGGCCGTAAGAACAATATTGAAGTTTAAACTACGGAAGAGAGTTTAATCTGTGGGCATCGATTAGTTATTTCTTATAAAATTTCATTGATGCACAGAGATTAAAAGTTGAAGAGTAGGAATAAATCATTTTGATACTTGACAAAAAGTAATATCATTATTATTTCAGGGGTCTATTCTTGAAGTGTCAGATTAATTTTATCTGAATAATAAATAAGGTGGTTTGACATTATTTTCTATACAAAAGCTGCCAAAAACTACCACATTTACGCCTCATAATTTTTTTGACGATTGAAAAATCGGCCGTAAAAAAAATACGAAGACAAGTTTTAGACTCTCTTCCGTAGTTTAAACTTCAATTGATCTTACGGCCCTAAGAACTGATTTTACCATATCTTTTATCCGTGGAATGAAATTGACATCTGACAGTTTTTGTATGGGGTAACTGTCAAAAATTCAAAATTTATACGGAGGTCCAATATTTATTGTTTAGTTAAGAATAATATTTACATAGTTTAAAAACTAACAGTCATAAAATAATAATAATAATATGTATATAAAAAAGGAGGGGAAATAAACAGAGGGCATCAAAAAATTAAAAAACCGAGATGGGGGTGCCCATCCCCCATGGGACAAACATTGTTGGAAGTCTTGGACTGGGCCCAAACATAGTTCAGGTATTTTAATGTAATAAATAACCGTGCCTTTGCTATTGCTACAGACACAGTTTTAATTAAAATCACGTGGAGCCAAAGTAAACAATGATTTACATTCTGCTGAAGTTTATTTTAATTTACGTTACCTACCAACTAAGTTAAACGGTGTTTTTTAAACAAGTATTTTAATTAAAACTTTCTTGTTTTGTATAGAGAATCATCGTGGCTAAATGATAACAGCCGCACGGATCGATCGAAGGTTAAGCTATGCTTGCCGCGGTCGGTTCGTGGATGGGTGACCATCCATTACATATCGAGATCCCTCCGTGCCTCGGAAAGGATGTTAAGCCGTTGGTCTCGGCTGTTATTCGTAGATCTTTGACAGTCGTTACGGGTCGTCAGAAGACCAAAAGTTTGACAACCAGTCTTACGAATTGGCATCGTGTTAACTGGTTTATGGAGGTCAGTTAGGCAGTAGCTCCATGTAAAATACTCGTATTCAGCTGCATCCGGTTAGACTGGAAGCCGACCCCAACTTAGTTGGGGAAAAGGTTAGTCAGATTGACTGTATAGAGAAGCAACGAGTTATCGAACTCTCGGTAAATGAATTGTAAGGATTCCTCCTTACAATTCATTTACCGTAAATAAATGGAATCTAATGCTAGCCACACACATAACGATTTACTTGCGCAAACCTAAATTTGCGCAAGTAAATCATAACGTGTGTGGGATGAATTAGCACAAGTATCTGAACCATTTGGTGTCACGCAGACTTGCGCAAGTCTAAATTTGCGCAAGTAAATCGTTACGTGTGTGGGATGAATTAGCACAAGTATCTGAACCATTTAGTGTCACGCAGACTTGCGCAAGCCTAAATTTGCGCAAGTAAATCGTTACGTGTGTAGGATGAATTAGCACAAGTATCTGAACCATTTAGTGTCACGCAGACTTGCGCAAGCCTAAATTTGCGCAAGTAAATCGTTACGTGTGTGGGATGAATTAGCACAAGTATCTGAACCATTTAGTGTCACGCAGACTTGCGCAAGCCTAAATTTGCGCAAGTAAATCGTTACGTGTGTAGGATGAATTAGCACAAGTATCTGAACCATTTAGTGTCACGCAGACTTGCGCAAGTCTAAATTTGCGCAAGTAAATCGTTACGTGTGTAGGATGAATTAGAACAAGTATCTGAACCATTTAGTGTCACGCAGACTTGCGCAAGTCAAAATTTGCGCAAGTAAATCGTTACGTGTGTAGGATGAATTAGAACAAGTATCTGAACCATTTAGTGTCACGCAGACTTGCGCAAGTCTAAATTTGCGCAAGTAAATCGTTACGTGTGTGGGATGAATTAGCACAAGTATCTGAACCATTTAGTGTCACGCAGACTTGCGCAAGCCTAAATTTGCGCAAGTAAATCGTTACGTGTGTAGGATGAATTAGCACAAGTATGTGAACCATTTGGTGTCACGCAGAGTTGCGCAAGTCTAAATTTGCGCAAGTAAATCGTTACGTGTGTGGGATGAATTAGCACAAGTATCTGAACCATTTAGTGTCACGCAGACTTGCGCAAGCCTAAATTTGTCATGATTTTTTTGTCTTTGTTTTTTATAATTGTGAGGACTTATGACATGAATCAAATAAACATATTTTCTTTCATTCTTTTACTCATGTGTTTATTCCGGGCGTGTCCGACTAGTTTCGAATCAAAACGGAACCTCATCATGCAGCATTCGAATCCTAGATTAACTTGAACTTAAAGCGACGATAACCGACTTTTAATGATTTTAAACTGCAGATCACGTCTAAACGAGTAGTGTTAATGATTTGGAAAAAATATATGTTAAATTAGAGCATTTTTTAAATAACTCAATATGTGAATATTTTAGATTACCTATGTTTATATTACAGAGTGTAATTAATATGTCTAACGTGGATAAAAAACTGAAAATCACGCAAAAACTATCAAGCGTATTTTTATGAAACCTTCACCATTTAAAGATAATTTAATTATTTATCTTTTATTAAGTATACGTGTTTTAATATAACACCTTTAGTTTTATGTATAATAAATTAATCAATCAATCTGCCTAGCCTTTTCCCAACTATGTTGGGGTCGGCTTCCAGTCTAACCGGATGCAGCTGAATACCAGTATTTTACATGGAGCGACTGCCTATCTGACCTCCACAACCCAGTTACTGGATAATACGATACACGATACCCCTTGTTAAGACTAGTTGTCAGAATTTCGGGCTTCTGACGACCCGTAACGACTGTCAAAGATCTACGAATGACAGCCGGGACCAACGGCTGAACGTGCTTTCCGCGGCACGGAGGAGTCTCGGTATACAAGGTGGAACAGGGCGATTGACATTCCTTTAAACCACGTAAAGAGAATCATGGTCTTTACCCGTATACAAAAAATCGATCAAATCCAATGAATACTTTAGCCACAGGAAATTATTTTTCATTTTCTTATTTTTCAACATGATGTAGATTTGAGTCCGTAATAATAGGTAAACATTGTCGCCGCCGCGCTCCGCACCGCGCACCGCACCGTTGGTCAGTGGCTTTTCGTAAATAAAGTGTGTTTACTTTTTTGCCGTTGATTCTGCTATTTATTTTGTATGAAAACTGCAATTTTTTAATTTTCCATTAACTACTAATCTTCGTGTTTTAAAATGTTTCGATGGACTAGTATTGTGCTCGTTTTAATTTAATGTCGTACGTCCAGATCCACATTGTATAAAGATGGTCACACATCCACGGACAACCCAGGCAAGCGTAGCTTAACCTGATGCATCGACCCGTGCGGCTGTTAATACTTAGCCACGAGAACAATAATGCGTCTAATTTGGGATAGCGCTCCTTGATGGGGGAGTTCTATTACTGGGTGGACGTACGACGCGTTGTGTGAGCTCAGGACAGAACACTCAAGCTATGCACTCAAGGCCGTTGGCATACATCTGCGTCTTAAACAATCTCTGCACTCTTACTTTCGACAACCACATCTTCGAGCGGTCCAAGTCGAACCATGACAAATCAAGTGTATACTATCGCTTGATCTAATATTTTATATTTAATTTGCTTCGGTCAAGATTGACTAAGAATCAAACTGGTAAAATGTCGTAGGTAGGTACTATCCCGACACGCTCACACGTAATTGAGCTCAATTCACCCGACGATTGTGTAATATCGGCAGATCAAAACGTGCCAATCGATTTATCGCTCATCTAATTGAAGACGTAGACACGCATTTTAATTGAATCAGACATCAAAATTTTGGTCGTGATCGTAGCTTTTTTTTTTATTATACCTACTTCTCATCTTCCTGAGGGGCTCGTGGCTAAGTTATACCAGCGGCACGGGTCGATCGATCGGATTAAGCTACGCTTGCCGCGGGTGGTCCGTGGATGGGTGACCATCTTTACATACCAAGACACCTCCGTGCCTCGGAAAGTACGTTAAGCCGTTAGTCCCGGCTGTCATTCGTGGATCTTTGACAGTTGTTACGGGTCGTCAGAAGCCCTAAAGTTGATAAGCAGTCTTACCCAGTAACTGGGCTGTGGAGGTCAGATAGGCAGTCAATCCATGTAAAATACTGGTGCTCAGCTGCATACGGTTAGACTGGAAACCGACTCCAACAGTTGGGGAAAAGGCTAGGCAGATTGACTATATAGAGAAGCAACGAGTTATCGATCGCCACGCTGCTCAGTCCCAGATTCCATAAAATTCATTTACACACAACTGGCAAAATGTGGATGTAAGTACTATAGAAGCACCTCTGCCCAACCCTTTGGGGAATACAGACGTGAAGTTATATTTGTGTGTCCCACGAAATCGGTACAATAAAATTCAGACACACGAGTGATCCTATAAGGGTTCCATTTTTTCATTCGGACGTACGGAACCCTAAAAAGACGTAGATACTGCGAACACAATACAAGGTGTAATTTTAAACACTGTTAATCTCTTCGGGGGTCATTGTAGTCATCATTATGAACAACTTTTACTATGGGACCAAACCTGAAATCGCGAACAAAAATCGGCTGCTCCCTACATTTATATTCGCATAACTCGTCAAAATGTAGGGAACAACTGCTTTTTTCGCGATTTTAGGTTTGTTCCCATAGTAAAAGTACTAGTAGGTCCCATAAGTAAAGTAGTAATCACTTACTCATCTCAAACAAGATGGAAAACCGAGGGAATCTCATGAATCCATAATAAAAATCTATGTTGACTCATCTCAAGTTGTTTACCCACTTCGCAAATTTGTAACATGTATGTAGTGTAGTATGTACTTATATTATGTACAGTCAACAAAACCGAATGGATTATTGCTATGAGGGTATCGCCCTCAGGCATACGATGAAGGGGTAATGAATATTCAGACACTGAATAGGAAAATTTACGGATCACGAATGTTAGTTTACAAAGAATAGAAACATATACAGGGTGTAAGGGACAGCCCTCCGCAAACTAACAGGGTGCATTCAGCTCCTTATTTTAAATCATATTCCACCGAGAATATTCGCAGGAAAATTTTCATTTTTTTATCATATTTTCAGTTACTATTCCTTTATTTCAATGTAAAATTACATTATCTGTAGGCAGCACTCCATTTAAGAGCGTTGTCACATTTTGCACCTCTCTCGCTCACACAGAACCAAATTTTTAAGAATGTTAAATGAAAAAATGCTTTAATGAAAAATGTAATCAATGGGCGGTCTACAAAATAATATTAATTTAATAGGTAGTTATCAAAAACACATTTGTATTGTGTTTTCTAATAAACATAATATGTAATTAAGTATTATGATCTGTTTTTGAGATGATGTAAATAAATGCCGCAATAAAAATGTGTTTTTAATAATTACCTATTAAATTAATATTATTTTGTAGACCGCCCATTGAATACATTTTTCAAAAATGTATCTTTTCTTTTAACATTGTTAAAAATTTGGTCCCGTGTGAGCGAGAGCGGTGTAAAATGTGACAACCCTCTTAATGTAAATAAAACAGCTTAAATAAAAAAATCAGCAATGTATGTTGAAATATTCGGCGGCCGAAGGCGAAGGCTCGCTGCGCTGCCGTTCGCTAAGCGCGTTTTGCCATGGTAACGATACATTGCGTGTGAGGTAATAAAACAAATCAGGTTTATTGGATTCCCATAACGTTCCTGAAATAATTTCATGTACCGGTCATCTTAGTATGATATACTGAATTCACCCCATCAGTCTGCGGAGGGCTGTCCCTTACACCCTGTATACTTCCATACTGATACAATATTATTATATGTATTACAAATGCAATTTAAAAATAACTGTCTATCTGACCTGTCTGACTGTCTATCCTTTTCACGCCCTACGGCTGAATGGATTTCGATGGAATTTAGCACACAAGTGGACCATGACCTGGGTTAGGACATAGGAAACTGTTTACCCCGGTAGTACATTCCCGTGGGATAATTTTCGAACTCCACGCGGGCGAAGCCGCAGGTACCAGCTAGTAGAAACATATGACTTAGATGTAGGTCGATACTTCGGCAACATACATGAAAGTTTTGTGACCTCTTTTCTTTACGATGCATCTTTAAAAATGGAGTCTCCTAGGAGCGTTGTATTTTTTTATGTAGCTTCGACGTTTTATGTATTAAAATGCTAAGTATGGAGATTTCCGTTCTGCACGTGTCGTGATTTTCGTTCTGTTTTGAGCTGCGTAGATGCTTCGAGACTTTTTAGACTATGGGGTGTTGGTACCAGAAAAAATTTGCCTGTCCGCGAGGATGGAGGATACGTCAAACCGTATCACGAACTATAAGACTGTAAAAAGTTGAATCTTTTTGGAACCCTATGAGAAGCTGGAACCCTAGAGAGCTTGGGGATCAAAGAATGAAGGTTTCATTGGTTCTATCAGTCTAATATTTATTTTACTACACAACCAAAAACGCTAATACTTCCTCAAAAATACCATGAAGGTAATTTTGTTAATTAGTCCATCTTAGCTATTTATAAACTACCTATGCTTACTTAAATAGCCGTGAGACTAATTACTATTTATTTACACCTTCCACGTTTTAATGTCTTAATTTGTAAACATTCCATTTTATAGGTAATTATTCTGCGCATAATTGGCAGTTCTATATTCATTCATTAATTGATAATGAAATCCACGTGTTTCATATAATAATGACCGAGACGTGTTCTTGAGTGGATATCGCAATACGTCAATCATAGAGTTGTAGTGTGACGGAGTGGTGTCCAAGGACTGGATGACAAGATCTCGGGCGGACGACATTGGTGGCCATCGCGAGCAAAACCTGGATGAGGCTGGCACAGGAGCGTGGGGATTGGTACAAGAAAAGAGAGGCCTACGCTCAGCAGTGGGTGAACTGGGGCTGTGGATGATGATGTGATGATGAGGGTGGGACTTGGGACGCCTTCAGGCAAGATGAACTGGCTGGTCGCAGCTGCATGAGAGTGGTCGAAGATCGAGTTATATGGGGGCGAATATCTTACTGAAGACAGTGGATAGGCTGATGAAGAGGAAGAGCTAGAACTCTTACACTATCCTTACATACTCTTTTTGCTTCGTTTACGTTCATACATCTGGTCATATACGCACGCCAGTTGCGAGTACTACGCACCTGACCTTTCGACGACACAAAATCAAAAGTTATTTATTCAAACTAGGCTGAGAATCAGCACTTTTCGAACGTCAACATTACATGACAGTCCTCCAAAACGGCCGCCCTTCACCACTTCTCCTAGTGATTGTTGCCTACACGCACACACACTCACTCTAGAACACTTATTCATTTTCGTTCTAATCATTCATAACTAGCGTCATTTATTACTGAAACTATGTGAATGATAAAGATAGCTTAAGATTACGATATCGCGCGTCATAATAGTCTGATCTACGAGGTTTCATTAAATTGTGGGAATATTATCAATATTGTATGCATTCGTTTCATTGTTATGTCTATTATATATAGTCTCCAGCACACTGCACTTCCTTTTGACCCTGTTCCTTCTGACAAGAGAAGGAAGGACTTGGTTTGCATAAAGCCTCAAACTAAGCATGCGTTTGCCAATCGTTTTTATCTGTTCTTGGGACCTTTTCTATATAATAAGCTCAATAAGGTACTAAGTTTCTATAGTGTAAGGTATAACAAATGTAACATAATGTTATCTGAATATTTAAAGACACTACATTACACAGACACAGAACAACTTCTAGAAATTTTGGCATGATGATATTTGATCCCCTCGTAAGTGTTTACTTTTGTATCTTTACTTAGGCTTAGTTTTAGATAATAAGGTACCATTAAGCTTTTTCTCGTAGTTTTTAAAAGATTCTTTATTTTTATATACTAAACTTTAAATTGTACTAGACCTAAGTAGATGTATTGGAAAGTGTTGGCCTGAAACACAGGTTTAAATTAACCTAGATCGGGCTGGTCGCTACCTAACTTTGCAATTCCGAGCAACCATTACTTGCACCTATAATAATATCTTAGTTTTAGTTTATTTTTAGGCACCATAACTGTATGGATATCTTATAACTGTTGACTCCATGTACACCTTTTTGTAAACGATTTATTTGAATAAAAAATTATTATTATATTACAGTATTTTAAAAATGTGGGACAAACTGTTTGCTGTCTCATTAGCAGAGATCGGAATAGGTACAGTATATTTACCTAAACGTCGAGGGAGTAAGTAACATAGAGTGGATAATACCTCCTCTAAAAACAAGGAATAATGATAATGACGAAACAAATAAGCACATAAACCAGCCAACTTACTTTTATTTTACCTTCTTAAAACAAAACATTTGAATTTGACACAATTTTAGTACGGAACCCTAAAAAATGCAATATGATTCTTCAAATCAATCATTTTTAACTATATAAAAAGTCCAATAAATAATTCGTGATTTTCAAATTCCGGGTTTTTAGAGGAGGTATTATCCACTCTATGTTACTTACTCCCTGGAAGTTTAGGTAATTATATTCTAGCTATTCCGATCTCTGCTCAAGTCATTAGTAAGAAGCAGGGAACGCAACGGTGCGTGCTCTGGTGACAAAATAATTTGAATTATCCAATCAAAAAGTATCCTATTGTACTTTTTAGGGTTCTGAACCCAAAAGGTGCCAATCGGAAACCTATTACTAAGCCTCCGCTGTCCGTCCGTCCACTCGTCTGTCTGTCAGCGGGCTGTATCTCATAAACCGTAATAGGTAGACAGTTGAAATTTTGACAGATTGTGTATTTCAATCATCGCTATAACAACAAATAATAAAAAATAAATAAACTTAAAGGCGGTCCCCAAACAAAGAACTTTTGATTTTGTAAAAAAAAAAAATATTACACTGGCATGTGGGGTGTCATTGTCTAGAATTCATCGAGAAGAGTACAAATATATGTATACATATTATTTTTTCATCTTCAAAAATGAAGAAATGGGGCTGCAAAAGTAGTCAGTTTTAGGCCATTTTTGTACGAGCTCTATTGCAACAACTAAACAAGTTAGGAATTTGCAACTTCTGTATTTAATCAACATATACTAATAACGCCGAATAATAAGGTATTTCGTTTAAATATGGGCGAATTTCTGCAACTGCATAAAATAACTTTGTAATTCACAGTATTATTATGAAATACTTAGTTATCTTTGCGATTGTTATAAGATGAAAAATATTCTTCGTTTAGTATTTTTTTAAATATGTAATGTTAAATATGGTACGGTGGTACGTAACCCGTCGTGTGCGAGTCCGACTCGCACTTGGCCCGTTTTCTTAGGTATTAATTGTATGATTCTCCTTATTGGAACAATAAAACAGTTCCCTTATTGATAAATAGGTACAGAGAGCTTAAACACCTTGCTTTGTCTGTTTGTCAATATCCAATTCTCCCCATTTTTTCCGCCGCATATGAGACGATTCATTTTGAACCAAAAGTCGTTTTGGGACTAGGTATATCAAAGAATTCCCATAACACAAGAGGCGACTTCGAGTTAGCTCTTAAGCGTTTCTGGGAAGGATGGAACCTCGTTTTCCCTGATGCATCTAAATTGTCTCAAATAGAATGTACAAGAGTGGCAGTTTCTTTTCAAAATTCTAAAATAGCTTTCTTTATCAATGTCCGCCAGAAACATCAGTTTTTACAGGAGAGTATATTGGTATTTTAGAAGCCATACATTTGATTAAATCTCACCAAATAAAAAAGCAGTAATATTTTTCGGATTCCCGTAGCAGTCTTCAGGCCTTAAAACAAAAACAACTTAGAGGTAAAATTCATAGTCAAATTATTATAGAAATTAAGAACTTATTATTTGATTGTTCCCAAAACGGCTTGGACATCGAGATAGCCTGGATCCCTGGTCACCGGGTATTGTTGGCAATTAGTGCGCTAACTCGTTAGCAAAGTATGCGACACCAAATCCGACTGATCGAAAGCACTACGTAGCTCATAACTACGATTTTCGAAATGGTGCCAAGCCTAAATTGTTCGACTCATAGGCAGAAACATGGTGGAAGACCTCGGAAACCAAGAGAGCCTACTACGTAGCGATACAGTCCGACATCCAACGGAAACCTTGGTTTATCAAATATCCAAAAATGTTCAAAAGAACTATTTCGTTACTTTGTAGACTGAGACTCGGACATTGTTGTAGCCCAGTGTTCCTGAACAAGATCCATGTTCGGGACAATTCATTATGCGAGTATGGTCTTGCGAAAAATCTCCAAATGTAACATTCCTCTTCCAACTAACTTCCATTCCCTTCTAACCCACTTCTCTCCCAAAATCATGCTAACCACATTTCTTAATGAAAATAATTTAAAATTTTAACTGGTGCGTAAATTAACTATGTATTATATTTTGTATTTTTTGTTCTGTATCGTACCCTATTTTATATAAGTTTGTAAATTACAATACATATTTTTACTAACCCTTGTGTTCGTCCCTGCAGCTATTAACATTTATCTACCAGAAAGTAAAGTCCGACGGCCCGCCACTCTGCGCTGCCGTCTCAACGTGACGCTGCACGCTGGCAAAATAGTCGACACCGGCTCAGTTGCCAAGAAAAAATAATGGAATCAATTATACTTCAACTTCAATTATTCAGCTTCAGATGTAAGCCTCTAAGGTAGGACATTCACGGTCGACGTGAAACCATTACTAAGTCATTGCAATGTAACTCTTATCTAGGTACGGTAAGGTATTAAATTAGAACTTTCATCACAGTTACGAAGCAACTTCGTGCAAAACCGTGTGTGTGTACAAGAGGCCCTATGCTAACATTCAGCTGCTGAATGTTAGCATAGGGCCTCTTGTACACACACCGTTTTCTTGCCGTGAAAAACTACGGTTTATTTGTCGTGTGTAGGCACGGTCGTCAGTGTTGTATGGATCACTATGGAAGCTTGTAGACGTGCACGGCGGCGCACACGGCGGCGGCGCCGTGCCGTGGCGCCGTGCACGTCTACAAGCTTCCATAGTGATCCATACAACACTGACGACCGTGCCTACACACGACAAATAAACCGTAGTTTTTCACGGCAAGAAAACGGTGTGTGTACAAGAGGTCTAAAAGTACTCATCAAGATTCAGATGCAAAAGAAAATCTCGACTAGGTAAGTCTTCTACTTTTTTTTTTTGAATTTTTTTTTAAGTTGGCCAGGTCGAAAATTCTCAAAAATTCAGAAAAGTCGCGGAACATACACGGGGGGTGATTTGGATACCCCACGATACGAGGGACCTAATTTTTTTTTGGACGTCAATGTTCCGACCAACCTGGACATTCGATTTTGACGCGCGCGGGTGTGGCCGAATCATGCCGAACAAGTGTCACAGTAAATTATTATTTACTATGCAAGTGTGTAGCATCCTTATGCCATCACTAAACAGCACACAGCATTAAATTCATTCAACATCGTATGCTACAGAGGACCAGATTACATCTGCATAGCCTTTTCTCAACTATGTTGGGGTTGGCTTCCAGTCTAACCGGATGCAGCTGAATACCAGTATTTTACATTTTTTTTTTTTGTATTTTACGTGACTGCCTATCTGACCTCCACAACCCAGTTATTGGATAACACAATACCCCCTTGGTAAGACTGGTTGTCAGACTTTGGACTTCTGACTACCCGTAACGACTGTCAAAGATAGCCGGGACCAATGTCATAACAACTTAATATTCAGTTAATCATCTGATACAAGGTTGAATAATTGAATATTTTATTTTTATTTTCGTATTCAATATTCATTCTATTTAATTCATTCAGCACGGTCCAGATTAATTTTAGCCACTATAACATTTTATGCTCTGATAAGATGTCTGTACTGATATCACTTAGCAGTTGTATCTAAAATATTGATAACGTATTTATCTAATACAATAAACTAATTTATTGTGTGTAAAACAAATGTATTTAAACACATATTGTAGCATTTATTCAACTTGTCTCTAAAACAGGTCATATTACTTATGTGCTGAGTTTATTAGATAACACAATAGAAATGTGTTTTTAATCATTACCTATTAAATTAATATTATTTATTAGTTCGCCAATTGATTACATTTTTCAAAAAAGTATCTTTTCATTTAACATTCTTAAAAATTTGGTCCCGTGTGAGTGAGAGAGGTGACGAAATGCAACAGCCCTCTTAAATTAAATGTTGATTAGAATCTTAGATTATGCCATGTTCTTTTAGTAAGTTTAAAATAATTCTAGCAACCTAGTTTATGCACAAATGACAGAAGTCTTTGCCAAGCATGATGATTATTGAATTTGATAATATTAATATACCCATGTTTGCCCTCAATGTAATGTTGCTACAAGTGTTAATTTGTGAAGAACAATCCAAACTAAGTAATGAGATGAAATTGATTATCTTTTGTTCTGGTCCTGAATTAGGATTTCTGTTAGATCAAAGGATATATATATCCAGTTTTATAAAATAATGAGGTTTCTTTTATGGTGAATGTTTTTACCATGTTTTAGAAAAGTTTGGTTGAAATCCTGTCTTTGAGAGCTCTGTTGCAGATAATAATAATATATCTTGGTAACATAAACATAGCGTAGTACACAGATAATTGGTAATGAGACTATGATAATATTTAAAAGAGATATTACCAAAACTTGGTAAGTGATTGGTGGTTAGTCTTTATTATCTTATCATTATCAAATATTTATATATGAATTCTAAATTTCATATTTTTTTAACAATTTTATTTGAAATTAAAGAAATTCGATATTTTTCGCACAAGAATAGTGTTGAATACTGTTGTTGTAGAATACTGTTGTTAACAATGGATGAATTCATTAGTAGAAAACAACCAGGTATAGTTGCCACCACGAGTTATAAGCACACATTCCATTTTTAAACCTTACAAATCTTATTTCCTATTACGGCATTTCATACACGGTCAGTGGCAATGAGGTTAATTTTTATTAACCAAGCTAAAATATGCTTGATCTTTTGATCAAGCTTATTTAAGTACAGGTAGAAAACCGAATACAAGAACCCACTGACAATGGCAACAACAGTTAAATGTGGAATTTGTGCTCATGTTTTGTACCAGCAGCTAAACTAATGATATTTTAGAAAGCAGTGAAATTATATAAATAATATTGCAGTTCTAACATATTATGAACATGAAAACGCTAATTGGATAAGTAACTCCTTTATAACTACTTAATTGGAAAATGTTAACTTATTGAAAACACAACAATTTTATATGATAAAATACGAAATATTATAGGCACAAAATAAAGTAAAATATAACTGTAAGGCGATGAAAAAGATACATAAATTTAATTTTACCTCAGATAACAAAGGAGCTCTGTCCAAATGTTCTGACGAGGCGAAGGCCGACTCGAAGTACGGCCCGCGGGTCCTGGACTCGTACCGGGAGCCCCCATCGTCCCACATACGAGCCTCAAGCTCATCAGACATTCTGGCGCCGATAATCGCAAAAAAAACAAGCAAAATCCTTCACTCTATTTAACACATTTTTTGTCTCCAATTACACACAAAACTCGCGCCTGTGTCACAGAATATCGAAGGTTGTATAAATTTTTAAATATATTATCATAGAATTATTGTATTTTATTAGCGTACGAGATAATACGGCGATAATATCGGTGGACTCTGTTCGCGTATTTCGCTGGCGACGGAACTTGCGTTCGGAAACTAGGATTGGCTAGATAAATTTATCAGTGACGTTTCAAGATATCTTTTGTTTCTAACTCCGTTTCCCTTGGTTGCAAAACTATAAAATCGACTCGATTTTAATTAATTTATGTTATACTCTTAATGTTTGTGTTAATTTCAAGATTTTAGCAAACTGCATTTTTTTATTAAAGTTTACAAAGGCTTTTTGTTTCGCTTTCAGAACAGTCGTAGACAGAGCGGTGACAGCTTAACTGACAGCAATCGATATGAATGCGTTCACGTAATGACGCATTCAAAAGGAATACATTTGAATAAAAAATCTTTCATTTACATATTTTTATCGTGAACGACTTTTTTATGACTTGCGAAGTTTATTGGCTTGTTTACTCATCAATTTTATTTTTTTAAGCACTTGCATATTCAATTGCAGACTTCATCGTAACAATTCATGGTCATTCATCTACCACATACCGCAATCTATCCGTAAATCCTCCTAAACCGTTTTACTAGCCTTTGGTGGATTATCATGATAATTTAATATAATATAGTAAATTAAAACACACCAACATTTGATTCACTGTTTATTGAAATATCTTCTCCATAAAAATTACAAGATTAAAATTATTAAATTACACAAGATGACAAAATATAACAATATAATTACAATAACACGCCATTTGAAATAACACTGCGAAAATAAAAAATATATTTTCATGTATCACCGCTTTATTTTCTGGAAGCGGTAGTCGCTAAAGAGGTAGATAGAAAGGCAGTTATTAAAGATTAGCTCGTTACTCGATGCATAGTTAAAAATTACAATAGTCAAAATAGCATCTCTATCTACTAACAAATGTTAACTTTTCTACCGCTTTACAAAACATAGCGGTCATGACCTTCCTCTAAAAAAAAATAAACAAAAATAACAAATATACATTTCTAGTCAAAGATTTACAGACGCTTAACGTGGCGCTTATTTTACTGCGCCCTGGATTTTCAACTCTTGGTGTTGAGCCGAGCATTGAGAATCCAACAGAATGCATCCCTAACGCTTTAAAAAAGCAAACTGTTAGAATTACAACTCACAGCGCTAAGCCGAGTGTTGAAAATCCAGTAAAAAAACGTCAAGGAAAAATAGTGCTCGTGCGAATATGGTCTAAAAGAGGCAAGATTTTAAATGCTATAACGATTTATATTCGCAATGTTATTCCTATGGATATGGAGAATCCGGCCGTCTCGAGTCGTCGTTTAGAAACTGTACTAGGAACGGAACTATACAGAAGCGTTTGGGTTTCTAAGTATATTACAGCTAATTTAATCATTTTGAATTTGAACTGTGAACAAATTTCACTAAAATTGGTTCGGTAGTTTTGGAGAAAATTGCACATACGTAGGTATATACAGGTCAAATACAGAACTTATTTTTTGGAGTCGGATATAAATACAGACCAACCGTAAAACTATCCGTGGACGTCACGTCGATATTGGATTTGGACTCTGATCAACTGTACTTAGTTTTTTTTTTTAAATTAAACAGATCAAGGCTTTTGTTTTGTACAGTCAATGTCATTGGCCCGCCTTGTCCTGAGTGGCAGACAATGTAAGACAATACCTCGTACGAATCAATTGTTGATGCGATATGTTTATTATTTGGAAAAATATTTGCACTTAATGTTGGAACAATAAAGTACTATAAATACTAACGATCACCGTTGGTATAGTAATAATAATCTTTATTTTATTTTTTTCTCTCTTCACAAAGGTTCACATAGTCACAATCATAGAGACAAGAAATTATAGCGGTTTGACAACAATGCATAAAATATGATCTTTTGTGAGAGACTGGCGTCCATACTAGGATACCCTGCGTGACAGATCACCAGGCTCTCACCCCGAATTTAGTCTATTAACATTACAATGGTCAATTTTCAAACTCTACAGTGAATTTGTGATGTTACAGAGAAAAGTCTGACAAGCAGTCTTACCAAGGGGAATCGTGTTACCCAGGGTTGCGCAGCTGCATCCAGTTAGACTGGAAGCCGAACCCAAAATAATTGGGAAAAGGCTAGGCAGATTGTGGTTTTTCAAAAGTCTATAAACTATGAGTGTACAGAGGTATGATAGGCCATATTACAAATTTTGAAACCAGCACTGCTATCCTGGTAAACGCTAAAAAATACTCTAGCTCTAAAACCCAAACGCTATTGCAACCACACAATAAAACTGTCAATTCCTTGACCAGGAACATGGTGTAGGACCACAGCGACAAACCATTATCTTTTAAACTATAGAAGCTAATTAAACGCCCCCACTCACTACTTTGTTACCGATACGTTTTGTTCTGTCGTGGTCAGGGACCGAAAACCTTTATAAAAAATTACGGCACAGATATCGAAGAATTTGGTTATACTTTAAGGTTACCGCTATCTGGGTAACCAAGAAGAAGAAACATGTTACCTCTAGGTTACCGTTTTAATACTCAAACAGCGTTGCGCGTCCTTTGACTAATGTCGAGGGCCACGTGTAGAGGCAACTGTTATTTCGGTTACCGGTATTAATACTGGTTGTATTAAATTTAAGAATTGAGTTTACCTTTAAAAATACCTGTAAAAAACAATGTTGTAACCGAAAAAATTGGTCCCCGTATTGATCATACCGGCTTCGGTCCCTGATCGCGGTGCGCGGGACGCTGCGATTTGTCGGACTTTTGACAAGTAGCTTAGATAAGGAATCAGTATTTTTTTCCTGAGCGTTACATAACATCACGCCTATATGTCCCAAAGGCCTAATAGGGTGCGAAGGTGTATTTGAGTATGTTACGAAAAAAATGTACCTATGCAAAGTTTCAAATTGATAGGCCAAGATGGAAGCTGTCCAAAATAAATTAGCTTACAAGTTTTGTTCTCAAAATGGCAGTGAGTAATATTAAACAAAACAAGTATGTTGTTCTTGGCTAAATTGAGTATTAAAGATGTCTTTAATAGGTAACGCGAAAGGTCAGACAAATCGCATGCGTTAGCTATCACTGGAATGCTAATATATAATTTATATTTGTCAAAGGCGTGTGTATAGGTGAACCTAAACAAACCTTGAGGATCTTGTATGTCCAGAATAAAGAATATACACTCTTCTTAGATTTTACAGTCCCAAGGATGTCGTGATAATTAACCCACGAGATCATAAACGTCAGCCGATCTATTCTGAAAAATGCTCGCTGCTGTAGATGAAGTGAGCTGTCAATAGTGTCAATTCCTTGCATCAGGTGGTATGACAGCTCACTTCACTTAAGTTTTCACATCAAAATAGCAGACATAACATGAGCATAATAAATTAAAAGTTACGTTTTAGAATTTGGCCGTAAAGCTACGGTTTCCTAGAAGAGCGATGACTGCCATATGACGACCGCAGTGATGGCGGTCATGAAAATGATGCCAGCAGAGTTTGACGTTACGATGTCAAATAACGCTCTCTAGGAAAACACACCAACTTACTTTTTCATAAATAACGTTTCAATGACGTCATTCGCCGGTGAATTGCAGACGCTATGTGGTCCACCGCTCTTCTAGGAAACCGTAGCTCAAGAAACCGAATCGACCGAATTATTCCGAAAATACAATATTCAAGTTAGCTAAGGTTCAAATATTCGCCGAATAAATATACATCTTGACACACTAAGCAAAAATAGCAACAAGTTTGGTCTTACGAATAGTCTCTGGTAATTATTTACTTGGTCAGATAAACGAATCATCTGTCAATCAAAGAGACAATCGCAATCTTGGTGTTGAAACACCGAGGGCTGTTTGAAGTATTGTTACGCTGTAGATAGGGACTATCAATCAAGGTGAAACAAGCCATAGGTCTGACGATTTTATGTGGCGCACTGGATTTGCAACTCTCGGTATTGAGCCGAGCATTGAAAATCCAACAGAGCGCATCCCAGCGCGTCAAAAAAACTGTTGGATTTCCAACTCTCCGCGCTGAGCAGTGCGTTGAAAATCCAATGCGCGAAAAAAAAATCGCTCGTGCAAACCTGAACTTATTCCAAAACATTGAATGTCAAGTGCGAATGATTTGAATAAAACGCGCAAGCCCTAATGTCAAGTCCCGAGTTTTAGTATGGCAGCTCGGGATAATACATTCAGCTTTTTAACAATCAATTCATTTAGGTGACTACATAAATAATCTCCATAGGACTTGTAAATATGATTCAATGTTTGTACAATTGGACATTTGATATTTTTGTCAAAGACTCAAAATGAACTCTATGTTGAAAGGAATAAAGTACAATTTAAACTGTGGTAGACTTGGAATGATGTGTCCTAATAGAAGAAAAAGGTCGTATGTAAGATGTTTTTATACTAGTGTTGTTTTTAAACTCACTTTATAAATATAACTACAGGAATTTCTACGCTTTGTACTATTCAAAGAACGTCACAATGCTACATTTGGCCCTTCGCTTTAATTAACACTAACCTTTCTTTTGGGGTTAAATCATATAGTGTCAATTTTCTTCACAACTTTTCAGAAATAGTTCAATGATTCGGTACGAAGAGTATAAATATGGTGAAAACCTTTATTATTCACATTTAGAATCAACGTGAGACTATTAGAAAAGTGATCGTTCAGAAAATGCCTTTCCCCGTACGGTAAGTATAACCATCAATAGCTTCATAATAATTATAATTAATTAGACGACAACTTTCTATCATTTTACCCCATTACAATCCAATATTTTTATCACACACATATATAAATACTAAAGTCTCTGAAAACAACATACTGTCTGTGTCAAAACTCATATAAGCTTCTGATTGGTTGACCAAACTATCTAACAGTAAACGATAAGCATAATAAATAACTAATATAGAGGATGTATGAACATAAACGAAGCAAAAAGAGTATTTAAGCATCGTAGCAGGTGGCGTTCTGTACTTTCTGCTTACCCCCATGGGAAAAAGGCGTGAGTTTATGTTTATGTAATAATATTACATATTAAGTACAGTAATATAGAGGATAAATACAAAAACGATAGCAAAAAATACAAAATTCTATTTAACACATTCAGTGCCCAGCACCCGACTCCCGGGTCCAACAATAATTCGTTGTTTGTTCGTTGGCATGTTTTGATTTGCACCCGGTAGGCGGGTGCTGGGCATGGTCACATGTCAACAATAGCTATCTATATGTACGACTCGGGAGCCGGGTTGTGGGCACACGAACGAATTATTGTTGGACCCGGGAGTCGGGTGCTGGGCACTGAATGTGTTAAAATACATCTCTTTATTCTTTATGGTACAGAGGGATTTTCAGCTAGCATATTCAGCATGAAAACTTGATAGCTGAGTCGATAGGGCGTCATGACGATGAGAGAACACCAAAAATATATTTGAAAAGTTTCAGATAGGAGCCCAGGGGGCAGAGGCCAGCCAGGGTCGCGGGATGTTCGAAAGAGTTACCGTGGCCCCGGCACAGGCAACTGAAGGAACACGGGTGGGTTTTAGTCAGTAAAAGTCTGACACGTCCTCCAGCTCCGCCCAGAGCGGGAGAAGTCATTTGACGATTTCCCATAAAAAAAGGGGGCAGGGGCCGCTTTCAGATTTCAAAAATGGACATAAATTATTAACGGAATG
This sequence comes from Fissipunctia ypsillon, assembly GCA_947568875.1. Classification (NCBI taxonomy): domain Eukaryota; kingdom Metazoa; phylum Arthropoda; class Insecta; order Lepidoptera; family Noctuidae; genus Fissipunctia; species Fissipunctia ypsillon. The sequence continues at coordinate 16,346,480 of OX387663.1, read as the reverse complement.
TTCAGCGCCGTTGATTTTCATCTCCTTCTCTCTCTCCTCTTCTCTCATTCGGATCTCTCCTTCAGTCAACTCAACAACGATGTTGATAAACTACACAACGATCCGAATTATTTGAAGAAAGGAATTTGCAGTTCAAGAATTATTTTGGACAAGTATCACATTGTATTTATTTATTTAATACTTTAAGCACACAAATGTACGCTGGACTTAATGCCGTAGTCATTTTCTAGCAGTCAACCTTATTACGTCGTATTTGAGCACAACAAACCGAAAGTAGGGGTTTCAATCTGTCGTTCTATTTCTGCTGTACACTTCAAACATACAGGAGAGCAGGAACTGGGTAACTGCATCCACAAACCGTCTTCTGTCAGTGGTGAATAACGTACATTTGAAACATGTGAACGAAAACACTACATAACTTCTATGCATGTTGTTAATGTTGATACCTCATCAACATTAACAACATTGACAGCAAATAATAATAAAATCGTCGGTTGGTGTCTCAACACTTAAAATTATCTAAGGGGCCTCTGCGAGTTGGCTTCGGCCCTTCGTACGCCTTCCAAAGGTTCGGAACTGGAGGGTCAAGTGGCAGCACAAATATTGACGCCGAAGGAACACTTAAACTATCTGATGAAACAAGCAACGGCGAAATAATAGGATCCAGGGGGTCTACTCCCTAAGCACGAAGTCCGTAGTTTCGGCCGAAGTTACGGGCGTTTCCTACTCCATATCATTTACGGATACAAGTTTAGTTCCGGTTTCGGTTTCCGAACTAAGAATGAATGACAACACGATTTTACAGTGGTCCCTACGCCCGATGTGTTTTTAAAAATTTTAATTGTACACTTTCTCTGACGGATTAACTACTTTCGGAACGTGTTCGCCGCGTTTTCATAATATTGTACACTCGCTTGTCTCGCTCTCTCTTCTACACTCGCGTCAATCGCTCTCGTTACGAAAACGCGGCGAACACGTTGCGTACTCGTGGCGTGCTTGCTACGCACACGTAGCGAGCACTTTTACAAATCGCTTCGCTGGAAACACGTTCACAAATAGTCAGTGTGATAAGGCCCTTAGCAACAGCTCCTCTTGTCAACGTCTTTCAAGCGCCAAGAAAATCTTGTAGCTGTGTATGTTAGTTATAACTCTCAGATCATAACATACTATCTACTCGTTATCCTCTGATCAACCAATCAACCAATCAAACTCAAGATTTGACAAAAGACACTCCCTAACAAAACAACACTAGTACAAAACACTATCTAATAGCTACCTATGTCACTCGCTCACCACTCAAACGGGAACGTTAGAAGGAGACGGATGTAGGTTAGACGACGACTACGAGCGGCAGGTCTGCGATCATAAGGACGACGGCGGCGGCAGGGCGCGCGCGGCGGCGAGTCCTCCCGCGTCCAGGCGCGGCCAGTCCACGAACTCCTTGCCGTGTCTGGAACAATAATTATATTTGCATGACGCTAAATACCATTAAAAAAATTAAGAACATAGTCACAGTACCCAAGGTTTCGTAATGATTTGTTCATCATTGGACGAGCGTTCATTTCATTTCAGCAACAAAATAATAAGCATGATGTAAAAGTTTATTTACAAATACATACGGCTGATAAATCATGGCCGGTCCGAACTTCACGCAGAAGACTGCTCAATAACATTTTATAAGAACCAAATGGTGACATCAGGCGAGTGGGAGTGAGAGGACATGCGCGATAGTTCGGAGAGCCTGTGTTCAGACCGGCCATGATTCATCGGCCGTAGTCTATGTTACTGAGTAGGTACACTTTTCAGCGAGTCAACATAATTCAAATCCTTGATAGATATACATTCGGATTTATACTGCTGCCCGCGGCTTCGCCCGCGTGGAGGTCGGAAACTATCCCACGAGAACTTACTACCGAGATAGAAAGTATCCTATGTCCTAACCCAGATCATGGTTTACTCATGTGCCAAATTTCATACAAATCCGTTCAGCCGTTTTAGCGTCAAAGCGTAACAAACAAATTCACTTTCATATTTATAATATTAACTAATTATATATCTATAGCCAGATAACTTGTGGTGGATGATTGAAATACTATCTTGAATTCATATAAGCCTAGTACTTTTTGTTAGATTACTGTTCAGAAAAAAATTTGACACAAAATTACCAAAAATCCAAAAAAAAAATCTGTTGATCCGATCGCTACCAAACTTCACAGGATCACCTGCTGGGCTTATCCGAGGATTTCCTGAAAATTTCATAAAAATCGCTCCAGCCGTTTTGGAGTCGGTAACATACACCCCCACATACATACCTACACACATCCATTTTTATATACTAGATAGACAGAAGATGATTCATCATCTGCCTAGCCTTTTCCCAACTATATTGGGGTCGGCTTCCAGTCTAACCGGATGCAGCTGAATACCAGTATTTTACATGGAGCGACTGCCTATCTGACCTCCACAACCCAGTAACTGGGTAGTACGATACCCCTTGGTAAGACTGGTTGTCAGACTTTCAGACAGAAGATGATTATACGATCATAAATCTAAAGGTATGTTTTCTTGTTCATTTGTTACTTCTTGCCGTCTTTAACCATTGAACCGATTCGAAAGGTTCAGAGCATGGGCTGAAGAATGACGTTGGATACTTTTGCTATCAAAAAATAGCTTAGTTTACCAGGTACCCAATCCACACGGGCAAAGCTGCGAGCGAAAGCTAGTGACATATTGTTTACCTGAATATAAAGGTGAGTGTCGCAGTGACGGCGGCGCCCCAGAACATAAGGTACAGCAGAACTTCACTGGTGTAGCGCTGCGGCAGAGTTGCGCTTGCGCAGAACATTGACATCGCTACCAGAAGGACTGATGGGAACTAGAACACAACAAGCAACATTATAACAGCTCAACCAAACAAAACTAGTTGTCTTTGTTCCAAATTCTATGTGAAAGATTGTCTTTGCCCCGAGCGCATAATAATTATGTTCAGTGTTTGCGCAACGTCTAAGCTAAGTATACGTTTGATGAACGTCTCAGATGCACCAGCGCAAAATGAAATGTTATTTCTTTATAGCGAAAGCGCGCCGAATAATCCGAAGCCGAATAATCATTAAAGCCATCAATACAACTCTCCAAGACCAAGTAATTCTATTGAATGATTATTTCATGAAATCTTGACATTTGAGGATTATACTAACCTAAGGAGTTGTATTACTGATTCTAATGATCATAATTCTGTAAATAAATACATATTTATTAGGTCGCGAATTATACTATAGTCAACATACAACCTAATACTGACCTGCATATTGCATAAAACGTAAGCATATTTGAATTTCGCGGGCTACCTTAGCGCTTCACCCTTAATAATTAATTATTACAGGAGGAGAGTATGGTCTTAAAGAAAAGGGTTAAAGTTACAAACAGCGCAATTTAATTTGATAAACTAACTTTAGAACCATGAAGCATACTCAACAAACAATTAACTATAAAAAACTTTTCCAATCAGCCTTATTTGTATAAACAGCGGAGATAACAATTCTTTTGTATTTAGAATAGAAATTAGTAAAACGGTTGTATCTACTTACTGTAATGTATTTCCAGTCTCTGTCCCGGCGAAGCGGACACGGCAGCGTGTTGCCCTCGCCGTCAGCGATCACGTATTTACCCAGGAACAGGTCGATGGAGTCCTAAACAAAAGAATATTGTTATCAAAACTTGTTGTCATACACGTGAACACGTCGTAGTTGTTGTAGAGTACGGAAAGGTTTTTTGGTGATATAGGTAAGTTGGTGACATCGACAAAAAGTTGCATTAGAACTTATTAGAGTGGCTGGACGAAGCTCTAATAGCCACTTGCTTACGCTGTGTCGTTACTGTACGCGTGCCGGAGATTTTATGATAAATTTCTAAAAAAATGTCACAACTTACCTATATCACCAAAAAACCTTTCCATACCCTACTTGTTCTTGTTATCGTTCCTGTTATTTCATCATCTGTTTGCCTTTTCCCAACTATATTGGGGTCGGCTTCCAGTCTAACAGGATGCAGCTGAATACCATTTTTTATATGAAGCGACTGCTTATCTGACCTCCGCAACCCAGTTACTAGGTAATACGATACCCCTTGGTAAAACTGATTATCAGACTCGGGCTTCTGACGATAAATACTGTTAAAGATTCAAGAATGACTTCCGGGACCAACGGCTTAACATGCTTTCCGAGGCACGGGGAGTTTCGGTATGTACCCATCCACGGACCGACCGCGGCAAGCATAGCTTAACCTGATCGATCGACCCGTGCGGCTGTTGTTGCTTAGCCACGAGCCCCTCTTTGTTATCATTTATGCAAATTAATAGGCAACTCCGTCAGAGCACCACTGTGGGTACAGCAAATAATTTATGGTCGATTCTTTGTAAATTATGGTCATTAGTTCATTATTTTTCTTCTATGACCGTTTATTTATAGCATTCAGTCAGCTAGGAAACGATAGCGGCATCTAGTTTTAAAATATTGACCTAAACATTAACGTGTGACTTACGGCCGAACCCAACAACCTGTCTGTCACCATTTTTGGCATACTGAAGATAGAAAAACCTATCTATCTAAAGCTATGGTTTTAATGTCCCAATAATCTATAAGAGACTAGCTGCGTCCTGCGGTTTCACCCGCATAAGTCTTGATCCCGTGGGAATACCGGGATAAAAAGTATTCTATGTCCTAATCCAGGTCATGGTCTACCCATGTGCCAAATTTCATCCAGCCGTTTTAGCGTGAAAGCGTAACAAGCAAACAAACAAACTTATTTTCGCATTTATAATATTAGTTAGGAAGTTAGAATTAGGATTATGGAATCATACCGGCCTGACATAAGGACAGATAGAATTATACTGTTCACTATCAATAGCGATCTGTCTTTTACTAAAAATAGGTTACTGGGTTCGGCCGTTACAGAAATAAAAAGCATTTCATCTCATTTCATCATTTTAGCAGAAGACTCATGCGCAGCATTAGGGTGAAAGTTTTCTTGAAGGTGAAAGGTTGATAAATTCTATTGAACCTCTAGATATCATGTTTCATTGATTTAGACAGTGCGTAGTCCTTCACAGCACTCTTTTGTATGTATACAAGGTAGTTAAGTCAACACATTAGTTAAAATTACTTTTGAATAGTCAAGAATTCTTTCCAATAAAGTTAGAAATTCAAATACCTGTCTGAATCCATCACTGAAGTTATTCTTGTAGTATCTCGTGAGCGAGTTGATGCCGTCTCGCATGAGACCGAAGTGTGTCCGCTTGCCTGTGCGCGTGTAGTCCGTCTTCAGGGCTCCGGTGCCAGAATACTGGGTGGAGATCATGTCCGCGTGGTCGGCCCATACCTGGGGTAACAACAACAGGGTATTAATCAGTGATCGGATTAGGTAGGCCAATGACCTCAAACGTATAATTATGTTTAATATTGACATGCCTCCGAGAACCCGGGATTTTCAATTTATCGAAAATTTTAATAAACTAAATCGGATCTCAGTAATCTTATCTAAGCAAAAAGCCGACTTAACTTACGTACCCACCCAACCAGTTTCGCGTAAAATACATATAATACATACATCACGCCTTCATCCCATGGAGGTAGGCAGAAACTACAGAACGCCACCTGCTACAATCCTTACATATTCATTTCATACACGCACAATTAATTTGACCCTGAATAGTATATTTAATAGTTTAGTGGACCGAATGAGATAGTGAAGTGTCACGCATATATCGCGTTCATTTCCCAGGCAAGTGCAAGCCTCGTCTTTACAGGGTGTAAGAGACAGCCCTCCGCAAACTCACAGGGTGCATTCAGCTCCTTATTTTGAATCATATTCCACCAGAAAATTTCTCCGGAAAATTTTCATTTTCTTTATATCGTTGTTCAGTTTATTTCAATGTAAAATTACATTCTCTGTACGCAGCACTCCATTTATGTAAATAAAACAGCTAAAATCAAACAATCAGCAATGGATGTTGAAATAGGTACTCGGCGGCCGAAGGCTCGCTGCGCTGCCGTTCGCTACGCACGTTTTGGCACGGTATCGATACATTGCGTGTGAGGTAATAAAAAAAATCACGTTTATTGGATTCCCATAACGTTCCTGAAATAATTTCAAGTACCGGTCATCTTAGTATGATATACTGAATTCACTCCATCATTATGCGAAGCGCCGTCCCTTACACACTGTATACTTACATTATTGAACAGCTTATCCAGATACGGATGCTTCTCATCATCGCTGTTGGTGACGGCCAGCAGCCTGAGCGCCGCGTTCAGCTGCAGCCGCGCGAACAGACTCTGTACCACGTTAGTCCTGTCCAGGCAATCTACGCAATTGGTTCGGAAAACTCCACTCTGGCGTAGAAGGACTGTGCCGCCTCGGGAGAGGAAGTAGCCGAATTCTGTCTGTTGGGGGCGGAATTTAATATTAATACTGTATCACGAACTATGAAAATTTCAAGACTAAATTAGATCGACGAACCCAGCTACTTGTATGCACCAGGCAACACTAAAATTATGCTTACAATACGGCCGATGAACCATGGCCGGTCTGAACACAGGCTCTCCAAACTTCCGCGCATGTCCTCTCACTCACACTCGCTTCATATCACCATTTGGTTCCTAAAAAGTGTTACTGCGCAGCCTTCTGCGCGAAGTTCGGACCGGCCATGATTCATCGGCCGTATTGTACTGATGTTAAAATGTATTTTTAAACGAATTTAAAACGAAGTTGCTTTTGTAAAAATGTTACTCCAATCAGGGAATATTTAACCTCGAGTCAGAACTTACGAAAATCGTGCCTACTCTACGAAATAAAGATGCTGTCAAAGTCAAGATGGTATCATGGACGTCCGGTTGACTTTACAAAATCATGTCCACTCAATACACTAGCTGAAATTTATGTATTTCTAAAATAGCAGTAAATATACGCATCCGTTGTCGGTACAGTTCGGGAAACTACGTCAAAGATCGTATCTACGCCCCGCCTACCGTCAATAAATATATGATAACATCATCATGTCTGCGTTCCCCGAAAGGTTAGGCAGAGGTGTAAAGTACACCCACATTTCGCCAGTTAAATAAATATATGAGTCTGTTCTAAAAGTATCTGATGAAAATGTAAACAAATGGATCAGAAAACGTAGATATCTATGGATGTCTGTAATGCCACTTACCAACCGAGTGCTTTGATTTGACTATTTGAATACTTGCCCCGAAATTCTAATTCTAAATCCCTCTATACATGATGTTTTTCATTTGACCATTGAAGTTAATTTATAACCTCAATTTTCGTCAACGATTTTTCAATTACTAATAAATAATGTTATTCAAACAATAATTGTTGCAAAAAGAGATGAGATAAAGAGTTGAAACCTTCCAAATACAGAAGAAGGTGTTAATAATTCCGTTTAGCGAGTGATTGCGGAAGAATTTAAACTGAACAGAGTTTGTTTACACTTTTATCAGATACTTTTGGAACAGACATTACCTGTTCGTGCGCTATCCTGTCTATGAGCACATTTAACCGGTAGTATCTCATAGAGCGGCACTCTGCGTGGAAGTCAAAGGGCTCGTATCTGACGCCCGGTAAAGCAGCCGCTGCGACGGCGGCGCGGAAGCCCCTCTCCAGAGCTTCTTCTTTGCCGTGCTGGTCGATCTGGGGAAGAAAGAGTTGTTGAATAATTGTTTTTATACGATTTCCTGCACCAACCGGTAAATATTGTTCTTGTTGACGTGCTCTTTTTTTTGGATGGGAAACCATCAAATGACTTCTCCCGCTTTGGGCGGAGCGGAGCGTATCAGAATTTTACTGACTAAAACCCACCCGTGTTCCTTCAGTTGCCTGTGCCGGGGCCACGGTAACTCTTTCGAACATCCCGCGACCCTGGCTGGCATCGGCCGTAAGAACATAATTTAGGTAGTCCAATCATCTATAATTTAACTTAACAAGAAAGCACAATTAGACAAGTTTTAAAACATATTCTTCTTCTTCTTAGCGTGTCGACGGCAATCTAAATAGACTCGGCCCAGAGTTCGGCTACGAGTTTGGCGCCATCACTAGCATCCATCAGTTCCTGTAACGTGCAGCTGACAGGACACGCAGGACATGATATTAAGTGTCCCATCGTTTGTGGAACAGCACCACATTTACACTCCAAGGCGGAGTCGTCAATGAATCTCCACCTGAACAGGTTTCCCCTGCTTCGGCCAACCTGGGTCCGGAGTCTGTTTAAAGACTTCCAGGTTACCCAAGACAACTCATGTCCAGGCGGGAGATCTTCAGCAGGTGGAACAAATGATTTGGGTAAGGAAGCACTGTCTCGCCACTCATAAGACAAATCTGAAATTCTTTCCGACGTCTACCACAAAACTCACTGTGACATTCTTTGCGTTCAAGAGACCCACCGAGATGAAACTCAAAGCCGGCCACACATCCCTGGACTTACGCTTATCGCCGAGATCTGTCATCCGAAGCACGGTAAAATATATTTATCAGCTATTTGTGACTGTATGATGAAATATAAACAGTCCATGTATGCTCTGCACGTAGAGCGTCCCAACCCAACAATCTCCTCATCTCCACTCACCAAATTGACGAGCACCTGGTTCCCGTATCTCTGTTGCTGATCCCTCAAATGCTTGGTGTACGCAGCCACATGGTCTTCATGCGACAGCTCCATGGCCGGCTTGTATTTGATATTAGGGTACTGGCTCCAGAACAGGGGGATAGACCCCCTGGTCTGGACGAAGGAAGACTTTTCACCACCGCGTTCTATTATCTGTTCCGTTTCTACGAAATTCGCGACGTTGCCCTGTGGAGAAGAGTTGGTATGGTGAAATCGACGTTTACGGCAGCCGCGTCATAAAACGTGGGAGCGAGACGACACTGTCTTGCTCGCACGTTTTGTGACCGTGAGTGCCGCAAGTCATAACGTAAGGGGATTGTAAATTTTTACTCACAAAAACAAAATTGCTTGAGTTTTTGGCTCTTATTGCAGGGGCTACATATTTTTGAACTCACCTGAGCATCGACCCCCCTCATAAAGAAGCGAGTGCCGGCCCTGTCGACACAGCGCCGCGACACCAGCGACCACGTCAGCTGGTTGCCGTTCACTGTCACGTTGTTTATAGATACGACTGGGTAAGAGTTGAGAAAACCGTGGAATATAAAGACATATAGAAATGATATGAAACAAAAACATTGATATCATTCATTCATTCATTAATTCATTGAAAATAAACAATGTTTCTGAACAGATATAACTCTAATAAAGGACGACCAAATAAAACTTGGCTAAGCAGGAAATACTTAAAAATCATTCTTGTTTTCAATTATATTTTTCGAGTTTCAGTAATATTACCTCTGCATTCAGTAAATTATGGTACACAAAGAAAAATATATTCCATAGGACTTCGCGTCTTAAACGAAGTTAAACGCCTTGATTGGACTATCCCTTACGTCTAATGATATAAAGAGGTAGATATTGCACTAGCGAGCGCAAATTGTTGCAGACAAATTCAGACAATTGTTGTAACTTGATTTAGTCGGCTAATAGCAGCGAGCGAAACGAAGCGTGTCAAGCGCAACACACTACAGATAGCCATCTCTTCTCCGTATTATCTATCGCAGTCGTAGTTGAAAACTACTATAAATACACCTATATGTAAGTACATTTGAAATAAAAACGCAACGATATCTCAACGCCGCTCAGTATGAACGTCGCGTATCTTTCCTTTATAATATCATTGCTTACGTCGCAGATATCCCTAACAATTTTAAAATATTTGTTAATTTAAAAAGGATACATCCTTGTATGAGTGGCAGAGTGAACCGTGAGTACTGATGATGTGAGAAGTCTCTCAGTAGGAACCCATTCCACAGGAACCGAGGGTCGGCTCGGTTTGTGATGGACATCTGAAAATAAACGACATTATTATTATTATAGTAACTGTATTGATGAGGGGCTTATGACTAATTTGACAGCCACACGGGTTGATCCGTCAATAAGGATGATGAGACGAGCTCAAAGCCCGACCACCCGCGGCCATCCAATATAATTACATCGGAGGGGTGCTGACTTGCCGTGAATGTGGACGCACTTTCACGGCAAACATTGGTAATATCAGTCACCTGAGGGCACACCAGCGATGTCCTCAATAGGCAGATCCAAGTCGCTGTGGCCGAAATCGGTCAGGATCATATATATATATAATTAATAATACACAATATATAGGGATGATGACAATTTTTTTTGTCCGTCAAGTAGATTATTAAAAAATATTGGACACGTATTTTTCTTTTTTTACGTAATCAAAAGATTACGGCCAGGCATGACGTCACGCCTTGCTAGATTTTATATTGATATTTGTGAATGACCGCACTGTCACATTGGGTACATACACCTGTAATGATAGTTGTAAGGGAGATTTTAATTGATAAATAAAATAAATTTTATACTGAGTTGTGACGTAGCGAGCCCCCACTCCCCAATTTTAATGCATTTTATTTAAGCAATTTTTTATTAATATGATAAAGCGAATACGTGTCTAATATTTTTTTATTATCTGAATGACGGACTAAATAGAATTTCTTTTTTTTTACCCAGGCATCATCCCAATTGCCAAGGTCCATTCGTGGTCCATCCATTACATACCGTGCCTCGGAAAGCACGTTAACCGTTGGTCCCGGCTGTCATTCTTAGATTTTTGATACTCATCTTACGTTACCCAATAACTGGGTTGTGGAGGTCAGATAGGCAGTCGCTCCATGTAAAATCCTGGTCTTCAGCTACATCCGGCTAAACTGGAAGTCGACCCAATATAGTTGGAAAAGGGTAGGCAGATAATGTTATTTATTTATCATGTCATGTGTTGTCATGTCTTACTCTATGGAAGTCGGGCGTGACAGAGTGCAGCCTCTGCAGGCAGTGCGTCAGGTCGTAGCTATATGAGAAGTAGATGCCGGGAGTGTCGAGCGCGAGGCGGACCATGCGCTCGTATGTGTTGTTGTCTTCTATCTGTTGGCAAAATATAATTTAGGTTAATAAATATCACTTTCCCCCACTCTAGTAATTTCCCCAGTATTGTGCGAAAGTCGAACTAGTGGGCGTTAAGCAGTAGCCAACCTCTGTAAATTTGCTATTATTAATTATTTATTTTACTTTACTGTTCACCAGAAAATACATTACACAAAATAAATTCGACACTACGAAACATACAGCGGGTGGAGTTATCGCTTATCTCTTCGCAACCTTAGTATAGACAGTGATTGCCTGGATATAAAATGGGATGTTGTCATTGGTGCAAATAAGCAGTATATAGATACAATATATTGTAACTGAAACACAAATATACAGGGCGTAAGGGACAGCTCTCCGCAGACTGATGGGGTGATTTCAGTATATCATTCTAAGATGACCGGTACATGAAATTATTTCAGGAATGTTATGGGAATCCAGTAAACCTGATTTGTTTTATTACCTCACACGCAATGTATCGTTACCGTGGCAAAACGCGCGTAGCGAACGGCAGCGCAGCAAACCTTCGGCTGGCGAGTATTTCAACCTCCAATGCTGATTTTTTGATTTTAGCTGTTTTTATTTACATAAATGAAGTGCTGCATAAAGAGAATGTAATTTTACATTGAAATAAAGGAATAGTAACTGAAAATACGATTAACAAAATGAAAATTTTCCTGAGATATTTTCTGGTGGAATGTGATTCCTAAATGCACCCTGTTAGTCTGCGGAGGGTTGTCCCTTACACCCTGTATACATAAACACGATCTTTCTAGATAATGACTAAGTGCTTAATTTATTTATACAAGATTTAACATAAATAACGCACAACCTCTTAAGGGATCATTGTATTCATCATTATGAACAACTTTTACTATGGGACCATACCTGATATCGCGAAAAAAAAAATCAGCTGTTCCCTACCTTTTGACGAGTTATGCGAACATAAATATAGGGAGCAGCTGATAATTTTTTTTTCGCGATACCTATCAGGTTTGGTCCCATAGGAAAAGTTGTTCATAATGATGAGTACAATGACCCCCCCCCCCCCTTAAGAGGTTGTGCGTTATTTATGTTACATCTTGTACGTAAGGTGTACAAACAAAACATTATTATGTAGTTACCTTCACTGCATAATATTAATATAAAATTAGCCGACGTCCACATGGACGCGAAAATAACGCGGCAGGATTTTATCGCGCACTGGATTTTCAATTCTCGGTGTTGAGCCGAGCATTGAGAATCCAACAGCGTGCAATCCAACGCGTGGAAAAAAACATACTGTTGGATTTTCAACTCTCGGCGCTAAGCAGAGCGTTGAAAATCTAGTGCGCTATAAAATCCGGTCACGTTATTTTGGCGTCCATGCGAACGTCAACTAATACAAGACAATAAATGCATACAAACTTACATACAAAGCATCGAAAATAATCAATGCGTAAACCGTGTCGACTAACATTTTAACACACTTTTGTTATTACGACATTATTTTCACTTTTTTATTTTGTTATTTGTTTTTTATGTCTCACAAACTGTGTCCAGAAACGTTATTCTCATCTCTTCATTAACATACATACATAAACTCACGCCTTCTTCCCATGGGAGTAGGCAGAAACTACAGAACGCCACCTGCTACGATCCTTACATACTCCTTTTGCCTCGTTTACATTCATACATCTGGTCATACACGCACGCCGGTTGCGAGTACTACGCACCTGACCTTTCTGAAGAACATACCAATAAGATCATTAGGGCGTCCCCTTCTCTTCTTTAAGTTGTTCATAATTTTATTGAAATCAAAACGAAATTGACAGTACGGTATTTAATCTTCATTTCACATTTACTGTGGCATTCGTTTGTTATCAATTCGATTCCCTATCGAATTATTATTAATCGGAGAACAATAGGTTCTAATATTTGCGACTATATGAATCACAAAAAACTTATAAGTAACACCAGACCACGGAATCGCCGTGCAGTGTCTAAAGATGTTCTAATGTACTAATGATATTTGTTGCGCTGAATGCACAACTTCTGTCACGGACCGCCTCCGAAGTCATCAGTATATATACGTCATTTTGATAGTGTGACTTGTTAGTAAACGGGGACACGATTGGTTGCGGCCGTCGGAGCTTCTCCGTGCTCTGTAACCTACCTGTTTGCTGGTGAGATGTGTGTTGGAGCGCGCGTACGGTATGATGTCGGCGCCCGCCAACTGGTAAATGTCGTGGCCGTTCAGTTTACCCATCTGTGGACAATATTTATTTATTTAAACTTTTCACACTCAAAAAAGTACAAAGGCGGACTTAATGACTTAGACATTCTCTACCCGTCAACCAAGGGTGGTGAAGAGATTAGATGGCAGGTGCTCTGTTTGAGAGGAACAATGATTAGAAAACTATTAAAAATATATAATAATGAATTAGGTACAAATAGAAAAGCTACACAAGTACATAAATAGGTTATAAACTTATAATACACATACATATATATTTACTATAATATATACCTATATTATAAAGGGTTTTCCAATAGGGACGGGTCGATGTTGACAGTCTGTGGCAGCCATACTATTTTGGTAGGATCTGTAAAATCTGTTGTATATTATGCAGTCAGTGATGCCAAATCACCATGGCAAGTTACACGGTTGAGCAGCATGTGCAAATGATAAAACTTTATTATCAAAATGAGTGTTCGTTAGTGCTAACGTTGCGCGCATTGCGCCCATTTTACGGCAGACGCGGTGGCCCTTCAAAGTCCACTCTCCAACGATTGGTGACTAAATTTGAGACGACCGGTTCGGTAAACAACCAACCAACACCTTTACGTCAAAGGAACGCCAGATCGGCCGAGAACATCGCCGCTGTACGTGAGAGTGTTCAGGAGACTCCGAGGCAGTCGATTTCTCGCCGTGCTCAAGAACTCGGCCTTTCGCAGACCTCAACGACACAATCGACATTCGGCATGAACGGTTTGAGGGTAGAGTTATCTCTCGCAGAGGTGACGTGAATTGGCCACCAAGATCGTGTGATTTGACTCCGCTAGACTTTTTCTTGTGCGGTTTTCTGAAGTCGCAGGTCTATGCCAATAAACCACATTCGACCGTTGCCCTGAAAGCCAACATAACGCAGGCCATCGCTCGGATTCAGCCGGATCTATGCAGCAGAGTCATTAAAAATTGGACCTCTCGGATTCGTGCCACCATACGAAGCCGCGGCGGATATTTGAACGATGTCATATTCCATCCATAATGGCATAAATGGGCCTTTTAAATAAAAAATAAATTTTGTTAATATCTCACACACATCTTGTTTTATTCAATTTTAACATCGACCCGTCCTTGTTGAAAGACCCTTTATATACATATATCCAAATTCAAAAGAGAGAGGTTTTGAGATGACTCTTCGCTTTTTATTTTGAAAATAACTCTGCAATCTCCGCCTAAATGCATACCAAATGGTGGCCATCTTGTTATCAAGAAGTAGCGCATTCCAAAGAAGAATGGACTGAATATGAAAGGAAGAATGAACAAAGTCAGAAGTATGAGAAAGACAGAGTAGGAGAAGATACAATAGATAATATATATTTTAGTGAGAGGTTTTATTCAGTTTGCAACATAGAGTTCGAAACTTTGAGAAAGATGCCAGTTAAATGATAACAATGATTTATATTTCTGTAAGTAGATTAATACCATACAAACACTTTTAAACATCAATGATATTTAAAAAAAACTGGATGAGGTCAGTGAGTATTAGACTACTCTGAGTAGAAATACTAAAACAAACTCAGGAGGTCACAGTCTCTTTTAAAGTCCAGACATAATCTTGGTCAGGTCATGTGAGGACCATGTAGTGTCTGAAATGATCTTTTGAGGAAAGAACCACACAGATTTGAGTGGACCTGTCCAGTTGCTTGATTATTCAACACAAATAAGGCACTTTTTGGGACTATAGAGTACTTGATTGTTTAAATTAGTTTCCCTAATAACACATATTATTAGATCAGAAAAGTAGTGATTAAATATAAGCTACCTTACCTACTACCAAATGTACATTTTTCTCTTTTTATCCTTTTAATCGAGGAAAACTATCTAAAATTAAGTAAATACTCACCAAAATTCTGTATTTGGCCACAACTAAATATAATCCAGATAACAGTTTGATGGAGCCCAGGAAGCCACATACTGGTCGGTATGCACTCGCTGGTATGGGGATTTTGACTTGGCTAAATTCTAAAAAAAAAAAAGAGAAATAAATGTTTTTTTTCTATATTTATTTTTATTGTATAGTTTAGTTTTGGCATAACTGGGTACATTCCTGATTTTTCTTAGTTGTTATTTCTTCCTGACTAACTCATTGGTCTCATGGTTGCAAGCACAATGACAGAGCATGGGGACCTGGGTTCAATCAATGTTTGGGCCACTATCATATGGGAATTAAACACATCTGGCGAAAAGAGGGTGTACTAGACACCGACACTAACCTAACCTAACCACAGGAGAAATACAAGCATAATGTTATTTTTTAGAATTAACTTTGTTTTTTTATTTTTCATTTCGGCAACTGAGCAGATGGAGACTATTCTGCCAGTATCAAGACATGTGGTGATGACAGCATAGCAAGACGAGCCGTTGAACTTGGCACATTTGGTTGTTATTAATATTGTGTATACTTATGACATGTCACTGTGCCAAATAAACATATTTTCTTTCTTTCTTTATGTTAAATAAACAAAATAAACATACCTTTAACAACAGTCTCCCCGGTGTTGCGGTCTATGATCAGTATCTCCGTGGGGTTTATTGTGGGCTCGAAATAAAACTTGTCTGAAGTTGTGTATCTGAAAGTTAAATACAGAATAGAGTTAAGGTGACGTAATGATTAGATCAGTTTGACAGCAGCAATTTATACTACACTAACTCAAAAAAGCGTAACTTCGAGTTAGCGTAGTATAAATTGCTGGTGTCGAGTTGTTTGAACAATAGGTTACTGTGGGCTGATAACAAAATTGATATTAAAGTTAATTAATGTTACAGTTTTAGGGCCTACTTTTAATAAACAAGAACTTATTTTATTGAAAGTCTTAGGGTCCATTTTTAACAATCAAGAAAAGAAATAAGCCTATGAATTCAACTGCAAGATTGTTGCTGCCAAATAAAGTTCTTAATCCCTATTATATTGCAACTCGCGTGGGGATTGGCACAAAAAAGACAAGCCTATGCCCAGCAATTGCAAAAAAAGCAAAAATTATATTACAACCAAACTTCAATCAATCAATCAATAAACTCAGCCTATCGCAGTCAACTCCTGGACATAGGCCTCACCCAGCCTGCTCCACAACTACCTGTCCTCAACAACCAAACTTAACATTATGTAAACAATACTTATTTAATCATATTACATTAAAAAATAACTAAATAAGACCACTGGTGCATCAAACTGGCCTCACTCTATTTTATGTAGGTATTTAATCAATTTGTCCTTGGCAATTTCTAGTCAAATCAAAGTGCTTTATTTGTAAACAGATGTGTGGTGCAAAGGTTGGTGTAATTAAATGACAAACTAGAGTCTTGTGTCTCAGGTCGCCAGAGACTGTACCTACTAACTTCTTATAATTAGGACTGTTTTTAAATGTAGAAAGTCTTTGTAATTATGGATGGCACTCATTTACAAAATTATCTGTGCAGTCGTCAAATTATTGCACGTGACATAATAATTAAACTCGGCTCGGTTGGAATTATGAGCGTAGTTCTGCGGTAAGCCATGTTTTATAATTAATGTATGTGCTATGGGACGCGATTAAAAACGTAAATAAAACATTAAATACTGTGAATTTTAGGATGATGATGATGCATTTTTATACAATCTAAAATAACTATTGGTAATAATCACACAGCATATTGGACAAAATTGTATACGGCTTCAGGGAAAACATGAGTGCAAGACAAACGTAAGGTGACGATTTGAACAGGCTGTATTTACATGATATTGTGGGTAAACACAAACATTTTAGACAGAATATTATACTTACAATTTAATATCATCGTGAATACTTAGTTGATCTGCCATTTTTAATGATTTATCGGCAAAATATATTTAATTTTCTGCCATACACTTGCGAAAACTTGACATGTATGACATGACACTAGTGATGCCCCAACTACCAATTGCTTATCACTAATCCAGAATAATTTAATTCATTTCGAAATCTCTAAGTCGAAAATGCTAACGTTACAAAAATAAAATCAACTAATTACGTATAGGGCTGCAAAATACAAATCTCAAAGAAAGTTATCTTTTGGTGAGGAAATATTTTGTTTCATTTTTAGTAATATTCATTAGGATTCTTGTTCTTCATGTACACGCGTATTTCAGAGGCACGACTGTATTTCAGGACCTTGTGGGCCCAAAACTTCGCCACTTTCACTACGTCGTCGGTGGCAGCGCAGAGATCGCTTTGGATACATGTTTTGGGTTTGTGTCCTATTCATTCGAATAAAAATCGATTATGCCTACTCAAAATCTTTTCATGATACAAATATTTTTGAACGAACGAAAAATCCATTATAAATTCCAAAATTCAAAGTTTACAATGTTTTCGGTAATGTAACTTTGACGTTTATTTATTACGCCAATGCCAATAGCGTGAAACAGAACGTTATAGCAACATGCGATTTTGAAGGATAACCTCAAAATTCATATATTTACAAAAATAGTGTGAGCATGTCGTGTGAATAAATAAAATAATCATGAAGGTATCCACAGAAGTACCGGAATTTATCAAAACAATACAAGATGGCGAGGAAGTTGAAGATTTCTCAGAAGAATCGGACGAAGAAATTGAGGTAAACAGCACTTTGAATTTATTTTATAAACCACACTAAATACACGAATTATGTGGTTTAAAAATATAAAAGCATGTGGATTTTACCAATACAAAACGTTCACACGGAATGAATTATATTTACCTACTCGCAAAAAGACCAACAATTTATTATATGCAGGTGAAATCAGCTGACTGAAAATTTATTAGCCGACTGATTTATTTTGCCAGTAAAATACACTTAATACTACTGTATCTACTGTTTGATTTTTTCCAGTATCAACCATCAAAACAGAAAGTCAAACGGAAGGCAGATTTCAATCCTATGTTCCAATTTGTTGGGTCCGTAGATGAATACAACAAGGTATGTACTATGTTATTTTAAAGCCATGTTTTATCTTGCTTATTAACTTAATTAATAATCATAACTGTTAGCCTTACGCCTAAAGTAACGAAAATTTTATTTATTCACCCCTTTCTTGTATCACATTGTTATGACAATACACAAATACTTATTTCACAAGTGGTGAAATGCAATCACACATAATCCCCCATACAAACTAATATAAACAAAAAAAAAACTATTTACTAAACACCAATTTTATAAACCATACATTATGTATTTATTTTCCAGAACACTTGGGATGATCTGCAGAAGTATGTCAGACGTAATGTAAAGAGGACTATTGATGAAAAAATTGAGAAAAGAAGAGCCGCTGTAAAAGTACACGGCAATGCTGAGGACGTTGATACAGACTCTGATGTAGATAGGAAAGGTAACAACCGTAGCATACTTAGTTTTAAATTATTTCTTTATTAATTTTAACAGTCTAAACAATTGTTGATTGGACAATAAAGAAAAATAAATGGTCATAATCAGGCCATAATGTCCTTTTTTTTGGATGGGGAATCATCAAATGACTTCTCCCGCTCTGGGCGGAGCAGGAGGGTGTGCCAGAAGTTTACTGACTAAAACCCACCTGTGTTCCTGCAGTTGCCTGTGCCACGGTAACTCTATCGAACATCCCATAACCTTGGGCTGATAATGTCCCTACTGCCGGGACAAGACACAGGCCTCCTCTCTGTGAGAGGGAGAACAATTGTCTATAAATAATAGAATCGAACTACCAGTTTTTGGCAAAGAGACTTACCTCTTTTCCAGTACATACAAATTGTGAATAAGGTATTATCATCAGAAGCAGAAGAAGCGAGAAAAAGATGTACCTATTAAAATTGTTGGCTATGAAAATATACAAAACATTTTATTTAATATTTCAGACAGTGATGTTGGTGAGCTAGAGATATCAGATGATGAGCTCAAAAGAGATGAAATAAAGACAAAGCCTAAAAAACTCACTAAGAAACAGAAGTTACAAGAGGTAAGTTATTAAAAATAATTCTCCTGATTTTTATTTTTCTTATTGTGGTTATTATGTTTTATAAATATTTTGATTTATGCAAGCTAAAACTGTACCAAGTCATACTTTAATGGCTATTTCATGACCTTCTGATAGCATAAGCATAATCAGCCTATAACATTCCCACTGCTGAGAAACAGGCTTCGTCTCTGTGAGAGGGAGTGGGCCATAATCCACCCCGCGGGCCCAGTGTGCGTTAGCATATGTCACATTTCTTCGAATTTTTGGTACTAGGATGCGCCGGTTTCATTAAGATGATTTCCTTCTCCGTTTTGACAGCAGTGGTGATGAAAATAAATACACAAAGTGAAGTGCCTGCCTGGGTTTGAACTCAAGACCTACATACAACTCGTAAGTTGGGGCCAATAACCACTGGGCCACCACTGCTGCCACCTCTGTGTGCAATTCATACAGATATTGTTTCACTTTATTACTAAAAGGCTATGATGTCCCACTGTAGGGCAAAGGCCTTCCTCTTTCCACTACTCTCTTTTTGCTACCCATGAAGTCATGCTTTTATACTGGTAGGTATGAGGAACAGGGGGTAAAGTTCACCCATCCTCTATAGAAAAGGGAGGATCCTCCGACCAGACGGGTGTTGTGTCTGGTGGGCTACTGCCCGACGATCGATGTCGGGACGTTGTATATATTCTAGTCGCGCGGTAAACTGCTTGCGCGATGCAGGATTTGCGTGACGTCGATGTAAATGCCGCCACAATTTATTTTGATACTAACACTTAATATTTACCACCAGGAGCTAGAAGACGACGTAGAACAAGGCGCCCGCATAGAATACGACTCGGATTTCTTCGAGGAGCCTCCACCATATGATGAGAATGCTTCGTTCTACATGATGAATCTGTCCCGACCACTGCTGAAGGCTATCGGAGCGCTGAACTATGTGCATCCCACGCCAATTCAGGCTGCTACTATACCTGTGGCTTTGCTTGGTGAGTACTCTTCCCTCTTGGGTGTCGCATGATACCGCATAGGTTCATACTACTGTGCGCTTGAAATGTCAACCGAACCTCGTAGGTTCGCAACTATTGTCAGCCCGCGGTCGCCATTGGACGATGGTGTTTTACGTTTATTTGCACTTGCAACACAATATCTGTTGCCTTTTTTTTTCTTCACGATATCTGTTGGCTTTATTTTGTTTTTAATTTGATTTCAAGCACTTTCTCTTATGAATCTATGCGGTATCATGCGACAATTCAAGAAGTAGAATTTTTTTTAATGAAGTACCTAATATTATATTTATTTATTTATTTAGGTTAGCCAACAATTGTTTACACCAAATATTTACAATTATACTTGCATAATAGTACGTTTTTAAGTGCAACAATTACTTACAGGCTAACACAACATGCACCAATAAAGGTTATCTATAATCAATGTTATAAAGCCAAAAAAGGTACTTACAATCTAAAGCTATTCAAGATTTTTTTGGTAATTTGCATTAATAACAGCATCAAAAAACAACAACAAAAAAAATGAAGTCCATTGCAATTAATTAAGAAACAGATTTAAAACACATTAAGAAATTAAAAAAAAATGATAAAATTAACAAATCAAAATTAAAAATAAAACTTAGTAACAAATAAAATAAAAATTAACGTCAGAATCAAAATCAAAATTAATATTAAAATCAAACAACAATCAATCATCAATTAACAAAAATCACATCCTAAATATTTCAAATACATTCATAGCATTATCTTAAAATTATACATACACAATCTTAAAATCAAAAATTAACATTTGTGGTAAAATCATTGGTTGTGAGAACAGTGCTCGATAATTACTTTGCAAAATTGTCCTATGCTGTCATGGTGAATATCAGTAAGATTACTGCAACTGTTTAGGACTTTACACAGCCGTGAAATCGGCGAGTTGGCACCCAGAACTGTTCTGCGCAAGGGAGGGTACAATGGCGTGATGGGATTACGCGGATATCGGGCTGGGGCACGGAATTTTAGGAGACCCAGTAGGTTAGGGCAGTCAATTTTATTTCTAAGCAACTTATGGAGAAACAAGGCATCATTTATTTCTCTCCGAGTTGATAGCGAGCGCATTTTGAAGTAATTGAGACGGGTATTATAGGAGAGCAGCTGTTTACTTTTTCCTTTAGAAAATGCAAGGTGCCACAAAAACCGTTTTTGAACTCTTTCCAAAAGTAACTTATGTGTGGCGTAATGTGGTCTCCATACAACACTGCAGTACTCTAGGACGCTTCGTACAAGGCTGCAGTACAGCATCTTTTTGGTACCAATCTGTTTAAAGCCCCTAGTATTTCTTATTACAAACCCCAGCATTTTAGACGCTTTCTTAATAATATTCTCGATGTGGGGGGCAAAGGTCAGTTTTTTATCAAAAAGTACTCCGAGATCCTTAATTACATCTACTTCTTGTATTTTTTTATTACTTATAAAGTACTCCGAGTGTATTGGATGAGATTTTCTTGAAAATGATAAATGATAACATTTTTTTAAGTTAAGTTCCATTTTGTTAGTCTCACACCATTCAACAACTCTGTTCAGATCCTCTTGTAGAAGCGCGATATCACTCGGTGATTCGATTCTTCGAGCAAACTTTAAGTCATCAGCGTAAAGAAAACAATCGGAAAAGTAAAAGCAGTGGGGCAGGTCGTTAATGAAAATGATGAATAATATAGGGGCAAGGTGTGACCCTTGTGGCGCACCGGAAGTCATGCAATAATTGCTGGCAGATCGAAAGCCGTTAACAACAACATAAAATTCACGCTTTGACAGATATGATTTTAGCCATTTCAGCAAGGGACCAGTGATACCATACGTTGCTAGTTTATGAATCAGTATGGAGTGAGGAATTTTATCGAAGGCCTTGCTGAAATCGGTGTACAATACATCAAATTCCTTATTTGAGTCGATAGATTCAATTAGGGACTCCGTGAAAGCCAATAAGTTTGTGGCAGTAGACCTCGAGGCAACAAAGCCGTGTTGGTGATCACTGAGGTACAGTCTGAAATGGCGTTGGATACAAGGACAGATCATCGACTCAAAAATCTTGGCAAACGTGGAGAGAATCGCGATAGGACGGTAGTTGGAAATTGTGTCTTTTTTGTCTGACTTATGTACAGGAACGACTTTAGCCTTTTTCCACTCAGATGGGAATGTTCCAGTGGCTAGCGACACATTATATATTTTTAGTAACGGGGTAACCAGGGCTGTTGCACAAGCAGAAATAAATAATGGTGGGATTCCGTCGGGACCTGCTCCTTTCCTGATGTTAACACATTGCAGCTTTTTGAGAAGAGTATTGCTATCAAGTTCTGGTATTGTCAGGCACTGGCTATTAGTTTCTAATGTGTCAAGAAGATTTGAGTCGACCTTAAATTCCGTGCCATGTTCAGGGGTATAAACAGATGCGAAATAGTTACCAAAGAGATCACAGATATCCGAACCATTTGATGTTGTAGTTTGGCCGTCAGTCATTGTTAGCGGGTATACACTAGATCCACCACGCTTAGCCTTAACATGAGTCCAAAATAGTTTAGGATTATTTTTTATTTCTGACTCTAAGTTTACCATATAGGTCCTGTGCAAAGTTTTGGCTAGGTTTTGACAACGTTTTGAGACTAATTTTAGTTCTAATTCATCTAAAGGATTCTTATATTTCCTATAGCGTAATCTTAACTTATTCTTCTCCTTGAGTGTTCTTATAATTGCTTTATTAAACCATGGAGGGTAACGACAAGTCATTGGCTTACAATTTGGGACAAATTTATCTATTGCACTATTTAACACCTCATAGAATACCTTTAACATACTATCTGCGTCATTACTATTAGCAAATTGTTGATTCCAATCATGTTCGTTAATATATGTTTTAATATGTTCATAATTTGCCTTATAAAAGTTTTTTCGATTGTTGAGACTATTGTATGGGAGATTGTATTCTTTCAATAATGACACAATAAGCTCAAGCGGAGGATGTAATTTATCAACGGGAGTTAAAGAGCAACTGCTTTCACTCACAGTGCACGTAGATATGGTTGACAGAACTAGATCCAAAGTACGCGCAGAACAGTTCTGTACGAAATTGTACTGCGAAAGTCCACTAACGTTCATAAATTCTAAAAACCTTAAACAAGTGTTAGGTAGTGAACTGTTAACCGCATCCGGAGCCCAATTAATTTTGCCCAAGTTAAAATCCCCTATTATACAAATTGGGATATTTGCTGTTTCAAACACGTTATTACAGTGCACTATAAAGTGGTCAATTGTTGACAGACATACAGGTGGAGGTAGGTAGACTGCGCAGAGAGCCAACTGTCGTGATTTATGTCCAGTAGAAATATCGATGGTAACCCAAAGATCTTCACATTTACTGTGCCATTTATCAATGCACTTTGAACTGATTTTGGTTGAGACAGCAATCAGAACTCCGCCTCCATCTTTATTAGGATGGAAGCCTGTTGTCTCCCTATCTCTTCTGTAAACAACATATCTATCATCAAATAGTTCACTACTGAGTACACTACTATTTAACCAGGTTTCGGTTAAAATGAATACATCATATTTCATACAACAAAGGTTTACATAAAATGTGTTAGTTTTAGTTCTCAGACCTCGACAATTTTGGTAATAGATTGTTAAATTTGTGAATTTTAAAGTAAAGATAGGTACTACGACATGGCATTAATATGAGACCAATTACTTAATTTTACTTATACTTTCCATGTTTTTGATAAGTATGTATTCTGCTCCGTCTACCTTTCTCACAAATATTTTGCCATTTCTGACCCAAACGTACTTGTAGTTCAGTTCCTTAGCCTTGACCCGAGCCGCAGCGTGAAGAGTTTTGTTGCTGGGTGACAGGTGTTCAACGACATATACAGGTGCTTTCTTGCTGGCAAATCCAAGATGTCCACAATTAAGTTTATTCTGCGGGTTGTTTTGGTTATATTTAATAACGGACGCTAAAAGTTGATCGCGCAGCCTAGGAGATGCTAACTGAACTACTATGGATTTAGGACGTGTACTTGATGGGTTGGTTTTAGCAACTCGCGTACAATTCAGTATGTCTTTTTCTTGAATCTCACAGTTGACAGCTTTCCCGAGTTGGGTGACAATATTGTACACATTCTCGTTTTTAGTTTCAGGCATGCACTGTACCTCAAGATTACTCGATCGAGATTGCTGCTCTAAATTATTAATTCGCACACTAAGATTCGCCATAGTTGTCTTCAGTTCCGTGTTTTCTAATTCCAGCCTCTTTATAGTTGCGATTGATGCCTTCTGATTACTCTCAAAGTCTACAAATTGTGTGTTCATGAATTGCATAGATTTTATCATCTCCTTCATTTCCGACTTAACAGTTTCCAGTTCATTGTTCATAGTCCTGACCAAATTTTCGTTGAATTGTGTCAACATATCGCTGAATTCTGCCTTAATTATCTCTTGGATAATAGACCGAATATCTTCTTTTTTGTATAAAGGTGAAGGCGGAGATGGAGGAGATGGAGGTCCACTGGCCTGCCTCTTATTTCCTCTATTCGCCGACACATTACGGGAAGGGGTCGAGTCGTTGGTAAAGATTTTAGATCGCTCCGCTTCACTGGCCATAATGGTAATTTAGAGAGAAAAAAAAAATCAGACTTATAAAAAAGTATTGATTATCCTCCCAGAGGCAGTGTAAAGTAGGCAGGGAACGTTGCGCCGTCTTCGATAAATAATCTTTGGTGTGAGCACTCGCATGAGTCACTGAGCGCGGGCGCACGCCGAAATGCAACTTATATGCGCAGCGTAACCGCGAGAGTAGCTTGTACTGTGCGTAAAAAGTCTTATCATGCACTCACCGGTTGACCAGCCGTGATTTAAAATTTTTTTTAACAGTTCACACCACAAATCGTTCTATTTACACACTTTTTGATAATTCTGAGTATGAATAACACTTGTTGATGGAATACTATATAACTTGGAACAATTATAATTGTAGGATAAGTCCAGATTTAGCTATTATTTGTATTTAATCAAAGAGCAAATTCACACGTATGTTAACCGTTCGACCATCTACATCTACCTGATAAATCCCTAATCCCTAATCTGTTGATATATGAAATACTGTGTTGGTCCTGGCTGTCATTGGTACATCTTTGACATTCTTCTGATCATAACAAGAATCTGCTATCGCTTATCTCTCTCGTTACCTGTATGTGAGACATTTTACAGCATAATGCTTTGAAATGGTGGATAATCTTATAGAGGTTTGAGAAACAGGGTATAAAGTTCATCCTCCATAGAAAAGGGAGGATCCTGCGACCAGTGGCGTGCACTCCATACATGCAAATAAGCTCTGCATACCCTGTAGTCCTACACATACATGCCCCTCTAAATGATAAATAACTATAATTCAAAAAAATCATGGTAATTTAGCTTACGCGCCATCTATTACTTTTTTTGGAACTAACTCGTTGGAGCGGCGAACATACACCGCCGTGCGCACCGCGCAGTCAGCGCTCCCGTGGGCAAAAGCATTACTACGCCTTGCTTATTCTTCATACAACGCATCTCGTGTAGTACACAGCAAAAGTGTGACTGCTGCGTGAAAATGTGTGCGCGTGTTGGAGTTTTAGAAGCATAGCTTACATTGCAACCCGTCTAAATTGAGAAGCCGTAAAAGCACCGCTTAATTGTTCATTGCAGAGGGTCGACTTTTTTTAGTCGGATTGACCAAATGACCGACTACCAACTAATTCATTCTTTCGTATTAGTTCGTAATGGAATAAATTGCAAAGTTTTTTCGCCATATTGTTTTTCTTGGCGCAACTGTCGAGTAATTATTTAGCAAGTTTATTGTAAAATATGGAAAATTATACACGTGAGACCTGTTCTGGCGAAGTGTGTTTATATAAATTAAAATCCGCCGCGTTTTAGTCGTTATCTTTTGAGGAAAAAGTTACATTGATTGCAAAGGGAAAGTGTGCACCCGGGTTGGATTTAACTCGAAGAACTTTATGATAACTATTACTGGCTAACTGGTTGTGTACACACAAACACATTGTATTGTTTCCCTTGCATTTTGTTTACTAATCAAGATAAAAAGAATGTTTGGACCTATAGCGGGTACTCAGATTTAAATAATTTTCACAAAGCGGCTGCTAAGCATGATTCTTCTGAAAAACATCTAGACTCCTGCTTAAAGTTCCAAACTTTTAGTAAAGGAAGAATAGAGACTAGTTTGAATAGCCAGTTAAAGTTAGATATTGAAAGGCACAACGCGAAAGTTGAAAGAAATAGAAACATTTTCAAACGGTTGATTGATGTAGCTTGTTTTCTAGGTAGGTAAACAAGAATTAGCATTCAGTGTTCATGACGAATCCAGCTTGTCGTTTAGTAAAGGCAATTTTCTGGAACTTGTAGATTTGTTGGCTAAATAAATATGATGGGAATTTGGGAACCCACTTAAGGTAGCCCGGTAGGTACAACAAGCTGAAAGTGGTAAGTCTTTTTTTTCTTGTGCATACCCTGTCTGAAATCTCTGTGCACGCCACTGCCTGCGACCAGACGGATGTTGTGTCTGGTGGGCTACTGCCCGACGGTTGATGTCGGGACGTTGTATACATATATGCCAGTCGCGCGGTAAACTCTGCTTGCGCGATGCAGGATTCGTGTGACGTCAGGTCTTTGATGCGTAGTTCGCATGTGGCGTTCCTGATTCCCGAATTTCTCAGAACCTATACTAATAATAATAGCTGAAGAGTTTGTTTGCTTGTTTGCGCCAATCTCTGGAACTACTAGTCGGATTAGAAAAATTCTTCTTGCATTTAATAGCGTAATTCTTGAGGAAAGTTACATGCTATGTAATATCACGCTACAACCCTTAGGACCTGAGCAAAAAGACAAAAACTCAGAAAGAACGCTAAGCGACAACGAAGTAAAAGCGCGAGCGGGGGATAATTTCATGCGGACGAATTCGCGGGCAGTATCCGGTGTATTATATTTTAATTTTTTCCTTCTCCTCAGGTAAGGACATATGCGCCTGCGCAGCGACGGGCACCGGTAAGACAGCCGCCTACATGCTGCCCATACTAGAGCGCCTACTCTACAAGACAGCCGGCGGCGAAAGACTCACTCGCGTGCTGGTTTTAGTACCTACTAGAGAGTTGGGGGCTCAGGTATGCTGATCTTGATAAATGCTGGCTTATAAGCTCTGTTCATATTCTAACGGAAAAGTAAGACTATTTAAAAATAGTTATCAACGTAACATAACACCATGCCTTGTTTCCCTGAAGAGTTAGGTAGAGGTGACCTTATAGTATACCCACATTTCGCTAGTTATGTTAAGTCTCAGGTAATAGGGGGCGAGTCTATTGCCATCAACCGGGCACAGATCCAGACTCCGGTCTGCTACTGAGAAATTGCAGATAGAAAAACCCAATAACCCTGCTCGACCTGGAAATCGAACCCAGGACCTCATTAAAAATAGTTAAAAATAAATAACAGTAAAATAGTTATCAATACTTGTATTTTGTTTAACACATTCAGTGCCCAGCACCCGACTCCCGGGTCCAACAATAATTCGTTGTTTGTTCGTTGGCATGTTTTGATTTGCACCCGGTAGGCGGGTGCTGGGCATGGTCACATGTCAACAATCTGTATGTACGACTCGGGAGCCGGGTTGTGGGCACACGAACGAATTATTGTTGGACCCGGGAGTCGGGTGCTGGGCACTGAATGTGTTAAATTAAAGTGCTGAATCAAATCTAACCTAAATTATATGATTATTATTATCTGTGCAGGTCCACTCAGTCACGCGGCAGTTGTCACAATTCACAGCAGTCACTGTCGGCTTGTCAATAGGAGGACTGGACGTCAAATATCAGGTCAGACAGTATTTATGTGTTATGCATGCACACGCTGCAGGTATACTCCGTACCATCCGTCAGTCAGTCTTATAAACTAATCACTCATGGTGTAGTAAGATAATTAAATTAACAGAAAACCATAATACTCTTTTAAAATTTACGAAAATAAACAAACAACTACAGATTGTTTTTAAAGTTTTATGTAAAATACGTTCTTATAATTTTCTATATAGCATATAAAATATCATTAAAAATATGCATGTGGTTTAATAGTAACCCATCACTGTTTTACAAAAAAACAACAGACTCAAAAAACACAACTACAAAGTGAAAAATTACTTTAATTTCGGAAGTCGATCTCTTCAAAGTGAGAGTGAACAGGCTTCTTCTGGGTAAGCTCGCTCCATCGTCGACTTTGTCTCTGTCATCTCTGACCTAGACTAGAGTCAAGAGGAAACCTATATTAAATAAAAAATAAAAAAGAAGTCGTCAGTGTCTTTCGATCTGTATTTTAGTTTGTGGCCACCAAGTTCCGAAATTAAAGTTACTTAACACTTTGTGGTTGTGTTTTTGGAGTTGGTTGCTTTTTTTTTTTTTTTTTTTTTGTAAAAAAGTTTTTTATTTTTCACTTTTTAGTGGGTTAGTTTGTAATTTGTCTAGGTTACAATAGCCTAATGTTAACTGCTCATCACCTTTTACAAAATATTGCTTTTCCCAATGCAGAGACGTTGATTGTTGAGGAGCGCTCCTGGTAAGAACCAGGAAAACTAAAAAATCCCCAAATCGCTATAGGTGTGCCTATAATTTTTATTTTCTCATGCAAACAAAAAAAAAATTTCAAAATCGGTCCGCAATTGACGGAGAAATCGGTGAACAATACATACATACATAAAAAATAAAAATATATAGGTACAGTCGAACATAGAACCTCCTCCTTTTTTGATGTCGGTTAAAAATAATAAAAGTCGTCTCATCCGAATTAAAAAATAAAGTTTAAACCTACACTGTTCTAGGAAACCATGCTCCGTCGTAACCCGGACATAGTGATAGCGACGCCGGGTCGTCTGATCGACCACATCCGGAACACGCCGTCGTTCGGGCTGCACTCCATTGAAGTATTAGTACTGGATGAGGCTGACAGGTAAGACTGTCAAAGTGTTCTGACTATTATATAGTAAGTTTTGGGTTTCCTTAGAAAACAGTGCCGTCATATAGCAGTCGCAAAATGTTGTCCATACAGAGAGCGTTTTTTGACACTGTAAAGTCAAAATAGCTGTCATTTTGTAGCTCTAAAGTCAAATCAGCAGTTATTTTGCAGATGTAAAGTCAAAACAGCTGTCATGTTGTAGCTGTAAAGTCAAAACAGCTGTCATTTTGTAGCTGTAAAGTCAAAACAGCTGTCATTTTGTAGCTGTAAAGTCAAAACAGCTGTCATGTTGTAGCTGTAAAGTCAAAACAGCTGTCATTTTGTAGCTGTAATTGCGGAAAAATTACGGCACCACTGTTTAAGAAAACTCAAGCTTAATTTATCGAAAACAGACACCATTTGGCAATTACACAGTTATTACCAGAAAAGAAGAAAATGGTGCAGAATCTCTAGATTTAGCGTTGCTTTTTCTGAACTTGATAATTGATTTCTCAAAAAAATCCTCTTGATTTCTATGGAAATAAACATATCTATCTAAAGTCAATATGACTCACATTTTACAATTTTGAAAAAAAATTATATCGCTGTTTGAATTGTCCATGACCAAGCGCGGTCGATTCGAAGTGTCATTGACATGGTCTGTCACTGTCTCTCTTCCCGCGTCCCCTCAACAGTTTAAGGCGAAAAAAAAAAATTGTTTAAGCATCCATTTTTTAATTCCCGGTTTTCTACAGAATGTTAGACGAGTACTTCGCGGAACAGATGAAGATCATTCGTCAGTGCTCTCCCAAGTGTTAGAGCATCAGCCACGGTCGCGGGATGTTCGAAACAGTTACCGTGGCCCCGGCACAGGCAACTGAAGGAACACGGGTGGATTTTAGTCAGTAAAAGTCTGACACGCCTTCCCGTTCCTCTCACAGCGGGAGAAGTCATTTGATGATTTCCCATCCAAAAAAAAAAAAGTGTCAGCGCATGCTGTTATCTGCTACTAGGTGTCGCTCTCCATAACACAATAGCTCATGATAACACACTCCTCAGGATGCTGGACGAGTACTTCGCGGAACAGATGAAGGAGATCATCCGCCAGTGCTCTCCCAAGCGTCAGAGCATGCTGTTCTCTGCCACTATGAGTGAACAGGTTAAGGACTTGGCTGCCGTGTCGCTGAAGAAGCCTGTCAAGCTGTTTGTGGACTCGAATAAGGATGTGGCGTTCAATTTGAGGCAGGAGTTTGTGAGGTGAGTTGCTATTTGCATAAAGAATGTTTTTTAACCGTTTAGAAAAGTTTAAAGACTCAAACTCAAAGCATTGGTCTCAATTAAATCATTTACAGGCACTTTTGAATTGTCAACGTGTCTGTCAATCAGAAAGATGAAGCTAGTTGCCCATTCCAAAGTGTAGTAGGTTCATATGGAGAAGAACGGGCAAACAATTCCATGGACACTAATAAATCAGAATATTGTAAGAGAAGTTACTACAACCAAGAATTTATCAAACATATTCAGAGTGAAACTATGAGAAGTAGACCAAAGTATTCAAGTGAACTTTATTGATTCAGCTTTATTTTGGAGTATATCTATCTAAAAATTCGCTGCGACCCAAAATTGAGTTATACATCTATTTTCCAATCAAATTTATACCGTAACACGTTAACAATTAGCCACATTTCAGGATCCGTCGCGAGCGCGAGTGCGACCGCGAGGCGATGCTAGCGGCGCTCGTGTGTCGTACCTTCAGGGACAGAGCCGTCATCTTCGTGCAGACTAAGAAGCAAGCGCATCGGTTACATGTGGCGTTGGGGTTACTGGGAGTAAAGGTAAGGCATTTATTTGTACTTTCAAAGGGTCCCTGCTATATTGGAATACCCAATCTATGATCATTTACATGTATTGCTACTTAATCTACATTAGCATTATGAACTCTAACTTGATCTTTGATTGACCGTTTGTAATAAAAAGGTCGTAAAAAATTTAGTTGCAGTGGAATTTGAACTTTTTTAAGTATAACATTGAATTTATGTTCCCAACACATGATAATTAACATAAACTCAATTCCCGTAACTAAAGACGTTCAAAATCTAGTCGCAATCTCATCTCAGCGACAATCAAATATCAAAAATGTAGGAAAATTATAGGTATTTTTGACATATTGAGACTGAGATCAGACTGTGAACGTTCTTAAAATTACGGGAATTGCCCCTCTGAGATTCTGAATTCAAATTTAGGTAGCTCGATACTTTTCTCTGTCCACAATCACAAACCAAACATAGTATTCTTCGTTATTTTTTTTTTTGCATCTTGTAAATCCCTTTATACCCCTTCCCTTTTCACTTCTTTTTAACCCCTACGGTAATGCTTCCTTCCATTCGTCTTTTCTTATTTTGGCGCCAGCTATTATATAAGAATAATAACTACCTAATGCCTCGGTGAAATATCGTCGGCTGGTAGCCTACTGGGCTGCTATATAGCCATAAACACAATATCTTAAATTCTCCAGGTAGCAGAACTCCACGGCGCATTAAACCAGCCCCAACGTTTAGACTCTCTCAAACGCTTCAAAGACGAGCAAGTGGATGTGCTGGTAGCTACTGACGTGGCCGCCAGAGGGTTGGACATACCCGGCGTGAAGACTGTGCTCAACTTCACGCTGCCCGCCACGCTCGAGCATTATATACACAGGGTGAGTAGCAGTGTAGGGTTATACCTGTAGCAAGTGGACGTGCTGGTAGCTACTGACGTGGCCGCTGAGGGTTGGACATACCCGGCGTGAAGACTGTGCTCAACTTCACGCTGCCCGCCACGCTCGAGCATTATATACACAGGGTGAGTAGCAGTGTAGGGTTATACCTGTAGCAAGTGGACGTGCTGGTAGCTACTGACGTGGCCGCCAGAGGGTTGGACATACCCTCATAATAATATTATCATAATACAACTTATACAGGGTGGCAGGGGCATCGACGCGCACCCTGTTACCATGGATTCAGCACATGATTCTGGATCTTAATAACCGACGAAAAAATTCAACGCAGAGGGTTGAAGTTTTTCGTCGGTTATTAAAAAAAATCTGCTGCTCCATACATTTTGACCGCGTAGGTATTGCATTTTTGTAGGAAACAGCAGAATTTTTTAAAAATATAACTGACGAAAAATTTCGTTGTGCATCGATGTGCCTGCCACCCTATATTAATAAAGCAATCATTCGAAACAGCTATTAACATGAGCCTTGGTATCAACTTGCCTGAGCACAGCAAGTCATTTATTTATATTTTAAACACGTAAATGTACAGAGAAGGACTATTTATTTGTTTGTATTAATTAATCTTTCTTTTTTTACAAGGCGCTTGTGGCTAAGTAATAACAGCCGCACGGGTCGATCGATCAGGTTAAGCTTTGTAGGGTTGGTCCGTGGATAGGTGATTATCTTTACCTACCAAGACCTCTCCGTGTCTCGGAAAGCACGTTATGCCGTTGGGCCCGGCTGTCATTCATCTTTGACAGTCGTTACCGGTCGTCAGAAGCTCGAAAGCCTGACACCGTCTTTCCAAGAGGTATGGTATTACCCAGTAACTGGGTTGTGGAGGTCAGATAGGCAGTCGCTCCATGTAAAATACTGGTATTCAGCTGCATTCGGTTAGACTGGAACCTGACCCCAACATAGTGTGCTTACATAAAGAAACAGATTTCCGGTACAGACAAATCCATGCGGGTTGGTACCAATCGGTACAGGGTTAATAAGGTAGTCGGCACCGACAAGTTTAAACCTGTTTCTTTATAAGTGAGCACATAAGATAACATGGGAATATGATACCTGTAAGCACCCTAAGTTGGGAAAAGTCTAAGTAGATTGATTAATCATTCTTTCACCTTCAGGTAGGTAGAACAGCCCGAGCGGGTCGCGCCGGCGTGTCAGTATCACTAGCGGGTGAGGCAGAGCGCCTGCTAGTAAAGGCGATCGTCAAGCGAGCGAGACGGCCTGTCAAGTCACGACAAGTTCCTCCCGATATAGTCGGCAAGTATAGAGACAGGCTGGCTCGACTCGAACCGGAAATCGGTAAGTAGAAATCTGTAATAAACAGAGGTCGGAATTAGGTAGAGTTATTTATGTACTTACACTGATTTCATACAGCGAAAGAATAAAGTGGATACTTCATATCTTAGTGGGACTTTGAATGAATCGGACAAGGAAAATGATTCTGATGGGTCGTTTGAATAAGCAAACCCTCACGAGTCTAGGCTAGAAGCAAAAGTATTTTCTTATTTATAAAAAAGGCGAGGTATAAGTATGAGAATTTGCTTAAGACTATTAATAATTTGTATTATGAATTAATGTAAATAGTAATAAACATTGTATGTTAATTATCTTTGTTTTATTTGTCTGTCTATCTCTGAGGTTTTTATTATTATTTATTTGTAATATTGTTGGCCACACGGGATTGTCCATTAGAAATCCCGGGAAGATCCATATTAATATCAACATTTTGATGCAAGTGCCTGTAATTGGTTTATTTGAAATAAATGCTTTTGAGTTTGAGTACATAAATAACTCTACCTAATTCCGACCTCTGGTAATAATACCAACCTTATTATTGTCCCATTGTAGGGCAAAGGCCTCTTCTCATACAGAGAAGGCACGAGTATTGATCACCACGCTTGCTCGAGACGGGTTGGCGATTTCAAACTTATATTAACTTTAAGTCCAGGTTTCCTCACGATGTTTTGCTTCACCGATGTCTGTAATGTCCAAGATAACTCTATAGGTATTGCAAAAACGGGGAAAATTTATTCCTTTTGAGAGCTTCCGTTGCGTGCGCTGTGTAAATGGGTAAAGTTACGCAACATTCATGTGTGACATATGTCTGAAATTTGTTATAAAATAATGAATTATTTGCGAAGGTGTTTTCATAAACATGGTATTAATCCTTATCCAAATAAATAGTTTCATAATCAAGGTTGATTAAGTACATGTAAATTCATTTCTAAATGTTTCGAATCGGACCTTTCGTTTAGAAATTACGACGGGTATAAAAATGCTTAAAGTAAAAAAAATGCGCTTAGTCTATTAGTTACCTACACATTTTATTTTTTATTGATTGTTTGAACGCGATAATCTCTGACACTCCCAGTCGGATTTGAAAAGTTCTTTTTGAATTTTATAGCCTAATTCTTGTGGAAGGCTATCGGGTATTTACCATTACGCTAGGACCCCTAGTAGCCGAGCAAAAAGAAAAAAAGTAAGAAAGAGCGCTAAGCGAAAACGAAGCAACAGCGCGGGCAAGCGATGCGATGCGACGGGGTGGGTCGGGGGAACAAGAAATTTCACGCGGACGAATTCGCGGGCAGAAGCTAGTTAGTATGATAAAGCAAAACATAGTGTCTAATATTTTTTTTATTATCTGATTGACGGACTAAAAAGAATTTCTCTTTTTTACCCAGGCATCGTCCCTATTGCAAATTGAAGTGGTTTAAGCAATTTTCACCTACAACTGTCTTAAGAACTATTATAAAATTATGTTAAAACTCACATTCCAATAAACTTTATCCAGCCGCAATCCTCGACGAAGAATACGCAGAGAAGCAAATGAACAAGATGGAGAAACAGACGGCCAAGTTGGAGGGGGCCATCAAGACGGAGGGGCCCGAACAAGTGGGGCCCAAGATCGAGCTCAAGAGGCAGCGGGACTGGTTCCAGTCGCCGAAGGAGAAGAGAGAGGAGAAGGAGAGGCTGGCGTTAACTAAGCATCCGGACAAAGGTATCTACACTTTGCGGGACACTAAATGTCCCCAGACGTGATAACAATAAAACTTCTATTGTCTCTTTCAGTGTCTTTTGACTGATTAAGGAACCTTACTACACCATTATCATTCTCTTGCCCTTATGCTATTTATACATATATTTATTTATATGAGGTCGGCGCAATATACTAGGTATATTAAAAGAAATAAATCTGTGTGTGCCCGACAATTATGTATTGCGAAGGCGACGGCCACGTCTATTGGCGGTGCCCAGTAGTAGGAGGTCTACTGAGTAAAGCCCCTATAACGCGTACCTTGCGTGTACTTAATGACGTAGCAGACAGCATAGATCTTTTTACTTGTTCTCTGAGTGAGTTCACAAATACCACGATGTACAGAATATGTTATGGTAAATAATAAAACTGTAATTATGGCCACACTATTGAATTACGAAATTCTTGTAATGATGATGAGACAATAAATAAATAATTCCAGTCTCCCACAATATATAATTGAATTGTGTATCATTATCAAAACTGATCAATGTAAAATAATTTGTTTATATTGTGGTGAGAAAAAAAAAAGTTGATTGCTTGATTGAAAAAAGTTGAATTCTTCCATACTTCTCATGACAAATACTCGGTAGTCAGGAACCTTACTAAATCCATACATCTATGCTCTATACAGATAAATAAAATTAAAGTGTCTGTTTGTAATGTCAAAATTACAGCTTTTTACTAAATGCATACGAAAGTATATACAGTACTTAAAATAACCATTTTTAAATTTTTGTCTGTCTGTCTGTTTGTTCCGGCTAATCTCCGAAACGGCTGGACCGATTTTGACGGGACTTTCACTGGCAGATAACTGATGTTATAAGGAGTAACTTAGGCTATTTTTATTTTAGAAAAAGAATTATGATTCCGCGCAAAAAATTAAAACCTATGAAATTGTGAACAAAGTCCGATTCAAATAGGGAAGTATGACATCCATGCGGGCGAAGCCGCGCGCAACGGCTAGCTACATTACTAAAACTCAACTTTCCAAATTCGCAGACAAGCAAAAGAAAGGCGGCAGAGCGAAGAAGCGCAAACACGACGACGACGACGACTCTGGCGACGACGGCGGCGGCGGTAGGAAGCGAAAGAAGCCACCAATGAAACACAAACCTAAGGACACGCCCGAAGAACGAGTCAACAGGGAAATGGAGAAGGTACGGATTTAAGCTTTAACTTAAGTTCGAATAAGGTTTCAAGTCGAAGTTCTGCATGATGATTGTATGCAGTCAAACTAGATTTATAAGTGCCGATTGGACTTGGAGAGCCAGTGCTTTCTCCCGGTACTGGCTCTCGGAAATACTAATAGAATTGTATGCAATAAGATAAACAAAGGGCGAAATAAAAAATAAAAAACCGGCCAAATGAAGGGTTCCGTAGTTGGGATGAATTTATTCCAAGAACAAACTTAATATTGTATTTGATAGTTTTCATTGTAACTTCGTTATATATATGACTGCCCTGAATTTTTTCACATATCCAAAAACAACACTAACTTATTCCTGAATCGAAAAATGATTTTCACACGTTTATGGTTTATTTTTGAACGGCCTATCCGACGATACCCTAGAAAAGATTTTATTTAACCTCTTTGTCGGCGTGATTAATATGTATACCCGTGCGTGCCAAATTACAGTTTCCTAGTACTAAGAGTCTGAGCTAAGCCGCGGACAGACAGACGGACATGGTTAAACTATAAGGGTTCCTTGACATCGGAACCTTAAAAAGATTCCGACGAACTGAGAACCTCCTCCTTTTTTTTAAATTGGTTAAGAAGAACTAGTAATAACAAAAACATTAAAAGTTGTTAGAAAAAACCTGTAAGGATTGTTTGTGTGTGTGTAATGAATGAATGTGTACTTGGCAAACTGTAACACTAAAATGCAAGGAAGGGGCTAAACTTCAATGGTAGGTGACGAACATACAAAAACTATTAAACAACCTATTGGCCGTTACAATTATTGAACTTGCCGACTATGTATTTCTTGAAGGAAATATCTAATTCCCAAGTATATTTTACTATACCAAACTACAACCAACTACTACTACTGTTTTACTACATCAAATAAATTTCCAACAGGTGGCGCTCCTGCAATCTCGAATGGAAAAACGCAAGAAGAAGCAACGCAGAATCCGCGCCGTTGACGACAACGAGGACCAACCACAACACAGACCTAATAAAAACTTCAATAAAAGCAAGAAAAAGCAGAGCAATTTCGCCAACGACCTCACAGACACATCTCGGGCCGCAGCTAAACGACTCCGGTATGACGCCAATAAGGCCCAGAAAGGAAACAAAGGGATGCCCCAAAAAGGCAATAAAGGGATGCCGAAGAAAGGAAAGGGGGGACCGGGTAAGAGCCCTGGTAAAGGGAGACCCGGTGCTAAAACGTTTGGCAAGCCGCAAGCTGGAAAGAAAGGAGGACGTAGGAAAAATTAATAAATGTGACTTTGTGTAATTGGTTGTTTTATTTTGTACTCAATTCTTTACCTGATAAGCTTATACCCTCAAACTAGGCGAATATAGTCGCTTATACACGGCCAAAAGTGGTCGTAACTAAAAGCGCCAGGCTAGCCCACGAAATTCAAATTTTCTTACGTTTTTTGCAATTTGCAGATCAGTATTAAATTGTATGTTGGTTAAAATATGATTCGCGACCGTAACAAATAAGAGTTTACAGAATTATAATCATTAAAGTCATCATCAATACAACTCTCTAAGACCAAGTAATTCATGAAATGACTATTTCATGAAATCTTAACATTTCAGGATTAATTACTGATTCTAATATTATAATTCTGTAAATATATATTTGTTACGGTCGTGTATCATATTTTGATCAACATACACCCAGACACCGAGCTGCAAATTGCAAAAATAGTAAGAAAATTTGAATTTCACGGGCTATCTTAGCGCTTCCCCCATTGGGAGTATTAACTACTTTTAGGGAAGAAAAACAAAATTGGCAACACTGCAGCAGTGACCCATATAGTGAAGTCCTATTTTCGAAACGATAGTTATCGATACAATAAATCTTTTTGTGTTTATTAATTTCTACTTAATAGCATTTGATTCCTGTTCTTATGTATGATGATGACTTGAAAGTTTTTCATAATTCCTTTGAGCAGTCGGGCTACGACTCGAGAAAGAATGGTATTCAGATCTTATCCTTTATACTACATGCTGAACTTAGAAGCATGCAGAATAGCATACAGTCTCAATAATGTGATACTTATTAGAATTAAATTTCAACTCTTATTAGTGGCTTTTGTGGAAAAGACCAAAATTTTGTCAATAACACGTAGGTATACCTACTAGAAGTCCGCTCCAGATCCTTACGATAAATAATTATAACCCTGTACTATTTGATCGCTTGTTGACGTATCCGCACGAGCATACGGCACGCACAGGACGTCATCGACCGCTCGCGAAAACTGGGCCAAACATTTTCCGGCACAGACTTTTGTAAACAGAGCGACGTCGTTCAGACATGCTCTCTCCAACTTGTCTTCAAATATTTTTCCCACTACGATTAGGTATGCTAGAAATCGCAACGTATGCGTGACGTCAAGAAATCTTGCCATCTCTTTCACCGATGACAGCTTAAATTTTATCTATCATTTTGATGTATGACCTGTAGTAAGATGGTTTATCTACCTAGGTACATCCGCAAAGCTGTCAGTTTCCTGCAGTAACCAATAAGCAACGCTGACCAGCGACAGAAGGGAGGGCGGGGTGTAAATAACTGCATACCATATTGCATCTAGGTACAGTGGGTAGTAATCAATCGTACAGGGCATGAATCACAGCTCATATAGCCACTTGCGGGTAAATAAAGGCGGAAGCTTTTTTCTTGCGGAAAACCTTGAACAATAACAAGTGGTTGGTGTTAACTTTTTAGTTTACTCTTAAAAACTCATGAATAGGTACTAACTTTCTTCTGGCCTAAAATTGTGAAGACGAGAAGTGGGCGGGATCGAATATATTGATCGACGCTTTAGGGAAGAAAGTGCGCGTAGCTGCGCAGTGCCTATGGTTTAAAAATTAATACGCGACATTCGAGATGATTTGGAGGCGACTTTGTGAAATATTCTCCTCAGTCGGCGCGGGGCGAAAAGTTCTCAAAATGTTATCCATGATGCTGATGCCGCGACCGCGATGCCCTACGGAAATTATGTTTCCTATGATGTTGAAGTTGCCGCCTCGCATAGCGAAAATGCAAAGAGATTTCATTGTTCATCAACCAATTCGTTTATTTTCCGTGGAATCACACCCCAGTGCGAGTAGGTACGTCGCGAGGAGACGACGACGAGACTGTTTAATTATTTGTGGCCATGATGTAAGAAATGACAATGTGAACCCATGTTACGTACTCGACGTCGCAGGGTCGTGTGACGGAGGTCACGGAGGGTCGCGGCAAGACGCCGCGCATCGCTGTAGAAGTGTAGGCTCGTTGCGCGTTGCCGGTCAAACAAGACGTAATTTTTTTCGCAACGACGATGCGACGCACCTCGCGCCTGTTGCGCTCGTGCTGTTAAAGTACGCGTAGGCGTTACAGAAATAGATACTTATGATCAGCGTTCTTACCAACTGCATAATCCCGGAGTTTTAAAAATCTATTTTTTATTATAAATAAAACTTACGTAGTATTCTTATTTTCAGGAGTAAAAACCACGTTAAACTTTGTGCGGTTTTGATTTAAAAAAAAAAACTAATTGTTCATTGTCGACTTGACTATTTGATTTTGCTTCGAATAGGTCTTTTCGTTGTACGAAGTAGTTTACAAATAAGTACAAATCGCAACTAATCCTTGTAACTTCCAGGTTTTCCAAACCGCAACAATGGAGAATGGCCATAGAATGAGATTACGAAGTGACGACGAGGGAGAGATAGCGGATGAAGAGAGTCCTTCAGAACCAGATGAGGAGCCTCCGAAAAGTAGCTCGCCGGTCTCAGTGGTGATGCCGTGCACCTCGACAACTGACGCTGTAGGTAACCCGACTGTTTACGACGAGCCGCTTATCCTGGACTCTTCAGACGAGGTGGACTGTACCGACGACGGTGACGAAGCCGATGATGATGACACAAGCGACGACCAACATAGAGATCTTACAGTAACCTTCAGATCGGAAGAAACTAATGAAGAAATCGCCACAGCCACGCTCATAGTGAAACGACATGACCCCGTGGACACGTTCCTGCCATTCGTAGGCTCGCTACTGCGAAGCATACAAAGTGAACAAATGAAGCTGAGACTCATGGAAGATATTTCACAGATTCTCATTAATGCTAAAACTGAGGAAATACAGAGATATCGCCGACCTCGATTACAGTAAAACGTGTTTTTTATTTGTTATCCCTTGAATAAGAATCCTTTACGTAGAGCAGTAAGCCCATTCTCACACGGGGTGACGGCAACACTACGTAAACTGGTTGGCAATGGGCGTTGCCAAAATTGGCGCGTTATCTTGTCATGTCGTCGAAATGAAGAAAATTGATACAACTTGAGTTGCGCCATGTGAGAATACCAGTTTGCATCCCAGCTGGCAACGCCCGTTGCCAACCATTTTATGTTGAGTTGCCGTCACCCCGTGTGAGAATGGGCTAACGCGCCATTTTATGAAAAATTGCGTTGGCAACGACCGAGCGACCTGCACTGCCAGTCGCGCGTAACTGGTTGCGTCGCCATTGAAAACTAGTTTTTTGCGTAGTGTAAGAACCGCTATAGAAATGTATGTGGTAACGCGATTGATTGCGACGGCGTTGAAAACTGGTTTTATTTTGGTCACCTCGTGTGGAAATGGCCTTACATGACCCACTTTGACGCAGTTGGGTAAGTTACGAATGTCTCACGAATTTGACTAGGCCATAGGAAGATGGTGTGCAGTACGAGAGGCAATGTCTTATCAGTGGACTGGCTATAATATATGCTGGTAACGTTGACGAATGTAAAACGGGTTACCGGGCAACATTGTATTTTTTATTTTTTTGGCATTATGCGCCATTTATGTCCGTAGAAATGCACCCACTACGAGTGCGGTTTAGAGCAGGTCGCGAGAATCCGCAGGATGTGGAGAGCGCAAGACTGCCAGAGGCGCTAATGCGATATTCGGGGGAAGCCTACGTCCAGCAGTATGATGTACGTACTATCGACAAACGCCAGGCCTTTCCAATTTTGAAACAATTTTGCTTGCAAACTGCAATAATTGTACTTGTGGCAAAGTAAAACAAAGAACTATAGGGGCAGGGTTTTTAATGAATCAGTGTATACAAGTGTAAAGGCGTCCGTTTTGTCGATAGTACGTCTGAGTTTGATTGATGTACTCTATGAGCACTATGCTCAAGTTTTATAAAGAGCAGGGCTCACAAAATAGAGGAATATAAAAATAAAACACCGTTTTTCGGCAACCATTTATTCACAAGTCGCCCCGCTTACCAGCAAAGGTGTCTTTAATCTATACATAACCTAATTATATAATAGATCCTGCATCTCCACCCACCGTCAACCAACACGTTTGGAAACAACTCCATGTTATCTGCACGACATTTATATGTTTCTGAACGAAAGATAGCCCGTCGAGTTGTCTGGCAGCTGATATCTGAATTTAAAACCATGGATTTGTATCAATATCAAGACATCGTAGTTTCAGCCAAAGATGCATTAGTTTATGTAAGTATGAGCGAAATAATTATTCACGTGAATTGTAACAATTGAAGTCGCGAAGATTTAACAAATGATATGAAGACAAACTATCTGAAATATGTCACTTGCCAGTTCACCCATACCCTTCGAACCGGAACACAGCATCGCCGCCTGGCGGCAGAAATGTGTATGGTGCCAGTATTTCCCCGGTTGAGGTATTTTACAAAGAGCTCTTCGACTACTAGCACATATTCATTGATAGACTATCTACATCCATTGTTTTAAATCCTGAATCATATAAACAAGCTCTCTAGTTTCCTTTCGTTCAAAAACA
Organism: Fissipunctia ypsillon; assembly: GCA_947568875.1. Taxonomy (NCBI): domain Eukaryota; kingdom Metazoa; phylum Arthropoda; class Insecta; order Lepidoptera; family Noctuidae; genus Fissipunctia; species Fissipunctia ypsillon. Next base: position 16,304,428 of record OX387663.1, on the reverse strand, counting down.
CGCCTTATCCTTCATCTGTCATGCTATGAGACACAATTAAATTTCTATTGTTTCCGACTTCTAGGAGTTCGGTCGACAATTGAGGGGCCAGCAGTATCGTAACAAATAACATCAAATTCTTCCACAACAACATTTTGTAAGCAAGTCATTTACATTTTTTACATCAACTCAAAAACTCGCAAAGGATATAAAACTAGAATACAAGAAGCATCAGAGATTATTAACAATAGACGTATATGTCTAAATTATATTAAAAAGCTTTGCTTTAACACAAGTCATGGGGATAATGATAAGTCAGTATTTTTATTTTGGGCTTCGAAGCATATTTATATCTTTAAATATATATATTAGAGGGACAGGGTCTAGCGAAGATATCTATAGACAAGCATAATCAGCCTACAACATTCTTACTGCTAGAGCTCCCTCTCTATGACAGGGAGCGGGCCATAATCCACCACGCTGGCCCAGTGCGGTTTGGTGGATGTCACATGTCTTCGATGTTTTGGTTCTAGGATATGCCGGTTGTAACGATCTATTTTTCTGTGATAAAATCATGAGCTTATTGGTGTGTTTTTCAGAAAGGTCAGGTGCATAGTACTCGCAACCGGCGTGCATATATGACCAGATGTATGAACGTAAACGAGGCAAAAGGAGTATGTAAGGATCGTAGCAGGTGGCGTTCTGTAGTTTTTGCCTAACCACATGAGAATAAGGCGTAAAATAGAAAGAGACTAAAATATGATTTCCTTATCCATAACATGTAAAATAAAGTTAACACAAGTAAAATGGCAAACAATATTTTTTTTACCGACTGCTTCGAAGCCAAAAACTAACAATTTACAACGCCACTAACGAATATAGAAGACAAATGAAATAAGAACCATTAGCAAACACCCCAGTTTCTGAAGGCCAATTAATTTTTAATCTGTATCCAAATCTCATGTTTACCATTGAATTTTGATCAACTAATTACAGTATCTAACACAAGATTTGACGGCAGATATACTGACAAGCTTTAAGACCCCGGGTGACAATAATTTAGCGAATTATTTAGTTGTGAGATCGTAAGATGGTTCTCTCTGACGTAATGATTAAGATGAAGCAAATAATAGAATTATTATGAATCCCGCAAATAATATAGAAATATAGTTTATTTTTTCATAGCCCACGCTTTTTCCCGATATACGAGCAATCTGCGTCGGCGCCTCGCTCGAACCAAAATTATAATCCCCTTAATCATACACTCTATAAGAGTCTTAATAATAAAATGCTCTATATCTTCACTTACTATTGTAAAGACTTATTAACACTTATAAAGCTTTTACAGATGTTACATTTCGTTAAAAACTACGATAGTAAAACCCGGTTTTTGAAAGCCTGAACAAATTTCTAATCAGCAAATCTGCTGGCTGATTGGTCGAATAAAGGCAGGATCGACCAATCCTGTAAGTTTGCATGATGTACATGCTTCCAGAATCCGGGGGTAAAGTATTAAAATACATTCTTTTAACTATATATTAAATACATACACAACATTTCAATGTGTCTGTCTGTTCGAGACACCAAGGCGCCCCCTACCGTAACTCACAAGCCCTTGTACTTCATAATACAAGTCTAAAAAAATAATATATTCAAACATTGCCACATAATTTTACTACTAATTTATATGTATAAAGAAAACTTTCGTTTATATCTGACCCAAACACGACATGGGACTTTAATATTTTACTAAAATAATTATAAAAATGCGTCTCTTTTGGTTGAAAATAGAGCGGTGCATATATTGCTTGTACACGCCAGAAGCTGTGTCTGGTTCAGACATAAACATCCCTTATCAGTTTGTAAGTAAGTAAGACGAAATCGCAATTAACTTGGCTGCGTGATAACGCGCGACTTCTCCTGCCTTCAAACAGTATACTACGATTACTTGCACATCTAAAGCAATTTCATCTCGCCAGTATTAGAATTAGAACTACAATATCTCCCGCATCGACGGCTAGACGCGATGATGTCTCCGTTGAGATTGGCTGCCATGGCCCAGATTCAGTCTGGAGGACTATTAATAAGAATTAGACTGACTTTAAAATGTTGTCGCAATCGTTCTTAATTAATACTCTTAATTATAGCCTTATAAGTGATTCAGTCTTATTTACGATGTTTTTTGGTAAAATAAGAAAAACGGAATATGGAATCACTTGCGTTTTCGAGACCAGTAGGTAGTCACTTACATTCAGTTGCTAAAACGCTAATCAGATAGTCAAACTAATATTAACTGCTCTGATTAGCTAACTTTAATAACAACACCCAGTCAAATCCATTGACATGAGTTTCGACAGTCTGCCAGTTAATTGTTGTATTGATTAGTCCTTCAGAATTGTATTAAAATACTTCAGATACACAAGTAATCTCAACTAATATCAAAATAAACAAATACACACGGAACCGATAAACAAATACACACGATGCCTCTGTTAGTATGATCACGTACAAGTCAATTATAGGCACTGGTAAAATTAATTTATCTTAGAAAATATTTACAAGTCTTACCATTAAAACATTTTATATATTTAATATTTCTATGTTCGTAATAAGAACTAATAACTTTCAATCATAATATTATTATCATTCTAGTAGTACTTAATTTACAATTGTGAGACCGCAGTCAATTGGTTTGTGGAAGAAATGGGTAGTTACAAAAATATATAAATTTATGTACCAAAGAATTAATATTTATTAATATGCGATAAATATACGCTCTGTGTATGCGTTTGTAATTGCGACATAATACACGTTTGAATTTGCATCGTTATGTTCAGGACATTTGCGTCAAATTCAAATAAATCAAAGAAAGATAGATAGAGATGAGAGATTAAAAAAGTGGTGTAATGATTTTTAATAAATCTTCGACGTTTAAATTTCGGATAACGTTTGAATAATTTGAATAATCGCCAATTTTTTGTGCCACACAAAATTTAAATCTATTCTATTCTATTTTTCTCTATGGCAATGGTGCCGACGCACATACGGTTATTTGATACTAAAACATGGCCAAAAATCAGTTTTTTGAACTTTGCTATTATAACAATATTATTATTTCGTAGAATAGTATAATACATGGTGCACGTTATGGCGGCCATCTTAATGCGCCAGAGTTTACGATTGACCAGTAGCGGCAGTCGGAACATATGTAGCTATTGTCTAAGTTGCGCGTGCTGTTCTCGGCGCCTAAAAAAATCGGGCTTTACGAAGTGATATAACAAAATAATTAAGTGTTATTGACAAGTATTGGTGATGGATCCTGGTGATGCAGGTATGTAGCTTATTTTATACATTGTTTTACTAAGGTTTATATCTTTTGAATCTTTTTCATGGCTTAAATTAGAAACAGTAAAATTTTTAAAATAAATAACGAACTAGCTGAATAAATGAGTAACTTTCTTATATTTCCGGGCTAGTCCCATTAGAAAAAGTAATAGAATCGTAATCAGAGATATTCTGGAAAGTTAATTATGAACAAAGATGTTGCGGAAACTAAGCGTTTATTTTTTAAATGATTTTTTTCGTCAAGTATACCCACCAGTTTTAATAGCAAACCGATTAATTACTATACTTTAAAATAACATTCATTTTGTTCCAGATGCATCAAATAAAATATTCACAAGGAAAAAATTGTACGACATTATACTACAGTGCAATTATAAGCAAATTGACAAAAAAGTTGACTATTTAGAAGATTATACATTTGAAATAACTAAATGTGAAAGAAGTGTTTTAAAACATAAACTATCTCATTTTAAATCGGAGTTCATACAGAAATGGACTGCAGCCCACAGAAAAAGAGACGCGTTTGAGGCAAAGAATGGAGTTTGGTTGCAGGGGACCATTACAGTACCGGTGGTGACGTCATCTTTACCTGAGACTAGTGGTGATAACAATAGGAGTACTCGTGGTTGACCGTCAAAATCTTTCGCTGAATCGAGTGAAAGATCTAAACGAAGGAAAACAATGGTGATACGAAAACAGCTTGCTGCCAGCCAATTAACTTATGCAACGCAAATGAGCTTATGGGCTTCAGGAAACGTGGTCGCTTCGAATATTTTGACGGACATCACAAAATCGCCGACAAGGGGCATTAAAGTTTCGAAAAACTGTCACTCAAGCAGAAAGCCTTAAAAATAAAAAGCTCTCGCCTACAGACGCTTTATCTGTGTTTGTAGAAGGAAATTTTACAAGAAGACAGTACAATATCATTAGTACAGCAGACAAGGCCCGCTTTCTCTGTTACACAGAGATACAAAAGGCTAAAAAACAATGCTATCCGAAGATTGAACGTGTTACGTCAACATGTGCAGAGGTGAAGTTACAAGATCTTTTGGACCATACGTGTTCTCGGCTTTGTCTTTATTTTTTCCGAGGAAGCAGCAGTAGCAGCAGAAGCCCGAAACAAACATTTTCGGTCCTATCGGCTAGGATTTGCACGCAAATTTTCACGGGAAGATTGCAATAAAGACGTAATCAACAGATTACTTTTAAGCTCGGATCCTTATCTTTCCTGCATACGCCCATTGTCAAGAAAAAAAACTCGACCGTTTTGTACTGAAACTATTGAACTGCTTCGCCGCCCTCTGGTATTCGGAAAATAATGATTATAGTAATAGTGATCAAAAAAGATTTTGTATTACATATTTTACAGCTTTTATTAAAATGTATAAATCTGTATTATTTTGCGTTTTATTTAATGTCAATTGACTTTGATATCAATTTTGCTGAGAAAAGTTAAAAAAATATTTTTGGCCATATTTTAGAACCAAATACCCCTTTGTGCGACGTCTAGAATACAATTCTGCCAATGTCAGATGTGTTATGATAAAACGTGCAAAATAGAAAAAAAAAAAACAAACTATTAAAAAAAAATAAAAACTAGATCCAATACTAGTTTGTTGATAGATAATCGAATTTAATGTGAAACTTGTTGGCGGGTAAAATTTTAAATCATTGCCGTCTTTAATTGACCGCCTAGAAGTTCAGTACTGTAAAATTGAGTGAAAACTCTTGCAAGCAGGGTTAGAGAACCTAGAATAATTATGCCGCCTTAACGCTTTCGCGGGCGCTTGGCGCCTATTGACGTTATCATAACAATAAAACTTCTATTGTGTCTCGTATACCGTCCGCGAACCGATTAACAACCTGCATAAGTTTGCATAGCTATTCACAACCATTCCACAGGCTTCCGAGTCCAAAATGACACATTTTCGATTACCTGATTTGCGTAGTCCCCGACCGCAGTTAGCCGTGAGAATAGTGGTCGTCTATTTGGTTTAAACTGTCAAAATTTTCAGTTTTTTTTTTTTTGCTTAATGGGCCTGCTCTTGACCTCGATCACGCCTGATGGAAAGCGATGGATGAGGTCTATGATGGAACGAGCATGCCCAGAAGATGCCTGTTCACTCTTGCTTTGAAGGCAGACGGGTTATATGTGGAAAGGAACACAGAAGCTGTCAGAGAGTTCCACACTTTGGCTGTGCGCATAATAAATGTGGAGGAGAAGCGCTTAGTAGTACCACGGCTCGGGATATCAACCAAGTGCGGATGGTACCCTGCAGTACGTCTGGTAGTCCGGTAGTGAAAGGGCGATGGTGGGATCAGGTCCTGGAGTTCGCTCGTCCTCCTTGTTTCGGATCTGTGAACAGCGTTTAGAGGATTCCATCGATAACATTGATTGATGTTCGATTCAGCACGGAAGCGTATCGAATGGTTGTGAGCAGCTATGCGGTTCAGGTTTAAAACAATTCCTTACGAAATATCTTTCATTCTCTGCTAGTAAAATGCAGCAATAATATCGAATCAAGCTCTAAACAATTAACCCTCATAGTAATATTAAAGTAAAAAGATCAATAGTAATGTGGCAAAACTCACGCCCAGTAAACCCACTGAATGCCCATGTCTAGTTATCTAGCTATTATTATTATTTAAAATTTATTTCAGACTAAGTTGTCCATAGTGTGTGTGTGTGTGTGTGCTATGCAAGCCATGTATTCAGCTAACATACTGTTTAGTTATCAGCCAGTCCGCATTATTATAAATGTACTACACTACCACAAAATAGACGGGTACTATCGAGGAAACTAACATCTGATCAATTTGAAAACAAAATCCCGTGCACAAGATGACCACATCTGTTAGCAAGCGTTACTATAGCGGCCGAGCGCTGCAAGCGAGAATGGTTGTTACGGTGTATAGATGTTCGTTTCTCCCGGTTCATAAACTCGGCTTCATACAACGAGCGAAGTGAGGAACCGAATGATCCAACACACGCACATCATTAAATGTCGTGCGTGTGTTGGATCATTCGGTTCCCTACAAAATGGTTGAGCTGGCTGCTGCTGGTCCACGCGTCATGTTCGTGAACGGGCGCCGTCAGTTGAGACTGGTCATCTCTTAACTGCCAGGGCTTATATTTAAAATTTATATTTTGAATTGCTTTATATTCTTTTTTTAGGGTTCCGTACTTCGAAAGGAAAAAACGGAACCCTTATAGGATCACTTCCTTGTCCGTCTGTCTGTCCGTTTAGACCCTTTTTCTCAGGAACGCGTAGAGGTATCGAAATAAAATTAATATGAAATACATAGGTCTACGGTCCCTTGAAGCTCTAAAAAAAAAAAAAAAATAAATATCTTGGGACAACTCACACACGGCCATCTGATCCCAAGTTAAGCAGAGCTTGTGTTATGGTAACCAGACAACTGATATACATACTTATATAATTTATAAATACATACATATTATAGATAAATTACACCCAGACACAGAACAAACAATATGCTCATCACACAATGTTTGTCCTGGGTGGGAATCGAACCCACGACCTCCGGCTTTGCAGTCAGGGTCACTAACCACTAGACCAACAGGCCTGTCAAATCAAGCTTCTATGTCAACGCAATAAAAAATACCGCCATTTATGCCACCTATTTTGATACTCGCAAATAAATCAAAACCTAACGGGTACTTCCCATTGATCTAGAATCATGAAATTCGGCAAGAAGCAAGGTCTCACAGCACAAGTAAAGGAAAATGTTCGAAAATCGTTAATTTGAAGTGTTATCACATCAAAAATAGTTTTTTTACGATTACAAACTTACATTTACAGTTGGAGAATTGACCGTGACGTATATCGATGTATGGGAGAACATTTTTCAACTACAATGTTTTTGGGGATAAATTCATCCCAACTACGGGAAGCCTTCATTGTGCGTGGTCCGACATGCACTTGGCCGGTTTTTTACATTGTGCCCACATTTGAAGAAGCAACAATAATAATGCTACGCTTGTTTTCGCTCGTAGTATGGAGCCGGCCTTCTGTCCCTATGTTTTTCTGGCACTAAACTGTAACTAATAGATACCTAATGGTAAAATCAACGCCATTGTTTTATCTAAAGCGTGTTCTCTTTGCTTGACTAATTTCATAGACAAATATTGCGTAACCGAGTTGTTTTAATAGTTAATACGAAGCAGTTTTTGATGTAATTTCAACAGTATGCGTTTCTTAAAAAGATCAAGACGTTCCGAAGTAACTTTTAATTGTGTGATTATTGTGAAAACTTTTAGCTTTCGTACCGTACACACATAACATCACACAACGCCTGTGTTCCCCGAAAGGTTAAGGTGAAAGCGCCAGATAGCCCGGGAAATTCAATTTTTCTTACGTCTTTTGCAATTTGCAAGTCAGTATTAGGTTGTATCTTGATCAAAATATGATTCGCGATCGTAAAAAGTATGTATTTACAGAAATATAATAATTAAAGTCATCAATACAAATCTTTATGAGCAGGTAATTCTATTGAATGACTATTTCATGAAATCTTGACAATAATTAGGATTATACAAACTTATGGAGTTGCATTACTGATTTAAGCAGAAGTTCGGCAAAAGTTCAGCATGCTCAGTTTAGAAAATATTTCAGCGGGAGTGCAGCTAGTGAAAGACTACACCCCTTCCTGGTTTCGCTCAATTAGTGGCAATATGCATTTGTGTGACTACATGGCGTGTAACATGGAATAACAACAAATGAAATCAATATAAACGTGCATCGTATTAGTCAAAACGCATGCATCGGAGGATCGAGTCGTGAACCGTGCTATGCGATTATCACCTGAGCACCCCCTTTCTGGTGAGCCCGACCCGTGAGTCCCATGAGCCTTTCTGGTGAGCATGCCGAAGTTTAGCTGATAGTACCTATAGTACACCCAGATTTCGCCAGTTATATTTGAGTCCCATGTAATAGAGGATGAGTCTATTTCCATCAACCGGGCAAAAATCCAGACTCCAGGCTGCGACTGAGAAATTCCTGATGGAAAACCCAATAACACTTTGCCCGAACCCTCAACGTCATGCTCAGCAGTGGCGCTTGCGACCACTAGACCAACGATGCAGTTCGTACCATATTTGTTTACTAAATGAGACAAGTAAGGAAGAACACACTATACTCATTAAATATCACTGAATTCGACACTGAAGTAAGTTGACGTGTTAACGACATCCCTCCTTACTAAGAAACGTATTATATTAGGTGAATAGTTACACACACACACCGATTTCTCTCTTTCTGTCCTCAGTAATTTGAATTTCGAAAGAAGAAGACAAAGCGTTGTGTAACTATACAGACGCTATACAACGTTTATTAGTAAGGAGGTTAAGCTATTGTTTAAACAATTATATAATAAAATATAAGTATTATTATGAAATTGAATATGTTCTGTGATCAGCGCCTGCCCCACATATTCACATTTATGTACTTATCATAATACTTAATATAGATCTCCTCTAAATTCTAATATGATCTCAGTTTGATAAGACGATGATTTTTAAGGCGTTATTTCAATACATTGGCTATTACGTTACTATTCTGTAAAATATTGTAATTTATTTATTTAGCTACTATGCTGTTAATTATTGCTTGCATTAGAACAGGTAGATATTATATTATCTGTTGCTCCATAATATATTAAAGGTAGGCTTCACTAGCGACAATGATTGGGAGGATTGAAACTACTTACTTCGGACCTTCTTTGTTTTGTATACGCATATATTTTAATGATAGATAATACAAGCATTTAATTCTGTTTTATGTAAGATGTTATACCAGCCTGTTTTTGTCCCACGGTAGCATCAAGTCCTCTTTCGAGTACAGAAGAATTGATCACTACAGCTGCTTGCTTCATTTTAGTCAAGTTTTCTCACGAAAGTTAACATTTACAGATAGCGTTTTGATTTGTATCCTTACTCGTAACAAAAGAGGACTATCCCAAGACTGATTCTACATGAAACAGAAAAAGATAAAGTAAATGCTTGTCTCATAGCATTCCATCAATAGTTCAACTATCAGTTCCGTGCTTACGTATATTGTAGTTTTTCGAAGCTAGTTTTGACCTATTATTTTTCCTAATCTCACTATGAGCCAATGTTCTCTATGTTATATACACTATATATGTTGCGGTATAATATATATATATATCTAAAATATCGACTGATGTAAATATGTACATGTTCACATTGGCAGTTGGAAAGCGCTAACGTTAGCTGTATGATAGTGAAACTACATGTTTATCACGACGTTTTCTGTTAGAAAATGTTACAATGCTTGTTTTTTTTTTCGTACAATATCTGCGATGGCGGGTCGCTGTACTACTGGAAGTCTGCGAGCGATTGGCGCCACGTGGCGTGAAAGGGTATGCGCAGCAGCTTGAGCTTGGTGTGCGGCATCTGTTGCGACAGCAGGCGCTGCAGCGTGGGCAACGGCAGGATCTCCACCTGCGGAGGGCCCGCAGGGCCCGCGGGGCCAGCCGGCAAGCGGCAGCCCGGCACCGGCTTCAGCACCGGGATACACTCGCCGACGTCGCGCCGCTTGGGCTCGCCCGCCTGCTCGCATTGGTCGATAAACAACTCCGTGACGCGCAGCAGCTCGATGGTGACGCCCCACATGAGGTGCGTGAGCGTGTCCTTGAGGCGCAGCACGCCGGACAGCACCTGCTTGTTGGTGGTGGCGGACTGCGACACGTAGGTGGGGATGATGAGCAGGCGCCGCACGTTGCTGCAGGCCGCCAGCGCGTCGTCGAAGCCCAGCTTCACGTCGATGTTGACGAGCTCCAGGCGCGTCAGCAGCGGCAGCGTGCTGAGCGCGCGCAGGATGTCGGGCGCGGCACAGTGCGGCGTGCCGCGCTCCAGGCGCAGGCGGCGCAGCCGGGTCAGGCGAGCCAGCACGCCCGCGAACTCGGCGCGAAACGTGCACTCGCCTAGTTCTAGGGATTCTAGCTCGGGGAGGGAGCCGATCACGTCGCACGCACACCAGCCCAATTCCTAGTAAAAAAAAAAAGTTAGGTGTAGCCTAGCCAAATAAACATTCTACCTGGAAACTAAAGATATCTTTGACCTTCTAAACACTGTCTCTAAGGTATATACCATATATGTGTGTAGGTATGGTATATTACCAGATGAAATTACAATTATTTTATTTCACATAAGCCTACACGGGCACTTATGATTGTAAGGTACGCTTATAAATCGCAAACTGTTTTAACTTAAGAGACAGCTGAGCTGTTGCGGAGTTTGTTGCGCCACTCCTTCCAAGCTAAAGCAATAGGAAATGCTGAAAGGCGGTTTTGGGGGACTGTCTCATGTAATTTTGACGTTCAAAAAGTGCTGATTTTCAGCCTAATTTGAATAAATGACTTGATTTTGTCCTACAAATGAGATCGAATGATCAGATCACATTCTATATGTGCTCTCAAAACTCAGATATACATGTACTGCACATACCTTGATGCTGGTGAGCGACAGGTGCTGCAGCTTGGTGAGCGCGGCCAGGTGGCGTAGGTCCTGCGTGAGCGACAGGCCGGCCATGCTCTTGAGGCGCAGCTCGTGCAGCAGCGGCAGCGCGCCCAGCGGCGTCGGGTCCAGCTGCGCGTCGCGGATGGCGAGCGCGGACAGCGCGCGCAGGCCGGGCAGGCCGCGGCAGACCGACTCTACTGCGCGAGCGGGGCAGCGGCACATCTCTATCCTGTGGAGGCCACACGGTTCAAGAAGCCTGTTACATAGCATATAACAGAAATACATAATATCACGCCTGTGATCCCCTAAGGGTTAGGCAGAGGTATACGTAGTACACCGATATTTCGCCAGTTACATTTAAGTCGCATATAATAGAGGGCAACCCTATTGCCATCAACCGGGCACAAACAACTTAGATTATGGGGCTTGGAAATTACTATCTTACTCGCTATAAAGGACAGCCTACAGTGCATCAATTGCGCATAAGCGTAGCACGCATATTTATAAAAGCTGTTTATTTAGTCAACTACAATCTTTCAGGAGTATGTTCGACTCTTAATAAGAAACCACTTTCCTAATGAAACCTATAATAGATTCGAGAAAAAACGGACATGCATTTATTATCTCTCTACGTCGAACACATATCTAAGTTTTTCGGTAAGTTTTCTAAGGAACAATGGGCAGAACATACTCTTAATTAATATGCGAAAGCTTCGCTTACACCCACTTCACCTTTTACAAAGCAAAAATTACATTTTAATTTTATATAAATACCCCCGATTAAACTGGGTTGTGGAGGTCAGATAGGCAGTCGCTCCATGTAAAATAACGGTATTCAGCTGCGTCCGGTTAGACTGAAAGCCGACCCCGACATAACATAGTTGGGTAAAGGCTAGACAGATGATGATGACCCCCGATTAAACTATTATTTCTAATGTAATTTAATTTCAGACTAATTTGTATATACAAGGTGGAACAGGACGATTGACATTCCTTTAAACCACGTAAAGAGAATCATGTGGTTTACCCATATACAAAAAATCAATCAAATCCAATGAATACTTTAGCCACAGGAAATTATTTCTTCATTTTCTTATTTTTTAACATGATGAAGATTTGAGTCCGTTATAATAGGTAAATATGGCCGCCGCCGCGCCCCGCACCCCGCACCACATCGTTAGTCAGTGACTTTTCGTAGATAAAGCGTGTTTACTTTTTATGCAGTTGATTCTGCTATTTATTTTGTTTGAAAACTGCAATTTTTAAATTTTCCAGTAACTACTAATCTTCGTGTATTAAAATGTTTCGATAGACTAGTACTGTGCTCGATTTAATTTAATGTCGTACGTCCAGATCCACATTGTATAATAAATATACAAATTAGTCTGAAATTAAATTATATTAGAATTAGGCCCAGTTCCCAACCCATCTTGAGCAAGCGTGGTGATCAATGCTCGTGCCTTCTCTGTGTGAGAAGAGGCCTTAGTCCTGCAGTGGCACAATAATAGACTGGTATTATTATTTTATGGCCCAGTTCGATCATCTTTAAATTAAATTTTAATCTATACAAATAAATAAAATCGAAGTGTCTGTTTGTAATGTCAAAATAACGACTTTTTATTAAATGCTTAAGAAAGTATATACTAGATGATTTTTTTTACAGTCTCGAAATTTTTACAAGCTGTTCTACCCATGAATATGAACAACTTTCACTATGGGACCAATTATGAAATCACGAAAAAAAATCTGCTGTTTCATACATTTTGCTCAAATAGGTATTGAACTTTTGTATTAAACAGTAAATCTTTTTTTCGTGATTTCAGATTGGTCCCATAGTGAAAGTTGTTCATATTCATAAGTAGAACACCCTATAAAATTTCGAGACTGAAAAAAAAATCATCTAGTATAGGGTACTTATAACAATAAACAATTTATAACATTTTTGTCTGTCTGTTTATTCCGGCTAATCTCGAAACAGCTAGATCATTTTGACGGGACTTTCACTGGCAGATAGCTGATGTTACAGGGAGTAACTTAGGCTAATTTTATTTTAGAAAAATAATTAGTGTTCCGCGCAAAAAAATAAAACCCATGAAATTGTCAACAAAAAGTCGGATTTGAAAAAATCTTTTTGCATCCTTAGGAGCCGAGCAAAAGATAAAAAGTCAGAAAGAACACTAAGCGAAAACGAAGTAATAGCGCAGGCGGGCGATGCAACGCAACGGGTCGGGGGACGAGGGAGTTTTATAAAATGTGGCTGTTATTTTAGTAAATTGTGTATCTTACGACTTCCACGCGAACGTAAATCGCGAGGCACAGCTAGTGATAAATAAATTCAACTAAATTTAGCTTTAGATTGAAAAATACACCAAATCATTTGAAAATACTACAATTTCGCTAGTAAATAAGCTAATTCATTCATTCATTTTTGTACTATTATTGTTTTTTAGGGTGCCGTACCACAAAAGGAAAAAACGGAACCCTTATAGGATCACTTTCTTGTCCGTCTGTCTGTCCGTCAGTCTGTCAAGACCCTGTTTCTCAGGAACGCGTGGAGGTATCAAAATTAAATTAATATCAAATACGTAAGTCTACTGACTCCGACTGCCCCGTTGGTTTAGCGGTCGAAAGCGCTACTACTGAGTATGAGGTCCTGGGTTCGATTCCCGGGTCGGGCAGTGTTATTGGGTTTTTTCATCTCGAATTTCTCAGTAGCAGCCCGGTGTCTGGATTTGTGCCCGGTTGATGGCAATAGGCTCGCCCCCTATTACATGGGACTTAACCTCTCGTCTGTCGGGGCGCGCAGCGTAAAAAAGGCGCCGTCTGTCGGAAAAATACCGCGCGTGCGCTCATTTTCAACTGGCGATGATCTAGCGCAGATCTAAGTTCCGACAGACAACGGGTACACAATTTGGTGCGAAGATCTACGTTCCGACAGACGAAAGGTTAAACATAACTGGCAAAATGTGGGTGTACTATAGGTACGCCTCTGCCTAACCTGTCGGGGAATACAGGCGTGATGTTATTTATGTTAAGTAGGTCTACGGTCCCTTGGAGCTCTAAAAAAAATTAAGCTTCTAAGTCAACGCAATAAAAAAATATAGCCGTTTATGCGACATATTTTGATACTCGTAAATTCCCATTCCTGTTAACGTAGAATCATGAAATTTGGCAAGAAGCCAGGTCTCACAGCACAAGTAAAGGGAAAAAGTCCGAAAATCAAAAATTTGTAGTTTTATCATATAAAAAAAAAAAACATTTTTTTGCAATTACAAACTTACATTTGCAGTTGGAGAATTGACCGTGACGTATATCGATGTATAGGAGAACACGTTTTTCAACTACAATGTTAAGTTGGCCGGTTTTTTATCTTTGATATAATATTGTTTTGCATACTGTCTATCGTTGACCCGTTGGTCTCATGGTCGCAAGCGCGACTGCTGAGCGTGGTGTCCTGGGTGCGATTTCCAGGTCAGGCAAAGTGTCATCGCGTTTTTCCATCTGGAATTTCTCAGTAGCAGCCCGGTGTCTGGATTTGTGCCCGGTTAGTGGCAATAGGCTCGCCTCCTATTCCATTAGGAATTTCTCAGTAACAGCCCGGAGTTTGGAAGTTGGCGGTGCGATACCCCGTGCCTCGCGCGCACGATAAGCTCCGCGAGTTGCTCCGCGAATGTCGGATTGCCGTTTCTGAGCTCTATGAGAGTGAGTGCACCTGTGTCTGCGCAAACTCTTGTGCACTATAATCGCCATGGCCGAAATTCGGTCTGAAGGAATAATACTATAGATAATTTTGTGCCACTTGGCTTGCCTTAATTAGTTGAACAGTGTAACGATTAATAGATAGACCAATAAACAAATAATTACCTTTCCAAAGTGTCAACGGTAGATATGTGTTCGGCGAATTGTTCCCAGAAGACGGTATCGTTCTGTGGCAGCAACATCTTGCGCAGGTCGAGTCTCTTCGTGCCGTGGCGTTTGAGGGCCGCGCATAGTCCTCCCCAATCACTTACCTGTTGACAAGATTAGACAATACAAAACAACACGTGCCATCGTCTTCTGAATCGAATCAAATAAGATTCGGAGTAAGCCAGCTGCACCTTCTACGTTTATATGCTAAGAAGACAACAACTTTCACGGCCTTATATTATGCACAAGAGTTATCTTTAGAACCAGGTCTAAAATATAGAGTATTTTTTTTTTGTTTTCTAACTTTATCCGC
Organism: Fissipunctia ypsillon; assembly: GCA_947568875.1. Classification (NCBI taxonomy): domain Eukaryota; kingdom Metazoa; phylum Arthropoda; class Insecta; order Lepidoptera; family Noctuidae; genus Fissipunctia; species Fissipunctia ypsillon. The sequence continues at coordinate 16,289,384 of OX387663.1, read as the reverse complement.
CAAAGTTGAAGTTCTAATTACAATAACTGACGTTAAATCAGAGTCTAAGTTGTCAATTTTGTACTAAGAACTTTGCGTTTGTCAGAATATAGTTCAAAATACAATAACTTAGTTCTTAGTTGTACTACCGTCGAGAGAATGCGTTCCTGACACCTGTCAGTTAGACAATTTCTAGTTTTAATAAGGATCAAATTCGCAAAACACATTCGGTAGTATGAAACTGACAGTACAACATCAAAGGCAACAAATTCTTAAATTCCGTGTAAAAAAAATGGCAGCTTGGTTACAACCAATATCGTATGGCTGTGCGAAACTCCGGCGCGATAAGCAAATAAATGTTATCGCATAGAGTTATCTCATCGAATCGAAATCAACTTAAAATTATTAAACTTTGACACAATTCAAAGGTTCCATCGCCTATCTTCGGAAAAACCGAAATATAGCGAAGAAAATTTGACTATCGACATTGGTCGATGAAATATGACTATTGACCTTAAGCCTGTTGTCTCCCAGTGGGGTGATGATAATCTGGTCTCTTTTAACGCCACCAAAACATAGGCGTCTTTTTACCGCTAAAAGGAGTCGCTTCGATCAAACTCCTACTTTTCGAGGTACATCTGTTCCTGTAACTGATCGGCTCGAGCTCCTAGACATGGAGTTGACATCCGTGTCTCTACTTCGGTACCACCATCGAGTACAAAGCCAAAACTGCGGCCAAGAAACTGGGTATCCTAAATAAGGTGAAGCGATACTTTACGCCTGGACAGCTTTTAACTCTCTACAAAGCGCAAGTCTGATCCTGCATGGAGTATTGCAGCCACCATTGAGAAGGCTCAGCTAAATACCAACTTGCCGCGCTTGACTCGGTGGAACGCAGAGCTAAGAGGCTCATTGGCGACGTAGACTGATGGATGCCAAGCTTCACAACTTGGCTCATCGCCGCAAGGTTGCCTCCTTGTCGGTCTTCTTCAGATTATACTTCGGTGAGTGTGCTCAAGAACTCCACGACCTCATTCCGCCGGGCCCCTTCTACCATCGGACACCTAGACACACTGCAGGTTACCATCCCTACCTAGTTGCTATTCCACCAATTCGCACTAAGCGTTTCCAAATGTCTTTTGTAATGCACACAGCAAAGGAGTGGAACTCTCTGTCTGCGTCTGTGTTTCCGAACGCATACAACCCAGATCTCTTCAAAGTGAGAGTGAACAGGCTTCTTCTGGGTAAGCTCGCTCCATAGTCGACTTTGATATCTGTCATCTCTGACCTAGAGCCGAGAGCAAACCTATCTAAAAAAAAAAAATTGAAATAGAAATAGATTTATATTTCCACCTAAATTATTATAGATTGACGCACTAATTCCATCACTCCCTTACTGGATCAGTCACATTTAATTCGACACAGTTCAATTTTTCGAAAAATAAACGATGGAACCTTTGAACGTTGTTAAAGTGTAGGTACGGAAGTATGTATCTTATTCTTTTCAAAATACGTTCCATATTGGAATAGTTATAATTAAAGTTACGGTGCCTCGGGTGGATACCACTTTACAATAGATCCTTATAGTGTACTTACATGTGAATTCTTCATCCGTACGTGCCTCCAGAGCGCAGGCGTGGTTGACAGTTGTCGCCATAGCTTGCACACGCGTGCACTATGCGCTAGGTCGCGCATGCCTAGGTATTGGAAGATCTGTAACAATCAAACATCGACTGCTTACACGACGATAGTATTCCAAATCATTTTCTCAAAAATTGCAGTTTTTATATTTCTCTAAAATCGTGCTCATGGTTCCTTGGACCATTGCCATATTTATCAGTTTATATTTTAGCCCTGAAGTCCCATGTGAAAATTTACTCCACACTATTTCTCCGTTCGGAATTTTCGAACGAAAAACTACTGTTGTGTGTGATGATAGATCCTTGATTTTGTATGGATTTGCTGCCTTCGGAAATTCCGAATCGATATTTCGAAACGGGATTCCGTTTCGAAATCATGACTGTATGCGGCCTGCCTTGACGTTATATGCTTGATTATGCATATTAGAATTAAAGCATGTAAAATTGAGCGTGTAGCTGGGCCCTTAAATATTACAAATTACACTTTAAACAAGTAAGCGTACGCAAAAAATGAGTTTAAAAAATACTCGTGATTAGCTGCCGCGGTATCCTTTGCTGGGTGTTCACAATGCTTACCTGTACAACCACATTATAATTCCTCTCCTGCGCCTTGTTATAGAAGGCCGTAAAATGGTCCGTTTCATCGACTCGCTGTCGCCCGCGACGTCGCGGCGACATTGTCGCTGTGGGTGGAGACGCCGCGCCGTTAACTGCGCGACTTCGCCTTTTGTCGTCACTGCAGACAAGGGAACATTCAAGAATTTGGATGTTAAGACTATACGTCAACCGTGACACTCGCGGTCATGAAAGGTGAAAGCGAGATGGCAAGATACTAATACCGTACTGAGTAACCGTCCTGCTTAAACGTTTTATGACCGCATCTGCCACGAGTTTTGGCGTTTAGAAAAGCTGAATTTTTTTGCTAAACGTGCCTACGAAATTGTTTTAAAGAAATTGACATGAGAAATCTTCGAGATACGAAGGCCCGTAGTCTGTAATAAAGCTCAAACGTGAATCACATAATGTATGTCATGTCATTAGTATCAAACATGAGTTATCGAACAAATCTGTAAGCACATTATAGACATGTCTTGGGACTACAAAAAAAACGTTACGTCTGTATGTTCAAACTACTAGTTGAAAGCATGCATGTTTATTTACAAAATAACAAAAAAAAACTATAATTTGAAGTGATATAGGGCAGAATTTTGAGTTGACCAAAAAAGTATGAAATAATTATAATGAAAACTCATAAATACATACCTTTTTCTTTAACAAAACATTCCGGTGTACCGTCCAAGCAAAACGTGATACGCATTCCGACATATTTTTTTTGTACTTTTTTTTAGTTTGATACATTCCTTTACAATGTGTATGAAAAATACTTATTTTAAATAAATTAGGTTTTAAAATGATGATCACATGGTGAGTAAAATGTGGTCAGTTTATGACAAGTTTGTTAGAAAATGGAGCCGAAACTCTTGTTCACCTACTGAACTAAAATTAGAATAGTGGCTATCTCTTACCATCAGACATCGCAAGAAAAGGACAGGCACGGTTTAGAGCTGTCAAGCCAAATAATTCACAGCTTAAACTTTTGCGTTTTTTTACATTTCATCTTAGCGAAAGTATTTCTTAAAGTAAACGTAACTTGACGTCTGTCTCTTTCTTGCTTTATCTGCGGGAAAGAGATAACAATAACCTAATTTAGGTTAAGTTAGTGCTCAACAGAATTCCGAAGTTTCTCAATGACCACATAATCATCACACAAGCGGATTGTGGTCCGATGTGTCATAATAATAGGGATACAAAATAAGTAGAGTCCTTTGAGACGTCGGTTAAAAAAGAGGCGACAAGCAAATTATGTTTCTTTACTAAAAAAACTGTAATTATTTAAAAATAACATAAATATTTAGCATAGTTGACCATAAAATGACCACATTGCTGTCAGACTTAGAGCATATTTTGTTTTTCATTAGATCATAACATTGGCTATGTAGTCACAATATGGTCTTAAAGAACAGTAAAGTTAAAATATGTTTAAATACATTTGTGGTAGATATTAGTTTGCTGTTATACAATGATAAGATACGGGTGTACATATTTTGAGTACAAAATTAATATTAGAACTTAAAAGTAACAATTTTACGTCATCTTACATAAGATAACAGGTGGAATTACATAATCAGTCTGCTTGACATTGTTTTTACTCACTATGTCGCTATACCAATAAACACTTTTTATTAACAAAATAGAATTTTGAATTGATATACCGTGAAGGCGAAATCGGTCACACACGGCGCGCTTTTTTTAAACTGTGTGATTTCAGAGTATTGTGGCAAAATGATGACATTTTTAAGCCCTTTTTGTTTCATTATATTCGTTAGAAATTGAAAGTCAAACACTTAGAGCAAAATCTGGTATTGCTTTTGATGACTGTTTCATAGCAGCTTTGACTCTGCTATTTTTATCCGAATGCGTTTCAGCAAAGATAGGGTTATGTTTTCTTCACATTAAATCACGTGCAGTCACAGCTCAAACCAACGCGCTGCCTGTGTATAACCAAAGCCTTATGCTACGGTCCAACGGCCCGTGCCTGTCGCGACCCGTGCCGAGCATTCCCACGGATCATCTCATACATTCGATAGGACGGGCGACGACAGACCACCGCAGGCTGACTATTCCCACGGTCTGTCGGCCGGCCTGGCGCGCTCTGGTTTGTGAGAAAGCGGGCCGAGGGACCGCAGCATTACGAAACCTGCTCGCATAGATAGCGCCTAAAAACAATTTCCATAGTTACTAAAAAGCAACAAATGCAAAAGTAAAAAAAAAAAAATTAACGGCACGTACACATATAGCACCTGTTTTCACTAAAGTTTCATTTTTCCATTTTTGTGTAGAACCTGATATTCTTATTTAGGGCTCCCACAGACAACCGAATGTGTAACCAAGTGAAACTGTTTAGTTAGATTGGTTTAGTGCATTTATTGGTAAATATTCCCGTGTGTATGTTTCGAAAGAGAGATAGATAAGCTTATTATGAATTTAAACATTTTCATAAGGTTACATTCGCAATTTGAGTCGAACCAGTGATATGCAAACAACTGTAAAAAAAAATATATATTATTTTGTCAGCATCTGTTCCAACTGCTGCCGATTGAAGCTTAAGTTGGTATCGGGTGAGCATATTCATACAAATTATTTTTATTATGACTCCTACGCGACAGTCGGCTGTCTGCAGTAGCCCTGATTATAAAGCTATTTATGTTCCCAGTCTTATAAATACTAGCTATTTAACTAGATATTATTATAAACTAATAACATTGTGATTACCTTCGTAGTTAGTAGTCTAGTCTATGTCTATTCATATCGATCTATGTGCGAGTTAGTGTAATTTGTAGGCACTTTTAAGCGTAAAATGAATGCCTGCCATAAATGCATGCATGAATATTTTGTTTCTAAATGGTTGTTTTATTACTAATATTATAAAGCTGAAGAGTTTGGTTTGGTTTTTTGTTTGTTTGTTTGAACGCGCTAACCTCTGGAACTACCAGTCGGATTTGTTTTTTTTTTTTTTGCATTTGGTAGCCCAATCCTCGAGGAAGGTTATAGGCTATTTAACATCACGCTACCACCCTTAAGAGGTGAGCAAAAAAAAAGTCAGAAAGAACGCTAAGCGAAAAGGAAGTAATAGCGCGGGCGGGCGATGCGATGCGACGCGATGGGTCGGGGGAATAAGAAATTTCACGCGCACGAAGTCGCGGGCAGAAACTGGTATTAATAATAAAGCTGAAGAGTTTGTTTGTTTGTTAGGACGCACTAATCTCTGGAACTACCCGTCGGATTAACTTTTTTTTGCATTTAGTCGCCAAATCCTCGAGGAAGGTTATAGGCTATTTAACATCACGCTGCCACCCTTAGAAACTGAGAAAAAAGGAAAAAAAGTCGGAAAGAACGCTAAGCGAAATCGCAGTAACAGCGCGGGCGGGCGATGCGATGCGACGGGGTGGGGCAGGGGAGCAAGAAATTTTACGCGGACGAGGTCGAGGGCAGAAGCTAGTATAACAAACATAACATCATGCCTGTATTCCCTGAAGGGGTGGGCAGGGCAAAGTTGAATGGTACACCCACAATTCGCCAGTTATGTTTAAGTCCGTGTAATAGGAGCGAGCTTATTGTCAGTTATGTTTTAGTCCTATATAGTAAATAGGCGGCGAGCCTATTGCAAATAACAAGACCCAAATACAGCGAGCTGTAGCTGAGAATTTCTTAAAAATTCAGTTAGTTATATCAGTAAGTTGATTGTATTTAAAATACAAACACATTGCTTTGCATGCCATGTCCCAAGTTTTTGTATAGCAAGTTGGGATGGAAGCCCTGCTTACGATTAGTTTCAATTTTTCTTTTTAGTATTAGTGTGAATTAATCTTTAATTCAGGGTATCGCATTTCTGAATTGTAAATGACTTTATAACATTTCATTCATTCTTTAAGAATTAAAAGTATTTTCATAGGCTCGCGATGTTACGGTCGATGATGATACTCGCTTGCTTATTTTTTAGACAATGTAATTTTCTTGCTTGTGGCATATTATAAAATGGAAGCAACTACACCTACCTACCTACCGGACTTGCATCGTCTAAACAGTGTTTAGACGGTTAGTTTTGATGTTGCTTCCACTGTTGGTATGCCACAGGCAATTTAGACATGTTAATGAGGCTTTAGTTGTCTGTTTACATTTCATTCCTTGAACAAGCTAAATACAACGTGCGATATAAAGTACCAAATAATTTTGAGTCCTCATTTTGCTACAAGCAAGCTGCAGCTGCAAGTTCATCATGCACCATATTCCTCGGCACGGCCACTCCATTTAATATAGCCAGGCTCTGCGTTATTCCATTTACAAAAAAGAACTTTGAATATTCATGTATGCCAAAGCCGCGAAGCACAACAAGCTGAGTGATCTCAGACTCTTAAGTAGCATAATGGAGTATATTTTTAAGCCAATTTTGATCGCTGTTTTTTTTGTATTCTATTAATTATAATAGAATTTGCCTGAACATCGTGTGTTTATAACGTAACAAATAATTTAGGAGTCCTCATTTAGCAGCATGTCCAGCACCAGCGTGCACCATATTCCTTGGCACGACCACGAAGCGTCTTCCATTCAGTATAGCCAGGCCCTGCGGTAGGGCGGGGCGCGGGGCCCTGGCGCGTGCGGCCACGGCGGCGGGTACCGGAACTGGTACTGGTACCGGTAAGGGGACCGGTGTGGGCGCAGGGGCCGGGGCGGCAGGTAACACCGGAGGCGTGCCTGCGACGGCCCATACGCGTTCGCCGTCTGGGGTGCCACCTGCTACCTACGATGGGAAATGTCGGGTGAGTTTTTGAATCAAGGCAGCTACGCCAAAAATTTCAGATGGGTAGATTGTTTGAAATCGTTTTGCATTTTTTGTTTTCGAGATTCGGACGGATTGTTCAATTTTTGTGACAATACGCCCACATTGCATACTATTGCAAAAATAGAACAATCCGTTGATATTAGTCATAATTATAGGAAATAATCATTTTGATTTTAGGACAACTACAAATTAGCGACTATTACAGTTCGATTCAAACTTTATGGCGGCTCGAAACATGAGGCGAGTCGCTGCGCAGTAACAAATTCAAGTGTCAGCGGGGGTGAGGGGTGCGGTACTGCGCAGCGAGGAGCGCACTTCACAGTCGCCATAATGTTTGACGCGTACTACAAATAAAATTATCCAGTGACAAAATGAAGGGTACTCTTCCGAAGGCGGACGCAACCGCAAACCGCAAGCGGCAACGTCGCCCAATCGCAATGACCGACCGCAGCGACTCGACTAGTTTCTATGAACTCTATGAAAACGCTTCTGTAAATGGCGATATTGCCGCCTGTCATAGTTTACATAGACTTCATAGAAACTAGAACTATGTAGTTCAGAAGAGCACCTTAAAATACATTGCTATGACTATACCTACATGTCAATGTCTGAATTTTCAAATTTAAAATTCAATTTGCTTGATTATTTACACAAAGCATAGTATCTACAAGACGATTTATGACTTTAGCGCTTAAAGTTTAAACAGTTACCTTCATCCTCAAGAGCACCCGCTTATCCCTCGGCACTTTAGCCGGTACGGGAACCGGTACAGGCACAGGAACGCGTCTCGGTACCGGCGCGAGCACCGGGACCGGCACGGGAATGGGCACCGGCACCGGTATGCTGGTGGTCGCGATACCGGACTTGTGTGTGAGGGGTGGCGGCTCGATGGGCGGGGATGATGTTTTGCGGCAGTTCTGTCAACGATAACACAAGTAGTTAGAAGTGTTGGTTCTGAGCTATAAGGAGTTACAAAAACACACAATCAATACTATGTTTAAGAATATCGGTTGCTATAGGTAAACCGCCGTAAATTTGTTGGGGGTGCTCAACCAATCGGCTAGAAACTAGTGGTTTACCTATATAAATAGTTCTACTGGTATATAGTTTTACCGTGTGGTTCTATTTAATTTTAATTACAGTCACCCCTGTTCACCAGTTGTTGCTGTAAAATGCGACTGAGCGACTATGTCAAGAAGATGGACAAACATAAAATGGGCTTCTACTGTTATTGTAATTGACTTGAGACTTGACTTCTTGTAGTTTGTGGTCCGGTTTCTAAAAGCTGTCCAATCTCATCAAAGTTTCTGTTACAAATGAGACTTGTCACCAGCTATTTTATACCGAAGAGGTATAAAATCTTGCACTAATTATCATCAGTTACTTTTTTGTGTTTAAATAAAACGACAGCTCATTTCAAGCTCACTTCTCCTAAGTTTTCATTGTGAGATTTTTACAGCATAGGTCGGTATAATTTTGAAACAGTTAATAAGACGGTGAAAGAGTTAATAATGGCAAAATATGTCTTCGACTAAACCTCTAAAACAGGCTAGAGCTAAAGTTACCTTGCAAAAGAACGGATCAGGCGGCGCGGCGTGCATATAGCCCGCACAGACGGGATGGTACAGGCACAGGCACGCCGCGCACGACAGCGACGGCACGGCGCCGCGCCCGCACGACATGGAGCACGCACCCGTGCGCGGCGCCTCCGGGCCCAAGCCCGCGAAACTCTATGGTAGGTTACGTTATTACTTTGTGGAGGATATAAGGGTCATATCGCAATTAGATGTAACTCGGTCTGAAAGCTGCGAGTAAATTACTTTCGAGCTTTATTGCGATAATCACTACATTTGGGAATATAAGGAAATCATCAAAAATATTTTGGTGGTGGGAGGCTCATTGTGCGCCTCAATGAAATGAGAAATCTGCTTAGGCATCTAACCCAAGTAAATCACCACATAGAGCGATACATTAGATGACAATGCTCGAACAAACTGCGATCACTTATCAATGCGTAGGCGCATGAGTCGTCATACAATTGGTTTATCTATGTTCTTCGATTATTTGTTTAGTATTTTCTCTAGTCTGCACTGCGGCTCAAACCCCGATTTGTGACTTTGATTTTTACCACAGCAAAAACTAATTTTATGCCAAAATCAAATCGAGATATAATATGTATATTTGCGGCCAGATAGATTGGACGTGTATTCAGAGTATAAGTTCTTCAGTATGATACACACATATTCGCGTTTAATTACAAATGAACGCACGTGCAAGCGGATAGCACGTCTCCAGACACAAGGCATGCGAACTTTTACGCTTCGAAAATACGCCCAATCTGTAATGGCAGATGTATTAAGTAATATTGAAAAGAAATGTTCCATACTCACTATGTTGGACGGCTCGGGCGCCGCGTCGACGGGCGCGCGGGCCTGCAGCGGCGGCGGCGGGAGGGGCGGAGGCCTGGCCGACAGCGCGCTAGGCGCAGGCCTGACCGACAGCGCGACAGGCGCAGGCCTGGCCGGGAGCGCACTACACTCGCCTCCGCTCAGTACGCGCGCGGGGGGCTCATTGCGAGCAATCAGCCCCCCGCAGTGAACGGGGGACGCGAGTCATATAATCTCATGCTTTACATTGTTTTACTCAAGGTTAAGATATTCCCCTTTATTTATAAACATTGCTTGAAGTCAGGTAATGATTAGCGATTGCTAAACCATATATTTTTGACGATTAGCCGTCTCTTAACTTTAAGCGACGTTTATAAATAAACCCCTTAGTGCCAGAGATAACAGAAAAAATCTAGAAGGCGACATAATATCGCGGCGTGATTTTATCGCGGCGTGATTTTATCGCGCACTGATGCGAATCTACGGGACGCGACATGCAAGTGCTGTAACGATTCTATAGGTCGTCCAGTCTGTTTAAAGCTTTAAATGCTCGTAACTAATTGGAAAACAGTAATCGCGCATCATTTTAAAATAAACATTTATATTTTACGCCGTAATATGATTGAGTAACCATTTTACCCCATTTTTTTTTTTTAAGTATTTTAATGTATTGTCGACCTTTACCACCCTTAGACGACGTACGCACGGACGTAAAAATATCGCGGCGGGAATTTGTCGCGCACCGGATTTTCAACTCTCGGTGTTCAGGCGAGCATTGAGTATCCAACAGAGTGCATTCCAGCGCGTCGAAAAAACACACTCTTGGATTTTCAACTCTCGGCGCCAAGCAGAGCGTTGAACATCCAGTGCGCGAAAAAAAATCACCGCGATCTTTTTACGTCTGTGCGAACGTTGGCTTAGGTTAAATGTCACTTGAATGTCTCATGTGTTAGTTAAATGAAATGAATTGAAATTTATTTGCAAGAATTGTAGTACATTACAGACGGTCGGGTTTTTTAACAGTTTCTAAAACAATTCACTAAAACTAGCATGCAAAATAATTGATTACATTAATTTATTAACTAAATGAAGCTAATAAAACTGGAACATAAATCATATGTTATTTTAGTAAGAATGGGAATGTCAATCATTTGTCGAATTATAATAGTAAAATGTCAGCGTGAATCTTTAAAGTTTAGGTACTCAATCACAGAATATAATGATTTTTCTATAAGCCATTTGAATAACGCTGTTTTAAAACGATTGATTGGCAGTTCCTCTATATAATTTTGGTGATTTGTCGACGGCGAAGTGCCAATATCTCCTAACTGGCATTTTTCGAGGAATTGAGAAATTTGATTTTCAACCATGCGAATAACGCCTTTAAATTCAAAACGGTAAATAAATTAATTTCTCGAAAAATGTCAGTTAGGAGGTATTGGCACTTCGCCGTCGACATGTCCTTATAACCATTGGAAAGCAACTTCTGCGATATAAGTGGATTTTCATTGGAGGAATAATTAGTCTATCAAGATATCTTGCGTTAAACATTAGTGAATCTTCATTTACTGAAAATATTGTCAAAAGTGATAAGGTAAATTAAAGGTGAACGTCCACTGGTCCGCACCGGCCGCAACGCACGCACGGCACGCAACGGATTTTGGTATGTTTCTATGAAGAAATGATCCGAGCGCTCGTTGCAGGCGGTACCGATAGTGACGCAGTGCTATATGAATTCATACAAAGCAAACCAAAATCCGTTGCGTGCCGTGCGTGCGTTGCGGCCGATGCGGACCAGTGGAAGTTCACCTGAAAGGATTTACTATGCAGACACAAATTTATAAAACTCTAGATAAACCTTTTCTGTTGCTCTCCAGCACTTTTGAAACCGTTTTAAATAATATGAACAGTTATGTTCAGCATGGATTATATCACATTAAAACATATTACAACATCAAAAAACTTTGAAAAGTGATAAGAAAATCAGTAATCAGAGTTTATCTAAAAAACATAAGGACAGCACATAACATAAAAATAAACAACACCCTAACATGTATTGATTTGTTTTGTAAAGGAATGTATCAAACGTTTTTCGGAACCGTGCAGAAATGCCGTCAAAAATTGAAAGCGACCTTAAAAACTAACATGAATTAATTGATTTTTTAAGACAATGTAAACAAAATATGTTGGAAGTTGATCATTTTACTAGTACTTGAACTGGTAAATTATGCAAACCACAAGAAAGACGGGACGGGCGGTTACGGCAGTAACGTAACAAAAGATTTCATCATTGTTAGTAATAAATAAAAAGAGGAAAATATTCTGTCACAAAAACACGTGCACATAAAAGAGACAAGTTAGCTTGAATATAATAAGCTACTAATGATTTAAACCTAATACCCAATACTGATTTCTACCTCACCCGAATGCAATCTCATTGAATAAATATGGCATTACCGGAGGGGCAATTCCAGTAATTTTAAGAATGTTCACAGTCTGATCTCAGTCTCAATATGTCAAAAATTTCAGCGACAACGTTGGTTGTCGCTGAGATGAGATTGCGACTAGATTTTGAACGTTTTTAATTACGGGAATTGGGCTTCGGATTACTTTCCAAGATCAACACAAATCAGTAGAAAAAAGATTGAAAAAATAAGACTATTCTTGGGTGTAAAATTGAGATCAAGAGCGGACCAATTCTTTAACTAAAATTAAATTTAAAAGGAGTATGATAAAATCACCTACCTATCACAATTTTGTTTACTTTGCCATAAAACATTTTCAAAAATATCGTATATTATGTATTGGTACCTCGGTTTTTTCCACGCGGCAGAGTTGTTGTTGTCTGTGTTGCTGACCGTTGTTGGCGGTGGTTGTTGTGGCTGAGGTGGCTGTTGTTGGGGCGGTTGCGGAGGCGGTTTCTTTTGTTGTTTAGCGGCCGGCGTGGGCGCTGCTGGTGGTGCGCTGTTGCTTAGTCGGGAACCCATTGATTTCACCTGGTTAGAAAAATATTTATATTTTAAAAGCCTTTTAAAACCTGAATACAACGGGATTAGTCACATTTGTCATTTTATTTTCTTATCGTTAAAATGTCAATATCTTAGATGGTGTTTCGCAAATAGCTGCGCGCACGGATTTTATCAATGCTGTAATTTTAACATAAATAATCATAAAATGCGGAAGGCGGAGGACAGGGTGTTGTGGCGCAGACTGGGAGAGGCCTATGTCCAGCAATGGACTGCGATAGGCCGAGTTGGTTGAATCATAAAACGTAGTAATGAAAACAAGTTTCATGGTAGGGTGGCACATTCTTGTCAAGCAAGGCTCCCTGAAAGCATTCTCAATTTACCAATCTAGAGGTCTATAAACCCATGATAAAAGGCAAATCCCTTTTTTTTTGTTAAAATAATCCACACACGGAAATTTTCCCATGTCGTGAGTGCGGTGCGTTTTCAAACATTAATATCACATAAAGGAACAGACTTTACCTTTATCTTTGCTGGTGGAGACTTGTTAGCAGCTGCAGCAGTGGCAGGAGGGACGGGTTCAGGACTGACTCCTTTAGGAGCCTTGGGCTTAGGTGTCCGTTTGCCCTCCACCTGCGCGGGCGCAACCGTTGCCGCGACCGGGGAGTCCACGCGACGGATTAGTTTGGCGTCTCTGTAGGAGAAAGTAAAGTTAGAATAAATGATAACTGATTTTATTTCTGTAAGTAGGTTTATACACTTCTACACATCAATCATATTTTTTTAAACTAGATGAGGCCGGTGTTTCCTATCTGATTACTCTGAGAAGAAAGGCCGAAACAAACTCAGAGGTCAGAGTCTCTTTTAAAGTCCAGATGTAATCTTGGTCAGATCATATGAAGACCATGTAGATTGGTGTCTGAAATGGTCTTTTGAGTAAAGAACGACAAGATTGAGCGGACCTGTCCAGTCAGTGCACGCATTTGTCCGTAATCCTGCAGTTCAACTCAGAACTTAAGGAGCTCAACGATTTGACGAACAATACCAAACAAAGGACATTTGGGTAGGTCGCATAAATTACTCAAACTGCCCGACCATGATTAAAACTGAGAGAGAAAAAAAAAACAAAAAACAATGACCCATATAGTCTTAACGTTATTTGGGTTATTTGATAGTAGGGTAATGATTAAGGTCTGCTTAACAATATATTTTTCGACGTTTAATCGTATCGTAAGTTTAAGCAACGTTTATAAGTAATATCCCAGTATTGTTGGTTGATTTTTTGTTTGGTCTTTTAGCTATATGGCTTACCTACTACAAATATATATATATATATAATTATTTCAACTAAACATTGTGTCGTACATAAATAATTTAGGCAGCCCCATAAGTTACAATATTGCGGATATTTCGATGAATTTGTACATCGCAGAGCAGAAAGCTAACTAGCCAGTCAATATACGTACTTATGAGGTATTTGCATATTGATATTATTAAAATCTTATTACATGGGGGACCTATAAATAATATGGAGTGTAGGTATCCTATACTTCTGCCCCTCCAGTCTCTTTTCGAGGTATTTCATGTTTTGTTGATTAAACCTACAATTAAATACTTTAAGAAAAATTACAAAGGAAAGGAGTATGTAAGGATCGTAGGAGGTGGCGTTCTGTAGTTTCTGCCTACCCCCATGGGAAGAAGCCGTGAGTTTACAGTGCCCTCCAAAAGTTAGTTGCAATTAATTCACCTTAACAATGATGTCACATAAATTCTAAATACGCAGTTTCAATAAATTAACTGTTTACTATTTATGTTCGGATACACTATTCTTATACGTAGGTACAGTAGGGAATTCCCCGAAATTCGTTTTATTTTTATAATCTATGTTTATGTGCCCACTACTTGAATTGAGCGCGTCAAAAGTCAGTTGAAGTATCAAACTTTTAACGATTTTCAAAACTCTCGCGGTTTTAACTCATTTAATTAATAATATTAGGGCAGTGTGGGTATTTTTAATTTAATAATAAGATATTGTGAGGTGATTTGACTGTTTTTGAATTAATAATGGCTCCGAGGCGAAAATTAACTGTCGAAGAAAGAACAAAGATCGTGTGTGAATACGAAAAATTGAAAAACTTTAGTGCTGTGGGAAAATTATTTAAAGTTAGTCCAGAAGGTGTGCGAAAAATAATAAAGAAGAGTTTGGAATGTCCTAATCTTGCAGATAGACCACGGTCGGGGCGTCCTAGGGCTACTAATTCTGTTGATGATCGACAAATTGTGCGGCAATGCAAAATCAATCCCAAAATTGTGGTACGCGAGATCAAAGACCTGTTACAGGAAGCGGGAACCTCTGTTTCGGAAACTACTATCAGGCGACGCCTGCATGATGCTAATTTACGAGGTCACGTTGCTAGAAAGAAACCTCTTTTAACACCGATCCATAAAAAACGAAGGTTGGAGTTCGCCCGTAAGTATTCGGATAAGCCAATAGACTTTTGGAAGAAAGTAGTTTTTAGCGATGAATCAAAGTTCGAACTATTTGGAAATCGACGTCGGCAAACTGTATGGCGCAAAAGCAATGTTAACTCTTACGACGACAAATACTTGCAGCCCACGGTAAAACACGGCGGTGGGAGTGTGATGGTTTGGGGGTGTTTTTCTTGGCATGGTGTGGGCCGACTGCAAATAATTGAAGGCAGGATGACAGCACAGATCTATTGTAACATTCTCCGTGAAAATTTAAAACAATCTGCTGAAACAATGGGGTTAGGTCGGATTTTCAAATTCCAACAAGACAACGATCCGAAGCATACAGCAAGGATAACTAAGCAATATTTTGAAGATAACGAAGTGGACTTACTGGAATGGCCTTCAATGTCACCCGACCTTAACCCCATTGAACATTTGTGGGATGAATTAGACCGCAGGATCCCTGTTTCCATAAGACGCAACAGAAATTTGTTTAAAAATAAAATTCTTGAAACATGGTCGACTATACCAATCAAAACATTACAAAATCTTATAGAATCAATGCCTAGACGACTTAAAGCAGTTCTACAGAATAATGGCGGTCATACAAAATATTAAAAGTTAAGACATTGGCAAATGCACAATCCTTAAAACAATTCTCCAACAATTTCAACTAACTTTTGGTACCGTAATTGCTCTGTTATACTCAATGCAGATAGCATAGATTATAATTATTAAAGTTGTTATGGTTCTCTTATTGATATAAATATTCAATATTGATTATATTTTAATAAATAGTTCTTGAAGCCATGATTTTATTTGGTTTTATTATAATTTCCTCATATTTATTACATTTATTGATCATTTCAACTAACTTTTGGAGGGCACTGTATGTATGTGTGTAAGAAAAATTACCTTATAATTTCTTTCTCAGGGTCGTCAACTCCGAGCGGTTCTTTGAAGAAGGAAAAGTTTTCTACTGTCAGTCCTGTGCCGGAAAGATGTTCTGAGATCTGTAGAAAATGTATCTTTTATTATGGGTGTCTTTTGCATTCTACTGAAACTGCGGTTTGATCAGCATCTCGATCGATATCGATTTCTCATTAAATGGCCTATTATTGGTCAGTCTTATTCAATTACTATCAAGACCTAGTTACTGCCAACCGCATTGCCTGAGCAATACTTTATTTTACCCGCCAAATTTTCGAATTCATGAGATAAATCAAATCAAATGTGATATGTACAAACGAGGCTGAGAATCAGCATTTTTCGAACATCAAATTACATAAGACAGTCCGTTCTAGTGCTTTAGCTGGGAAGAAGTGGCGCAAGAAATCCCCAGCATAGCACAGAAAAACTTTAAAGTCGTCTTGAAGTGTCATTTGAGATTTCTGGGATAAGAGAACTATCTCTAACAGTGAACGTACCTCTCTAGTAGACCGCAACTTCTTCCCATACGGCGTATAGTAATAAATATCCGCGTTACGCCTCGAATGCGCGTCCAGAGCAGCGCGGAACACCAGTTCTCTCTTCCAGCCTCGTTCCAGAGGTACCCGCAGTAACGGAGAGGACATCTCAATGGTGGCTCGGCGACCGCCTCGTTGTGCGGGCGATGATGTTGCACTGGCCTGTCATTGGGTGATTGAAAGTTAGTTGTAGAAAGAAATAGGGGTTATGGCAGAATTTTGAAAATGAACTACTGTTTTAAAAATGTATCACAAGAAAGTAATCAAAAGGCATGATTTTAAAGTTTCTATGAAATTTTAATCTGTCGAAAAGGATATTGTAATGGGAGGTGTCGTCATTGTGGCATTTTAGGAATAGCAATTTTAAGCTAAGCCTCAGGTCTTTTCAATTGAGTATATTTTTCTTCTTGTTTTAAGGTTTCTAATAGGTCTTTACCTATGTAATTGGAGATTCCATAACCAGCATTTTCAGATTTAATTATCTGTGGATTGGCGCGCAATTCGAAATTCAAATACATTTTATTCGAAAGCCGTGTTAATTTAATTTCAAATTCAGTCATTTGTTTTTAGATAGTTTTTTGTTTTTGTGAAATTGTGGTAGTTTTTGGCGCCATGGATAAACTGAAAATTCGTACAATTTTCGAATATGAGTTTCTACGTGGAAATACCGCTGCGCAAACAACACGAAACATTAACGACGTGTACGGGCGTAACACTGCTGGCATAAAGACGGTCCATTATTGGTTCAATCGTTTTAAATCTGGAAATTTTGAGTTGAAGAACGAGCCTCGCGGTCGGCCGGTAACTATTGTCGACGACGACGAATTGAAGGCGATAGTGGAAGCGGATCCAACTCAATCTATGGCTGAGCTTGCTGCGAGCCTCGGAGTTAGTGTCAAAACAACATTGAAGCACTTGCGTCAAATCGGAAAGATTAAAACGCTAGATAAGTGGATGCCACACGAACTAAGCGACCAACAGCGAGACTGACGCGTCGAAGCATGTATAGCACCACTGAATCGGCATAGAAACGAGGGAATTCTAAATCGAATTGTTACCTGCGATGAAAATTGGATCCTGTACGACAACCAGAAGCGTTCGTCTCAGTGAGTGGACCCGGGTACAGCACCTAATCAATGCGCTAAAAAAAAGATTACTCATAAGAAGATGATGGTGACTGTCTGGTGGACCAGTGCCGGACTTGTACATCACAGCTTCTTACCGAATGGCACAACAGTGACGGCAGATGTCTATTGCCAAGAATTGCAAACAATGATGGAGAAGCTCTCAATTCAACAACCAATACTGGTCAATCGCTCTTCCCCATTGCTTCTCCACGACAACGCGCGAGCTCACACTTCACGACAGACCATCGCAAGGCTACAAGAGTTACAGCTGGAAGCTCTCCGTCACCCACCGTACTCACCGGACCTTGCCCCAACAGATTTCTACTTTTTTTTAAATTTAGAAAAAAATTTAAGTGGGAAAAAATTCAACACCCGATAGGCAGTACAAAACGCTTTCGCCAACTTCATCGCCTCCCGTCCGGCAGACTTCTACAGTAAAGGGATAAACAAACTGCCATCAAAATGGAAACATTGTATTTGGGCCCAGTACTTTGATTAGCTGAAATAAAAAAAAAAACAAAATTTTTATATTTTAAAATCTTCATAAAAATCTCCAATTTCATAGGTAAAGACCTAATTTTAAAATAAATAGAAAAAGTTAACTTTTAACGTCAGTTATAATGAACATGAAGAAATCATGCAGCCATTACTGATAAATAACATTATTCCAATTTGCATGCATGCATTTATTGTTGTACTGATACATTTTTTTCATTACAATTCCCCGGACAGACAGTTCCTACTATTTAATGTTACTTCATTTTTTAATTTGAAAGATTATAATTGTTACTTTATTTGTTAAAGCTGCACCCACAGGTTGACCATGTCTTGAATTACCACATACATATATTTTATATGAGTACATGCAGTAGTTCCAGATGCGAGTGAAACCGCAGACAACAGCTATGAAAAACATAAAATTAACTACTAAGATACCCTGAACAAAATATTTTTTTTTTCATACAGAGATATCATGAATCCATCACCAAGCTTCCACCTACTACGCCCAACTAAAAGCGTGCATCAAATATACAAAAAATAGGACAAAGTCCTAACCTTTTTGCGTTTGATTTCAACCTCAATATGGAATGCTGGCTAGATAAAAAAAAAATACGTGTAAAAGTGTTAGTAACAAAACAGTGGAGCCTACAACGTTTGCTCGGTCTTTGTTGATATTATTATATCATAAAACATAACATCACGCCTTGTTTCCCCCCGAGGGGTTGGGCAGAGGTGTACCTATAGTACACCCACATTTGGCCAGTTATGTTTAAGACCCATGTCATAGTATTAATGATGATCAGTGATAGGAATAGGTAGTGCTAATTTGCCTAAACTTCGAGGAAGGAAGTAACATAGAGTGGATAATACCTCCGAGTACCCCCTCCCTCGAGTGGATATACTTTATGTGTAATTTCAAATTATTGATTTGAAAAATCATAACATTTTTTAGGGTTATACACACACACACACACACACACATTTATATATGTAATTTTTATGGTGTACATAGTAAAGAGTATTCTATCTATCTATAAATAAAGTCCTATAAATAATTCGTGGTTTTTAAATCCCGGGATTTAAACGTCATTAAAATTATTCCGGGATTTTGGAGGAGGTATTATCTACTCCATGTTACTTCCTTCCTCGAAGTTTAGGCAAATTAGCACTACCTATTCCTATCACTGATGATGATATAATAATAATATTATTATGTCATTGCAATTTATACCTTATATCAATTGTATAAGAGTCACATTGGAGGGACTATAACAGAGATTAGGGCCCGTATTCCGTGCATTACCGATCGTTATTTGTTAGAATAGTCATCTCTGCCGATTTGAAGGGTAATGTTCATAAAGTCGAATACACCGTTTTTATAACGTGACAATATTATAGTGGACGTCCACGGCATCACGATAACGCGGAAGTAAAATTTATCTACACTAATGTTATAAAGCTGAAGAGTTTGTTTGTTTGGTTGAACACGCTAATCTCTGTCACTACCAGTCGGATTTGAAAAATTATTTTTGCATTTTATAGCCAAAAACTTGAGGAAGGCTAGCTGCAGGGACATTACGCTACACATTTTTTACACAACAATCAAAAGACATTTACCAATGTTATGCTAACAGATTACTTTCCCTTTGAAAATACATATTATATTTTTTCTTAAGACACCAGTTATACGTCACTGTTATAAAAAATTAAGAACAAATGCTCTAGTAATAACATCACGCTGACAGCGGTTGGATCAATTACACCAGTAAAAGCACCTAATAAGATAAATAAAATCGAACTGCACTTTACCGGACTGTAATAAAGCGACTACAGGAACTAACAGTCCTATAAACTGCGCCCAAATGCGGTTCTATAAACGTTTATATGATTTCTATAGGACTAAAAAATACATGCTCCTAGAAGACTTATAGGACTACATTTTGCTGCTTGGGAACTCCTGCAGTGGAGGTCCACGATAATATCGTCACGTCAGAAATTATAAAAGCGCACAATGCCTGTAAATTACATAAATGTATGTCTACTCTCATAACATTGTGCCACTTCTGATTGGTGGATGTCACAATGTCATGCAAACTACTCATAAACTTTTATACAAGTTACTAGTGTATTACGTGCTTTTCTTAGCAAAGTTGGGAGTCGTCATCATCATTATTGAGAATTGCTTACAGATACAGTTCTCACATATAATTATAAATTCAATGTTAATGATGTAACTAATATTTTGTAATACTTAATATTATTTAAAAGAGTGTCCATGCAGTTTTTTGCTCGTTCTTCTCCATAGGAACCTACTATGCTTTGGAATGAGCAACTAATTTCATCTTTCTGAATGACCAACTCCTTTGACAATCCAAGTGCCTGTAAATGGTTTGATTGAAATAAGTTTGATAAAGTTAAAATTGCCATCATTATAATTATGTATTGTATTATGGCTGATTACAGAAGAGCTATTGAACAAAGGCTGTTGTACAGTTTATCAATGATCAGAATATATCAACAAAATCGAGCAAAATTGTAGGCACCTTAAGCCCCGTATTCATTAAGAAACTAGGTTGCGTGGTTTCCAGGAACATTTGATGTTGCGGGAACAATGTTTTGCACCAGTTGCTCAACTTTGTTTCCCAATGAATACGACGCTTTACTGAATAAAGAAAGGTATTTAAGTCTCCCTGTAATGAATAGGCCCTTTCCTTTCTTCGGGTTTGTAAAAGATTTAACAAAAGTAACATCACGCCTGTATTCCCCAAAGGGTTAATTAGGCTATAGTAACACCCACATTTCACCAGTTATGTTTAGGTCCCATAGGGGGGTGCCTTCAATCGGGCACAAATCCAGACTCCGCACTGCTACTGAGAAATTCCTGATGGAAAAACCTTATAACACTTCGCCCGACCTGGGAATCGAACCCAGGACCTCATGCTCAGCAGCAGCGCTTTCGGCCACTAGACCAACGAGGCAGTCAAGAAAAATAAACATTCACATTATTTCGTATGGTTTATAAATGGTCAGTATGATATTATTTTGTAGGTCCTTTACTCATCAACATCATATTCAAACTGTCCATAAATTCAAATATCTAAATGTTTTCGATCATGAATTTTAGTTTCCGGCCATTGTATTGGCTAGTTCTCGGCCAGTATTCAACTATTTATAAAATTAACTATTTGCTGTTTAGTAGGGTATATAATTAAAAAAGGCAATATCTACGATTTTAATTATAATCTTAACACCAAGTTTCTTGGACTAATGGGAAATCATAAATAATTTTGAAAAGGACCAATTGGCATATAATTTTCCAGCTTAAAGATACGAAGTATTTATTAAGCTTCTTTATCCGTATTCACGTTATTATTTTTCTAGACTGATTTTTGGATGACAAGACTGTGCACACTCGCTACTAAGTATATTAACTTATGACGTAGATGATGCTTCATAGTCACTTTGAAAAGGTAGCGATGCCTTATCATGCTCTTTATCTCCCTTAGGAACATCTTGTAGAGTAACATAACATCCTAATGTTTTGTTTTTTGTTGCGCCATGATAATTATAATTACTTTCCATACTGTGTATATAAATCAAGTTCTAACTTAACAGACTGCTGTGCTGTTGGGGAGTTTCTTGCGCCACTTATTCTACCCATTTAAACCGCTTGGAAGCAGTAAAGGGTCGTTTTGGGGTTCTGTCTTCTGTAATTTTGACATTCAATAAGTGCTGATTTTCAGCCTAATTTGAATAAATCATTCTCGATTTTGAAATTCTGACTTATTTTTAAAACAGAAATGTGACTTAACAACATCAAATGATCAATCGATTCTGTTAATTTTGAATTAATCTCAATTCAACAATCAAAGAATCATTGTCAACACCATCTCCTGCGGTGTCGATATTTGACTTAGACATATCATTCGCACTGGTTAGTTCACGAGATTCAACTGTAGAATTAACACCTTCAGTACTCAGATGCTTTTCGTTGAAGGTTGATTTCACCAACTCTATTTAATTGCAAACCGTATCTGGATTAATCCCTTTCTCTAACAAATTGTCCTTTATTAAAACAATCCCTTTGATTGCAGCACTTGCAGTCTCATTTCGTAAACTCACTGGAGGATGGTGATCTCTCCTGCCTTCTTTCTCGAAAGTTCGCTATGCATTTCGTGAAATCCACTGCATTTACATCAACCCTTTGATGTAAATGCAGTGGATAGCCCACAATTTCTGAATCTGTTCCTTATAGTTTGTGTCATATTTGTATCCAGGATTGCTTTTAACACTTTGCTAAAATTTTCCTTCATCACAGTTTTCTTAAGATTTACAGGTTTTGCTTGCCAGTTTCTTAGGGTATTTTTCCAGTCTTGTTTCAAAGGTCTCAACACACTAACATCAGCTGGTTGCATGATATGAGCAGCATTCGGGGGTAAAGCTAATAAAATGACATTTTCTTCACAAAATTTACTTAAGGGCATTGATATATTATTATGTGATTTATGCCCATCCATGAAAATTATTACTGGTTTTTTGACGTTATTCTCCTCTAACCAGTTATTAAAACCGTTAGCAATGTATTCGTAAAATACTTTTAACCTCATCCTACCCAATTTAGATCTTCTAATGAGCCAGTCATCTGGTACATTTTCCATAATCGCTTTCGAGGTTCTAATGCACGCAAACACAAAGAGTCCATGGAGGGCAACCCGTCTCAGATGAAGTCATCATTATGAAAACCGTGTGCTTTATTTTCACTACCTCTTTTAAAAATGTTAATATTTTTGTAGCCTTCCGGGGCGAAGAGTTTGCCCGATTTTGGACAAAGTGAAAATCTAGTGTCATCAGCATTGAATATTCTGTCAGGATCTTTCATAATGTCCATCTCTTTCAGTCAAAAAAGCTTCAAAGCCTTTAAACCATTTCCTTATAAAGCTTTCTGTGGCCACTTCCCTGGCTTTGTTAATTCCTTCAGGTTCTATACTGATCTCTGGATGCCTCCTAAGAAAACCTAGGTACCATTTTTTTCTGGGGCGCCCATCTGGGAACTTATTTTCTTTTCCAATTTCTTTTATCAATATTGCAACTGATTCCAGCATGGCCTCTTTGCTTACAGAAAAACCACTCTTGGCTAATTCTTTGATCCATTCCACTACTTTTTGATCACCATCAATGCTTATTACGGGCTCTGGTTCTACTCTTCGAGGTTGTTCTTCCCGAGAGTCGATCTTGGACTGTAGTGCGACGTATGCCATAGTGTCGACAGGCTTATCTAATTCCTTTCCTTTTTGTTCTTACTGCCTGAACAGCTTGAGCCAATGCTGCTTCGGTATATTTGAAGTTAATCCTCTTTTCTTTTTTAAGCTCCATTTTCTCAGGAGGTACCTGAAAAGTACAATAAATCTTACGAAAATTAATAACTTGACTAGCAGAAGTAGCATGTAATTTTCGTAAGATTTTAATTGACGACTGACATTACCTGTCCATTTTGTCCTTGTTTAAACTTGTTTACAATTGTGGTATGATTATGATTACACCTAGTTTAGAACAAAAATGTTCCTATTATTATAAATTTGTATTTTTAAATTTTAGAACCTACTAGAGATCAAATAGTTAATTCTTTAAATAGTAGAATAGTGGCATAATGTTACATTTTTCATGTTTTCGGTCCTTATCGGAAATTATATCAAATGGTGTAGATTTACAATGTGTAAATGTGGTTAATATCATGTAACATCAGCTTACAATAGTGCTATCTCTGTCTAACACACAATTTGAAAACCGAATTTGAAATATTAATTTGTTTTTCAGTTGCTTTTCTAATTTATTTTTTTCGAGATGTAATACAATAGATGACTATTGTAGCTGTCAGAGAAAGGGCCGTACTCAACAGAGGACACGTGAGATTTTAGTAAAAGCGTGATTTTAAGGAGAATGAAAGAACTCACATCAGTAGCACCGTCGCCATCAGATCTTGAAGATAATGCTGACGATGGCCTGGATCCGTCTGTAACAACAATTAGTTAATATATTTAGTGTAAACATATTTGTTTGATAGATACGTCATAGTTTTTTCGAGATATGGGACATTTTCATTTCGAAAACACGTGCGCTGACCCCAAGTAACTATTGTGGATATTTTTAGTTACAACCAAGGAAATAACTTTGTTTTCAACAGTTTCTTTGAGTAATAATATGAAATACAAACTCACTTAGTTCATTGTTTCAGGTGTTACAAAAACATTATAACATCATTCTATAAATGATTGGTTTTCTGTTGTAAGTTCGAGAACATGCGGCGATTAATTTAAAGAATGTGTATATGAATGCTTGTATTAATTGGTTTACTAAGATATTTGAATGTGAACTCAAGTTGTAGCCTCAAGTGGTTAGTTTTGTAAAGATCCAAGTACAATAAAAAAAACGTGTGTGTTCGGGGGACCCTCGTCAGGAACGAAGGATCTCAATACTCGCACGCACACACACTCATATATAATAGAAAGAGAGAGAGAAAGTCGCATAACGCTTTTTCCTTACGTGACGATTTCTACTGTCAACTCCTACCACAAGCCGTGTTAAGGAACTTAGTTCAAAAAAAAAATTAAAACAAAAACCCAACTGCAACTAACAAGTTCAAACCAAGCTCTATTTTCAAGCAGTCTGATGCAGTTATTTTAGTTTAATCTCAGATTTGATGCCACCAACTACACCACTCTAGTCCTTTTATTTTGATAAAAATAAAATTTAGTATCATGACCATATTTATTTATTTATTTATTTATATATATATGTATTTTATATATTTATTGATATTATTTATATTCATGATACAAAAGTTTTTTGTTAATTTCTTTTTACTTATTTGATTTTATAAAAACAAAACATATGTACAGCCACATTTCGCCAGTTATGTGTTCTATTCTCATGTAATATGGGGCGAGCCTATAGCCATCAACCAAACACAAATCCAGACTTTGGGCTGCTACTGAGAGATTCCTGATGGAAAAACCTAAGACACTGCCCATCCTGGGAATCAAACCCAGGACCTCATGCTCAGCAGTAGTGTTTTAGCAAGTGCTTCTGCTGAGCATGTGGTTAATAGACCTTTGTGCTTGTAATAAAGTCAATGCCTAAAATCTGAATCTGTGATGAAATTATTAAACAATTATTTTACTTGAGATTTAGAAGAGGATGTTGCAACACTGCTGCAGTTAGCATGCAATTAGAAATTCAAGGTAGTCTGTGGTAATGTGTCTAATGCAACTAGATTAAGTTGTAGTTGCAGAAATAAGAATTGATAGTATGTTATTTATATTACCACAATGATATTTTGTTAAATCTGCCTCTCATTCTTTCCAGACTTATCCAATGTTTTTGTTGTTGGTATACATACATCAATATGTTACTAACTGTAGTGTTTGTAGCTTATTCCCATATTTGACCTCTTCGGAAAGGACAGAACCTACCAAAACTCACTGATGCCAGTCTATAGGCTACCTACATAGTTCGAGGTATTATATTTTGAAGTAGTCAGTAATTAGAGTTACAAGTTAGCATTCATTTCTCTTTTGAAGTTTTTACACATAGGTTAAGCAGATGTGTTCCTGTAATACACACATTTCGCGAGTAATGTTTAAGTCCTATGTAATAGGGGACTAGTCTATTACCATCAACCAGGCACAAATCCACACTCCAGGCTGCTACTGAGAAACTCCTGATGGACCCTACAACCCTTCGCCCGACCTGGGAATCGAACCCAGGACCTCTTGCTCAGCAGCAGCGCTTGCGACCACTAGAGCAATGAGGAAATTTTTACCAGGCCAGTGTCTTACATGAGTTGCTTTCTATAACCATGTACATACCTGTGTCTTTGCGTGGTCGTTTGGAGGCTCTACTGGGTGCGGGGGGCGTAGCCATCACGGTCCTCAGTGGCACAAGGTCCCTGCTAGCTGCTGTCACCTCTGCCTCCAGTTGATCTGAACATAAACACATGTTTATTGATATTAAATAGCACACATACATAACATGCTGTTTGTAAAAATGTAAACCAGCAATTTTAAATTCGCCAAATCAGTTATGTTCGCAGATTTTACAGAGAGGAGGATAAGCAAGCATTCTGGTTGCCTTATGATATGATGTCCATGAACATCTGCAGTACGTCCCCTTTATTGCACACAGTAATTTAACTTTTGTATTATTTAATTTTTGTATACAATACAAAAATCAATAATTGCAACAACTATTCAATTCGTAACTCAGGATATCACATTACTATAAAAGTGTAAAGTTATTAATGTTTCTTACCCAAAATACGAATGTAGTCTTCAGCCTTAACTTCAAGTTTGACCTCTTCAAAGCCAAAGCCTTTAAACTCCTCATCACCGCCATCACTGAATGCGGACGAAGCTCTCCGCTTGATTCCTCTCTTAAGGTCTTCCTCAATATTATGCTCAAATGTCTCAATTTCATCTTTCACATCATCTTCTTCCTCTTTTTTAATTTCTAAGTTAACTTCTGGGGTCTCTAGTGGTTCTATATAGTCAGATTCTGGTTCTAGTTTCACTTCTAGTTTCTCTTTGGTCTTTGGTTCTATTTCTGGGCCCGGGTCTTCTGTAAAGATCAGGTTGGTTAGTTCAGTTTAGAGTATAATCCTAACAATGAAAAATTCTTCTTATGCATTCCATATCATAATAATGCATGCTGTCAAAAGTAAGGGAAGACCAACAAAACTATGGATGAAGATAATATGATTAAATCGCTCACCTAGCAGTATAATAACACATCTACTTTTTTCTTATTTTACAGAAATGATGATCAAAGATTTTACAAATGTTTGAAACGAAGTTATGAGTTCATTTTACATTTTATCATGGATTTTATGGTTTTAGCAACTAGTATAGACCTTAATAGATAAAACTAACACCATGCCGTTTTACCGCTTTATAAATTATACACTTTTAAACACTTAGGCCGTAAAAACTCAATTTCGCTTTTTTTTTGTAAATGTGCCATTATACTGCTAGGTGAGCGATATGACTAGAAAGAGGGTGAATACAAGAATTATAAGAAATACTGGACCAACCACAAATAAATTGGGATAAGGGCAAGAGCAATATAATAATGCTTACAGTCTACTTCATGTCACTGGCACAACAGTTATTCAAATTTTATTGGCCCAAAATATCGCTACATTTATTCAAATTTTATTAGCCCAAAAAATCGCTACATCCATGGCATTATCAGTGGCAGCGCGGAGGTCACTTTGGCTGCATTTTTTGTGACACAAAGGGCAGGTTAGGAGGTGGAGCATACAGTGGCAGTATGTGAATGTCAGTGAGGCAGTATCGCAATCAAATGATCTCAAACACATTACACTACTATGGGCGTAACATAAGCCAACCTCAGTAATCAATGCAAACAAATTGCATCACAAAGTCCATAAATTTTAAAAGAGCATTGCATTTAGAAGCTTCAAAGCATTGGTTGCCCAAAAAAAGGTGTACTGTCACAAACAGCTGTCCATGTATAGAGCGATTTTTGACATCTTAGAGTCAAATACAGGTGAAAATGACAGATTCTCCTGACGACCACCACTCTTCTAGGAAATCGTAGCATTAATGCACACTGGGTGACTGTGCAAGCCACATGGATCAATCATACCATAGTATAAGTAATAGCATGCAGGTCAAAGAGCAAAGTTTATACAATAATGCTATGTTTATAATGAAAATGCGAGCATGTTGGCCTATCACCACAAAATTATGTTAAGAGCTACCTCCTCATCTGCCTAGCCTTTTCCCAACTATGGGTCAGCTTCCAGTTTAACTGGATACAGCTGAATATCAGTATTTTACATAGAGTGACTGCCTATCTGACCTCCACAACTCAGTAACTGGGTAATAAGACACCCCTTGGTAAGACTGGTTGTCAGACTTTCGGGCTTCTGATGACCCGTAACAATCGTCAAAGATCCAATCAGCAAGGACCAACGGCTTGACATGCTTTACGAGGCATTGACCCATGCGGCTGTTATTACTTAGCCATAAGTCCCTTGCTACCTAATAATACCTCATAATACAGCTTTGAAAACCAAATAGCTGTGATTAACACCAAACTTAATGCCTAGTGGGACAATCTGTTAAAGAATATTGAAAGTAGGAAAAAAATTGGCATCTCAGAATGTAAAAATAAATTAAACAATCATGGCTATTTAAGAAAAAAGGTGTAAGTTTTATAAATTTTTAACTAGAAGATCTAGACTGCAGCTCTGCACTAAAGATCCAGAGATCTATTCCATAATCATAAAATGCATTCCAATATATGCATAAAATTTTCATAGTTCAGAAACCAATCTCATTAACAAACTACTTTTGTATACAATTAACTAAATATTCACATTACAACTATACATATTATACAAATAAATTCAAAGGTCATAAGCCCTTTAAAGCTTAATTTAGTGCAGCAAAGTTACGATGTCACCATCTTGTATTCACCGATAACACAGCCGATCATGGATTTCAATCAAATAACAGTGAAAAGACTTCGCTACAGCTTTACAAATATTTTAGTATGTCTGCGTTTGTTAATTACTGTCTAATTAAGAGTAAATTATGCTCTAGGTTAGTATTCGACTGATAACTAATTTCCAAGCTATGAAATTGTAAACTAACTTTTCTCTACCAAAGTAAGTTTAGGAAGTGCGGATATTTGACCTCAATCTTCAATAGAAAGGTTGCAACTGCACTTTAGCATGAATAAAAACTAAAAAAATACAATCCAATTGTCGAAAAAGTATGTCATGATGTTGGCACTTAGGTTATGTGAAAGTTTTTGTACTACCTTCCGCCAAAGCTGGGGTCTCCTCGACAGCAGGAACTACAGGCTCAATCGGCGTCTCCGCCGCCACCTCCTCAGGCTCCGCCACCGTCGGCGTCGTTGCTTCATCGTTGCTAACTTTAGCTTCGTCCCCAGTTGTGTTATCAGACACCGCCATTTCCTCCGACATTGTCAAATAAAACAAATTTTATCACGAGTCCACTGTCAAAATGTATATGGCCACATAACCAGGCTGTTACGACACTCCGCCAGTGCTCGCGACGAATAATCACGGTTTGTGCGCGTCACAACGTAGATTTCCCGCTATAATGGTCGCGAAAAAAACTTTAGCCTTATTGGCATACACATAACGTTCATACGTCACTTATCAATGTGTCTTTGAACAGTTTCAGCAAACGTATCTAATGCACGCAATTTTTCACAAAACATGCACCAAATAGACGAAATTTTGATTAAAATTACGTCCGCTAACTAATTTCCAAAAGATTTAGAAAAATGTTGAGCTTAAAGCATAAACAATATCGGCTCGCACGACGCCACAGTGATTGCCTATGGTTATTGACTGTTTCATTCAATCATTCATTTTGTCTATTAGTGCTAGGCCACACTGCGATCCTGTACTACTTAGGCCGACCACATACAGTCGGAATTCCATCGGAAATTCGGAAACCGCTGCGGTAAACCAAGCGCGATTTTTAACCGTAAGATTTTGTAACATGGAGACAAATGCAAGCGCTGGCAGTTTTTTTGCCATTACTGATTTTTGCACTGTAATGTACAGGCACTTCAACGGTTTTGCAGTTACCGCCGTACGTGGCAAAAAACCGCTGTGCAGCCTGCCGTTTTGCAGTTACCGCACGCACGCGGTAAAGAACCTCTGTGCGGCCTGCCATATGACCATATTACAAAATGCTTTATAATCGATTTGCAAGTAGTTTTTAGGGACGTACTAGAACATTTTTGTTCTTGCACTTATAAAGAGGGAGAAGTAAGGCTTCTCCAGTATTATATTCCCTACAGTCCGGCCGCCGAGAGAATGCGTTCCAGACACCTGTCAGTTGGACAATTTCTAGTTGTACTATGGATCATATTCGCAAAACACCTAAAATATTCGTTAGTATGAAACTGATAGGTGTCAAGAACGCATTCTCTTGACGGTCGGAATCTGTGGGCCGGACTGTAAAGTCTCCACATGTAAACACACATGTGTGATTAATTTGTGCTTGATTCCTCTATCGATAAATTTCTCGATACAATTTTCTGATAATATTTTAAAACTGCGTTTCTTTCACCGGAAATACTTACTTATGGGATGATACTCCATATTTTAGAAAATTTGAGGGTTTTTTTTATACATATTATTGCATGTGTTAGTTTTTATTTGTTAAACGTAGGTGTTATTATTAATAAAATAGGTACAGAGATGTTTTGCTGGTAACTGCGTACAAATATCAAATACGAAATTACAATATAACAGAATTTTTGTTGAAATTAAATGACAAGCAAAATCAAAGCTAAATTATATCCTGAAGCAACGTTGAAAATATTGCGACCAAAATTTATTTCGAACATATTTGATTGGATGGACAGGGTGGATTAAGCCTATCGGGGACCCAGGGTGGCACAACTCAATGGGGCCCCCAAGCCCAGGAATGAACATCGAAATATTAACACACTGCCTCGAAAAGGTCAGGTTTTCTTCTGGCATACAGAAATAGGAGATACTTTGTCGACAACAGAAAAGCTAGCTAGAGCATCAGACGAATTGAGGATGTCTACCAACAGTCTGATGCGAGCGAAGCGAGGCCGACAATTTTGGCACCCCGCATAGTTTAAATTTTGTTTTGAAGCTTTATACAGAAATAGGAATTACTTTGTCAACGTATACAGTAAAGTGTGAAATTGTAGGATGCAAGAGCGAGCGAAGTGAGCTCGAAAAATTTAGCACCCCACCCCGGACACGCAAGCTTATATTTTGACTATCGTAATACATCTATACAAATAAATAAAATTGTAGTATCTGTTGTAATGTCAAAATAACAGCTTTTTAGTAAATGCATTTGAAAGTATATACGGGACTTATATCAAAACAATTTTTTTTTGTCTGTGTCTGTTTGTTCCGACTAATCTCCGAAACGGCTGGACCAATTTTGACGGGACTTACACTGGCAGATGATGTTATGAGGAGTTACTTGGGCTACTTTTCTGTTAGGAAAACAATTAGGGTTCCGCGCAAAGAAATTAAAAACCCATGAAACTATGAACAAATAGCGCAGGCGGGCGATGTAACGCGGCTGGTCGGAGGACGAGGGAGTTTTATGTTGTTATATGTAGTTTATATGTAGGAATGTTGTGTCTGTTATTTTAGAATGTTGTGTATCTTTTACGACTTCCACGCAAACAAAGTCGCGGAGCATAGCTAGTTCGTACATAAACAGAAGTTACTTTGTCGATTTACGCAGAGAAGTCTGGGAAAGAAAAGAATGTAGGTTGGAAGAGCAAGCAAAGCGAGCTCGAAAATTTTAGCACCCTACGTTTATATTTAGCATAGGTACATACGTAGGAGCAGTGGCGTGCACAGAGTTTTTAGACAGGGTAGGCATAATTTTTTTAAAGCCAAAAATATTAACTTTACCTTTAATTTGTACTAATTGTAAGTCCGGTGTATGGACGGCAGCACATCAAGCTACTACAATCTGTCAAATTTCTTTAATAGATTTTCAACTTTATTGCTATAGCATTAGGTTCAAGATCGATTAGGAAAATTTGACAGTTTCGGGTAGCTTGACCTGCTGGCGTCTGTACAACGACCTTTCAGAATCACTTGATTTTTTTTTCACCGAAAGATAGTTTTGAAAACGCATCATTTTTTATTTTCTCTATACACACCACCTGGACAACTTTAACAATGAATATTATCTATTTTTCATACTATTATCAACGTTAAAATCTTAAATACCTGATAGCATGGCTCACAAAAAAAAACAAAACGAATCAAACAAGCAATGTGGCGACTCAGTCACAAGTAAACTCGGACTCACTGTAAAAAATAGTTTAAGTTATGATGCAATATACATGAAACAATGCCACTTTTTATATAGCTAATTTCGTTTCAGAAAACATCGGTTAGTGTCGTAATTTGTAGTGTCGTGAAAAAGACATCGTATAACTTGTACGGTTGTGTGCGTTATTGTGACATTGTGTGCCACGTATTTATGGGAACGCACACCCATTAGATCTGCATGAAAACGAGAGCACACATATAATCATTTAGACCCGGATAGTTTATGTCTTTCCCGAGGCACAAAACGCGCTAGTGTAGCGCCATACCACATTATACGAACGAGCTTGCGGAACGAGAATTTATGATTCATTTGTTTATTGTTAGTAAGTACTCGTAGATAAGATAATATTAGATAACAGAATTCAAGATTATACTGAGTTAGATAGGGTAGGCAGTGTCTTTCTGTCTTTATAAAACGCACGCCACTGCAAATTGCCTTTTACTTACTGAACATATTTTGGTCTTGTTTGGGATTTCATTAAAAGTATTTTTGAGTTTTGAGGGCCCCCAGGATCAGGGGCCCGGGGCGGTCCACACCTGACACACACACCACACCCTCCCCTCTCTTAGTACACCAGTGTGTTATCGGCACAGGTTGACATTTTGGACAGAGCTCCCTCAACGAAAACAATGGGGAAGGCAACTGTCAAAATGGCGCTGTCGTAGCTAGTTCCCAAAACAAGATATTAATGCAAGGCGTGAGGTGGTTTTTATTTATTTTTGCGAAAAGGGACTCGTTGTTGTGTTCCTAATTCCTCGGAAATTGGAGTCCACCATTTTCCGAAAGACTAAGCTTAGCAGATTGTGGCTTAAAGCTATTGGGAGGGAATTATTTGAATTAAACAGAGTTCGAGGTTATATCGGCAACATTTTGAAGAAAGTTATTATAAGGAAATAAACAATATTTAAGGCGTTTAATTCTGACGCTTTCCGTGTCGAATATATATAGAATTAAAATATGGAAATCATCGAAAATAACGAAATAGTGAAATAAAACCAAACTCTTGAATGAACACAAAATGGAATTAATGAACGAAATGTCAAATTGATTGTAGGAATTATGGGACTAACTAAGGTTGCGCCATCTACAATTGGCTTCGACCGACCTTCCCCATTACGACTATAATAAAAATCGATTCCAAAACAGTTTTAATAAACGTCTTATATTTTCAAAAGGCGGGTCCTTAGGATAAAATGGTACAAGGTGTCTCAAAAGAAAGTTCACATTTAAATCTTTTTTTAAAAGAAAAGTCTTAGCTTTATTGAAAAAATGTTTATTTTATATTGAAGTACACTGTTTGGGAATTTATTTTTTAAAAATAACATCGTCCAAATGTAAACCGTTGCGCTCTCGGCATTCATTTAGTCGGGCACTAAAATTGCCTATGACAGCTCGGCAGGTAGTCTCCGTGATGGCTGCCATTTCATGACGGATATTTTCTTTTAATTGTGCCATGGAAGTCGGTTTATTAGCGTAAACTTTTGATTTGACATAACCCCACAGGAAAAAATCCATAGGCGTTAAATCGGGACTCCGTGGAGGCCAATTTATGTCACCTCGCCTGGAGATTAATTTGTTCGGAAAAATTTCTCGAACTCGAGGCAGAGATCTGTTGGACGTGTGTGAAGTTGCTCCATCCTGCTGGAACCATGTTCTTTGGTTGTAACCAGGAAAGTTTTGCAGTTGGGGTACGAAAAACTCGTCTAACATCTCCACATAACGCTCTGAATTCACTGTGAGTGTGCGTCCCCTTCCATCTTCAAAAAAGTAAGGGCCGATAATTCCTCGCGCCGACATCGCTGCCCATACGGTGACTGGGTGAATGTAGCGGTTTCTGATGTTTTTGTTTTGGGTTGGTTGCACTCCAGTAACGACAATTTTGCTTGTTTACATGCCCATTCAGGTGAAAATGGGCTTCATCGGAAAACAAGATGTTGGTGAACGTTGGAAAGCGCTCAATCATCTGATTTACAAAGGCAAGCCTCTGACCAGCATCTTGAGGCTTCAGTTCTTGCACTAACTGAATTTTGTACGGGTGCAGCTTTAAATCTTTGTGTAAAATGCGGCATAATGAAGATCTGTGCACATTTAAAGCAACAGCACGCTTCCGAATCGAGAGGTTTGGATCATCTCGAATAGACTGAGTAACACTGTCCACGTTTTCGGCTGTTCTTGATGTTCTTGGTCGCCCAGATTTTGGTTTCTCCAGAGTTGACCCAGTCTCTTCAAACTTCTCAACCCATTTTGCAATGAGACGAGTGCTAGGCGCATCATTTAAGTGACGAATATGTCGAATACTGCAGAATTTTCTACGCGCTACAGTCGCCGAATTACCGTTTTTGTAAAACTCACGTACGCACAACGCACGGTCCGCACCAGAGAAACGCTCCATAGCGACTAAATTCCCAAGAGCCAGACTACCGACTGACATACCCCCCGCGCCCCTCAGAATAGTTGCTTTCGCGTAATAAGATAAGCAAATGTGAACTTACTTTTGAGACACCTTGTATATTTTAGTCCGTTTTTTTTTTGGCTTCGCACGGTTTGTGCATTTAGCCAATGTCACGTTTAGTAGTCCCTGTTTACGAAGAATAAACTAGCTCTTTTTGTATAGATGTGATAAAAATACCTCTCCCCTCCTTTTTTGACAAGTTTTGGCATCGATTGTAGCTGAGATTGCGCCTAGATTTTGAACGTTTTTAAAAGGCGGCGCAAAAACATTTTATAGGGACCAAATGGTGACATGAGGCGAGTGTGACTGTGAGTGCACATGCGCGAAAGTTCGGTGAACCTATATTCAGGCCGGCCATGATTCATCGACCGTACTGTAGAAGATCATTAAGATTAAATCTTTATTTATCTCAACATCATATTACAGGCACTAGTTAATAAAATGCACAATCTTAAATAGAGAAAGGTGTCTGAGGTAGGAGGGTCCTGAGTTACAGATTTGATTTACAGATTGTCCTGAGTTACAGAGATTGTTTCTAATGCAGTCAGGATAAATAAATGATAAAACAAAAATAGAATTTTTAAATCCATTTTATTAACAACAATAAATCTTCAGATATATATAATGTACTCTTAAAACTAATGATTATGAAATAAATATTACACACATGCTATCAAACTAACAGATTTCGATAACGAGACACAATGATAAGAAACTAAACACATATACACTATTACATGGGACTTAAATATAATTACCGAAATGTGGGTGTGCTAGTACACCTCTGCCAAACCCTTCGGGGAATACAGCCGTGATGTTATGTTAATAATATTTTGTGTGTACATTTCGCATAAAAATAGTTGTAAAAAACGTATTTTATACAGTTTTTGAGTAATTTAATTTGACTGAATTTTGTCAGTGAATGTACTTAGACCTATTCGCAAGTTAACTAGTATAAATTACTGGAAGTTATTTTGGCTTATTTTATGGATTTTTTTATACATTTAATCCGGACATGAGGAATAATTTTTTAGATTACACATCCTTGCATTAACGTGTTTACATTCTCTAATTATTATTATATTGTAGAGCGGCAGTATTTAGTTATTTATGGACGTAGCCCGAGACATATGAGAGCATTTTCACCTTCAAAATATGGAAAAAAAAAAACAATTTTATGTATTTTACTTGTTTTTGGCATGTCTTGTCATATAGTCCATATAGTCACAGAGCAGACACCATTTTCTAACCAACTTTAGAAAGGAGAGTATGCATACGTCGCGTTTTTTTTAAATATGCTTTCTGTGTTGCCACATCACAACATTTTTTATTTTATTTTGTGTTGTCACCTCAAGCACTATTTCTGCTGCCCATTCTTTTTTTCAACTTAGTTTTCGCACCGGCTACGTCCATATTACGATGTTTTAGTTGCAGGTGGCATCGGGGTGTCTCTCTAGGATCATGGCAACGCCCTGACCACCGGCCGCGCACGCCGATATGACGCCGAACTGGCCATCTTCGCGCACCAGACGGTGGGCTGTGTGCATGCATAGACGGACCTGTGGAAGTAGGAAGGAATATTTCAGTGTCGAATTTAACTTATTAAAAATCAATATCAAACGCATTTTCGGGTTGAAACGCGGTACGGTGCGCTGCCGCAGGGTTCACTAGGCATCGGCCGAGCGCCGCGCATGCGCCCTGCCCGCGCGCCGTCTGCGGCGCGCTCGCGCTCCAGTCAGCAGTCAGTCGCGCGCATAATATAGTTCTACCAAGTTGTTGTCTTTATAATAAACTGTTTTCGTGTTATAAACTATCGTCTTTTATTTACTGACATTCCCACTCCATTATATCAATAGATATTCATTGTGTATAGACAAGGCCAGAAATGTTTAAAAATCTACTATTTTTTGCAATAATATCAAAATTAAGTTTTTTCAGTTTTCAGTCGAAAAGATGCTGAACTAATGAGATTTAATTAGTAAGATGTATTTGTACTATTTCTTAAATTAATTTTGATCATTTACTGTAAAAGGATGAATCAACATACATGTCTGCAAAAATTGTATTTAATAATTTACAATTATTATAAAACTAGCGAACCCGACCAGACGTTCTCATGCCCAAACAATATCCCATACAGAAAAGGACATTCAATTTTTCCCGAATTTGAAAAATTTCCGGGAAACTTTTAAAATGTTTCTTAATTCGGATTATTACGAACATTTTAAAAACAACAAATAGTCAAATCGGCCCAGCCGTACTCAACTGATGCGCTTACCAACGAGCAGCATTTCCTTATTTTCCTTTTTATTTATATATAAGATTCTGGCGGCATAGAACATCGCCACATTGGAACGCATCACACTGACGTCACGCAAAATCCTGCATCGCGCAATCAAAGTTTACCGCGCGACTAGCATATATACAACATCCCGACATCAACCGTCGGGCAGTAGCCCACCAGACACAAGATATTCAATATTCATATTCACGAGTTCTTTTAACTAAACGGACAGACGTGTCGCTTTTGACTTCAAAAGTGTGTCTATAACTCACCCCGGTGGCAGCGAAGGGATGTCCGATAGAGAGCGATCCTCCCCAGTTGTTCCATTTGCTAAGATCTGGAGCACCAACCTGCACACAAGAATAATACAATTATATGTAGTCATGTTCTGTTCATACGCCCTCGGTATTTATTTACTTTAAATAGAACAGCTTAAGTTGGCTTAAGCCATTCACTAATTAAACAATATTATTTGAAATATACATGGTGTATCAGAAAGGTGTGGTCAAAAAGGGTGTGGTACAGACCATGAAACAGAACAACCAAGAAGAACATATCAGCTGTCCAATACAAAGCTTCAATCCTACTCGATCCAAATGTTACGGGACAGCTGATAATTTTTTCTCGATTACGATGTTGGTCCCATGGAGAAAGTTGTTCAGTTTGATGGTCTGTACCACACTCTTAAATTTGACCACAGCTTTCAGATACATCCTGTAAAGGTAAAAAGCAAACATATTCCGCGTAGGACTACTGAAAGATACACACACACGGAAGGGGCGCGGGCGAAGGGGGGCAAGACCCGACCGCCATTTTGTTGTAGTCGTAACACGCAGTACGCTTTCAAGTCTTGGTGGAACGGTATGATTTTAAAAAAGGGCATTTTTGTTTTAAACTTAGAGACGGGGATTATTTGTTATATTGTAAAGTAAAACTTTAATGGCAAATTCAATTTAAATTAATTATAGGGGATGA
Source organism: Fissipunctia ypsillon (assembly GCA_947568875.1). Taxonomy (NCBI): domain Eukaryota; kingdom Metazoa; phylum Arthropoda; class Insecta; order Lepidoptera; family Noctuidae; genus Fissipunctia; species Fissipunctia ypsillon. The sequence goes on along the minus strand of OX387663.1, from coordinate 16,251,827 downwards.
ATTTATTTCAATAAATAAATAAATAAATGATCTTACCTTAGACTGACGGCCAAGATAGGTCTGTGCAAACCAGTCGGAGTCCATGGCCTTCAAGTTAGCCAGAATTTGGCCCTGAAAATGTACAATATTATGAAAATCTTTCGCACTATAAACCAGTAGGAAGTTATCACTTTAGGAGCAACTCAAATCGTGTATCTTAGTGTTTTTTTTTTAATTAATACATTTTCCTTACACTTTAAAGCGCAAAAACTATTTCATAGGATTTTCATAAACTCAAGTTATTTTTTTTATAGCTTGTGCATTAGAAAAATAAATATATATCACTGTGTACCCGTTCAAAACTACCGCTCTGAGAGTTCAAAATCGCGCTTACAACGTCGAGCGTACGATACGCCTAGCTTCCCTTTCTTTTTAATTGTTTTTTTTTTTGCTGCAATGGGGCAATAGTATGGACGGCAGCACATCAAGCTACTACAATCTGTCAAATTTCTTTAATATATTTTCAACTTTATCGCTAAAGTATTAGGTTCAAGGTTGATTGGGAAAATTTGACAGTTTCGGGTAGCTTGACCTGCTAGCGTCTGTACATGAGTAAAGAAACGGAACAGAGACAGTGCTTCATACATCCGAGCTATGATATGTACACTACTACAAGCATGAGGCATGTGTGTGCGTGCAACTGGCGGCTTCGTCGCGTACGGAGAAAAACCGGTTTATACCGGCTCAGCCAGTGGTAACGGTCAGGGCTGCGCGTACGCGTTGCGCTGCGTGTTTGTTTAAGTTTCACGTTTGAATTTAATAATCGCACATGAGTAAAGAATAATAGTTTATTAATGACTTAAGTAAATGACTGAAGTTGATTATAATTTATTCTTTTTAATGTGGTAGATACTCTCTACTCATACCTCAACATCGAAAGAAAACTCAACCCGGTGGTGCAAAAAGTTTTGCTATTGATCACAAATGGTTTAGTGGTTTTTTTAGTAAGTGGCACAGAGTAGATACCTACCTAACTCGTAAACAGTGCGTTCAAGAGCAAAAATAACAACTATTTGAGAACATTTTATTTACAATTAATGCCAGATGATTAGTGTTTATTATTTTAAATACGTAGGTAATACCTACCGACATATTACTGATTGAGTAATTAAGATTATAAATTAAAACGCGTAAGTCTGTTTATTTAGTTTTATCCTTCTGTGACAACCTTACCCAAAATAAGTACATACTTTGCACGCTATTTAGAAGCTTTGTCTCTGTTTCGTTTCTTTGCTCTGTGATAATAGGCTGGTATAATTGTTATACTCACAGCGAAAGCCTCGTGGATCTCCCATGTGTCGATGTCGCTCATCTTCAGGCCGGCTTTGTCCAGGATCTTGGGGATGCCGTACGTGGGTCCAAGCAGCAGCTGGTCAACGGGATCCTAAACACGAAGAACATGTTGTTTAATTTTACCAATGTTATCTACGTTCTTATACCTAATTATACAAGGTGGAGACGACAATACAACAATAAATTAAACTGTGTATATGTTATGCCGTTTCCAGTCTGCATGCGAAAATTCAATTAAATATCTCCAGTAGTTAAGTCACTATAGCTAGTCAAGGATCGACAAAACCCATAGTCGGCCCATCACTACTAGGTATTGAGTTTGATTGACAAAATCACTTTTTAAATTTCGATGTTTGGATTTATTTGATAGTTCCAGAGTACTCTTATGCATTAGCATTGCCAGTGCATTCATTTATTGTCGTATTGTTGCCTCCACGTTGTATAAATAACCCAAATAAACTTATATTTAGTTATATAGTATCATGGTCAGTAGTATTATAATAATACTAGTTGTTGTCCGCGTGGATGTCAATACTTCCCAATTTGAATCGGATTTTGTTCACAATTTCATGGGATTTAATTTTTTTGCGCGGAACCCTAAGGCTCAGAATTCACGGAGCGATTGTCAGCCGCGCCCGCCGCGGTGGCGGGACCGCAACACTCGTACGAACACGTAGTACATGGAAATGTAGATAGTAAATTTCACGACGCGATTTATGCCGGCGGCGTGCGCGATTGTTTGCGGGTCTACTAGTAGCAACTAGTAGAATCGCGAGGGTCGCGGACAACCGCGACCTTGGCGGGCTTGGCCCGCGCGCTATGCGATCGGTCGGCAGGCGTTGCTGGTCTGTGTCCATGGCGGTTTGGGACTTAACTAAATAACCGCTCGTCTTGCGATCATCACCGATTTGTGGGTGACGATTTCAACTGCGACGGCTGCCTAACCGCACAAACAACCGGTCTCGTGAGTTTAGAAATAAAACAGCTGTTCCGTCACCGCGGCGAGCGCGGGTGAAAATCGCTCCAAGCAATGATTTGAGTAATGTTCCGCTCAAGAAAACATCGTGAGGAAACCGGCATGTCCTAGAACCAAAAATTCGAAGACATGTGACATCTACCAACCCGCACTGGGCCCGCGTGGTGGATTACAGCCCGCTCCCTCTCACAGAGAGGAGGCCTGTGTCCCAGCAGTTACATTATAGGCTGATATGTGTTATGTGAGCAATGTTTATAAACAGTTAGTGCGTATTCCTCACCTGAGCGACATACGTGAAGTCACGCAGATACGCCTTGGGCTTCAGACCGAGCTCCTTAGCCTTTTTTTCAGACATCACCAAGCACGCAGAGGCACCGTCAGTCTGTAGGGACAAGTGGAATTTTATCATATGTAATAAAACAAATTGTATGCTAATGTTCCTTCAATGATTCATCATTATTTAGGCTCTCATGATGATGATATTATTGGACTTAAAGGCGAATACGCTTTGACTTGACAGGATAGTTACAGCTAGGGTAGGATAGTTAGAAAATTTGCTGACAATATTGAATCGATCGCGGGTTAGATCGTTATGCCTGTTGCATGCTTTTGGAGAGGGGGCAGCGGTGGTTCTACTGTCTAAAATGTAAACAATTGGATTAGAAACCGTACCTGTAGATGACAGTTTGTAGTGCCACTTACTAATTGCTGCTTTGATTTGATTAATTAAATACTTAAGACCGAAATTATGATTTTAAATCATATTAAGGCGGAAGCGCTAAGGTAGCCCGCGAAATTCAAATTTTCTTACGTTTTTTTCAATTTGCTGGTCAGTGTTAAGTTGTACGTTGATTAAAATATGATTCGCGGCCGTAACAAATATGTATTTACAGAATTATAATCATTAAAGTCATCAACACAACTCTCTAAGACCAAGTAAACCCCAAGAATTACTATTTCATGAAATCTTGACATTTGGGGATTATACTAACTTAACAAGTTTTATTACTGATTGTAATGGTTATAATTCTGTAAATACATATTTGTTATGACCGCGAATCATATTTTAATCAACGTACAACTTAACACTGACCAGCAAATTGCAAAAAACGTAAGAAAATTTGAATTTCGCGGGCTACCTTAGCGCTTCCCCCTTAAGGTGAAAGCGTCGGGTTGTAGGTTGTATGTTGATTAAAATATGATTCGCGACCGTAACAATTAAGTATTTACAGAATTATAATCATTAAAGTTATCAATACAACTCTCTAAGACCAAGTAATCCTATTGAATGACTATTTCATGAAATCTTAACATTTCGGGATTATACTAACTTAAGAGGGTTGTCACATTTTGCACCTCTCTCGCTCACACGGGACCAAATTTTTAATAACGTTAAATAAAAAGATGCATTTTTGAAAAATGTAATCAATGGGCGGTCTACAAAATAATATTAGTTTAATAGGTAATTATTAAAAACACATTTTTATTGTGGCGTTTATTTACATCATCTCAAAAACAGATCATAACACTTAATTACATAAGTTTATTAGATAACACAATAGAAATGTGTTTTTGAATAACTACCTATTAAATTAATATTATTTTGTAGACCGCCCATTGATTACATTTTTCAAAAAAGCATTTTTTCATTTAACATTCTTAAAAATTAGGTTTTGTGTGAGCGAGAGAGGTGCAAAATGTGACAACGCTCTTAAGGAATTGCATTACTGATTTTAATGATTATAATTCTGTAAATACATATTTGTTACGGTCGCGAATCATACTTTAATCAAGATGCACTCAAACACTGAGCTGAAAATGCAAAAATCGTAAGAAAATTTGAATTTCGCGAGCTACCTTAGCGCTTCCCCCTTAAAGATGTTTTACTTTTGACAACTGAACTTGATTTTATGACCTCAATTTTTGGCGATGTTTTATAAATTACAATTTATTAATGTTATTCAAACAATAATTATTGGAAAAAGTGGTGAGATATAAACTGGAAACCTTCTAAATACAGATGAATGTGTGGTGATACTTTTGGAACAGACTACAGTTTTAAAGTTAAGGTGTCTACACACCAACGCCACCGAATGCTGGCGGCTTAAGATGAACGTCTACTGGTCCGCACCAGCCGCAACGCACACACAACACGCAACGGATTTTGGTTTCCTTTGTATGAATTCATATAGCACTGCGTCTACTATCGGTACCACCCGCACCGAGCGCTCGGTTCATTTCTTCATACAAACAAACCAAAATCCGTTGCGTGCCGCGCGTGCGTTGCGGCCGGTGCAGACCAATGAACGTTCACCTTTAGCCGGCTTCAGAATGTTGCAAGTCGGATAACTTTTGTTTAAAATGAGTGTAGATACTCTTAAATATCAGTATCTTAGGTGATTTCTTTCGAGGTGACCAATAGTACGGAATCCTTAGTTAAGTCAAATTACCGTAGTAGTAAGAGTTTTTACCGTTGCACCCAAGCTCATTGTTGGTGTTCTACTTACCAAAAACGATGCATTAGCGGCGGTCACGGTGCCGTGCGGCTTGATGAACGCCGGCTTCAGTTTTGCGAGCTGCTCCGGAGTGGACACGCGGATACCGTTGTCCTTGTCTACTACGCCATCCTTGCCGTCAACTGTGATAAACCAACATTTATTGGAAGAAAATTCTTAGTAGCAGAGTCTGGATTTGTGCCCGGTTGATGGCAATAGGCTCGCCCCCTATTACATGGGATTTACAACTGGCGGAATGCGGTACACCTGCATTTCCCTAGTATACTCTGCCTTTTTGGGGAGTACAAGAGTTATGTTATTTATTTATTTATGGACAGTGGGCAAGTTGTTCCCAAGCTGTGGTTCGCATAAATACGCAAATACGCGATCATTTATATGAATTATTAGCTTCTGCCCGTGACTTCGGCTGCGTGAAATTTTTTGTTCCCCCGACCCACCCCGTCGCATCGCATCGCCTGTCCGCGCTATTACTTCGTTTTCGCTTAGCTTACTTTCTGACTTTATTATTTTTGCTCGGCTCTTCAAAAACATACTCTTCAGCTTTATTATTAAGGTGTAACATAAATAACGCACAGCCTCTTAATGGGTCATTGTACTCATAATTATGAACAACTTTTACTATGGGACCAAACCTGAAATCGCGATAAAGAAATCAGCTGTTCAGTACATTTATGTTCGCCATAACTCGTCAAAATGTAGGGAAGAGCTGATTTTTTTTTCGCGATTTCAGGTTTGGTCCCATAGTCAAAGTTGTTCATAATGATGAGTACAATGACCGCTTAAGAGGTTGTGCGTTAATTATGTTACACCTTGTATATGACGTACATTACATAATATGTACTTGATTGTTCGCGCTAGTTCGTCATATTCATATAAACGAGCGCGTTACTTGGGCTTTTAATCGTATTCAGTAAGTTGACTGTTCGAAGCAAAATAATGTTACAATGCTAAAACTATAGTGTTCGGGTAGTGAATCAATTTGCGGAAAGAATGAATGGTAAAATTAGTAGAATTTGAATAAATTCCAAAACATACGTTTGTTCTATTGGAATATTGTAAATTGTACTTAACTTTTTAATACGACGACGCTACCACGCTACGCTATAATTTTTAACTTTACATAATCAAGCATAAAATTGTTTTCAGTTCATTGGCTTTTTAAATATGTAAAATCGGTCATTACTCATTGTTTAAGCTATTTTATAAACGACTGTAATGTATTTTAAAGTATGTTGTTAAATTCAATGAAAACTATGCATATAATGTACACTGCAAATTTCATTCGATTTCACTCATTCTTTGTTGCACCTCACTAGCTTTTTTTTTTTTCAGAAACTGGTATCCCTCCAATTGTCAAGTTACTGAATACGATTAGAAGTCCAAGTATAAGCTTTCGGTTGGGACATGGCCATCGTCTAGCCAATAACTGGGCGAAGGGGGGGATGAGGGAATAATACATACCTTTAACGGGAATCAGATCAGTGAAGTACCCCTTCTGCTGGGCCTCCATAGCACACTTGTGCGACCTCAACGCGTAGTCGTCCTGTTCCTGACGAGAGGCCCCGAAGGCAGCGGCTAAGCGGTCCGCGCTGTGACCCATGGTTTCTCCGGACGAGAACTCGGCGACGGCCGGTAACTGAGGAGGGAAATATATTATTATTAGGGTTCTAATAACAACAAAACATGAGCGAGATGGGTTTTCGAAAGAAAGTTTCGCTCTGTTTTAGGCCCGTATTACATAACTTTACTCAAGACTCTAGCATTACTTAAAACTAGGTTAAAGCCATAATTATGTTTGGTTGAAACTAGTTTTTTTAGGATTCGGTACCCGAAGGGTGCCTAGCGGAACTCTGTTACTAAGCCTCCCCTGTCCGTCCGTCCGTTTGTCTGTCAGCAGGTTGTATCTTATGAACCGTAATAGGTAGACAGTTGAAATTTTCACAGAGTGTGTACTATGCGTGCCAAATAAGAATAGGACTGTCAAGACGCCATTTTGTTCAGCAATACGCGCAAACTTCATTACCAAAGTGTACGGTGTGCAAAAAAATAATAATAAAGAAATTATACTCAGTTTAATTATTTAATGTACGCTTTTTTGGTATTTCTAATCAATTTCATGCCAAATTAATTATAAATGAGTAGGATTTGAAAAAAAAGCATGTTAATAAAAATATTTTTTTTAGTAGTGACCAGTAGCATTAACTATATATTGGTTAATTTTTTAATGAATACTGTTTCCATACCTATATAATTAATTTATCCAAAATTATCTGTTTATCAAATTCAAGAAATAATATTTTATAAAAATGAATGTAACTATACAATAATTAAATCTATGAATAAAAAATATAACATTTCTTTTCCGCATTTTTTTTTGCTGTCAGTACTAATTTGACAGCTATCGTGTGAAGTTGACAGCAAGCGCGATCCTATTCTTAGTTGGCACGCATAGTATTTCTATTGCCGCTATGACAACAAATAATAAAATAAAGTAAAAAATTAAAGGGGGTCATACAAGAAACGTGTATTTTTAACCTGATGTATATATTTTTAAATATGTGGTGTTAAATATTATATGGTGGTACGGTTAGCAACAGAAGTTGATTAACACTGTTACTTTTACATGTGAAATCAATAGACCCTAAATTATTAGTTCACTACTTTTCAGTATTTCATGTAATGGCTAAGAGTTTTTATCATCGGAATTTAACAACTGTCCATTTTTTTATTTATTCTTTTGAACATAAATTGTGTTTAAAAAAACTGAAGTGTTAATCGACTTTTGTTGCTGACCGTACGGACCCTTCATGTGCGAGTTCGACTCACACTTGCCTGGTTTTTTAAGTAATGCTTGAGTCTTGAGAGAGGTTCTGTAATACGGGCCTTTAGTCCTTCATAAAACATGCTGCCGTTTAATACTGCCTAACGGCTGGTGATTCAGCCACCTGCATCTGTCAAGGGGGTGATGCTACGAGTCAAACTAAACAACTGTACAATGCGATTCAACTAAGAATAGGAACGTCAATGACCTCGATCTGTCAACTGTAACTTGAAAAATACACCTTGCAAAGAAAGTTTGTTGTTATTCGTTTTTGTTAAATTTGTTGTTATCTGTTTTTATTATTTGTTTTTGTTATATCTCATTGATTTTACTCCAAAATGAGTAAACGAGGCGCTGTTCTGATAAAACGTCACAATATGGCGCAAGGTCATTCCTATTCTTAGTTGAATCGCATTGTACCTTTGAACCTCCTATACAATAGGGCTGATGACTATTTTTTTATGTCCGTCAGGTAGATTATTAAAAAATTTTGGACATGCATTTTTTTCTTTTTTTACGTAATCAAAAGATTTCAGCGATACATTGAGTTAAAATGTGGCATGACGTCATGCCTTGGCCAGATTTTATACTGAGTTGTGAAGTAGCGAGCCCCCAGTCTCCAACTTTAATGCGTTTTATCTAAGTCATTTTTTATTAATATGCTAAGGCAAAAAATACGGGTCTAATATATATTTTTTTAATTTGAGTGACGGACTAAATAGATTTTCTTTTTTTTTACCCAAAGATCAACCCTAATAGTGAAACGTGACTCGCCAGCCTGTATGAATATTAGCAGTAATGGAATACCTATCTATGGTTCGTGCCAAAAATATCTGATGAAAATGGAAACAAATGAATTACAAACCGTAACATAATGCCAATTTGTAGTGCCACTTAAAAATTTTGTGCTTTTATTTGAATATTTAAATCCAATCTTACCCTTAACCCTTCCAAATCTTAAACATTAGATGTTTTTCATTTGACAACCTGAGGTCAATTTTATAATCAAATCAAAGCACTAAATTTTCGTAGATGATTTTCATTTACAATTTAATCATGTTATTCAAACAATAATTGTTGTAAAAAGTGGTCAGATATAAAGTGGAAACCTTCTTTAATACAGACTTCAACCTGAACAGGGTTTGTTTACACTTTCTTCAGATACTATTGGAACATACTATAATTATTGTTGTCTGGTTTACAAACTCACCTCAGGCGCAAAGAAGTCGGGTCTAATAGACGCGATGAGCGACAGACGCTGCGCCGGAGTCTTGGCGCGGTTAAGACGAAGGAGTAGGGAACGCATCTTGCGAGAGTGACGGATCGGCACGTCTGACATGAACTCTACGCCGCCCGCAACGATCACGTCGTAGGCGCCCGCGGCTATCATGCCAATGCCTGAGGAAAGGGGGGAAAATATTAGTAAAGGAACGATGGCGGTCAAAGGTTGTTCCCGTCCGCAGGCTAAAAACTGCGGACTGAACAACCTTTGACTGCCATTGTTACAAATAGATAACAAGCCAAATACAGGATGTAAAAATTAAAAATTATAAAAATTCCTTGCAGCCATGGGGCACACAATACTATTTTAAGTTTTTTTCTTTTTGTGTGCCTTAACTTGGGTCAAATAAATTTATTTTCTTTCTTTCCCTTCTAGAAGCAGACGTTTACGTATATCAAACTACGTAACTTTGTGCAAAAATAATTTCTGGGTCATGTCTTTTATTTTTGGTGTGAAACTTCGCTGTTTACGGTAGTGCGCAATGCAACGCTCGCAAAACATTGTGCGTCTGGGTGGTGGAATGCGCAAAGGTAGCCCGCGAAATTCAAATTTTCTTATGTTTTTTGCAATTTGCTGGTCAGTCAGATTTGTTCTAAAATGACATGGTTTCGGAAATTATGACAATTTGGAACAAATCTAATTTAGAGAGATGTATTGATGATTCTTATGGTTATAATTATGTAAATAAATATTTGTTGTAGTCGCGAATCATATTTTGATCAAGATTACAATCTGTAAATTTGCAAAAAACGCAAGATTTGAATTTCGCGGGCTACCTTACATAAGGGATACGGGAAAACTTTAAAAATTATTAAAATTGACAGAGGAAAAAAATCTGGAACGCAGAAATGAGTCAAACTTATTTATTTTTTTGGAATGAAGTTATTTTACGCGAATTGCGGTAGGAGTAAACTGGCAGAAATCGTTACGCGAAAAAGTGTATGCCGCGTATGCGTACTTGTATGCCCCCCCCCCATGCGACTTCCTTCTTTTGAATTTACACTCTCTGTTTCTCTATCTCTATCGAGAAAGTGAATTTGGTCAAAATGAAAATCCAAGATGACGGCTGCGAGTGCGATTGTCGCAACCCAGCGCTGGGCACGCCACAATTGCGGCGATAAGTCCCCTCTTTGAGGAGTGGCTGGAGAGGCGCCACGGCGTCCTCACCTTCCGCCTGACGCAGGTCCTCACCGGACATGGGTGCTTCGGGAGGTACCTGTTCCTGATAAGGCGGGAGGAAACGCCCGGGTGTCACCACTGTGTGGATCGCCCGGAGGACACGGTGGAGCATACGGTGGAGGTCTGCCCGGCTTGGGCGGAGCACCGCCGTATCCTCGCGGAAGCGATCGGCGGCGGCGATCTCTCGCGTCCGGCCCTGGTCCAGGCCATGGTACGGAGCGAGAGTACATGGGAAACCATTACCTCCTTCTGCGAAGCAGTAATGCTCGCGAAGGAGGAGGCGGGACGCGTGAGGGAGAGGCAAGCTTTGCGCCCTCACGCCCCTAGTCGCCGCAGGAGACGCCCTGGGCGTCGGGAATTGGCAGCCGATTTCCGGCCACCGTAGGCGCGGGCTTGCGGACGGCGAGCAATGGGTAGCTCGCCGTCCGGTAAGGACCAGGCCCGAGTCGACGGCGCGTTGTGTTCCACGCGTGCCTCAAAGAGATGTCAGCAGCATTGAAGGGGTCCGTTAGGACCGATGCCAGCCGGGGTTGCGGGATGTTCGAAAGAGTTACCGTGGCCCCGGCACAGGCAACAGAAGGAACACGGGTGGGTTTTAGTTAGCAAAAGTCTGACAAGCCCTCCCGCTCCGCCCAGAGCGGGAGAAGTCATTTGATGATTTCCCATCCAGAAAAAAAAAAAAGATGACGGCTGTGACAATTTTCAAATTTTTCGTCATGGGTGTCGTTTTCATGGTTTTCGAAGGGAGCTAAAGTCGATAGTGAGGTCAAAATGTAAATCCAATATGGCGGCTGCGAAAATGTTGTTTTTGTTTTAAATCATACGTGAGAAGGAACTTCGTTCCTGAGGGGGTCTCCAACCGTATACGTTTTTTTTGTTCACAATGGCAAAGCTTCTAAGTTTTGTACTGCCGCGCTTTTTAGTAGTGCACATATCATTGCGTGTATCATCAGAACATCATCTGTCACTAAAAACTTTTGAAAAGTTTTTTTGGAATTGTGTAGTTGTTAATCTATAATTTTGTTATCATGGTGATACAAAATTGGCAAGTACATCCATGGTTGTAACAGCTTGATATTAAGGCCAAAGCTCCAGGTAGCCCGAGAAATTCATTAATTCATTCTTCTTTGGAATGCGCTACCTCTTGACATCAGGATGGCCACCAGTCGGTATGCATTTAAGCGGAGATTGCGGAGTTATTTTCAAAATAAATAGCGTAGAGTCATCTCAAAACTTCTATCTCTTGAATTTGTATATAATATAGGTATATATTATAGTAAATATGTATGTATGTGTATTATAAGTTTATGACTTATTTATGTACAAATTGTTCCATTTCTAACAGAGCACCTGCCATCTAATCTCTTCACCACCCTTGGTTGACTGGTAGAGAATGCCTAAGGCATTAAGTCCGCCTTTGTACTTTTTTTAAGTGTGAAAAGTCTAATCTCCAAACGGCTAGTTGACACTTCCCGTGACCCAAGGGCCGGCTTTTACCTTGGCCAGAGGCTAAGCATTGCCATACAACGTGGCAATGCCGCCAGTCTCTTGGGTACATTACCAGTCGACAGCGATGCGGAGGAATTTTTCGACGCCATATTTTAGTTTGTGAATAGTTTTAGTTAAGTTAGGATATAATTTTGTTATTTTATTAATTAATTAGTTATAAGTTAAAATATTAATGTATTGAAAAAATAAATAAATTTCAGTGTGAAAAGTTTAAATAAATAAATAAATTCAAATTTTCTTTAGTTTTTTGCTATTTGCAAGTCAGGTTGTATGTTGATTAAAATATGATTCGCAACCGTAAAAAGTATATATTTACAGAATTATAATAATTAAAGTCATCAATACAACTCTTTAAGACCAGGTAATTCTATTGAATGATTATTTCAAGTTATCTTGATAATTAAGATTAAACAAGCTTATTTATGGAGTGCTATTTGTGTGATTTTGATGATTATAATTCTATAAATGCAAGTTTGTTACGGTAATCGAAGTACAACTTAATACTGACTTGCAAATTGCAAAAAACAGAAGAAAGTTTGAATTTCGCGGGCTACCTGGAGCTTCCCCCTTAAAGCTCATTATCGCGTGTTCGTATTATAACAACGTAACGTGCGTGTGTTATTATATTGTAGTAAGATAGACGATGATCCCGAAGCGCATACTTTTCTTGGGATAACTGTACCTGTAGTGATGGCCTGGTTGGAAGAGATGCATGCCATGGTGACGGTGTGCGCGGGCGTCTTGTCGCTGAAGCCGGCCGCAAGGGCTGCCTCGCGCCCGATGTTTGAAGTCTTCACCTCCTGGATAACCGTGCCGTACACGATGTAATCGATCACATCCTTCGATACGCCGGTTTTTTGGAGGAGACCCCTAAATGAATAAAAGAATAAAGTTATAATCTTATTGTATTGGATTTGTGGTCGCAATCATGACGGACGTTGGAGACATCCTGACGCCCTAGCACGAGCACGTGACGTAAGCGTGACGTACCATGGGAGAAAAAAACATCTATACACCGTAAGGACTATTCTTGCTTGCAGCGCTCGGCCACTAAGTACAGTAACGCTTGCTAATAGATGTGGTCATCGTGTGCGAGGGAATTTGGTTTTCAAATTGATCAGATGTAAGTTTCCTCGATAATTTAGTTAGTCGAACGATTTTTGAATCGAAAATACAACTATTCTATGGCATTTTGGTTACATTTTTTGCGACAAGCACAATTAGTACCTATCACCCTAATCTAAGGTAGATTGTACAAGACCTTATGTACCTACAATCTATGCAAATAAATAAACTTTACTTTACTTTTTACTTTACACCCATAGATATTAATAAAGTCTTATAATATAACTAAGCAAATATTGTGTGCGAAACTCATAAAATCGTCCGAATTTACGTTCCGTTTACTCCGCGCGTTCGCGGCTTCGCGCTAGTCGCATTGTATTCAATACCCAAAATATCTAATAAATTATTGACATTATCGTATTTCTTTATATATTGACATTACCTAATGCATTTAATTAAATTACATAAAAAAATTGACATGGATACTACTGAATTATTATAAATTAATTTACTTAATTGCCAAAAGCCTCCCGTAAATGTATGTAAATGGCAAAACATAGAGAAACTAAAGGGTCTTTCAACAAGGACGGGTCGATGTTAAAATTGGATAAAACAAGATGTGTATGAGATATTAACGAAATTTATTTTTTATTTAAAAGGCCCATTTATGCCATTATGGATGGAATATGACATCGTTCAAATGTCCGCCGCGGCTTCGTATGGTGGCACGAATCCGAGAGGTCCAATTTTTAATGACTCTGCTGCATAGATCCGGCTGAATCCGAGCGATGGCCTGCGTTATGTTGGCTTTCAGGGCAACGGTCGAATGTGGTTTATTGGCATAGACCTGCGACTTCAGAAAACCCCACAAGAAAAAGTCGAGCGGAGTCAAATCACACGATCTTGGTGGCCAATTCACGTCACCTCTGCGAGAGATAACTCTACCCTCAAACCGTTCATGCAGAATGTCGATTGTGTCGTTCGCTGTGTGGCAAGTAGCGCCATCTTGCTGGAACCACATGTCGTTCACGTCCATATTGTTCAATTCAAGCCAAAATAAATTGTTTATCATTGATCTGTAGCGCTCGCCGTTGACGGTGATGGCCTCGCCAACGTCGTTTTCGAAGAAGTACGGACCAATGATGCCGCCACACCAAAATCCGCACCAAACAGTAACTTTTTGTGGATGCATTGCCACCTGGTGAAACTCATGTGGGTTGTGGTCATCCCATATACGGCAATTTTGCTTATTAACAAAACCATTCATCCAAAAATGTGCCTCGTCGCTAAAGATTATTTTTCGGCCAAAATCGGGGTCCTCTTCCAAGCGTTCCGATGCCCATTCAGCGAACACACGGCGTTGTCTATGGTCATTAACTTTGAGCTCTTGGGTCAGTTGGATCTTGTACGGATGCAGACCCAAGTCCCGACGCAAAATTCTCCAAGTTGAGATCTGCGAAAGGCCGAGTTCTTGAGCACGGCGAGAAATCGACTGCCTCGGAGTCTCCTGAACACTTTCACGTACAGCGGCGATGTTCTCGGCCGATCTGGCGTTCCTTTGACGTAAAGGTGTTGGTTGGTTGTTTACCGAACCGGTCGTCTCAAATTTAGTCACCAATCGTTGGAGAGTGGACTTTGAAGGGCCACCGCGTCTGCCGTAAAATGGGCGCAATGCGCGCAACGTTTGCA